>CM060986.1:63457572-64707572 GCA_030765065.1 Deroplatys truncata
TGTAATAAGCACACACGGAAAAATAAACCTCACAGCATTTCCCAGAAGAACATTCCATGCGTAATGTGTCAAATTCCACTTCAATCGCAGTCCAGAATTTTAGATATGTTGCAACTGTTTATCTACCAAGAGAACTGCTAAGCATACTGCAACATTAGGTGTAAACGTGGAGCAATATGGAATGGGTTTTGATGACAAAAATGAGTTTCCAAATTTAGATTTTGGATTTCTGACAAGTGTTTGAATATTATCCGTTATCCTCGTTATAAGTACTTTATACCGCCGAAATAAACACACATCCAAGAGTTGGCCGAATTTTGTTGCTTTTATGTATTATTATACACTACCGTTTGTGAAAATTGCAACACCAAGAAGGAAACACATGAATTCAATGAATTTAATACCACAGGTTAAGTACATGACAAGTAACAAATGATAAACTTTTCAAATCTATACATGACCTTTGAGCCTTAATATTCAGTATTTCGTGTGGCCTCCATGCGCTGCAATTAGAGCTGCTATACGCCGTGTCATTGAATCAAAAAGGTTCTGAATAAGTTCCTGAGGGATTTCACTCTACGCAGTGTGTATTCGAGCCCACTAATCCGTGACATTGGTTACTGGAGGACCATGACACATCAGGTGCCGACCAACCATATCCCAGACATGTTCGATGGGTGACATGTCAGGAGAATGTGCAGGCCAGGGAAGCAATGGTACCCGTCCTCTTCGAAGATGCCTTGTACATTCCCCGCAATATGTGCCTGGGCATTTTCCTTTTGAAATGTGGCCTTGGAGATGACTGAAGAAGGGGGAGTACCTCAGGTGACGGTTACTGTTCAAAGTACCCTCAATTCATAGGAGGCGAGATCGGCTGTTGTAAACAATGGCGCCCCAAACCATCACACCTGGTGTTTGTCCGCTATGTCGCTCAACAATGCACCGGACAGGAATGCGGTCATCACTGTAGGACATGTTGAAGCGGGATTCGATTCGTCCGAAAAAACTACATTTTGCCACTCAGCACACCAGTTACGGTGTTCACGTGCCCATTGCAGTCGGAGGAGCTTTTGGTTTCTGCACAATGGAGCGTCAAGCCAAT
Source organism: Deroplatys truncata (assembly GCA_030765065.1). NCBI lineage: Eukaryota > Metazoa > Arthropoda > Insecta > Mantodea > Mantidae > Deroplatys > Deroplatys truncata. Next base: position 63,458,675 of record CM060986.1, read on the forward strand.
ACTGGATGAAGCTGTATGGCGTTATGGCCATGCGAACAAGATGGCGGTCATTCCGTGCTGTGGTTATATTCCGTGGTCCAGTACCCACTCTTAGCTGCATACGACCTTCATCTATCCACTGCTTCCACACACGCATTACTGTCGTAGCAGCATGCCCTGTACGAGCCGAAATGTCAGGGTATGATAATCCCGCTTCCCGGAGAGCGATCATTCTGCCCCGTTCGAACTCGCTCACATGCCGATATGGCTCCCTTTGACGTCAACGAGACATACTGGACCTCACTTTATTGTTTCCACATTGTTTGATAGCTCTGCACTGACTACACTGGGCGCAACACTGACCTTGTCGGACCGACACGAGAGGTCTCTGCTCGGCCTACGTGTACCCCAATCTCTCTGCAAACCTAATCACTTATTGCTTGCACACGCTTCTATACTTCCCCCAAGTTTGGAGTTATTCGGGAAATTCCTACTTGGTGTTGCAATTTTCACAAGCGGCCGTGTATATTTAGTATCCTTGCTATTTGTCTATCAATTTAGCATTCTTGTGAGGACTCCATGAATGAGAAATAGAATATTCTTTTCGTTTCTCTTGTTTGGTGAGATTTTCAGAGCGAAAGGACACTAAATACTTCAAAATGGCTTATATACGTCTTGCCATTTGTACTAGTCTCTATATACATATTAGGTCAGTTTTTTTAAAATTGGATATTTTTGTAAAGAAACTCACAGTACTTTTGAGCAGATAATAGCTCTCTTGGAAACATTTTAACTTGCTCTATATAGCCATACAAGAAATGGTGATGTGGCCTTCTGAAGTGTTTTAAGGTAAGTCCATGTATAAATGTTAAATAAGAATTCCCTTTCAAACCGAGGCCCTTCCGTTATAGCACTTCATTAGCGTCGCTGCCTGCGGGCGAGGATATCCGGCTTCGATTTTCGGTACTGACCGGTTTGTTTTCCATTGCTGGGAAAACTGGTGCTTAATGAGGTCCTTAGGGTCTAATGGAGGAACTAATTCCATGCCCTTGTTTCTGGATATTTTCAAAAAGTAATACATCTATAATTTAGTAAACTCCAAAGTAAAGAAGAAATTCGGATTAGTATGCTAGCCTGTTCACCATTACGCATTTTCTATGAATAATATTCCAAGATTGTAATGTGAAGGTTTAGGAATTTAAGTTAAGGTATCTGATTTATTATATATATTTTAATAAGTGTAGCTTAATAACATGCATTTGAATACAAATATCATATAAATATATGTGCATTTGCATCTTCAAAGTAAGTTAAAGCGTTCCTACGCGACTGTCTATATTAAGTGTGATAACGTATTTGACTATGCATGATATCTTCGTAAAATAACATTTAAGCAAAGAGTAGTCTTCATAAGGCACAGCGTTTCAACTAAGATCAAATTTTATTTACTCCCTTATCTACGTACATCTGGTCTTTGCTGGTAATGTTAATGTTTATATCTTATAATTTACTTCAAACCGACAAGAGACTGACTAATTAAGAGGTTTTTGTAGATGCCAAATGATGAGGTTTTGTCAACATTATGTGAGGGAAAATAATATAGAAATACAATTTAAATGCCATCATCAGATTCACTAGAACCGTACTGATATGCATAACATTTGACCCATTCCTCTAGATTGGTTTTCCATCTCTAAGCTTTCCACTTTGAGGTAACTAATCTTTAGCTCCACACAGCCAGTATATGTTTCCTAAGTCAATGGTCTGAAAAACAATTCGGAGACACAAATACAAACCAATGAACGATGTTAAAATCGATGTGAACTGAAGGGGTGTTTCGGATACCACCTCTGTAAAACAGTTTCGTTATGATTGGTTCACAAGTCAAGGCTAAACCAATACAACATAATTCTACATTCTAGTGGGAGGGGTGAAGAATTATTTCCGTGTATCGTTACACTGGACATTAAATTTAGCATTTTATCAGCGACATGGACACAAGTTTAAAGCGACATTAAGAAAATGGTACTGTAACATGAAAATGCAAGGATTAAATGTATAGATTGTTAACCCAAAATTCAATTAAGCATTCATTGCATTTCCGCTACTTAGAGCATAAGAGCACTGGCTTGTAGTTTACCTTCGGCAGTTCGGTCATATTTCTAGGAAGGTAAAGTACGCTGCAAATACAGTGTATTGAGACGCAGCAGCTATAGTTCAATTTTATTGTGAGGTCGGTACCGGGTAGTCGGAGCTAAACAAAGATCAGTCGCGCTCCCGCCATAGTAAACACCAGAAGCGCTATCGGCAGATAACCGGTATCTACTGGAAGTTTCTGTTACCGTCTTCCAGAACCTGTGCCCAGATAGTTCTAGAATGTTCTGTAGAAGATTCCATTGGATGTATAAACGTGCGTTCTCGCGAAAGGAGTGAGTGAGTTGAGTCAGTCAGCGAGCATGACGAAAAGTGCTGTTCTCCTAGAGTGTTTGTGACGACTCCTGTGTCGTGCAGCGAATACTGTTACTGCAGGAGAGACTGGAGATGTCTTGTGTTTTCCTAGATGAATAAAGGGAATCATCCGGAGAGGAGACTGCGTCCTGCGTATTTCATTACGGCACTTCGCCACGAAGAAAGTGAAGTGACAGAGGAAATTGATGTAGTTCACATTAGTGAAGTGAGAGTTTTAACTAAGTAAAGTCCCAGTGAAAGTTGAACTACATTAAAAACAGTAATGGTGAAAAAGTACTGAAGTAACAATTAAAACTGGACAGAGTCACAGTATATAATCATGCTCAAAGGGAAGGGGAGATCTCCCTGGAAGAGAGTGGGGCTAGATTTGCACATACCTAGATAAACAGTTGCATTGCATTATAGTCCACTTTTCATGCACGCCAGTATAGTGTATAAAATGGATAAAATTAATTGTGTGCTATGGCTTATAAATAAAATTATAAATTAAAGTCGCTTATTAGGAGTAACGTTTTAGAAAATTAAGTTGTGCACTGTAATTTAAATTGCTTTCAAAACAATATTTTCATACTTCAAACTTAATTTCACGAATATGCAATACATATAATTGTAATCAATATTGTTTATGGCTATTATTGTACATTCATTTAGGTTTCATAAAATTATTCATAAAATCTGGTCTAAGAACTGAAGCTTGAACATCATAGAACGTCAAATTAGTAATTTTGAAATTTCTGGTTTTCTTAAAAGTGTGTTTTTATAAAATAAATCTTTCTGTAAGAAAAAGCATTCCTATATATAGAAAGTAGTTCATATCCCTATGCTGTTAAACATGCTAATACGTTTTTGTGGTAGGGGATTTCTTTGTTGAACAACTTGTTTTCTTCTTTGCCACTCATTTAAGATAGAAATTGAAATTGAGCCGTATTTATGCATGCTCTTTAAATGATATAGTTCTTAGCGTCTCCTAAATTGGACGTGAAAGACCATAAATTTTCCTCAGAGGCCTCTTTATTATGCTTGAGGTTCTTTTATGTGCCGTAAACATACGACACAGACCTCCGGCTTTACTTACCTTACGCCCGAAAAAACTTCATCGCCCTCCGCCGGGCTCTCGCAACCTTGGGATTATATCCCTTTACCACGGAGAACGACAAGGTATTCCGTATAAAAATAATTATATGGAGATTTCATAGGAAATAATCGTTTGTGGTCTACCTAATGATTAACATGGGGTTAATTTACTCAGATTTAGAATATGAGTAATACAAAATGCTCTTGTATGTTATTAACACCAATAATGGCCAAGGTAGAAACCATATTTTACTTGGCACTAGCATTAGGTAGAGTTACTGATAATTTGCTTCCCTCGTCGATGAAAATTTCAACACCTTGGCGTTTGTTGATTTTATATAAAAAAACTGATCGTATACAATCGTAATGCATAAGTTACATAATCAGCGGCAATCGACGTTGCAGTTCTACTGAAGAGAAAATGTGTAACAGTCGTTTATATAATACAATAATGATGTGTGATTCTACATTAACACAATGTATGCCCTCTGTTTCAAAATAGGGATGTATGCAAATATAATTTGTAATTCTTTATCCTTTAACCTTTGCATTAACTACCTTCTCAATAGCATATTCATAATGCATAATAGAAAATGAAAGGTACAATAAATTTGCATGCATTTACAGTAAATCAACGTAGTTAGTAGATATATGCACATGATAAAGAAAAGAAGAAAAATAAAAGGAGTGATGGTAGGATAGAATAAGTAGCAAGAGTAATGCATTATCAACGGATAAGCGCTTCTAAACTCAACCACCACGTAACGCCATATAGCTGCAATCTAGATGATTGCGAGTTTATGAATTCCAGTGCATTAGTCCAAAGCAGTGTTCGATATTTCCGTTTTGCTTTCCACAGAGCAAAAGGTCCATTTATTGTTGAAAATCGTCTATGATAATATCATTTAAACATATCAGGACCCACGTGAGAAAATTTTATACATAGTAAAGAACGTTTGGACGATGTAAGTAGAAATATTCATAAAATTCCCCCTACATAAACCATAGTGGCACTGAACACTGATTGTCTGTTTAGAGTGTGTCAAGTCCAGCTAATTATTAATTAATATCAATGAGGAACCATAAGAGACAGAGAGAGAAAGTAAACACCGCAGCAGAATGTGGCGCTAATTAAGGTACACAATACTGTAAAATACTGTAAGCGTGCGCAAGTTACACACAAGCCGGCAGTACGAGCGCCTCCTGGCACATCTACCTGGTCAAGGGTGGGATAATGGCCGGAATCCTCCAGAATAATTGTCACGCGTAACAATAACCACTGTGTCGCTTACCCTCTAGAGGATTCCTTTAGGACGTTTCGAGTAGGTTCTGCTTCTGGAACGTGCCTCTGTATGCGAACTAAATAAGGAGCTGATTTTTTCCTGCAGCTCAATTGTGTTTACTTCAGCTCAGTTCGGTTAGTTAAGAAGTATGAAGTGAAAAGTGGACAAATTAGTTCAGTTGTGAGTTGTAACTCTGCAGTTCAGTTGTGAATTGATTCGACGGATCAGTTGCGTAGTGATTCGAGTGTGTGTCTAAAGTGATTCAAGTGTAATGTTTCTGCTACGCCGAGTGCCTATGTGATAAATGAAGCGTGTTTCGCAATAATTGGGGCTCTCATTTGTTACAATACCTTTCGTCAAAGATTTAGCTGTTTCTGTAATAACCGTTTCCACAGGCTTAAGTTTCTTCAACTTCACTTTTTGTCACCATGAAAGAATGAACTGAGCTAATTGATGACCTTTGGTACTAAGATAGAATGGTATCTACGCATCTGGTAGCTCACCATGTCTGTATTTGAAAGCATTAATTCCTTATTAATCAAAGATTTTATCCCTGTTAAATAAGTAAACCGGATAGGTGGGAGAATAATTTTTTTACATGAAGGCATTAAGGGGTACATGTGAAGTTTAATGGTAGGAAAAGAATCAAACTTAAATTTGGAAACAGTCACTCGAAACAGGGTCATATAGTCCCACTACTTCTGAGAGCCCTCTAGTATAAAAAGGTCGTCCACAATCAAGCGTCCATGCATAAACTTGCTTTAGATTTGACTTTAAACGTTTTTCCGGAACAAAAACAAGTGCATTTCCTTCCTGTGTTGCTTTTACCTTATACAGTTCCGTATTTAAGTTCTTTGTGCTCGCAACCTTTCCATTTTATTTAAAGAAAAATAAGAAGCGAGCTAGCTCCTTAATCAGGAAGCGTTCATCTCCTGCAGTAACTTTACGTGAAGAGAGTTCTCCTTCTCTCAATAAGCAATGAAGCATTTCTCATGGAGGAAAAAGGGGTTGGGTTACAGTTCATTTAGTGCCTGCCGAGAGAGGTAGATATTCGCTCAAAACTCTCAAAGGAGACGCCGAGGAAAACAAAGAAGTTTCGTTCCTCCCTGTCACGGGAAATTGCCAATGTCACATTCCATTTCCTTGCCGGAATGAGAATCGAAAGCCGCCACTTGCTATTGTAGTTGAGGATCGCTTCCACTCCCACCGAATACATCGCAGTAGAGTCCAACAGCACACACAACTCTTGTTCCCTTTCATCCCGATCCTCGGGGAGCTTACATAACACTACTACTCAGCAATGCTAATGCCACGGCTGCAAAAGCTTAACAAGAAATTCGGAAAAGTAAGCCGAAAAGAAAAGACAAATATATCTATCTCAGTAAGAGATGGGTTTGCTATTTTATCTAAGGAACGAATAACTTTAAGAAACGTTGACTGCACGAATAAAACCCATAAACTATAATATAACAGAGAGGATAAGGCAAAGTTATATAATATAATTTATACTTATTATTAGGGATTTTAAGTGCGTTATATTAGAATTTAGTATGTGCACTTTACATTAACTATACGCTACACTGGCACAAAAACTGTCATCAAAAGTGAAATATAGTGCCCATTAATAAGAGAAAAGTAAATGGCAAACGACTAGGGCATCTGACAAGGGATGCCCACATAACGCACTGAACCGTATGAAAACATTCGCAAAATGAAAATCACTCTTCACAAAAACAGTGGTAAGGGCTATTTTAAGCCTAAGAGGCATTTGAATGCTCTTATGAAAATCTAATAGAGGAACGTAAAGCAAAAAATAAAAATTTAGCATAAAGGGACATAAAAACATACGCAAAACTAATTAAATTTCCCATGGTGTCAAAAAACCTCTATTTGAAATATTTAGGATACCAAAAGAAAATTCACTTAAGATTACTTTGCAATTAGAAATACTTCCAATGCACTTAAGCATCTAATAAGATTACTGGGATATTTAATCACAGTTGTAATGTCTTAATAAGTGTTCTTCATATGTCTTCAATATCTGCTAATACACTAGACCTTTACATTTTGGGAGAGAGAGTTCGTATTCACTTTGACTTGAAAGCTACTGTTGCTCTGGGGGTTAAAGGTTTGTACTGCTGTAACAGATAACTATGCTATCTTCCTGCTTTTAAAATCACCAAGAAAGATTACTTTCTATGATATATAATTTACACAAACAGATATGTTATTGTTTTGTATTCATTGAATGATTTTGCAAGCACATTAACCTTTTGTGTCTAATAGTTAAAAATTAAAATGCCTAGGTTATCCCTACCACAAGAAAAATTAATTTAGAATATACAATTTAATTTATTTCGTTCCTTATAAATCGTTGAAATAACCTTTGATGATACCAATAACAAAATTAGTAATTGCAAACCTGGCATACCTTTGAATAACGTGAATTATCACTCAAATCGAAGGTAAATCGCTGTTCTAACCACTCCTTCTGCAAAGATTTTTTTTAAAAAAATGTGTTAGAAATATATGTCAAGCACTGTTAAGCGTTTTTAGTTACCTGTCGAGACCTCTCTTTGGTTTAAAGTATAGTTAGGAACTCTCCATTAGGAAAGAGAGGAGGAGAGAGAGAAAAAGAAAAGCAACATCATAACGTGAGATACTCATACATAGGCTAATCATTGGTTGAAAATCAAAACATGTCCCTTATTTACATAAAGTGCACTACTAAGGCATTTCCTAGCTACGCTTCCAGAATGCGCTACAGTTTTGTTAAAATATTCTAATGCATCTTATAGCAAACTTAACTCAACAACCTCAGACGTTCGGTGAAGACCATGCTCCTATAACAGTAGCTTAGCAGACTGTTTGTTGATGAGTTTAATTTAACCTTAATGGATAGTTTGCAGCCCCAAGCTCTTGCAAGCAGTTTGAGAGTTGGGGAGATGGCTGCTATTGTGTTATACTGCCACTCTAGCCCTAAATATGTTTTGCCAAACTAGTTGCAATATTTTCCGTTACTGCTGATGCTCACAGTCTGAAGCTAACACGATTTAATAGCTAGGTGGTAATATTGTCTTGAAGCCTTGGTTCACACGAGTATATGCCTGGTTGCTCTTGAATGACGTGACTGTCAGTCCATCGCTCACATGACATTGCATCATTTAGATGGAGCGGACCGACCAACTGTTTCTCTCCTAGATAACGATGTTGAACATTATTATACACTACACCTATCTTTCGCTATAAAATGTGATCAAAAAGCTCCACCCACTCTGCTTTCATATGGAGAAGAGGGGCCATCTTTATTTACCGGACTAGTCACCGGTAATGCTGACGTTTCGGACTTAAGTGCTTGATAGCCGTTTACGTTTTGGGAAAATGGGGTTTACGGAAGAATTTTCAACTAATAGAACTGTTTCCTTGAAACTTATTATATTTCTGTTGTATGGGATCGCCTCCTTAGAGTACAAATACTGAAATTATTGTCCTAAAACCACATTTTAGATTCAAGTATGTGACTACCAGGTTTCAAAAGAATCGAGTATATTCCATACATACGGAGAACCAGTAAAGAACCAACATTAATAATGCTAGTTCTTAAACACAGTACCATTAATTTATGTGAGGAAATGAAAAAGTGTACTTTTACCCATGATCTATCATTTTCTGAATTTAATTAAAATGAATGATATAGCTTATAGAAATACATAATGATCAATGTAAACGTACACTTGGTGCAAAAAATGCAGCCCAATTCCCCTAGATCGACACAGTGTTTTTCCCTCCGTAAGGTTTCCACCTTCAGGTAACAAACTTCTGACTCCACCCAGGCGGTATCGGTTCTCTATGTAACTGGCCTGAAAAATAAAACGGGACATACAAAATATCCCATGTGCGATACTTATAATCAATGTGAAATGGGGAGTTGTTAGGATGCCACCTCAATGAAAGATTTCCGCTATAATCGTTAAAAAAGAGAGAGGTTATAACCATGCAATATAATTCAGCCTTCTAGAGGAAGGGGTAAGGAATTATTTGTACATGGTTAAACTGAACGACACCTACAACAATTACATATATGAGAGCTTTCATCAGTAACATCGAAACGAAGGTTAAAGTTGTTGCCGCTAGTAATAAGAAAACCGGCATTAAGAAAACGGTGGCATAGCATGAAAATATAAGGTTCAAGCTGTAATGTTACCCTTCGGCTAGTTTGGGCATATTTTGGGAGAGGTAAAGTTCCTAACTTACGAATCCAGTGGCTAGAATTATGCTTGATAAACAAAGATAACCTCACTGGTAGGAGCACGGAGAGCGGGAGAACCGTGTTCAAATCCCGGCTGTGGCGTTGAATTTTTCAGTTGACTCTATATTATAAATTTACCTAGACCAGGCTAAGGTCTATTAAAAGTATAATTAATTTATACAATAACAACAAGTAATTAAAACCCTTAATAATAATCTATGCACCTATCACCGAAGTACTTGCAATAAGCAGGTCGCCGCTAAGCTTGTCATCTCGAAGGAGATGCCTTAGTAGGTATGTCTGGGAAACAACTTGAGTCAATTGGAGAATTCAATGCCACACCGGCATGTTGTCACAGTAGCTCAATGGTTAGAGCAACCGCACGGAGAGCGGGAGAACCGTGTTCAAATCCCGGCTATGGCGTTGAACTATGGCGTTGAATTTTCAGTTGACTCTATATTAAAAAGTTGCCTAGACCAGGCTAAGGTATATTAAAATTATAATTAATTTATACAATAACAACAAGTAATTAAAAGTAGATAGATGTCTTAAATATGATAATGATAATTAACTTAACTCTGAAGAGTACAGACAACTAATTGGTCGTGTAAACGCTTCGCATTTTCAGCTTCGATATAAGGAAGTTTCAATTAATTGGCTAGAAATACGAAGGCAAGGAGCTATGAAGATGAAGAGCGGAGCTCCACAATTAGCACCAATGCGTCACTTTATAGAAGAGTACATGCCTATCTTTGCATCTGTGTGTTTTTAAACTAAAACTTCATGGACTAATTTAGCTTAATAAAACGTTGTTATAAAGCGATTACTACCTGAGGCTCTGATGACAGAATCAGGATACCTAATTTAGAGAGCATAATACACGTTTCCGAGTGTGAAGCATTGCCTACTTATAGTTTTGTATGGCGCCTAAGTATGGATGGCTCTTCTGCAATGCCGGGCTTTACGAATATCTCGCCTGGATAGTCTACTAACCCGCTGTGTGCTGCGGACAGAGAAGTTGTCTAAGGTTCAGGCCGACACAATCCATTTCTAATTCGTCGTGGTGTTACCGGCTTCCAGTATAAGCACTCAGTGTTGGAAATTCAAGCGGTGATCAAAACAGGCTAATTAATAAGTCAATGCGTTTTCGTGGCATCAGGTTAGACTGCAGCTCATTACATATTATATGTATATATTATATATACATTGCATGTTATATATATAATTTCACTATCTTTGAAATGATCCCTATATTTTGTCTTGCAGAGCCAACTTTAACATGGATATAGCCGGCAATTTGAGTGCTTTGGACCTCTTCCAACTTTGCGTAATCCTTTTTCAGCCGCCATTACCATCGTCTTTATGTCCACAAACAAACTTAATCTAGCTAGTTTTCTCATTAGTTTCACACTTTATATATCCCTTCAAGTCTTTCTGGATAAAACCAGGCATTTTCAGCTTCTCAAAATTGCTTTTGTACCGCCATGCTGCTTTATTACTTAAAGAAGCAATGATTTAGCTATCACCGTAATGGCAGGTGTCATAACCAAAACAATTTTTGCAATGTATAATGGTTTCAGATGTATAAACATGCTATTTTCAGTAATTGCTGACAAAAGTGAAGACATCTGTAAATGCAGTCATGTGTGTCAATGAACAGTACGTAATATTAGCAAACTCCTTTATATCCTATCGTGAAGCTCATCGTTTAACTATATAATTTGGCTTTGTGATACTTGCAGCATCTAGTCCAAGCACGAATGTGAATTCATTAATATCTTATAGTGAAATACATAGTTCACTAACAGGATTATGATGTTATTATATTAAGAAGGTACTTTGTGATATTACTGATGAGGAACGTCATTATTTATTTAAACTAGAGTAAGCATTGACCCCTATCAATCACGACGGTCCAAAATATGGTACGTGCTTTATAATACACAGAGTAATACAAGAAGACAAAAGATACAAAAATGGAAGAAAACATCTCGCCGCAAAAAAGAAATAAACAAACAAAAACCACACACTTGCACAAAAAATACAAATGTATTAAAACTCAGTACTTTGATAAAAGCAGCCTACAAAGCAGAGATGCATTGTTATGCCCTACTACATTGTCCAAAACAGTTAAGAAAGATAAACACATCACACTAACAATAAGATTGAAGCATTACATAAAATAGCACAAAAAGTAAAACAATAAAGCCTGGTTCAGAAAGGTAATTATCATATTTTAACTTTTTAAACACATAAGCCAAGTAGGATCAGGAATGTTTTTTTAAATATCCCTAAAATTGTTATTATAATATGATATACTTTAAAATATTTATATATGGAGCAAAAGAAATATCCTGAATTTTCTATGAGACGCTTATGAGATCTGAGAAGTTATTATAATCAATTTTCAACAACTGGGAATTGACAACGGATGTAAAAGGCTTATTACAGAAAAATACGTAGAAATGACTAAAATTCATAATTAGTATCAAACATTTTCTTAGCGTGAGCCGGTTTCGAAGTTTCACAATGACGGAAATGCTTCAAAGTTTTAAAATGTTATTCATTTCTTTACATTGCATACTCTTGTTACTATAGCTTAAAATGTGAATGACGTTTCCGTATCTTTCATTTAGCGAAGCAGTTTTTCCTCGATTTAAAATCATTTCTAAGTATAAATGTAACGAGATTATAAGAATAACCCTTTATATGAGTACTAGGCATGTATTCAAGTCGGTCACGTAATTTCTTATGTACATATTTTATTATATTATGATATAAGTAGTAGTATTTTGTTTTACTACAACGATTCTAAACCTTTGTGCACACAAATGTAATTAAATTGGAATTTCATTTCAGCTCTATTAATTATAAAATGACAACAGGAATAACTTTAAAATATTATTAATCCTTTAGTCGCAATGATTATTTGTATCAATATATACTTAAAAAGCTGCTTGCTGCAAAAGAAATGTAGCTCAAAAAACATTGATTACTATGGATTACATTAAATACAATTGAGCATAAAGATTTAGTTTTTTCTCTGCTAGCATTTTAAACGTAGAACAAAGTGCTAACAAAAGGCTGTCAACATCCATGCACGCCGATCACCATTTGTTATTCAATCTCCAGATTTCGATATAATTATATGCTCCCAGCGTAAGATCTATTTCTCAGTGGACTCAAGTATAACACCAATGCCGCGGTATCTTATAGAGGACTTGCTTTATTCAAAGGATGTTGTTCATCAAGAAGCTGCCATACATCACAGATATTAAGTCTACACGCCATAACGCTAGGATATTGTCCCTGGCAGTACATTCTGACATGCTATATATGAAGGTCTCGTAAGTGAGCGAGGTAAGCTATTGCTTATTCCAGTCTTGTTTTGGGATTTAATATCCCGTGAAGTTCTTGTGCAGTAACGTTGGTATGTAGAGCTCGCGTTGTGTGTTGTATTTCCGGACCCGGGTTTCTCTGTATCACGTTCGTTTTGTTCTATAACGCAGGCACTAGGGTTGTGCACAAACCGAGTTAAAGAGGCATGTGATTCTTTGTATACAGACGAATGAACAGTATCACAATTTATTTATTTCAGCAGATAAAAATCCTTTTTACATTTTTCGAGATATAGTATAATTTAAATATCGACAGAGTAGAAGCAATAGCTCCTCCACGTGTTTACTTTCTCTACGAACTATCAATAATAGGTACAGATAAAACTGCATTCCACTCGAAAAATTAGATATCGATATTTTACCTGAGATCCACTTATCTGGATAAATCCCAAACTTGGTATTTTAGTTCGAAATATCCCGGGAAAGCAAATCAAATGTTTGAAGAAAATTTCCACACCCCCAACTATCTTTAATATGGAAAGTTTAAGATTTTTATTTCCAAAAGATATATTAATAAATTGCCTAAGAATCCTTTCAGATATGCAAAAACGTACCGTACCAAAATATAGATTTCGTTAAAGCAAACACAATGTTTGTCAAATGCACTCACCCGCTTTGATATATTCCCTGTTATTGGCTTCAATCTTCCAATACCTTCACAGGTTTTTAATTTCTAAGGCACCAGTAATTTGTTCATCGTGATATCATGCAATTAAAAAGTTGGCATATATGAACCCGCTTATTAAAAGATTTCACTTTCACCTTAGATTCAATTAAGCTTTATAAAAACGGTTTGAGGAAAAGGTATAACAGTAAATTATAGTGGGTAGAGAAAACCATTTAAATGTAAAACATTTTTAAAATGACCTTCTATAGCGTGTGGCTAGTTTTGCCATAATGTAACGTTTGTTTTGTGTATTTCATGATTTTCTTTAGAGGTACAACTAAGCCCTGAAGGTACTGCTCTAAGCTTGCACATGCTTCATATAGTTGTGCTATTGCGGATGGCGTTAACAGTTCCCGCACTGAAATTCCTCATTTTTATAAATTTAAAAGAATTTAGCCCATTTGTTTACAACAAATTTGTTCCAAGCAGCTATAAAAGAACTTTTCATGATTCTAAATAATTGATTTAATCCTGTTATATGTAAAGTAAAATGACCTGCATCATGACAATTTGAAACTTTTAAAACTTTTACATTCTGCACATTTTCCTGGAAGACAATTATTCTTTACATTAAAAAGACAATTTTGATAAAGGTTTTATCGAAATATGGTTTAAAATAATAAACGCATTGAACTATTATTAAAACATATACTCAGAACTAAACTTTATATCAAGTAAAGAGTGTTTAAATCTCATTCATCTTCAAAAAATTAGGCTGAAAATTTCAAAGAAATTTTACTGCTCGACTAAGAAGATTTATTAGTGACGCTAAGGTGGAAAGAAGTTTAATGGATATTCTCAAAAACGGCTAAACATCATTTTAACAATACAAAGAAAAACCAAATTCTCCAAATGCCAATAAAACAAATCGCGCATAGATTCTAGCAAATAGCGATAAATAGCAATACAGCTTACGCCATCTTCGCGACCTTCTGTCTGAAGTACCAAGTGAGTCTAATTGTGCTACAACAAAACAAAACGCTATATTTTCAATAAATTGTCATAAAATAAGAAGCTTTATATCTCATCTTACAGATTTCCTTAAGGGTAGCCGAACTCCATGAGAATGTATTTCAGTTTTAGTAATAGATTTTACTTTTAAAATCTCTTGATTTTTTTATTCGCATAACTTTCTCTACCCGTTATCACCTATTAGTGGGTATACAATTCATTCCAATTCAAGCTTATTTTTCTGTCTTCTTCATTTTAATCCAAATAAACCTTTACAGAAATAGTTACACTACACACTTCGTTATACTTACAAAGGGAACAGCGATAGTGAAATGCTTAAAGTGTCATACTGTTTCAATGCAATCTCGAAAAACAACTGAATTTTGAAAGGACTTTAAAGAATCGCAAATTAATGAATACTTCGAAACTTAGTAACAGATATCTCGGAAATGGCTTATAACACAAAAAAATTATCTGAAGTGAATTACATGATTTGAAGAGATCTGCATTTTTTGTGTAGTACGTTTTCATCTATCTCTTAACTTCTATTAGTTATACAAGATTATACAAAATCCCTTTCGAATGAAGATTTTCTTGAAAATCTTCGAGTCGTATCTTTAGAAGGCATTGAATTTAAATAGTATTGATAAAAGTTTACCAAATCTAGTATTAACAAAAGTTTTCGTTTTAAAATTATGTCGTTCACACACACACATACATACAGATTTTCTCTAAAAATGTTTTTGTTCTTGGATTCAGGTAAAATGAAAGTGAAAACAAACTTGCGGGTATATTGTTATGCTTGGTGTGGCGTTAAAACATCTTAGATTTAACACTTCATACATGCTAAAATTGGTCCCTAAAATAAATAGGTAATTGAGTATGAGAAAAGCTTATCTAATGTGTTAAATTACGACATTCACTGTTTTAATTTCCACACCTAACTAATATTTGATAATATAGAACGGTTTTGAGTGCGTTATAAGTCCCCATATTTTTCTTGCTGCTTTCTCACAAGCTGTAAAGCTTGATTATCTGTTCCCGAGCTCACTTCATTAATCGTCCAGACAGACCATTTCTGTATGTCTACATTCTGTTACACACTTTTGTGGACCGCAGTAAATTAGGGTGGTGGATTATTCAACATTTATGCAAAATAGCACATCATGAACAGGCAGGAATGTTTACATCAGTCCAGCTCTTCTATATAGAGCAGTCAGAGCTGTATTTATTGGCTGTACGTGCGCTAACTAGCTTTAAAATTCATGACCTGCCATGATCGCTGTCACGAATGTTCGCCGCAGGAAAAACAAATTCAAGTTGTTTGTTCGCTAATTATTTAATGTAATCATGCAATCAGTATTACGCGAATTAGTAAATAGGGCTAAATGAAATAACGTGATTACTTAATTTACGCTCAAATTAGGATAGGAGACTGCAAAATAATCCCATTCTCCGTTTTTAAAGCTACAAGGTGCAGATTCGTATTTCTAATGGTTTAAAACTAGGCGTAACCTTCAATCTGTGATTTATTACCAATATTCATTTTTCTTTTTTTA
This sequence comes from Deroplatys truncata, assembly GCA_030765065.1. Classification (NCBI taxonomy): domain Eukaryota; kingdom Metazoa; phylum Arthropoda; class Insecta; order Mantodea; family Mantidae; genus Deroplatys; species Deroplatys truncata. The sequence continues at coordinate 63,474,304 of CM060986.1, forward strand.
CTCATTACTTATTGACACTGGGTTTTCAAGTGGAGTTTAATTTTACGTTGTTATTTATCTAAAGGGACTGCTAAGCTCTCATCTCTTTAATGGCAATGATATAGGTATGTCTAAAGGATTTTATTCTATATGCATTACTTATATAGTGATTTTTACCTTTGTAGATAATCAGACTGTAACGCAACTGATACATATAGCAACAGGGTTATTTAGATTAGTAACACACTGTGTATATCCATTACCTAAAACCGCCAAATTTCTGCCTCATCTCGTGGATCATTCTAGTCTGACAAGCCGTTTATTTTATTGTGAGCGGGATGCCTCGGGCGGTAGCGTCTGAAGCTCGCATTCGCAGTTTCCGGGCTGGAATCCCGTTATACTAGCAGCTCTAACCCCAGTGATTTGGTTTTCCCAGGTATAAAGGCAATTCTGATAGATTACATAATACCATTATTTTCTTGTCCCTCGTTTCCTCCCATTTCATTGTTTTACATCTTGCAGGGTTGTAAGAATTGGCAAGAAGGTCATAGTGTGTGGCACATGCTGTGTATATACCTTAAGGAGATAAATGTTGCTTCCCCGACAGGAAACTGTGTGTCTGAACCTTTCTGTGAGAAATGGACGTCCGAGGATGCTCAATCTGGAAGAGTAAGCGATCTCGCTGCGCTGCGCCTGCCGCTAACAGATCTGACCACCCTTCGTGCTCTTTCCGCTCATCCCTTCCTCCCGTTCGAACTCCTCACATAGCAATATGGCTCCCTTTGACGTCGACGAGGCATACTGGCACTTACTTTATTGTTTTGCGACGGTATTTATGTTGTATTTATTTATTTATTTAGCCCCACGTTTGGGAGCCAATTTGCGATGGTAAATTTATAATGTTATTTGTGTATGTGTTTACTCAACATGGTGAAGCCATTTTGTGACGTGATTCTTTGTTAGGTTTGTAGCTCCATCTGGTGTTAGCAATTTGCGGCAGTATTAGTTTTTGTTTGAAAGAATGCTACTTTTATTTTTTTTATTTTTTTTTACTGTCCTCCGGCTAGCTATTATCCTTTTGGGTCGAGCACTTCTCTTTATACAGGTTGTGTAAACGGAAAGGAATCTTTTATCCAAAGATAACACTGATGAAAGAATTTCTTTTATACTTTTATTGTCGAACACTGTCACTATCACATTTACACATTGATCTAGACACTCGCCAAACTGAAACTGTTATAATAACTTCATTACTGATAATTCTTAATTCGCGTACTTCAACTTTTTGTATAATTAACTTTATAACACTTGAGATTTTTCATAACTCTGTTACGCGTAACCTGCAAATTGATATCCGACGTGTGCCGTACAAATACTTTCGACGAACTGACGGGAAGACGATGTGTAGTGTACAAATATTTTTGATGAACTGACGGGGTCTACCTCTAACCTAGCTCTTTTATACTCATACACCCCGATATGCCTAAAGATTATAACTGATTTTCTATTGGCTAATAAAACGCGCCAACATTAGCGTCTATTTTTATATCCAATGAAAATTATGAAAACATATGCTCTAGGGAAATGTTCCAGAAGATTCTAAAGGAAAACGCGCCAACATTACGTAACTTCCTCGTTTCCAATAATGATAAACAGCTCACCCCCTCGCTGCATTATTGCACGCTTTCACCTTGTTTGACACCTGTGCACTGACTACACTGGGCGCAACACTGACCTTACGGATCAACACGACAGGGCTCTGCTCGACCCGTTTGAGCAGATGTTTCTCCCAGAGGCCTGAACTGTAGGATTTTCCTGGTGATCAGAGACGGTGTATTGAAGGAGTGTGGGAGTTCGCAGCCAGAAGGACTAGGGTGGAACAGCTGGTGCTTGATTTCTTCCCCAAAGCGTGCCTACAATCTTCTCAAAATTTCTGATGCCTTTACTTCTTCCTTAGTGAGAAACTTCGCGGTTGGTTCAGTACACGTAATACGCCTAGTCCTTCATTTCTAAGTCCTAATCACTATTTATCTAATGCTAAAAGATGGGCATAAGGTGTCACTGAATTACGATAATAGTCAATTAATTGACGCGTTTGGACTAGCACGGTCGTAGTACTCTTATCCAGAATTATCTTCTGCACTCCAGGGGTTAAGCTATCTCCCTGTTCTGTCATCAAAGTCAATCCATCCTCTCTTTTGTGGTATATCCGCTTATCTTTCTCCAATATGTTTGTCATTTGAGATTGTTTCTTCACTTATTCTACATACGGGTCATTATTAGACAAGTGCAATTATTGAAATTCAAAATTCATCAAAATAACAACCTTGCTTTATTATATTTTCAACAATGGGAATGCGTTACACCTCTATTTGATGTCATATTTAAACTCTTTCCATTATTGTAAATATCTTCAAGTCTTTAAAAACAGTGTAATGGTAGCGTAACTATATACAGCAGTGGTTTACTAAACTGATTCTAAACTTCTGTGTAAAATACATTATTAAATTAAGGCTTCATTTCAGAATATCTCCTAATTGTAAATAACAATAGAAATAGTTTAAAACAGCCACTATTCCTTTCGGTCTCAATGTTCGTTATAAAAGAAATATAGGCTGTTTGCTGCAAAAGAAATGCAGTTACAAGAAAATGTGTATTCTATAGTTTATTTAAACAAAATTGATTACATATTTGGTTGATTTTCCTATTTTTGGATTTTAAACCCAACTTAAACATAGCATGGGCATTAAGTCCCATAAGTATCCATGCACACCCATCGCCATTGGGTCCAACTCATCCGTGACCACAGTTTTGGTAACACCCCACCAAGAATTTGAACCGAACTAATGTTCCAATACTAAAGTTAAATGTTTAACCAGCCAAGTTATATACTGGAATACAGCAAAAGTAATGGTACGAAAAGAAACGTTTTATTGAAATTAAAGCGCGTATGAAAGCAATACTTTTAAATGACTAAAACTTTGCAATAAACAGCTTTATATTTCTTCTTGTAAGTATATTTTCACGTATATTTTATTTGATATTTTCGGAGAATTAGCGCTTTGTGAGTGTACGCTGCTTACCGAGTTTCATGCAATAAATTGAAATTTTTCTGATTATTCTGATTAACAGTGCAAACATTTAGGCGAGATTTTCACTTTTAATTTCTGAAAACTGCGAGGAACAACTGTTTTGAAAAATGTTTACTCAATGAAGTTTTTGAATTTTTCTATTTTATATGTACCAAAGACTCTTAGCGATGAAACCTTCGTTTTATGATATTTTTATGTTGGTGAAATTGATTTGTTCACTGATAAGATGTTTAAAATTGTGGTCAGTTTTTTCAGTACTATAGTTTTTCAGTAAAGATAAAAGCCGACATACAATTCTAAGCATTATTCCGCTTCTAAAGTGGCAAATACTTGATTAAAAGAATGAATAAACAAATGTGAGAAATAGGATTTCAAGTGTAACATGCATATTTTTAGAATCTTAAGTATCTCAGTCTTTTATTTCAAAAGTCTGTGAAGCTTAATACAACTGGGTATACACTATTAAACTCCGAGAATATGCAAGTTATTTTCATGAAAAAATGCACACAGTTGAGAAAATTCTGTTAAATTTGCCACATTTTGTTTCACCATCCAAGGAGTACTACGGTGGCTAAACTGGAAAACGTGAAAATTGGCGCTTCTGGCCTAAATTCAGTAGAACATCCTCTTAAGCAGCTTCAATTATGACTTTTCCAATAGCAGCTAATTATAATGCCGGCAATTACATCCCTAGCTCTGCTACGAGAAAGGTCGGATAAAAGAAAGAACGGAGAAAGCTTTCGCTTAGGAGGTAGAGTCCTTCTATGTAGCCTTCGCTACATAAATTCACATTTGCGATGGTTATTTCAACGACGCGCACGTAAAGACTGTAATTCAAGGGTTACATGCCCGAAATTTTGTACGGGTGCGAGTAACAGGGATAGCTGACCTAATGTTTTCGAAGCATTTTACCGAGCAGTACGTGAGAAAATAAGAGGTCAGTTCTGGGTGGCTGCGATGAATAAAGCATGCTTTCGAGAGTTCCTGCTCGGAGCCGCATCGCATCCAAGGATCTGCATTATTAAGTATGTCGTCTGTGCTACATCCGCTTCCTATCTCCAGGATTAGAGGTGACTAGCCGTATAGCACCGCATTAACCAGAGACTCTTCGCCTGCGCGATGACATTTGAATTAACACACGTTGATCCCAGCATGCTGATGATGTCATCAATATGGCATAGAGCTAGGGGGTTGGTCTATCGCCTAGAAACGAGTATTCTAGATTATGCGTTTCACAAAACTTTAATTTTCCATATTGTAAAGCATGATGGATGTATTCCTGTGTACAGTGCTGCACTATCGATATTCGTAAGGGAAAGGAGAGGGAGAAATACAGATGTGTGGTTCGATTGATGGTTTAGTAACTCGGATTTTTGTTCCGATGATAAATGAACTTGCCGTTTTTGACTCAACAGCTTATTGACACGCACATTTCATATCCTCGCTTGTTCCCCTTCCTTAGTATGATCCGACGACACAAAGACCTATACGTCGGTCGCCTAACTCGCGAGCTTTTAGAGCTAAATTTCACTTATCGCCAAATACTGATTTCAATGTCACGTGCCTGACTTGCCCGTGCGGTGCGTACTTTCAGGTTAAGAGTGACCTTACTGTGGATGTAAGATACTTTCTTCTTTCTCCCACTAAGTGCCGTGATATGCTGTTATAGTATTATTCGTCAAACGTAGTACTTTATTTAAAATGTAATTTTTCTATTGTTCCGAAAATATTACAGTAACTCCACACTTAGCTCCTCTTATGTGAATCGGAATTACAAGCCTTCTCACGCGAACTGATACAACAACAAGATGTCACGTCTTCTGAAACCTTAACTTTCCAAACATAACCCTAAGCTTGTATTGATGCACCCAAGTCTATTTCGCGTACAAAAGTGTTTTACTAACGAGAACTTGGTGCCAAGTACGAGTTTAGGAAAGTTCTCCCTATAGTTCTGCTACAGAGGTCTGTTTCCTACTAAAGGTATAATTATTTATTTCTGCAAACCCTACTAGTTTCTGCACTATAGCAACTTCTTTAGATTATAAATCAAAACAAATTTCACATTATTATTTACTATAATTATGGACTGTGAACATAGTGTACAACTTCGACACACACTTTCATATATATATATAGCTCATGTACTCGTTGCTCATTACAGTATTCGTTGCATCCCCAACTGGCTGTTTGGTGTGTTTTTCTGCGCCTCGTTTTGTCGATATTTTCCGATATATTGCTCCGGACGCACTTCAATCTTGGGCTCATTTTGTTACCTGTATCGTTTTGAAGCCTAATCATTGTGCCTGCACTCTTTACAAAGAAATAAGTCTTATAATTGATAGGGTTTCAAATTCTTCTGTTTCTAAAATCATTTGCCCAAAAGCAATATACGAAGGCAGTCCCAGAAGTACCTGACCTGATGAACATCTAGTGGTAGTTGTTTCACAGAAATGGCTATGGTAGAGAGTACCACCCTTAAAAAGCTTAAGTTTGAAGGTTTACGACGCTGCGTTGTGTAGTAATTGTTTGCAGCCATTAATAGTGAACTCACTCAGCGAATTTGTAAGCATGTATAAACTGGCCATCGTTATGTGATATAGTACTTTCATTCGAAAGGTCTTAGTTGAACTAATATTAAAGCTGGGCTAGTTACTATTCTGGGGAGTCTACTCCTTTGATTGCACAGTAAGATATTGGCTGGCAGAGTTTAAGCGAGGCCGTACGAGCTTGGTGTAAGTGTAGAAGAGTTACAAGCCATAAGTGATTAGGTTCTCAGAGGGATGGGGTATACGTAGAGCGAGCAGAGCCCTCGCGTGTCGGGCCGACAAGGTTAGTGTTGCACCCAGTGTAGCCAGTGCAGAGTTGTCAAACAAGGTGGAAACAATAAAGAGAGTACCAGTATGCCACGTCCACGTCAAAGGAGGCCATATCGGCATGTGAGTGAGTTTGAATGGGGTAAATGATCGGTCTCCGGGAAGCAGGTTTATCATGCCGTGACATTTCGGCTCGTACAGGGCATGCTGCTACGATAGTGATGTGTTTGTGTAAGCAGTGGATAGATGAAGGTCGTACGCAGCGAAGAGCGGGTACTGGACCACGGAAAATGACCACAGCACGGGATGACCGTCATTTTGTCCGAATGACCATAACGGACCATACAGCTTCATCCACAGTGTTGGCTCGACGCTGAAGCACTGCAACAGGTATGAACTTGTCTGCATCAACGGTTCGTCGCCGTCTGCTGCAGTTTGGACTGGTTACATGCATGCCATTACGTCGGGTTCCATTGGCCAGAAACCACAAGCTCCTCCGACTGCAATGGGCACCTGAACACCGCCACTGGTGTGGTGAGTGCAAAATGTAGTCTTTTCGGACGATTCCCGCTTCAACGTGTTCTACAGTGATGGCCACATGCGTGTCCGGCGGTACCGTGGTGAGCGCAAACTGGAGGGCTACATTGTTGAGCGGCATAGCGGACGAACACCAGGTGTAATGGTTTCGAGCGCTATTGGTTACAACAACCGATGTCGCCTTCTACGAATTGAGGGCACCTTTGAACAACCGGTACCTAACGGTGGTTGTAGAGCCTGAGGTACTCCCCCTGCTTCAGTTATCTCCATAGGCCACATTTCAATACGACAATTCCCGGCCACATATTGCGAGGAATCTACAAGCCTTCTTCGAAGAGCTACGGGTACCACTGCTTCTCTGGCCTGCACGTTCGTCCAACATGTCGCCCGTTGAACATTTCTGGGATGTGGTTGGTTGGTAACTGGTACGTCACGGTCCTCCAGTAACCAAAGTCACGGATTTGTGGGCTCGCATACAAACTGCGTGCGGGGAAATCCCTCAGCAACTTATTCGGAACCTTTTTGATTCAATGCCATGTGGTGTAGCAGCTTTAATTGCAGCGCATGGAGGCCACACCGAATACTGAATATTAGGGCTCTAAGGTCATGTATGGATTTGAAAAGTTTATCATTTGTTACTTGTCATGTACCTAACCTGTGGTATTAAATTCATTGAATTCATGCGTTTCCTTCTTGGTGTTGCAATTTTCGCAAACGGCAGTGTATTTTGGTATAAAATGTTGCTCATCTCTCTTCTTATATTTTCTTAAATTTTATATTACATTTATAATTTTACATAATCAGGTGTTTTTCTCGATGCAGAAATACTAATTTTGAAAAAAAGTAACACTACTACTACATTAACCGTGGTTATGTGCATTATAGATGTAACCTCCAGGACATCCTGTAAACAACATTTTAAAATGCAAGGGCTTTTAACGGTGTATAATTATTACATTCTGGAGCTCTTATTGTATGTAAAGAGAAGTACTAATGAATTAGTTTCATAGAATGCGATACATCAGCATAATACTAGAAATATTGATAACCTCTAAGCATCTTACACAAGATTAGGCAAGACAAAATCCAGTGATCTTATCACTAGTGTTCGAGATTTTAGTAAATTGCAAACTCAGATTAAATAATTAAAATATTATAGGTTTAAGTTGCAGTTGAAGACCTGCCTATGTAACAACCTTTTTCATAATCTGACTGAGTTTTTCGGTTTTGATCTTATTATATGATATGTTTACTGTATAAGCTTTGACATAGAATATTGTACATTGTATTTAATGGCAAAGTTATTATTATGTATATACTAATATATAAAACTGGCAAATGTAGTTTTTTGGCTGTTTTAATTGTTTCAGGAAAAATGTAAAGCCTTTGAATTTAACTTTTGTAAGTAATTCTTTCCATTACCCGACTTAATTATATCATATCCTTAACAGTTTAAAAATATAGCAAAACCATATGACTGATGAAAATTTGAACACAATTTGTAACAAACTATATCGCATGGAAAATTTTAATGTGCAGAAGTGTAAGAAAAATAAAAATGGAGTAAACGTCCTTGGAAGTAAATCAGAGACTTTAGATTGTATGCTTATGGATATTTAAATGGTGAGGGTTGAATCTTTAAAAGACTGTGAGTAGCAGCTATAGTACTTGATACTTAAGGTTCAAACGTTTTCGGACATAAAACTTTCTTCTTTTTTTTGTTTTAAGATTTTGACCACATTTCATATGGGAATACTCTTAAGAGTCATTTACAATGTAATTATTATTGTATATGCTTCAACAAATTTATTAAATCACCGTTTCTAAGAAAACAGTAGAGTACCCGCGTTGGAAATACTTACTTATACATGACTGACCTCATAACTATGTTGATAATGTTAGGATTGCAAAGGTTTTTAAAATAAAATCCCCAAGAAATATATTTTCTTTATAATTTAAACCCATTTCTCAAGCAGAGTAACATTTAATGTAGAACTACGGCACCTAAGGAGTACTGTAGAAACTACTTATGTTTGACATAATAGTTAATATACACATAAACATCCCTTGATCTCCAGTATTCGTCATAGATGAAAATGATAACTCCATCACTCTATCCTCTAGAATTTCCTTGCTGACGTCGATTTCTATCAAATCTTGACGTTTCCATATAAGCATGCACCCTTCACGAACAGAGGTTATTCCGCTCTGCTTCCGTTCAGACCATAAACCTATTGAAACGACATCGTTTTCGTATCCCGTAGACTGGAAGACCAAAGCACATGAAGGTTCCCTCTTCTCTTAGCGAAACTCAATACCTTTCACTCTGCCTGCTGCATTTTTGCTTTCAGGTTGGCGGTATTTGTGGTAAAGAAAGTGTCTGCCTAATGCATACGGTTAATTTCATTTGTACCCTTTGAAATATGAACTAGAGTAGGGTGTTTTGTGTCGGCTTCTGAAAACAAGTACGTTTCGAAATTAATTGCGAAAATGTGAAGTGGAGATACGGTATTTTGGGAAGGGCATTAATACTGTTTACTTTGCCAGTTTACCGCTCACTGCTCCTGTATCCCTTTATGGCTAATACCATCGCAAAGTGGTATTATGTGAATCCTACAGAGTATCAAAAGAACACTTATTTACACAACAGTAAGGATGTATATAAAATGTTGTATCTCCCAGGTATTGAAATTTATCTTACATATATAGTTATAACCTTTCTACTTCTTCCAAACCTTTTGCTGTCAGGTGTAGGGGAATGTTTTCGTACATTTCTTCCATATATTTTATCTATCCAAACAGTATTTTATTTCAATCATTATTTTCTTTTGTTTTTTGTGTCATTTTATTGGGTTTTTTCCATTTCATTATTGATCTTCCTCTTCAATTTTTTCCCTCTATTATCATCTCTATTGCATGTTTAACTTTATTTTCCGTCCTTCTGCAGACATGCCCAAACTACTTCAGGTGTTTCTATAACGTCAGTTATTAATAGTATCTATTTTCTTATTTTGTCGTTTTTATCTTATTCCTTCTAGGCTTATCCGCAGTTCTTAAATATTTTGTCTCTACTCCTCTTATCTTGCTCTTATACTTTCTAATAGTGTCAAACTATCTTTTCCATAATAATGGTTTCATTGTTGAATTATGCATTTATATTTTCTTTTTATACTAATCTCTTTTTCCTCATTGTGTTATTAATTTGGTAGTATGTTGAGTTGCGTCTTTTACTCTGTGATATATTCTAATGTATTCTATCGTCACTAAAGAAATAGTCCCCATGTGGTTAAAAATGTCTACGCTTTCCAGTACCTGAACCTTACATTTAATATTCAGTTCCTCCTTTTGTTTGCCTTCTTTGGGCACCCGAATAATTTTACTTTTATTAATATTATTTACCCCCCTTTTTTTAATAGCTCTTCATACAATTCATTAATATTTAAATCCTTCAAGTGAGTCTGCTATTATAATTATATCATCCCATACAAAAGTGTTGGTAAATAAACTGGTCAAAGTCTCAAGTTCCCAAACTTAGTTCTTAAATTTCGGCGATTACATATTTTTAATATTTCATTCATATATACACATTATAAATAAGAGAGAGCTTGAACAGTTATAACTATTCAAACAGATTTATTCTTCATTCCTTCAGCAGTCGCAATGTGATAGCATTATTGAAAAATATCATATTTAATAACTGCCAGGCATAAGAATCACTAAGCCTTAAAGATAAGACGAAAGAAAATTAACGGTTACTAAACTTATACAGTGAGGTTACAAACTACCTCCATTCCTCATGCAGTCTGTTGCCATTTCCAGACAGCACTCACCAGAATGTATTTACCTAGCTATTAGTGTCCCTTGGCCGCAGTTATTTGCATTCCCTTTATTGATAGTGGTTCGAGTGTATATAACTTGAAGCCAGGAATTCCTACTCCTGTTAACTATTATCAAGTGCAATTTGCATAGTCTTCAAGCTCAAAACCAGCACTACAAATAGTTGACTATATAATCGTCTGTTGGTTACACCTAATGTAAGAATTTCTAAAAGAAAATCATGCTTTACTAACAGCAAATGGATACGGTTTATACAATACAGATATATACTCATTAAGTCCAAAAAAAACGTTGACTGGCTGATAATTCCTTCTACAATATCAAGTAATATTTTCATTGTAATTTAAACATGTTTTCTAGTATGTGTCTTAAAAGCGAATTTTATCGATATTTTTAATTATTCAGTCATTTTATTACATGTCTTTGACCAGCATATTATATATTGTCTTTCAAAATGCTTGCTACAATCAACTTTTCTACTACTTTTATTACTAAATTTCAGTTTTAATTGATTTTATGTTTTGTCACCTTTCATATTTTATTGATATATCAATATTTTACATAGATTTCGGCAAATGTCTAAATTTACATCAACACTCAGTTTCACAAATATTCATAACGAATATTAAGCTCTTCCGTAGATAGCTATACATAAGGCAGATTATGGTTATTAGCGAATACATTGCACTTCTTCCTAAAAAGTATTTTATCTACAGCTATATATAGACTTCTATTTGCAGCATAGATTAGCGGAGGGACTTCCGTGGTTCGGTCTGTGGAATATATTTTAGTCACTGCCTGCTAAACTTAATGTATGACACTATAATTGAGACCCAGAATGTCTACTAAACTCAGCTTCAGTGTAAGTAAGCAGGAACTCTTCTCAGACTCGACTGGGCTGTCAAGCTAAACTGGCCTGTGTACTTGAATCTGCATTGAGTTGAACAGACATAATATTTATAAGCATGTGCAAATGTTTTTCTAAATCCTCAGTTGAACAATCCATCTCAGGGATTGCATTTTTTGCTAAAATCCCTCATCATTATAGAGCTTATTTGAACGTCCAAATACGTTTTAGTTGAGAAGTGCCACATTTGTGCCCTCTTTTCTGTTACAATGTAATTAATGTTTGTTACATCCTAGAACTGACAGCATCTCACAAACACACAACTGCACAGCAAGCTTTTTCTGTGTGCATTTTGTATATTCACGAAAACATAATTTGTTTAGGGCTTCTTAGGAATCTTTCTCATCAGATATTAGCTTCTAACATGACGCAAGTATTATGGGAATGTAGCAGATGGCTTGATGATCTTGTTGAATATTATTCAAGTACGTGTGACATTTTGACAGACACGCCGAGTTTGTATAGGATCATTCGAATGTTCTTCCTAAGAATCATGTGTTTGACTCAGGTTATGATAGTGATTCAGAATGATAAACGTTTAGCTCAAGATGAATCATTGGCTCCAACTATGAGCCGATTTTACAGGAAGAAAAAACGAAAAATTGAGTTCTATTTATGGATGCTCTTTAACTTGGTTCTTAGCGTCCCATTCTACATTAGGCGTGAAAGACCGGTAATTTTGCTCAGAGGCCTCTTTATCAGGCTTGAGGTTCTTTTACGTGCCGTAAATCTACGACACGGGACCACCGGCTTTACTTCCCTTCCGAAGGAAGCCATGCTAAGGATTTTTACGCCAGAGAAAATCCATCGCCCTCCGCCGGGTTTGAACCCGCAACCTCGGGAAGGTGGAAATAAAGATCCAAGATATTGTTGGGTGTAGCTAAAACGCAAACAAAATATTCTACGAGTATAATAATTAGATAAGTATCTCTACTTGGTTGAAACAGCTCATCATTGGGTAAGAATCGTAACCCAGATGAAAAATGGCGACTTTGTTTACTTTGTTGTTTTTAAAATGCGACTGCTGCATTATCTAGTTACTGCAATATAATTGTAGTTTATAATGACTCGGCAGTAGTTTACTCATTACTTAAAGTTAAAATATATTCCTCTTTCATTAAAAGGGCGAAATGGAATGTTATGCTTCTCGTTTTTCCAAACTGTTAATGGCTGAAATAAACTTGAGGAACTAATGATTAACATTACTATTTAGACTTGTAGTTTAAAATAAATATTGTAGTTTGAAAGAGTCAAGGAAGCAGTTATAGATAACATAGGCAACATTTGAAAGATAACGTCAATGTTTGTAATTCCAGAAGGTTTTCTTAACAGTATTTATAAATAAAAGATTAGTTGTAAATTAATTATATAATAAAGTAATTCTAGTACTTCTTAACTACTTATTTTAATTTTACTGGTTGACTGCAGAAGCGCATTAATCTGCTTCAGCAGTTAGCATTTACCTGTTCCTAAAAACAAAGGCAATTTTATGTGCAGGAAAATTGCTAGCGTTGTTTCTGAACTGTGCAGAAAATACAACCTTAATATAACTTTATAGCATTACATCGACGCCTTTTCAAAACTTAAGACTTCCAAACATTTCAGCTTCATAAATCCTACTGTAACACCTATGCTTTTCTTAAATATTAACGTTATTGTAAACACCAATTTTAGAATTTTTATGAAAGTAAACCAACAACTTATACAGTTTTGCTATACAAATCAGCTAATGCAAAAGAAAACCCTTTTGCTTTAGTGAATATTCCTGAAGTAAAGGAACAAATAGGTTGCACGAACTTCTTTGTTTTCGTTTCCTTTGTGGACCTTCTGACGCCAACATTCTCTAAAAGCAATATTCAAAGAAAGACCTATCGCTGGAAGATCCAGAGTAAGCGTTCTGAAGGACTCGGCAATATTACAGTCCCTATCGTAAAAGCCCGCACAATGTTTTTAAGTACATCTGCACTTCTCGTGGGTGTTTTACGGTCACGTTTTCTACGAGCCCTTCTCCTCCTTCCGAATGGAACATCTTGCGCATAAAAAGGAGAGAATCTGAGGCCTCAACTTGTTTTCAAACTTTCCTTATGGTTCTTCTTTTTCAATATTACACCACACATGTTGCTTTGGCCAGATGCTGCAAAAACAAGAGCTGAAAATGTCAATTTAGCACGGAATTTTTTATAAACATATTACAATCTAAGACAGGGTAGGATGATAATAAAATGACACTATTTCTGAGTTTATCCTTCTTATACATCCGTTTTCTATTAAAATGCTTATCCAGGAGATGTGTATAGTAAGTTTGACTAGAGAATTAATTTATATACTGTTAACACTCACTGTTTATTTAATGAAGAGCAGAACTCACAGCTCTAATCACGTTATCAGTTTGTCTCCCTCACTCACTCATCGTCCCTCCCTCTTTTACTCTCCCTATCTCTGACTTCATCTCCCTCTCTCCTTTTCCATTCTGTTTCCTCTTTCTTTTCCCTAATCTCGCCCTGTTCAGTGCAAAGTACATGCCATGTTATGTTTAGAAAATCAGTAAAAGGGCTGCTTACTTTGGGAATGTTAATAAAGGCAAAAGGTAAAACAACAGAATATTCTTATCACGATCCTGTGTTCTCTATATCTTCCCGATGATATTTATGCAGAAGAAAGTTTAGAATTCCTACATATGAATGGCTTTCCAAACAAACCTATTTACTAATATAAATATGGTGATGTATTAATATACGCGGGTGGGAATCAAAATACAACCCAAGTTTTCATGCCTCTACAATATTTGCGACTTCGTAATCCACGCCTGCGATTCAGTACTACTTGAAGTGCTCAATCTGTATTCTGGTCCATATTATTATTTTCAAAAAACTCTATCAGGGTATCAACCATTAAACAATTGAGTCAATACTTTCTAAATTATAACATCCTACTACGCCATCATATTAGTTATAGCTATTGAATTGATAGCATTGCGTTGCCTGAAATCCGAGGTGAGGATAGGCAAATTAATTATAAATCGTGTTTTAATTAAGAATGTATTTAAAATAATAAAACAATCGAGCGTGCAAAAGTAGATCTCGTAAACAGAAGAGAATTGACTTCGTCCCATTTTTTCAAACTTTTACTCGATCCGGTAACGAAGCACTTCTCACACTCATCACAATACACTGTTACGGTAGACAAATTGTGCCTCTTTCTTATGTTTGCTAAACAATCCGATATATATATATATATATATATATATATATATATTGCTTACAGTGGCAAAGGGTTTACGTACACTTTGAAGCCAGGCGATGGTTATCAATTTTGAAGACGTTTACCTTACGTGCTTCGTTGTTGATTTCTTCGATGCCGTCATCTCGTAACTCGTTCTACATTGTCTCGAGCCCCAGCTGTTGTAGTGGTATGGCTATGAGATTTTTTTCTCAGTGTATGCGTGGGTATGTTATTAAAGAACACACCAGTTAACTTGACTCAGAAATTGAAGCGAGTTTCCCTCCTTTTGAAGATAAAGAATGAAATTGATTATGAATCGTAGCACTCGAAACTATAACAATGGTATTATTATACCTGTTAATTTCTTCAGTATCAATTTTAAAGGTTCGAAATAACTGTTTCCGCAATAAAAGAAACTAGAGCTGTAACTTGCTCCGTAGTGTTGACCGCAAAACCTCTCCCGGCTATCGCTAAGTCATACTCCACAAACGCGTCAGTGGGCGCTTAAAATAACACACGAGTCGTCACAGGTATCCAGAGTAATGAATGTATGCACGAGTGTGCGCACGGAAAGAATGCATGAACGAATGTGTCTTCTTTAGACTGCACGCCTATTTCTTAACACAAGCTCCGCCTAACTATTAAGTACACTTCTCTGAACTGTTGTTATGGGGGCAACAGTTCATTACCTTTTTCTTTTCCATAATTCTGGTCTACGTGAACCAGCAAACGTACTGAGCTTATAACCTAACTGAATTCCAACAATCTTTAAGCTAATGGATTCTATCTTCGGTAATTATTAATGGATTAAGTTAACTCATAATTACCTTATTTCCGGACAAATCTTTCAACTCAAACTTATTACATTATACACTGATTTAATACGCGAAAATATTTATTGCAATGATTTGAGGCAGTATTTTTAACACATAAATGATATCAGTCTGATTATATAATATAAAATTTAATAACAGCCCACCTTAAAACAATATGTGTGTAATATAATATAAAATTGTATGTTACAGTCTTTGTATTATTTTATATTATTATGTACATGAATAATAATGTTATGTGAATGTATTACGTAGGTTAACAGTGTAGGAGCTGTGAGAATAGAGAAGGTAACTTTGAGACAACAATAAATTAGAAAGCTTAATAATGCTACTAATAATTCTTGGAACAATAATTTAATATTTAAAACAGTTTATAAATAGCCAATCAAAAACTAGAAAAAACTTAAGTTAAATAAAAGTATTCTATTGGAGTAGGTTTAGCCAATCAGAGACTTGAAATAGAGAAAATGTGCAAATTCAGGCGGGAGACGCTACAAGATAGAGTACCCAATCAGTTAGATTTGGTACGTGTTCAATGTGAGATATGGAAATTCATTGTGGTTAGAATAATATAAATTTTACCTGTTAAAATAACAATAATCTCACAGCTCTACAGCAGGATATATCAGTGAAGTGTTATTTAATCGTGTGAAGGATTAATAAACAAAGTACAGTACAATTATAATTTGTGTAAGCCTAGTTCTTTAGCCACACAAGTCCTGCTAAGAGATACGTGCTTTACAAATTACTGCTGACGAAGCCGAGGCATACATACATAAGTAAAGTAAATAAAGTAACATTAAAATAAAAGTTAAAAGTGAACGTGGGGCGAAGGCCACCGGAAAATTAAACGTGAGGCGAAGGCTATCGAAAAGTTTGTATCGTGGGGCGAATACTCCTAGAAACAATCTCCCGCAAATTGGCATCCATTACCTGTGTGGTCTGAAACAGCTTCAAATTGGTGCCTAAACGTGGTGCAAACGCAACAATTAACAATAATTAAACTACTACAGATTGCTCTATCTTAGTACTCGTATCATTTCTTTATTCAATTATTTATATATTTCTGTCCGTAATTACGGTTTCAACTTATAATCATCTAAGTATCCAAGACAATACGGAAGGAAATAATATTTAACTGTTACTGAACTGTAGACAGGGAGGGCGCTGATAAACTATTCCCCATCTCGTGCAGTCTTTTTGTGTACGCAGATAGCATTTGGGCTGATTTTTATCTGCCTTTCATAGGCCCTTGGTCTTTGTTGTTTTGCCTTGCTTGCAATGATAAATGGTTTGAGTTAAGATAACTTGAAGCGAATCACCACCACCACCACCACCACCACCACCACCACCACCACCACCACCACCACCACCACCACCACCACCAACACCAACACCAACACCAACACCAACACCAACACCACCACCAATAATAATAATAATAGTAATAATAATAATAATGCTGTATGGTTTCTTAAAAATTCGTCGTATCAAAATGTTGTAAGCAACGAAGCCAGTAAAAACATAATGCTTTTGAACGTTTACTAAGTGATATTTTTATAAATACTAATTACAAAGAATATATTATTTTGCTTCCTATGAAAAATGCCCCTTTGGGTCAAGCAATTAAGACGCCCTTTTTTCTAAGGTGCATTATACACAGAGTTTCGTAGCAATTAAAGTTTATAAAATAATATATATATATATATATGTGTGTATATATATCAATGGCATTATATGGGGGGAATCTGGACAACGGCAAAATAACAAAAAAGGGTCTAAGGCTGTTGAAATGAGTGTTTTTAAAGTGAAACATCTACATCCCGATCCCGTAATTTAATCATAATCTTTAAAATAATTAGCGAGATAATAAACTGTTTCTGTTACTGGTTTCCATTTAGTGCTTTCCTTCTCCCTTTCTCCTTTACCTTTAAGTTTGTATCCAATATTACCCTGTGGTATAAACGACTGCTGAAATCAAAAATAACTCCATCGTTGTTTATTTTTATGGATTTTATCTCATAATATATGTGTTTTATTATGTGCATATGTTTGTAGTCCTTATATAGTGTATTGTAACTTTTATTTTATTATCTTTTATTGGTATTAATATCTCCTTTCGGCTGCGAAATATTTTTGTATGTCCAAACTTGCTTCCATATTGAACACTGCGTGTTAGAAGCATTTTATAAAGTATTAATAGAACCCATTTTCTCGTTTTATGCTTCATTTTACGTTTATTGCTCCGAAAATCTAAATTATGCAGTAATGTGAAGTAATGCAACTGAACCTATGTGGATTATAACACTATCACCACATAACATGAATCAATCAACAAAATTAAAGCCTATTCTAATCATATAATCACACTGTATGTGGAATTGTATGTTTAAATCCTACCTGTACAGAGGTGCAGAAGAGAGTATTATAGGACGCTCAAAAAAGATTTGGTCTGATTAAGTACCTAGACAGAGCTTTGTGCCGTAACATACTATAAAAATCTTAGCTCTACATTAATCACGCATACAGAAAAGTCTGAAAATAGTCGACCTTTCTGGGATTCCAAATAACTTTAGACTTTCAATATCTATACTCTTACCAACAAAAATGTAGGGTTTTCCTCCCTGTAACGAAAACAAGAATCTCTCTCATCTAATTTTCTTGTATACCCAAAATTATAAGATTAGACTACAATAGAGCAATTTAAATTGTACAAACGTATTTCACTACTGTGAGCATATACTCGGCATATAATGCAAAAAAATTGAATAATATATGTTTAGGAAATTCAACTTTGTTTAATCTCATAGGTTTTAAGGTTGTTGAAGTATTTAATAAATGTATCTATGAGTTTGCAATACAAAACCTTTGAAGAACCTTGTTACTGTCCAAATGATAAAAATTTTAAAATAAGACCTCAGCAATGCAGTTGGGTCAGACCTAGGGACACTTCATGGAAAGCAAAAAACACTACTCCTACATGGCCAGGGCAATAAAATCGATAGGCTCCATAGCTGGCATATATGGAATTAAAGGTGGCGCTATTTTAACTTTAAAACACACATTACCGCATTTGTGCTCTGAAAGATTTTACAGGAAAAAACACAGTTATAGGAAAACGCTCCCTTTAGCACTGCGAAACCAGATCGGGAAGCTATTAACTCGAGCATCAGAGCACAGATATATAAAACAAAATATGTATATTCTAAGGAAATTTTTCCAGACCTCTTATTTATTCCAGTAAATTATTTATTTCCATACCGTACATGTTTGGCAGTAAATACACTAGAAGTATAGCGAGGAGAATGCGCCTGAGTAAACAAAAAAGTCAGCAGTTAATCATGAGTTTTTATAGTTTAAGAGTCAACCCGATACGCAACAGAGGTGAGGTAGTAACTGCTATTCTAAACTCTCTTACAGGTTTGCTGCGTCCCGGACACTTAGTGGTGGATGCAAAGCTGCGCATTTGCAGCGTTTATGGACTATTACTTCTGAATTACTTAAAATAAGTTCGTGTTATTTGTGAGCAAGACATGACCTGATGAGATATACCTGCCCTTTTTTTTCAACTGAGAGTAAAAGAAACATAATAAACCTTGATGGGCTAATGCTAATATACGATTTGAACTTTAAAAGGATTTTGTGTGCACATAGATACTTTCCTTGCTTTTCATTTATTATGATTAAAACAAATATATCCACAGCTAATAAGGTATTTATAAATACAATACGCTATGTGTAGTCACGGTTCCTTTTTATCACTGTTCTGTTACTAATTAATTTTCAGTTAATATGCAGTTGTTTGTGTTCTATGTTGCCTAATTAAGTTTTCATAAAATAACATGTACGCTGTATTTCCATTCTATCTTGCTTCAGTAATGTTATGCTTTGTCTCTATCCTGTTTTTCCTAGTATTCATGTCATATGAAAATCTACAATGTAGAATGTCTTATACATAAACAAAGGAGATACATGTATCTAAAGTTTTACTTCTTAGTAATATTATAAAATTAGGATTTGCTACAATTTCATTTCAATCATATGCACAAAAAGCAAATTTGGTATTTTAACTTAAAGGATACTCGATACCCAGTTTTTAATTAACCGAGTAATGCATTCAAATGGGCAGTGAGGACTACAGCTTAACGTGGAATCTGAACTACAGTGTGTGAAGTTATGCTCTATATAGCTTATGCCAGATGTAAATGTTCACTCGTCCAATTACAAACCAAGCTCAAAGTTCCTTAACTCGAAGATCGAGTACCACTCACCTAACCTCATCCACTGATACTTAGTTTTTGACATTTCGATTATTGAAGCAACATACAGTATAGTCACGGAAAAAATAATACAAAAACTCATTAATGTAATACAATATCAATTTATAGCTTTTCAGCATCAACACACTAATAATTTCTTTCTTTAATGTTTTGTTCCAAGTTTTGCATGTTATGTATTTTCTTTGATAATATTTTACGTATAATAATTAAGGGGGTGTTAAAAACAGATATATTCATAATGTGAACATGATAGAGAATAAGTATATATCATTGTAACATATAAAATATAATATGAGGGTGAAAGGCCAATGTTAGCTATAGAACTAGTAATACAAAATTATGAGAAATTCGGTAATGTCTACGTAAGCATGTAACGAATCTTGGATTCAAAACTAAGACGATGGAGGTCTGTAAACATATACATAAATATGTAATAAACATATATATATATGTAGTAAACTGTTATTTCATAGTAGCACCAATCAGGTACATTGATACGTACTTATAAGTCAAATACGAACGCTAAGAAAACGGTTGAAGGGAACGCTAACAGAAGCTTGTCACTCTTCAAGCAGGAGGGCCGCGTATAAACTAGTCTTTAAATAGACGCTAAAACTACGTGTCTATAGTCTACCAGCTATACATATTTTAACATGACAAAGGTGATAGTGAATTGTGAATATTTGCATGTGATTTATCTAAAATACAAGTGAAATGGTTAACAGAATACGCGTGTGGAAAATATTTTAGCCTTCTCCATACCTAACCCTGACAAGACACAATTGCTCTCCGACACAAAATACAGCAGCGGTGGCAGAATTATAAAATAATTATTACAACATACTAACTCTCACAAGAATACAGATACACAATTATCAGATTCCAGTCTACGAGAACCTCAAGATACATCACAAGAGTACGGGCGTCAAGACGACCTACAGGTACATAACATAGCATCCATCATGAACGTAGTGGGGGCCTAGCTATGTGGAACCGCTACAATATATATTTAAAAAATTAATGGATAGGTGTCCCTTGTAGAATATTGTGCCATAGTAGGCAACGACAATTCATATTTTGCAGTATAACTGAATGGATAATTCTAGATATAACGTAAATACACATTTTCATAAATTTATACATATGTATATGCTTGTACGAGACAAGGCACACAATTCAGCGTAGAAATTAAGGTATTCTAATGCCTCTGGCGTTTGCGTTCATTTTACAAAGGATAAAGTGAAAGACTGCAGTTGTTTCACCTGTGATTATTGGTACTCGTGTTCCCCATGCAGTGCGAAATTACAGCTGTTTACAGCTTTTTGCGCTCAAGAAACTACACAATACTTTCATTGTATGCCTTGGTGAGTAGTGCTCAATTATAGATGGTGAAAGGTAACGGCCGAAAGTTACTAAAAATCAATGATTCCTAACAAAGTGAAACAATTAAGTATTCTCATGTGAGAGAACGGTTTCAGCACGAAAAACAGACTCGATTTTCAGCTGTAAGAAAGCATGTTCAGTGTCATAGCTGAGGTGTAATAAATACTAGTTTTAAATGTATGCTAATAAGCTAAACATTAAAGATAATTAGGTCTCTATAAGGGCATAGTATGATTTAATCAAGCTATATAGATGAATCATCCTATGAAATAAAATTGCTAAACAGTATTCATATAATAAGGTAAATAATAAAGGAATCAAGTGTGTCAGAACGTCTCGATTCATATACTGTATGATCTAAATGATGACAGAAGAATTCGCCGCATCAGAGAAGTATTTCTTTCTAAAAGATCTATTCTTGACTAACGGGGTAAAAACGTTGCATCAAATGCCAAGCCTCTGAGGTAAAAAGTCTTATCAATAAGCAAAAAGAACAGTGCTACTATTGAAGCAAAGATAAATATTATTTAAGCACAAATCATTTTCAATCTGTAACATCCAGATGTTAAAATTAATCATTATCAATGCTATGCCTAATATTTTAAGGTCAATTCAACTTACTTTTTGGGTGATCTCAGTTGGACACCTGCTGCATTTGTGTGGTGCTTGAGAGAATAAAAGAATATATAAAAGTGTCCGAGTTTGAACTAGCCATATGCAGAAGAGCAACAAAGTTCTACGGTACTCTAAAACGTAGAAAAAAGAGATGATCTTCCTGTATTAGCTTTTAATTACATTCAGAACATGCCTGCCCACTGTTCCAATAACTTTACTTGCGTCAATTGACGTTCAATGTTTCGGAAATCCGCAACAGGGTGACAGGAAACGCCCATTTCTTTGTATATACTGAACTAAAAATGGCCTAATGAGGTAGCATCCTTCATTACACACTACAATAACAGCAGCCTTTTGGATGAAATTACAGAACTCCATTTATTTTGAAATACTCACTACTACTACTTCATGGTTTTAGGCCATTTAGTCTGTTTCGGCTTCAAAATCTTTTTGTGTCCAACCCTTTTTTGGTCGTCCTGGGTTTCTGTATCCTTGGGGTCTTTAGTTATATGTTGCTCGGAGTATCTTATTTAATGATGTTCTTTCTAAATGTTGTTTCTAATCAGTTCTCTATTATATTATTACTTTATTTAACTCTTCTATTTTTAACTTTTGCCTTATTCCACTGTTTGGTTTTTTTATCCAGTCTTGTGCATCCTGCTATACGTTACGTGTTCTCTTGGCCCTTAAACAAAGCTTTTAAGGACTACTTAGCATTTTATCCGTTTAAGGGGACATCCATTACTGTCAAACGACCGTAATTTCGGTGCAGTAAAGAGAATATCCCAAACAAGTCTACGAAATAATTGCAATAGTTACAAGATGAACTAAATAGTTACAATGGCGGATATGGATGACATATAATCCCCAAAGACTAATGGCTTGAATTCTCAAGAACGATGTAAACTCAAGGGAAAGCTTCGGCCTTCCATGAAGCCTAGATATCCAATTACAGATATGAATTTTTAGGCATTTTAAATATTGCAGCAACATCCCTGGCAAAGATTTTGCATCAGAATTCATTAATGCTGCCGAGCAACACGCTTTCAAACTAAGAGCTGTAGACAGAAGGGATCCAGTAACTTTTCATGTTAAGAAAACCTATAATACCTTATGCCTTAATGAGATAAATACGATATTCCAAGATGTATCAGAGGAACACACAGAATATTCTCAATTTCCAATAGAAAATTGAGATAACAGTGTTCTGATAAAGCGTTTTCTTTTGCAGTTCATTTATCACTTTTATTAATGCCGTCAACAAAATATAAATTAACAATAAAACATGAAGATAGAAATTACATTTTCGAAATTAGAGATAACACAAGATTATGTTTAACTGATGAAGATAAATAGTGCTTAGGATTTTGCTGAATGTTCATTTCATACTTTAAATGTATGTGTTTTCTATAAGATTACAAATGTAAGAAGATTCACACACGATATACCTGAATCAATCTTAATCTAATAAACAAGGTACGCCCAAGTATTTTTATCATAAATTGTTAAAATTAAATTGATTTTTGCTTATGGACGCTCTTTAACCACTATGGTCCTTAGCCCTATTTTATATTGGGCGTGAAAGACTGGAAATTTTGCTCAGAGACCTTTATTGGGCTTGAGGTTCTTTTACGTACCGTAAATCTACGACCACCGACTTTACTTCCCCTCCGAAGGTAGCCAAGATAAGAATCCATTGCCCTCGTCGAGTTTGAAACAGCCACCTCGGAAACTTGAGGCTAGCAGGATACCCATAGACTACGGAGGACGTTATCATAAATGATGATTCCTTACAAAACCATAATATTGTGATCACATTAAAATTGTCAAAATGTCGCATGTTACACTACCAATAAACTATCTTGTTTAAGTTTTATATGTGCTCCAATAGAGAAAGTTTTCTTTGCTTCCTTAAGACATTGGTTCTTTAAACTTATGTCGTTTCTAGAATTATCGATTCAATTGTGCGATTGAAGCAAGTTAAATATCAAATCTTCACAGAGATTTCATTTATATCGTATATAGACAAGTAAGGCCCAATTGATCAAGGTCTGGAATGAGAACCTCTCAAATGAAGCTCAAGCAGCCACAGCTTATCTAAACAGTAAGCCATTTTATTTAGAAGGAAGAGACCAGCTTATATTACTTAAAAAAATTTAAAATTGGACGAAGTTAGTCCACCCATTAAAACTTTCTAAAGAAATAAATCCTGGTTATGAAACCTGTAAATTCCCTTAAGCGGTGAAGCATACCATCATGGAGTGTCCAAATATACTACAGAGAGAATAACTAAATGCCAGAAAGCTTATTTCAACAATTAAGAGCTATGGTATAAACGTTTCTTTGTATGATTTGTGATTTTTAGCATATCTAGCCTTTATATTGTTAGTTGAATACATTGTAACTTTTACAACTTCCGAGTGCACTTCTGCATCCTTGGCTATGAATGTGAGTTTGTGATATAATGGATATGAACAGTTACATAAGATCGTTTTTACACAGCTAAATAACAGCATTCCACATTTGATTGTTTCTGACTATGCTTTACAACACCGCATCTATCATCACATGATACGTAATACCACAGGAGGAATGGGCTGGGAATCTGCCTACAGAGTGAAAATTATTCTGTTAATTACTGCGTTTATTAATAAAGCAGTAGGCAAAGAAAAGTGTAATAATTTGAATTCTAGATGCTCTATAAATTGTAAATTATGAAGATATGAACCTTGGGAATAGAATGTTGAATTAAATAAAGAGAACTATAAACGAAGGTTATAATTAAAAGGTTTACAAAGGCAAATCACACATAAGCAAGTGTAATACTTCAACTTCCTTACTGAGTACATACTATAACAAATTCACTTTCCAAAGCTCAATTACCAAAGCTGATAAGGAAAAACTCACTGCCTTTTTAAATTACTCCTTTAGAACGTCCTCTTCTCCATCTGACTAAGATTCACGTGTTGCTGTCCCTTTCTGGATCATGCATGAAGGCTTTCCTGGCGGTGAAACGTCGCAGAGTTCACCATGTGATTCCTACGCTGGTCGGCTGATATTGGGCCGACTGACTTCTGGTTTATTCCTGGCTCCTAGCGTATGCCCGTCGACGTTTGGCTCTGGGTGCCTCCCTTATATACAGCAGCCCGGCAAGAAAAAGGCAAGTGCAGGCGAGAGGAGGCGCTTTCCTTTAACACGCACGCCCAAGCCGCATTCGAAAACTTCGGCTGCCTCTCGCAATTTACTCCTACATCCAGGAGCGCCAGCCAGCCAGCAAACATGGCGCGCTCTAAGAATCCCTAATATAGTGGCGTATTAATAATTTGCCGTGTTACATTGTCATTGCCTTTTGTTCTACCTTGTTGTTACCAGACACATTGTTGTTTACGTTACTTTTGTCTGGTAGATTTGCTAACCACGAGTAGTCGGGATTTTAGCGTCTGTCTCAGGGTTCCGCGAGAAACGGACCGCGTGTGTAAGGCGGGCTTCGGATCGGTGAATACCTCCTCCCACCTTCCATTTTTAATAATTTAGGAACCCCAAACGGTTGAGAAATAAATTAGGAATGTGTGAGTAGATTTGTGTTATGGATTTTGTACGGTTAAAAACAGACACCTTCCTCTTAACCTCCACACCACGTTTCGGTCCTCTGCAGCCAAATATACGTCCCCTCAATGTACGTGCGGGTACTCAAAATTAATTTTTATGTGATCTTTAAGGCCATCTACCCATCATGGCAGTAGCATGCCACATAATGCTACCCTTGTTCAGGTTTTACTCTCACTTCACTAATGTGATTTAGGGCTGTTTTTACTGTCAGTTTTCACTGTCACTTCACTTTTCTTCGCACGTAGCGGTGGAATGAATCACGCACGAAGCAGCCTTTTTACTGCCGCTTCACTCTCTGGCATGTCGTACACAATACCTTTCTAATCACTCGCAGTATCGTACTCGATCTATATATACGCCACAACAGTTGCCACATCCTCACTCGTAGAACATAGAGAAACCAACACTTTAATACCGCATCAAGAGCAACCTACTACCTTAGTCAGTAACTCCCTCGCAAGGAACTTGCTTATATGAAAGTGTGATAGTTTCTTAATACCTGCCTAGGCGATGGGTATAAAGTTACAGGAATACCCGGTTATCTCTCAATAGCCTTTTGGTGTTTACGTTGGTAGGAGCACTAGTTATCTCTCCTTCCGCTACTCGGTCGGCGCTGAAGGACACCGCCTTCCCCGAGATAAGTTTTTCTCATAGCCGCTGTGCTAAAATATTTTGATTTGTCTAATGTTGCAACGATAGAAATTGTTGCGTTGTGTAATGTTTTTTATGCTTAAATGTGGTAGCATTATAATATTGCAGCTGCGAAACACAAAAAATTATATTAAAAGTCTGTTATCCAAAATTTAATACTTGATTGCAGAGAGATAAATTTTAGCAAAATATAAAGGTTTAAAATTCAAACATTTATATTAGATAGTAATATTCCGCATGAGAAGCTACTTTTATTTTCAAAATAATTTTATAGGAGAATCATGCAGTAAAACCATAAAAATTACTATTTGCTGTAATTATATTGAACACATATAAGATAACATTTCTGCTAACTCGATCAATTTCTCTACTGAATACTCCTACATTTTATATACTAAGTCCGTAATAATTTAAGTCATCTAAAGAAAATATTACGATAAATTAGTGCAAAGTGTAATTACTGAAATTATTACCCTTATCTGTACAATACAGTTTATGTTAATGTTTCATTCAAAACGAACAGTCAAAATAGTACATGGGTACGTCAAATTGTACACATGAGGTCACAAAGGGCTCTAAATGTACAGTAAGATTTTTTTCTCCTGACCCTACTCAGCTGGATGCGCAGTAGTTGGACGAATCCATGGCTTCCCAGGAGCGGTTTTTGGATTAGTTATAGGAGAACAACCGATACGTACTTTAGGCACTCCTGTTTCCTCACCCTAGGGGAATAATGCCGATTTTTCTCCCCTCCACTCTCCAACGTTCTCCTCGTTTGCGTTTCTGCAGGTGAGGTCAAAAAACTCGTACTATGAAAATTTGAATCCTAATCCCTTTGGGATATTCATTAATTAGACTTATCCAGACCAAAAATATACATTTGTCGTATTTTGGTATACCCATGTTTGCAAAACACTTATATATAAGATATACATTTTAATTGCACACTTTTGCAATTGCTTCTGAATAAGTAAGAGAGGAGTGTTGAAAGATTACTTGCTGAAACATTCAAAAATAAAAAGAAACTGATGATTTGTGCAACTTAGGAAAGATGAGGTGTAAAGAAAAGCAGCACAATATCTTATGAATCATTCTATTTCTCATTACTTTTGCTCAAACTTCATATTCATATTAAGGCAAATCCTTTGAAATTAAGTGAAAATATCTGAAAAATCTAAAGGGCTTGTTTGTTTGTTTTTTTCTTCTTTCTTCACTACATTTATATCCTACACATTCATTTGGCAGTTTTGGTTCACTAATTTCTAAAATATTTAAAGCTCTATGTGGAGCACAGAACTGTAATGCACATTTAAATTTTATATGCAATATTTTTCCAAAATATTTCTTCGCAGGACATATTTTTACTTAAAATGCTGCATGTATGGTACTTTTTAATCAAGAAACTTTCAATTTTTAATAGAACGTCACGAATCATTAATAAAGAGATTCGCATGCCCGGTTTTAAAACTGCATTATCACTTAATTTTGATTCATTACTTTCATAATTTGGTATTAATATAATGGGAAAAATAAATATGGAGAACATTTAGTTCGTAAATTGTTATTCAATTTGTAAAACTAACTCATTTTCTTAGTTATAATGGTCTATTAAGGACAACATAATTTTGTATGTAGGATTAAACTGCTTTCCACGTATCAGTTTTAATTAATCTGCAATAACTGATTAAATAAACAACAAAGAATTAACGTCCCGGAGATAAATGCACGCGACCCGTTGCAAATTCTATGCTACCTACCTTTCTATGACTTGTCCTACTATGACAAGCGTTTGAAATAACAAAAATCAAAGCTATGGATTTTAATCCTCCCACAGGTGCATTGCCTATAATGTCCCTAGTATAGGTTTAGATAACGTGTGAATGCAAACACACTTACGATAGCCGTTGAAGTGCTTTCCATTAATTTTTTAGCTCTAGCTCAGGCTCAGTAAAGGTTGGATACCCCTGGTTAACTTTCTAAATGCTACTTGCTGACTCTCTCTAGTAAAATATGTTCCGCAAACAGAAAGAAAGCGATAAAAGAGAGACCGTTAGACTAGGATAGAGTGTGAATAAAACCTTATTTACTTTTTTTTGCTTTCTCTCTCGACTGCAGCGGAAAAAGCAAGCCCATAAGTGATAAATAATAATAAACATGATCTAAACAATCCTATTTAATTAAAACTTGCATAGTATCAAAGAACACATTGTTATGTGCGTTATAAAATATTGTTAATCTTTAATTAGTGTGAATATATAAAATCCAAAAATGAGGATTTTCATATGTTGGCATCTGCATCAATTAGTTGAAGATCGGGAGAAATGTCTGTCGACTAATGAAACAAGCTTCAATATGGATGCTGATAAAACAAATTGGAGAGGGCCATTTTGATGATTATGAATGGTAATTAGGAACGTTCCTTTAATCCGATCATCGCTGCACTGCGGACCCGGATATATCGACAGGCGCAGCGGAAGGATTATTTATTGAACGAGAAACGAAAGCAAGATCGAGCCCGAGTATATACATACGTCAATGCATAACACGCCTTGACAGTTTAATGCATCTCTCTTGCCATCATTTTCTACCTACCCCTACACAAACAAGCGACCGCTGTTACATTCCAAATGCAACGCGCGTTCAAAAATAGAAAGCTAGTAAACCTATTCCTGTTTTCAATGTTTTTCCTTTGGTTTTGCATCCACGAGATAAAAAATTGACTGAATGTGGGCGTGCTGGAGAGAAATTTTGCGTCCTAAACATGACACGCTGTTGTTTAGAAATCAATCAAACGTGATTAATTTGGTTAGTCGACAAGCTCCTGCCTTTTGTACTAACTGTTAGTGAAACAAGGGAAAAAATAGATTTGTATTGCACTGCATACCGTTTCCCTTGTATAGCAAAGTTTATATAGCATGTACAATAGTATTACAGGACTGACATTTAAATCTAAAGCGTATAAACCATTCTCCATGGAGTATAACAACAAATTGTTTGACGGAATATTAAAGTGTTTATTTTTACTTTTCATTGTAAGTTTTCACTAGTGATCGTTCCTATACTCAGTCTTCATTTCCAGTAAAACGAAATGTGATCTTACGAATGTTACGAATAATGTTACAAAAGGTCCCCAAAATAAAAACATTTAATCGGATTTGTTGTATTATCGAAAAACGTCTTTACCTTTGGCTATGAGGAATATCCGTTTACCTTAACAGGCAAATTTACCGTCAAGACATTTGTAGGCCCATATTTGGAGTTAAATTGAGAAATTAACAGCAACATTTTCTTGGTGTTTCCAACATTATTCGCGCAGATAAACATTGTTCCCATGTCTAAATGATACTTCCGGACCCATTTAGAAATCCTATTAGTTAGATTACTAACAACATGAAATAAAAGAAAATCTGATGTGATCGTTCACACGATTTTCTCTATTCCCTATTGGGTATACAAACCAGTCTTACTAAAGCTTATGTTTATATCAACTTCATTTTAATCCAGATATACTTTTGGAGAAGTAGATATATTACATATTCGTTAGAGATACAAAGTGAACAGTGATGGTCAAATGTTATAGAACTGAGCGCAATACGCTGGTCTTAAAATTCCATACTGTATCAATGAAATCGCGAGAAACAACTGAATGTTGACAGGACTTCAAGAGAATAACTAAGTATTGAACAACTCGAAACATAAGTGATGGATATCTCGGAAAATATCTGATGCCACAATAAAATTAACAGAAATAAATTGTAAGCTTTAGACAGATCTATGTTTTTCGTGCGGTATGTTTACCAGTTATATAAGATTATACAAAATTCTTCCGTAAGAAGGGGACTTCAAGTGTAATTTCGAGAAATTGAAGATATACGGTTTATTTTTCAATTAAATATATTTAATATGTGGCATTTTAATACAAATCGTTAGAGCCATTGTTTGAGAAAATAAAAAAAATTCTAAAAATGTTCCATGTGAAGAGTAGTGTAGGGTAATGGGAATTTCTAAAAAATCTCGTTTCGTATCTTTGGATGGTACTGAACCAAGATACTAAACACCAAGTTTAATGTTTAAGTGCGAATTAAACATCTTTTATTTATGCTATTCACAGAGACACACACACACACACACACACACACACACACGAACCTTTCTCCAAATGTGTTTTTGGATGCGGAGGGCCTCAAAACATGTAATTCCTTTGAGATATCTGTTTTCGGTACTCCACCCTGAACTTCGCGAATTTTTGGGTTAAATATAAAAGCTGCTGTACCTACTATATACACTACATGATCAAAAGTATCCGGACACCTAGCTGAAAATGACGTACACGTTCGTGGCGCCCTCCATCGGTAATGCTGGAAGTCAATATGGTCTTGGCCCACCCTTAGCCTTGATGACAGTGTTCACTCTTGCAGGCATACTTTCAATCAGGTGCTGGAAGGTTTCTTGGGGAATGGCAGCCCATTCTTCACGGAGTGCGGAACTGAGGAGAGGTATCGATGTAGGCGTTCCAAAACATCCTAAAGGTGTTCTATAGGATTAAAATCAGATCTCTTTGCAGACTAGTCCATTACAGGGATGTTACTGTCGTCTAACCACTCGCCACAGCCCGTGCAGTATGAACAGGTGCTCGATCGTGTTGCAAGATGCAATCGCCATCTCCAAATTGCATTCTCTTCAACAGTGAGAAGCAAGAAGGTGCTTAAAATATCAATGTACGTTTGCGCTGCAAAACAAGGGGTGCAAGCCCCCTCCAGGAAAAACACGACCACACCATAACACCACCACCTCCGAATTACGCTGTTGGCACTACACACGCTGGCAGATGACTTCACCGGGAGTTCGCCATACCCAGAACCCGCCATCGGATCGCCACATTGTGTACCGTGATTTCACACAACGCTTTTCCACTGTTCAATCGTGTAATGTTGATGCTCCTTACATGAATCGAGGCGTCGTTTGGCATTTTCCTGCGTGATGTGTGGCTTATGAACAGCCGCTTGACCATGGAATCCAAGGTTTCTCACCTCACGCCTAACTGTCATAGTACTTGGAGTGGATCCTGATGCAGTTTGGAGTTCCTGTGTGATGGTCTGTATAGATGCCTGCCTATTACTCTTTACGACCCTCTTCAAATGTCGGCGGTCTCTGTCAGTCAATAGACGCTTTTGTGCTGTACACGTCCCTTCACGTTTCCCTTCACTATCGCATCAGAAACAGTGGATCTAAGGATGTTTAGGAGTGTGGAAATCTCGCGCACAGACTTCTGACACAAGTGACACCCAACCACCTGACCACGTTGGAAGTCCGTGAGTTCCACGGAGCGTCCCATTCTACTGTTTCACAATGTCTAATGACTACTGAGGTCGCGGATATTGAGTACGAGGCAGTAGGTTGCAGCACAATGCACCTATGATGGAAAACGTATGTCTGTGGGGGTGTCCGCATACTTTTGGTCATTTAGTGTACGTGGTAGTGGAAGTAAACAGCGCAACATTGTCTTCCACAAATTTCTGTAACAACAAATTATTATTCTCCCATATTTATTCCTTTAGCAATGCTGTCTGTCATAATTAATATTCGTAATGACTTAAACAGGATTGATATTTAGCAAAAGGTGATTTAATGGTCACTCACAATGAAACTTACACATGACTTAAGCATAGAAGTTTCTTTCGTGTTATGTTGCGTTAAATTATCAGAAAATAAAAACATCTGCAGTTTCCTTCTGATTGCTTTCGCTTTTCATCATATAACAAAATATTTTTCTGTTAATTCTGTGTGAAATACGCGTTGCGCTTGCTATTGGGACTTCGAAAAATTTGGAGGCGCGTAGCAGTTGCTCAGGTTGTCAGTTGCTTGTCTGCAATTGGCTGGACATTGAAACAGTTATAGGTGATTGAAGTTCCTATAATATGTTTTTAACTTTGAAAAATTATATTTATTGCACAAAGCAACTTTTTGTTGAACTTTTTAAAAGTGTTCTATATTCTCCTAATGCAGTGAATTATGAGAATGCTCAAATATCCAATGTGTTGCAATTACACGATTTCTCTATATGATCGTTTATTTTCGTTTATATTCTAAAAAAAGTGAAGCATAACAATTACATTCTTTTCCAAATTAAATAACATAGTTTCTGTAAAATTTATGATGTTATATATTCATTGATGTTTACTCTTATCTTACGCAGGGAATGTAGTATATTACACTTCTGCACGGACAGTATGTCAAAACCATTTTTGTTATTAAAAATGCCATATCACGATTTTTCACATTCAGTTCAATATAATCCTTAGGATGTGACACCGGATTCAGTCCCCATGCTATGAAATGAATCTTTTTAAGTATAATTTATGAAGTGGCGTGTGGAAACCAAGAATTGTAGTTCACAGTTGATATAATTTCCCGTGTCTGGTGCATGGCAGGGGTTGACGAGCAGGCAGACTACGTCCTAACTTGATTATACGAGGTATAAAGCTTAGTAATTAGCAGCACACCTCATCCCCGGACAGAACTAATGAGGGAACCGGCCCGTGAGCTGTAATCTTGCATTATTGACATTTCGTTTGCGGATTCCAATCAACTGTAGCTAATCTTCTGTGCATATTCCTGATGGTTGATGGCTTACAATTTCAACATCGTGAAGTGAGTTTTCTTGAAATTCAAATCTTATGTTCGCCGCTCTCAGTTTGTTTGTTACCAACTTCTAGAGCTATATTGTAGACCTCTTCATTCAGCTATAATACAGACAATTACAAACGTTCTACTTAAATAAATCTCATCACAAATTAGACAAAGCGTGTTTAAAGCTAGTATTGCATTCAGGCCTCTGAGGATTGAATTTAGGTGGCTATGGGTTCAATTCCCTTTGGACCGGCCTCCTGAATTTAGGTATTTTCGGGATTTTCCCATGTCCTTAGTGAATACTGTGGTGGATTACATACATACAGCCACAAACTTGCTGTTCCTGATCTCTCATTTTGTTTCCTTTAATACTGCAGGATAGCAGGGTTAGGCGCGATTGACGGTCGCATGCGGCGTATGTGGTGTATGCGCTTGTGGCTGTCTTGCTCAAATGCCCAAATAGTAAATAGAATTACCACACTGGAATGAAGGCTACGATTTGCGTTGATTCATATGTACATTGGTTGGTCAATTTGATATTAAACTTTACAAGGCAGAATGATTTCTCGGAGCGAGGCTGAGAGCTTTGGGTGATATTTTCCCCCATCACTAAATGAAAGCAAAACTCGCTCCAAATTATACATGGTGATTCAATTAATTAAA
This sequence comes from Deroplatys truncata, assembly GCA_030765065.1. Classification (NCBI taxonomy): domain Eukaryota; kingdom Metazoa; phylum Arthropoda; class Insecta; order Mantodea; family Mantidae; genus Deroplatys; species Deroplatys truncata. The sequence goes on from CM060986.1 coordinate 63,507,355, forward strand.
TGCTTCTGGAATAATGTATCCTTAATTCACATATCACTCTCACATCACATGGTCGATTTACACCATTGAACCACGCGTTAAGGGATTTACATTTAGTTTGAACTCAGCAGTATGACACTATGCAGAGCGCGGCTTAGCTCTTTTGTGACGGGTGGTGGTCACTCCAAAGGTGTGCAAAAGCTTGGCTTATCCCCTTTTGAATTCGCAGAAACCCGCGGTTAACCTTCTTGCATAATCTAAATTATTTTTCTGAGACAAGAAATTGTCTTGTCAGGCTATGGGGAGAGAACTGTGCCTGGCATGCGTAATTATGCCCGAACTTGCTCAAGGGTGGTGGGTACCAGAAGTATTAAATCTGGAAACGTTAGGAACCACCTGCATTGCGATGCAACCTTCGTATGTGGCCACCCTTCGTACTCTTTCACCTCATTCTTTCCTGCCAGAGGTTTAGTAGTCGAACAGGCCTAGCTTAACCGTTATGCTGAAATCTTCCCCAGTTTCTAATCCTTATTCTCAAAGTCTCCTCACTTCAGTGTGTTTCCTTAGGCACCCCATTGCCAGTCACCCTACTATGTAAGCAGCGCAACACATTTCATGTAAATTGGCAGGAGTTGTTAATACTTCATTGGAGATCAAAATTCAGGGGTCTTCAATGCGTTTGGAAGCTACTAAAGACTATTTGCAAAAACAATAAATTAATAAAACAAAACAAAAAAGTGAAAATCCTCAGTTCCTCACCAAATCACTTCTTTTTGCCGCTTACAATAAGATAAGTATTGTATTTAAGCCAAAATTACGATGTGTATAGGACCGGTGCCCACTAGGCACCGCAGGAATTTCAGGAGCTACGATAGGTAGCGATCTGTAGGTTAAGGATATCTATGATCACCTTGAGGAAGTACTGTGCTGACTACATTATCTCCCATATCGTTTGGCTGATCGCCCAGTTTTTGTGTGCGCATGTTGCTTTGAGGCCAGGTTCTTCAGAGCTGTCTTATTACAAATTACTATTAACTTCCAAGAATGCGACATAAAAGTTTTCAGAAACGCCCCCACTTCAGAATACGCCTTACGCCTTTTAATTTTCTTAAAAATTCTTTACTGAAACACCCTAAGTTTAAGATATAATCTATGATGAAACTTGAAACATTTTCCTATTATACTCCAGTTATTAGCATCCCATTTAAGATGGTCTGTCATAATTCACAAGAAATGAGGTATAACACACGTTCGTAATGTTAAGTACATTTGCTTACGTCATATTTATGATTAAGTAAGAAAACTTCAGCTATCCAAGTTATTATTTGTTTCTATATCTTAGTCTATCAGGAGGAGAATATTTTTCTGCATTAATTTTTGCGTGGTGTTTGCGCTACTATCTCCTTGTATAATTATTCACATTTACCGTTTCCGTGTTCAGTACGAAGAGATCCTTTGGAAAATGTGACAGAAAATTGAAATTTATAAATGCTATGCCGCAATTTAGAGATATGCGAAAGCTTCGAAGTTAATAATTTTACCCCACAACGAGCTATATTTACTTCAGTGCAACCGCCGGTATCTGCTGGAACCCCAAGCACAAGCAGGCTCGAATCTTCGACATTGTCAGTTGTAGTATTCTACGAAAATTATCATTTGAGGTAACCTCAATGACGAATTGTACAACTGCACTGGTTCTACAAAGAACGGAGTAGGAGTAAATATGATAAAATAAAATTAAAAAAATATATATATTAAAGTAAGATTCCTTTCATGTTCTTTTAGACCAATCATAAGATAAGTGTGTTTTTGTCCTAAAACGCATCCTAGAGTATAGATCTGATAAATGCCTTATACAAATGAATTTTTTGCAGTGAACCTACGAAAGTTAATACATATTTCGTTCTATGTAATAAAAGAACCACTAGTTAAGTTATGTGCATGTAGGTAAACACCGTCCACCGTACACAGTTACTGTTCCTACGTTACGTTTGAATGGGTAACCCTTCCCCTCGCTGAAACACCGTTGGATGTATTGCGCACAGTTGTGACACATCATTTGTCTGTATTATGTGCTAGATCAAGAAAGAGGGCTTAGTTGCAACACAATGCTTACAGATAACAAAATGTTGAAATGCGCTTAGGGAAGGAAATTAAGATCCAATGGTAATTTATCAGGTATTTTTCTGTTACATATTACATTAAGACTTGCCTTAATATTACTACAATTGAATTATGGTACCACGAAACATGAGAACAATTTGCTTTTCCTGCTGAAATAACGCTCAAATACTAAAATGACAATAAGTTTATAATTCATGTATGCGTATAAAGTCACTGCTTAAGTGAAACACTTCCAATCCTTCCATTTCTCACTGACACACCTAAGCTTCCCGTTCTTTATACGTTACTGGGGTAATTGAAGAAATTCATTATTAAGATTTCACTTAATTCCTCAATTAAATAAACTTATTATGAAGCAAATTAATGCAAGCCCAGAGCGAGATAACATTCTCCGATACTATCAACTTCTCCAAAATATGGAGAGCAGCTAACTTGAAGATGGTCAAACTATTTTAGCTAATAAGTACGTTCTTCATCCTTCAAAAGACGTATCTCAATATTTCGCTTTTATGAAGCTAGCAAATATTTGGCTAGGTTGTTAACGATCAGCACTTTGTAACTTTACTCGGTTCAAAACTTTGAAGTTTGCCACAGATACGTGGTTAGCGCTTTACAGCAATATTATGTTGACCAATGCAAAGTTATAAACTCAGACCTTCTAAATTAGATGAGAAGTTGCGAACCTCTTCAGTTTCTTTCTCAGAGATGGAGCTTTTTACTGGTCAAAAATTCTTCTGATTAACAGTTTAATACGCTTTTAACAGCTATGTGATATATACTTGAATATAATGTGTTTGCTGCGTCAGTTTTTCTTCAGTATAATATGGATACACGTGTTGAATTTTGACTAATCATGAGTATGTATCGCTACGAATTGTTCGTTTTGGGGATTATGAATCTAAAGAATTTGATTACTAAAGTACACATTATAGTTGTAAGGTTATTTAAGAATTTCCAACATTTGTACTCATTAAAGTATGCATTCTAAATATGGTTCTTTCTGTAGAAGTTTCTATTACCTGCTTTTATGTTTAATATTTGAGACCTGTCATCAACAAACCTAATTATATCCCTGTCAGATTTTATTTTCTCTATATAAGTTACTCAGAACTCTAGCAAAAAAACATATCTAGCGAAGTTACTGCAATAATAGTGGATTATTATACAAGAGGTAAAATTAAGGATTTATTTCGCATTCCTGTGACAAAATAAAACCACCTTTAAAACATATACTAGTTTTAAGACAGCACTAGAATTTATAAAATATGAATAATATTCTACTGATTCCTTAAACTTACAGAAATCACGTTTAAAATGCTGTTTTTAACACGAAAAATTACGTTAAAATGCGAGATGTCACACGGTTTGATGATATTTTGCCTTACACCAGCCAATGAAACAATTAAATTCTTTATCATATTAATTTCTGGATAACTGTTTTGGTTAAGTACCTAATTGCAGTGTTGTTCTTTCCGCTGCTTCTGTGATTTCACCTGGCTCCTCCATTTCGCTTACTTCTGAATTCATAATTTCCGCTATTTAATCCTTATGTAGGTTATCCTAGATAAAAGAATAACGTTTTAGATCAAAGAAAGGATAAAAATGTCAATATAACGTATAGATTGACTACAACAAATTGTGATAAATTGAAGTATACTGTGAACAGATAATGCAAGTGCCATGAGAAAGTAATCATGTAAACTGAAAGGTAATGAAAAGTAAAGCCTAATCAAACCAAGTCGAATTATTAAACGTGTGCAAATAAAAGAGTAATTGCCATATGATTAGACTTGAAACCAAAGTTGGTCACAATGAAGATTATCGCACTAGTGCGATAATCTAAAGCTTCTAGCTCGTGTGCTCTGCGTTAGAAGTTCTACTTTTAGGCCATGTTGTGTAAAAAAACGTTTTTCGTAACAGCATTAAGTAATTCCACATCTTTTCTCGTGTATTAACCAGAATAAACAATGACTCGAGTAATACAATTTAGCTTGGGTAGTTAGAATTTAAGCTAATTTATGCAATCAACCAAACCAATTAAGTTACAAATGTTCTGCTTTGTGCGATTGTTATATACCCTAGATTTGATTACATCTGTGCTATAATCACTTTGAAATGTATTACATTCTATAATGAGGTCTGTGTTGCGCTATAGCCCGACGTAATGTGGTTAAGTTCATTAACTGACTGAGGACTTAATGCAAAAAGAAGTACAAATACTCCATTAACTGCAAGTTAGCTTAAGGGGAGGCATCGGTGAAATTCGGGCAAAGGTGATGAAAAATCCGATTTTACGTTTTTTACTTTAAATTATGTTTATACTTTGTACTTTCAGAATCTATTGTAGTTTGCGCCGCATCACCATTTAAAAGCCGTTACGTCACTATTTAAATGCCCATGTGCGGGTGGGCGTGGCTCCGAAATGCACTCATTACCCCATTGCAGCAAAATTGCGTACAATTTTGAAGTTCAAGGGGACCTAGGACGGATTTATTAGTCAAAATGGCCAACATTTTCAGTTTTTTGATTTCTGCAAAAATAAACTCTTTATAATGTTAGTCAAACATTTAAATGCGTTTGATGGTGATAAAAACCTTTTTAAAGGGTTTGGCAGGCGTTTCTTTAAAAACCATGCACGGAAATTTAAATACCTGCCACGCCTATTTTTGTTCTCGCTTGCAATATAGTTACTTTATTTCCCAAAAATCATTCAAATTTGTGCCATAGTCGGTGTGCCAAGAGGTCAAGTACAGGATTAAGGACACCGGAAAGTAAATTTCCGCGGAAATATTGATTTTTTGTTTTGCATTCTATAAAGAAGTACAACTGAGCTTTAAAATGATATTTATAACATGGTATGTTACACGATTAGTAAGCCCTTTAAATATGGTGGCGTAAGTTCGACATCGGGATTTATGGCCATGTGGTCTAAGGCACGATAGGTGTAGCTAACCTATCAAACCAAGGATCATAAGATCGAAACCCGGTAAAATGCATATTCTGCATTCAATTGAAACTGTAGTAAAGGATGGGGAGGGCCCAACTAAAGCAAGCGGTCTGACGGCATGGTTGCATGCTTACGGGTTTCAATTGGATGCACATATTCAGTTTACGTTTTTAAATTTAAAAAAAATAAATCACACACAATATTAAGCAGACAATATTAATGAGGTACATCTCGCTATTATTTATTTTATAGAGGTTCTTCTAAAATGAGATGCGCGAAGGTTTTTAGTCTCATTTAATATATTTGGCCAACATTTGTTACAATGCCCTCCAAAAGCAAACAAAATACGCACCTAACAACTTGGAAGGCCAGGAGCTTCACGAGCCATGCGACAAAGAAACATCAACGTTGACTTCTGGTCGGATGGACAAGGCTGAAACCAGGCAACCGCTGAAAGTGGAAATGCTAATAAAAGTAAAAAATAAGAATGTATTTTTCGTCTATATAAATATCTTCCCAAAATTGTCATGCCTTCAAATATTGAAATACCTACAGCCATAAAAGAAGTCATAAGGAGCGAATGGAATATTTTTCTCGTTAATATAATGCTTTTTTTAAGGGACTGTGTGAACATCTTTAAAATAAATAAAAGAGAGATTGTTACCCTTGGGATACACACCTATATTCAGATATATGGTTAATCACCTATATTGCAATACTTATTTTCTCTTACATAAGGTTTCCACGTTTGGCTAATGCTAGCCTGCATTCAGCCCTCTCTATATATCACACGTTTTAAACATATTCAAAGAAACCAAATAAACCTTTTATCGGTGTTAAATTTGTTGTAAAAGACAACGGTTCAGCAACAGCCTCCTTTAATGAATTCTTCTCAAGTTGGTGTAAATAATAAGATGCAGGCTAATCTAATAAATTAAGATTATAGAAAGGCAGAATCAGACGACTGAAAAATTCAATGCCATAGCCGGGATTTGAACCACGGAACTCCCGGTCTCCGGCTCTAACCATTGAGCTACCATGGTAACACGTTGGTAGACAGCAAATTCTCCAACTGATTCGCATGTTTCCCGGTAAACCACAAGGAGATCTCAAATTGTATTGAGATGACATACCCCAATGGCGACTTACAATGTTGTAAGTACTTTAAATCCCGGGCTTCATTGTTTCAACAACTATTAGGTCAATTAATGGAATTAATTGTTTTTCCACACAGGCCGAGTGTTGGGCAGGTTTGGAAAGGTATAATCAGACGACTGAAAAATCAGAGATGTTTTGAACATGGCTTTCCTCAGTGAACGTGAAAGAATAGAAGACCTAATGAGTTGCTTATAAGGACACAAAGAAGACCAAACAAGAGATATGCGATTTTTTAACGAAATACATCGCAATAGAAACATATCGCAACAACAGTTTCGAAAATACTGAAAAAGTTCATTCAAACCAAAAGCAAAAAAACAAACCAGAATCTGGAAGACCAAATAATGCTACAGGCTGAGAAAATTCCCTCAATACGTTGTTATCCGTAAAGAAGATCCGCATAAATTGGAGGATTATATCAGATTTCAAAATGTTTGTTCCCTGAAACAAGTGTGTTAACTTAATGGATAACAAACAGATGAATTATCAAAATGTCTACGTAATGCAAACTAAAATTTTTATTCAGATTCGGAACACATAAATGTTAAAATGGAGTGCCATTTTAAGAAATTAACTTTACTGTCACTCTCTGTATACTAAATAGTAAACTTTTTCGAACACTGGTATATTAATGTGTGATTTATTTCCAAAAGCTTTTGTAGAAAAAGTTTTCGTTAAAATTAAAATTTAGAGCTCATAAGTGATATTCCATACTTTCCATACACACTGTATAACCTAAACCGCTAAACAATCACAGAATTCTGGCGAACTTCCCTCCATGTGTTCTCATCAACTGAAATGTAGCTCTCCCGTCCAGTGTTTTCCAGGAAATTATTTATTACGCATATATATCATCGTCATATTAAGTCGTACAGCAATATTAGAATGGGTAGTCAGTTTTCCTGCCAGCTTAATTTTAAAGCGCGCCTTCCAATACAGTAAAAATATTCTCTCTCCTACTTTTTGTGTAATTTATTGCTGTCGTTCACAGAAAAGCCGTTGTGGGTCCCATATGGACAGAAGGATTTCCAATTCATGTTATTTCTTTTTCATCTTTACAGATGGACCTATTTGTTTGTGTGTTCACTCCGCACGGCTGCAAATTCCAAACAATTATTCGAAATATACCAAACACAGCGGAGCTCACAAAGAAAATGTCATAGTGCCAGTCCTTAAAAGCTAGACGTTTTATCACTGATCAATTAAGAGTAATGGAGAAAGTCTCCATCAACCAAACTTTCTCGCTTTTGTAACTCCACTCCAAACACCCCTTCCCCCGTCTTTTTTTAGCATTTTGAAATATTCATTTCCCTGCTCTGTTTTAGGAAACAAGAATTCATCATTGGAAGTAAAAGCGGGAAGGTGCGGTGTAAGGTTCCGGGTCATAAAGGGAGAAGAAAGGATTTGAAATGAAGAAACAGACTTCTCTGTGTACATAATATATGAAGGGATACAAAGAGGAATACGCAATTCTCGCATCCATAATTTCCTTTGTTCCTATAAAGGATTGGAAAAACCTTTTCATTCAGCCTTCAAAGTAAGATATTAAACATTAAATACAAGAGTATACCGAAAAGTTTTTAAGGCTCAGATTTTAAAGATTAAGGTTCTTTAGATTAAACCCCTTTCGATTTCTGAAGCTTATTAGTAATGAACAATTTCATGATGGTTGCAGTACGATGAAATAAGAAAACGGAGGAATCAACTTAGGAAGAACGTAGATGATTTGACATTCATCCAAGGTAATGAAGACGACCTTCAAAGTTCAATGTTTAAACTTCAACAGATCTGTCAGTTCTATAATGTTAATATATTCTTAAATAAAACTAAAATAATGGATTTTAATAGAAAATAGTATTAGTCAAGAGCTCTGGAGCAGGTTGCATGCTTTAAATACTTAGGTTCTTATATAACATCAAAACGACGTAAGAGATCTTCGAAAAAATTTCGCAATTTCATTATGTATGTTACACTATATACAAATGGCTAAAAATGAATATATGCTAAAAGCAACATTATTAAGGTTGTACACGTGATGGCTCTTCCAAAATCACTTTATGGTAGTGAGACATAGACACTCAGGGATTTCCACAAAATCGAAGATACTAAGACGAAATTCTTAACAGCATTTAAGGGCTGTACAATAACGGATAAATTTAGAAACTGTAGGAACACGTTGTTCCTCTGATTGATGCCCTCTGCTGCAATGTTCTGGTCCCCGGCTATTGCTGCTGATTTCTCCATTCCTAATAAATTACCTAACCAATTTCACTGATCTCCGGTTTTCGTATGTAAGGCAAATTAGAATACACTGCATTTCCCTTAAAATGTGGTTTATTATCAATAAAATACTTACGGGCGGCTAGCTTTTACCCATCTGTAACAATTTCCAATCCCCAGAAATAGCTACATAACACCTTTCGTTTAGATACAAAAGGATCCGTGATAATCAAATGTTAAGAACTGGACGCTATACGCTGGCCTTGAAATGGCCAATTAATGAAAAATTCGAACCATAACGGATATCACAGAAATGGCTTATGCCACTAAAGAACTTATTTGAAATAAATTATGTGTTTTAAAGAAAGTTTGTCTTTTTTAGTGTGTGTGTGTGTGTGTGTGTGTGTGTGTGTGTGTGTGTGTAGTAAGTTTTCTCTATTGCTTAGGATTTACCGGTTATACAAGAGCATATAAAATTGTTTATGAATGAGAATTTCACGGGAAATCTCAGAATATCCAAGTTATATATTTTATTTAAGAAAATATTTGTAATATATGGTATTTAGGACCATTTCAGAACCATCGCTTAGAAAATAAAACATTTCGAAAAATGTCCCATATTTGCGGGTAGTTTGGGAAGGCGGAGTTTCTGGAAAATCTTCGTATCGCAACTTTGGAAGGTGCTGAACCTAAATACAAGGTTGGTATTTTTCCCACTTTTAGTTTTTGAGTTAAGTTTTTCAGACACCGTTTTCTAAAAATGATTTGTTTGATTCGGGGGTCCTCAAAATATGAAAATAAAGTGGGTAATAAAGTGTGTTTACCAGCAACTGGTGCTCTCATTTATTACAATATATTGGCATAACTATTTCCGAAATTTCACTCCAATAACTTAAAAATTGCTAAAAAAAAGTCTATAATATTACGACCGAGAATAATGCACCAGAAAGTTAACTCAAAAACTGGCCTGAATGTGCTACGTATTTATTAATATAGGGTACATTTTTACCTAAAATACATAAATTAGAAACGGATTAACATACGAGGGGCCAAGTTTACTAAAAAACTTCTAGAAATATTGGAAAACAAATGTGAGATACGTAAAAAAGGCCTCAAATGTACAACCACGACTTCCGTTCGTGATGACAAATCGTCACGGAACTCTCTCATTTTCACTCCGATAACAACGTTTGCATGAAAACGTACACACGGACTCCGATATAATAATAAATTAAAAAGACTAATAGTAATTTTTCACCATTTGCGTGCAATTTTAACATATCGTGGAGACTCAGGCCAATACAGCGAAAAGCAGAGACAGAGTAGCACACAAAATCTGAGATTATCACAGGAGTAAATATCAAAGATTTATGGAGCAACTTTAATATAATATATCATTTGAAATGCTAACTATAGGATTAATATTGGGAAATTCGCTTCAACTCTACGAAAAGAATTCCGATAATGAAAAGCCTAAGGATTTATGGAACATCTGGTGTTTTATACCGGAGCCCTTTGTAGTCCTGGAGCCAAGCAATATTCGTCTGACTCAGCATTACCCCTCAGTTCTTCCCCCACAGACCTTCATTTTTGCTCTATAAAGAATATGAATAGCGCATACGTGTTTCAAGCAAGCGAATAAAACGCATCGTCTTTTTTATAATTACATTTTCCCACTTACTAAAATTAATATTAAACTTCTTCGTTGATTTTAATACACAGCGTAGATTGCGATGTCTTTTCTGGGGGGTTATCACGCCCGAAAAATACCGGGTGATTCATTTCATTCTAGAACTCTAAAGTTCTGTATTGATTACGTTTTAAAAACCTTTGATGGACTTCGTTGCTATAGGAGTTAGTAAAGGGGTAGCTGATTTTCGACCACATCCCAACTTAATAAGTTTAAACAAATAGGCTATGGGTGCCAAAACAACGTAAACCAGTTTTACAATCTGGTGACCGAAAAACTCCACCAGCAACCGCTAAATAGATTAGAACACGCTGTTGTGTTGACAATCATTTGACAAATGGTGTATTTAAAAAAGCAAGAAACAACTACCACTATAACTTTTTTCATGCTTTTGACATGCCTATCTGTTGCAATCTACATATTATCTGATTGGTACCATCTTTTAACATTGTACTTCTACACAGTATGTATTCTATACCTTTCTTTCATTCTAGTTTATAATAAATTGATAATCCTTCAGATATCATTCTCTGTACACAGGTTATTCATTTTATTTTATATTATTTTTGAAAGGGGATATATTATACATATATAGAGCAAAGGGGTGCCATACATATAAGAATTGTACAGTAATAATTTAATTCACTAACATGTTAAAATATTCAACACCTAACATATGTACAGAGCTGATTGTAAGACATGGGCGAGCTAGCAAGAATTCCAAGAAATCATAAAGACCGTACCTGTCACCGAGCGGTACAAGGCTACATGATGGCGCCTAAGAGCACGGATCTGAACCAACACATTCTCATACATGTCAGGGTAACGCGGCTAAGGGCCAATAGGAAACGTCGTTACATTTTTAAAAGCGGAGGTGAGCGTCACTAGGCTTCCGTATATAAGGGCAGACAAAGCCTCAGAGCCCGCTCTTACTCTAAATCTAACTCATCGAGAAGTCACGTCAACACGAGGTGCTACAGATACAAGTGTGTGCACAAGGGTGGGGTGCGTGTGAATATAGCTAGGCTCCTGACTAACTTACAGTGGTGGGATTATAACAATAATGGGAAAAGCTAGCCGCCCTTAACTATTCAAGGCGTGAAATAAACTTCATTGATTAAGGGGAACTCGCAGTGTATTTTTAACTTGCCTGACCCACTAGAACCTGAGATTTAATAATTAGAGCTAGTTAGGAATGGAATACTCAACAACCGACGAGCACCAATAGCCGAGGAAGAACACTGCAACAGGCAACAACGACTCAAGGATCATCGATTTCCCGCTACATTTTGCTGTATGATTCAGCTTATATGTTCCTAATTCTTCTCTTATTTCTTCATTTCTTTATGCCCGATTTTTCTATATCTCCCCATTAGGGATTTCATTTTACTACTTGGAGTGTGTTTTATCCTTTTGTTATAATCCAAATTTTACTGCCATATAGTAATTTTGGTATTTACATTCCTTTACAATTGTGGCACTGTGTCTCTTCTTGCATATTTTTTAATAAATTCTTTATAACGCCACTCAAATAATAACATATTCCTATTTCCTTAGCTGGATTATTGATATGCTCATATGAGATAGCACATTCCAAAAATTTACATTCGTGTATTTATATTATTTTCTATAAACATTTATATATTGTAAACCTTTATTCAATTCCTGTACTGCTTTATATGCTTTTTTGATAATTAGATAAAATATCCCGATCATGCGGATGTAACGTCTTGAGAACAATATCATACTTATTACAATTCATGGTATAAAATATAATATTATACATCTTGTCTTAATAATTTCGTCTATGTAAATATCAAGTGTTGGTGGCAGAAAAAGCCTTGCCTCATACCTAAACTTATTTTCTGTTCTTTGGCTTTTTGTCCCACTCGTATTTGGATATTTGTGTTTTTGTAAATATTTATTTTTCTTCTTCTTCTTATTCTTTTTCTTATTATTATTATTATTTAAAATAGTTATTTATTTTGTATTTGCAAAGTACTTGTGAAAAAATTAATTTTCAAGTACAAGTATGTTTTTATAAGAAATTTATAATTGGTTTACTTTAATTGTATTCCTAATACTTAAAATCAATGTTTTCTGAGTAATCTCTCATATACGTGTACTAAAAAGAAGAATTTTATAGGCCGTAAGTAGCAAGCTAAGCAAATTAATACATAAATGTGTGTATTTGCAATTAATACCAAGACTTTAAATATGTAACACATTCTTAACACACAATTTAAGACGAAATACGGTGTAATTTAAGACTGGTTTAGTCTGTATTTAATACAGTAAAGCATCAGGAAAGCGGAATGATGCATTTTAGCCAGCAGAAGAGAGAGCGCTGGCAAGGAAAGTATACTAAAATCCGTTATATCAAGGTCTATACAAAACATTAGGCAAGAAAGATTCTAAATGTCGCGAACTTGAAATGTCTTAAGGGAACATCGTATTCTGAGCGTATGATGCTATGCAGCAGAAGGTAAGTATATTTTATGTACCTCATGAACTACTGAATGAAATTTCCTGAAACTTTTATAGCGTGTGAGCAATATTTAGAAAAATAATTTGGTCTTTAGTTTATTTTTTTTTCTATTTAGTTCACTTTATACAAAATCTAAAATTGGGAAAAGTATATTTAAACTTTGTTAAAAATGCGGATAACTACTAAATATGGTTTTCTCGGAAACTTTCTTTTGCACTATAAAATTACAATATTTAATACATATTTTAAATGTGCTTAACTATGTGTGACACTAATAGCAGTAAGTTAACCTAATTGTTTTTACTGGAAAAACTGTTTACGTTTCAAATTTTAAGAAGCTTACTTTTCCGTGTTTTTTTTTCATTTTTTATGACTCTAAATTAATATTTTCATTATAACTGCATGATATTAGCGGAAATACTTATTTATGTTTTAATATAAGTATGTAAAATATGAGCTCTCTTGCTTTTATAGTTTCTGCGAAAATGGTTCCTAAGTCTCCAAAAATAAGCTTCCGAGAATGGTTTAAAATTCACCTTATAATTTTAATTTACCGATATCAACCTGAATAAATTCCAGGATCATAACCATCTGGATATGCATTACTGAAATCCTCCTGAATCTGTGCTATATTCCTCTTAGTCTTGTTGGATTTGTTTTGGAAGCGGAGGAGTCGATGTGTATTATGTTCGCTCTGAAACAATTTATACATTTACATCATGTGATTAGTTGTGTTAAGCGTTTCATAGGTAGATATTAAGGACTTTAAAACAATTAATAACGCCAATTTCAGCAAATACACATATAATTTTTTAAATTATATGTAAGTTAAATAACGATAATGGTTATAAAAGTAGAACTTTATCAGGACATAGCCAAAGAGAAGGAATGAATCATTCATTTATATTAAAAAACTATCTATCCTAATTAATGGTAGCAATTTTTCTGTGTTTTATATGCGTATACTAGGCAAAACAGAATTTAATTACACAAAATAAATTATGGTTCATGTTGTTATACATATTAAAGGGCGAGACATTGGGGAGATTTCTCAGTGGGTACGATAGATAAAATATCGTGAAAAACTGGTACTCCAAACTGAAGAGTGTATTTATGTACGGCAAAAATGACATACTTACTTCAAGAACAGTATTTAACATAATAATAACGTGACTAACACAATTAATGTGTTTTATCTGTAAAATTAACCCAGAGAAGATGCTAATAACAATGAAAAATGTTAAAAAATGCAACCGTATTTCAATTATGCGCTAATTTGATTTAATATTAAACTAGGTTTTGAACTTCAACACGGTTTATTCCATATAGCTCAGAATTATCTCAGCTAATTAGCCTAAAGTATCTAAGAATTTAAAATCGAGCGAATAACATAAAGGGAGCGGGATCCTTCTTTGTTTTCAAGCCATGTTCAGCAACTCAAAAATGGAATGGAAATGTAGAATCAGTCGCTTGTTCTGTCATTTCATTTTGTTGTCAGTGACAATTTCACGGCAGAAATAAGTTTGTTTTTCGGTTCATTGAAACGCGGTCAATTGAAACAGACACATACTGGATTGATTTTTTCCCCACATGATGGTACTTCACCCCTCCACAGTCAATTTCCTGTTACAACTTTAGAACTGCGTCTTTCTAACAGATGCATTGTAGAGATGGTGAAGGACCAATCCTATGGGCAGCACGAAATATAAGAATTACACTACAGCGTTGTTTTAATGTGGTTGTATGTCAACTACCTTGAGTACGCTGGGAAAATCTGTGAGCACCATGTACTTCGAAGTATATTTGTACACAAATATATTTACTTATTTATTTTCCACTTTTTTATTTATTACTTCTTAGTTGCCAAAGCTTACGCTAAATTCAGAATTCATTTGTAGATATTCCTTACTTCCTAAAATATACAGAATTATCTCTGCATTACATGAAATAAGGATTTACAGGATCCCCGTATGGGGGGTTCCAAACGCTTCAGCTACCGTGGAGCGGGCGCTGCGGACCCACAACACTTGTGCAACTTCTGACGTTACTAAAAGTACGCCGGACCGGACATTCGAGCCTCTCCCGAAAGGAACTTCGTATTGGGTTGGACTCGGCGGGGCTGGGGTTCCCAAAACCCATGGGAGATCGGGTACGCCTGGCAGAAAATGCCCAGGCGAAGTTGTGAGGCGCCCCGATGATCTCTGGTATCAATCTTGAGAGCTGGTAGACGTGTGGCTAGACACTGTCGCCCCCACCGAGGGTAGTCGGTAGTCTTCTTCATAGCAAATAAGGATGTTGGTTACAGGATAGTGCATTCTGGCAGACTCGTTCCTTGGAGACATCCTGGGCCTTAGGGGGCCATGGCAGTTGTGGAAAGCGAGTCTCGAATACCAAAAGAGGAGTAAAGTGCATTCGGCGTAAATGAGATTTTTATGCAGAGTTGGACAATACAAAAAAGAGACCATGTAAGGAATTAAAAGATAAGAGGGGAGTTTAAGCCATACAATCTAAGTGAAGAAAAAGAAAAATGTATAGAAAATTAGAGAACCCATTTAAACACAATGAATAATGAAAGAGTAATCAGATGGGATTTGCATAGCAGTGTAAAGTAAAGAGGATCACTGGGTGTCCTAGAAGATGTTTTAAATCGTTACCAAGGTAATTTGCATCCTATCCTTTTTAAACGTGTATAAAACTGTTCAAGTAATCATTTTTGTGGATGTACCCTAAAACATTTAAATAAACTGCTACTATTTGAGGTCAAATGGATGTTCACGATAATGTTTGACAGCGCTATGTGTAGTGTGTGTGTGTGTGTGTGTGTGTGTGTGTGTGTGTGTGTGCGAGCGCGCGCGTGTACCCGTATGTATATTTGAGTGTATAGTATGAGAGCTGTCCAGAGTTGAAATCCCTCTCAAAACC
Source organism: Deroplatys truncata (assembly GCA_030765065.1). Classification (NCBI taxonomy): domain Eukaryota; kingdom Metazoa; phylum Arthropoda; class Insecta; order Mantodea; family Mantidae; genus Deroplatys; species Deroplatys truncata. The sequence continues at coordinate 63,522,883 of CM060986.1, forward strand.
AAAGAAAGACGCCATCCTAGTTTCTTTCGATCTATGGAGCTTTCCATTTCCGCCAATTCTTAACGTTTTAAAAAGGTCAAAGATCACCGAGGTTCCTTGGTGGGTGATGGAATCTAACACGCTGTATACCAGCTGTTCAGGCTTGTACCCGAGGACATGAAGCTTCTACACAATCCCGCTCAGACATCACCAACGAGTTGTATCCAATCTTCCATGGGTATCGGGACAAATGCCTCGTTGAGACGACCAACCCAGCAGCTCCACAATGGAGAGTTATATTCATCCCGATGTACTAGTGATCTCAGAAGTATCAGGAATTGTAAGGTTTCACGGTGCCAATGCCAGTAACTGAAGAAGTTCAAATCTTTCCCTTGTGAAGCCCTTTGCTTTCTTTTGTTCTGGCTGTAAAGTAAAATAACTGATAAGCTACATTAGAATGATTTTTCTAAGTACCATTTTACAAAATCTTGTTCTGTTTACTTCTTGATAGACAAACTTGCTTATAATACACATTTCGTTGCAGGTACAAAGAAAATACTGAACATTGAACCAGTAGTCAAATCTTAAAAAGCGTATCGCTATGCGTTGGCTTTGAGATTACTCTCCTTCGATGATCATACGGGTGCTCGAATACCGACTTATTACTTGAAAATTCAAGCCAATAACAAATAATACCTCGTAAGTGGCTAAATCCACTATAATTAGGAATATTATATTCTTTGCTTGGACGAAATCTTCGTAGGTATTTTATAGAGTAAGTTTTCATCTATTACCAAACTACACAAACTTAATTCTGAATAAAGTTGACTTCAGAATTCCTTCACCAAAAATGTCAAGATATACACGTTATTAGTCACATAAATAACTTAAACATACGGTATTTTAATCAGAATCGTTAAAAGTACTTTTGAGAAAGCCAAATATAACAAAAACATTCATGTAAATTGTGGTTTGGGGAAAATATTTTACTAAAATAATCTTCTTGTCGTATATCAACACCAATTTTGGGTTTTTTCGTTTCTTGAGTTAAGCTGTTCTCACACACACACACACACACACGCACGCGCGCGCACACACACACAGAGGGAACTTTTTTTAAAAGTGCGTTGTTTTATATTTTGGAGAAAACCTCAAAATATTTCCGATAAAATCTCGATATGGAATTTTTGGGTGGAATGCAATGTTCATCTAACTACCATAAATAGGGCTCTTGAGAACGTAAATGTCTTGTAGTCATTGTCTTATGTCCATGAAGGAGATTAAAATTAGCTTTACATAGCAATTCCTGTGGATATGGAAGTTAAAGCACGTCACATACGAGTATAATCAGGCCACATAAAATTACAAATTCCTGTTGTATCTACAGAACCGACGGTTCAGGAATGGATCCTACATTTAGCGCCGCGCTGATGATATTCGAGAATTCCGCTTTACCTGCATGCATTGTATTTATGGATTTATGAGTAAGCATGCCATAGAGTGTGGAGAAGCTAAGTTGTGGTATGTGTAATAAAAAGAAGTTTTCCAATGCATGTGTTCTCACTAGAACTGTTAATACCCCGTATTATGAAATTACAGGAAAATGTACCAGTGCAATTATAATGATATATCATTAATATGGTTGTAAGAAGTTTAATAAAACGGTGCATCTGTTCACATGTTTCTTCATAAAACGTTATTTCGCAGGATATTAAATGTAATTCATGGGAACCCAGTATGGAAATGTTTGATTTACACGAATCAACATTTTCTTAGAAATCTTTGAGAGACTTTTTCAGGATAATTATAATAGAAAATTACTTCTCTTGGACCTATGTGCATACTTTATAAGAATAAGGATCCATTTTAAAAACCAAAATAGAACCTTAAACAAAAATCCCATTTGATTAAATTTTGAAAATTTTATATTTTAAATGTTGAATGCTTCCCGATTGTAGTTATTTACAATTAAAGATTAAATGTGCGTACTATTAAAAAATAATAAAACATAGAGCGTTTGTAATCTTCTAATATCCAGTGATTTCTTACTAAACTCCTAACCCCAAAGGTATACTTGATATAAAGAAAAGACTACTATGTATATGCATGAGATGGGTAAAGCTAATATAGAGAGAGAGATATTATAGTATGTTTATCGAGTTAAATTATTAAAGTTATCGCACAATTATTTTATGCATGGGTCATCGATCGTATACGCGCATTTACGATACAAGTTATAGGAGATGAGGAGAAACTAAAGAGAGGGAAACATAAAAACCATGGCTAATTGTCTCTGTTCACCGAACAAAGTTGCACATTTTCGCCAGTTTCTCCGGTCAGTCAGTAGATCCAAACATTTCAATCTCCTTCTAGCAGGACATAACAATTTTTCTTTTAGTGTAATTGTTCGCTGGTGTAATCCGCCAAAATATGTACCCAGTCTTCTCCTGCCAGAATTGTCAGTAAGTACACTTGGGTGCAAAAAAAAAAAAAAAAGAAAAAAAAAAAAACGTGCCGATATAATGAACAGTATTAAGTTGGAAAGGAATTCCCCGGAATTAATGGCTCCACCACACCCCTTACGTAGTTCTAGCAACCGAAGATAATTAGCGGCTTTTTTATAGTCTTTTTTTCGCGATGGCGGATGTGTGCAGAGATTAGAATCCAAAGCAGTTTTATATTCGTTGAGAAAACAATCAATGCAGTTTTATTAATTCTTCTTCTGGAAGAAGAATCACAATGGAAAGTATTTAAGTCGACCTTTGGGCTATGTTATCTCAAAATAAGTTAAAGATACCTTGTTTTACCGGGAAAATTGGAGCTACATGGAAAATTTCATTACGTGTAATTATATGGCCATCGTAGCTCAGACGGCAGAGGAGCGGAAAATTGACTGTGTATTGAATTTCTTATTTTGATTTTACCTTTTCATAGTTCATTTACGCTGATGACCTTAGCTGTTTAGCGTCCTTAACCCCCCCATATAGTTCATTTGGCATTAGTATTATCTTAAATAAGTTTTATTATCATAGTTTGGCAAGAAGATGAACGTAAAGAAGGTTGTCAACCCTTTTCAAGTAATGCGAAAATTCTAATTTTCACCCTTTTTGTAACGCTTTTTCGTTTTACGATGTTCATTTTGTATACCCTGAAGTAGGGTTCTCATGTTGGAGAGCCGAACTTGAAGTTGGTTGCAACCGCACGTATGGTACACGCTTTCCGGTAGCCTTCGCCTCAAATGTACTTTCCAGTGACCTCTGCCCCAGAAATGTTTAAAAAAATATATTAACTTTGTAATTTTGACTGTTTCTTTAAATATTATATATTTATGTTTGCCTCGCTGCGTCAGTATTATTGTTAGAGACAAGGATGTCTTAGCAGGGCGTGGTGCGACTGAAGAATGTAGGCTTACACAGATTTTAAGTTGTTCTTCACTCTATTTATTCATGCTTGAAACGATTTAAATAACACTTCACTGATATAGAGAGCTGTGAGATTCTTTTGTTAATTACTTGCACTTTTTAACACATAAACCATTTTCGTCTCACACTGAATACGTATTACATTTTTTAGGACGTGTCTCGTGTCTGCCTACAACCAACGTGTCCAGTTATGAGCACTGTCTACAAGCAACTGACTTTTAGATTTGTAAATTTTACTATATTTCAGTTTCTGATTGGCTAAAACTAGTTCAATAGAATACCTTCATTTAACTAAAGCTTTTTCTGGTTGTTGATTGACTATTTTTTTAAACTGTCACTAAAATTACATTATTGCTTCCAAGAATCACAAGTAGTATTGTTAAACTTTCAAATTCATTATTGCCTCAAGGTTACCTCATTGTTACCTCATCGTTAGCAACTTTTAAACTATTATTCTCACAGCTCCTACGTTATTAAATTACGTAATTCATTCACATAACATTATTGAACATGTACACAATAATATACGACTGTAATATACACCTTTTATATATTGTTACATACACATATTACTTTAAGGCGGGCTGTTATTGAATTTTATATAATTTGACTAAACGCATTTAAGTGTTAAAAATACTGCCTTAAATTGTCCTCTTTTAGAAATATTAAAACATTTTACTTTTTAAATTTTTAAATATTTTCTGAACGTCTCCTGAAAGAAAGAAAGATAACCTTTTTATTATTACACTTCCTATTTTTCTCTGTTACTTTTATTTAACACTCACTGGTTTTTCACTACACTCCTGTATAGCAGAATACTTTATTATTTTGTTCTTCAACTTGTTCTACACTTTAAGGTCAATGACCTGGTGTAAGGTTAATGATTTGGTGTTCAGTGACCTGAATTAAGTTTGTTTATTCACTATCACAGCCACTATTAAGCATTTTATTTGCTATACATTTAACATTTAATTAGGCACATTAACACTTCTTACCCTTTCTTTACAACTTATTCCTTAAACAGTTTTATATAATTCTTTTTTACAATTTCTAACAATTTATATCTTATACAATATAAATGCAGTTGCTATTAAGATTTTTTTAATGTTTTTCCTGCTAACCATGGATTTTCTTCTATTACACCCTTTTATCTAAACTCTCTTTTGTTATATTGACAATTTGTTACTTTTAGTAAAGATATTATTCCAATTTTTTTTAAATTACATTGCTTTCCCCTTTTATGTTCCAGTTAGTTTATTTTCTTTCTCTTTTTGTGCCACTCATAACCTTCATACTTTATTCTCTTTTTCTTTTTCTTCTTATGTCACAGACTTTTGAGCCTTGCCCTAACCATATGTTTTACAGTAGTATTCCAAAACTTATTCATGAATAAAACTTTAAATGTTGATACATTTCTTTCTGTACTTGAATTATTGTCATGCATTTGATTAGCATTTATAGACTAGTTACATTTGCATTTACTTTTGGTACTGTAAGATCTATTTGTTTTTGTACAATATCTGCATTTGTGTTTTCTATTTCTTCAGTTTCCTGACTAGTTTATTGTAGTTTATTTAACTCTGTGCTAGTTTCATTCAGCTGATTATTTAACTCTTTACTGGTTCCAGTTATCTTATTACTTAACTCTACTCTTAGCTCTGTATTAGTTTCAGTTAACTTATTGTTAAATTCTTTTCTCTCTCCTCTCATTTAAGTTATCATTTCATCTATCAAATTATTATTTTCAATTATCTTATTACTTAATTCTGTATTACTTTCAGTTACTTTTCTCAGCTTTGCGTTGGTTTCAGTTATTGCTTTTAGAAGGCACATAAAAGTTTGTGATAAGTTTTCTGGCTCTTTTTGGATAGATGTTTCTTTCTTTTGTTGTTCCCTGCACTAACATATGTAAAGGTGATTGAGCTTGCACATTAATGCTATCTCTTTCTATGCCTACCTGTGAATTTATAACTGATTGTTCTTCTACTTCTAACCTATTTTTTTCCTCTAGCTGTGATTGTAAATTTGCATTGTACTCTGAATGGCTGACCTATCCTCTCCTACTTCCATATTTGCATTGTTTTCTGTTTCCATTTGTTTTGTATATTTCCTCTTATTATATTTGGTTTGAAAATGCTCAATTTTGATTTACCGCTTCTTAACAGCATGACATTATCTTTATAACTATATATTCGTAACTACTTTGATAATTATATAAATATTTAGTATTGGAATATTCTGACCTTTTCTCTGGCTGTTAGTAAACCTTTATACTCTGTGTTCCCTCGTAGATTCTTGTTGAATTATTGACTGCGTGCCCCGTACTCCTGAACAATTGTTGCTGTCCTTGGATGATGATGTTGATGATTTTGAAGTTCTCTGTTTTGTAAGTATCTTCAGGCCTGTAAGCTCTACAAGAAAAAAATGACGTTTGTCCCCTGTCCCACCGGATTCCTTCGCTCCGGAGCCGGAAATCGGCCGCTGTTCAATGGTTAAGGTTTTAATGCCAGACTTCTAACATCAAACCAACCAGAAAGGTTTGACAAGAGTCTGGCGAGTACCTTGCAGCCATTCAGGGAGAATGCTTATTTTCCCATCCCTTTCGCCACTCACTTTATTCAAACCAATAAGAGATTAGCACATCAGAGTAGTTATGGAACACAACGGATAAGGTGAATTTGCCAACATTAAATAAAGAGAAGCCCTATAGAATACCAAAAGCATCTGCTTTTGTTTTCACCGGACCTGTGATAAAGTTTTTCGGTGATAAAGAGAAAGAAAAAGTAAAGCATCTACTCCGTGATTTGTGAATTATAATGCAAGGTAGTTTGGAAAGCCTTTTCCAAAACCAGAATAAGTCACCCTATTACTATCCAGGAGAACATAAAACCTCATTATAAGTATTAAATTAAAATAGGACACACATATACTGGGAAAACAATGTGTGAAAAACACTGCAGAGTACCAAGGGTTAGGTTTATACAGCAGTGGGGAACACCTCGCCAATTTAAATCAATATATATTGATCAATTGTCACTACCACCCCCCAGAAGGAAGGGATGAAGTGAGGAAACCATAGGAAGCTATAGGCCGCAAACAGTCAGGCAGACGCGCGGAAGTCCCTAACCATTCTAAGCTTGAATATCCGTTCCACTACTGGTGCTGCCTAGAGGGCGATGGACGACCCGTCGACCAGGCAGCTCTCTACTTTGAGCAAGCATTCGTACCGTCTGTCCGGCACCCCCATATCCCAAGAAACCTACAAGCACGCTTTAAAGATGACAAGGAAGCCGAATTATAGGGAAATAATGGAAATAATATCGTAGTAGAAGAGAAACCACACTAGCATTCACCTACCGACCTGGGGAAACCACGAAAATCCACAATGAAAAAGTGGAGATCGCCGGGAATCGAACACGGGACCTCACAAAGCGAGTTTCACACTCTACCGTGGAGCCATCTCGCTCGGTTTGTACACTACAAAAATAAGCTTTTTGAAGATAGGAGCATGGAGTTGCAGAATCTTTCTTACTGTGCTACATGCGTCAACATTAAATCCGTCATGTTAGAGTATCCGATTGTGAAACTTGTATGTGGCATTACCATCAGAGGTTTACTCGGAACATTTGACGATAGCACTGGATTGGTGGCACTGTATTTGTGTTTACAAGTAAGTATCCTGTACTCGTTGTGCAGAATAGGAATAGTTGCCATGTTGGCCACAAGTATATCCTGAGTAGTACTACTAACTATCGCTAGGCGTGTTTGATGTTCATTGGCACATTTGTGCTGTGAAACTGGATGGTACGGTAATACCGAACGCTCGTTTTGTTCAGTATAGAGAGACAGTACAGTAAGCGAATGTAATGGTTAGTTTCCCCATTGTGTGTCAGTACTCATTAGCTGAGACAGTATGTACACACTTGTACGAGTTACATTTCATTGTGATGGGCTAATGAAGATGTTTCATGAAGTCAGATTTTAATTATGATCATGCAGCGCTCCGGTGTTTGGCTCCTCATGTTCCTAACGTCAAAAAGCTTAGTTAGGTACTGCCTTTCTATTCAAATTTTCTGCACTCTATATATTCATAGTATATAAACTAAGGTTTCACATTTATGTAGGTCGCAGTGTTGGAGGATTAAAGGTAAGCTTTACAACCCATTATTTTAATCTAATAGAAATAGAAAACAGTACCAAAATATTTAAAAGTACTCCGTTTTATCTTTCATGTTTCATTTTTTTAACAGGAAGGCTTCGGTTCATCTTACATTGTAACATGGACGTTTAGTAGAATAGAATGTGATATTGCTATTCTCAAGATTAAATTTTAAGTTTAGCGGAAACAACTTGGGTAAATTGCCGAAAATACTTTGCTTTTAATAGGTATTAAAATTTATGGTATAACCACTAAAATCAAAAAAAAATCCAGCAAAACAGAAATACGATTTTGAAGTAAAATGCAAATTGTGTCCCTGAAAGTAAGTTCCTCTCTTTAATTTTCTAAATATTGGTTATTATTCAAGTTTCTCCTTATGATGTGCTTTTGCCAATTACTCTAAAAATTGCAGTAAGAGGTCTTAAGATGTTAATAAACAAAATATATAGTTGGAAATTATCAGGAAAGTAAAACTAAAGAAGTAGATATCTTTAGCTATAATTTGTACCAGTTTAAAAGGTGAAAAAATCGGGACGTATCCAAAATTTCAGTAAGAAGTCCAACAAAATATATAGTTGGAAATTTTCAGGAAAGTAAAACTAAAGAAGTAGATTCCTTTAGCTATTATTTGTACTAGCTTAAATGCTGAAAAAATCAGGAGGTATGCAAAATTTCAGTAAGAAGTCCAACAAAATATATAGTTGGACATTTTCAGGAAAGTAAAACTAAAGAAGTAGATACCTTTAGCTATAATTTGTACTAGTTTAAAGGTAAAAAATCAGAAGGTATGCAATTTAATTTGTACTCTAGGGTATTTTCTTGTAACTCATTGATGAAACAGAATGATATTGTAACGTAGGTTTGAATCCACGACCGGGAAGTTGCATAACGAAGGGCATTCATTGGCCACGTTTTTAGGTCAACCGGAAAATTCGTCACTGGATATTGTCGCCGCCACGCTGAAGCAAGGAGACCTCGCATGATATAGGGTCTCAAACTACGTTCTTAAAAGGTCTAGTTTTAAAAACTGCCGTAAGTGCTGCTCGAAATATCTCAGGTAAGTCCTTGTAATGTGTATAAAAGCTCTTACATATCGGGCCCTGTTGGAAGGCCCACAATTCCCAACTCGCTTAATTAAATAGCATAGCAGATAGCTTTTAATACAACCTGGTGTCGTTATTTCACGCATCCTTCCCAGCTACCCAATGACACCCCTCAACCCCAGTACCGACTGCTCCTTATCCCTGATACAATCACTCCCTGCTGTTATCAACCCTGTTGTTATGCTACAATAAGCATAACGAAGTTCCCAAGGAATTCATCTGAATATATGCAAGTTTGTTATACAATATATAAAACATATGTTATTTTAAAAATTCAAAATAATTCCATAAGAAATATTATATTTCCATATTACAAATATTGCTCTAAATAAGTGTCATTAAATGCTCAGATTTCATCTGTAGGTGAATAAATGTTTCAGAGCGGAATAGAGTGTATATACATTTATTAGATTAGTTAAGATTCAGTGACTTAATGTCAGTTTATGTTATAGCAAAGCATTTTGTTTGATACACACATTTTGAAAGCAGTGGAAATGTGGGCTACTGCTTGATGAGATAAAAGCAATGCATGCGTTACTGTCGCAGAGATTTTTCTACCCATTACAAATTGGAATTATATATATTTATATTTATTTATTTGTGCTAACACTCTTCCTTAGAATATGGCTATACATCAGCCCAAGCTGTTATCTTGTCATATTCTACCAATGTTTCTTTATATATAACATAAAAGTGATTATAATAATAATACTAATATTAGTGAATATAATAATATGTCTTAATATCTCATGATGAGGTATAATTCACATCTCTTTTTATTGACCATAACCATTTCTTTTTTACTTTAGACAGGTACTCTCCTAATCTTTTGTTATCCTTGTTAAAATCTTAGTTAAGGCTACTTTTCTGTCTAGTTTTAACCATTTCTCATTTATGCCTTCCTTCCTTTCTCCAATGCTGTATATCTTTACAATCAAACACAATATGTTTCAAATCTTGTTATATTGGACACTGGTTCTGTGGCAACCAATTTCTCATTCCTTTTAGTCTCCATACACCTGCTCGTACCCAAGCCATACTCTCTCTTGATTCCTTATTTGAGTTGTCCACATACTCTTCTCTTGCCCATGCATTTTATATTAATATGTATGATTCCAAAGACTTTTCTTCCCAATGATAATAAATGAATTCTTGATCTCTATATCTTAAAACCTCCGCCTAGCTTCTTTCCAGTAACCCTTGACATTATTTTCCCTCCTTCTCCAAATTTCACCCAGACCACTTTTTTCCGATTTAGGTTGTATGCCATAGAACCACCCATTTTTCTTTATGCCCCTTTCTTGAAATTCCAGACACTGCCTCAACAAGTTCTTTTCTTCTAAATTTAATAGTGTATACCAATATTTGAGAGATCTCTCCATTATTACCCCTTTTCTTGCCACTCTCTGCATTTCGATTAGAGCAAACTCCTCTACTGTGGCATTTGGTAGGCCTAAAACGTCTCTACAAAACTTCGTGTGTACCACATCTACCACTTCTCAACCTCCATCTACTTCCCATATTTCATTTCCATATAGAATTTTTGCTTCAACTACCATGTTATATATTTTCTCTAGCCATTTAAAATTTATATCTGGTATTCTATATTTGCACCCTCTAATCGCTGACATTGCCCCTTTCCCTTTCGCCAATACCAGCGTCTTCTGTTTCTCCCATTTTCCAGTCCCATCCATTTTGACCCCTAAGTATATACAATCTCTAAACTCTTTATATTCCTTTTCTCCTTTCTTCCAATTTTCGTACTTGCCCAATTTTGCACCCGTGTTAAACACTACAATTTTAGACTTCTCTTGGTTTACTTTCAAATTCCATTCATCCCAGTATTTATCTATTTGCTGTAAGGACTGCTTCAGACCAATCGTTGAAAAAGTTCCTACCACTAAGTCATCCGAAATAATAACCCAGGAATTGATACCTTATTTATCACAGGCAACCAATTATTGTTTATTCCTAACTCAGTGAGCATATCAGCAATGTACAGATTAAATAACACTGGACTTAGCATACATCCTTGTCGTAAACCATTCCTTTGATTTACTTCTTTTGTTACCAATCCTACTCCTACTTTCACACAGAATGTGTTCTCCTTATATAGAGATTTAAGTAAATTCATCATCTGTTGACCTATTCCCTTCCTCAAGAATTTGTACCACAACAAATTTAAATCAATACGGTCATACATTTTCTCCAAATCAACAAATGCCATGTACAATATCCCACCTTTTTAAGAACTTATCCACCAGGGTTTTAATTATAAATAAATTGTGTACCGTTCTTCTCCTCCTACGAAAACCCATTTGAAACTCCGAAAGGATGTTATATTCCTGTACCCAATTTTTTATCCTATTTGCTAGGATTCCTGTGAAAATATTTCCAACATTTGACAGTAGTGCTATTCTCTGTAATTATTGGGCTTATCTACACTCCCCTTGCCTTTGTAGATAGGTAGAATTATTGTTTTCCTCCAATGCTCCGGTACATACTCCTTAGTTTTTATTACATTGAACAAACCTGTAAGCATCTTTACTCTATTCTCACCAGTACACCATTCTTTGATAAATTGCGGAGGAATTACATCTATACCTGTTATTTTATTATTTTTCATTCCTTCACTTGTTTCACTACCTACTCATCTCTCACTTCACTATCTGATATATCATATTATCCAACACAGCATTCGCCTAAAGACGAGAAAATCCGCGAAAAAATCTTTGGTCAGATTAGTCGGCCCCGAAGGTTTAAACCCGGGACCTTCCTAATGCGCGCCGCAGACGTTATCACCTGAGCCATTCCGCTCGGTGCAAGACTTATTGTAGGGAAAGTGTATGCATAGGCATGTATACATCCCAAACGCTAGCGCTAGGAGACAAACATGCTTTTATTCACTTCACTTTTTCTGCCTACTTTTCTTCAAACTATTCTTACAAAAAATCATCCTTCTATCTATTCATGCTAATCGTAATTAACAAGCAAAAGTGATTTCATTACACTTCGCTGTAGGTATACCTGAGATTAAAAGGATACATACAATTTTGTAGAAAGTTTTTCCCTTCTTACTGTTAACGTTTATATAACAGTAAACTAATTTCACCCAAAATGAGGAAGACTTCACAGAACTTTCGCACCAAAATTCAACATTAATATTTTATAAACCATGTAAACATATAAACAAAATCGTTAGTCATTTTTCAGAAAACCAATTCAATGCAAAGGGAAGTTTGGATTGGCCGGATCGGATGAAGCTGAAATTAAATGCCTTGTTCAGCGTTTATCCGATATTTCCTATTTAAACTATACTGTACGAACAAACCACACCGGATCGTTTTGTATAAATGCTTTTTATGCGTTGGGGTAACTAAAAGTGTATAGTTCTGGTAAAATCTCGCTATAGAATTTTTAATTGGTATTCTGTGCTTACTCCACTTACAGTAGATGATTGCAAAACAAGTAATATTGTATAAAAGTTATGTATTTTATTTTACACCTCATGCCAGTATGTAAAACATAATATTTCAATGAAAAAAATTGATGTTAAATTCACATGATTTTCGTTGCTCAATATAGTTTATTAGTGTATACAGATTATTCCTATAAAAGCTTACCTTATTGTCAACTTGATTTTAATCCGGATAAATCTTTGCAGAAACAATACATTTCCGTTTTATTATAGAATCAAAGAGAATAGTGACACACAAATGTTTCAGAATTGGACGCTACAAGCCAGCCTTAAGGTTCTATACTCTGCATGCAATCGCGAGAGACAACTGAAAATTAACAAGACGAACAATTGGAGCCATTAATATCATTCATTATCTGTTTACCCTCCTCTTATGTAGGACTTACACCCCCCAGGACTTACAAGCGGGTGCCTGGGGTCAGAGGCCCTTCGAGGAGCAGACACTCATGGATCAGACAGAGCATCCAGGATGGGTGATCAGCCCGATGCCTGGTATGGGATGAAGGAAGTAGATGAAACGAAATGTTGGTGAAATGGATGAAAGGAAAGGTGATGATGGAGCAGTTGGTGGAATGAATGGCGGGGGAAACCGGAGAAAACCCGCCCAGACGCCGCTTCGTCCACCACAAATCCCACATGAAGGACCCAGGGATTGAACCCGGGCCGCCTCGGTGGAAGGCGAGCGGTCTAACCACTCGGCCACGGCGCCGCCCCCATTAATAACAGATATCCCAGAAACTGCTTATACCACAAAGAATTGCCATTTGGACTAAATATTTTAAAGACGTCTACATTTTTTTGTGTAGTGCGTTTTCATCTATCACTTAACGTTTACCAGAAACACAACATTATACGAATTTCCTTCCGAGCGAAGTACACTTCACATGCTATTCCAAGAAAGTTCAAGATATTCATTTTATTTGTGGCATAATATATGACATTTTAATCCAAATCGTTTGAGCCATTTTAGAAAATTAAAAAATTCCAAAAATGCTTCATGTGAAAGGCGGTTTGGGGCGGGAGATTTTCTTTAAAATCTTCGTGTTGTATCTTTGGAACATACTGGGCTTAAATGCTTAGTTTGATATTTATCGGACATTTAGTTTTTTAATTATGCTGTTTATGGACGCACACATGCACACGCGCGCGCGGAGCTTTTTCTAAAACTACGGTTTTTTGTTTCAGGGAGCATCAAAGCAAATATTTCCATTGAAGTCTCGACAATGGAATAAAATAGTTCCCCTAGTTACTATACGTATAGAGAAAGTAAAAATAATACGAGCTAATTTTGAAAAACTAAATATAGGAATAGTTTGGCATATATAGGGTAGTGGGTCTGGGTAATTTTTGTGAAAATCTTCATATGTATGCATAAAATATGCTGAATTAAATACCAATATTTGGGTTTAATCCGAATTTTCGTTTCTGAATTACGCTTTCGCATCTAGCATACACGGATCCCGTATTTGGAATTGGTATTCACCTATCGCAAAATAAAAGTAACGCACATGTATTTCCTAGTAGCATAACCAAAGTATGTGTATTTTGCTCTTCTGGTTCAGGTATTCTGAATATGTTTCCCACAGCTTGTAGCTTCCCCCACCGAGAAAACTAGACAAAATATTGCCGGCCTTGTTGCGTCATGATTAATTAAAAGGGCGAGAGAAGAAATGTTAGAACAACAAAACAGGATCCACAAACATTTTCCGCCATCACGTTTTTAGGACGTAAGGAACAGGAGTGTTGAATGGCGAGTAATGCAAACTTTCTAAAGGACCTGTATAACAACCTTCATACCGTGCATATTTTATGCCCTCTTTTACGCTGCACACCCCCGTTCCAATGTCAGGCGTGGCAGAAAGCATCAGGTAGAATACAGGTTCTGTGATAGCCCTTACATTGCAAATAGCCAATCTTCCGTAGCACAAAGATGAGCTAAATTAGGTGCAGCTTCACATGTAGGTCTCGTGAGACCGTACGGTCAGACCTGTCAGTTAATGGCGAATGAAAACCGCAGAGGGCTTCGCATTTATATAACAGGTTGCATCTTTTTAAACCCACACAATTTTTTTGAAGATTCAAAATATTATTTATATTTTCAAGCCATTTTAACATTTTGACTACTAATAAATTCATTTATTATTATTAATTATTATTATTATTATTCATCCATTTGTTTCACAACATAACACGCTAAATTCCTAAAGTGCGAAAAAATGGTATTACAAAAACTGAATTCCATGGAAACTGTTAAAAGCCTATGAATAAAAATGAAATGTTACATTCTCACGATTTTCTCTACTCACTATCGTTTATTTTATATACAAGTATAATTTTCTTACATACCCTTATTTTACTATCTACTTTAGTTTAATCGAAATTAACACATTTACATATTTCGTTGCAGGTACAAGGGAAATTTCAGGAAACTGGAAGCTATATACAAATGTTTAAAAGCGGATCGCTATTAGTAGCCTTAAAATTCTATTCCATTCACTTGTGACATATTTTAAAATAGAGAAAGTATTGAACAATTCAAACAGCTAATAGCTACTCCGAAAATGGCTTATGCACAGAAAGTTTATTCGAAATAAACTGTTTTTTAAAGAAATTTTACTATAGCAAGCTTTTTCTCTTACAGTTTATCGGTTACATAAAATTATACAAAATTTCACTTGAATGAAGGGGACTTAATAGGCTGTTTCCATTAATTTCTAGATATGCATTTTATTTGTCCTATAAAATCGTAAATTAGTATATGGTATTTTAACCGTAATCGTTACGCAAGTTTTGAGGAAATAGAAAAAAACAACAACGAAAAGTTGTCCATGTGAAACGTAGTTTGGAATGGGGATTTTCTTAAAAACGTTCGTGTTATATATTTGGAGTCGCATCAGGTCGCATGTTTGTGACTTATCAAACATTTTATTTTTTATTCTGTTGTGCAAAAATCCACACATAAACATTTAGATTCTCATATACTTTTATCAGTAATTCTTATCATTTGCTATACATTAGTCTACGCCACGCGAGGTCCTGTCTAATAAGTTTGGTTCCGGTTTTAATGCATTGTCCCGTGTACTACAAATTTTCACAACGTATTGCGCAACTGTTTGTTGCTCGTCTGTATCATAAATCGTTTTCCATTTACTCCATTTTCCTGACCGCCATCTTATGTTTCCCAAACCTCTCTTTGTTTTTGCGGCCCATGTCGAGTCTCCTCCCATGTTCAGCTTTTCTCGATATCAAAGATTGGACTCCTTGAAGTATTCTCATCCAATTTAGCTGCTCTGATTTTTCACTCTTATCTCACTATGCGCCCAGAATTACTTAAAGGGGCCGTTTCCCTGTCTTCCACAAGACTTTGAGAGGGGACAGAACACACACATACACTACATATAGACAGATAAATCAATATCAAACTAGAATTGTACATAAAAGTAATATAATTCAGCAAGAAAGATGTTAGAATAATTAGCAGCCAAGAAATGTACAAAGCAAATTGTAACTTAGATAAGTAAGGGACGGGCTAGCTAGCTAATTCCAGATAAAAGGGGTAATTCTAGGTAGAGTCCATCACCTTTCACCAAGCTAATGAGCACGGAACTTGACGGAATAACAAGAAATAGAGACATATATAGAAAGGAAAGGGACAGAGATATTGAATTTGCTTCCGAACGCGTCACTGGGACGCGTGTGCAAAAAGTTTTGGAGCAGAATATTTTCATACATAATGAGGTAACGCGGTCTGAACACCAATTAGAAATGTAACATTTTAAGGCGCGAAGGTGATCTTCACTGGGTTTGCGTATAAAAGGGGGAAGCAGGCCCCAGATTTTCACTCTCTCTTATACAATTTCATCGATACACAGTTATACTCTCTGGACGACGGATGCACGTATGTGCATATGGGTGGGAAGCGTGTGCAGTTAGACTGGGCTCCTTATTTATTATAATGGTGGGAATTGTTGCAGATGGGAAAAAGCTAGCCGCCCATAAGTATTTTATTGATAATAAATCACATTTTAAGCGAAATGCAGTGTATTTTAATTTACCTGACCTACGAAAACCCTGATACTAGTGAAATCAGTTAGAAATGTTATTAGGATGGAGAAATCATCAGCCGCTGAGCAGAGGTAGCCTGAGACCAGAACACTACAGCAGAGGGCGTCAACCAATAGGATCAGCAATTTCCCGCTACAAATTCCTTCCAAAATTGGATCCTCACTTGGTCCAGATGCCTTAACGATTTTGAAGGAAATGTGTGTTCTGATTTGTGCTTATAGCTTTCCTTCAATGTAAGTGTTTTATGCGTTTTTAAAACGTCGTGCACAACTTAAATTGTAATTAATAATGACAAAACTGTAACTAGGGCGATCTCATTTCCACAACAGCTTCTCACTGGTAACTATTTTAAAGCTTTGAACCACAGTACCCTGGTTTCATGGTACATTTCGAATGAAACCATATAACCAAATTTCTGAAAATATTAGCGGCCATTTGTTAAATGCAGCAACACTTAAAAGAGCGAATAATTTAAAAAAGAACATTATCGATGCTCTATTTCACTTTATTTTACATTTGCTTTGTTATGCAGAACTGCTCATTTATTCATCCCATGGTTATTTCCAGTGGAGTGACGTTCTGGCGCATGTAATACAATGCTAGTTTTTCAAGTGCCACATGCAATAATAATATATCATGAGATACTCCGATAATGCTGCATAATGCATACGGAGTCGCGGTCTACTTATCATGTATAGCCTGTGTTACTCCGGTATATATCACTGATTTCCGTTATTGGGGCGAAGATGAGCAGCGTATCTACGTGCCAACAGAGCACTGCGGTGTTGTGTCTGCAGAACAAGTGACGTTAGAAACAACTCTTCAACTCAGGAACTATCAGCACTGTTCTATGTTCATACATCAGTGATGATGTAAACAGCGAAACTAGTGGATAGAATGCAAACGAATAACGAAGAGAGTTTCGGAATTTCGATGGGAGAGAAGGAATTCTGCAGTTCAAATACTTCAGGAGCAAGCTATCGACCCGCGGTTTACTAAGCCACTAACTAGAAAAGTAGTTGCAGAGTTCAGCTATAGAATCAAGGAGGTACAGACGATGGTGATTATATGCAGTTATCCAATCTTGGTTTGCGCTACGCTTTTGACGGTGAAATCTTAAAGAGAACATTTTAACTTCATCTAAGAATTTAAGGAATGAGGCAACGCTGTAGTTTGAGCTTTTGCTTTACATATTTTAATTGAGATTAACATTTAAAACATAATGATTGTTGACAATAATGGTCCTTAACATTTTTACTTTCTCTACTACGTATAGTAAGTAGGGGAAGTATTGTATTCCACCCAAAAATTCGATACCGAGATTTCACCGGAAATACATGTTTTGAGACCCCATGAAAACAAAAAAAGCATTTTTGGAAACATTTCCGTGTGTGTGTCAGTGTGTCTGTCTGTGTGTCTGTGTGTGTGTGTGTCTGTGAACAGCATAACTCAGAAACGAACAGTCGGATAAACAACAAACTTGGTATTTAGGTTCAGTATCTTCCAAGGATGCGACACGAAGGTTTTCAAGAAAATCCCCCCACCCCAGATTACACTTTCCATGGAAGATTTTTCGAAAATTTTAACTTTCTCAAAAATGGCTCTAACGATTAGGATTAAAATATCATATGTTTAAGATATGTTGTATGTAATGTATATCTTGAATTTCCTGGGAATGTCTCCAAAAGTATTCTTCATTGTGAACGACTTTTCCATAACTTCTAAACCATAAGAGATAGACAAAATTTTACTACACAAAAAATGTAGATCGCGTTAAAATACAAAATATACATTCTTTTTGTTGAGTGAACCATTTTCGAGATATTACTTGTTATTCCCTTAAATTTTTCAATATTTATTTTCTCAAATGGGAATTCGTTATTCATTTTTTTGTCTTGGATATGCAAAGAGTGTTAATCTGTGGGAAAGGGAATGGTGCTGCACCTAGCAACCAGCTATTAAGAGATATGTATGTGCTTAAAGGCTACTGTATTTCCAAATTGCCCTTGTAAATATATACTCCCCTTACATCTACAAGAAAATTAGCAATAAGATAGACTCTGCAAATGTTTATCTCGATTAACATGAAGTAGATGGAGAATAAGCGTTTGTATAAATAGTTTGTACAAGAGTAGAGAAAGTCATGTGAGTGTAACACATCAGATTTTTTTTTCCATACACTAAATTATAACCGAAAGCGAACAAAGTCTGAAACTTTACATTCGTAGAGCTTCTTCTCCCCATCACAAATTTGCAGCCATACCTTTAGTATTATATCTCTCATTGATATGTGATACTTTCATCCATGTTACGTCATTCATGATATGCTTTTGCTAACAAATTACTTTCAATTAAGCAATACGCACTACTGAAAGAACAGAGGACCATCTGAAAAGGCAAACAAGAAATACTTCCGAGTATCTTCCGTCATGGAATTGCAAAATAGTGAATGAAACATTGGGAAAACGATTACCTTCTGAGACAAGTTTATGCAATTTGTATATATTAATGAACCCTTAAATTATGTCATAAATAATTTTTGTCTATCTCTTACGGCTTACTAGTCATAAAAAATCCATACAGAAGGAAGATGACTTTACACTCGAAAACCACAGTATTTTAGTCAAAATCGTTAGACATTTTTCTGAAAGTATATGTAGAAAAATGTTTCATGTAAATGGTAGTTTTCTATGAATGGATTTTTCTATCAATCTTCGTGTCGCACACTTAGATGTTACTTAGCTTATAATACAGGGTTTTGTGTGTAGACGACATTCAGTTTTCAGTTATTCTTTTTTTCTTTCCTTTTCACTCTCTCTCTCTCTCTCTCTCTCTCTCTCTGTCTCTATCTCTTTCGCTTACCTCTGCCTCCACACACACTGACATTTTAACATACTGTTTTTAAGGTACCTCAAAGCATTAATTTACGGTGAAATCTGGATATGAAGATTTTGGGTAAAAATAGCAGTTTATCTGGCACTAGTAAGGCATGTGTTGATGACGATGGCAGGAGGATTTGCCCATTATGCGGGGAACAAGAAGACTGGACGCATATTCTGGCAGCATGCGTGCAGACGGAGGGTATTAGGAAAAGGCTATTACCGGAAGTATTTTTGGCTTCCAACAGACGGAGGACAGCATGCTGGGACATGATTCTAAACAGCCAAAATTGGCCAAGCTTGGGCACATACTTAATGGAAGTACGTGTACTAAGAGATAAAGTGTTTATGTAATTTGTCTTTAAACATATTTGGTGCTTGAGTACTTGTGCGCGACTGTGTGTGTGTGTGTGTGTGTTTGAGCGTGTGATTCAGAGTTTTTTTTTCAATTTTATATGTATTTATATAGTGCGGTGATTATATAAAAAAAATAGTTGTTTTCTGGTTGATACTGCAAGTCACGTATACAGACCAGGTATTTTTCTAGAGAGCATGTACGGTCTTATGACCCATGTGACTGTGTTATGCAATTAATGTAATGCTAAATACTTAATAAATACCACTACTACTACTAGAAATATACCCTGTATACTGTTAACAGTATTTCTATACACTAATTATGACTACTGTTCATTTGTCTCACGTTAAAGGAACTTGCGTCCATCATTATAATAGTAAGCGACATGGCTAAGCTTAAATGATGCTAACGATTATATTTTTCAAAATGGCATCTAGTGCAACTGTATCCAATACGTATCGCGGATCTCGGATATAATTGCATCCGTTGGTCGCAACATTTCTAGTGCTTGCCCTCTGTTAAAATTTGGAAACGGGGATGTTTCCAATGCCTCCTGTAAATGTTGTTTTGCAGAAACGTATTCTCTAAGATCAGAGTATTACTACTGGAGCTGGTTATAGAAACAATACAATGATCGGTTATAGTTTACAGCTGGACTTGTGTTTTTTTATTTTTGCTTGGAACGGCTCTATCATCGGAACCGTTCGAATGTACCTTTAACCTCATCATAAACAAGTAACGTGGCTTAGATGATCAAGATGCTGCGTGGAATGAATTTTCAATGTTAACTCAGCTGACACAAAAACAAATATCATAACCACCCGACGTTTATACCATATAGATTGTCAGTATTCGATAAATTAAAAATAAAACTTTGAACACTATTTGAAGACAAAAAGTTAAGTTAAATAGATACAAATAAAAAAATAGATACAAATGTAAAAAAAATTAGTTGTTAAACTAGGGAATAAGACAAGGTTCAACAGTAAAAATTATTAAAGTTACAATTTGGAGATAATCAGTTTAGTATAAGAGAATCTAACGATTTGCAGAGTTGAAGTTCACAAGTTGACTTTAAGTATAATGGTTATTTCTAAGCTGAATTCTTCAGTTCCAAGATTTGTATAAAATCCCAGTTTTGGGATTTTATAATAACAACATTATCTAAACTACCCTATGGCACTGAACTCTGGCGCCTGGGTAAATAGGAAGCACTGGATAGGTATGGACATAGGCCTTAACACGAGCTCATTATGTCGCACAACAACCAACAGAAAAAGGATATAGTGAATGATCAAGGAACGATCATGTAAACGAAGGCGCGCGCTAAGCGAAGGCGGGCTCCATAACTATAACAGATTTTATCTTTTCTGACATCCGCACTAGCCTAACAAAGTGCTGAAGAGCACCCAAAATGAACCCAACGTAAAGACAAAACTCTTTCGACTACACTTCTACACATCCAACGATACGGCTTCAACAGAGTCGATTCCAACGCTCTGCCGTAACGCAGCGACACTTGTCGTTTTGTCTTGAAATCATGAAATAGAATGGCAAGGAAATTAAAGGAAAGGAAATTATTGACAGGAAAACTAGTGGTAGTATGTTATCTAGTTTTCATTCGCTTATCAACATAGAAAAAACTAGTTAAAACGTGAATGGGAGGCGATATCTTACAATATGGCCCACAGGTGTTTCTTTCTGAGCCATCTCGCTGAGAATGCTGTATTCTACTAAAAAATATCGGTTTCAGATTATAGAATTTATATTCATGAGACTTATTCAAGAGTACAGAAGGTCTGAGCAAAATATAAATGAAAATAAGAAAACAGTTGAACTTCAAAAGCCTTGTTGATGAAAGAAATCCAGGTGAAATAAACAAATATCAGCAGAAGTGGAAGGATCATGTAGTGAGAATGAATAACTACAATTTCCTAAAATCGTCGGATTGAAAAGACTTGTAGACAATAGTCTAAGAACCTTGATCCTTGATATCACTTATGAATATCTTATAAAATAATTGTATTCCTATTATGTTAGTTACAATTTGGCATCCTTCTAGAGTTAAAAGTTCTCCAAAGGCTGTATCCTAAGTTTATGCTACACACAGGTTGTAAGAAACCAAAGTTTACTTTGAAAAGCTTAGAAAAGAAATATGTGGTTGTGTGCCAAAATATATTATGTGATATGTTCAGTGCGGTCGTACCGAGCGCGATGACTCAGGCGGTTACGTCTGTGGCCCGCATTCGAGAGGCCCCGGGATCGATCTGGTTCTGGCTCATGGTTCCTTTGTGGTTACCCCGGGTCGCCAAGCGTATGCTAGAGTAGTTGATCTTTACCATGACTCTCTTTCCTCTCATTTCCTGTGCACACCATCTTCATTGTCATCTGTTTCAGGGTTGTAGGACCAGGCGACGGTGTTCGGCGGGTTGCGGCTGGGCGGTGACTTGCGCTCTGTAAAGGTTTCTTCCCTGGCGTCGCTGCGGTACCACTCAGTTAGGTCTCTCCTTAGTGTGGGGCTCCGTTCCGGGGGATCCTGGAGGTTGGTGGCTTGTGGGCTGAGACCAGGTGGCGTTGGATGTATTCTATCTGGAAACGTTTGGAACCTATCCATGCTTGCGCACGTCGGCACTGCTCCGGTTCCGGGAACCAGTCCGTAATACCTCTACCGTTATCTTTTATAGCGCTTTCTTATATTGCCGGGCCGCGAATCGCTCTCATGCGTACTCCGCGCACTTTTATTTTGTATTGCACTTAGGATTTTCCGTTCTATAACACATTACTTACTCACGAGTGACAGAACATGACAGCAACTTGTCAAGTTGTGTTGAAAATGCTTTCAATAGTCACGAGATTGTAATTCATGAACTATGGTCTGTAGAATTTCAATTTTAAAAGTTTAATAATAGAGGCTTTTGAAACACCCAGTTGCTGTGCAACACGTCTTAGATACTTCTTTAGAAAGCATTCGAATGATGCAGAAATTTCGTCCATTTCTTCCTCCGTTAGAACATTTCTTTTTCGTTTCATAGCTTTAGGATTTAGTAATCCCGTTGTCCTAAACTTATTATCCAGATATCTAATAATGTTTATATGTAGAACTGGAATACCGGGAAATTTCTCCTGAAATTGTCTACGCAGTGTCTATGTGGTTCGACTTTTACATATGTATCGTACATACCATTTTTGCTCCAGCGTGAATTTCTCGGCAGGAATTTCAGTGGACTAATAAGCGTAATCTAATGTAATTCACATATATCACGGATTTCTTGAATAAAGTTTCACTTTTGAGGTGCACAATGAACAAACACTAGTCTTTACAGCTCGAATTGAAGGAACAACTTACGCAGCTGATAAACGTAGCTTCAGCGGGTCATTCACCGCTAGTGCGGTAGCGGAAAAATATCGAGATTACTCACTGAAAGGGAATTACGCAATTACGCGAACTGTGGCCCAGCTATAAATCGAACGCATAGTACATTCAAGATTTGTAAACCTATCATACGACATATTTAGATTGCACTGTTGCAATCAGCCCAATAGAAGGATGGTAACTTTGATTCCAGGATTTAATATTTTGGGAATACTGTCAGAGATAAGCTGAACATGGATGCAGAAGTTTCAAGCGGCATTAATGGAAATATTCAGATTTTAGGACCCATATTTGTATGCAGATTTTCCTCTTGTTTTCATTCAGAGAACTCGCTTCGAATTATCGCAACTCCGCAGCGCCGGTATTTGACCGTGTTATGCTCGGATGTGGATTAGGACGAGCTGACGTTTCGATTTCATTAATCCGCACATCTCATTCAGCGCCGCCGAAATTATGACTACCCAGTGCTGTGTCTATTTCATTTTTGTTTAAATATTTACCGGAAAATGTCATTCTGTTTATCTTACTTTCCAGCACTTCACTCTATGCCAAAAATCCAGTTATTTATTTACTTTCCCTGCTTCAGCATTTCAAGCCCTCTCAATATCGATATTGAGAATCATGTGTCATATTCTGTCTCTCCAGAGAGTTTCTCTATCTATGCAGCCATTTTAGGAATAAAGGCTTTTAAGACCCAATATATTTTCTGCAAATAGACTTGGGGGAAACTAAATTGTCTGGAGCTTCCTCCCTGCGTTATTTGTATTTATAAAAGTAAGTTTAGTCTTATGTGTTATATTCAAATGACTTTCACCCTTCTATACACTATGTCTATAAAAACTCATTCTGCTGCTAACGTATTGCTATATAAAACATTAAATAAAATTAAACGAAAGCTATTTATTAAATTTAAATATGACATTCTAAAAAAAATGAAATAGACTGCCGCAGAAAGAGCTGATCAACTAGATAATTCTTTGATTTAGACCCAGAGACCTTCAGTCGGAATGTTTAAAATAAAATCAGGGACAAGGATGTATTGTCACAACAAAATAAATGTGTTCAAACGGTTATACAGGGTTATTCTAAATTACGAAGTTACCTTGTAATAAAACTAAATTATACATAGTTATCTTACGTAGTTTATTTCCATCTCCATTACATACATTGACATGAACATTAAGTTTTATTTGCAATGTTTATAAATGTTCAATCACTCGGCAGATATCCCACCTGTACGACAGTTCATCCCAGATACGCGTGATCATTTCCGCATCTACCCGAGGTACCGCAACGTTAATTCGTTGACGAAGCTCATCGAGATTGGTCGACAGTGGAGGGTTTTACACGTTATCTTTAATGTAACTCCACAGGCTAAAATCCAGCGGTGTTAAATCGGAAGATCGTGGAGGCCAAGCTATGTTCCCGCCACGTCCAATTCAAGCGTCAGTAGTGTGGAATAGGTACGTAGTGACCTCATGGTGGTAATGAGGAGGTGCTCCATCTTGTTGAAAAATGAAATTATCTCTCATATCTTCTTGCAGCTGTGACATCAAGTAGTTTTGGTGAGTCACGTGTATGTTCCAGGCATTCCGTTGGATTCTGTGTACCCCATATCCTTACATTGTGGCGATTAACTGTACCACTAGGTGAAAAGTTGCCTCGTCACTGAACACAATCTTATTAAGAAAAATATCGTCTTTTTCCATCCTGTTCAGCATGTCCGCACAGAACTCATAACGTTTAAGCTTGTCATTAGCACTCAATGCCTGAACGAGTTGCAACTTGTACCCCTTACACTGCAGTCGTTGTCGTAAGATTCTCCATACCGTAGGTTATGGAATGGTCAGCTCCAAACTTGCTCTAGTTGTATACTTCTTTGGAATTCGTGCATAAGTTCTTCTCACGGCTTCCACAACGTGGCCTGCTATAGGAGGGCGTCCCTGTCCTTTCTCGCGGTGTCCCACACAACCTGTTTCTACGAATCGATCATACCATGTTTTGATAGTTTTCACCTGCGGGGGAGTTTTTTGATACTTTGTACGAAAACGTCTTTGCGTGGTAATTGACGATTTAGTTTCATGAAGCCACAGCCAACACTGCGCGCGCTCCGCACCGCTGTAAGACTCCATGGCGACTGCTTACTAGGCCCAAGGGGTTACGAGTGCTTCACATTTTCCCCGCCAGACGAGCGAGTGCATGTAGCGAAGTCTGCCACCATGTTTAAAACTTGATGATATGGCATAAGGTTTGATGAATATCGGAATAAATTTCGGTCAACAGTTTTGAAATAATTCATCCATACTTTCAGGTAACTAATTTAGAATAACACTGTATGTTGTATATTCAGATACATATTTAAGAGTGATGTAAAACACGATTTACAAAATGCAATATAGCTATTTCGGCAATTATTTCTTAATTAGAATTTATGCTCCTCCTACGGGCAATGCAAATTGCATTCCCATATACTACTCCTGTCAAAGTTGGTATGATTGACTCCACAAGCCATAAGAAACTCTTCGCAGACATTGCACGCTTATACAAGGAAATACAATCCCCCAAATGCCTACGTGCGTGACGGGATAGGGTCATCGCTCATGGGTGATGCACCGTCTTCGTGCACATGAAACCGGAAACTCGAGTGATTAATGACAGGGCATATCCCACATAAATATACGTTGTCGTTAAACGGCACGAAGATTTCCTTGTTCGCCGTCAACTGTGTAAATCACTCAGCGAGATTGGTTGCCTACAGATTCAGTAAACTATTATAAAAAATTCTCTATTTTTATGTAAGGGGTAAGCTTCTGATGCTACATGTATTTCAGAAGATGCGTAATAATGTATCGGAAAGGGTTTTACATAATCTAAGGAAAAGATTAAAATATGAGGCGAATTCAGGATTCTATATCTGGATTACCGTGATGGATTATATATTAACACATGATGATATAAGTTATTCTACTCTTTAGCAAGCTCTATCCAACAGCATTGTTGAGGAATTATGGGAATGAATTTCTCTATGCCTATTATTTTTAAATGAAGCTATGTAGTTAACATATTTTGCTTAAGACAGTAGTACATCATGTATCAATGTCACTTTGGAATCATTACTTTGAAATGCATTAAATGCGTTTAAACGTTTATTTAGAAATTTATGACATAACACTTTAATTAAAATAAAGAATGCACTTTCCTATGTTACTGAAACTATAAATAAGACTAGTTGTATACTTTTAAGTAATGCACTTGAGATACTGTTTTTGCGTTTTTCACACCTTTTACAATAAATTATGTAAGTTGTCTGCAGTTAAATTGTTTTGATGAAATAAGTAGAATGGGGTTCTTACACAAAGCTTTTTTATTAAATTTTGACTAGAATCTAAGGGACAAGCAATAAATAGCATTTAAAAAACCACAACTAGAGAAAAACAAAAATCTTTAAATAGTATAAACTCTTTTAATCACTGTCGTGCACCGTTAAAAATGAAGAAACTCGAGAAACATGTCTAAAATATAATTTAATGGTAATAAGTCATTTAAAAGTAAATATCTAAATTTGTGTAATATTGTTTTGGGCCAAAACCAATTCAACATGCCTAACGAATGATGACTAAAGCTTTTTAGTTAAATAATTTCATTGTTTATACATATTTCACGTTACTTATAAACACCTGAAGCGTTTCGAGTTGAAAGTAATATTTGCATATATGTTTGTCTTTACAAGGTAGGCAGTAAAATATACATAATTATTTCTATTAACTTCTGGTCAGTGTCGACAAACATGGCTATATTCCTAGCTTATAGTAAAATAATATTCAACTCTAATGTAAAATGTGTGCGGAAAAGGCGTGTAGGTTATCCAGTACGTACTGCATGTAGAAAACCAGTTAACATTGTAAAACCCAAGAGAAAAACACAGCTTTAGGTTACAATCTAAAATTACTTAGAGCTCCTTTAGACTTTGAAGACTATATCAGATATGAAAATTAAACTATCTGTGTCAAAGGCCATGATAGCATCACACTAATAAATCCCTAGTTGTAGCATATAAAACGTCTAGTATCTAAAAAGATATCAATATCGAACGAAATACAATTTATAATTAAACTAATTTTAAAATAAGAAAATACTACGACGTATTTGACAGATATGCTTCTTTAAGTTGTCTCAAAAATTAAAAAAAATGTTTATTTTGAAAAAAAATGAAGTGCACGCTTTTGCTTAAGGTTCTAAAGTAACCAACAGAGACGCTTAACTTCTATGAGGTAGGTACATCTACCAGAACATTATTGGAGATTTTAATTAAGGAATTAATTTTACGTCCGAGCACACAATGAATATGCATTCTTAATTTGTTGAAATATAGGTACAAATATAGGCATACAAAACTGGTGTATGGGCGGCGCCGCGGCCGAGTGGTTAGACCGCTCGCCTCCCACCGAGGCGGCCCGGGTTCAATCCCAGGGACCTGCATGTGGGATTTGTGGTGGACGAAGCGGCGTCTGGGCGGGTTTTCTCCGGGTTCTCCGGTTTCCCCCCGCCATTCATTCCACCAACTGCTCCATCATCACCTTTCCTTTCATCCATTTCACCAACATTTCATTTCATCTACTTCCTTCATCCCATACCAGGCATCGGGCTGATCACCCATCCTGGATGCTTGTCTGATCCATGAGTGTCTGCTCCTCGACGGGCCTCTGACCCCAGGCACCCGCCTGTAAGTCCTACATAAGAGGAGGGTAAACAGATAATGAATGAATTAAAAACTGGTGTATAAGAATAATAAAAACCTTCTCCGTCTATTAATTTATTAATTATCATAAAATTCACTTTCATGAAACCTTACCTTTCTAACGTGATCCATTAATCTTATACTCATGTGAAATATTTTGGATAATGTAAAATTATGAAATGGCTATAGACAAAATGCTTGCTTGTAGACAAAAGATCACTATATGCCAGTCATATTATCGCTCTTTGCCTGAGCTCTTGAGGAAAAAATAAATATATATAATCAGTTAACATTATGGGAGGAAATATGCATTTCACCTAAAATTTCGTAAATCACTGTTGATTTTCATTTTAAGTATGAACTGTACAAGTTCGGAAGATGGCATAGCTACATACTGCGCATGTGTAAGCTAACGGTTCTTTCTCTACTCTAACTGACGTTGCAGAAGTAGACGAGCACGTGCCCTTCCTTCCTCTTGATGGAAGAGTCCATCACCATGGGGAGTGCGCTATATATACGACAGGTATTTAATATCAAACTATATATTTTAATCAAAATAGCTGTAAGAGACATTTATGAGTGAAACTGTTTTATGTATATTGTTGAGTTGAATGACTCTCCAGGAAAATTTAAACTAGTATACAAAAGTTCCTGACTACCTCAATTAATATTTATCCAAGCTTTTATTATATGCTACCATATATCAGTCTCTCTCTCTCTCTTTCTCCACACACACACACACACACACACACACACACACACACACACACACCTTATTTCATTTATTTATTTTTTTGCAGTTAACCATTCCCAAAATATTCCAAATACTTATACTTTAGCCAAATGTGAAGTCCTCTCCTCTGATCATGCAAAGAGGACGGAATTTGAAAGCATAGCGACCAGCTCTTAAAACATTTGATTGTCGTTTTAGTCTACTGTATTCCCCTATTCCCACTGTACCTACTTCTACTGTATACGAAATTTGTAAAAACGTCATTTCTGGACATTCTTACCTCAGTTAATATGAAATACATAGAAGAATCCGCTTTTGCAAAATTAGTTTCTTGAAGTAGAGTAGGGCATGTGAAAATAACTTGATAAGATTCTTGTTCTTGTGATAAGAACTTTTTAAAAGTCCTCTGTTACTAATTTCTGTCTTTGTTTTACGAGATCATACGAAATATATACATTAACTTATACACTGATTATTATTTATACATTTAACTATAGTTCTGACATCCAGAACATTATGTTCCTATGTGCCTAAAAAAATAACCATCTGTACAAGAAATGGCCTCAATATTAAGTAAGATAGAAGGATAAGCTTTTGTACACATAAGAAAGTTAAACATATAGATTAGTGAAAGCCATACGAGTTTAAACATATTTTTGGGGACCTCAAAATGTACATTAAATTTTGTTACAGATATTCTGGAACCTCACCTACGCCAACTAGGCGATAGAGAAAGTAAAAATGTTAAAGTAAACAATATAGTTATTTTGTTATTGGGAACTAATGCAATAAATTATATTATGATGTAACCACAGAGCACTTACGCAACTGACGTTTCAGCTTTTGTACCCATGTGTTTAATTCTAACACACTCGCAAATAACTAATTGTCAGAGGTAAGGGGAGATGGGTAAAATAAGAGAAATGTGTGTTTTATCGGTGCTGTAAACAATTTAATTACAGAGGATGTTTGCGGATTTCAGCAAGCTGTAATATACCTGTATACACGAAACCTCCATAAAGTCGTTACATATATTTTAATCTTCACACAGAAGTATAACCAGAGATAAAATCCGTTCCACCGCTAATTATTTTCGGGTAGAAACTAGTGTCAAATACAAATAAATTACCTTACATGGACCTTTTCATGTTACGATATTTGTGCGAACATTTTCGACGTAACTATGCTATGGTTAAATCTGAATCTTTTTTCCCCATATTTTTTCGGCTTAGAAAAGCACTCACCGGATTAAAAATGTTGTGCAGTTAGTACAATATCATTTAGCATTAAATATATAGCTCTGCCAAATGACTTAAGTTATATGCTTACGTTCTTATAACAGAATTCGTAGCTCCATGTTTTTTAATTTACTGCGGAGATTCATGTCCTCTTCGTATTTACCTGCTCTTCTCTCTTTCTCTCATCCCATCCTATTTCTGTACAATGTACGTGTTTTAATGCTTTGAAAACCAGCAATAAAACTAATTTTTCTTTGGTTTTGATAAAAATTAAAACGTAAGTTGCAGGTTTAATAAATAGCAGTTTTAATAAATAACTTTTAACAAAAGCTTCAATATCTTCTACTGTATTAAAAAATGTTTAAGTACAAATATAGCAGATATATTGTGACCGCGCTCACGAAGTTACCTACCGATTGGTGGTGCGAGCGCCTTCCAGGATGCGGATGGGGCTAATGACCTATTCCCTCCGTAACAGTATACATGCAGAATAATAGTCATTGAATGCCATTTCCTCGCGCCAGAGGATTTCTCTGGACAGTGTCGAGTAGGTTCTGCTTTATATGCGGGTCTATACATGGGCTGCTGTTGCCGGAGGGTTCTGTAGCGGCTCGTGAGTAAACTTTTTGGGTGTTCAGAAAATTTTAGTCAGTCCTGAAGGTATGAAATATGAGCTTCTATGGACAAATTTATATAATAGCAGTCGTTCCCAAACACAGAAATAATTACGATTAATAATAATAATAATAAGAAGAAGAAGAAGAAGAAGAAGAAGAAGAAAAAGAAGAGTACATTGTCTGAGAAAATAAATTATGGTTTATGTGAATGTTTGTTATTATGTACAGAATTAAGTAAAGGGTTTCAGGGCAAGAACGAAGTAATGTTAAATTACCTTTTAGTTGGAGAGGGTCTGAGTAATGAAACTTCGTTACAAATGTGTTAAAATCGGACCCGCCGTAAAAACAGTATTAAAAACGGCTAAAGTAAAGCATTTCCTGGCCAAACTCTTGTTTCATAACATGAAGTATAGGCGAAGAGGCGAGAGTCGGGAGATGAGATTATGGCTCACGTGACTACTTTTGGTGAAAGTTCTAGAACCTTCTATGTGAGGGGAACCAAGAGTAGGGGAAAGGACTACGTCACAACCCGGAAGCAATTCTAGTGCTTGGCCAACCATCTTAACAGGTAAAGAAGAAACTACGTAGCCAGTTAACTGGTTCTAGAGTTGAATGAAACCCTAGGCAACAACACATTAAATGGAATTTCGCAGCTTAAGAAACTGCAATCTAACAACAGACTTAACGGGTGAGATCTGTCCTTATTATGCAGGGTGAATCATCTAAAACTTGCACCGCAAATATTTCGGAAATGGAAAGTGCTATTGATGTACAGTTTTCACAGCATTGATTGGTAGTCAGGGGCTTGCACATTTAGCCTATAAACATATTTTAATAATACTGAAAAAGTGTATTTTTGAGCAAACATACAATTTTTTAAATGGAACAACAGAATATATATATATATATATATATATATATATATATATATACAAACATCAACAGAATAAAGGTAGGGTAACCACATTAAACTACTCCTCCAATGCCAAACCTTCTAGCTCCTCCTCCAAGATGGCAAAACTGCTGGCTACTCCTCCAATAATGGTAAGCCTGCACCTCAACACCACCATCATCTTCTCTCCTTTCCTCTTCTTCCTCCATCCTCGTACTACGAGGGCTGATCAATAAAGACTGAGATTGATTTCTCCTGTAGCTTTCTTGAGAGTTTCCTGTCTCTACCATGAATATTTGAAAACAGCAGGGTTTCATGTATAATGTCCATAGGCGGCAGCACTCTCGTATCGGTAGGTCGGTAATAATGCTGGATATTGTCGACTCTAGTTGAATTTCGCATACCACAAAATGAAGGTGACACAAGAGGAGCAATAAAATTTTGCTTTCGTTTAAATCATACAACCTCTGAAACTTTGGAAAAGCTGAAGCAAGCATACGGTGAAAATGCACTACCTCATGCAACAGTGTTTAGGTGGTTCAAAGACTTCAAAGTAGAGCGAGTCCTCTGTGCTAAGCAAGGTGGGCCTGGTGCTTCGACTTCTGCTATGACTGAAGTCAACATCAACACAGCTGCTGTGATTGTTGTTCCCACTCACACCACTGTTACAGCAGCGTACTACATGTCAGTATTGGCTACACCGAGGAAGCACATTGCAAGGAAACCTCCAGAACTTATCACAACAACGTGCGGCCTCACGTTACAAATCAAGTCCAGGAATTTTTGGCTAAATTCAACATTACCTATGTGCCGCATCTGCCTTATAGCCCCAATCTTATCCCCTGTGATTTCTTTTTATTCCCATCACTAAAGGCAAATCTCCGGGACATTCGATTTGAGAGCACTGAAGCAGTGCTGAAGAAAAGTGAGGGGATTCTCAAAGACCTGACAAAGAATGGCCTGTACCATGTGTTCGAGGACTGGCAGAGACGCAATAAAAATGCATTCAAGTAGGAGAGGACTACTTTGAAAAAGACCATGTCAACATTTAAATGGAGTAATAAATATCTGTGAAAAAAATTAGTTTCAGTCTTTATTGATTAGCCCTCGTATAATCACCACATTTCTCTCCTTCTCGTCGTCTTGTTTAACAGCATTTAAACAAAAAATAATTAATAAATGCACAACGTGTTAAAGATGAGGGTGTTTACGCTTTCTTGTGCTCTTATACAGCAGCCGTCACTTCTGCTGAAAAAGAATCGTTCAGGGAGTGTTCCCCTCGCCATTTCTCCTATTTGGCTACTCTCCGTTCCACACTCGTTTTACTTATCCTCAATTCAACAGCAGTTTCTCTATACACCCACCACACTTTCACTTGCCATTTACTTGCCATTTTATGTCCTCCTTCGCATTCCATTTCACCATTTCAGTTTAACAATCAAAGTAAACACAATGGAAGCTTCAAAACAACTAAGCAAAGTGGTAATGGAGTAGTTCTTATGAATCGAGAACTGTGTTGCACTCACATAACTTTCTCTACTCACTCTGCTACAAAATATTCTTACGGAATCTTATTCTTCCGTTTACTTTTTGTGAATCGGGATATAGAGAATCAAGATTGAAAAAATACAATATTTTAAAGTTAAACAAAGAATATTTCGGAAATGGTTAATAACAGACAAAATGTTATTTGACACATATCGTACACTTTAACAAGATCCACATTTTTTTGTGAAGTAAGCTTTGTCTAGCTTTTGCGGTTTGACAATTTATAAATGTCATTTAGATTAAGAACGACTTCACAGGCTATTCGCAGATAATTAATTATTTACATTTCATTTGTCATGCAAATTCTTTAAACATATGGTACCTTAATTAAAATCCTTAAAGCCGTTTCTGAGAAACTCATTAATGAAGAAATTGTCAATATAAAGCGAGGTTTGGGGTGGGAATCTTGAAAATTGTGTAGTATCTTTGGGAAATGTTTCGTTTTTAACCACTTTGCGTTTTGGAGTTATGCTATTCATTGACACAAACACACCCGTAGACGTTCTCTAAACTTTTAAATTCAGCGTACCTTAAAACGTGTATTTCTAGTGAAGCCCCGATATGGATTTTTGGGTAGAACATAATATTTTCGCTTCTTACTATAAGTAAGTAATATTGAAAGTATAAAAACATTACAAAAAACGTGACAACACAAACTATAATATCGTTTGTTCGTTCCGCAAGTACTTACAAGTTCGTTCTGAAGATTCTACGACTGTACACTCAGCTCAGTGACAACACACTCAGAACTAACTACCTCATGGAAGTATATAATCAACTCCACAGCCATCTTAATCATTCAAGTGTGAATAATTATATACTGGGTTATCAACAATCTTTGACTATTAAACTCGTTGATCGTATGGTGCTGCATTTCTCGAGTGTTTCGCATTCTGCGTTAGTGGGATAGATTGTTTCAAGCCGTTTTGTTGCATTTGGTACTGCTCCATTGTAAGCTTCACATAATGCTCAAATAGTTTTATAATGTAAGGCAAATGTGACGCGCTTCAAGATTTGAAGTCTTAATTATTGTAGCAACATTAGTAAAGCGCAAATAAAATATAGATTATATAAAAAAGAATGTTTCTCAATAACTTAATAACTTTGGATTGGAAAGTCATAATTTATAGGTGCTGAATAAAGATTCAAATCCTAATGTTTTTATGCTACCAGGATGTTCTCACTATTTATTCTACCAAATAGCTTTCTTTTAAAATAATAAGTACTCGATTTTAAGTTAACTTTTTCAATGTGAGGCAGTGTTTTTAACACTTAAATGATTTCAGTCAAATTATATAATAAGTTAATTCAATAACAGCCCGCCTTGAAACAATATGTGTATTTAATTTTTTGTAAAATGTATATAACAGTTATTGCATATGCTTGCATTATTGTAAACATGTTCAATAATGCTTCTGAATGCATTACGCAATTTAATAATGTAGGAGCTGTGAGAAATAGGTCAAAAGTTGCTAACGAAGAGGTAACAATGAGGCAACCTTGAGTCAATAATGAGTAAGAAAGTTTAACAGTACTACTTGTGATTCTTGGAGTAACAACAATGAAATTTTAGTGACAGTTTATAAAAATAGCCAACCAACAACCACAAAAAGCTTTAGTTAAATTCAGGTATTCTATTGGAGTAGGTATAGCCAATCAGAGACTTGAAATACAGAAATTTACAAGTTTAGACGGTTGAAATCTATTCAGTTGCCTGCGGACAGTGTTTGTAACTGGATGCGAGATGTGTCCTCGAGAAATTAATTACGTATTCGTGTGAGACGAAAATAGTATACTTGTTAAAAAGTGTAATTAATTAATTAATAAATAAAAAGAATCTCACAGCTCTCTATATTAGTGAAGTGTTATTTTAATCGTATAAAGTATTAATTAAAAGAAGTTCAGTAAAATTATAATCTGTGTAAGCCTACATTCTTGGTCGCATCACGCGCTGCCAAGACTTCCATATCTCTAAAACAATAATACTGACGCAGACGTGGCAAAAATAAATATTTAATACTTAAAGAAACAGTTTAATTATAAAATTAACACTTTTTTAAACTTGGGGCAAAGGACAACTGAAAATACATTTGGGGCGAAGGCTACTGGAAACTGTTTACTATACGTGCTGTTGCAAATACTGGAAGTTCGGCTCCCCAACAGTTGAAATATAATACATCATCTACAAACTGATTTTCAATACGTAGCAGCAACTATTTCAAATTGACGCCCAAAGCGTGGTGTAAACTCCTACAACAAAACACTTTCTTCAAATTGGCGTCCATACGTGAAGCTAAATGAATAAGCAACTATAACAAACTACTTATTCAATTGTAAGCTTAATTAATAAAGTGATTTCAATTATACTTCTAGGTTATGCTTTTGTGAAACAATAGAGGACTTTGTAATTATTGAATGCTCATAGCTATACAAATATTTCACCTAAGACTATATTAAAAGAATTCTGGCATTCCCTTCAGATTTACTTTTAAGTATAAATAATCAATATATACTTATAAGTGAGTAATGCACTTAACAAAGCTCAACTAAAAAAATAGAATTACAAACTAAAAAGTTACAGCGTGTAGTCATACAAAATATGAATACATACGCTACATAATATGGGCGCTTTGGTGTGATCTGTTTTGAGTAATTACTTAAAATTAAGTAGGTAGGTACTCGGTTTTATTCTTATCAAACAAGAGTATTTACCCTCCCCCCCAAAAAGGGAAGCATAATTAGACTGAACCCTGTTTCTTTTAATCTTGATCCGCTTCCTTTCCTCCCTTAACATTAGTGGTTAATGTACACCTTAGAATGACGATGACAAAAAATAGGCCTGTGCAACACTGAGGAAATAAAAGCACTGTCATGATACAGTACTTTTCCCTTTATACTGCTGTCACCGCTCGGCTGCTTCCGCGCCAGATGCCTAGGCTCTATCTATCGCCTAAATAGGTATAATATACCCGCAACCGCTTCACATTCCAATGTTTCGGCGGGAGTTCAAGCTGCGGAGGCTGACGATCAAGCAGCCCTACGGGAGCCACGTGTAAAGAAAAAGCACTTCAGATGCATGCGCTTTCGTCATCCTGAGTGTGTTTAAACCGAAGGATCCTCCTACATATTTGTTGGTAAGAATTTACGTACAGATACGTTAAGTCTATGAGTAGATGTTTTATTCATACGGTTATGAAAATATAAATTTGACAATTCTTTTCCAATATATTAAGATAAATGGTTGTGTTAAACAAGGAACTAGTTTGAATCGTTCAACAATCTCTTCCAAGACAGCAACCAATGAAAGTTATAGTGCAGGTGATATTTAAGAGATACGGGGGAAAATTATATCATAAGAGTTTTTCGCTGCTTGATTCGTATGTCCACTTTAGTGTCAATCAAGGCATGGTATCTACAACCTGCTGTGGTTCGCTAGACAGCATACATGATACACTATAAACAGACACCGCTCCTTCTTTTAAACACATTGCTTTACAAACATTCTCAACTAACACCGTATTTCTGCTATCGTTGTTAATCTATATGCAAATTAGGTTTTATTACTGTGATCTTCCATTACAGTGCTACATTCCGATGTAAATATTTATATTTGGTTGAGTATTTTCTCAGCTTACTATTAATTTTAAGTATTTGTTGTTTTTCTGTTTCTATAGGCACGTAATACATAATCCAATTCCTATACTTTTATGTTTATTTTTCACCACGTACATAATAGGTAGAGGAGGTATTGCATACCACCCAAAAATTTGATACTGAGGTTTCACCGGAAATACATGTTTTGCTGCAACTGAATAAAAAAAACCTTTTTAGAGAACAGTCCGCGCGCGCGCATATATACGTGTGTGTGCGCGCGTCTATGCTTGTGAAAAGCATAACTTAAAAACGAAAATTAGAATAAATACCAAACTTGATACTTAGTTTTAGTATTTTCCAAAGATGCGACACGAAGATTTTCATGAAATCCCCCACCTCAAAGTACCCCTTAATAGAATTCTTTTCAAAATCTTTGATTCTCTAAAGAATGACTAAAACTTGATTAAAATACCATATATTAAAGAGTTACGTTACAAATGAAATGTATATTTTGAATTTTCTGGGAATAGCCTGTGAAGTCCATTTCCCTTGGAAGTAATGCCCATACAAATATTTGCGTTTACAGTGCACATGAAATGTAAGGCAAAGCAAACGGTAGGAAAACTAGAGATGCTGCTAACTGTAACTGCAACCAGAAAACAATTACTGTTATGTTTTCAATCACTCTGAAATCAAACATACATATTAGACAAAGCGATAGACCAAAACGTACCACACAAAAAATGTATATCTCTTAAAATACACAATTCATTTGAAATAACTTTCTTGTAGCTTCAGCCATTTCCGAGACATCGTTATTAATCGTTCGATTTGTTCAATATTTTGTCATTCTTTCCAAGTCCTTTCGATGTTCAGCGATTTTTTGAACTGCACGCAAAAAACATGAAATTTTAAGGCCAGTACATGGCGTCCAGTTCGCTATTCTATTTATATCTATAAATATAATGAAGTGTGCAATGCAGCTATTTTCGTAAAGTTTTATATTGATTAAAATGAAGAATATAGGAAAATATAATTTCGTAAGGATAATTTGTATACCCACTAATAAGAAATAGAGGGTAGAGAAAGTTATGTGAACGTAACACATCAGACTTTCTACGGTTTTATATTACACGCTTCTATAAGTGGTATTATTATTTATTTTACCATGATGCAGTAATTTGTATCACAAATTATTTAAATGTAAAGAATGATTATAGTATGAATATGCATTTTTATGTGACATTGATTTGAGATATTTGTTGATTGTAATTATTGTTGAGAAGTAAGTTTATACTGCCTTACTGAAACTGACAATAATAGCGTGCAATAATGCAGCGAGGGGGTGAGCTGTTTATCATTATTAGAGACGAGGAAGTTACGTAATGTTGGCGCGTTTTTCTTTAGAATTTGCTGGAACATTTTCCCTAGAGCATATGTATTCATAATGTTCATTGGATATAAAAATAGACGCTAATGTTGGCGCGTTTTATTAGCCAATAGCAGCTCAGTTATAATCTTTAGGCATATCGGGGTGTAGGAGTATAAAAAGGGCTAGGTTAGAGGTAGAACCCGTCAGTTCATCAAAAATCTTTGTACATTACACGTCGTCTTCAGTCCGTCAGTTCACCGAAAATATTTGTACGCTACACGTCGCCGCCAGTTCGTCGAAAACATTTGTACGTTACACGTCGCCTTGAGTCCAGCAGAAATATTTGTACAGTACACGTCGGTTATCGATTCGCAAGTTACGCGTAGCAGAGTTATGAAAAATCTCAAGTGTTGTAAAGTAAATGTATACAAAAAGTTGAAGTACGCGAATTAAGAATGATCAGTAATGAAGTTATTATAACAGTTTCAGTTTGGCGAGTGTTAAGATCAATGTGTAAATGTGATAGTGAATGTGTTCGATAATAAAAGTGTAAAACACATTCTTTCATCAGTGTTATACTTGGATAAGAGACTCCTTTCCGTTTACACAACCTGTATAAAGAGAAGTGCTCGACCAAAAAGATCATAGCTAGCCGGAGGACAGTGAACCAAAATTAAATAAAATAACAGTAGCATTCTTTAAAACAAACACTAATACTGCCGCAAATTGCTAACACCAGATGGAGCTAACAAACCTAACAAAGAATCACG
Source organism: Deroplatys truncata (assembly GCA_030765065.1). NCBI lineage: Eukaryota > Metazoa > Arthropoda > Insecta > Mantodea > Mantidae > Deroplatys > Deroplatys truncata. Next base: position 63,561,201 of record CM060986.1, read on the forward strand.
TCACAAAATGGCTTCCCCACGTGGAGTAAACACAAATATACAAACATTATAAGTAATACCGTCGCAACTAAAAGATATTTTTAATGTTTCATCCATGTTTCATTCATGAAAGTTTGTGTATTTTGCGGTATCTGTTATTAGTTATGAAATGCTTCGTACCTATTTACGCAGTTCTCTGTCTACTATGTATGTTTCAAATTCTTGTATCAAGTTTGAGCAACGCATGTGATTGGCAAAAATAGGAATGTCATGCGACATAACGAGAGGCATGATAAATAAACCCGTATACACAGTATTGGGTAAAAAAAATAAATGGTTTGATTTCAGAGTGATTGAAAACATAACAGTAATTGTTTGCTGGTTACAGTTACATGTAGCAGCATCTCTAGTTTTCCTACCGTTTGCTTTGCCTTACATTTCATGTGCACTGTAAATGCAAATATTTGTATGGACATTGTGTGGAAATAAACCGCTCAAATAAACAACATACGAATAATAAAATGAGATAAACGACTAAATTCAATCAACTATTTCTGTTTGCGTCTCTTAAATATAATTTTCTTTGTGAACCGTCGAACACGGCTTTGAGTATATGGAATATCACTATTTACGAAATGCAGTAACCAAGGCTGCTTTAATAACTACGATGCTACATGCTAGGTGCTATTTGTTTTCTGCCATGATTTTGTCATCCCTAGTTTAATTCTACCTAAGTTGATTTTAGGAAAGTGATTAAAGGATTCAAGGAGAATCAGCCAACCTTGAGAAGGCTATTTTGTTGTATTGAAAGATTTGTATTATAGTTCAACTGTTGGGGAGCCAAACTTGAAGTAGTTGCAACCGCACGTATGGTACTCGGTAGCGTTTGTCCCAATTTTTAAAAAATATAACTTTGCAATTTGACTGTTTCTTTAAGTGTTAAATATTTATGTTTGCCTCGGCTGCGTCAGTATTATTGTTAGAGACATGGATGTCTTGGCAGGGTTGAGGTGCGACAAGAACGTAGGCTTACACAGATTATAATTTTACTTCACTTCTTTTGTTAATGCTTGACACGATTTAAATAACACTTCACTGATATAGAGAGAGCTGAGAGATGTTTTTAATTAATTACTTGCACTTTTTAACACGTAAATATTTTCGTCTCACACGAATACGTAATAAATTTCTTGAGGACACTTTTTGCATCTGGTTAGTAACGCTGTCTGCAACCAACTGAATAGATTTCTAGCGTCTAAAATTTGTAAATTTCTGTATTTCGAGTTTCTGATTGTCTATTCCTAATCCAATAGAATACCTTCTTTTAACTAAAGCTATTTCTGGTTGTTGATTGGCTATTTTATAAACTGTCACTAAAATTACATTATTGCTTCCAAGAATCACAAGTAGTATTGTTAAACTCTCAAACTCATTATTGCCTCAAGGTTACCTCATTGTCACGTCATTGTTAGCAACTTTTAACTTATTATTCACACAACTCCTACATTATTAAATTACGTAACATATTCACATAACATTATTACACATTGATACAATAATACAAACATATACAATGACTGTTACATACATTTTTTAAATATTGTTACATACTCATATTGCTTTAAGGCGGGCTGTTGTTGAATATATATATATATATATATATATATATATATATATATATATATATATTAGACTGAAATCATTTAGGTATTGAAAATACTGCCTCAACCTTAACCGTGTTTCACTCAATGGCATCCGCTAAATGGCAAATTGATTTAGAAAAGTTCTTCTTGCTCACTATAGTTTATTCACGTATTTACGTTAGGTAAATGTATGCTCGCCTCCATGAATTTGAAATTTCACTCAAATATTTTTCAAATTTTATACATAAAATGTCAACTGGTATTTTGTTGTGCTTTAAGTGTATCCCATAACGGGGTGTATGTTGGTACTGACAAAAACTAGTCCACCCTTACAAGCCTAACCACGTTTTTCGAGCATAATTCTATCCACAGCATTGGCAGGTACTTTACCTCTCGCAAAGCATTGCCTAGCTGACAAAGGGTTACATTGGAACTTATGTCTTATATTTTCATGCTATACTACCGTTTTCTTAATGCTTGTTTCCTTATTAACTTGTAGTAGTTAAAACAACCTTCGTCTCCATGGTGTAGATGAAAACTCTCATTTGTGTAAATGTCGTGCTGCTTCAATTTAATGACACACGCAAATAACTTCGTTTAGAAGGCCAATAATGTTGTATTGGTTTAGCCTTTCCGTGTGTACCAATCGTAGCGAAAACCTTTCATAGAGGTGACATCCGAACCACCCCTCCATTTCACAGACTCTATAAACATCGTTCATTGGTTAGTTTGTATGTTCCTGTATCGTTTCTCAGACCAGGTACGTAGAGAACTGATACAGCTGGGTGGAGTCAAAAGTTGGTTGCCCGAAACTGGAAATCTTACGGAGGGAAAAACACTATGACGATCTGAAGAATGGGCCACTTTTTATGCACGACAGTGTACATGTTGTGGATTATTTAAAAATTTTAAAAAGACGGGATAGAGGAAAGGGAATCGATAGTCGCATGTTTAAAACCCGGGTTGGTGTCCACTGGCCAAGAATTCCATAACCTTTCTGAGACATTGCGCGAAAAAACTAAATAGCGTCAGCATTTTAGAAGTATTACGAGTATTGAAAAATTCAATATATCTTGGAAATGACTAATGCCATAAAAAGTTATTTGAAATTACTTGTATTTTAAAGGTTTTTAATTTTTTGTACAATACATTTATGTCTATCTCGTATGGTTTATCACTTATAAGAAATTCGATCTAAATGAAGGCTTCACAGGCTGTTAAGGAAAATTAAATATATGTATTTAATTTTTCAAGTAAGTATTTTTAACGCATTGGTATTTTAACAAAAATTACTAGAATCATTTTTTTAGAAAATCGAACATTTTGAAAAATCTTCTATTTAAAGACCAGTTTGAGGTGGGAGATTTTCTTGAAAATCTTCATATCGCATTTTTACACAATATTAAACCTAAATACCGAAATCATTCCGTTTTGGGTTATACTGTACAAAAAACACACATTGACATTTTTCTAAACATTGAGGTAAGATTTGTAACACTTGAAGAATTTCAATTAAATTATATAATATGTAAATTCAATAAAAGCCCCCATTGAAGCAATATGTATGTAATAATTTGTAAAATATATGTAACAGTCATTGCACATGCTTATATTATTGCAAACATGTTGAATAATGTTATGTGAATGCATTACGTAATTTAATAATGTAAGAGCTGTGAGAATAATAGGTTTAAAGTTGCAAACAATGAGGTAACAATGAGGTAACCTTGAGGCAATAATGAGTTTGAGAGTTTAAATGCTACTAGTCATGATTAGGGCAGCAATAATGTAAATTTTGTGACAGTATAAAATTAGCCAGAAAAAGCTTTAGTAAAATGCAGGTATTCTATTGGACTAGCATTAGCCAATCAGAGACTTGAAATACAGAAGTTTAGGGGTTTGGACGGTTGACATATGTTTAGTTGCTGCAGACCTTGATAGCAACCGGATGGAAGATGCGTTCTCTAGATAAATATTACGTATTCGTGTGAAACGAAAATTAAGTATACGCGTTATTAAAAGTGCAAGTATTTAATTAAAGAATTTCACATCGCCTGATATCAGTGTAGTGCTATTTAATTTGTGTCAAGGATTAATAAAAAGAAGTGAATTAAAACTGAAAATCTGTGTAAGCCTACAATCTTGTCGAACCACGCCCTGATTAAGAGAAACGTGTCTCTAAAGTAATACTGACACAGCCGAGGCAAACATAAACATAAATAGTTAAAGAAACAGTTTAATAATAAGGTTAATAGTTTATTAAACAACAAAAATACATCTTCAAATCGCTTTTCATACCTAGCAGCATATTACGTAACAATCTTCTTCAAATTAACGCCCAAAGCGTGGTGCCAACCTTCAAAAACAAAATAAATAACTCCAACGTAAAGACATATACTTTCTTCAAATTCATGTCCATATGTGGAGCAAAAATAAATAAACAACGTAAAGAACAACACTACTTCAAATTGGCTTCCCATACGTGGGACAGAAAAACAAACAATTTCTCAGCTACGTAAACAAAACAAACTACCTCAAATTGACGTCCATACGTGGGGCACACCTATCTCAAATTGACGTCCATACGTGGGGCAGTTAAAATAAGGCAACTATCTCAAATTGACCCCCAAAGCGTGGTGCAAGCTCCAGCAACAGTAAAACACTTCTTCAAATTGGTTCCCAAAACGTGGGGTATACCTAATCTCAACATGCTTTTCCTTATTCAGGGGTGCTCAAAACTTCCATTCCGGTGAAATATCAATGTTTAGGGTGGAATGCAATATCCTCTCCGTCTACCAGATACGTGATACAAAAAGTTGAGCAGTTTATCGCTCTATAATTTCTCGTTCTATATTACCAAGGATTGGGAGTATAATCCCGTTCCGTACAAAAGCTGTGTATTTAAATAATTTTTTCCATCTCGTCCTCGGCCGTCCTATATCTCGTGTTTTCTGAGACTCTCTTCGGTAGTCTGTCTGAGGGCATTCGATTGGCATGCTGTTGCCAGATTTTTTTGATATCGCACTATCACTTGTACTATTCTAATGCTTATACCTAGTTTCTTTCGTATATTTTCGGTTCTCATTCTACCTCCAATAGATGCCCCTAGTAACCTTGTCATGAATCTCATTTCTGGCGATTAATTTTATTTTTGTCCTTTTTTCCTTACAGTCCAAGTTTCACTACCATACAGAGCATGGGTTTAGACACAATATTGTGTGGTCCGAGTTTGAACTTTCTTCATTGATGTTCCCAAGTATGTATTAATACATCCAGCTTATGAATTATATTTTATTATATTGTTAGCTAGATATAAATTAATATGTCGCATCCCAAATATTAAAGTTATTACCATATTCTATTATATCACAATTTTAGCTCTTCTGTTGTGTTTGCCCTCCATGTCCATCACTTCGGTTTTACTAATTGAGATATCCATATTTAAGTTTTCTAGAACTTTATTCAATTTGTTACATTCTCTTGCAGAATATTCCCGGAGTCGGCCAAAAGTTTCTCACCATCAGCGAATAATAGGATATGTATTGATTTACTTGGTCTTAATTTAATACTTTTATGTTCTAAGATGTATTGGATCTGTCCTGCATTTGTTCCTAATAAAACCTTCCTAGTTAGGATATACCAACTGCACTGCAGCATTTTATTTAATGTAAAAGGTTTTGGTTTGGTAGCGCAATTCTTTCAGGCTCATAAATCGCGTTAAGAACTCTTTGTTCTCCCACTTGAACATATCAGTAGAGCAGCTCATTTGTCAGTTACACGAGTGTATTTGTTGTGAGCGTTGAGACTGAAAGCACATTCACCGAGTAGATACATTGCATTGGGCCACGCCATTGTTCATTCAGCTAACACCCAACAACAGAATGGGGTTACTTTGTCATTGACAAATGCCTGTGGTGTAAGAGCTGATTTCTGTACGATCTCCAGGGAAAAGAAGTCATTCTGTGTCACGAATTGCAGTGATAACCTTTATTTCATGGAAGCGTACGAATGCTTTCACCTCGATGTATGTGCTTTTGTTCTGGTACAGTTTAAAGCTCCTTATCATTAGTGTGGAGAAAACGGAAGTAAGGGTTGAAGAAAATGAAACGTATTCATTTACTAATTACAACCAATCACGCAAGAGCGGGAGCACTGAAATATGTAACCAGTGAGACTTCTGTAACAACCAGGAAGTTGCAAAAAGTACCGACCATTTACTCAGATCTCTATGGGGCATCTATCCAAGGTCGAATGGTTTCATCAAAATGTTTTCTCAGTTTTGTGCGATTCCAGTTGCTGTTGTGCATTCTGTCTTTGTTCAATATGGATTGTGTGTTTAGAAGTCCCTCTGACTGTTAGAGGAGAGGTATTCCATTTTTATATGCTCGGAAGTTGAAACCTTCCAAAATTTACGGTCAACTAAAGCAAGTGTACAGTATACAGTAGTGAACGAAAGAAATGTGAGAAAGTGATGTGGTAGGTTCAACGTCCATCTCTGGTCAAAGATGATTTGAATAATCAAGCAAACAACAAAATCTGCAAAACAGACGAGTGAACCTAGACGAATTACAAATTTCTTTCCAAAATACTTCTTGTTTTTAGTTTATAGATATTGTATCCAAACATCCTGTCCCATGGACTACGGGCTACCGACTATACCAAGGGTATTCTAAAGCTCATGGGCAGATATGACAAATGCATACATAACGGAAGTGATTATGTACAGAAACAAAGCAGCTTCAATTTTGTGAGCGACATGCTTTTTAATAAAAACATATTTTTAAATTTATTAAGGCCAAACGGTCTTTACTTACTGCATGCTCTCAGAGACGTCCAGAAACATTTACGGGTCGTTTCTTAACCGAATACCTTCTAGAAGAAATAATATCTGCTAACCTCTCTCATGTTGAATTATCTCACTAGATGATTATTCCTCAACAACTACTGGAATAATAACCAGACATTCAAGGTCCAATCCAGTGGCTGTAGATGGGATTTGTGGTTGACGAAACAGCGGCTGAAGAAAGCTTCCTAGCGTTACTATCGATGCGTTTTCCTTGGCGACAGGATTCCCCGGTGTCTTCAGGTTTATGTTAGCACATCCCGTAGGGAGAGGTTCCGTCCCCTTCAGCTGCCTTGGTGCGAGCACTGGACTCCTCGCACCCGTGGTACTTTCAATATTACAAGAAGTACTCGGCCTTATACATAGATTCTGACGGTCTGATTATAGACGCAGGGTGCTGTGGTGAAAGGGCTGCGTACCACTAGCACTCGCGGTACTTGTGACGTCACCTGAAATACGTCAGACTGATATGAGCCCCTCCCGGAAGGTAGTTCGGATTGTGTTGTTGTGTTGGTTTCCGACATCCATGGGAGATTGGGTACGTCTGAGCAAAACCTAGATGGGGTTGAGAGACGCTTTAATGTCCTTCGGCACCAACTTGTGGAGCTGGTAGACGATGACTAGATAAGGTGCCCCCCCCCCAGGTTTTTTGGTAGTATTCCCCTCTGGGGCTGACGTACATAAGTGGAGTATCCACTTCCATCCCCGTGTGAGCAGAGAGTGTGTAGATGAGACAAACACAGCCCAAACGAAAAAGCCTACGGAGCATAACCATTCGGATGAGGATTCCCTCGGCAAAGGGTTGGAGCTGAGTTGCCGGCTCTTGCTAGTTGATTATGGTAGCACTACCTCTGTCTTTTTGAACACAACAGGGCTCCTATCGCGAGTGATTAGGATTGTCAAATCTAAGATAAAAGACGCTCTACCAGTTCTCAATATATCTCTTTTATTCATTTCAAATGCGAGATTATTTTTATTTTGAAAAGCAAAGTTTTAGCCTGTCTGCTTTCGGCACTGTATTTGTGTCCAACTAGCGCTAAGAACTGTGCGAAGGTATCATTCACGGTATCATTTAGTATGCGTAACCAAGGCCGTCTCAATGCATACAGGCCATGAGGCAAACAAGATTAGCTGTTAATTACGTGGCCTCCCCTTATTGGTAGTTCACAACCTGCATCATAGAATGCGTCTTAGTTAGTGTAGTTTCGGAGTGCTAATGAGTTCTTTTCTGTCGCAACATGGACCAATAATTAATAACCAAATTACCTACTTAACGAGCGAAAAAAATACAAAAAACACTGTAGCTACGAGTACAAAATGCCAAGAAAGTACTATTTTCTGAGATGTACATTAAACTATTTAACAGGTTCTGAAAAATATACAACAGTGTTTTCATTCCAAAAGGATTCAAACAGGAGATATCAGTGGATAATTCACAGGAATAATCATGAGCTACGTTTGTTGTGGTATGTGTTAATTTTCCTGAACAGCATCCGGTGAAATAAATGTACTGCACGAGAAATGGTGGAAGTGTTCTTGTAGTATCCAGAACAATTCCTAAATTTGTTGATATTCAAAGGATTTGCCCCTCACTATTTTCTAATTTACCAGTCTATCTGTCCTCAGAACCAGCTCCCAAAGAGTTCACTGCATGAAATTAGAGATTCACTGCCTTCATAAAATACAACGATATGCATTAGCTGAAAATTTATACTTCAGAAATTCCAAAGGTTGCAGCATTTAAATAAATTAACTGCAACTTTATCATTAAAGTTTCACACTGTAACACTATAATATATCCTTAAACTCAAATGGGTGCTTGGTAAAGTAATGATTTTGAATAAATGGTCCAAATTTGATGCTGTTTTAGACATCTGAAGGGGTACACAATTGCAAGTGAACAAACAGAATAAACTACTTCAGGCTACCAACAGTTTGAAAGAATGTTGCGATAAAATAAATGAAGATTGCACATAATATCTTTAAATTAAATTTTTAGGATAGCAGGTATAACTGGTTGCTCAAGTCAGTGAAATTTACAACCGATACCCCGTTAATTGGGTGTGCTCAATTACCTATATTTTCTTCTGATCCAACAGCTTACAGATAAGTAATTCCTTCAGTTTCTTTATTCCCAAACCGTTAATGCTGATAATAATTACAAATATGTGGATTTAAAATATACATTTAAAATGTAAATTTAAAATGAATACTCAGTGATTAAGGAAAATTAGTGAATTTGTTGCCTGGATGAAAGTTCTATAAAACCAGAAGCAGATCTCCACGATACCATCTTTAACATCCAAGAACGAAGTTCTTTTAGCCCTGTATCTAGTGAAAATTTGTTAGCAGCAGAAAAATTATACAAGTATGATTCTCATTATAATAAAAACTTCGAGTTAATGAGGTTCTAAGTTTCTGACTTTGATATCAGATAACAACAAAATTAATACAAACAATTTCGAGAAACTGGCACAAATATTTATGGCACATTTGAAGATATAGTTTATAAAAGCACCTGAACATTTATATTAAGGAGCAGAATACAATTACCCGAATTATAATTGCAGGTAATGCAGCTAACAGTGTTGTGTGTAATTTAAAAGTGAATATTGAAGGAAAATGCTATATTGCGAACCCAGAATGTATTTTCAAAATTCTAGAGTTACTTAAGTGTGACAGATAGGGAGGTCTGAGGTGGACATCACAGTTTATGTAATTGATATAATGGCATGCACTTTCAACATAATTTAGTCTTTAAGTTCTGAAGCATATGAACAAGAATTTCTTAAACTAGCAAATCAAAGAAATGTAATTCTTCATTTAGGTACAGAGTCGTGTGACATTTAGAATATAGTGCTACTTCAACACTAGTGAATGCGATTTGCTGAGTGCTGCTTTGGTAAGAGAAATAACAGAAGTAATACCTAACATCCTTCTAAAAAAGCTACTTATTATTAAGCAAGACAGTTTGCCATGAACTGCAGGCAAATAAAAACGAAAGTTGCACACTTATTTGCATTAAAAAGGTAAGAAAATGATCTGCCAACAACTATGGAAAGCATGTTTTCCATACTTTATTTACTAACACACACTAACCTTTAATATAGAAAGTGTTAGAATATAAGTGATTGCTTGTTTATTTCAGCGCAAACATGTTAAAAATACTTGTAAAAATATAGCTTTATGCGTTGGAATTCCTTGGTACGTGGGCTTCACGTTGTGAAGTCACGAATCGCGCATTCAGGCCTGTAGATAGAAACGGCCTTGACGTAGCCCTAGGTATGGAGTAGTAAATGAAAACGGACTATAATGCTGCCCTCTGCCTTATTCGCGACGAGTTACCATGGCTGGCTGACAAGTGAGACGCAATAAATATTTTCCAGCGTTGAAAAAGAATATCAACATATTTCGGACAATAATTGATAAGCAAAGCCCAGCAAAGATGAACCGGTCTCTACATTTTCTTAGAACATATTAGTTGTAATGCAGTCCTACAAAAGTCCTATCTCAGCAATGTTAAATCTGCTAAAGTTATGACTCATTATCTTCGAAACTATTTAAAATAGTCAATTTTTTACAGGATGAAGATGCATGCCTAAAGCACACTTATCTACTTTTATCAAATAAGATTGTTTATTAAGGAATATACGATTATTTTCCTAATTACACCTTCCCTTGATTAAAACTTATCAGTAATTGCTTTAAATAACTAACCTGTTATTAATACCAATTTTGACTCTTTAAGGAACACTTAGAGGATGTTTTATCACCATAAAATTTAAATCAGTTATCAATAGTTTGAGAAAACGTGTCATTTATGCCAGAAAATATATTGTGGAAAAAGCTATCTAAAACAAAAATGTACAAAACAAACGCGCATATATTTTCAGAGAAATAAACCAGACGACTGAAGTACACAGAAATAGCTATGCTTAAAAGTAATATCAATTTGTAGAGCACAACTTCTTAGGTATTGGCGAAGTTTACCTCGCTATTCTAAAGTGGTAGGAGTTAGGATTTGTTCGGTGAAGTTGTGTTGGAATTCATAGTAAAAAATTACAGGTGGTGTAGGATTTTTAAGAATACATTTAAAATGTATCCATCAACTTAAAGAGGAAATCAAAATTAATAAGACAGTACAAAAATTAAAAATAGTAATTTTTAGCCGTTTTCACTATTTAGTCTTCCCTTAAACATGGGGAATTGGTTTAAAAAATTTCTGTTAGAAAAGCTAAAACCGGTGAATAATTGCCCGGTAACGTAAACTGCAATCAGAACAGGGGGAAATGCGAGTAAGCACAATCAACAGAAAAGTGCCCAGAGACTGGGAACTCCATAGTGAAGGTTGGTTCAGAGTTATGTTCCAGTTTCCGATCGAGGCATACTGTATGCTTATTGTGCATTTCTGTCTTCTTCTAAGCAAATAATCAAGGAGACCACGATACCTAACAGCCGCTAGAACAGTCGTAGCTTGGAGAAGAAAAACTAATGCGACACCTGGCAGCTCAGTTTTTCCGCAGTATGCTGTCGATTGTTTCATTCAGTTTAAGAAACACAAAGTGTAACGGTATCGCGTTCTTAAAAAGCTGTATTTAATTTCATAGGAAAGCCTCCTCAAAAAGAAAGGAGTTAACCAGTTCTTAATAAATGATACACGAATGTGAATAATCGATTTTGCTCCATTTTCACTTCGCCGTGAATTAAATACACTAAACGTTCAAATATTTTATTTTCCTTTCTCGTTCTGTGTCCAATTACTCATTTGTTTAGTGTTAGCTTTATGTTTAAATCAGTAAATTATAATTTTAAAATTGAGGTTCTCATTTAATTCTGCATGATGTGTTTACTTACGCATTTCGTTCCCGTTTTGGTTGTGGTTTCGTTCCCGGGCAACCGTACATATGTTTCATTCCCACGATTTTCTTTATCCATTCTTCAACGAACTGTTCTTACAAACTGTTCTTCTTCTATCTACTTCATGCTAATCGAGATAGATAATTGTAGAAATACTTTTATTAACGCGAGAGCCAAGAAACTACGAACCGGCTGCGCGGTGTTTTTCCACTGGGTGTGTGGAAACATAACGCATGCTGCTATAAACAAGGCCACGCCGTTGACGTATTTCTTCAACCCAGGTGAGCCCATAAATAGGCGCACATTTTGTGAGTGAAGTCTCAATGGTATACACAATGGCGAAATAGACACATATTTAATATTTTTCACAGACGAGGCTTGGTTATTGGAGCTCTCCTTTTACATGAAGTACCCCTTCATGACGAAAAAATTACTGTGCACGGTGCGCCAAGAGCGGCTAAATAGTTATAGGGCCAATTTTTTCGAGTCAACAGTTGTCGCCAGTACATACGTGAATACAATTTAAACCTCCGCCCCTTTTTAAGAGAATTAACTGACAGAGAACGTAATTTTGCCTTTTTTCAACAAGACTCTGCAACAGCTCATACGGCCAGTATTTCGATGAGAACGATTAAAATCGTGTAAGGACCGAATTATTAGTAGAGACCTAACCTCCTATGATTTCTATCTCTGGGGTGACTTAAAACATAAAGTGTGCAAAACAAACCCACACACCATGGAAGAATTAAAACAAAATATCCCCCAGGAAATGGCCAGCATTTATCAACGTGAACTACGGCGAGTGATGGATAGTTTCCTAAACAGGTGCCAAAAATGTATGGACAACGACGGTGGCCAGTTTCAGTATCTTCTTTCATAAAGTTGTTAAGTAAAACCATTAAAAGTAGTTTTAAAAATGTTATATGGTTCCATCCGCGCCATTCTATGATAGCGGCAGACGACAACGAGCGCCGAGGACGCGGACAGAAAAAATGCCGGTTCGTAGCTTTTTGGCTCTTCCTGTAAATATTGGCGGCAGCACGGTATGAGTAGTTAGACCGCTCCGCCTCTCACCAAGGCGGCCCGGATTCAATCCAGGGAACCGCATGAGGATTTGTTGCGGACAAAGCAACGTCTGGGCGGGTTTTCTCCGGGTTTTCCGGTTTCTCTCACAATTCATTACACCAACCGCTTCATCATCGCCTTCCTTTTCCTTCATCTCACCGCCATATCATATCATCTCCTTCCTCGCTCTCGTACCCAGGTTTGGGCTGTTCACCATCCTGGCTGTTCTCTCTGCTCCCCTTCTAACCCGAGGCATCCGCTTGTAAAACCTGGGGGTGCAATCCCTAAGAACGCTGAGAGTAAACAGAGAAAGAAGAAACTTTATTACGTATTTTTTGTAGGTACAAGGGGAATAAGGGTATGCAGTAGGCTTAAACATTAGTTAAATCTTGAGCGGTAGGTATGTAATGGCTTTGAAATTCCGTTCTCTTTGCATAACCAGAGAAAAAACGAATAGCAATTGTGCGATTGAAAAAAGTATAAGCATTTGACAATTCCAACCTATAACAAAGAATACCTCGGAAATGGTTTATGCCACAGAAATTCTATTTTATATAAATTGTGTCATTTGGCGAGATCTACATGTTTGTGCAGTAATTTGCATCTGTTGCAGTTTACAAGTTAAAAATTGTTCATTCAGAATTAAGACGGCTTTGCAGGCTATTCCTATAAAACTCAAGATTTAGATTTAATTTGTCATGCAAATATCTAGGACACATTTTTAATCAAAACCGTTAGACCCAGTTTTTAGGAAATCCAAAACCAAGGCTTTTTCAATGTAAAGATAGCTTGGGGTGAGGGTATTTTCGTTAAAATCTTCAGTGTTGCATCCTGAACGACGCTAAGCTTAAATACCAAGTTTGATATTCAATGGCCTTTTTGTTTTGAGTTATGCTGTTCCCCTTTCACATTTCAGGCGGGCTTCGCGGCAGTGCAGTGTCAGTCGGTTAAATTGAGTTTTGTTTATGAACGCTCTTAACTGCTGTGGTCCTTAACGTCCCATTCTATTTTAGGCGTGAAAGACCGGTAATTCTGCTCAGGTCTCTCTTTATCAGACTTGAGGATTTTTTACGTGCCGTAAATCTACGACACGGGACCACCGGCTTTACTTTCCTTCCGAAGGAAGCTATGTTAAGGACTTTTACGCCCGAAAAAATCCATCGCCCTCCGCCGGGTTTCAACCCGCGACCTCAGGAAGTAGAGGCTAGCATTGTAACCACTACACCACGGAGGACAACGGACAGATGACGCAGATACTTGCTTATTGGAAAGTTGTTCTTGGCTCTGCAATGGTAGCCTTCTTTGAGCCGCCTAAGATATTCCCATTCCCCTCTCCACAAGAGGGAAGCCTTTTCGGAGCAGCCCAACGGTGTGTTCGCGTCTTCAATTGGAATTGCAAGGGATCTCCGCGTCTCTGGCCTATCTACCTGCGGTCTATAGCCTCCTGTGATTCTTTAACTTCACGCGTTCCTTCTGGGGGTGGTAGCCACAAAAGATCCGCCTTGGGTCGAGGTGAGCGTGAGCGAGATGTCCCTCTCCTTGTCATAGTCAATTACCAAGACCCGTAAAGACTATAACAGAACTTCATAAAGTCATGAAAATGCCAACCTTGGTATATGTAACAGAAACATGCGCAATGAAACACAAAATCCGAACAAGACAATAAAAAGCAATCTGTTCATCAAAGCTAATCCCAAGAGAACTTACGAGTTTATCGATAGATTCCCAAGTGGGAAGCAAGAACGAATTCATCTAATGAAAACCATAACACTGAATGAGATTTATTATGGCTATATTGCACAAGCAACAGTTAATTTATTACTAGCGTTTTTAATAAAATCACTATTGTATTAGCCGACAGATCACGCCATAATAAACGAGTAAACAATAGGATAAATAAATGAACAATGGGAATCAGAGTATGCTTAAACTAACATATAAGACAAGCTAAAATTAGAACACATTAAAGAATTGTTTTCAAGAAATCATTTATTTGGAAACTGACACCATTCGAATTTGCAATGACTAAAAACAGAATTTTAATGGCTGAAAGTTGAAGGAAACTACTGGTGTTCGACAGTGAAAACTGAAGTGCATGCTGGCATTAAGGTTCCGGTAAAATCGTATGTTTGCAAGCATATTATATAAGATAAGAAAGGATATTGGTTAATATCTAAATCACTTCTAAACGTAATTGGCCAATATTAAACAGGGGACGTATTAATAGGACCGTTATGGAAATATGGACGTTTTCCTTGGAAACCAATTTTATAAATATGATGTACCACACACACACACACACACACACACACACACACACACACACACACTACTTTCTGAATTCATGACATTTTAGTACACAGTACGCAGAACATTTTCGCATATCGTAAAAAAGTCCCATGCAGATAAAAATATAAGTATGTCACAGGAGAGTTCCACCCGGTAAATATGCAAAAACTACGAGCTTTACAAAACGCTTGATGCTAAAGAAAACATTAGACATAAACTCTACATTTAAGTGAACAATGTTTTTTTGTGTAGTAAGACATTTGTACATTTATGGTTTACCAGTTATACAAAATTATAGGACATTATTCGGAATGAACGGCACTTCACCGGATATTCACAAAAAATTCAAGATATATATTTTAAAAGACCTACATGTATATTAAACAAATTGTAACTTTATCCAGTTTTTAAACTTTCACTTCTCTCAGTTCTCAATGGCATTGTTTTGATCTGTTTCAACTTTCCCTGGGAATTCACTTAGTTCATACTATCATTTCACTTATGTGAACTAGTTAATTTTCCCATCACTTCACTTTCACTGATGTAGCCTTCTTTGGGACGGTTCACTCTCTGGGGAGTCGAACGCAAGGCTTCTACAATCTCTGGCTCCGCTGTAGCACTCGTTGCATGTCATAGCCGTCGTCACCAACTCGCTCGGAGAACCGCACTTGATGTCACAGCAGATACGTGCTTACTAACTCCTTACTCACCCACTGAACGACTCAACTGATTCCTCTTCCACCGAACATTCTATAACTATCTGAACCCACGTTCTGGATGAGAGGGGAAAGAAACTTACAGAAGATTATGGTTGTCTGCATACGCTTATGGAGTTTATGCCGGACGAGAGCGCGACTTATCCTCGACAATATGCGTCACAATATGGTATCTAAATCAAAAATCATTTTTGGCAGAAAAAATGACCAAAAATATTTTATGTTAAGGTGAAGAAGTGCTGAGATTTTATTGAAAATCTTCGTGTCTCATCTTAGCGAAAGGTGTAATCAAATTTGGTATTTATCAGACTTTTCCGTTTTTAGTAATGCTATTCACAAACAAACACATACACCATTTTCTAAATTGGTTTGTGTTCAGGGATCTCCAGATCTGTATTTTTCAGGTTTGATTCTAAACAAAATGCAATACTTCCTCTACATACCATAAATGGCAAGAACGTAAAATGAAGTTTGAAGGCAAAAGTAAACACGTCACAGGCTTTTAGCAGTATCGATTCGTCCCCCGGTCCGTTTCACCCGAACTTTCTTGTACGTTTCTACGCAAGATTATCTGAATATCTGTTTTGAAGTTTTCTATCGCTGGAAAATGCCAGTCTATGCCGGTTGTCTTCTACTTAACGCAGCGTTCAGGTTTCTAAGTTGGAGAATGTATTGGATTTTAGAACCACAAAACTCCTCTGCTAAGTTTCTAGGTTGCAACCTATAAATTCTCGTTCACTGAGTAGAGCAATATTTTCTGCTACAACCGTGATGAATAGGAAGGATGCAATAAATCAGCGATGATTAATGTTACACCTGAACAGAGACCAGACTAAAAGCAATAACATAAATTTTGATTCCCTTGAGTTCTGAGTGTTATAAAATACAGTTTTTATTGATTACTGACTGTAAATAAAGTTAAACTTTGCAATAAATCAAGTTCAACTAGTAATAAGCAACCAAAATGCCTTATCTAAACGGCAAAACGTTAAGGTTGAAAGCAGGATACAATAGTGCTATTATTATTATTATTATTATTATTATTATTATTATATTATTATTATTATTAATACTAATAATAGTAATAATAAAATTCATGGCCAAGTTATACACAGTAGATTATCACCGAACTCTAAGTCTTACCGAGATTATCGTAAGTCATTTTCTAGATAACTATGGAATAATATGCATCGTTAGCAACAGATTTCTTAAGACTTGCCTAATGGTTTTTATGCTTATTTATTGCCCTTTAAATTCCAAAAGGTATATCGTGGGAAGGATGCTTATTGGAATATACTTTTGGTAAGTAGTGTGTGTGTGTATTAGAGAGATGTACTTCGAGTTTGCCTTACAGTTTCTTGAAATACCGTTCACCTGGTATGTTGTCTTTTTCTGCCATGCGGTCTTTGTGAGGTCGTGGGATTTATATACAAACCTGCTGTTGAAAACCACGTTAAGCACCAGATTGGTTGGAATATGGATTTTAGTTTTAACTTATTCCGAATACGAACTGACTGCAATGCAGTCAATTTTTGTTTTCGGTCCGCAAGATTACAAATAAATTCATAACTCAGCTTCCCCTAAACGTTTATGCTATGATGATCTGTCCATGTACAGGTTGTTAATAGAACTAGTGCCGGACAGAGCACAGTAGGTTACGGGAGAAAGAGGCATTGAGTCGTCGGGAGAAAAATCTTTACTGGAAGCATTACTGAAAACAAATAATAATAATATTAATAATAATAATATTAATAATAATAATAATAATAATAACCTCTGTTATAAACGATGTTGAAAACATTGGCCCTCGGCAGCAATACGTTGATGACATCTGCGTATGAGTAAAGTAATTTGGTTACATTTCTGGTGGAGGATGTTGAAACCCCTGTCTCCTGAGCAAGACACCGGAGTCACTTTTTCGGTGAATGTTCGAGACGTTCCCTTCCTTATTGAGTCTAAGTTCTCTTTAGTAAGAACATGCGCTTCGTAACCCACTGCCTATCCTGTCTTTCGGAACTTTGTAACAAGTCTTTGAACAGTTTCTCTATTTGGAACATGATTATCAGGGTATTTTCTTGCAAAGTGCCTTATCAATTCCCTGCAAGAATCAGTTTTAACGCAAGTATCGTACATAAACACTCTTTGTTCAACATTGAATGGAGGTATACTTAACAAAAAAGAATAACAACGCTAAGTAACGGTAAACAAATACACAAAGGAAGCTAGTACATAATGTTCATAGAGAAGTACATATAATAAGACCAGTGCTTGAGAGTCGTGCTCTCCAACTGACCAGACGGTCTGCACGCCCGGCACCGGTACTGGCTGGCGAGACGTTATTGTTTCACGGGGAACTAGATGCGCTCTACCGGCAGCTAGTTGCATTATCAATCTGTAAATCCTTTTTGTTGTATATAATTCAGGAATTGAAGGTTAAGGCTATGCTGTGTCTCAGTAGTTTTCCCATTAAATTTGAGTTATGTGCACAACATTAAAGATTTAGGAGTTAAAACGAATAAATTGGGGAAGACAGGCTTAGATATTAATATTTTTTCTGCATTTTACGTAAACGTTCTACTTAATGGACAAGTGACTCTGTTGTTAATTTGATAGATACTTTTTAAGTAGGGGCAGTATTTTATTACACCAAAAATTGGATGGGAATTTCACTGGAAATACACCTTTTGAGATGCTTTAAATCCAAATAAAGAATTTTAGAACAAGATTGGTGTTTGTTTGTTTGCTTTGTTTTGGAGTGACAGACACTCTGCAGTGTTCTTAAGAACCAAGTTACCTCTTCGCTCTTAAAAGTAATTTATTTCCTAGTTGATTTCTTTTACAATAGAATATACCACTTAACTAGTTCCTTAGTGCACATTTATACCAATTACTCAGAAATATTCACCAGAGATTCTTAAGAGAAACACGAATTAACGAACTATATTGTTTTAGGAAAAAAAATATAAAAAACGATTACTTTTTCTTTATAACGTTTTACAAAGTAATTAATCATTTATTTGCATTATCGTGTGAAACATTTGTAGCATAGACATACTTGGAACCCAAATAAACTACTCCACAGTAAGGCTTTGCCGGAATGATTTAAAAAAGCGGAAAGTACATTTTTTCTTCATCTGGAATTTGAAGTCGGGCAATGGTCGTCAAGTCTCATCTCTTGACGTCGTCTCCAGTATCTGCTGTTGATTCTTATAACGGCTACTACAGTGGTTTGCTGTAAGTTCTTTCTCTCAAGATATGTGTGGGCGCAGTGTGAAAGCATAACAACAGTTTAAATTGGCTGAGAAATTCAAACTGATCTAGTACTTGAGCTATTGATGCGAGCTGCCATTCGTTTAAACATAAGGAATGAAATTAATTATGAATCGTAGTACTCGAAACTATAACAATTGAATTATTATAGCCACTAACTTCTTTAGTTTCAATTCCAATAACGCTGTTTCCGCGATAAAAGAAGCTAGAAGCGTAAATTGCCACGAGTCGCTAAAATGCTTACCGGCAGAACCCCTGTGAATACCGCTAAGTAACTGATAACTCTGATAACGTCTTAGGCGCTAAGAACTGCCGATCACCGTAAAAGACCATAAGCGCCTAAGGCTGTGCACGAAAGAAAAGAAAAGCGCTAGTTTTAGCAATACACGCTCTTTTAAGTCCCGCCTGCTTTAGAACTACCCCACAAAAGTTCCCACATTATACGTTTCGAAATCTTGCGCATCTGAAGCACAAATTTTCATCTTTGACTACGAAATTCTAAGAATTCTCTCTCTCTCATTTTTCCGAATTGCCCTACGTGCGGAGGGCGATGGGTTTTTTTTTCGGGCGTAAAAATCCTTAGCATGACTTCCTTCGGAAGGGAAGAATTGCCGGTGGTTTTGTGTCGTAGATTTAAAAGAACCTCAAGCCTGATAAAGAGACCTCTGAGCAAAATTACGGGGTTTTCACGCCCAATATAGAACGGGACGCTAAGGACCACAGCAGTTAAAAAACGTCCATAAATAAAAAACAAATAAAAATTAAAAAAAGCTGCAGCTTCACACATCTCTTATTTCAAAATGTCTTAAATTCTAGCTTCCTAAATCTTTAACTAATGGGTTTCTTGTTGACTTAAGTTCGTCGAAACGTTTAATTACCTAAGCCGTTCTACATTTTAACTAATTACCTTTCCTAAATTCGTAATCTGCCTGGTAAGGCCTGTTTGTAACCCTTTCTTGTTCCATTATGAAATGATTTAATGTATTAAAATTATTTATTGCAATTGCTTCTCTATCTTACTGTCATTTATTTCTTTAATTATTTATATAATTGTCAATTATTACGGTATCTAATTTTATTATAGAGCATATCATAAATATCTCGCCAAAAACGTGAAATCAGTTGCTTAATGCAGACAAAATTTCCAAATTGCATAGGTTAGTTCCCTCAAGATACATTCACATTAGTAATTCTGTGCTCAACATTTACGCAGACAAATCGCATTACCATAATATTCACCAAAACTATATTTAATTCCATTGCAATTTTAGTACTTCTAAAGTTTGCGACTATCATTAATTAAACTATTCCTTTAGGGTTGCGAGCAAAATGCCTGTTGAATGCAAAGCTTTCATCACACTGCTCTGTCTTGTATTGCTGCAATTATCACTAATTAAGGCTCATGAAGTGTTAAGCAGTCTGTACTGGAAAGCAAAATAATGTTGCAGCCCTAAAGCAAGCCTACTATACGAAAAAAATTACAATGCTCAAAGCCCTTTCCCTAAACAACTACAACATTGTTTTGCCTTCACACTTTTGTTTCTGGTTTCCATTTGTTTTTTACTTCTACTACACACCCGGTTCTCTTCAACGCCTTCTGGGTACGTGTTTGTTTTTGTACCTCTTTATAATAAACACACTTTTCTGCTTTCAAAACAAAACACGGGCAGCAGTGAGTAAATGCTCCACGTTTCGTTAACAACACAACAGCCATTATAATAGGTTACAATACAGCATATTTTATGTGCAGTTCTATACAAATACATGCTCCATTGTGCACATTTCTTAAGCAGAGGGCAGGAGGAGTTTGGGCCGTAAAACTAAAATGATTTTCTCAAAAACTTTCCCTTATACTGTCAAAAGTTATTAAGGATATAGCCACGATGCACTCGTTGCTCGGTGGTATGCCGAAATCCAACACCTAGAAATAAATTCTATGCTTTATCAATGCTCATAAATGCTTAATTCTTACATTTCTGTTCCAGGTATCATTGCTGGATTTATTCAGCATATTATTTTATAAAATATCAATACAAAAATTTAAAAACTTTGAAAACTCTTTGCAGTATATATGTACATATATAACAGGGCAGGAAATAAATTGTATTTTTATTAAGCTTAAAGGAACTGGACGAGTTATTAACTTTTATATTTTACAGTCACCTCTGTTTCTTTCCCGATTGCTGTTTTAATAAGAATTATGAAATTCTCTAGATTAAATTTGTTTGTCCAACTCATGTGGTTTCAGGAAAAAAACTGAATTTGTGAATAGGTAATGAAGATCAAGCATAGGTAACATGTTTCACGACAACTTGACCATAATTAATGCTCAATAAAAATTTATCTGTATTGAAAAAAAACGCAAATGTAAATAGCAAAACAATTGTGGTTCTTTTAAGTTCCAACCACTGACCAATTCATTATTTTTAATGACCATATAAAAATATATGAATGGCATATGTCTAACGTCATAATATCCATTGGTCTTAAGTGTATTTATATGTGAATGTCTAGAAGTCGAGAATTTTGTAATTGTTGACCAAAATCTTAATCGCCATGTCCTTTAATCTATGGTAACATGTGCTAATATTAGCTCTTCTACAGAAGAGCTGAATTTCGAGAAAAAAGTGGGAGCACATATGTTTTGTAATCTTAGTCAGAAGTGTATTTTGAAAACCGGCGAAATGCAGATTACCACCATGATAAGATAGGCGCAGGGCACGTAAATATTAGAAAAAACATGTCGTCGTTTTTTAACACAATTTTTTATAAGCATTAAAAATCCCCATGTAATGTATTATAGCACTGATTTTATTTCAATGCAAGCCCAGAAAAAACCAGCTGATTTTATTTTCAAACCGCTTTAAACTGTTATTAATGTCAAAGAAAGAATAATTAAATGTGTTTAGGATACATGCATATTCAATATTTACATTATAGTGTTTGAATTTCTTAATTATTATATGTTTAAAATGCTATTTGTATTTACATTGTATGTACTAATGTTAAATAAGCAGACGCTTAAGAGCTTTATAATGCGCTGAAGTGCACATGCACTCGGACGACATTCTAACATAATACGAGTAGCAATGCAAACTAAAGATCATTCGGGTAAATAGAAGGTGAAATTTCTTCTTCTTCGTGCTATAGGCTTTTAAGCCCGTGGCAGTTCCTTTGAAAGCGCCTTCAACGGCTGGAAACAGGCGTAGGAAGCATCCCCAATTAGGACTAACACAGTGTTTTTCCCTTGCACTGTGGCCACTGCACGGCTTCTTACATGACGGGCGCCGCGTTTCGGACTCCCGCCAAAACAGTCATAATATCCTCGCAACCGCCTAAGTTCTCATATTTACAGTTACATTTACAATGATAATAAGCACACATTTTATCATAAGAAATATTGAAAACGTTTTCCTTCTCTATCGGTATATTTCTGGTATCTCCTCGGGAAGTTTTCATTCACACACCTTATTTTTAGTGATCATTACAGTCGGGTAAATTTCTGTAATTGGATTTTGCGAATTGAATGATTGTCCCAAGCTTAACATTCTTCTCTGATGAAGCATTGTTCCATTTATATGGTTATGTTTCGTCGCAAAATAACAGATGTTGCAGCACAGAGAAACCCAATTTTACACACAAGATTCCCTTTCATCATGCGAAAATAGATATCCAGTAAATCCATAATAATATGACCTACATTCTTTTTCAAACAATAAAGGGAAGTACAGGAATTACTTACACCATTTATTGAATTTCTGATCGATGTTGAATGTCAATCTGAATTTTTCCATAAATACTTTGCTATCGCACACACAGCTGATGAATCATTAAATTACATTTTGAAGGTTGAGATCCTCACAACACCCTGTTTTAATTTTATGCGACTTTGGGGAAAGTTGAAAAATAAGGCACGTGCAACCAAACTCCAATACATTATAAGAACTAAAAGAAAACATCAGGTGAGAAATTCACTCAATTTCGGATACTGAACTTGCCATTGTGAATGAAAATTTCCTGAGAAGATGCCATATGCGAATAGGGAAGGTTCCCAATATCTCTTATGATAAGCTAGGTGATTGTTATCATTAGAAATAGAAATATGAGAATGATGGGTGGTTGCGAGATATTGTAACTGTTTCGGTGGGATTCCAAGCTGCGGCGGCTGGTACGAGTGCAGTCCGGTGGCCATAGTGTGAAAGAAAACCTCTCTATATGTAGGTGAAGGCTGATTGGACACCAGCCCAGCCACCTATCCAGCTCTCTGTGGTGCCAGTAACAGCATCAGAGGAGTTTTAATTACTCGAAATCTCCAAAGAGTCAATGTCATCATATTAAGTAAAAACGTAGGTTTAGGAGTATTATGTATGTGTGAACAGCAACCACTAGAAAGCCATATAAGAAGGATTTTAGAGCAGACTGATATAATCCAATCAGAAAGCCGCTCTCTGACGTTGTCGCCCGATGCATGTTTCACAGGAAATACAATTATAATTAGCTCTCGCAAGCCATGGAGGAGAGACACGAATAGTTACCCCATTATCGTGTTGAATATTTTAAACCACCAAGTGTCAGCTACATTATGTAACTACTAAAATATGATGTGATACATTTCATATGACTACCCTCTATCGTATATTAGTGGATATACAAACTATTCCTAACAAAGCTTATTTTTCTATCTACTACAGTTTAATCCAAATAAGGCTTTGCAGAAATAGCCACGTTACATATTTCGTTCTAGATACAAAGCAAATAGAGATAGTCTAATGTTTAAGAACTGGATGCTATAGGATGATCTTAAACTTCAACATTTTTCCAGGCAATAGCGAAAAACAGCAGAAAGTTGACAGGACTTAGGAGTATGACCAAGAGATGAACAATTCAAAAATTTAATAACAGACATCTCAGAAATGGCTTATTCCACAAGAAAAGCTTATTTGAAATACATTTTGTGCTTAAAGGGATCTAAATTTCTTTGTTTAGTACGTTTCCGTCTGTCACTTACTGGTTATACAAGGTTATACAACATTTTTTCAAATGAAGTGTACTGCAACACTATTCCCAGGAAATTCAAGACATACATTTCATTTATAGTTCATATATCTTTAATATATGGTATTTTAATCAAAATCCTTAAGATCCGCTTTTTAGAAAATAAAAAGATTTCAAAAATCTTCCATGTATAGATGAAGTCTAGGTGGGAAATTTTGTTGAATATCTCCATGTTGTATCTTTGGAAGTTGCTGAAAATTTTAGGTTTGTATTGAATAGGTTTTATCGTTTTTGAGTTATGTTGTTCAGACAGATAGACACCCACACACATGGACCTTTCTCTAAAAACGTTTCTTTTTGGGTTCAGGGGGCCTCAAGACATGTATTTCTAATGAAATTTTCATATCGAATTTTTGGGTGGAATACAATACTTCCACTGCTAAAACTTGTTATGTGATACATTCTCTACCCTCTATTTTTATTAGTGGGTATACAAAGTATCATTACTAAGCCTTATTTTTCTAATACATTTTAATCCAAATAAACATTGCATAAATAGCTACATTACACATTTTGTTATAGATACAAAGAGTACAGCCATAGACAAATGTTTAAGAACTGGACGCTAGCTAACCATAAAATACCATATTGTTTCCATGCAATCGCGAGAAACAACTGAATGTTGACTTGACTTAAGAGAATTACCAAGAAATGAACAATTCGAACCATTAATAACGGTTACCTCAAAAGTGGCTTATACAATAAAATAATTTATTTGAAATAAACTTTATGTTAGAGGTCCACATGTTTTGTGTAGCATGTTTTCGCTTAACGTTTGCCAGTTATACAAGATTAGACAATTACTTCCGAATGAAGAGGACTTGACGGGCTATTTTTAGAAATTCAAGATATACATTTTATTTGTCATTTAATATGTTTAATGTACAGTATTTTAATCAAAATTGTTGGGGCAATTTTTCAGAAAATAACATTTTCGAAACGTCTTCCGTGTAAAGGGTAGTTGGGGTGGAGGGATTTTCATGAAAATCTTCGTGTCGCATCCTTGGAAGATACTAAACTTAAAATACCAAGTTCGGTATTTACAGGGCTTTTCGTTTTTGAGTTATGCTGTTTACAGACACACACACACACACACACACACACACACACACACACACACACACACACGGAGAGAGAGGTTTACAAAATGCGTTGTTTGGATTCAGAGGGCCTTAAAGATGTATTTCTGGTGAAATCTCAATATCAAATGTTTGGGTGAAATGCAATACCTCCTCTACCTAGTATGTGCTTGAGAGAAAGAAAAAATACATTTGCGTGAAGTGAATATAATAGTGGCAACATTAAATTTAGCATAAGAAGTTCCAATGAGAAACGCGAAAAGCATAAATCACATTACTACAAAAGTTTAATTGTGTATGAGTAAAGCAATTAAAAATGTGGACACATACGAAGATGTAATCAAATACAAAACCGTGCAATTATTTACTCACTATTACCAAAGCAAATTCTTCTCTGGAAATCAAAACCCTAAGAACCATAAGACTATCATTGCTCAATAAACTCTGTTAATTCATCACAAATTTTGTCAATTAAAACATTTTGTGCATCAGTAATGTCTAAAATACGATTATTGCATTCACGTTACGTTAATCGCAAAAAATGTATAGAAATTATTTCAAGTTATGCAATATATACCCCGTTACATATATTATATGGACACAACGTGCATACTTATACAGGATAGATCATCTAAGTTGAGATTTTACAGTTTCTCCAAAACTAAGCGTTGTAGAAAGAAATGTCTTTAATAAAAGTTGCTTTATACTGTGGGGAAAATAAATCCCATTAGTCGTGTGTTTTGTAGGACGTTGTGATGATCATTTTGGGTCAATTTATATTTTTAAAATGGGAACCTACCTTTTTATGATGTTTTCTCACTTCTCATAAGAAACTAAATAGCATTTGTATAAAACACCTTGCAATTGTTCTTACACCAACGTAAATAACAACGAAAATTCTGAATGACTGTGTACGAAGAGCGCAATGAATGGTTGGACCATCCATGTGTGGTTATTTGAAGATAAAGTTACGTTTTGTAATTGGGAACCAACATTTTTAATTTTATTACCTTATTCCTCATCGCAAAATAAACAGCTTTTCATAAACGTTTTCTACATAGCACATGCGTCTTTCACCGGTGTAGAAAATTAAAATTTGTGAAACATAGGTACACAGAATATCACCACCTACGTTAGGGTAATAAATGTTCAAAATGATGCCCATCTACCTCAATGCATTTTCCAAATCTGTGAATGAACGTTTGGTCTGTCCGTAAAAGCATGTCTCTTTCAATACTGGCACAAGCATTTCGTATGTGCGCCTTCATGTTGTCCGGAGTCGTTACTGTTTCACAATACGTTTTTTCGTTAAGCTAACCCGGTAAGAAAAAGTCTGGTCATGTAAGGTCAAGAGATCGAGCTGGCCAATTAATAAAACCTGCGCGTCCTGTCCAACAATCATGGTAATTGTTATTTAAAACACCCCTAGCAGTACATGCAGAGTGAGCAGATCATCCGTAGTGCTGGTACTACATTTGCGACCGGGTTTGTAATGGCACATCTTCTAATAGTAACGGCAACTCCTCCGTTAAAAGGTTTCTGTACTTTGCACCTGTTAAGGTGCCATCAATGAAGTACGGTCCAATTACCTTGTCACCTAAAATCCCACACCACACTAACAGACCAGGGTTTCTGATGTTCCACCTCTTGTGACCAATGTGGATTTTTTACAGCCCAATAGTGCATATTGTGTCGATTTATTTCAGCATTCTTTTGTGAATGTACAGTTCGTTAATAAACAATACGAACTGAAAAAAGTTATTAATCAGAAGGTTAATCCATTCACAAAATCGTCACCACGAGTTGTTGATGTAATACACATGGTAGGTATGAAAATTAATGGCGTTTCAATATTCTGAGGACGCTTTTGGATATTCCTGCATTGGATGCTAATTCGCGAGAACTGACATAAGGGTTGTAATTAGCTGCAGTTAGCACCGCAACTTCCCTGTCTTCGTACGTAGCTGTCCTTCTGCGCCTCCTTTTTACTTTCTCTACTAGTATAGTAAGTAGGGGAAATATTGTATTCCACCCAAAAATTCGATACCGAGATTACACCGGAAATACATGTTTTGAGACCCCTGAATCCGAAAAAGCATTTTTAGAAACATGTCCGTGTTGTGTCTGTGTGTCTATCTGTGTGTGTGTGTGTGTGTGTGTGTGTGTCTGTAAACAGCATTACTCAGAAACGAAAAGTCGGATAAACTTAGGTTCAGTATCTTCCAGAGATGCGACACGAAGGTTTTCAAGAAAATCCTCCCACCCAAGACTACCCTTTAAACGGAACATTTTTCGAAAATTTTCATTTTCTCAAAAATGATTCAAACGATTTTGATTAAAATATCATATGTTTAAGATATTTTCATAACAAATGAAATGTATATCTCGAATTTTCTGACAATGTCTCCAAAAGTATTCTTCATTGTGAACGACTTTTGCATAACTGGTAAACGATAAGAGATAGACAAAATTTTACTATACAAGCAATGTAGATCGCGTTAAAATACACAATTTATGTCATATACATTTTTGTTGTTGAGTGAACCATTTTCGAGATATTGCTTGTTATTCCCTTAAATTTTCCAATACTTGTACTTTTTCTCAAATTCGTTGTTTATTTCTTTATGTCCTGGACATGCAAAGAGAATTGAATGCGTCACATAGCAACCAGTGCTTAAAAGATTTGACTATCGCTTAAAACCTACCATATTCCCCTTGCATCTACAGGAAAATTAGCAATAAGTTTGACATCTCGATATCTTGATTAACATGAAGCATATGGAGAATAAGCGTTTGTAAAAATAGTTTGTACAAGAGTAGGGAAAGTCATGTGAGTGTAACACATCAGATTTTTTTTTTTTTGGCTGGAGACTGTCTTTTTCGGAGAATTGTTTTATTAAACGACAAAATGAAGTTCTTAATAGAATTCTTCTATCAGGGAACTATCCACGTAGAGAAGAATAGCCTGTTTCATATCTCTCCCAGATTCCCCGTAAATGAGAACCATTTCCACTTTTTCTGGTTGAGAAAGTTGGTCCATTTCAAACCGCTAAGTACGCTTGAAACGTTAAACGACTTGAATGGAACTGATGTTTGTTACTCGGTGACTACTAATTGTAGGTACATACTACCAGTGGATCTACCTGGACTCGAAGGCAGCTGCAAGAACACTAATGACAGATATAAGGAAACCGTCCTACCGTGAAAAGTAACCAAAACAACGGACAGAATGTCTCATTGCCTCCTCGCCTACTGTTATGTTGCACTGCGTTGAATGGGTCCAGCCATTCAGTGCCCTCTTCGTACACAGCCATTCAGTTTCCGTTGTTATTTACGTTGGTGTAAGAACAATTGCAACATGCGTTATACAAATGTTGTTTAGTTTTTTATGAGGAGTGAGAAAACAAATAAAAAGGTAGGTTCCTATTTTAAAAAAAATCAAATTGACCCTAAAATGACCATCACAGCATCCTCCAAGTAGAACACGACAAATGACATTTACTTTCCTCCATAATATCAAACAACATTTCTTCAAAACATTTCTTTCTACAACGCTTGGTTTTGAAGATACTGTACAGTCTCAAATTAAATGGTCCACCGTGTATAATGTAGTCGCGGAGGAATAAATTAGTGCGTGATCATAGTAACGAACTCTTGTGAAGAAAACGCAATCTTCCGTGAGATGAAAGAGCTATATTTAGTAAAATTTAACATTACAGCTCGGAATACTTCGGAAATAGCTGAAGCTATGAAAAAGTCTAAATTAACACAAATTTTACACTTAATAACATCTATATTTTTCCTGAAGTAAGTGCTTCTGTATGGCTTATGTTTCATATATAAGTAATTATATAAAATTAAATCAGCGTGAGATAGGGACAAACTATTCAAAATACACATTTTATTCTTCATGCTAGTAGATACACATTTTAAGCAATATGAAATTTTTTTGTAAAATTAAATAAAAATTACGAAATATTTTCGATGTAAAGTGCTAAAACTATTAGCACATATTAATACAAATAATTTATTAATTTTATTCAACACGGTAATGGATACAGGATTATACATATCAACGTTCCTAGTTTGGCAGAATTTTCACACGGAGAGTAATTTTACATATCAGCAAATTTAATGAAGTAGAATAGTTGCATTTAAATAAGATTAATTTAAAGTTATTTTTACTTAAGATTAAGCCTAAGGACTCTCAAAATCTGCACGTGCTTACAACGATATGTGCACCTTTGATTCACAGAAAAAAATTATTTTATCAAAATGGAATACTAAATAGTTTCGCGATTTGTCATAAAACAAATGTTGCTTTAAGTTCTATTCTTTTGATCTGGTGTCGAATTCGAAACACTAAAAAGGTCCCACTACTCATTTCACCACGTTTGAGGATATTGCTGGGGAAATTGCCTGTGCACTGAAACTACTTTTACTTTGGTGAGTATTAGAAGTTACTATGAAAAGAGAGCATTCTATTAAGTGATTAATTTCATATTGTTGTAGTTTTATTACTGATGTGTTCAATAAAGGCGAAGTGGGTTTTACGCGCACTGGCTACGTTTGTTATTGACGTGTAGTAAGTAGCATTTATGGCATTGTCCGGACTATAAAAAGCTCTAGCAGTCAGATTAACAGAGAAAACTAGCATGTTGTATATGCAGGGGTAAACAGTCTTACATTTTAAGTCTTCTGGCTGTTTTCCGGGAAATTCCTCTTATACTTGTATACTTCTAAAAACAGCACCAATTTTTCATCCTTTACATGAAGATGAAAAGTAATTGAACGTAAAATTCTTTTACAAAATGATTTTACATCTGTTTGTTGTAGTAACGTTTTTGATAAGGTAGCCGACAATGTCACCGGCGTATGATTTAAACTCGTGGCGAAATACATTTTTGAAGTCGAGGTTTCAATGAGGAAGTTCTTTAAAATGTTGGTATTTCCTGAATTCTTTTCCTCCGTAAAACCAACGCCCATTTTAACTGCAATTTCAGGCCTTAACTATACTGCACTAAATGCATGTAAATAATTTTCGATGATCTGCTCTTAGTCCTCTTCCTGAGTGAGGAAAAGATGTGTTATATGTCCAACAGATGTCACTCTATGTCATACGCTAGCTCTAAGGCAATGCTGGCAACATATGAATAACTAATGCCACCAATGCCTGTAAGATACAGCTTGAGGGGCCCTCGCCTCAAAGCGTAGCCGAGGGATGTTTTTAGAAGCAGAGGAGTGTAGCAGTTGCGTTCCTAAGCTTAGGTTTCTGATTCACGGGAGGTTAGGTTAGGTTTAGTTTTTTGTATATATATATATATATATATATATATATATATATATAAGCTTACGTTTCTGAATTCATGGAAAGTTAGCCTTAGGTTAGGGTTTTTGTTTATTAAAGCTTGCGTCAACTATCTACCACTGTTGCAGTAAAGGAACTTCTGCATTTAATGGAAATAACATATTAATATAACAAACTTTCACAAACAGAATACAAAAACTACAATTTTGGTGCATAGTCTTTCTTACTATGAATGCGTTGCGTTTTGTCAGCGGCAACACTAAACGAAGAAGAAGAAATTGTAGTAACACAACACATGGCATATTTAGCGGATTTCACCTTTTCATTTAGGTTGGCAGTTCCCACTTTGCATGTGATTTAGGGGAAAAATTGCTACGTTTGTTGTGTTCATAACGCGAATTGCCTATAAAAGTAAAACACCTAAATGGGGCGGGCAGATGGGCACCAGCTATTGAAGAGATCACATCCGCTTCTAAAATCAATCTTAAGATAATTTATTTACTTTCCTATTGCTTTTATAACCATTTTCCAGGCAGAGGACTAAGAGTAGATTCGCCATAAGTTTTTCTAACTCTACACACGAAAAAGAAAATCTGAATGCAATTTTCAAAATATATAAAACTAATGAAATGAAAAGTTTTTAAAGATTTCAGAACATTTAAACATTAGGTAATATTTGTTATTTCTGAATATTAGAATTTACACTTTTTCTGCACTTATTGGGCTTTAAGAACTTTTTAAATTGGATTGGGACCAATGTTTACTGGGGTTACTGTGTAAAATAAACCTAAGCTTCAGAACGTTTGAGAGTTTTGAATCGAGTAACACCTTCCAAAGGTCATGCTGTAAGCTCAGCAGCATAAAGAATTTCGAAGAGAAAATATCCTGTTTCCATTGTATGTTTCGCAGGAAATATTAAATACATATTTAAGAACTGCGGAATACAATATTTAAATATGTTAAGGCTCTGGTATGCTCTTTAAAATTTGCCATAAAACAGTAAACAGTAATATTAGAGCATGAATATTGAAGGAATTTAAAAACTTGTTATCCTTGTTAAACGCTATCTGTGAATTATAATTCATATTGTCTAACTTAAATAATGGATAAAGAAACCAGAATGTGAATAAAATTCCACAAATGAGCAAACAGTTTTCCTTTGTACTTCAAGCAGTGAATGTATCAAAACACGGCCCCTAAAGCATTATACTACATGTATTATTAAGTATGAGAGTAACAAATACAACATTAATGGTTATAAGGCTTTAAAAGAATAACATTTCTACCTTAAACATGCTTACATTTTGATGCCTTACTCACCGTGCTCACTGATGCATGAAACGATCCATCGCATAAAATAACCCAAACACAACTGACGCTCTTCAACAACCGATGACCTCATAAAGGCCCCATGATCTCCGCAAAACAAAAGGTTGTCGTAAACAACCTACAAGCACAGCTATCTACCGCGGTACTACTTCGCGATCTAAGGTTCCAGTTTAGATATCCACGTAGAACGAAGGAATGTTTTATCAATCAGAAGTATTCCCTAGCTCCCAAAGAGTTTTGAAATACAAAGGTCACACTAGAATATGCTTCAAAGCAAAAGCCATAAAAACATAATGCAAGAATCCAATTTAAGAGATTTATTCTAAACTTAAAGCCAATGACATAACCAGAGTAGTCAAAGGCGATCATATAAATTTTACATTAAAAAAATAGGCAGAGCTAACTTTTTAAAGTATTTATTTAAGGTCGCAGAACTCGAAGTTTTCTTTGTCTTTCTTTTGCGACTATAAGACAATACACGAGGGGAGACATAAAACTTCCTATACATTATAAACCATTAGTGCCGTGTATTGCCTTAAGGCAACGGAGTTTTTTTCTCTTTTTTAACCCTCCGTTGGCCGCATAAAAGCTCTAGGATGATTTAAAGTTCTTAAGTATATTCCTACACATCTTTGCAAAAACCTAAAGCCACTGTCGAGCTTTTCGTTGAAGGATGTGATGCCTACGCAAATTTAGAAATTACATCGGTTACCTTGCAGAGATATGCACATTTACTTTGAGTAATTATAAAGGCGGTTATTTCTGCAAAATGTTCTGTACCAGTAGTGCTGAAAATACATCGTGGAATGAAGCCACAATAATTGCATTTAGTTATTGTTCCAGTATTATTATTATTATTATTATTATTTGATTATTTTGGTAACAATAAATTTAATTTTCAACGTCTAAAAATTAGTTGCCTATAATTAGATTTCCTAAGAAAAACTGATGTGATAAGATAAGAAAAACACAAATTAAAAAACTCTGTGTTAATGCAGCCTTGATTACTGCGCCCTTCTGAAGTCGAAAAGCGCTAATAGCACTATTGCAGAATGAAATAAAAGATATTTATTACTTGTCTACTCGCATCTGCCTTCGTTTGGTGAGAGTTTTTTCTCTTTTTAACTTTACATCTATGACTGCTATATAGTTTACCTGATTATAGACTGTCATAACCGTATGGCTTGGAACGTGTGCTCAGATTTTTACCCAGAGCGAATCCTGAAAAATCTTGTTTATGAGCATACTGGTTATTAAAGAATCTTAAACACACACACAAACATGCACGACTCTGGGGATACCGAAAAACCTACTTGTTTGATATGTCTGCGAGTAATAAAATTAAAAAGTAATCTTAACCATTTTTAAAGCACCTTGCGAGGAGGTGAGACTTTTCATGGAATTTCTCCTACTGCAATTTCTAGTTTTTAAAAAATGTCTAACATAAAGTAATGTATGAATTAAGTACATAAACTAAGCGTACATGTTTCTCATGCAAGTTTTGAGATCAATGAACCAAAGAGGGTCATTTAAATGTAATATTTGAATCACGTTTACCCCAGGAGAAGATTTTAAAGAAACTACCTACTCCAAATCACTATTTAC
This sequence comes from Deroplatys truncata, assembly GCA_030765065.1. Taxonomy (NCBI): domain Eukaryota; kingdom Metazoa; phylum Arthropoda; class Insecta; order Mantodea; family Mantidae; genus Deroplatys; species Deroplatys truncata. Next base: position 63,594,239 of record CM060986.1, read on the forward strand.
ATGTAGAAGTATCTTCTTCTTAGTTTAGGACAATGTCCTGTTTATTTGAGGTGCCTTATTTTACTGGTGATGAACTCTCTTTCCATCGTGTTGGTGGTCTTTCCACTGGTCGTGTTGCGTTTGATTTGAAGTTCATCGCAGGTTTAGGGAGACGATCTTCATTTTATTAACACGGTATTTCCATTCTTTTATCCTATGTTTTATCCATCTCGTAACGTCACAATTCCACACATATACTCCTTATTTTCTCATTGGTATTTTTATCATATACTGTATATTCTGTTATTCATCTTAGTATTTTCATTTTATTTGTTTTAACGCGTTGTTCTGTTTTCTTTGTATTGGCTCTTGTTTCATCACTGGTCTGATACAAGTTTTATATATTCTGGTTTTACTTTTCTTACTCATTTATTCCTCCAAATAAAGTCCCTAATGATCCCGATATCATCTATGACTTTCTTACCTGTGATTTCACTTCTGCAATTCAATTCCTATTGGCAGTAATATTAACACTCATGTAATTGAAACCCATTACTTGCTCTATACCCTCATTGTTTACTATTGGTTCACATTTAACAGGCTTCTTTGATATTGTGAGCGATTTAGTTTTCTTGTTTATATTTGCATATGATATTGTTTGATATTTAACTTAAATCTTTTAAGCATTTTCATCTCTAAAGTACTTTACCCATTTTGATTAAAATACCATTTATTTATTATATTTGCATAATACACCTTTAACAATGTGTGAATAGCCTGAGACGTTCTCTTCATTCTGTAAAAACGTTATATGATTTTGTGTAATTACAAAAAAACAAGAGATAAGAAGATAAAAATAACATTTTCCAAAAAAACTGTAATGGCTCATTAAGATTTGTTTTTTCTTGTTTATTGGGTTTGTCTTCTTTGAATTGTTTCAAATGTAAGGACATCATCTGGCGGAAGATTCCCAAAAGTTTCCGATTCTTATTTTTATTATTTCTTTTTCGTCACTGTGATGTGAATTTATTCCTCCGTGCTTCCGATAAATATTACATCATTTCTGCATGTTATATGTAAGTACTTACTGCTTAATTTAAAGTGCGTTTAGGTAAAATGTGGTATAAATCTAACATGTATATAATAATCAGTTTTTAATGAATGCTATAATATACAATATGTTCCTGCGAAATTGCAATCGAATATTGTAATATTTATAACGCATAAAGTTTGAAGTAACTCTTTACAGACGCTTTATTTTACTTTATGTGCTGAATCACAACAGTTTGTTATTGTGGACACAATTAGTTGGAACTATCCTTCACCGGTTTTGTGTCCAGAGGGACCACTGCACATTGACATAATTTGTGTCAAAGGATCGGTTTTGAACACGAGTGTGCTTATCTGAAACGGCAGTGAGAAACTGCGAGCAATCGATTTTGCAAACAAGAGAAAGGATTAAACGCTGATTTATGGAGAACATGTACACAGAGATTAATAACGATAGCTTTGTTTGAGAACACCCAGTACTTGAGCTGCGAGGAGAGCTCAACCACGCTGCAGGGCGACCTCATGGTCCTGTGAATCATAAATTTTGGCGCATGAACAAAGCCCGTCTCCATTTCCATTCCTTTCTCCAATTTCTATTCTAAAACACTCACTCTCTTACTTGGTCCGTTCGCCAAGTTCCGTAATGTTTATTCAGCCAGGCGCACCATTCGTCACATCACACGGTGCTTTGTAATTAACAAACTTAGTCTCTGTGCCTGGTTTTTGTATCTAAGTATGGTAGTTTAGCCCTCGTGAAAAAGTCCAGCAGACCATATAATTTAGAGTGGTGCAGCAACTTCTTCACGAGAAGAAACAAATGCAAATACCACTAGTACGAGGGCGGATCGAAAAATAGCGCACAATCATTTTTTACAAAAACGTTTAATAGTTAAAACAACAAAAAAATCACAACTGAACTTACACCTTTTACCTACTTTTGAACATAGTCACCAAGTTTCCCAACACATTTCTCCCATTGTGATAGAAGTTTCAATATGCCCTGTTCGTAGAAGTCCGTTTCCTTGGAGTATAGCCATTCGCGGACTGGATTTAACTTCCACGTCTGTCACAAAGCGTTGGTCGGCCAGACAATTCTTCGTGGAAGCAAACAGATGAAAGGCCGACGGTGTAAACTCGGGACTGTATGGTAGATGCTGGAGCACCTCTCAACCAAATTTGGTGATTTTTTGACGAACAGCAGCAGTAACACGGGGGGGGGAGCATTGTCATGAAGAATTTTGACATCGTCAGCATTCATGTTGTGGCGTTTGTCACGAAGGGCATAACGCATCTTCAACAAGTTTGCATGTAGCTTGCAGCATTCACAGTGGTCCCATGTTCAGCAAAGTCCATCAATACAAAACCATGCATATCCCAGAACACCAGCACAAGCACGTTCCTAGCAGATTGGGTCACAATGAATTCTTTCTTCACTGAGGAACCAGCATGTTTTCACTCCATACTTGCCTGCTTAGTTTCGAGCATGTAGTGGTATGCCCACGACTCATCACTAGTGACGATTCCTTTCAGAAAGTCATGCCCTTTTACGGTGTACCACGTTACGTGGTCCAGGCTCATCATCATTCGCTGGCCCTTGTGGTTGTCTGTCAGGTTCTTAGGCTCCCAGCGAGCACAAACTTTACGAAATTTCAACGAGTCATGAACAATATCGTACACTGCAGTCATATCCATACACCACGCATGTCTCTGTGAATATCACTCGGTTTATGCCCTTAGGCCCACAAATATTGAACTACACCTCTCTGCTCTTCACACATGGACGACAGTAACATGCGCGCCATATTTTTTGCGTAGTTCACGCTTCTCTCGCTAGAGCTACTCATGAAACAAAAATACCCTCTGTAGTGAAAACTTCAAACTCTATGTGTGTGGAATCGCAACATTCCAGCTGCAATACTAAGGCAGAAAAAATATTGTACGTTACTTTTCGATCCGCCCTCGTACTTCCGCAATATGTCCTGCGCCGTCGCGCTGTGGACTGGAGCGTGGAGCTCTGGTTCCCGACCACGGAATGTGCCCGGGTTCGATACCTCCCATGGGGGCGCCGATTTTAAGTCCCGCGTATAGGAACGACGCCCACTCAGCATAGTGAAGAAAGTGAGGAGCTGCGATAGGCAGCATTCACGTTACAGAGACCAACATTCTGGCTGGGCTATGCGTGATGCTGACCAAAACACCTCCCCGTATTGCTTGGATCATCGCCCACCTCTACCGTGCGTACATGGGCGTGAGGCCGGCAGTCGGGTTGGCAGTCCACGGCCCTTCATGGGTTTTACCACCACGGGATTATTATTATCATTATAAAATACTGCCATGCTTTAAAAAGCCTCCGAATGCAACAATCCAGCATCTCTCTCTATCTTTTCCAGCTCTCTCTCTCTCTCTATCTCTGACACATACACACAGCACACTAGTCGATGTTAGCAGTACGAAAATACTGCAGTTTTTATGTGCAACCTCTATTGAGTCTTAATTCTACATAATATGACACGGAGACTCTTCTAAGGACAGTTCAATTTTACACATGTGTTCGAGTTTGCTCACTTCCTTTTCTGATCACAAAAATTGCGTATAACCATATTGTGACTAAAGGAAGCATATGAAAGGAGTCAAATCCAGGTAAATGCTCAGGGGCAACAAAGATCTCAAATACTGCCCCTGACGCATTCACGTGTGTTTTCCTTTGTAAACTCCCTCTTCCGTAACACACAAGGTTTGAAAACTTAGCACAAGCTAAACATGTTTTTGTAAACGATTCATAATCTGGAATGCTACAAAAGGATTTGGTTATATAGTAATAAAAAGTTTTAAAACCTTCAAGCACCAACCCTACAACGATTTCAAGAATATTGTTATGTAATTCCCTATTTAATACACTATTGTGGCGATGAATTGCTTTAGACTACTGAAAATGTGTGGGAAGCTTTAAAATCAGTTTACATTTTACAGCACTATATATTTTTGGTAACAAATTAGTCGTCACTTTGCTGGGTAGACAGCGAAACACACATGGTTTTCACAGGACTGTAATTGCTTATTTTTCTACTTGTTTAATGCTACTTTAACATCCGAGGTCAAGTGATCACATACTTGGGTTCCTTAATAATTAATTTAATAATCCTATTCGGAACAGATGGCCCTAGTTTCATACTCGCCTTCCTGTGTTATATAGTTGTTTCCAGAAATTTAAGTGTTTGATACTAAATCACTTTTCTTAATTTTTGTGGCAAAAATCTTCAAGCGCTGTAGAATCAGGATGGAATTTGAGGCAGTATTTTTAACACTTAAATGATTTCAGTCTAATTATATAATAAAAAATATAATAACCGCCCGCCTTAAAGCAATATGTGTATGTAACAATATATAAAAAGCGTGTATTACAGTCAGTGAATATATTTATTTTATTGTGTACATGTTCAATAATGTTATGTGAATGTATTACGTAATTTAATAATGTAGGAGCTGTGATAATAATAGGTTAAAAGTTGCTAACAATGTGGTAACCTTGAGGCAATAATGAGTAAGAAAGTTTAATAGTACTACTAGTCATTATTGGAGCAACAATGATGTAAATTTTGAGACAGTTTATAAATAGCCAATCAACAACCAGAAAAAGCTTTAGATGAATGAAGGTACTCTATTGGAGTAGGATTAGCCAATAAGAATCTGAAATATAGCAACATTTTAAAATTCAGAGTTCAGTTGGTTGTAGAAAGTGTTCCTAATCGGACGCGAGATGCGTCCTCGAAAAATGTAATATGTATTCGTGTGAGACGAAAATAGTTTACGTGTTAAAAAGTGCAAGTAATTAATTAAAGAATCTGACAGCTCTGTATATCAGTGAAGTGTTATTTATATCGTGTCAAGCCTTAATAAAACAAGTGAAGTAAAATTATAATCTGTATAAGCCTACATTCTTGTCGCAGCACAACCCTACGAAGAGAAGCGTGTCTCTAACAGTAATACTGACGCAGCCGAGGCAAACATAAATGTATAATATTTAGACAGTGAAATTACAAAGTTAATATTTTTAAATTTGGGCGAAGGCTACCGGAAACTTTTTACCATACGTGCGGTTGCAACTACTACAAGTTCGGCTCCCCAACAGTTGAACTACAATACAACTCTTACTTCAAATTGGCTTTCCATACGTTAAGCAACAATCTACTTCAAATTGCGGTTATGCCGTTATGGTCATTTAAATGACCAAACACAACGTTTAATTTAACGTACGCAAGTACCTGAAATTTAAACTCGCTTTTATGGAAACCTTAATTTTTACGTATTTCAGTAATTTAAAATGCCCTATTATCAAGTTGTTATTCAATTTCTTCCAGATTTTCGATTTAAGTTCTTTGAAAGTTGATGAAGAAATTGAAAGAGGTTTTCATAATTTCATGTAACGTTTTAGATTTAGGGTTCTAATAACAATTTAATACATTATTTATTTGTAGATAGTTAAAAATGTTCTAACCTAATAGTTTTTTAATGAAAAGCTTTAATTATACTCGGAATTCAGTCTTTTATAGTAAAAAAAATTCTAAGAATAGAATTCGAAGTTATAAAAGCTGAAATTTTACAAGTGTTCATTACGCCGTAGGTACGTTTTACAAGACTTCATTTTAATTTTTTAAAAATTATTTCCTTGTAAATCCGGATAACCGTCATGAAAATTAATTTTGTCTTAAAATTATGTTGAGTAAATCCAGATCAAGTTTCACTTAAAAGGGTTGAAAATTGTAAAAATGATTACAAGCCGAACTTTTGTAATTATTGATATTCTATGCAAGCGGGTAGCCAGTATGATAGCTTAGTCGTTCTCCTGTATCATCAGAGTGGTTAGCTGGTTGCTATGTGTATTAGTTATACACACAACTCATATATTAGTTTGCAGTAGGCGTTTTGTGGTGTCCATATTATTTCTATTTAATTCACTTAGGACTTTTTCTTTTCCTGATCATCGGAAGGAAGTCAGTTACTGCTCCGGCTAGGATATTGTATCTGTCCCAAAAGGGGGTGCACCCGGGAGGACGGAGGAGATGAGAGGAGAGGAAACACCGGGTGGCCGGAACCAGGAGTGATGGAACAGCAATGGCAGGATCCCTACAGTTTCCAGATTGAGACAGTCGGACAGGCAAATCATAAATCCCACTCCATACAGACGGTCTAGTTCCAAAGGGGCGGTCGTTTACCTACAAAAACCAGCCAAAAGCCCAGGGACGGAGAAAATTCGGCAGGAAGCATCCTTTCTTCCTGCCAAGCCGCACCGAAACACATATTCGACACTTCCAAATCTGAAACGAACCTAACGGGTGAAGGATGAATGAAATGATCAATGGAATGAAATGGAGGGATAGGAAATTCGGGGGCTGAAAGAACTCACTCCAGAATTTGCCTGACGAGCCGGGAAAACCCCGAAAAAACTCAAGGGCCAGAGTGCCTAGTCGCAGGTATCAATCCCGGGACCACCCAAATGTGAGTCGCACGCGTTACGCAGGGGCACTTCTCACGTTGTGGGACTTTTGGTCGTGATGTACATTTACACAGGTTTTACTTTTGACTTAAGGAAACCACAAAAAGTCTTCAGTCAGAATGTTCATAAATGGCATTTAAACTCAGCGCTCCCGAATACGAGCCACGCACATCCAGCAGCACCTTCCAGTGCAGCTTGAACCCAAGTAACTAAGAAATCCTGTTGTTTTACATATTCTTCTTATTGTTATTCTTCTTCTTCTTATTATTATTATTATTATTATTATTATTATTATACTGTAATGGTTATCTTGAAATGTCAGTAAATGATTTCTGTATTCTTATATAACTGGTAAACTACAAGAGATTAGACAAAAATGCGTAAGAAAATTATACATAGTCAAACTTAAAATGTACGGTGAATTAAAAGAAATGAATGTACACATGTAGCCCAATCATTTTATTTATGTTACTTTCTTGTTTAAAAACATATTATGATTTGAATGTTCGTCTCTAATTTTTTGTAGCGTGCACTTAAATAGAAACACATATAAACGTCTTTAATGCACCCAACAGGCTTTCTTTGTCTCTGTTCACTTGTTACATGTCGTTATGATTCGACTCACCCTAATGCGTTTTATATCAATATTAATTTAATGCACAAATGAGCCGTGCACTGTCATTATTTAAATACAGCAGATGAGGTTCACCAATAATGAATTTTTGTTGGCATTGTAGTTGCAAAAACATATCCAATATTCATTGAGCGTTAAAACGAGTAATTTATGGAGGCAGATGTCACTCCAGTCTATTAGTCTATTTAAACGTCATTCGTGTCGTGGAGAGCGCGGCGTTGATTGAAAATATTTGAAAAAAGGACAGCGTGATGGTACGTGAAGCCCTAAAACAGCTAATTTGGCTGTGTGTTTTAGTAGTAATACAGAGATGTTGGCCGTTTCTTGGGGAGAACAGTTTCCACGTCATGCTTTCATTAGCTCTAGATGAAAATTGATTCGCCTCTTTTATACAATGTAGCTTCTACAATTTTGAGACGTTCAAGGGTTAAGAAGTGAAGGTTATAGAGGGTGTATGGTTGTATTAGGGTATTTAAGGTTTTGTAGGCTTTTGAAATTAACCACCGAAGCTTTAGCTTTCTTGGCCAATAAGTATTTCCCATTCTCATTACGCAGCGGAATGACTCAAGCGGTAACGTCTGTGGCCCGCTTTTGGTAGGTCCCGGGATCGGTCCCCGAAGATCACCCACTCTGACCCATGGATTTTTTCGAGGTTTTCCCGGGTCTTCAAGCGAATGCTCTAGTGGTTTTCTTCATCCGCTAAATTTCCTGATATTTCATGAATAATTTCGTCATCCTTCATCTGTTTGGTCTGTTTCAGGGTTGAAAGCGTCGGCGATGATGTTTCGGTGCAGCGTGCAATGAAAAAGTATGCTCTCTGTGAACTTTCTCCGTCCTTCGGCCATCTGCCTTCGGCTGGTTGCTGGGATATATGGAACGCACCCGGAGGGGCGTTGAACCCTGTAGGGCGGGGTTTCCGGTCTGCCTGTCCGTCTGCAGAGGCATTAATATCTGGATTCTCTAGGGACCCTGTCATTGTTGTAACGCCACTCCTGGTTCCGGCAGCCCGGTGTCTTTCTTCACCTGATCCCTTCCTTCCGGGGGCGCCCTTCGTGGGGCGTAGGTACAATATCCGGATTCACTGGATCGGTGCACAAATTCCTTCCGTTTCACATCCCTTCCATACACATTACTTAATATAAAGGCAGGATTGTATGCTCTTAAAACATTGGCGTAGGTAACTATCTCACCAGAACCATGGTTTGAGCTCCTCTGAAACATACACACACAAACGATCTTAACAATTGTTAAGCGCGCGCGTGTTCTTATGTGTGCGTCATAATCAAAAATGAAATCGGATGAATACCTACTTAAGTTCAGATTTTAGATCAGCATAGTTCAAGGATGCAAGTAGAACGATATTTACAAACCAACATCTTTTGTTAAACTTCGTATGGAAACTACTTCTCTATTTCTTATGTTCTCAAACAGTTAGAGATTTTAAGTAAAATGCCATATCTGTAGTGCTATAAAGTGAAAAAATGAGTGAGCATATGTATAGTAACCTCGAAAATTGCTAACCTGAATTTGATATTTATTTTACGTTCAAAACCCTCCTCTTCCCGACCACCATGGCTGCAAGACAGCTTCTTATTCCAGCTTTTAAAAAACCACAAAGCAAAGCCTGGAAATCATGTTGACTTGCATTGAAGTCTGGACAGAAGAAAGTAAAGATTAAGATACGGGCAAACTGACGGGTCCCTACAACGGGATACAGCACAGCAACGACCCTTTTGACTTCTATCGTGACCCTTTGGAGGGAAGAGACCAGATCAAGATGACGACGGGCATAAGCATGCGCGGGGTGCCTAACGTTTCCATTTCGAAGGAATCCGTCGCCGCTCGGGCCTACCCACAAGTCTCCAGACCCGTGTCGGTACACCCTGATGGGGCCCACTTGGAGGTGGGTCCCAAGTGAACAGTCCCGCAACAACGCCATGGAAGAAAAGCGTACATCCACCACCCAGCCGCAACTCGCCGAACACCGTCGCCTGTCTTAAACCCTGAAACGATGACAATACAAATGCATGAAATGAGAGGTAGAAAAGTCGTGCTAGAAGAGGAACAACCCCACCATTCACATAGCGATTCGGAGAAACCACGACAAACCCATATGTAAGAATGGGCGGTGACCGGAGATCGAACCCAGGACCTTCAGAATGCGAGTGTGACAGGCTATCGCGGCGCCACCTCGCTCAGTATTAATAGAAGACGTTTCCTTGAACTTCTGAGATTGTTTTTGCTCCACAGAGAATGCATGTATAATTTATTCCAAGCTGTACATACAGGCGGCCATGATATATTCTTTGTTCAAGAGTCTTTTGAGATAGTGGAAGGGGGAGATAAGGACGTGGCGAGGCCGATGCGGTAGCTATTACAAGAGCCGCCACACCTAGTCGACCTGGGCGCGAGCACCCAGCATTTTATCTTCCCCTATCCACTGTCTCAAAAGACTCTGAACAAAGTATAACAGTTAAGTCTTGAGGGAATACTAAGAAAACAAAATAAGAGTGAAACAGAACAGCCGCTTCCTACTTATGTGTGGAATATTTATTTATTAATTTATTAAATACTTCAAATGTGTATAATAAAATATGATAAAAATAGCAATCTCTATCTAACTCTACATAAGTATGTATTCGAGTTTCCGGATGCCAGAACCTTTTAATATCTCTTATATAATTATGCTCACTACGTTTTCCGTAAATGTTTGGCACGTTTTTGGTCAGAATCGGTAGGTGATCATTCCTACGTACATAGTGTTCCTAACGTACTCGACTAGAAGTTTGTTGGAATGCCTGAATGCATTACAGGAAGCAGTTAAAAGTTTGTAGAACGCTATGTGCACGCTCGGGGTTTTTCAGGATTGTTGTGGGGACAAACTTAAACGCAAAATATCCAGAGTAACATCAGAAAATACAGAACGTATAGTTATAAATAGCAAATACTGAAAATATTACTTTTCTATAGATGCAGAAAATGAGAGGGTTACAGGTTTTATTGCGAATCCAAAATGTTTAAATTACCGTTTTATGTGGTGGTTGACTGTTCAAATCCGCCATTTTTGTTTCTCTTTGATTAATTACTGATATCATTTCATTATGGTTTCCTTTAATGTGAAGTTGTATGAAGTCAATACAATAGTAAATAATTACGGGACCATACATAAGGCAAACAAATGAAAATTCCACTTACTATCCTTATCTAAAAATTTCCGAAAAATTTGATAAATGCTTTACACTTAAAATTTACTTTTAGGCTATACAAAATTTCCATTATTTGAAATATCGTAGCGAGGAGATTAAGGACGCGAGAAATGCATCTTAAAATTTATTACTTCTGTCCGTGAATACCAGATACTTGTATTAAGAATACATTTGGGGTTTGCAAAATTAAGGTTCTATGGGGTAAATTCAAGGATCCTATATAAAATAGGTCTTCTAGGTGACTATGCAATAATTTTATACAGAGAATGCGGGACTTTAAATGGAATAAATATTTAAATCATAAATGAATATTTGAAAAGCTACCCATGTAACAGGGGTAAAGAAGCTAATGTTTAATAAATTAAGCTCTCGTCGTCGACGATGATCCATGAAGGTTTAATGCAATACCCAACAATTCAGAAATGTCAAAGTTTTATAGATAAGCGACCTTGTAATTCGGTTTACTGGAGCATCGAAACAAAAGTGAAAATTATATGTTTATTGTGTTGCGCTTAATTATTTGTAAAGTTACAGAAATACGACTAATCCATGTGAAAATTTAAGAAAAAAAGTTAGCATCCTTAGTCACAAAGCCTAATATCCTGATGTTACGTTTCTGAACTACATTCGTATATAGATTCCTTTGTTTATGGTTGATTTCTTTCTTTATGTACGAGTTACCTGGGACATATATCTCTAGCGTTGTTTACTTGCGGCCAACGTAACAACTATCTCTGGTATGTATAGCGAGTTCAGCTACTTGAATGTAAACACGATAACGGCGCCATTAAATCAGCACTATTGCTATATGACTCGAGTAGTACTACCTTTTCTCCGTCTATATCGAGGAGATATAGAGAAGGAATACAAGTCAGATTTGAGAGGTTGTAATGTAGCTTTGACTTAATGGTCTTACCGCAACAATTAATGTAAATTAGGATTATTAGGATTACGCTACGGAGGGGATACCGATCACCTCGACCCACACAGGGATGTGTAGTGCATACACCCCCGAGATGAGATGAAGGAACTGCACTTGACTATGGGCAGTAGGACCAGCCGATATAGACAACAGACACGTAGAAGTCTCTAACAGATACAAACTTGACCACCTAGCCGGAGAGCGCTCAAGGCAGCCCTCCTAAGCCACCGGAGGGTGGCTCACAGGCTCCCCTGTTGCGGAGACAGGAGAAAGCTCGACCCAGCAGCGGAGACTCGAGTTGCCTCTGTCTGATGAGACCGAGAAGAAGTTCCAACATTTAAGCCATCTGCGCTATCTGTTCTACTCGTCCGGCACACAGTCCCTGCGGCAAACTGAAGAGGAAGATGAAATGAGAGAGAATAAGGGAAGAGAAATTTGAGGATACAATGAGCTTTTCCAGTATTCGCCTAGTGACGCGGGGAAACCCCCAAAAAACCCATGTGTCAGGAAGTTCGAATGCGGAAATCGAACCTACGACCTCCCAAAGGTGGGTCACAGACGTAATCGCGTAAACCACCCGCTTGGTTAATGTAGATAGACAACAAGGAGTTTTCGTTGGAGTTTTTGGGCTTCCCGCCTGTCAGCCTAAAAGGTCTATTGTACAACCCCATTCATTGTTTCCCAAAATCTGTTCCTAGCTAAAAGGGGTACTGATCCCCTTGAACCCGTCGTTGAAATCAGTACACGTGCTGCCTAAACCTCGGTAAAAGCAAGCATTTGGGAAGCACATCAACTCAGGTAGCAAACCTATCCTGGACAAGGACAAGCCAGGAAACTGGCATGAGATCCACGCAAACTCACTTCTCATCTCTCCTGAGATTGCACAGATCAGGAATAAGGAAAGTAATTGCATTAATTTCTGAGCACGGACACTTCAGGAAACATCTCACTCTACAAGGTTCAACCATTTGTAGAATGTGCGAAGGAAATGAGGAAACTGCCTCGCATATCCTCCTGACTGCCTTTTTATAGCAAGAAAATCAGTGAAAGTCTAGGAAAGGATTCAACCAGGTTCTTTGGTCAGTGAATGCCAAACAGTTGGCCTTAGTTACGTGTACACCTTGCTGTACCATAAATATTGTTCCTTATAAGCTTTGGCAAAATATGGACTTTCGGGATCGTGGATCTCTTGGCTGTTCTTTTTGCGTACGTGTAGTAACGGTGATGGTAGATAGAGTAAGTTGCATAGTTGGCTCTAGAAACTATCTATTTATTTTATTCCTGCTTCTTTTGTTCTGTGGGTGATCTTTGTTTCACTGAACACCCAAACCGGTATTTATCTGGCAACTAGGAAAACCGCGAAAAAATTTCGTCATACTGACCGGTATACGCGACCTCTCGAAACAGAGCCATGTCGCTCTACCTCCTGAGCCATATCAGAGTAATTTAAAGTATTCATCGGATATAAATAGGTTCATCTTTGCCTTCATATTTGATCAGGAGATACGGAGTACTACAATATATCTTATATGCAATTTTTTATTACGTTTCTAATTGTATTTCTTTTAGGTTTCTTTAGCTGACAATCTTTTTAATGAAATTATAGGTTAATATAGCCATCACTGACTTTGAGACAACCAGTATGTCCTTTGTGTCAGCATGCTTAGAATGCTGTACAATCTACTGCTGGAGGGCTAACAATGATTGGCTGCAATAACCATACAATGTAAAGAACCCAGAAATAACCCATGCCAATCTTCCCCTCGTTGTAATAATGTACGTATACGGGTAGCATCAAAATCTGTTGTTGGATTTTGCTGACGACCTCAAAGACATTCCTGTTTCAATGTGTGGAAATATTCTTCAATTTAGGGACTGTCCAAATCATTTTCAGCCAATTGTATGCTCTGTGGCGTCAGTTAAGAAGTCTCTTCTTGCTCCCAGCACTGCTAGTTAACCAACAAAAGTGGTGAGATGAGGTAAGGAATATTGCGAAGTTTATGTTAACGAAATACTATCAGAGTAAAGAGAATGTATGTTGCAGTTTGCACTTACTCAGTTTTAGGACAAAACCTTCCCTTCGCGCCTTTTGCCTGTGAATTTCCGAAATGATTTTACATCATAAAGCTGTGAAACGTCACCATAATCGAGTCCACTGACTCCAGCCAATATCATTGCCTACAGTATATTAGGATGCGCGTACATGATTCAACGGCTTATTGCTTTGGAACTGAGCAAATTAGGTTCTTGGGGTGACATATGTGTTTACTCAGTGCTATTAGTTTATAGATATAAGCGAAAGGGGGATCTGAACACACTGAAATAGTATTAGTCCTAGTTATACTATTATATTTTTTGGCATCCTTCAGGTTGGGATGAGCTCAGGGTGTATTATTGAGCATTTTTCTAGGTGATAACGGTCTCCTTTGCTTTAGATTTTGTGGCAGTGGACACTTATTAGACCTTTTACGCACAATGAGTATAGTTTCCAAATAGTTAACACGCATAAATCCAACTCATAAAAGGCACTCCGCTATTTGTCATTAAATGCCTTGCATAAACTTCAGTTGGAGAGAGCTGGACAGAGAATATAAAGCTGTTTAGTTATTAGCCTTCAAAGCAAAACTGGCACTACGGTGTACTTTTCAAACCATATTGGAGTGTAGTTGTCGCTAAGGATAGCGCGAAGATAATACAGAGGGTGGCTAATTTTGGTAGTAGGAGGCACAATGCATCGGTGTTCGTAAAGCTTTCTGGTGGTGTACCATACGCTGCAAGTAAATGAATGATTGCGAAGGTTGTAGTAAATATATATATCTTTGCCAGCATTACATTGGATTGTGAAGCGGAAGGGATTCGTCAGCAATCCAGGAATGAGGATATTGTACCGATGCCCCACGAAGAGGCACCCGGGAGTGTAGGATGAAGTGAAGAGAGACACCGGGCTGCCGAAACCATGAGTGATGGCACAGTAATGACAGGGTCGCTACAGTTTCAAGATACATGTGCCCCGGCAATGGGAATTACAGATCGGGGACCCCAGCCCACACAGGGTCCAACGCTTTCCAAGGCGTTGTTTGGAAAATTCTTATACCCCGGCAACCACACGAAGGCCAAGAGACGGAGAAAGTTCACAGAGAGCATCCTTTTCCCTGCCACGCTGCACCGAAACACAGTCGCCGACACTTCCAACCCTGCAAACTATGTAACAGGCCAAAAGGGGTGAAGGATGCATGCAATGATTAATGGAACGAAATGAAGGAACAGAAAATTCAGGGGATAAAAAACCATCCACCAAAAAGAAGCAAGGGTCCGAGTGGCGGTATCTTTGCCGGAATTCTCCTATCAGGGAAAACTACGAAAAGACGCTTAGTCAGGATGATTTGAACCCAGAACCTCCCAAATGCGAAGCTCAGGTGCAACTGCCTGAGTTATCAGGCTAGGTTCGCTGTAAGTTTACTCTCAATTTAAACTTCAGAGTACTTGTTTTAATTTCTGAAAAACTAACTTTAAATTCAAGTCACTGTTGTTTGTCTTGTAAATCTCATTTTGAAATAAGGTGCTACGTGCGAATCAACCTGTTTCCAGTAACGCTATCTTTCACTACGTTTTCTTAGCACTTCTCTATTAAGACACTTGTCACGTTAGCTCCCGTAATTGGTGCGCATGTTGACTAATTAAATGGGGTCACAGAAGAAACACAGATCTCCCTTGGTGCGAGTATGGTGTGAGTTGAGCATGCTTCTGAGACTAATTCTCTGACTGCAGCCTTCTCGTGTTCAAAACAAGCTATTTACAGGCAAACGACAACTCCATTGTTATTTTCGGTACATTACCCTGCTCTTCTCCCTCTCTGGTTACTTTCTTTATCCTCAAAAGTTTTAAGCTGGCGAGACTTTAATTAAGGTCTATACAGACCACTTTAAATAAATGCACTAATTAGTTTTAATTGCCACCAATATTACCATGAGTGTACATTTATATATATGTTCATTAACTGTTTAATACTTATACATCTGTACGTACTTTGATGGTTGAAGCAAAAGGGGAATATTTTCCAACTACTAAAATAAAGTGTTTGTTTCCATACAGATGTTTAAAATTGTGGGTTTAAGCGGTACCCGCATCTGAAATTTCTAAATTTTGCAGTTTACCTTCAAATTTTTTCAAAATTTTGGCATATGTTTCTATACCATAATTATAAGTGCGCTTTAAATTTCGTGCAGATATCTTTATTGTCTTTAAACAAATATTTTACTTTTTAGGTGTTGCACAGGTGCTACAAATCGTAATTTTGAAAAAACTAAAAATACTGGCGTATAATATGAATACTGGTACAGAAATTGCGTATTGCTTCACTTTTCTTATTGTCTCAGGAAAACGTTTTATATCTTAAAATATAATTTTTGTAGAAAGCGCTTAAATTCTCAAATCTTGAGCAATTTTAAGGTGTAGAAAGACCCATAAACCATTTTTATAATTTCGTTCTGTCTGAGTTTCTGCTGAAATTATTAAAAAGATTGGTTATAACTACATCGTATTGCATGGCGCAAAAGTAAAAAAGAAATCAAAGTCGAGTAAAAAGTATTGGAAGTAAATACAGGTCATTAGGCCGTGTGCTCTTGGGCATTTAAACGATCATGTGTTGAAGCTTTAAACATCTTTGAGAGCAAAAATTATAATATTTAATCGAAGCTAAAGGTTGAAAGCATGTTTTGGATATAAAAACTCATTTGCTTAACTTCTTGAAAACTTTGGCCAAATTTCAGGTATGGGTAATCAAACTTACTTCTAAGGGTATGTTGTATGTTTTATTACACACTAAACAACACATATAAGTATCAGTAAAAAAACTGGCAGGAGTGTTTCGCTCTCCAAGAAACGATACTTACCTAAAAATGATTTCCAAGTGAACACACGGTCTTAGTTACATACGAAACAATATGCAATCGCTGATATCGTATGTCGCAGGAAGAATTATATCTGAAGGATAAGAAAACAGAAGAATTATGAGCTTAAAACATATCCCTCAGGTGACGAGTTTACACTTGCGTGAACGGTAAACCTACAAAATGGAATATTTTATAAGCTATTAACACTAGAAAAAATGTAGACAATTTACATAAATGAGTTAAAATTCGTTTCTTGGTAATTGTTATTTCTCTAACATTGTTTTCCAATTATATGAATTAAAATAAGCTTTTAATCAGAAAGAGATGTGGTTAATGGCTATACAGAGAAAATTGGAGACAAAGGTTTCATTTTTTTCATTCCATTATCTCAAACATATCATTGTTTAACCAAAACAATTGCACTCTTTTAGGCAAAATAAAATAAACTATCTATTGAATGCAATAAAATCATTAATGAATCACTTATGTAATATTGGAATTATAATAATAAGAAATTTAAAATAGCGGTTCAACCTATTCTCAACACTGATTAACATATATAAAAATTAAATAATGGCAATGTTGAAAATAGCTCAAACAAAAAATAATGTATTGAATCACCATTTCTTACTCACATTTATGATGGAGGAGCCTAACCATAGCAACGTTCGGATCTGGGAACGAAGTCATGGTAAAACCCGTTACATAGTAGAGGAATGCCTCCAAAAATGTGTACATTAAACTCGCAAGTTAACAAAATTAACCTTTAATTTGAATATCTAAACACTGGGTTTCGTACATATATAATTTCAGCTTACAACAGCAAATATGATTGAAAACATTATACAATTGGGAACAGAATAATAATAATAATAATAATAATAATAATAATAATAATAATAATAATAATAATAATAATATAAATGTGGCTATGTGAATCTTTTCATTATTTGAGCGAAACTCTATAGCAAACATTGAGTGAATGAGCCACGGTCTGGCCCATGTAGTACACAAATATAGCGTAACACTTTAATCGACAATAACCTGTTCCATCTCACATGAGACACTCAACATTACTAAGCAACCAAAGTTAAGAATGCGGAACAAAGACTTTTACATTCAAATAGAGCCTAACTGCAACTCTTTAATGAACCCGGATTATTAACAACACAAATGACCTCTGGACGTTAAATAAATTTAAATGGAGTGTGAACATTATAAGAATCCAGATAAACTCTGAATGTTAACACAATATAATTGGACTCTGGAACTTTATAACAATTTAGATAAACTCTAAAAACTAAACAAATTAAACAACGAGAATATGAAAATGCACACTAAATAGGGCAGGATCAATATACGATATGAAAATATGAACTGCTGCAATAGAAAATAAAAATACCGTTTATTGCTACTCGTACCCATTTTCTCAAGAATCTCTTGCATTCAAAAATACGAAATTCAACTAATAAACTCAAATAATATTAGACAGAAAGCCTTTGAATAAAGATGAATTCTGCCAATTCTATTACGGAAGACTTACCTCAAGATTCGTACACTTCAGCGAAAGAGAACACAACCACTATCCCGAAATGAACCCAGGATAGCTGAGCCTGACGACGTGACGATAGCGCAGCAAGCGCCAAAGAACGGAACCCAGTACACATAGAGCAACACCACTCACGAACAAAATATGAAGTACTACTAATTGGCAGCGATATGAGTGCGCTTGGAGGAAGTGCCATTGTTTTTGTTAACAATACAAATGTTATTAAGGCTGATCAGATGTGAGAGGCAAAGCGATAGGGGAATGTAAAGTTACACAATGAAAACAATACTACATTTGCAGGCCTTAGCCTCGCTAGTAAATGCAACTCGTAGCTGTGGATATTTTCTTTCCTTGACGGTGCTTTCGATTTCCTGTCCACTTGTTCCATAACTGTTTAGTACCTCTTCCCAACGCACACACTCATATCGTGGCCAACTAGTAATTATATGCTCAATCGACACAGTATCAATAAACCAAAGCTTTATTAATCTTATACGTTGTTGACGAGCATAGGAATTCTTAAGTAGTTGGTTTATAACACTCGTAACATTATCACTGCAAAGAACTTAAACAACAACACAGGGTAGCCATCAAGTAGGTAAAAACCGGTATGAATGCTTCTGCAAGTGCCAAAAGACTGTACGAGGGATTAAGGGTGATTTGTTACTTGTGACATCCCTGAGTATAGCCCAGCATACCATTTCATCTTCACTTTCTTCCGTTATGATTTTAATGCTTAGAAATCCCTATGCCTGCTAACATACTTGCATTCTTTGAGCCGTTCTCTGTGGTCTATAGGTACCATGCCAACTTTCTTGTTTCGAGGTCGCGATTTCAAACCCGGCGGTGGGCGATGGAGTTTCGTGCTAAAAATCCTTAGCATGGCTTCCTTCGGAAGCGAAGTAAAGCCGGTGGTTACATGTTGTAGATTTACGGAAATTTTGCGTGCAAGAACCTCAAGTCTGATAAAGAGGCCTCTGAGCAAAATTTCCGGTCTTTCATGCCCAATATATATAATGGGACCCTAAGAACCATAGCAGTTAAAGAGCGTCCATAAATAAAACTCAGTTAATTGCATTATTTGAAAGATAAAACGACCTTCAAAAAGCCATTCGTGTATTAAATAGGTTACTAAACCAATAAAACGTGTCAATAGCACCAGTTTATAGCATTGCTGGGAAAAGAAGTACGGAATAAATTATAATAATTGATAATATTATCTTGAAGGAATTATTGGTTCATTTTAACTTGTACCTGTGTATTAGTATGTGATTACCATACAGATATTAGGAAACATGAAATTAATTAATTCAGATGTATTTGTGAAACCATTAATACAACTTAAAACAAAAACCAAGGCTACTGGCTCTGTGAAGAGTGATCAGCTTTCTGGCTTTACCAACCCAAAGGTTCCCGACTGCGATGGTACTTTTTCTGTAATCAGAATAATTACCTATCCTCCAAAGAGTCTGGAAGGAGTGTTTAGGAGCGAATATGAGTGTGTTTATTTTAAAGAAAGGGAGGACATTAAATACCCTTTATATTGCAACCAGTGGTGATCTGTCGTGCTTCTCTTCATTTAGTCTCCTAAGTACTTTGCCTCCTTCGCAAAATATGCAAGTCTCTTAGTGGGCATTTCTTGAAATCCTTGCAGTTGCATGATTTTCTGATGTAAGTATTTAACCCTAAGAACTATGAGAGCTTCACAGCCACGCTTCAAATGAGATACTGTTTCGTGAGTGTGTGAAAATGTAAAGGGTAATGAAAAAGACAACGTTAATAAAACTGCAGTTCAGATAGTAAAAACATCAATATTACAGTAGTTAATCAAATCCCCGATATGCGCATAGAATTAAGTGGGGAATATACAAAAGAAGACTAAAACAATCTGATGAATTGCATTTACATCACTTTTTCTAAGCACTCCTTCAAAACCGCATTCTTCTGTCTATTTCTTATTAATCCAGATAATCTTTCAACAAACAATTACACTGTTTGTTACCGAACGAAATAGCGCCGCGGTAACGTGAGAGACTCGCATTCGGTAGGTCCCGGGTTGGATTCCCGGTGGCCGCCCACTCTGACCGTGAGGTTTTCGTGGTTTTTCCTTTTTGGCACAAGGCGAAGGCTGCAGTGGTGTATTCTGCTGCGGATTTTCTCTCCCCACAATTTCCTCACATTTCCACTCATTTCATTTCCCTTTCTGTTTCAGGCTGTATTTCGGACGGCCGGTACAGGTAAATGGCATAGAAGCTTGCGATTTGGAACTTCTTGTCGGCCCTGCTAAAGGGAAGTCTATGGAGTCTCCTCTGCTGGGTTATGTTTCCTTGTCCCACTAGAGGGACGTCTCCGAGCGACCCTCCCGTGGCCGGGTGGGCAAGCCTGAGAATTCTGCACGTCTCTGTCGACTTGCGTCGATATTTCTGTGGTTCCCTCACCTCAACCGTTTCTACCGGGGGTGTGTGCACAAAAGATCCAGGGTCGAGGTGCTACTGTTCCCTACGTTAACTAGTCCTATCACATCCTACACAATTTTTATAGGATACAGTAAGTAAAGTCAAAGTCAGAATTTCGCTATGCTCTTTGCATGGCCACGGATAAAAAAGAATCACCATTTGCTAGCTGAGAAAACTATAGTATTTAAAAACTCAAACCAATAACAAGAAATACCCTGGATATGACTAACTTCACGAAAAAAATCTTGACATAAACTGTGTGTTTAACGAGATCTACATTTTTGTATAGTAGCATTTTGTCTAACCCTTACGGTGTACCAACTATACAAAAGTCTTTCAGAATGAAGAGGACTTCACAGGGTATTACCGAGAATTCAAGATATACACTTTGCTTGTAATTATTATGGAAATATCTTAAACATATGGCACATTAGGCAAAATCGTTACAGTCATTTTCGAGTACATAAAAATAAAGCTTTTTAGATTTATAGAGGAGTTTGGGATGGGAAAACTTTCATTAAAGTATTAGTTTTGCTTCCTTGGAAGATAGTTTAAATTATACACCGATTTTCGTTTTAGGATTATGCTGTTCAAACATACTCACATACTCAGATATGCGCACATCGACGTACACCAGGACCTTTTTCCTCAAAATTCCCTTTATGAATTCATTGGTCTCATAACATTAATCTGTGTTTAAGTCTCGATATCGAATTTTTGGATGGAATAGCATATCTTCTCTACCTACTAATACTTGGTAGAGAAAGCAAGAAAAACAAGAAAACGAGGAATTTTTATGTAACTGTAGCAATATCGACTTTTCTGTATGGAAGCGAGAAATGGACAATTACCATTTGCAACAAAGAGAGAGAGAAGCAAATACAAAGTGTCGAAATGCGATGATATTAATAAAAGACAGGAAAATTGCAGACAAAGTAAGAAATACAGACATAAGTAGATTAATTAAACATACATAGCGTAAAAAGTGACTAAAAGGACTCTAAGTACATAATTAAATTGAATGGCAGATGATAAATGCCCAAAAATAAAACAAACCGAAAGAGAAATGAATTAAGAGACTATAATGAAATGGGATATCAGTAACAGAAAATCTGTCCTTATGAGGAGAGCGAATATTATGAAAAGAGAACTGTATTATTTCCATTCGTTTTTGTGAAAATTTAGTAAAAAGCTTCACCTTTCATCCTTGATAAATGCTGGAAATAAATCATCAGACACATATAAGCCATTCACAAAAATGAAAAAACAGAAATGTTTGCTTTTTTGATGGGGAGACTCAAGTGATCAAAAACGTGTGTTTACGCCTTGATATCGAATTTTGGTTTGAAAAAAAAAAACACGTTCTCTTCCTATGGGAGGTAAACAAAATCTAGTTACTGCTGCTTCGGGAAACTGTTTAGCTATTCTGATTGATTCAGCATTGTTTGTATACGTCCTTTTCAAATTTCCTGTGAGAATCCTTTCCCCCTTTTTATCATTATAGCAATATGCAAATATTCAAAGCGTGGATATTATTTTAGCAACTCGTGTTTACAATTATACACAAAACGAACAGTTACCATTCTGTGATATTAATGAATATACCTCATTAGAACTTATCTTACACAAAATTAACATTTTCAGTAAACACATTGTGTTTTTTTCCCTCATTATGAATGCATAGCATTTCGCAGAATAGCAAGCTCAGACGTTTGAAGCGTAACAAGGATGCGTCTGTCTTGTAAAATATTTGCTAAAATGTTTTTCTACCGGGTTCTTCAGTGTGCCAAAAAACCACTGCAACGGAGGAGGTAGCGTTATTGACTTTCCCTCCCAAGGGAATCTATTGCTGCCGGGAAGTTTTTGTTTTGCCTTCTAAAATGTTTGCAAAACAGGGATGGATCTATACCCCCATCTCGTTCCGTCTTTCCTTTTTCTGATATGCGCTACATACTGCGAGTTTGTCGCATGCAAGCGTTCAGAGTTTCTTTCTGTAAGGGTTCACCATTTGAATGCATTGCGTCTCGGCACTATACAATCGTTCGGAAGAGAAACGTAGATACTAAGAATATTTTTATTTCCATTTTAGAAATATCCGCAGCTTCGCTCGCATTTAATGTTTACGCGGCACTTTCTATCTTTCTTTCTGTACAGATGTTCATGTGGACTTTCCCAAGTTCAAAAATGAAGTGTTTCTCGGAACAGTGTTGAAAATTAAAACAAAGCTATTTACAGGTGAATCTATACAGCAACAATGGTTTGCAATTACCGCTGGACAAAGATTCATTATATTATCATAGTTTGAAAAATTGTCAGCTTGGCGTTCCATATAATAAGCTCTCTCTCTCTCTCTCTCTCTCTCTCTCTCTCTGTTAATGAGTCACCCAGTATTAACATCAAGTTGTCACAAAAAAGGAAATGACAAATTTATCAACAGTGAAGTTAGTTTTCAACTCGTTTTCCAATGTGTTTTTACTACAATTAAGCGGAACTTTTTCGAGTTGTACAGCAAATATATACCTACAAAATAAATGTGACTGAACATTCTACAGTTATTTTCAGTTGTTCGCAAAAAGGGATTTTAAGGTATAAAATATGCTGCCATGGAGTCACAAATGAAATGTTAAAATGCATTTATTGCATACTGATATCATACAGTAATTAATTTATGTGGATACTCTACTCTTTACTCAATAACTACTAATCCTATCATAATGAAACATACGATTCAACCACGTATCGGCTGTCTTAACAAATGTTTGGGAATTATAACACTAAACCTGCTCCTCGAAATATCTTTAGTTCCTTCTTCTTCCTTCATTCACTAGACACCTCTGTTTGTAACAATCTGTATATCCTGTTCGTGCCATCTTTTACTTCTTTAAATTGAAGAATTTAATAAACAAAGCATTAAATAAAAGAGGTTTAAAAAACATGAAAGCATCAACAGTTTATCAGATGGCTTGTAAAGGTTGTGAAGGGATATGTACTGGTATAACAAAGGAACTTGCAAGACTGTGTGTGTAAAGACGCAGAAATATTAAGTTAAAGTAATTGTTAGATACGCTGGTACCGGTCATTTTTGGACTACAAATCAAGAAATGGAACTATTGAAGTAAATTCAAACACAATTAAAGCTGGATATCCTGGAGTAAATGCAGAACATCCTGCATTAACATTAAGAATATTTTGAATTTTGAAATCTCGGCGTGTGACATCATCATGGAATTTGTCAAATAAACTCAGAAGAGACATGGTAAAAGGCAAATGTTCTCCAACTAAACCAAAGAAGACGTTCAGTTCACTTCCAAGGCAAACAGAAGAAGATGACCCAAGCGGATGACTGATAAACCAAAAGGCGCGGCGGGATCACCTTCTGGCCAGGAACAGAAGTCATCCGTCGACAGCTGAAAATGGGGTGAAAACACCTATAAATATATTTTAACCTACATTATTAAAGTGAAGTTTGTTGTAACATTTGACTCATTTCTTAGAATGAAATCAACTGCTTTATGAAAGGTGCTTCTTTTTATTATGAAAATATTTCATGCATTGCGATTCAGATTTTATACCGTATTTGCTGTTATCAGGTTGTCTTATTTTCTGCATGTCATATATATGTGCTAATATTAATATATCATGCACACACATGAAAGCATATCGTAATGCTTGACCCAAAGCTGATAAAAATTTTCTGTACTTCCTGGGACTATTGAAACCCCAAGCGAAAAATATAGCCCATTTCTTTCTCTTTTCGGTGTAATACATTGAAACCGTTAGCCGTTTTTATGATGCTGTTGGTCCAGTCGCCGATTATCGCTTTTGAACAGCAGCCGGCAAATCCACAATGGGTAGCGCTAAACAATAATGTTTTCCATTGGCCGGATAGCTGCGACAGCTTCCAACCCTCTAGTTGAGTTGCGTTCAGAATCATATCCACTGTTAGGGTCATGTACGATAAACGGAACCGCACTTGTTAACGTAAAATAGTTAAAGACTATAATTATACCAAGTCGCTATGTCCATAAGAGCATACATTTTATGTAACACATTACTATAAAGAAACCAAAACAGTATCTTCAAATCCATTTCGAAAAAATTAGGAATTTGCATTTTACCAATCACTTATCTATGGTAGGTAGAGAAATGACGGTAATCTAATCAACAAATCCGTATCCAAATTGAATCCGAAAATACGTTTTTAGGTTAGTTGAACTCCAAAAAGCTATATTTGAAAACGGTCTTGCGGTGTATATCTGTGGAACAAACCGAGCGGGATGACTCAAGCAGTAACATCTGTGGCCCGCATTCTGGAGGTTGCGGTTTCGAACCGCGGTGACCGCCTACTCTGACCCATGAGTTTTTTTCGGGGGTTTTCCCGGGTCGTCAAGCGAATACTGGAATGGTTTCTTTCAGAGCCAGGTATTTTCTCTCCCTACATTTCGTTCCATTCATCACTTTGTCCTTCCTTCATCCCTTTGGTTTGTGTCGGCGATGGTGTTTCGGTGTAACGTAGCAGGGGAAAAGGATGCTCTGTGTAAACTCTCTCTTTACCTCGGCTTTCGGCTTTACCCGAACCGCCTTGGGCTCCCCCTGTGTGGAGCGGGGACACCGGTCCGCCTGTCTGTCTGCCGGGGTGTCTACATCTAACTTAGGAACCCTGATTTTGCTTCACCGTCGCTCCTGGATCTGGCCGTCCCGTGTTTCCTCTCGCCTCATCCTTCCTCCCAGGGACACCCCGTCGTGGGGCTTAGGTACAATATCCACTCTTGATCGTTGACGAGTCTCCTCCGTAACAGAAGATAAGGAAAAAAGAATGAAAGGCACAGAGAGAAACATTTTAAGAAAGTTCCCGACAAAACAAATGATCCTTTTTGTGGAAATAGTTTGCTCATATTTTATTTCCTCATAAACAACGATTTGAATTAAAACATCATATGCATTAGATGTTGACATTAAATACAAAATAAATAGTAGAAAGATGGGCTTGTACACCGTGGAACAACTATTCTTTCTAGAATAGCTACGAGCGAAACGTCTGGAAAGAATAGTTGTTCCAGTAGGCCACGACCCACAAACCCGGAAACCAATCTTTCTACTATTGACACCGACCGTGAAAGCCTTCATTGTTTAATAAAATATATTACTTTGAGTTTTACTGTTTTTATTTATATAGCCTTCAGCATTTAACGACATATCGAAGGCTTTTCCTTTGAAACAATTTCACATTGGCAACGATCACTCATTTACTATTGTATTAATAATTGCGTTTGTATTAGGGTATACAACGGAACGGGTCACCTCACTCTTACGTAAAATGTATTCTGACTATCAATCCCCGGAGGAAGCGATAGAGTGAAAGAACCACAGGAAGCTACAGGTCACAGGTAGAATGGCCAGAGACGCGCAGAAGTCCTTGAAGGGACTTTCCAGTACTGGAGCTGCACAGAGAAGGCCATATAACCTCTAGTGTTCACGGGGAATACTCTTTCTTTGTAACAAGCATCCACGCCATCAGTACGACATCAATGTTCTTATGTGGAGAACAATTAATTCATTAGTTGACCTAATAGAGGCTATTGGTAGAGAAACCGGTAGATCCATGGTTCAAATGCTGATTATAGCATTGACTTTTTCAGTTGTCTGATTCTACCTCTCCAACCTTGTCCTACATGCATGGCTGTCGTGGAAGAACAACTAATTCATTAATTGACAAATAGAAACTAAAATATGAAGCTAAGAACTAAACTATATTGAGATCTCCTTGTGGTTTACTAGGCAAAAATGCGTTTCAGCTGGAATATTTAATGTCCTACTGACATGTTGCCATGGTAACTGATTCGGAGGAACCGGACCGAGACCGAGAGAACCTTGGTTCACATCTCGACTATGGCAATAATTTTTCAGTCGTCTGATTCTACCTTTCCTACCTTGTTCTACACCCATGGCTGGTGTCGAAGAACAATTAATTCAAAAATATTTCATATCTTTATTAAAAAAAACATGAAGGTAAAATACACATTTCACAGGTAAAGTATAGACGGTAGTTCCAAAAATGTTAACAGTTCTCATAAAAGTTCAGTAGTATAAAGCAGTAATCACAGGAAATTAATTGGTGTACTGCAGTTTGCTTTGGATCCACTGAAGTTCAACAAGTTAGACCTGCGGAGATTCAACAAAACAGCGGTCTTGACATCAGCAAGTTTCATGCGGCATAAAACATTAGATAAATATGAATCAATTGATTTGGATGTGACAAGAAACGCACTGCTATTTGGATGTTTCTGTACAACAGAAAACTGTGATATTGTTAAATGCATCCTCTTCAATGACCAAAATGCAAACTCCCCACTATGTATTGACATCCAGAATGTGTTTTTGTTTTTCACCATTTCCTTGATATAAAAGGTAAACATATTTTCCCTTCTTTTGAATAACCTTGCATATCGGTCTTTAATTCACATTGTGTACATGATTTTGTAGACAAATATTGTTTTCAATTTACTGTAGATAACATCCGTCAGTTGCCTTAGAGATGTTGCATAAACCATGAAAACTTACCCCTTCAAGTAAACCACCCAACAAAATTGGCCAAGTTTAAATTTCGAGGTTGTAGAAATCAGATTATCATAGGCGTCTAGCAATAAGATAATTGTAGATTCTTTTATACTATTGTGGAGGATATGAAATATTACATAACTGTTTTCCTCTGGTTTTAACTATTTTTTTCTTATTACCTTTTCAAATAGCATGTAATACAATAAAATTATTGACCTGCTTTTGAAGGTACTCGTGTGCATTTTGAAAAATTCCTAAAAGGTTTTACTAAGTATACTGGAGAGTTTTGGATAGATATGCTTGTGTTTAAACACTGCTTTTCTACACATATTATATTACCACCTACTATTACATTTTTTTAATTGTAACGATATTGTTTTTAAATGTAAAAACCAATAGTGTAACGCAAGGTCAATTTTAACAAGCCTTTATGATTCGTTCATTGACTTGTTCCTGTTTATATTAGGACTGAAACAGAATTGGTATTTGTTTATTCATCGAGTATCTCTGTTTATTCATGCAGTTTTTTATTTCCACTCAATCTGTGCTTTTACAATTAGCATATTTGATGTGCGCAAATATTTATTTCAACCATTTGGTTTTACTCTGGTTAGTTTGGCACGCTGTTGGTTTTGAATGCCAAAAAATCTAGGAAAATTCTTTAATAGAAATACTTCAACCATTCCATTTCCAGTTCCTTTAAAGACAATACAGTACACCAGATTCAAATAAATGAAAAAAATGATCCAAAAGTAGGCGAGAGCTATTAATGTACTCATTAAGAATATAAAAAATGCATTACAAATTTATCTAATTGACATCAATTCAGTGATAATATTTAGCATTAACAGGAAGCAGATAGAAAAATCGGATATGTTACTTTAATTACTATCCCTGTTTTGCAAATTATTCTTACAAAACCTTGATTTTCCATTTACTTCAGGTAAATCCAGAAAAAAGTTTATAGAAATGATTTCACTGCGCATTTCTTGGTAGGCAGGAGGGTATACTGAAAGCTGAAGCGTTAGTCAATTGTCTCAAAACCGCGTGCTTTTATCCTGGCTTAAAGATCCCACCCAGTCTGTGTATGACGTAATGAGAAGCAAAAGAATGGTGACTTAGCACTTGTGAAAGTTTTCAATAAAGCGTCGTCAAATTCAAAGTAATATAATAACACACATATTTTGTGTTAACTACACCTGTATCTTTCTGTAGTAATTTTTTTGTTAAGTTGCTATCAAAATACAATCAGAACAAGGAGTACTTAACCGTCTATTCGCAGAAAATTCATCATTTATGTTTTTTATGCGCATATTTCAAATATTAAATATTTTCATTCCTAGAGCCGATTTTCGGAAATGAAAAATTAACCAACTTCTTTCTATGTTGGAGGTGGGAGAGCTCAATTGAAAAGTTTCCCCTGGCATGTTTGACTCATGTATAAAATACTTATTTATTCAACCTTTCCTTATGTGCTGTTTATAGGCAGAGAGATATACATAGATATTATTATTACTATTATTATTATTATTGCATTCTTTATTTGGATCTCTGTATCTCAAATCATCAGTTTCCAATAAATCTCAATATCAAGCTTTTGGGTGGAGTACAATATTTGCTCTACCTACTATAGATAAGCAGCAGAGAAAGTAAAAACAGGCTTTTACACAAATAATCTACAAAGTATGCATAATTAGAAAAATAAATTCTAATGCATAAAACTAAAGCCATGCGCATGTTACACATCAAGCTTTTTCGGAGGAAATGTAGAGACTTAATGTAAGAGATGGGCTATTTTTCGCTCTACTAATTTGAAATGCGAGAAACAGCGAGAGAACATTTATTTTCGCGCTTTATTTACGCTAATACGTGCTTGTTTCATTACAAGTGCCTTATTTGCAGTAAATGGTGGACAAGTCCCGCTAATGAACTGTAAACAAGTTTTACAGGATGTCGGGTCATCGCGTTTCCCTCGGGAGGTTTCGCAGCAACTAGCTATTTCTGGACGCCAGCCATGTCTTTAAGCATGTTCACTCCAGCACCGGCGATTTATGGCTTTAGCGACACTGCCATTGACATCCCACGTACTGCAGATAAAACAAGCTTAACTTTATTATTAGCTAAGTTTCCATTGTGTTTGCCAACGGCAAACCCGTTTTGATTTATAGCTCGGATAGGGAGTGGGCGCGAGAAATGGTACTGTGTTTTTGACCCTCACTGTATACCACACCCAACAGTAGCGGCTAAGGACAAATAGAGCACCTAATTTCGCACTTTTTAAAAATATTTCATTACTCCCACACAGACCTCATCGACTTTGAGGCAACCTATAAGTGAGAGTGGCTAAAACATCGATTTTCTTACTTTTAGTGTTATATTTTGTTTGCACCTTTTAGATTTATATTCTGCTTACAACATTCTAATAATTGTGATATTTATCAGTAGTTCAGAAATTTAAATATTGCTGCCCATGTATATTTTGCGATACTCTATTTTCAAATGTCTTTTTCGCCAATTTTTTTTAACATCATGCAATCTTCAAATTGCTCCACGTGATGCATATATCAACCAATTTTCCTGAAAGTTTCAAAATGGTTAGAGAACTGTTGAACAAAAGCAACTCTTGGTTCTTTTACATAATGCATATATTGGTGCAAACTTAGTGCATACTTAGTGCAAAAAATGAGGAAAAGTATGACATCAATATCTGAAGTGTTTTTAAAGCAAGCTAATAAACGATTTCCTATTTTTACATGGTTTATTTGAACGGAAGTTAAATTTTAAAGCCCAAATCTGGAATCGTTTATCGCCAGGAGCATTTTGAAAAAAGTGTAACATTAGAACCTAGAATTTAATGAGTAATTTATTTATCAATATTGGTTTAAATAAGAGGTTACACATTTACAACGTTTGTGGTACAGAACACGCCTATTATCAGATAAAATGTCAATTTAATTAGTAAATAATTTCGGATTTTAATATTTCTATAAATGGTTATATTAATAATTTAAACACTTCGCAGCATTCCTAGATTCATTACTCGTTTCTTCTACTCCCTACAGGCACAAGTAGCTCGAGGAATTTCCTTTCGCAAGTATAGCTTGTGTGATTATTACAAATGAGGATATATTATAGATAGCGATGTAACATCGATATTTGGTGATATCGAAGTATTTCTAATAATCTTGAGTTAAATCTTCGATATTATTTCGCTACTTTTAAAGGTTTTTTAATTTCTGCACTTCTGATCCAGTCATCGTTATTGGAAGTATTTTCGTTTCACTTGGTGTTAGACAAGGACAAAATAAATAGAATTGTTACGACGGTTTAGGGGTAATATCTACCTCATACTAAATACAAAGGAATTATGCAAAAATAATAATGTTTGAGGAAATACTTTCTGCAGGAATAAACATAAACGAACCAAAATATAAAGTAATGATACAATGAAACAGAAACTAACAGAAACAAGCATGAAAGTAGAATGCAGATGAGGGTGTGGGACCTGCCTCTCGTTAAATATGTAAAGAAGAATATTTCAGAAAATAAGAATAACTGCAGGAATAAACATATCAGAATAAAAAAAAACAATAGAATGAAACAGAGAATAATTGTTAAGGGGAAGAGAGAACCACCACCACCACCACCACCACCACCACCACCACCACCACTACTGTTTATATAAATGGAATAAATGCGGATAGGCAGAAGCACGTAGTTTTATTTAACTTTCCCTACCCGAAACGAGATTAGAGTAGTTAGCCAAATGCAGACAATTTAGGCAACAATAACAATAAGAACGAGAAGAATAGAAGCAGCAAACTTCGAGCAAACGTCCTGGATTCGAGCAGCACAACACTACAGAATTCACATTGTTGCCTAGCGCGTGCCACTAACGTATTGTTGTGTCCACCATTCCTGGCATCTGCCCATAACTAACATTTCATGGGCTCTTATATCTAGATGAAAGAACACAACGTAATGGGGGTAGGTACTCATGTAGCCATGTATATACATCTGACTCACTACTCTGCAGATTCTACAGATTTCTGGCTCGGTAAGTGACTCGCTCTCATCCTTTGTATTAACTTACTCCGGTAACAGTAGTCGGTTAATTCAGAAGAATTAAATCTGAAATTCAGACGTGAGATATTTCAGCGTTTGAAAAAGCTTATTTTGGTGGCTCAAGCCAAAGTCCCCATAAATGATCATGGACGTTAAAGGGGGTTATACAAATGACACAATAAGAAAAGAACATATGCAGCAGCAGCGTTAGTAGTAGTAGTAGTAGTAGTAGTAGTAGTAGTAGTAGTAGTAGTAATAGTAGTACTAGTAGTAGTAGTAGTAGTAGTAGTAGTAGTAGTAGTAGTAGTAGTAGTAGTAGTAGTAGTAGTATTAGTAATGACGCAGATTTAAATAGATGAATATAACATATCTATTAAATGAGTTAAACCCTGAAGTAGATGAATTGTTGTTCCACTGTTGGGGAGCCAAAAGTTGACAGTAGTTACAACCACGTACGTTACAAAAATTCCGGTGGCCTTCGCCCCAAGTTCACTTTCCCGTGGCCTTCGCCCCATTTTTAAAAAAATCAACTTTCTATTTTAATGTTTCTTTAAATATTATATATGTATATTTGCCTCGGCTTAGTCAGTAGTAATTTGCAGAAACACATATCTCTTAGCAGGGCTGGAACGGCTAAAGATTGAAGACTTACACAATTTATTATTTTTACTTCACTCCTGTTTTATTAATCTTCACACGATTAAATAACAGTTCATTGATATATCATACTGTAGAGCTGCGAGATTATTTTATTAATTGCACTTTTTTTAACACGTAAACTTTATATTATTCTCGCCGTAATGAAGTTTCATGTCTCACACTTAACCTGCTCCGTGCTCAGGAACGCTGTCTAGTAGTGTCTAGTGTTTACCGCTTAAATTTGTAAATTTCTCTATTTCAAGTCTCTGATTGGCTAATTCTACTCCATTAGAATACTTTTATTTAACTTTCAGCACTTCTAGTTTTTGATTGGCTGTTTATAAACTGTTTTAAATATTGCATTATTATTCCAAAAATTACTAGTAGTCTTTATTAAACTTTCTAATTCATTATTGCCGCAAGGTTACCTCATTGTTAGCAAATTTTGGCTTCTATTCTCACAGCTCCTACATTGTTAAATTACGTAATGCATTCACGTAACATTATTAAAATGTACATAATAATGTAAACATAATACAATGCTGTTACAAACACTTTACATATTTTTACATACACATATTGCTTTTTAGGCGGGCAGTTATGATATTTTTTATTATATAATTAGACTGATATGATTTAAGTGTTGAAAATACTGCCTCAACCCATTTTGTAATTGCAATATTCAAAGAGATGGACATTACTTGATACTATATTTCTTATGAATACAAAATGTTAAAATTATAAATAACGATTGTTGGAAAATACTACACAAATTTTTAATATCCTTAAAGAATTGTTATATTATGAAAAATGAATTAAAATTGTATTATGTAAATAACAAAAGAAAAGAAAAATTAATAACGTAAAAAGACATTAACAAGAATGAACGAAAAACATGCCAATCAAACTAAATATTATAATATAAATATATTAAAGAGAATTTGTATATAATTTGTAAAATGTTTTAGTTATACCTAGTAACTAGGCCAGTAAGCAAACGACGTTGAATTTTTTTTATTACCCTAGAAATTTTCTTAAAGAAGACGACACCTTGGGCAACGATCAAAATAAACAATTTAAATTGTAAGGCATACTATGTTACATTATATGCAAAGGAATTATCAATAATGAACTGTAAAACAATAGAATGAACGAACGGAATTAGAAATTTTTGAATAAGTAACATTAAAATAAAAAGGCAAATAGTATTCTAAAATTTGTTACTCACCTTGACCGAAAGAAAATAAAAACACTTTTCAGTGAACATAATTATTATTACTGTTGTTATTTAAACTGTCTTACCTTGCGAAAAACACGTAACAAAAACCATGAACAGGAACAAATTACATTTAACTGAGCTACACGTTTTTTAACATAACTTAAAAGAACCGGACAAATCTAGGAAAATAAAATAAAGCTTTAACAGAATTTTAAAGCGTAACGCACGCTACAGCATTCCAACAATTACTGAACGGAACTAATATTCCGCCAAGAATCACTTCTGCCCCACCTGGCAGAAACGATAATACCAACTGATTTATTGGAGCGGTAAGTTCAAATCGAGCAATTATTAGTTACAGCGTTCGGGACGACCAGCTCAATGAAGAGTTTCTAGATCCAGATCCACAGCCGGAACAGAATCCCTAACAGATCCTGTACCAGCACTAAGTATTAGATTGATTCTCAGGGCAAGGTAAATAAATAGGAACATTATTGTGCTACTGAGAAACCTCACTGGTTACGAGTATAATGCATTTCATAATTTATTTTAAATTGAGTTTTATTTATAGACGCTCTTTAACTCGTATGGTTCTTAGCGTCCCATTCAATATTGGGCGTGAAAGACCGGAAATTTTGCTCAGAGGCCTCCTTATCAGGCTTGAGGTTCTTTTACATTCCGTAAATCTATAACACCGGACCACCGCTTTACTTCGCTTCCGAAGGAAGACATGCTAAGGATTTTTACGCCCGAAAAAGATCAATCGCCCACCGCGGCTTTGATACCGCGATCTCGGAAACTAGAGGCTAGCATGGTATTCCTAACCACGGAGGAAGATCATAGTCAAATTTTTTAAAAGACAGCTGCTATGTGATTGCTTTGAGATTCCGATCTCTTTGCATGGCCGAGAGAGACAGAGAGGCAATAGCAACTTTTCGCTTGAGGAAAGTAAATCTAAACCAATAACAAAGAATATTCCGGAAATGAAGAACCCCAAAAACACTTTATGTGAAATAAATTGTGTGCAATAATGAGATTTATATATTTTAGTTTTTATCTCCCTCTTGCAGTTTATCAGTTACACAAAAGTCATTCTGAATAAACAGGTCTCTACAGGCTATTCTCAGAAAATTCAATACGTACATTTTGTTTTTCATGCAAATATCTTAAACATGTTGTATTTGAGTGAAAACCGTTAGAGTCATTTTGAGAAAATCAACACAAAGGAAATATTTTCCATAAAAGATAATTTGGAGTGGGGTAATTTTGTTGAAAATCCTGTGTCTTATCTTCAGAATTCAAATTTACTATTTAACCGATTTAAGTTATGCTGTTCACGGACAGAATCACACACACACAGACAGACATAGACGCACAATACACGCACGTTTTTCAAAAATAACCTTTTTCCAGGGAGCCTCAAAATACGTACTTCTGGTAAAATCTCGGTATCGAATTTTGTTATGAAATGCAATACTTTCTTTACTTACCATACCTATTAGTAGAGAAGGTAAAAACTACTACTAAGGGTTTTGGTCTTCAAATATTGACATTTTATTAAGAAATCTCTCTTCTATACGGGAACAAACATTTCTTTATAGTTATAATCAGAAACAGCTTTTAGCGTGCCAGGTTTTCCAGAACAAAGCAATAAAACAAACAATGAAAGAAAATAAGGCTTGTGTCAGGCACTTAGTACATTTTAAAAGTGCACATTTGCCTCTTTAGACTCTGTTTCCAATGAGCCGCCACTGCCCTCATGTAAGCCAAAAAAGGGGTAAATTCTATGATGTACTGCACATTAGTAAGCGAAACAGCTGTTCCTTGCAGTTACATTCTCCCTCCTGTATGTGAGCCCGTGTTTGTACACTTTTTGCTTTAATTATGCTGCACCAAATCTCGTAGAAGGTGCTTCCAAGCGTTACGCACGTACAGGTCTCCTGTGTTTGCATACGACCCGAAGCTGCTTATACAGTTTCGATAAATATTTGCTCCCACCAAGGACCTTAGGCATTCGGTGTGGGATTTTAAAAGTGAATGAGATAAAGGGGTTCCCTGAACAGCAGATCAGCAAATACTGTCGCTGGTAGCGAAAGTATCATGAAACGCACACGTAAGAACCTTAAAATAGCAACAGGCCTGAAGTTAATTTTCAAATAAACTTTAAATTAATTTTATTATGTATGAATGGATTAATATCGTAGACGAACGAATTAACTTTTTTTCGGATGGTTGTAACTCAAAGCTTGTAATTTTAAAAATATTACATCTTCTTTCTTTTAACATATATACGTTTATAACCTATTATAAACTCTTGCAGTTATCTTGTAATTGGATGAAAGGTGCTATTTCATTGTTATTTTACATATATTAAACCGTTCTACTATACCGCGTCTCACGCTTAAAATACAGTACAGAACAAATGAGAGCACTGTTGCCACATGTACTATAGGCATGCTCGCAATTTCGGTGCCCAGCTTAATTTAATATCATCTTATGAATGTTACATTACCAATTAATGAAATATCTGCACTGCTATTTGAGGCTATTGTAGGCCATTTCATTTTCACCTGCACTTTCTCTCCTCTTAGTATTTTGAAATCGATTTTACAGACATAAAAATATGTACTATCAAAGAAATATGGAGGTATAAAAAAATAAAATTCATAATTTTGCAGGCTATCATTACTGTTTGCCTTTGACAAAATTACACACAACGTGGGTGGAATATTTTAAAAAAGCAAATAATTAAGATGCGGCTTTGCTTTAGTCCATTATATTGCGTTAACCTAGCGTTTCTTAGTTTCCCCATCCATTTTATTTTCTTGTTTGATGGCGTCCTTTCAATCTTTCCTCTTTTATCCTATTATTACTATTTCTGAATATCCGGTAGCCCCTGACTTTTTCTTGCTAACACTCATTTATGGAAAATCTAACATCGTTATTAATTTGCGTTTCTTCTTAGTTCACCAATAGCTCGTCTCCTCTTAGCTTCTCTCACCTTAACTATAAATATTTACGGAAAATATTAAATAAATAACCTACATAACACTTCATAATGTTCTACACGCTATAAACCTACACAATTCCTTACAAACTGATGTTAACCTTTACTGCCTTTTGCCTCGCGCCTGATAGCTGAATAGATGTATGACTTTTGTTTGTCAAACACATTGAAAGCAAGAAGTTACAGGATTCCAGCTTCTTTTAAAAACTGTCTCAAATGATCCTCAACATCATCTCTCTCTTGTTCCCCGTTGTAAACCCAAAAACAAAGTTGCTGGCTAAATTTTCTGCTGCATAGAGAATTTCTAAAAAAATTTAATTTAAAAAAATTATAACCGTCATATTATTAAAGATATAGAATTGAAACTGGGCAGGTATCATTATTTTGGTTCAATGTAGCGCAGAAAAAACATTGTTACATTCTATTCTTTAGTTTATCAGTTACTGCATGGAAACAAAAACTATCACGCGCTTATAGATAAACGCGTTTTGTTTAGAAATTTGTGCCCACAGAAATCATTAAAGACTCCAAAAATCTATAATCTAATAGAGAAAAACTTTCTCATTAGGTTAATGTTTTTAAAGTTGAAAATTATAGCAAGTGAATATTCACACCATGTTTTTAGCAACTTGGCGACAGCGCGAGAGTAGAAAAAGACGAAACTAATGGTAACATGCATGCGTTAGATAGAGACAGAGATGTACCATTTAGCTCCCTACTGTTCTTTTAAGTTTAAGAAAGCTATAGTATGTATTAAATTAAGCGCCTAATACGAAATTTATCCTGAAGTACACATTTGACAGCCCGCTGCTTCTTCGTCACTATAATACGAATCCTTTGGTGTAGTAGGGGCGGAATGGCTGGCTATTTCTTTTATAGGTAGTGTTTAA
Source organism: Deroplatys truncata (assembly GCA_030765065.1). Lineage (NCBI taxonomy): Eukaryota > Metazoa > Arthropoda > Insecta > Mantodea > Mantidae > Deroplatys > Deroplatys truncata. The sequence goes on from CM060986.1 coordinate 63,630,799, forward strand.
GATGCGACGCAATATGAATATGTTACGTTTTTTATCGTTGCTATAAAAGTTAAAAATTATTCCCATCTGCGTCTATTTACATACAAGCCTGGCATATTTTAAACATATTCCTGAACCCTCCGCAATATGTTCAAAACATTTCTTTAACCGAAATGTTTGAAAACGAACACCGGGTAATGACTTCTGCTTTTTCGAGCACATACGGATGTGTTGCATAAACTTTATATTTAACATTCACCAGATAATCACGTAGATTTTAATAAGGAGCATCCTGCACAGTGACGCTATGGGCTAGAGCGTGGAGCTCTGGTTCCTGGTCATGGAATGTGCTCGGGTTCGATCCCACCCATGGGAGGGGATTTTAAATCCCGGATATAAGACCGGTGCCCACTCAGTAACGTGAGGAAAGTGAGGCAGTAGTCCTGCGCCAACTTTCCGGCTGGGGGATGCGTGATGCCGGCCACATCACCTCCCTGTGTCGTTGGATGATCGCGTCCGTATGGGGTGTGGGACTGGCAGTCGGATTGGCAGATCCAGGCCCTTCGCCACCGCAGTGCCAGAGGATTTACTTTTTAGTTTAAAGCAGCGATTTTCTTGAATTTGTTCCCATGACAGTCCTTATCTGGTCTAATTCTTCCTCAGTTAGGTCTGTTGGCGTCTATGTTGCCTTAATTCTAACACAAACAATCTGTTTAAAAATTTTTATTAACCTATAAGTTTGGATTTGTTACGAGAGGTAACATCCCACCAGGCCTTCCTCCCTGACTGGGTTTTTTTTCAGGATTTTATTAGTCTCCATAGCTAGTAAGTGCCGGAGAAGTGCCATAAACTTCGGCCCGGAACGCTTCCTTTTGAAATTCCCTTTGCCATAATTTCTTTCATGTACCATCAGTATCAGAGTCTCTTATACCTATAAAATAAAAGCTTGCATTAAGTACTGCTTAAAAAAACGAACGGTAATTTCTGTATAAATTCAGGTTTACATGTCATTTTGTTCTTTTTTTTCTTCAAAACCTAACATAATAAATACACATTGTTTTGTAGGATACACAATAAACACAATTGCCAGACAGGTTCACAAATTCATTTCCACTACAAATTGTGCGAAACAACATTAGATGAACTACTGATGCTGTTACCCTCCGTAGGCGCGTGAGCGAAGCTTCCGCAGAGCAAATCTGATAAACACGGTACACTATCCTAGGTAAACAGCACATAAAGAAAAAAATATGAGACTCCAAACTATTCTTATATCTGTTACTCCTTCGTTTCTAATGCTGCTTTAAATAATCCTGTAAGCTCTAAGTATAATAAACCACAAGCATACGAGAATCGAGAATGCAACATGTAATACGAATCTTCAGACTCACAAACTGATGTTTTCGCAATGGAATCTTTTGCCAGAGGAAAGCAAAACTTTTCTCGTTACTTTAACTGTATGAGTTAAGTTCTGGAACGGCTTCGCGTTACTTAAGGCCTGTTCGCAAAGATCCTTCTTCAAGTGCTTTTAACGAAATGGCCCTTCTTAAGAAGTTGTCTGGCATCCTCAGTCCATAAACTTTTGAACTCTCATTTAAACCAATTATGTATGGAACAGCGTGAGGCTAAAGCAATCTTGCTAAAATATTCGTTGAGTATGGAACTTCTTTCACAAAACCCGATTTTTTGTTTTTAATGCTAGTGCAGTAGCCAAGCGGGGATAAAGGGAAGAAGCGTTTACAATTACGTTTGCAAAGGGTATCCGGACGGTTTTATGAAACAAACTATTATATTCTGTAATTATACAATGAAAAACACTCAAAATAATATCCATATGTGCTAAATTTATTATTAAAAATTTATGGACAGTTTAGAATTAAGAAAAAGAAGAAAAATAATCTGAATACCTTTCCTTTTGATATAGTTTGTTTGAATTAATTTATTATTGTACAACTACTTTCTTATGAAATTCCTTAAAGCTATGCCAGTTATAACTGCGGTTTCCTTTCCTTGTGATCTAATTAGTAGAAATGTTGGGAGATTGACATAAAGTTATTGGGAATTATGAATAGAATTGCTAGTAATTTTGGCAATGCGTAATACTCACTTAATTTCTCTATCACTAAATTAGGTTGGAGAAGTAGGATGTTCAACATAAACTTTGATAACGAGAACCACTAAAATAATAACTATTTATATTTACTTCTGTCTTTTTTAGAAAAAGATTCGTATCAAAATTCAGTATCTTTAAGGATGCGAAAAATATTTTTATAAAAATTCACCCAACTCAAGACTATCCCATACATGGAAATTGTTTAGATATTTTTAATTTTCTTAAAATGTCTTAATAATTTTGATTGAAATGCCACATTTCTAAATTACTAATAAAATGAATATCTTTAATTTTCTGTGAATTGCTTGTAAAGTTGTTGTAATTCTGTATAAGTTTTTAATAATTTTATATAAATAGTAAACCATAAGAAATTTATCCTAGGTAGTGCTTTCTGTACCCAATAGCTGTGTTCGAAGTATTTGTTATATCTTTAAGTTTTTCCAGGAAGAAGCGACATGTGGCATCTATAAAACATGTTTGAAGATATGTAATTCTTTTTGCGCGTTGGTTCATTAGTAATAATAGACTTAAGATATGCAAATCGTAGTGTTTTGTTTTGTGTATTTTGCGTGAAATCATGTACATATTTTTGAGTCTGAGGTAATTTCTTGTAGATTTGATAGAGAAGGCTCCTAACACATCCGAGTATTTTTATAATTTAGTATAACATTTTCCAATGAAACATAATTTATATTGTATAATTAGGAATTATGATTACCATAATGACTATGATTGTTTAATTATTAATGTAAACTCTGTTGTAATTCTGGTAAAATTTATACCCAAAAATGATGGTTTGCTTAAAGTTATTATCGACTATTTTAAACAATATTTAAACAATAATTGATTTCATAGTTTCTTTATGGTGTAATGCATTTCACGTATTTAAGCGATATTTGCAATGCAACGCTTTAAATTGGGATGTATAAACATTAAATGATTTTCAGAGGATACTCAGGTAAAACTAATATTCGCTAATATTGTAAATCAAGCCTGGTGAATGCGGTTTGCCCTCGAAGTCTCAAGAATAGGCGTAGATCCACATCACAATATCTAGAAGCACAAAAAATTCCCGATTTCTCTTGAATGACGCGACTGGCAGCCTGTAGCTCCCACGAAACCATTCGTGCAATAGCAGAAGACCAGCCCGCTATTAGTCCCCTAGGCAATGTAAACGATACGAAATACTATATATTACGCTTATCTTTCGTTATAAAATGCGTTTGCAATGAGGTCCTTCTGGCTGTTTTCTGTTCAACAAATTATTGAACACTAAGAATTTCTGCAGCCCAAATATTAGAAAACACACCAGGATAATGTCCTCCAATTTGCAGAGTGTATGGAGATTTGCTGCAAAACTTTATTTTTAAGCATTCCTCACAGATAATAATCACATGGATTTAAATCTGGTGAGCGAGTACTTCTTTCAATTATTCCTTTATCGAACATTGTTATGCGAGGCAGGGATTTTGTTGAATTTCTTTTCACAAGAGTCTGTATCTCGTCTGATCTGTCTGACCTTAGAGCGGTTGACTATGTTCATTTTTTCTTAATACGTCTGTGAATATTTCTTATTCGGATTTGCTATCCAAAGTGACAGCAGAGAATTTCTTTATAAATTCCAGTCGATCGCAAGTGGAGCAAAACTCAATTGAACAGTCGCGCGCTGTTCTACAGTAAACGTCGTGATATTTACGCGTAGTAAATACAATCAGCAGAACAGTTCCAAATAATATTATTCCCAATATATACCATGCAAAACTGGTTAGTCTGAGGCGTGATTGGCGTTCCCTCCTTAGGACCGCGAGATAGTTGACTGCAAAGCTAGGTACCACAGTTACTATAATTCAGACCGAAAGACCTCCAGACGCATCGACATTTTCGCCAACCCCGCTTTATGCAGATAAAGAATCATATGAATTTGAACAAATATGCAAAAATATATTTTTGCACTTATAATATTTGATATTTTCCCAGATACCTCTAGCATTTTATGATAGCCTTTCAGCAATAATACCTATCAGCTATTTGCAATTGTCAGATTTAATGACGTACAAAGTGATACATTTTTTGCACAAAAACATGTTTTCTGAATACTTATTAATGTAATTGTTAAATAAACTTAATATCGTTATGAGCGAATTGCTTAAAACTGAACCTTGGGCTGGTTGGAATTTTCATTCGATTTTATTTCACGTTCCTTGTAGTTGCTTAATATATTTTGTACCAGATTATTTAGAAAAAGCATGCACTTTTATTCGGTGTTTAAATCTATTTTTAAGAAGTAGGAAAATTTATGCCTTATTAATAGTTTTTTGAAACACAGCTTTCGTGTATACAGGCTGCCACTATGACAAAGCACACTTGAGGATAATAATTTAAAACTGAAGTGAAATAATCAATGGATATAAAAACCTGAATTATAAATTACATGTCAAGATTATTATTACATAAGAAAAATTAATTAATTACTTAATATTTGATAGAATGAATTAAAACAAATATCTAACTTAAATACTATATTATACCAAAATAATTCAGCGCTCTTTTGTAATTAATGTGTTAAATTGTTTCCTACTTTATCTAAAATACTTCAAACTTCTCCTGGTGTATGCTAAATATTGTATCGTGTGGAAAAAAGCTATTGAAATCTAACGTTGTCTTTCAGTACTATTTTCCATTTTGAAGAAAATAAATTCATGCAGAATGTGGAACAAAATAAATATGAATCTTAAGATAATATATTATTGTGTTAGCTACGTAAACATCTTTAATAAAATTTGAGTTTTTCAGTGTTCCTGTTTGAGATTGTCTCATTAGTAATTAAACACTAACATTTTAAGGCATTAATGCACTGTTTATTATGGTGCTTTTGACCCTCGTAGTTCTATACACTGTGATAGGTGTCCAGTTTTTCATATAAATTCTGCGAGAACATTTATTCAGACAAATGAAAGTGCAGCAAAACGCTCTGCTTAAATAGTATCATAAAATAGCACAGAGTACATTGATTTAAAGTGTTTTCAGCCTAAAAACAACTTGAGTTATACAAAAGACATAAATTTAGATATTAAAAGCGAAGGTTGAAACCGTAAGAACCTCATACCAAAAACCCCACGTTGAAGTTTAAAGAATCAATCCAATATTATAGTCCTCGAATCTGAAAAATCTGAGGTGAACGCTCACACACTTTCTCCAACATGAAGAAAACACATACACGCACACGCGCACGCGCACATAAATGCATTAAATTTATTCTTCTAGAAACACAACATCGATCGATATAATTTAACATAGGAATTATTTAAAGTGCCTAGTTATACACAACATGCAGAAACAACATTCAGATATTTATTCGTAGCATCAAACTCTTACGAGGAAAAGTAAACAGAAGAATCGTATACTTTCAGATATATGCTATCAGATGACGTACTTGGGAAGGTGAAAACATACAACATAGAATATTTCGAATACAAGTTTGACAGAAATGGACTTTTTAACGAAATCCACATTTTCGTCTTTGTCTATCTCAGATTCCCCAAATTATACGAAATATGCAAAATGCAGTCGGCAAGAAGAGTATTCATACCGAAAATATATATTCAATATATAAAGCTCCCTTGTCTCACTTTCCCATTGTTCAGTGTGGAATTGCAATTACAATGAAAATAAGCATACACATACCTTATCATATGAGATGTTGGAAATGTTGTTCTTCTCTATCCACATGTCTTTGGTATCTTCTCAAGAAATTTTGATTCACATTCGAGAGTTCAATACCCGAAACTGAGTAAATTTCTTGCCTTGTGTTTTCTTTTATTCCTTAAAGTGTATGGGAATTTGTTGCATCCATCTTATTTTTCATGTGATCATCATGGTTGTGTAAATTTCTGTAACTGGATTTTACGAAATGATAGGGTAATTGGCACACGTTTAATATTCTTCTCCGACGAAGTATAGCTTCATTTATATGGATGTGATTCACTAAAATAACATACTGAAGCACAGAGGATGTTACACACGAGATTCCCTTACATGACACGAAAATTGTATGCAGGAAATGCATAACAGAATAACAGGACCTGCACTTTTTTTAACAAACAATAAATACAAAAGTGTATAAAAATGACTTACTTGCACCATTTTTGAACATCTGACCTACGTTGAATGCCAGCCTGGATTTTTCCAACAAAATTTTGCTATCGTTCATACAGCTGAGGAGTCGCTAAATTTAATTCTGGAAAGTTTTGAAGATAGTTTTATAGTAAAGAATGTGTCGGACCCGTCCTCTCTAATTGTTTCGAAGACTGCGCCGTTGGTGGCAGTCCCGGGTTCGAAGCTCGCTCGGGTTGGAGTCGAACGCGGTGTAGTGGTAGAGATCGAAGTAATGCTGAAATTCACCTTACCTATTATTTTTTCATCCGATGTGGCTTCGTCTTGTTGTCCTTCTCGCTGTTACCCTGGCTAGTTGGTTCTTAGCGGTGATTTTAGCATGGACTCTGCCTATCATGGTTTTTAATATGCTCTCGATCTCAGTGGTGGTACTAGGAGCTCAGAGGAGAATTGACTACACACTGTAACGTTTGGTTTATGGCTATTTATTGTTACTTCCTCACTCTAACACTACATAATGTTCCTGTTCACTTATCACCATTTTGCGCGCCAACTTCGTTTGACGGAGTATCATGGATTCTTTGTCTACATCTAAAAGTGAATTGCTTTGAACTGTTTCAAATGTTTAATCTAAAAGTCAACTGTGAGCTAGTTTAATATGAAAGTCAACTGTGAACTGCTTTATTCTTGGGATTAATCTCGACTATTTAAAGAACACAATCTCCCACCTAAAATTTTGGTATCAGATTTCTTATTGGTCAGTTTGTATATATCATATGACCTTTTCCCTGGGCTTCTCTTCTGTGTTATACTTGCCTCGCTCCATACTTCCGGAGCGGAAACAAATAGAGTCATAAAACATTACCCTAGACGAATACAAAAGATCCCGTTTCGCTGCACATGCGAACCGCATATTTCTACCCTAACTGCAGATTTCAAGACATTCTAAACTTAGTTAAACAGGAGCATTATGTACATGACAAATATTACATTATAGACAAACTGCTATTTACATGGATTTCACATTGTACACATATATCATTTATATATTAAATTAAACACTAAATAAATTAGCACATAATAAAATTACATCGGGCACATTCTGTCTCAATGATTATGGTTCCCAAGATCCCCTGATTTGACTGTATGTGATTTTTATCAATGTGGAACTTGAAAAATAAGGTGCGTGCTACAAACCCCATACATTGGCAGAAACTAGCGGGAAATTCACTCAATTTCAGATACTGTACTTAACAGTGTGAATGAACATTCCCTGATTGATGCCAGAAACATGCGGATAGGAAAAACATTTCCAACAACTCTTAGGACAAGGTAAGTGCTTATTATCTTTGTAATTCTAAATAGACGAATGTGAGGCGGTTGCGGGATAATAACTGTTTCGGCGAGAGTCCAAGCTGCGGCGGCCGGCGCGCGAGCCTCCGTGCGATGTCCACAGTATGAAAAAAAATCACTGAATGTCTTAAACAGAATCTTATTTATAAGGAAGGTTATAAGGGGATAAGAATAATGAAAGCGCTTCTACTTAGAGTAATTTAGGATGGCGGAACGCTTTTGGAAACAATAATTTGATATGCTTAAGCACCGTTCAGCTCAAATATGAAATTTTATATCTGTCCGAATCTCGCTTTTGAGTCTCTCAAAAACATATCCGCTCACATACACATGCTTCTTTAGTCTCAGCGAATTTCAAAACGTGCATTTGCGGGTGAAATGTAATACCAAATGTTTGAATAGAATACAATATGCTTCTAAGCAGGTAGTAGAGGGCGTATAAGCTGTTCAGTCATTTAAATACTTCATTCGTTTCTTCTCATAGATTTCTTTTCTTTTTTGTTTTTAAACCTGTAACGGTAATGTGAAACCATCTGAATTGAGCAGTTGTTTATTTGATTAATTTTCTAATCATAGGATTCATTAAATTTGATAGTGATTAATGTAAACTTTCAGATGAAAAAGCTATGATAAGAAAAAGTGAAGATATTCTTATTCACTCAGTCATAACATAATGACTTACTCATTTAATGTTAGGATTTTTACATAAAAATCAAGTTAGCTTTTATTGGTAAATATTATATATGATGTAAAATGTGCATATCATAAGGGATTACAACAACTTTCATCATTTAACCTACTGTAAAGAAGTCAATGAAAACAAATGTTTACAAAATAAAATAAAAGTTCTTAATAATATATGAAAGCATAAGTAAATAAATAAAAATCTAATAATCAAATGAAGTTCCATAAAAATATTATGATGCTTGTATGCTTATATAGGTTTATTAACAGCGCGTGTAAAACTAATTGATAAAATAAAGGACACATGAAAGAATATAAAATTATTGTCTTAAAATTAAAGTCATAGGGCTTATGAAATATGTCCTTATACCAGAGGTGGGATTACTTAAATTTTCTCTCGCTGTATTTCGTTGACAAAATTACAAATGTAAGTAAGCTTATGTTGTTTGTAATCATTCAGCAAAACAAAAAATTTATGGTATTCATTTTCGTAGGTTTGATCTAATTCTCAAAGCAGTCGAAACCAAGTAGCACAACATGTATCTTAAACATACATTTAAATATTTAATAAAAATGATCGTTATTTTTAATAGGTTGCTATAAACTATGTTACGCAAGTAGGAAGAAAGTGGTATTTCCTCAATCGTATAGAAATTCCAACCGCACTCATTATTGTCCTAAGCATTCGCCAATAATATTATTACATTCTATAACAATCATGTCACCAACTATTCAGAAAATATTATTACTTTTTGATATGCATAAAATTATATCACCAATCATCTTTAAAACCGAAATATAAGTAGCTCATTTAAAAATACCTTGGATGGGTATATATGCTGAAAGGGTATTTTAAGATGGGAGAGATTTTTAAGAAATTTCTACATTAGGCATATCACATTAATTTTTGGCCGAATAAGTGGATCTCTAATCTCTATCAAAAGGTATAAGACCAAAAAAATGTCAAAATATGCACCAAAAACACAATTTTGTATTCTTCCCCAAAATTGCATAATCAATGCAAATATAATTTTTAAAAGCCGCACCAAACGGCTGATCAGTATCTTTTTTTACTACGTATGCATTATTAGTGCCACATTACATTAAACTCCTTTGCATTTTCCGAAATAAAAAGTTGAGTTTACGCTTTTCAGATATGTAAAATAACTAATGGACACATTCTCATGTGGTTTAGCGTGCATATTTAAAATATACTAATAAATATATGCAAGAAGAGTATTAAAATATAAAATTAAACATTGCTTGTGAATATATATGTAGTTTTCTCTCGGAGAAACTAAAATGTCAATGTGTTTGATCATTTACAAAGCAATAATTTCAAGATTTTATTTAGCACATGTTTGTTAAGTTTGTAAGCTTCCACTTAAGCCGCAAATGTGAATTTTTTTATCTAAAACGATATTAAATACTTATTAATCTTTCTGTGTTTTCTTCATGCTAGTAATAAACGGGTGGTTCAGAAAACCATTCGGTATATTAACTATAATATATTCTACCAAAGAAATATGAAAATGGGACTCTTATGGGTCCCTCCAACTGTTACATTAAATTCTCAATAGCCTTTGTAGTTTTGTCTTCCACTTTAAGAAACAGTAGGTAATAGCAATGCAGGTTATCAGGTGTGAATCGAAGCTTAATTCAACTTAAATTCAATTTTAGAAAATTTTGTTTGAATTGGAAATATAATCATTGAAAATGAATACCAAGGAGCTTCATATTAATGTATGAAATAACATTTAAACAATCGGTTTCTGCTTTTCTCAGAAGCTGTATCTTAAGTGGACACATTAACCTTTACAAATAATGTTTGTGAAGTAGCTTTTATATTTGTTTTCTGTACTATTTATATCTGCGTACATGATATTAACTAAATGAGCATAACGCGGATATACATACATATATTATACGCGGCGGAATTATAATGAAAATAATGGGACTGAAATTAGTTTATGTGCAGGTTTATTTACTAACATTTTATCATAGGATGCAAATAACACAATTTAAACGCTGCGCTATGTACACGTAAAATAAAAACTCTTTGTTCCCATCGGAATTCAGTTTGGCCCCATATATTATCCACAACAAAGCGAAGCTATTACACTTTTATTTAATCTTATAATTAAGGAACGCATTTCTGTTTTCCTTTGTTTTCCTCAAAATTTCTGCAGCCTGCATACATATGTGCATTATTTCAACAATTAGTTACAAATGTGTAACAGATTGATGAAAAGTTGTCCAAATTGTAAAGTTTAACACCATTTGATATACCTGGCCGATTTTGGCTTTTTAATACATAGACATATAAAATACAGTAATTAATCGATGAATAAATCGATCAGTACTTAATCGATCATCCATATTCCTTCATATTAGACAGTATAAAAATAATGAGTTTACATATTTTACTTTCTCAATATGCATCGTAGGTAGAGAAGGTACTGTATTCCACCCCAAAATTGTATACAGAGATTTCACTAGAAATACATGTTTTGAGGCTCCCTGAATCCAAAACAAAATCCATGTGTGTGTCTTTGCACAGTATAACTCAAAAATGAAAAGTCGGATAAATGTCACACTTGGCACTTAGATTAAGTATCCTCCAAGGATGCAACTGAAGGTTTTTATGAAAATCCTCCTACCCCAAATTAAACTTTACATGAAAGATTTTTGATTTTTTGTTTTTTCTAAAAATGATTCTAACGATTTTGATTAAAGTGCTATATATTAAACATACTTGCATTAAGAATAAAAATCTATATCTTATATTTTCTGAGGTTAGGCTGTGAAGTATGCTTTATTAGGAAGAAACTGTGCATAACTTTGTATAACTTGTAAATCTTAAACGAAAGACCAGAACGTACTACACAAAAATGTAGATCTATTTAAAGCAAACAATGTGCTTAAATTAACAGCAACTTATTTTCAGTGCATGCCACAATTGTTAGTAAAACCGAAAGGAACTGCAAAGTTGTCTCAGAACTGTTACAGTAACACGTATTTTTTAATTAAAATGAAACAACATATTTGAGCAAGAATTATATTCCAAATAAATTCAGTCGGAATAGGGTAAGGTGAATTCGGAATAAATGGTGGAAGAATCTCTCAAAGGAGAAAAGGCGAGACAAGGCAAGATAAGAAAGTGTTGTCTAACAAGATGTACGAGTAACTAAATTATTTAAACCATACCGGTTGTGTTCTGTCTGGTTCTATAAAAAGCAGTTATCCTCTTTCCGCACCTGAACTGGAGCTGATTGTAATACTGGTTCGCTTTCGAAGCTCTTAAGCACCTGCTTAACATCTGCAACAATCCGCGCTTCTTTTTGCAGCTCTTTACCAGATGATTTATTGTGAACTAGCTCCTTCCCATTCGTTTTTTCTCTCCCTAATACCCTCTCTCGTTAACTTGCTCACGAAGACCTATCAGCAAATCCCCCCACCCTTTAATGGGTGCTGGGAATTCTTAAAATTCTCTAGCCCGAACTTTCGATGATAAAATGTTTTTGCATGTCCAATTTCCTGCTAATTTCGAATATGTAGCATCAAATTCATAGCTCTGGCCTGTACGCGTTGAGGCGTATCTTTTATCACTTAAATGATATCAGTCTAAATATATAGTAATATAAAAAAATAGCAGCCCGCCTAAAAGCAATATGCGTATATTATAATATATAAAGTGTATATTATAGTCATTGCATTATGTGAGGTAGTATTTTTAACACTTAAATGATTTCAGTCAAATTATAATATGTAAATTCAATAACAGCCCGCCTTGAAGCAATATGTGCATGTAATAATTTGTAAAATGTATGTAACTGTCATTGCATATGCTTATATTATTGTATCCATGTGTAATAATGTTATGTGAATATATTACGTAATTTAATAATGTAGGAGCTGTGAGAATAATAGGTTAAACGTTGCTAACAATGAGGTAACAACGAGGTAATCTTGAGGCAACAATGAGTTTGAGAGTTTAACAATACTACTTCTGATTCTTAGAAGCAATAATGTAATTTTAGTGACAGTTTACAAAATAGCCAATCAGCAACCAGAAAAAGCTTTAGTTAAATGAGGGTATTATATTGGAGTAGGATTAGCCAATCAGGAACTGAAAAGGAGAAAATGTTACAAATTTAGAGTTTAGTTGCCTGCAGACAGTGATTGTAACCGGATGCGAGATGTGCCCTCGAGAAATTTTATGCGTATTTTGTGCGAGACAAGAATAGTTTACGTGTTAAAAAGTGCAAGTAATTCATAAAAGAATCTCACAGATCTCTATCAGTGAAGTGTTATTTAAATCGTATTAAGCACTAATAAAAGAAGTGAAGTAAAATTATAATTTGTGTAAGCCTACATTCTTGTTGCACCACAACCCTGCTAAGACATCCATGTCTCTAAAAATATACTGATGCAGCCGAGGCGAACATAAATATCTAATACTTAAAGAAACGGTCAACTTACAAAGTTAATAGTTTTTAAAACTTGGGGCGAAGGCTACCGGATACCGGGTACCATACGTGCGGTTGCAAATGAACTTGAAGTTCGCCTCATCAAAAGTTGAACTATAATACAACTACTTCAAATTGACGCCCAAAGCGAGGTGCAAATAACAATAAATACGTAACAAACCATCATTTTATTATGTATATCTATAAAACGTTATGTTAATGTATTTCGTAGTTCAATAATGTAGGAGCTGTGAGAACAGAAGCAAGCTGTTTTTCGTAGCAAACAGAATTACAAAGTAGAAGCCGAAGGTTGCTAACAATAAGGTAACCTTGAGACAACAATAAATTAAAAACTTAAAAAAAGACTATTAATAGTCCACGGAACAATACCAATGTAACATTCAAAACAATTTGTAAATGGTCACGTGGTTGAATAAAGCAAGCCAAAGTAAAATAAAGGTATTCCATTGGAGTAGGCTTACCCAATCACAAACTAGAAATACAAAAATATGCGAGTTTAAATGGTTGACGCCAGGAAGTAGCGTACCCAAACAGTTCGAGTCCGGTGGCTGTATGTGAGAATAAGTAGACATGATAATTCAGTGCAGTGAAGATGATATATAAATGTTTACCTGTTAAAAGTGTAATTAATAATAATATCTCACAGCTCCATATTAAGATACGTCAGTAAAGTGTTATTTAACTGCCGTGAAGGATTAATAAAGAAATAAAATACAATTATAATTTGTGTAACGTGTGTAAACATTATTCTCCAGCCGTACCAGCCCTATTTATAGATACTTGCTCTACCAGATATTACTGACGCAGCCGAGGCATAAATAATAAATAAATAAATAACATTAAAACAATTATTACACATAAACTTTATAAACACACGAGACTACCGCAAAGTTTGTACCCATACGAGGTCCACTACCTCAAATTTGGCATCAACGTGGGGGCTACAACTCCTACAAGGTATTGACTAGAGCATTCAGCAAGAAAGCAAATTTCAAAAGCTTGAAGCCCTTAAATTCTTGGGCATTAACTACATCCACTCTTAACACGGCCCCTTTTGCTGCTATTAAGTTTGCTTCTATTTTATATACAGTTTCAGGGAGCTACCTTATAATACTTTCAATGTTCGTGTGCGTTTTTACACATGTTATAAGAGAAAATAATTTTAAAGTAAAGCGGTATGCTGATGGAAATCATAGTTCAACTGAAATAAGCATAACGAGTTTTTAATGTAAAAGCAGAAATGGGATTTTGCGATACTCAGATATAAAAAGAATTCCCCTATCACCCGTGAGCGTCAGTATAATGAACTGCAATCCTTTGAGAATATGCAAAGCAAATGCTCTCTCTCACCTGCAGAGAAACAGGAAAGAGTTTGTTGGGTCAAGGGAATAAGAAAAATCTCTTTCATGTTTTAAAACAAATTGATAAAAAGAAAATGCAGGTCTATTATGAAGCAAACGAGGAAAATGAACCATAGCCTATCTAGAAACACTATATATTGTTTACCCAAATAGATGAGGTACCTGATCAGAATCACAATATACAAAAGGATTAAGTAAGTTTCCAGGATTGATATTTCATGACTAAAGTTAGCAAAACTAGAATCCTTTCCCTCATCACTAGCCCGGGCACTGAGGAAAGGAAATGGCTAGAAATTTTAGAAAGTAAGCACCAGGGTTTTTGCTAGGATTAATAGTCACTTTCCCTTCCCTAACTATGTGGCTTATTGAAATTTTATTATTTTACCTCATCAAAATGATACGATTTTTACTTTATCTTCAACAAAATATGCAATGCATTACCGGAAATTACAAATAAATTAAAGTTACATTATCATCATCATCATCATCATAGTAAAGATAATTTCTGACAGGCACGAAAAGGAACAGTCGCTTCCGGCAGTAAGATAGCAAACTCGAGCATTTCCGTAACGTTCTTATATTTAATTCCTCTAAAACCTTATCCAGTAAACAATTTGGATGCTAATAAAACTCAGAATCTTTTGCTTTCAGGTGTGAATAAATATTGGTAAATATTGATAGGAAACTGTGAGAAACCTTGAGAATCCCAAGTTGTTTGACTTTGTGTTAAGGTATCCAGAATTGTCCACGAAGATGTTTTTAAGCGTTCAGTATCTAATGACTTTTCTTTGTAAAATTTACTTATAATAAACAACGTATTTTTAGTATATTGAAACATGTGCATATACCTCTGTTCATGGTTGAGTAAATATTCAAAGTTTTTAATTAGCATAGTCAGCGCAAATAAAGAAAACCTAAACTAATTTTCGAAAATATCAATGTTCCCGCATCATAACTCCATACCTATTAATGTTTAAAGCTTAATTCCAAAACTCTTAAAGCGTTTTTAAATAGTATATCAACGTCCTATGAGTCTCAATTTGTTTAAATAGATTTTAGATTAGTTCACACATATTTGTATTCAATAACTGTTTTATAACAAACGAAGGGTTTAACAAAGCCTTCTATAGGTGTTTTAAAGTTTATGTTGGTGAACATTGGAAAATAAATTAATCTTTGAGATTATTTTATTCTTATATAGTGAATCTTACAAAAATACTAATCCAAAACATCCTCGTTTTCATTTCTGAGGAACTGTAGGTACGATTGTCTAATCAGGCATGGAGGAAAAAATGAGATGCAAGAAGATGATCACAAACAATTCCAGCCCAAAGCTTAGACCGAACCTCCCTTGATTAATGTTATTTCTATCGTAATTCATTTGGGTGTTTAAAAGATCCGGGTATATGAAACGACATAGAAGATATTACGTGTAAAGCCAAATAGGCTACCTTTAATATTCTTGCTCTAAAGAAAATAAAAGCAGTGAACTAAAGACATATAACCGGACCAATTCTACTTCATAATGATTGATTTTCGTATCCAAGTTCATTTTATTTCTTTCAATTCTTTGTTGTTAGCAATTCACTCTACATAAATGAAAAATATTAGATTGCATAATAATCTACATATTGTTTCCAAAAAGGAACGGTTGTAATGGTTTTCGTATACAAACTGTTTAAACTCTACTAGCTACTATGAACGTTGAGTGGAAGAGAACGTTGAGTGGAAGAGTTATAAATGGCGGAGCTAGGTATCATAATTAAATTAAACCCGCTCGGCTACCCATAAACTTTCTCATTTATTGCTCTGCTAGCTGATTTTCTGGTTAAGTGAAACTACAAGAAAACTACTGCGAATCTGCGTTACCTTCAGGAAATGTTGCGATTACATCCAACGTCAGAAGCTTTCAAAAAGTATAGAGGATTTCAAAAACTAAGTCACAAATAATTCATAAAGAAACTAAATGTTCAGGTTTTAATAACGCTAACAGTTGAGAGTGACCAAGCTACCCAACAGTCAAATTAACCAAAAGTATAACTTGAGGTGCTGTTTACCTGTAAGGAATTAAATTAACTAAATACATATTAGATAAACAATCACACAACTAGATCGCACGCACGTGCATGAGAAATGTAATCCTAACTTCTTCGAATACTTCGGAAAACACACATTACACTCATGGAACTCTACGCCTTTATCTACCTGTAGTTGTATCTAGCGAAGCCGAACTCGGTGTACCTTTAGAATGTTTCATGCAAAGGGAACGAAGTACTCCACATATCAACCAACTCTTAAAAGATTTGACTATCGCCTAAACCTATCATATTCCCATATAACAAAATTAGCAATATGATAGTTAAGCAGATAGAGAATAAGCATTTTTGAAAATAGGTTATACAGGAGTAGAGAAAGTCATGTGAGTATAACACAACAGACTTTTTCTTATGGTATTCAACGTCCTCTGTTTTAACAGCTCGGTTTCACAGAAGCGATAAATAGTGCTCAAATAAGTAAAGTGTCGATTGAACTAAGCCATAAGGGAATGATTTAGAATCGGAGGATATAAGCACCATGTCCAAGGCTGGACTATTGTACCTGATGGTCCTCGGGACGAAGGAACGGTGAAACAGTAAGAAGGGCGGCCAGATCTGATGTCAGCAAGCGTAGCTTTGCACCTATCGTTTCCAGATTGGACATCGCCGACCGCATCTAACGGACAGGCTAAAAAGTTCATTTCAAAGAAAAGACGGTTTTCTTCTAAAAGCACACCACCGACCACTACAGTACAAACCTGATAGATAAAATGAAACTAAATAAGGGACAGAGAAGTTCGTGCTAGTATATAACCAATACACTCACCGACATGGGAAACCACGAAAATCTCGAAGATCAGGATAGTCGGTTCAATGAGAGTTATCCAAACATTTGGAATATTCTTATTCTTATCCAATTCATGAACTATGCAAATGCCTGCTCCAACCTCACAGTTGTTCCTGTCATCTTCTCATAGTTCTTCCTAAATTCGTTTATTCTTTGGTTCTTGGGTAGTCTAGTTGGCCTCACTGTTTTCAGATGTTGTTTCCGTTTTTCTTCATATTCCTTGATTTTATTTTTTACTGAGTGTATATTTAATTTTGTTCTTATATCTCCATTATGTCTTTTATATGACTTTGTACAGCCTTTGTGTCTATGAGAAAGTTCATCTCTGCAGAGTGAATCTTATTTTGCAACTTCTTGGTTAATGCCTAGGTCTCGCACACATAAGGTAACGTAGGAACAACTATGATTTTTTAAGATTTAAGTTTCTTATATTTTATTGCTTTGTTTTAAAGCTTTATGAATCTTTACGAACTCACTTGGAATTTAGGTACCTTCACGTTTTTCTCCATTCCTTTTTTCTATTTATACTAAAATTGCATCCTAAATCTCTTCCCTCAAAGTACATTTGTCATGTTAGAATAAGAAAAACCATAACCAGGCAACTGATCCTAATGGAAATTTGACCTCTGGCCCTACGTATTACAGAGCAGAAACGCCCAACTATACACTATGGAGGTTGGCGTGACTTCTGATGCTATAAAGAACTAGTGTGAATCTAGAAATTATGCATCTCCACTTCAAAATGAATTCTACCAGACAAATTATACACAAGTTCTGTTCTGGTGTTATTTAAGGTTTTGAAAACTGCGCGGATTTTTCAATAATTTTCTTTTAATGTTTACAAAAATGTTTTACATGTGTTAATTACAACACTAACACCTGAAATTAAGGCGAAATTGGATTTTGATCTCATGGAGGAGAAGACACCGAGGAGCAGGAATTACCAATGCTTTTATGAGCTTCCTTTATTAATTTTTACGTTACTAACATATTTATTTATTATCGTGTTATATTTATGAGTTTCATATTTCGAGTTTTGTAATGTAATATCTAAGAATATTGCTCCAAAAAGATGTAAAATAATAGATGCATTGTTGTATAAACAATAGATTAGAATTTGAAGGAAAATTTTGAGACTTCCCTCACACCCGGGTATTCGTCATCCTATGGTACCTAGTTTATTGCTGTTCATTTAATCTGCAAATAGATTATTTGTGATCGTGAGATTACTCTGTTTTTTTTAAATGTACACGTAAACAGTGGGCAGCTGAGCAACTGTCTTAGTTGAGTACTCTCAGCTTTTTATTGGTATATTCATCGCAATTCACCTTCCCATCCAGCTTAAAGCAGCGAACACTTTATAGTTACTTGGATTTCCGCTTGAGCGCTGAAAGGGTATATCAGTCAGACAAGCAAAGCGGGTTGTTTGTATCTATATAAATAATTTTCCTTATTTAGAGGAGTTCAACTCGTGTATTAGTCGACCTGCTTTTATGTTCTTTGGAAGTACCGTAAGAAAATATAAGAAACAAGCTGCACACGAGTTGAATCCTGAAAGAAGTTTGTCGTCAATATAATCCACATTTCAGAGCTAAAGTGTCCTTCTTACTAAAGCTTCCCAACCATGTTTTGTTAGAAAACAGAAATGTTATATTATATGATCTGATCATTTATAATACTCAGAAGGGAATGTGAATCGTCACAAGATCGTACGTACCTACCTCCCCATTTAGGACGGTTTGCAGTTCCGTTGACAATCACGATGACAGATTCATGTTTGTAATTCGTTGACGACATTTTCTTCTCAATTTAGGAAGCACAGACATACCGATGATATAAACAGTAATACATAATTGTGATACTTGCAGTACAGTCTGAACAATACATTTAATCTTGATATGCAGTGCACTGTAGTGTATATCTTCACCGGCTACAAATGTGCCATTTTTAACACGCTGTAAGAGATGTTAACAATGCGGTTTTAGTACCTGTTTTTGTCTTCAAACACCGTCAATTCCTCTTTATCCTCACAAGATACGGTCAGATGCTTTAGAGAGGAATTGATCTTCATAAAATAAAATAAGGTTGTGTTTCTTGGTAACTACTCGCTTAATAAACTTTCAATTCTTTCATCTGACACAACTATTTGGTAACTACGGAATACGGTAATACCGCAATTGTTGACAGGAAGATACACATAGTTAAATAAAGAAATGATAGTAAGATAGAGAAATAACTACAATAAATAATTTCTGTACATTAAATCACAGATAACGTAATAAGACTGAGTTGAAAGATTTGACCGAAGAAGAAGGTCATTATCAAGTCATGCTAAGGAAATGCATTAGCAACAGCCAAGTAGCGAACGCATAGGCATAAAGATTTCTAGAATGCAGTTAAAGTTGAGTTCAGTACGTTTGCAAAGACAGAAATTAGAAAGGAAAATGGAATTCTTAGTTTCGAGCAAGGCACCCCATAGAAACAGTGTCAGATACGCATACGTAGAGGTTTAAGATTGGACCGCATATGTAGGAACATTGGTGGAGGTAGTGATAGGCGAAGCTTAATTTAAAAAAAAGGGGCATACATTCTAAATCAGAATTACTTACTTAATTCTTAGACCTACTCGTGTAACGATTCTTGTGATTACTCTTGTTTTATTTTTAGGTTATGTTGCGCCCAGTTTCGCGCTTGAGTTAGAAAGATTTAGCGGCTATTGTGAAGGATCTTTCAGAGTATCATTTCTGTGACTTTCGGCATATGACACTTTGCATAATTATTATTCTGGAAATAATTTAATTCAATAGTCGGCGACACTTTTCACACAGAATATTTCAGTCAAGATTAAATTTTATCAGCTAACTAAACTGGTGTTATCCATTCATACTTCACTCACGCATACCCTGAGACAAAGAACTTGTAGGTATACCACTGCAGCTGTTGGCGGACTAGACAACGCAGAAGGAGCTAGAAGATGACGACATCTTAGAACTCAACAACGAAGCAGGTAACATTTATCGTTATCTAAATGGATGCAACTTCGAGACAGATAGCATGAAAATTTGAAGCAAAAGGATACGGCTTCAAAATTGTCGCACCGAGAACGACAATAAAGGATATATTTTACATTTGCAGAAATTGTGGCTGTCCTTTTTCCCTACAACATTATAGAGGTAACAATGACGACAACAATAGTGATAATGCTCGCTTTAAGCGAAAGCTCCGGAATTTATTAAAGTAACATGGAGATGGAGGTAACAAGGTGAGTTAAAACTTATAAAATGCATAATTTGGAATTACTTACGGAAGACAAGTAGGGGAGAACTAACATCGCTATTTACCTGAAAAGCTTATTGAAGTCATTGAGATATTTCCAGGAAGAGTTTCTTTAAAATGCACACAGTAACTAGTGAGAGATATTCACAATTCACTCCATTGTCAATCTAGCATTAGTATCGGACTTGATGTAAACTAAACATGTCGTATCCCTCCGCGTTAGCCTCGTGTTCATGTCAGCTGTGAGGAACAAGCTGCTCAGCATTATCTTATGTATACAGGAGACCGATGGACGACACCGCACGGAATTAAACGGAAGCTACGAGCTTCCTTAGTTTTGCTATTCATGTTATTTAGTATTTCATATTAATCAAAAGCTTCGATCTATGTTTAACATACGTTTCCTTAAAAACCACAGATAATCACGCATATCAGATTGTTACTAGTATGTGCTTGGTTTCCCGCGTATCGTTGGCTAGTTAATGACGTCAGGTGGATACTATCAGCTCATAACTCCCGAAAACGTCAAAGAACTCCCCCTCCCTCTCCTTTGAGATTTCTCTGTGATACATGAAAATTGCGAAAAGTGGTTAAAGGGGGTTCTCTGTCAGGATATATTATATTCTTGTTATTTAAATAAAAATTAGCAATGCTAAGAGCATATTATAAAAGTTCTTTTGGTGCTACTGAACGAAAGGAAACAATTTTCTAGTTATCCAACATCCCGCAGTATTAGAAGCTGTGATAAGTATATTCTATAGCATCAAATTTTGCAGATTTCAGTATTGCGAATAGCATTTTGCGTGCGCGCCTGTGTGTGTGTGTTTGCTGGAAATGGAAGTTAACTGCAGAGCTGTTCCTCAGTTGTTTATTGATGAGGTTATCGGTTTATGTTGTAGTTGGCGTTTATTTTCTTCATATTCTACAGCTTAATACTCCCATGGAAATCAGTAGCTCCTATTTGTCTATTAGGCTTAAATACTTTTGTGAAAAATATTCAATTCTTCTAATAATTCATTACAAAACAGTTAAGGGAAGCTGTGAAAGTTACAAAGGAACAGAAATATTTATTTTTTGCTTACTAAAACTGCATATCTCATTGCGCTCATGCTTAAACACAGCACAGCCTAAATGGGGGGCTTGCTACCATATGTACTATTCATTGCTCGCAACTTGGCACCCAGCCGCAATCGGTCTACCAAAATCTAACACATTCATTATTACTTTGCATTTTACCAAACGTTCGTCTCTTCCAAGCTTCTCCCTGTATAATCATCAATATTTATGTAAAATTGTAAATAAATAACCTATATAACACTTCACAGTGTTCTACTCACTATGAGCGTACAACTGATGTTAACCCGACTGCCTTCTGCTTCACGCCTGGCGTCTGTTAGCTGAATAGATGCTGACTTTTGTTTGTCATACATAAAGAATGCAAGAAGCTACAGGATTCCGGCTTCTTTTGAACACTGTCTCCATCCCTCCTCAACATTTTCTCTCGCTTTGTCCCCGTTTTAACAATAAGGTTTCTCCTGGCTGACTTTTCAACTGCATAGGTATGGAATATTCCGAAAATATTTAATTTTAAAAATTATAATGATCATCTTATTAAAGGTAGAGAATTCAAACTGGGCAGGCATCAGCACACTGTTTACTCCAGCTAAGATAAAAGTATTGTTACGTTCTATCCTTTAGATAGAAATAAAAACAGCAAATATTGGAATTTTGCTGAAAAACTCTTTTCTTTAGAAATTTGTGGGCACAAAATCTATAAAAGCTCCAAAATGATATAATCTGATAGAGAAAAATATTCTGCATAGAATGCTGTGTTCAATCTGATATATATAATAATCGAATATTTACACTATGTTACTACTTGGCAATAGCGCGAGAGTAGGAAAGAACCAAGCCAATGGCACCATGCACGCGTCAGATAGAGACAGATATATCCCATTTACCTCTATACTGTCTTTTGAGGTTAAGACAGGCTATAGTTACACGCAATCAGCTCCAAGAGAGCGTCAGAGGCAACTACTGCATGTTCGAGCTCATACATGGTTGGTAGCAAAACTGGAAAGGAGGTTATATAGCAGACGGAGATGTAATTTGTTTTATTTCCTGGGTGGAACTTTGGTTTATATTTATAGATAGTTAGCTGGAAAATAAAGGAAGGCACGAAAAACATGATGTGTTACCTATATTCATACGATTCTTTTTAGCAACGACAAATTCATATATATATATATATATATATATATATATATATATATATATATATATTACATATTATATATTGCCTTTAAATAGTGATTCTTATAACATTACGTTACACACTAAGATTGATGCAGTAATTTGTATCACAAATTATTTAAATGTAAAGAGTGATTATAGTATGAATATGCATTATTATGTGACATTGATTTGAGATGTTTGTTGATTGTAATTATTCTTGGGAAGTAAGTTTATACTGCCTTACTGAAACTGACAATAATAGCGTGCAATAATCCAGCGAGGGGGTGAGCTGTTTATCATTATTGGAAACGAGGAAGTTACGTAATGTTGGCGCGTTTTCCTTTAGAATCTTATGGAACATTTCCCTAGAGCATATGTATTCATAATTTTCATTGGATATAAAAATAGACGCTAATGTTGGCGCGTTTTATTAGCCAATTGCAACTCAGTTATAATCTTTAGGCATATCGGGGTGTATGAGTATAAAAGGGGTAGGGTAGAGATAGAACCTGTCAGTTCATCTAAAATATTTGTAAAGTACACGTCGCCTTAAGTCAGTCAGTTCGTCGAAAGTATTTGTACGGCACACGTCGGATATCAATTTGCAGGTTACGCGTAACAGAGTTAGGAAAAATCTCAAGTGTTATAAAGTTAATTATACAAAAAGTTGAAGTACGCGAATTAAGAATTATCAGTAATGAAGTTATTATAACAGTTTCAGTTTGGCGAGTGTCAAGATCAATGTGTAAATATGGTAGTTAACGTGTTCGACAATAAAAGTGTAAAACAAATTTCTTCATCAGTGTTATCTTTGGATAAAAGATTCCTTTCCGTTTACACAACCTGTATAAAGAGAAGTGCTCGACCCAAAAAGATCATAGCTAGCCGGAGGACAGTGAAACAAAAATTAAATAAAATAAAGTAACATTTTTTCAAACAAAAACTAATACTGCCGCAAATTGCTAACACCAGATGGAGCTACAAACCTAACAAAGAATCACGTCACAAAATGGCTTCACCATGTTGAGTAAACACATACACAAATAACATTATAAATTTACCATCGCAAATTGGCTCCCAATCGTGGGGCTAAATAAATAAATAAATACAACATAAATACCGTCCCAAATTGGCGCCCAACGTGGGGCTCAACAACAAATTAAACTACTGCAAATTGGCACCCAGAACGTGGGGCAGAGTGACCAGGAAAGGAGTGAAATAACTAGGAAGGGGCGAAGGAACCAGGACGTGAAGCGAATGGAGTAGTGAACTGAACTACAAGACGCAGATTCCAGAAACAGCTAGAGGAACGACAGACGACGCGGATGAGTGGACAGAAAAACATCGAGACGACGCAGATTCATCATAATACAACGCAGAAGCGACATATAATCTAGAAGAGAGGGGCAGGAAGCTGGACATCAAAGTAACAGCAACAGACAGCATCAGAAAGGTTAGAAAAGTGTTATGTTAATTCTAAAAAAAAGGGTAAAAAAATTTAAATATACCTTAGGAGCGGCAGGATAAAGAAAACAATGTCCACTAATAATACTGAAGAAATAATTATGGAGGGAGATAGTGTAACAGTTAGCTGTAATTCAACACAGGTTACAGAAAATAGCTCAAACAATGTAGGATTTGAGGGAGAAAATGTTAGTGCAGAAAGTCAGAATAGAATAGCAGGAAATGTTAATTTTGATACTAGTATGATTATGGAAATGTTGAGAAATTTTGGTGAAAAATTAGATCAGAATAAGAAAGAATTGAGGGAAGATATTAGTAAGAGTTTAGAACATAAACTAGATCAGAATAAGAAAGAATTGAGGGAAGATATTGGTAAGACTAATGAGAAATTAGAAAAACTAACTCAAGATATTGGTAAAAGTAATGAGAAATTACAACAGAAAATAGATCAAAACAGGGAAGAAATTGAAAAGAAATTCATGGAGCTAGATAGTAGTATGATGAGAATGAGAAATGAAAATCAGGAAATGATAGCAAATGAGATAGGGGAAGTTTCAAAGAAAATGTTAGACATGAGCAGGGAAATATCTAACCAAAAAAGTGAGGTTAATAATAAAATAGAGCATGTTGATGTAAAATGTACACAGTTAGGTAGCCGAATGAGTAGCATTTCAAATGAGTTAAGAGAAATGATGGAGGCTACAAATGCAGATTTAATTCAGGTGCAAGTTAATTTCAGAGGGGAAATATCTGAAATTCAGAAGGAGTCAGAAACACAGAGAAATAAATTGTCTGAAGAAGTTAAAGATTTGTCTAAAGATTTGAATCAAAAGCTAACTTCTGAAATTAACAAATACCAAGCTATTCAAAATGAGAATAATAAAAAATTGGAACAGACAATAGAAAATCTGCAAGGTACTGTAAATAGGCTAGAATTGAATTCAAGGATAAATATATGTGATGTTAATGTATCTGATGTACAAAATAATGATAGAGGTAGTTCATCAGGTATGACCAATAATGTGAGTGATGCTGCAGCTTCATCTATAGCTAATGCTGAAACTCAGAGTGCACAAGTAACACTAGAGAATTTAAATTTGGGAGTAGGGAATTTGCAAAATTACAATCATATCTTAAGTGATTTTCCACTTCCAAAATTTAATGAAAACTCCAGTCCAGTACAGTTTATTGCAGACTTATCAGAGTATTTTCAAATTAAAGAGATACCTGAAGCATTAAAAATGATAGTTGTCAAAAGATGTTTGGACCAGAAAACTCTAGATTGGTTACAAATGGTATCAGGGGGTGAAATTTCATATGAATCCTTTAAGAGGTTATTCATGAACAGATTTTGGAATGTTACGGTACAGCACAGAATTCGAGCAATGCTTAATCATGGTCAATTTGATCCACGAGAGGGAATATCAATCACTGATTACTTACTGAAACATGCAAGTTAGGTTAGGAACTTGTCACCTCCAATCAATGAGGAAGATTTTGTGAGTTTGCTCACAAGGCATTATCCTCTAAGGATACAAAATTACTTATTAATTGCAAAACCACGTAGCATCTATGAGATGACAGAATTAATGACAGCTTTGGAACAACAGGAAGAATATATATCTCGAGAGTGAGAGCATATATTTTTAGATGGGCGAGATAGACGAAATTACCAAGGTAGTTATCAGCAAAGTAGAGGACAAGACAGACGTCATGAAAATAATACCAGACAACGGTATCAATCATACGTTCCACAATTTGAAAGATCGAGGTTAGATGGGGGACCAGGTCGACAGGAACAAATAAATTATGTCAGGACAGAAAGATTGCCTGAAAGAGGGCAAAATTATGGAAGGCGGTACATTAGACAAGGGGGAAATTTCACTCACTGGAGGGAAAACAATAACCGGGAAAGATCTGAGGAACGGCAAGAAAATTACGTGCCAAGGGGACATAATTTCAGAAATCGAGGATTTCGAACTCGAGGAAGGGGAACTCAAAACAATGGTAGCGACAATGAGATAGATTTAGCTCCTGTTAGGAATGGCAGTCCCGTACGTGAACATGGAAGTAACCAGGAATACTGTTAATAGACTCCTGTGCAGTAGGTTCTCAGGACGTCTTTAATAATTCAGTATCCATTACCAATACAAATAATATCCTACACACACACACCCTGTAATAAGATTGCAGCAACAAAAGATAAGGGAGAAAATTTCGAGTCACCTCATGTTAGGATGGAAATTGCGAAGAAAGAGATCATTGCAACTATAGATTCTGGTTCGTCAGCTTCAATTTGCTCACAGAAATTTTACATAAATTTGATTAATGAAGGTAACAAAATTATGGCTCTTCCCACTAGTAATTTAGTTTGTCGTGTTGCAATCGGAAGAACGACACAGGTCATAAAAACACAAGCTCTACTTATCATACTTATAGGCGGAGAGAATTTTGAGGTTATCTTTCTAATCGTAAACCATCTGATTTGTGACATAATTTTAGGATGTGACTTCCTACATGAATATGAAGCAAGTATAGATTTTAAACATGAAGAGTTAAAAATTACAAAAGACGATAGAGAAATAAAGGTACCTTTTATAAAAGAGAAAGTTTCTGTGATTGAGATGACAAAGGATGAGAAAAATCTTTGTGACCAAGAGTTTTTTGTGCAAATAACAGAGACCGATAGAAATAGTCAGATAAAGCAGTTAGTAACAGAATATGAAGGAAACACCACGCCATATTTTCAACAGCTTGTAGAAATGCCAGAGAAAGTAGAGGAATTTACAATCCAAACAAAAGACGACCATGTGAGCGAGACAGACAACAGCTGGGAAGAGAAGAGAAATGAGGAAATAATACACAAGTGTGAAGAAGCTTATAATATTACGATAACGCAAAAACAAATCCTTCATGATGTTTTGATGAACAATAGTTCAGTATTTAGTAATATCCCAGGCAGATGTAATGTATATCAGCATACATTTCAAGTAGAAGACGTACCACCATATAGGCACAAGTATAACAACTTACCTATAAGTCTTCGGGACAAAGCTAGACAACTAATAAATAGCATGTTAGAAAATGGGATTATTGAGCAAAGTAATTCTCAGTATATAAATTCAATCTGCTGGAGTATTAAACGAGATGGTAGTTTGAGATTATTTAGACGGTAGATATGTCAACAAGTATATGAAGCCAGATCATTTTCAAAGTGAGGGAATTGAACAACTAATTACGAAACTTTCAAGATGGAGATTTCTGACATCCATTGACCTCACTGCTTCATATTGGCAAGTGGAATTAGATCCACAAGTGCGTGATTACACTTCATTTCAATACTCGGGGATCCAGTATCGTTTTTGTGTAAATCCTTTTGGTTTAAAAAACTCAGGAAGTGGATTTTTGAGAGCCATTCACAGTATCTTTGGAAATTCTGCAGATGACTTTTTAATAAAGTATATTGACGACTTCCTAATCATTAGTCAAACATTTGAAGAACACATGAATAATGTCCATTATGTGTTAAATAAACTGCAACAACATGCTATGACTGTGAACACACTAAAATCAAAATTTTGTGTCAAGGAAATAAATTTTCTGGGTTATGTAGTGGATGAACGAGGTATAAGACCTGATCAGAAAAGAATAGAAGCAATTATGAAAATTCCATCACCAAGGAACGTAAAACAAATTAGACGTCTCTTAGGGGTATTGAACTTTCAGAGTAAGTTCGTACCAAGATATTCGGCTGAAATAGAACCACTGCGCAGCTACTCCGAAAGAACAATAAGTGGGGATGGACAGAGGATCATCAAAAATGTTTTGAGAGAGTAAAAGAACTCTTTGCCAAGTCCATATTACTCGAGAGGCCCAGAGAAGATTTGGAATATGAGATTTATGTCGACGGATCAGTGCAAGGATACGCCGGAATTTTAGGACAGCGAGACATCAACAATGACTTTCACGTCATTAGTACAGCTTCTGGAGGACTTACAAATATTGAGCGGAATTCTTCAGTAACTCAGTTAGAAATTGGAGCACTATATTTCTCATTAATTCGTTTTAAAACCTATATTTATCAGCAAAAGGTGAAAGTATATTCAGACCACATCAGCTTAACTTTCATACAACGGTGTAGATTATGTAGTGGAAAACTTGCTAGATACATTCATGCAATATCTGCATTCGATATTGAGATTATACAAATTCCTGGCAAGAATAATACCTTCAGTGATTTGCTATCAAGATTAAACTACAACCCACAAATTCCCGAAAATATTGAAAGGCCTAGAAATGAAGTCAAAATATTGACAATTGAAATTACCTTAGGCAAAGAAATGATAAGAAAATTTAAAAATATGGGGGAAATTCAAAATGAGGACGCAAAAATATTTGAACTTAAAGAAAATGCACCATTAATCGAGAAGGCAAAGAAAGAAATTGTAGCAATTCGGGATGGGACATTATACAAGAAGCATGGAAAAGAAATGCCTAGTTGGAAGGTAATGGTTCCGAAAAGCATGGAAAAGGAACTAATTAAGAATTTTCACGAAGGGTTAGCACACTCAGGGACGGACCGGACAACTTCTATGATTTTAGAGAATTTATACATATCTAAATTGCGTCAGAAAGTTCGAAAATTTATATCGTGCTGCAACCTGTGTCAGAAGGCAAAGCAAATAAATGCAGCATATGCATTTGAAACTAATTCGGTTATAAGGGATAAGCCGAGATGTGTAATTAGTATTGATATTCATGGTCCGATGCCTCCAAGTCAATTTGGAAACAAATATATATTTGTCTGTTATGATATATTCAGCAAATATGTAAGAATTTACCCTTTGAGAAAACCTACAGGTTTAGCATGTTTGAATAGACTACTCAAGTCATATGTGATAGAAGAAGGACCTATTCAATCTGTATTGAGCGATAATGCTTCGTACTTCACAGGAAAAAAATTTATGGATGCACTGAAAGAAAATGGCATTAAACAATATTTTTCGTCAAGATACAGACCGAACTCCAACCCAGTGGAGAGGGAAATTAAGGAAATTTCAAATTA
Source organism: Deroplatys truncata (assembly GCA_030765065.1). NCBI lineage: Eukaryota > Metazoa > Arthropoda > Insecta > Mantodea > Mantidae > Deroplatys > Deroplatys truncata. The sequence continues at coordinate 63,659,815 of CM060986.1, forward strand.
TTTAAGGGTGTTGTGTCATCGAAAACAAACCCAATGGTATGGATACGTGAACTTCGTTCAGAATCTACTAAATGAAACCGTAAACAATGTGACAGGATACAAACCATGTGAACTTAAGTTAGGAAAGAAGATCGATACAATGTGTAAAAAAATTCCAGAAGCCATTCCAGATGCACATTCGATACCACAAACAGAAGAAGAGATGTTCCGAAAAGCATTCGAGAGGATGAAGAAAAAGGCCATAAAAAGAAAAATAAAACATGAAGAAAAGAAGAGAAAGGAATGGAGGATCAAAATAGGAGATTTAGTTTTGGTTAAAACCAAGAAATTGTCGGATAAAGCAAATAAACTTTATTGGCGAATGTTTCTCAAATACCATGGACCATATGAAGTTGTTGAAGTATATGGAACTAATACATATGAGTTATGTAATACAACAACTCGAAAAAGCATAGGAAAGTTCCATATTGAGATGCTGAAACCATACAACAATGAAGATAAAGGTGAAACACAAGACAAAGATGATAAATAGTAAATGCTGGATAGTTAAAGAGGAAACGCAGAGCAATGTATTGGAACGTAAGAGGGTTAATTATGTATGTATGTCATCTGAAAGGAGAAATAAATTTTGGACATAACTAAATGTTTAAAAGGAAAATAAAATTTTATTAATAACTGTAACAGCATTTGAAATAAAGCATGATGTTATATTTAAGTAAAGTACGTAGATATAATTCCAAGAGAATTGTGAATATACAGTACAAAACAACAAAAATGGGGTAAAATTAATTAAAACAAATATTTATGTAGCAAACAGAACATGTGAAACAGTGCCTAGATTTAAGAGAGGTAAATATATTTTTGTAGAGGGTGAATATTTTTGGTAAATATGTTTAATAGTTACAAAAATTCTTAAATGTATAAATTTTTGTCAACAACTTAAGAAAGTAAACAATTTTGTAACAGTAATTAAATAATTCAGGGTACAGTATTTGCTATAAAAACTTTGTAATGTCAGATTAAAGTCTAAACACATTAAACCAGAGCCAGTAAGTAGTGGCAAGATACAGGAAAAACATGTGTGTTAAATACGTGTGAAGTGTTAAGTGAAAGTGATAGCGTGTGTTCCAAGATTTAGGAGACTAAAAACCCAATTATAAAATTTCCGAACAAGTTGTAAATATCTATAATTATGTTTCTAGTGGGGCATATGATGCAGTAATTTGTATCACAAATTATTTAAATGTAAAGAGCGATTATAGTATGAATATGCATTATTATGTGACATTGATTTGAGATGTTTGTTGATTGTAATTATTCTTGGGAAGTAAGTTTATACTGCCTTACGGAAACTGACAATAATAGCGTGCAATAATCCAGCGAGGGGGTGAGCTGTTTATCATTATTGGAAACGAGGAAGTTACGTAATGTTGGCGCGTTTTCCTTTAGAATCTTATGGAACATTTCCCTAGAGCATATGTATTCATAATTTTCATTGGATATAAAAATAGACGCTAATGTTGGCGCGTTTTATTAGCCAATTGCAACTCAGTTATAATCTTTAGGCATATCGGGGTGTATGAGTATAAAAGGGGTAGGGTAGAGATAGAACCTGTCAGTTCATCTAAAATATTTGTAAAGTTCACGTCGCCTTAAGTCAGTCAGTTCGTCGAAAGTATTTGTACGGCACACGTCGGATATCAATTTGCAGGTTACGCGTAACAGAGTTAGGAAAAATCTCAAGTGTTATAAAATTAATTATACAAAAAGTTGAAGTACGCGAATTAAGAATTATCAGTAATGAAGTTATTATAACAGTTTCAGTTTGGCGAGTGTCAAGATCAATGTGTAAATGTGGTAGTTAACGTGTTCGACAATAAAAGTGTAAAACAAATTTCTTCATCAGTGTTATCTTTGGATAAAAGATTCCTTTCCGTTTACACAACCTGTATAAAGAGAAGTGCTCGACCCAAAAAGATCATAGCTAGCCGGAGGACAGTGAAACAAAAATTAAATAAAATAAAGTAACATTTTTTCAAACAAAAACTAATACTGCCGCAAATTGCTAACACCAGATGGAGCTACAAACCTAACAAAGAATCACGTCACAAAATGGCTTCACCATGTTGAGTAAACACATACACAAATAACATTATAAATTTACCATCGCAAATTGGTTCCCAATCGTGGGGCTAAATAAATAAATAAATACAACATAAATACCGTCCCAAGATTGATTTTAAATTCAGCATGAATTGCATAGTTATAACATGCGGGAGCAGTATTTGAATATTTATTATGACAAGCAAAGGAATCCCAAAATTTTAAGTGTGTTCCTTAAATTACGCCAGGAGAAGTATAAACCCTCAACCTGAATATTCAGAAAATAATTTAAGTTGCAAAAGTACAGTATATTTACTGATATAAAATTTAAGGCAGGCATTTATTTCTCTTATCACTTTATATATATATATAAATTATATATAATAACTTAACAAATGTTGTTTGGGCTGTTTTAAAAACAAAATAATGAAAATGTGGTTGGGGTACAGTGGGATATGTTCTGTGGAATGATCACCTGTTTCAGTGGATGAGATGCAGCCTCTCGGTGATCCCCTGGTCTTGTTGTCGTCCTCCTGGGGATGCTGCAGCGACGTCTATGTAAAAACGTGGCTGAGTTCTCTTGTTTGTAGGGTTCGCTGCCCTCGGCTTTGATGGATTGTTAAACCTATATGCGACAAACCGATGCAACTCAAGTGCTACCATGCAGTTAGGTTTGTAATTATTTTGTTGACAACAATGATATGATTAAGATTTGACTTTATTCAGTGCAATATTTATTTTCAATCATTTCCCTGTAGATAAAATATAGTATATGTAAACTCATATTAATCCTTTCAGATTAGCAATTCCTTAACACTTTCGACAATACTTAATTAAATTTAGTTTTGTAACAAATAATTAGTCTCTTTATATATCGTTGTACGGGGAGTCTTCACTTTTTATAATTCCAACCCTTTGTTATATTTATTAAATATTAATGATTCCAATGCCTTAAGTATTTTACTACCCCATTTTTCCTTTTTAGCGTCGTTAGTAACGTTAATTAATAATAATTACTTATTCAATTTGTGCCGTCTCTCCAACACTTAGCCACTTTGAAGAAGCTTTTTATGCTTATTGATTTACCTTGGCAATGAGTAGATCTTCATTTTCCCCTTTTGTTATTTATATCTTACGTATTACAATTTTTATTACAATAAATATCTTGAATACCGAATTTTTTACAATAATACGTAATGACATATGAAATTACTTTGACATTAGTGGCAAAAGTTATTTACATTATTTCAAACCCATTAAAATTTGTTTGGACGATTTCATAAATCCCGTGGAAATTACGTACATTCTTTCTCTTCTGTTATTTTATTATGATTGTTGTTTGTTTTGTTTGGAATATTTAAACAAGTGTAAATGAACTTTTTGTAATCATAATTCGCAATATTATATCGTTACAGGTGTGGAGTGTTTTCTTGAAAATCTTCGTGTCGATTTCTTGGAAAGATAGACTTCATCTTTCTCCTATTTTTCCTTTTTCGTGTTGTTCTTCACACACACACACACACACACACACGTAGACACATACACACATATAGAGGGCTTTTTTTTAAAAAATTATATGTTTCTGATGAAATCTCAATATAGAATCTTTGGCTAGATTACCATATTTCCGCCACGTACTCTACGTAGAGAAAGTAAGAACGGAGCAGTCAGATTTAGAATGGCTGGGATTTGAATCCGGGAGCTTCCAATGCGAGCCACAGGCGCTTTCACCTTCCTTGTTGTTTATCTCTGAATATTTTAAGAAAATGCCACCTCGTGAAATATCCCGGAACAAAAGTTTCTTAATAAGCTATATGTATTCATCTCGCAGAAGTTGAAGGAAGTAGTGACGTCATTTATTAGTTGAGACGATGCTCCGACAGAAGAACAGCAATTTCATCGGTGCCCTCTAGAGGGCTATTTGTAGCCCACGTATAATTTTGAACAACTCCCTTCGGGCCACCAAGAACAAGCTATCGTGGTGTGCTGTATTAGTTTCGCTAACCTAGCCTTATCGTTACCATTAGAGTTTGTGTTACCTCTACTGTAGACATTCGTTCAGAAAGCTGCAAGTACGTCGTTGCTGAAGACGAAGGAAGCTTAAGGGAGGAATGTCTAAAATGTTAAGGAAATGAGAAAAACAATTTAACAAAATCATCAGGGTTAGTAAACCCTGTTTAGTTTTGATTTGCTGTGCAATGATTGCAATTAAAAAAGCACAGATTATTCTATGCTGTGGATCTTGCATATACAGGGTGTTCTTTGTGATTTTTATTTTCTCCATTTCTTGCAGAGGAAGTATTGTAACCCACCGAAGTATTACATACTAAAATTTCACCGGAAGTGCACGTTTTGAAGCTCCTGAATAAAAATAGGGTTGGTGCTTGTGTCTGTCTGTCTGTACCATCTGCCCATATGTGTGTCCGCTTGTCTGCAGCAAATACTCAAAGACGAAAATTCGGAGAGTCTTTTAAGTATGTGACACAAATATTTTCAAGCAAATTTCCCCACCGCAAAATGCTCTTTACCTGGAAAAAAGGAGCGTTATTTCTTATTTTCTCATAGATGGTTTTACAGAAGTGTGCCAAAGGTAATACATTTTAAGACGAGGTCATTGCGGAAAGAAGAAAAGTTTTATCATTCTGCAGGCTGTCCATGTTTAACATAAAGAACACATAGCACTAATGAAAGTGTTCAAAACTGCGGGTGACTGTCGTTTTATCATTCGTTTTTCCTATCTCTGTGCACATTTGCATGGACAACATACGCTTATTTGGCGTATGAGTCGTTATTGTCATTGTTGTCGTCCTCCATTGTGTAGTGTTTCCCATGCTAGGCTCTAGTTCCCGAGGTCGCGGCTTTAAACCGACGGAGGGCGTAAAAATCCTTAGCATGACTTTCTTCGGAAGGAAGTAAAGTCGGTGGTCCCGTGTTAGATTTACGGCACGTAAACGAACCTCAAGCCTGATAAAGAGGCCTCTGATCAAAATTATAGGTTTTTTGCGCCCAATATAGAATGGGACGCTAAGAACCATAGTAGTTAAAGAGCGTCCATAAATAAAACTCAATTTCAATTTCCAGACACATTGCAACGTCGACGGTATTATTGGGGTGATTTGCTATTTCTTTCGGCTTGTTGAAATTCCGTCTGGTGTGACACTCGCCAACTCTGGCTGGCGTGCCTAGCAGGTTGGAGAGGGAGGATAGATATTAACTTGTGAATAAGTGTGCAAAGAGTAGGTCCTGTGTGTGAGGCATCTCCCCTGAATCTTTTATTCCCTTGTGTGTGATGTAGGGCCACTAATTTTTTATTAATAAACCTAGGTAATGTGAATGATGTGAAATTTGTGTATAATTTGTTAAAAACCCCACGCCTTCATCGGAACGTAGTCACCAAGGTCCTGGTCCTCTCACCGTTTCTAGCTGCGCTTCCCCCATGTACATGTTGGGGCGATCGAAATTTAATAATTTACTAGGAACCTTTTGACCCTCACCCCAGCATGTAACAGTATTTACACATGTGCGGATCGTGTAGAAAATGAATATGTTTTAAAAAGTTCACTTTCAACAATAATTTTGTGTTCTTTGGGTCAGGCTGTCCGTAAGCTTGTAGAAATTGTCTATAATGAGGTATGGTAATTTGTAACACAACTCAGAAAAATAAAGGAACCTATTTTTAAATTGAAAACATATTCTCCGATAAAAGACTTATTAATGACCAATAATCTGAAATCATCAGAAGTAGTTGGCATTTTAAACCAAATTCAGTGCTACACAGCTTGCCTATGTGTACAAGAGTATTATTTAAACACACAAAATGCAAACGTTCTTTAACCGTCATTTCGGACGGTGAATAAATGAAATGATGCTCAAATGATTCCAGAGTTGACGGAGCTTTGAGGAGCCCGATATCGTCCTCTGATACCGGGAAAATTGTGCCCGGGCAATTCATTCCAGATGAGTGACCTCCTGAATGTAGGCAGATACAGAAACCCCATATCGCAGAGACTCGACACCTGAAGACCCATGCACATATACTCCTATTTCTTCAGCCAGAAAATAACATGTATTTCTTAATTTCATAAAAATACATATGCTGGATTAGGTATGTATTGTATTTTTAAATTGTTATATTCAAAAGTAAAATTAATTGTCAAATTATGATAGGAAGCAAAAATTTCTTCCCAAAAATGTGAATAATTTCTATATAAGGGTACCTAACATTTCAGTTATTCATAATCAAGGTCAGGATTTTTTGGGGTTTATTTACAAAAACAAATGTTGTGAAAAATATATAAAATGCCGTTTTAATAGTTTTAAAATATGATAGAAACTTTGTTGTAATTTTTAAGTAACAGGCAATGGCTCTTATTTTCGCAGCTGCGACGTAATATTTTTTTTAATTCGCCTAGAGGCAAGCTTTAGTCGTTGTTATCGGTTGTTGATCATCAATTAGCACTGCTTATTGCCGTATTTCCGTCAGTTTATTTATCTCAATGCGGTTAGTTATTTTTCCGCTTCAGCAATTACTTTAAGAACTTCAAAACGAAAGTAAATGCAACAGAACGTTCCAAATGCTGAGGAAAACCCTGGCAACTGTCATGGATGGTCCTGAGGTCATAAGATGTATAAGATATAGAATAATAGCATATCTTAAGTTTTCAGGTTAACGTACCTTTCCAAATGAATTTTCCTTACTTCGTTCTTTACAACGAATACATTTTTTAAAAATGCCGTTTTTCGTGTTTATCACATTTTTGCATAAACTATCAACTTTTACGAAAATTCGTGACAAAATTATAGCTATAAATCGGCCCAAGTTTTCATAAATCGTGGATTTACTTCTTGATGCATCTCTCCGTTACATGTCGCGTTTATCGTTAATAAAAACAAACAAACAAACCCGGCCCTCTTCATAATATAGAAAATTACCGCTAGTTAAGTAGCAATGTCTCAAAAAATTAGCCATGGTTACGTTGCTTGTAATGTACGTTTGTAGTATACGTTGTTACTTATTTGTAATATTCGTACAATGCACGAGGCGCATTCAGAAAGTAAGTTTTCCGATTTTATTTCCTTTAACGTATAAGTATTAGTCGGGAAAACTGCACATGTGTAACAGATCTATGACGTATCAATCGTATGCCGGCTGGACATGTCCAGGCTGGTGCCAGTAGCGCGGCAGCAGTGGCCCGAAATGCTGGCCTTTATTCGTTCTCCCGCTACCTGCGAGGTTCGGTCAGTGATAAAGTTCCTTACTGCACAACAAATAGCAGCGATCGAAACTCATCGTCAGCTATGTCAGGTCTATGGGCCGAAAATCATGACCAAACAGATGGTGCGTCGCTGGTGTAGGCAGTTTTCCGAAGGTCGTCAAAATAACCACGATGAAGAGCGCAGTGGGCGACCCTCCTTCATAAATGATGACCTTGTTGAGCTGGTGTGACAGCGCATCGTGGAGAACCGTCACTTCACGATTACGGAGCTCGGCAGCAATTTCCCGCAGATATTGCGATCCTTGTTGATGAAATTGTCAATAAGCACCTGCTATTCACGAAATTGTGTGCCAGGTGGGTGCCGAAAATCCTGACCCCCGAGCACAAAACGCAACGCTTAGAAACAACACTCACATTTCTGCAGTGGTATCATGATGACGGCGACTAGTTCCTCGACAGGAACGTCACGGGTGATGAGACGTGGATTTCGCACTATACCCCGCAAACCAAGCAGCGGTGAGTGCATTGGTGTTACAGTGGATCTCCACTCAAGAAGAACTTCAAACAGATTATGTCGGTGCAGAAATTAAGTGCACAGTGGTCTGACACAGGAAGGGCATTCTGCTCATTGACTTCCTGCCCAGAGGTGAAACGGAATGCTGATTCGTACTGTGAAATACTGCGGAAATTGCGACGTGCCATTCAAAACAAGAGGAGTGGAATGCTTACTGCAGGTGTTGTGCTGCTCCATGACAATGCTCGTGCACATACGGCTCGGCGCACAGCAACTGTTCTGCAGGAGTTCAGCTGTTCGGGAAGCTGAAGACGACCGTCACACAGTGGTTCCATTTACAGGAGGCAGACTGCTACAACATAGGAATACAAAAGTTGATCCCACGATATGATAAGTGTCTCAATTCTTGTGGTAACTATGTCGAAAATCAGCTCAAACATTGCTGTGCCTGTTGCCAATGAAGTTTTTCATGTAAGTATGTTTTCTTTGTTTTAAGAAAACAGGGAAGCTTACTTTCAGAATGCGTCTCATATTAAACTTAAATACTTACTAATGTTACAAGCAAGTTGCTTGGGCAGTTTAACAACAGATATGGTTGGCACCTACTGCCAAAAGGGAGAAATTGAACGCAGCCGATGGAATGTTAGAATTTTGTCTCCAATTAAATCTAAGTTAATAAAAATGACAAGAAATCATATCTTTAAAAATCTACTTGTTATATTATACTGGCTTTCACGTTCCAACTTTTCATTCGACTACGACAAAAAATACACGACAGCAATAAAAGTATCTAAAAGTGTTAGAAATTTCAAACCAATAACAAGGAATGTTTCAGAAAGCTTTAACGCAAAAAACTTGACATCGTGTGTTTTAATGAAGTCTACATTTTTAGTGAAGTATGTATTTTTATCTCTTAAGCTTTACCAGTTTACCAAAATTAAACAAAATTCATTGAGAATGAAGACGTCACAATTTATTTGCAGAAAATTAAACAAATTTAATCATTTTCTCTAGCCGTTATTTGTTGTAGATGGAGGAAGCAATACATTACAAAAAGTAAAACTATATTCAGATTTCACAACATATACGTGTTTAAAGGTGCTCTTAATCCTAAAACTTCAGTGTGTGCGCTCGTGAGAGAGAGATGCGTGTGTCTGCGTGTTTCTATGCGTCTGTGAACAGCATAACTAAAAAGCGAAAAATTCATGAACTTCAAACTTTGTTCTTAAATTCAGCATCTTCCAAGGGCAGGATATGGAGTTTTTAAATAAAATCCCGGCACCTGAAAGTACCCTTCACATTGAATTTTTTCCCCTCAAGAATCCTCCAAACGATTTTGATTAAAAGAGTGCATGTTCAAGATATTTTATGAAAAATAAGATGAATATCTTGAATATTCTGGTTTGGTGTTTAACCGACTTGAAATTTGTGTGTTATCCTGTTCAGAGACACAAACTAATGTTTTTATAAAACTACTCCTTTTCTGTTTCAGGAAGTCCCAAAGGGCTACGTATCCAAATTTTGAGTGGAATACAATGTACAGATAAGTTAGTAGCGAAAGTAAAAATATTATATGCAACATTTACATGAATTTCTCTACTCTGTCTTCTACATATGAACTATTCATACAAAAGCGTATTGATTTAACTTCTTCTTGTTAATCTATGTCAACTTTCAGTTTACATTTACACATTTCCTTGTACGATATAATAAGTAAAGTGACAGCCATATTTTTTAACAGCGTGCAGCTATGTCATGGCTTTGAAGTTCTATACTCTTTATATGGACACAAGAAAAAATGAATAAAACTTGCCATGTGACAAATAATTATTATATTGCTATTTGAAAATTCAAACCGCTAACAAGGAATTCTCCGAAATGGTTAACTCCCAGAAAGCAATTCATTGTCGTAAATTTTGTGCCTTAATGAGATCTGATTTTTGTTTCTGTGGAGTAAGACTTGTCTATCTCCTACAGCCTACCAATTATACAAAATTTTGCAGAGTGAAGGAGTGTACACAGAATATTCTCTGAAATTTTAGGATATACATATTATGTATCATGAAAATATCAGAATGCTATGGTATTTTAATCCAAATGTTTGGGCCACTTATGAGAAAATAACAATTAACAAAAATGTTTCCATGTCCAGAGTAATTTGGTGTCTGGAGATTTTCTTGGAAACTTTGTATTGCATCCCTGAAAGACGTTGGGCTTAAATATCTTGTTTGGTATTTAATCCAATTTTCGTTGTTGAGTATTGCTGGCCCCAGACAGACATTTTCTTAAAAATATTTTTTTCTTTTAGTCAGCGAGCCAAAAAGTTGTATTTGGAAAGAAATATCGGTATGGAGTTTCTGGTTTGAATGCAATACTTATTCTAGTTATTATAGGGAGGCAGTAGAGCAAGTAAAACGCATCAATCTCTTAATGAATCTCTTTAATTGGTTACTAGTATCTCTTTAATCTAATTAAAAGTAGATCTCCTTTAAAGTTGCACATAAACTGAATTTTCATTAGCAGGAAATACTGGTACTAGGAAATAACGGTATGTGCTGCTGATGCTGAAGGAATAATACAAGGAAGCAGGCCGCTCCCTCAAATGTTTACTTTCCTTACAATAACCTTCAACATTACTAACTCGAAACACAAGTGAAGCCTGTGAAGCTAAGAGGGTACTTATGCTTTAACTTTTGGTTCTCTTTTTTCTCGTACGTTTCCTTCTCTAACTCCACTTCATAGAAACTACACTCGCTCTGTGAAACTTTACTTTGCAGCTCAAGTAACACACGCTTTGATACATGTCCGGTGACCCGAGCTGGGTTGAATAGTTTGCGGCAACTTACTTTTTCTTCCAGGTTTCTATGCTTTCTGTGTACACTAGAATGCATTACAAATGCATTGATAAATCAGTGGTTTCCTAGCTACATACACATTTCATAAACTCATTGCACTAGTTGGCCAGTAACCGTTGCTCTCTCAAACGTTTTTATTCCTTAGGTATAAAGATACTGGCGATCAGTATTGAAAGTTAATCTTATTTTATTATTTTATATTTCGTGTTGTTATGGTTCATTTCAGTGGAATGATGCTTTAAGCCTGTTAACATCGGAAGCCGTTGTTGAGGAAATGCTACACTTTCCGTCGGGAGTGGAGCCAACATGTTTCTTGAAGCATCATCTTCCTGTAACAGTAGTGGTAGTGGTAGTATAATAAAAGGGATAGTAGTAATAGTGGTATAATAGTATTGGTAGTAGTAGAATTTTAACATAATATTATTATGTACCATATGTTTTATTTGTTGCATTATTTACTTGTAAAATGATAGTCTGGTATAATAACTATTGTGCGTGCCGGAAACCAAACAGCTCTATTTGTAGAATTGTCTCCCTTTCTGCCAGAGGACGTAAATCGGGGATGACTACAGGCTCAAAGTGACAAGGAATGCTGGATAATTTACCAACAAGAGCAGTTTTTTAAACATTTTATTAATTTGTAGCAAGAACGAACAAAGCTAAACAATCATTTAAATTTGTAACATTTTGTTCTCGCGACATTCACATTAAAGTTTTCCTTTAATAATTTGGTCGATATTGCCGGATTTAAGCATTACAATTTAAAAATTTTCACTTCAATTTCCCTTTCAACAATAAATTTAAATATAAAAAAGGTATTACATTTTCTGTCTCACTATAGATTGCCACAAAGCAGCGTGATGTTTATTATGAACCAGAGCCTAAATACCTTACATACCCGGGCGGCACTGAATTATACTTTGCGGTACAAAGTTTGAGTTTAGAAAATTACTTACCCAAAGAACGTTGTATTAGATTTAGAAAATGTCAAAGGTGTACCGTGCGTACCGCATACGATACTGGCCGCAAAGAGCTGATAGCCAGGGAACGAAGTCGCCTCGCTGGTAGTTATAGATGTACACTAATCTTGTCTTATCTTCCCTGGGAGACCACAAGATAGACCGCCGACCTTTGGAGCTGCTATCGTCGTTGCCATCCGCAAAAGCAGATACTCAGGGGTCTTGAAGTACGACAACCTAATCCAAAGTCACCAGTAATCCTGACGTTAAAAAAGACGTAGTGAACATGCTCTCACCATTAGCGCTGCGATTACCAGGGCGGATTACGTTTCTCATAAAAGATGTACAGATGAGGGTACCAACTGGTAGAAATAATAATAATATAAATAATAATTATACAAAGATTGCGGAGGGCATATAGAGGAAAGTTCGTAGATCTAATATAAATTTGGAACATGATCTATACAATATGAAACCACGCTAAGAAAGAAAAAAATGTTCAAAGAGTTACAGTGCAATGAACGTACTGCTTTTGTTATTGAAGGTCTGTTATGGGATATTCCTTGTTACCACTGTAGTCCAAGATTTAGGAACGGGAAAGACTACTGCTAAATAAGACTTGGCGGTCGTAAAAATGAAAGTTCAATGTTCCTTAGCAACCACAAAACCAACGTTAAGAATATCAACTTGAGAACTAACGACTAATAAATTAGCGAAGTTCAGTGCCCAATTAAAGGGAAGTCATAGAAACGTGTCATGGGAGTGGACAACGGGACAACTGTTTCTACTTCCGTAGTGTTAGCAAGTGCTTAACTACTCCGTCGGGCACTCCATAAGATTTTCGATAAGCCAAAAATGCGACGAAAATTTCTAGCTGTCTGTTAATACTCCGTAAAAGGTAGCTCTATTACCGGTTTTCTAAACAGCTCATGATATGTAAGTTGCACAAACAGAAACAAATGAGGGTGATGGAGAGTAGAGAGTGACAGAGTAGGAGAGAAGGGGTAACGTGGAAGACAGAGAAAGAAAACGAAGAAGGCCGGGGAAAAACAGAGAGAAGAAACGTAGATCAAGAATGATAGGCAGTGAGGGTGTGAATGGAGGGGAGAGGATAGAAATAACAAACGTTAGCTGAGTGTAAAGCGACAGGGACCGTAGATAAAGAATAGGGAAGCGTTATGAGCAGGAATGTAGAGGTATTACAAATGTTTTATTTTAATTTGTAATGCCTTCCATTTCAGTTTCTGAAATAGCCAATAGTTCAAAACTAGTCCTGCATACCTTCAGAATACACTTCGTCTTCCTTTGCAGATTATATGAAAGACTGGCCACCTGTATGTCAGTTCAAAGTAATGCTTTGCCGTTGGTCTGCAAGAGGCTTAGTGGAAAATGTCGTGGAAAATCAATGTTTTAGAAGGATGTCAAACTGGAGTAATGTTGACACAACTGGAAATGATACACCGCCCGGATACCATGGAGAGGAAGGGATGCCTCATTTTTATTTATGGGGTTCGTAAGGGAGGCGCTGTTTTAAAGAGATGTTTTGGAAAGCAACATAAATACTGCATTTAAGTATCTCTGAAGCCACAGGCTCCGCTACAGATACTAGTGAAATGGAAAATCTGGGCAACAAAATGCTTGTTTGAAAAAGATCGGATATATAATTGGGCCTGAAGTTTCCCTACCAATAGGTGCTCTTAAAATTTATTTAAAAGTGTTTCCTTTTACTGCTGGATTGGATATAACTTATAACTACAGAATTCTTTTAAAGTTGGAAATTTAATACTGTTATATGCCCTCTATCAAAGCAAAAACATATTTTGTGAAATTAGTTTTGTGCATTCCACAAACACATATTATTCCCTGTTGCTTAATACGCAATTTTAATACGAAGGAAGACAACAATCTAACGGCATACTGTTAAATTAAAGTTTTAAACCATGAAAAGGGGCGTAAAAGGATAATACGCGCGCGATTTAGCGTACACACTGTTGCCGCCTTCTGAGCGCAAGCCGAACGGTGTCTCTGGCTGAATGAACACTCACACAATGTTATGTCTAGAGCAAAAGAATATTAGTAATAGGAGTCTTAAAATATTCAAAATTTCTGACAAGAATCTTGACAAGTCTCTGCAGTATTCTATATTGTGATACGGTATTCAATTCTGCTGCAATGTTGTACCTAGATTATTTTACACAATTAGCTGCTACCTAATCTTCGTAAATGGTTAACTAATATACCATTTTATAGCAATTACTTTCTGACACTTCACGATCTCATATAGTTAATATCCTCATTATAAAAAACGTAATATGTATTAGAGCAAAAATAATAATAGAATGAAGCTGGTGGTCCTGCATGTCTACCCTAGATAATTCAATCAGAATGGTCCACGACTAATTAATAAATACCAAATAAAACAAATGCGCAGTTGGAATTTTATATTCAGGTGAGCAATACAAAACCTTTACGGCATTACGAATGAGTATGAGTAAAATTTAACGTTACGGATCGCTGGAGAGTAAACGATGAGTGTTTTAGGCTTCCAATTTATTATTGTGATGGGAATTGTTAAAAATAGGAAAAGGTAGCCGCCCATAAGCAATTATTTGCTAATGAACCACATTTAAGGTAAATTCAGTGTATTTTAATTTGCCTCACATACGAAAATACTGAAACCAGTGAAATTAGTTAGATAAGTAATTTTGTTAGGAATGGAGAAATCATCAGCCGCTGAGCAGAGGTAGCCGGAGACTAGAACACTGCAGCAAATGGCATCAACCAGAGGACCAACGATTTCCCGCTACAATATCTATGTATGCATGGGTCTAGAATTGCTTCAGTATTTCTGTAATGGATTAAATAAACATCAGAGGGAGGAAACTAATTGGTTTGTTTTTGTGATACTCCGACAATACGCAATTTGCAGGTAAAGGAGAACAATTAGCTGGTTAAAGTAGGTCAATGCATGCAAGCTGTAGTACAGTCCTTTATATAAGCTTCTAAAAAAAGAATATAACAACCACTTTATGTTTGAATATGTGTGGTTGAAATGCAGGAGAATTTACACGAAAAACCACGAATTCAATTCGTTTGGTTGTACAGACTCATTTAACTTCCATTAGGGGCTTTAACTTGAAAAACAACTGGTGGACTTGGTGATTCTCTGATATTTAAGCTTTAACATAAAATTTCATACCATTTGCCATAAAATACCCTCAAATTCACTCCCTTATCCATATTTCGAGACTCTGCAAAGTGCAGGGAATGCTTGTCATTACAGAAAAATTCTCTTAGACAATGGGGATATAAACCAGGACCTCAACATAGAAAAATGGCACCGCGGTGATTGTTTCTGATGCCGAATTCGGGAGGTCGCGGGTTCGATTCCCGTGACTGGGTAATCTGACGTTGGGTTTTGCGTGATTTTCTCTGGTTGGTGGGCGAATGTTGAGGTGGTTTCTTTTCTACCACGATTTCCTTTACCTTCTCATGTTTGAGGTGGTCTTCGAGTCATGAGGCAGTGCGGATGGCGCAGATGTCTGCTCAAAGGAAAGAGATTCCCTGTGGACGCTAGAGGCTTGCTTGATTAAACGATCGTTCATCGCCCTTTTTTGGCAGCTTCAGTACTGTGACGGATCTTCGAGCTAGGAAAGCTGTTAGGGCTATGGCCTGTCTGCTTGCGGTTCCTTAACTTCATTCCCTCATTATGGGGGGTGGTGGTAGCAGATCTCCCGTATGTCGCAGTGCGCGAGGTGTCCCCGTCAATTGTATATCCTATACCCACCGAAAGAGATGGTGCTGGCGGTAGCGCATGTGACTCGCATTCGGGAGTGGGAGTTAGATTCCCATGACCGACCGTCCTGAACAACGTTTTTTTGGGGTGTTTCCCAGGGTCGCTAGGCGAATGCCTATTCGAGCCTTCGAATTTCCTGCCCCTTTCATTTCACCTCATTTCTCATTTCAGTTCACCTTAATGTGCTTGGTTGTTTCAGGGTTGCAAGTGTCGGCGGAAATCTCAGCATTGCATGGTAGGGAAAAAGGGTGCTCTCTGTGCCACCCTGTACCCGGAATTGCGCCAGACTCCGAGTCCCGGGTTACCCAGTGGGATATGCGAGGCTACAGGTGGGGAAGAGGAGCCCTTGTACCAGCTGCCTCCGTGGAAATTAAACCTACAAAATGTATGGATTCCCTTCCGCTCTGCTCAGTCGTGCCTCCTGATTCGGCCGACCTCTGTCTCTGCCCCCTGTCTCCTCTCATCTCACTCCTCCCATCCGGGGGCACCCATTAAGGACCTAGGCAAAAATATATCCTTAGGTCGAAAAGCTAAGTCCCCCTCCTCTTCTAGTCGTACGTCATATCCTATGCCCTGCACCTAAAGGGACATCGGAACTAGGAGGTCGGAAAGCTGACCTCTTGATTTCGAAGGCAGCATAGGCAGCAATACTGATGATGCTGGGAAAATAAACTTGGAAATGAAACGTAGCAGGCCTTGGTTTACGATAAAACCCGGCATTTAACAAATATGGTACCGAGGAAAACCTGTAAAATGGTCAGTAAGGGAAGACAGTCATGGTGGTATTGAACCGTAGACCTACCGTTCAGAAGTCCATACCGTAACAACTCCCGCTATACGTGCCAATGACTCGGAGACAGTCAACGTATATTTGGTTAATGGATAATTTTACAAAACTTACTCAAGCGTAAATTCTATATTTTAAGGAACCATGAACAGAATGTTTCAGGACCTCTGAGACAAACACGAAGAAAGATAGATCTGGCAGAGGGGAACTGTTTTTGTTTGTTTGTTTGTTTTTGGTCAAACTACCACCATCCTCCGACGTATCGTTACGGATTCATTCACTCCTGTTTGAAGCATATCCGGTAGGATAGGTTTCAGAGGCACACTACAGCTTGACTCTTTTTTTAACCGCTGAATCAAGTGACGTCGCTTCTTTCTTGTCCCTTACGTCTGATTAGGTTTGATAGTTCTGAGACACACAGCCCAATTTAACTCAAACGGTGGTTAAGCGAAAGGTCCCAGCAGATGATCACCAACAATTCTAGTCCAGATGTTTAAGAAATACTTTTGTTGGTGATGTATAACTATGCATGAGTGTTATCAACATGAGTGTTCTTGCTGTTAAAGTATCCGTCTAGTGTAAAGAAGCCTCGTCGGTAAACAAGATGTGCGCGGAAATGTAGGATGAGATACTTTCTTGCAGAAACCACTGTACAAACTGAACACAAGGTGTGAAGTCCTTCGGTTCCAGTCCCTGTATTTTCTGGAGGCAGTAGCTGTTGTTCACAAACATTGAGTTAAATTGGGCTGTGCATCTCAAACCTACCAAATCTATCCAGACGTAAGGAACAAAAAACAGGCTATGTCACTTGATTCAGCGGTTGTAAACAAACAGAGGCAAAGTACTGGCTGTGCCTCTCAAATCTATCCGACCAGATACGCTTCTAATAGGGGTTAATATCACCGTAACGATGAGTTGGAAGATGGCGGTTGTTTGACAAAAAAGTGCTCCCTTGTCCGAGATCTATAGTTCCTCATAGTTCGTCACAGAAGTCCTGAAACACCTGTATATATTGGAATTAATTGTTCTTTCACACAAGCCGTGTGTTGGACAGGGTTGGAAAGGTAGAATCAGATGACTGAAAAATTCAATGCCATAGCCGGAATTTGAACCACGGATCTCCCGGTCTCCGTCCGGTTGCTCTAACCACTGAGCTACCATGGCAACATGCCGACACGACATTAAATTCTCCAGCTGATTCGCATTTTTCCCGGTAAACCACAAGGAGATCTCAAATTGTTTTGAGATGCCATACCCCAATGGCGACTTACAGCTGGAGAATTTAATGTCGTGTCGGCATGTTGCCATGGTAGCTCAGTGGTTAGAGCAACCGGACGGAGACCGGGAGATCCGTGGTTCAAATTCCGGCTATGGCATTGAATTTTTCAGTCATCTGATTCTACCTTTCCAACCCTGTCCAACACACGGCTTGTGTGAAAGAACAATTAATTCCATTAATTGACCTAATAGTGGTTGCAACTATAAAGCCCGGAACTTAAAGTACTTACAACAAATGTAAGTCGCCATTGGGGTATGGCATCTCAAAACAATTTGAGATCTCCTTGTGGTTTACCGGGAAAAATGCGAATCAGCTGGAGAATTTAATGTCGTGTCGGCATGTTGCCATGGTAGCTCAGTGGTTAGAGCAACCGGACGGAGACCGGGAGATCCGTGGTTCAAATCCCGGCTATGGCATTGAATTTTTCAGTCATCTGATTCTACCTTTCCAACCTGTATATATTTTCCGGCAGGCTTTCGTCTCTGTCTTGTGGTTTCTCAGTTATATAAAATATTATTAGAACGAAAAGTATATGCTCAAAAAAGTTATCTGTATATGTATATATATATATTATTTCTCACGCGAATGTTTCAAGCCTTCTACATATGCACTATTTGAAATACTTAGTGGTATTTTGGAGACAAAATATAAATATATCAGCACAAATGCTGATTAGAGTGGAGACATTCTTTTCAGTCTTAAGTCGCTAAATCAGACCTGCCGTAAGTATGGAGTGCAGTGTTTGTCTGAAAACTCATTTTAAAACCGGACGGACGCACACATAGACACATATAAAAACCCCTATTTTCCGCAGAATAAGAATTTGTATAGAAATATTCTACCGGTTTGCTATATTTGGATATGCTGTGAAACAAACTTGCCTGAATTATAATTTCATGCTCATAAAATAGTCCATATGAAATACCGTAGTTTGCTTTTTCTGTTTCCTCCTCCTGATGCTTATTCAATCCTTTATAGACTTACTGAAGCGATTCTATACACACATTCTATTTAACTGCCGTATAAGTTTCTGCATGTATATTCCCTGCTTATGAAAAATAAAACAAACAGAAATAGTTGGTTAAAATTCTCTCATCGTTTACCCTCCAGCGATCCGTAACTACATTCCTGTCAGTCATTTCGGCTAGGTTTTTTCATACCGTTCCATAATGCTAAAAAGGCTTTGTATTACTCACCTGAATATAGAAACCCACTTGCTCGTTGGTTTTATTTATTAATTAGTGGGGTACAATTCAGATTGAATTGATTATAGCAGACGCTCAGAAGCACTAGTTTCATTCGAATTTTGTTTTTGGTATTATCAGCACCATATTACGTTCTGTATACTGGCGGCTCTGAATCGAAAACTGATGTGTCAGAAATTAATATATTTTTCCATAAAAATTTTTATTTTAGTTCCCAAATTTTAAGGTTTTGGTTTTAAGCTAATTGCATAAAATAATTTATGTACAGCATTGTATCATGATTTAAAATTTCATTACAATACAAAATACTGCAAAGTCTGTTTTCATAAAGGAATCATTTTGAAAAACATTTACATATCCCAGAACAAAACAGTAAACTTCATTTGCTTGGACACAAGATTGTGTACGTGCTCATTCAACAATGAATACCATTCAATTCGCGCTAAGAAGGTCTCAACAGTGCTTGGGCTCTTCATTTTGACACGTATTATTTATTACTTTTAAACCAACCCTTTCACGTTTTCTTGTCAACCCAATGTGCCTTTAATATCACACAGTGCTATATTCAATTTTCATCTTTTGAGAGCTTACACATCACAATCCGATCATTAGGCATTGTTCTTGAAAAGTTTTACATAGATTTTACCTACAAGCTACAATTAGTAAGAGTGATAAGGTTAATGTTACAACTTTATCATTAAATTAAACGTTCAAAACAATGAATGTAGCAAAAGTGCCTTCTTTATCAACTATGTTATACCAAATCTGACAGTAATGAAGGTTTACAAGTTGGCATTCAAAAGAAATAAAATAGTTTATATATTTAAAAGTGTTTCCTAAAATTAAAAGCAGAACAAAAACCAGTACTGATTATCCTCTCCTGGTATTCCAGCAAAGATAGAAGAATGCGGCATTAGCAAATTAATATAACCCATACAACATTTAAACGTCGTCGTGGTTACTCACTTGCTTAGCAGGTCATCTTTTAAAAGCAAAAAGAGATGAGTGTCTCCTTTTAGAGAAAATCCTTTGTTTTACATACATTAACAGGAAGTAAAACCGACTACAGATGTGAAATAAGTATAACACACTGTTATCGTAAATACTCACACGGATACATAGATACGTGCGCTCACACACACACACACACACACACACACACACACACACACACACACACACTGCAACGTCACTACACGATTAAGCAGTTTTTCTTAGTTTACTGGGCGCGTTGTTGTAAGCTGAATCTGGAGCACATAATTACTGATATTGTAAATATTTAATTACTTACATTAATGTAGGTTCTTGTAGATGTTATTTCTCTTGCCGCGGCTTAGCTCTGGTATGTATCACGGTCGAACAAGTATCTCTTCATCAGGGCGTAGAATATATGGTACACAATTCAAAATAATAACACAAGTGGGTGAAATTAAACTTCTCATGGATTTATTTCTAATGCATGTATGAAGTTAACACTCTCGTTGATAATACATGAACTATCTATTGGTGAATCTTATACTCTGATGGCTTCTATTTCTGTTAACTGTTAAAATTTATAAGCTCCTGTGTGGCTGTTTTAATAAAAAAAATCTTCTGCTTACAAAATTTACCTCGACAAACGTAGATATTGTTACATAATCTGAGTATACTGTATTTGTTGTGAAATCCACATTATTAACACAGAATTATTACATTACATACTCAACACTCACAAAACACGTTTTTACTTCTTGACGGTAAACTAGCAACTCGTATGCGTGGATAAGTTGTTCTCAAGTACCACCTTACGAAAATATTTTAAATCTGTTCGTTTGGTTTTCATTGTTTGCTTGTTGTTGACGTTAAACGTCTAAAACTCTACCATTCACTGCCATTAATCACATGACATACGTTCTAATTTCGTTTGTTGGGTGTTCTGCTATCAACCGTCTACAGGAAATTTTCAACAATGGCCTCGGAATGATATACACAGTAGAACGAGGCCAAACTATTGTATATTTGTCTACCCAAAAACTCTCTCTGTACCCTTCGCATTTTAAGGTACCATCAGTTTCCAATAAAAATACATTTACATATACACTATCACTTAAAATAACACACACTCACACGCACGCACACACTCAAATGCATACATAATGGAAATATATTCAGGCCTTATTTAATGTTATTGATGTCCATATATTATTAGCGTTGGTTACTTACTCTATTAACTATTAAATTAATTGACATTAATTAATGAAGTACCAAAAGTACTGCCTCAACACATACCACACACATACACACATACACACACACACACACCACACACACACACTTAACTTATCAATGTCTTGTTAAGCGTTACCTCAAGACTGAGCAATAAAATATGATGGGAGCTGCGGGCCACAAATTTCTAATTGTGTCGCAGGAAGGAGCTGGTGTAAAAGTCAAACATCTCCCGTTAACACTGCTATGTATATCTCTCTTCCTCTTACCCTGTGCGGATTTTATACTCTCTCCTTGCGGTGTAGTAGTACTTATTCGGAGCAATCCAAAACGTCTGAAAGTTGAGAGTGCCCGGTGTAATCAGATAGTTTTGATATCTGAACTTAGGATCATGATTCTGAAACACCATGTATAGCTTGAATTGTCAGCCAGGAGACTGATTAATGACTAGACTGTCTGATGTCGCTCATCCTCATGCTCACTAGAAGCACCTGGTATCGTCAAACTATGTGATCACTGCAATAGGAAATACCTGGACAGTATTTCGTCCATAATGCTCTGTGCTTGGAGACAAATCAGTAAACAACTATAATATCGAAGAAGGAATCGACAGTTACTTTCCTAAAGTTAGTCATGCCAACATAAGACAAAAACGTTCTAATATATTACATTCACATGACTCTCTCTCTCTAACCTCTATCGTTTATTAACGAGTGTACAAACTATTCTTACTAAAGCTTATTTTTATATCTACTACTTTTATCTTTCCTTCTATGTGTTAGTTTGTGTTTACACAAGTTAAACCTTTGTATTAAACATGTATATGCTAATGCATGAGAGTGAAAGACTTAATCCACAAACTTACTATATTTTCGAGTATTATATGGCTAATTACTTATTTTTGCTTTTCATGTATATATTTTCAAGAA
The DNA here is from genome assembly GCA_030765065.1 of Deroplatys truncata. NCBI lineage: Eukaryota > Metazoa > Arthropoda > Insecta > Mantodea > Mantidae > Deroplatys > Deroplatys truncata. The sequence goes on from CM060986.1 coordinate 63,681,663, forward strand.
TGCAGAACAAAGAAGAATTGCATTTTTATGGATAGAAAATGCTTTAAAATACAGTTTTGATTACAAAATATAGTTATATAAAAGGGAAATAAATAATAATAATAATAATCAGCAGCAGCGCTATTAGCCTTAACCAACAGTAGTGGATACATAACCTGTGGTAGCATCAAGATAAAAAAATTGCTGCTGATTGAAGAGTTGCAAACAGCAGTAATTTCGGAATTAGTATACAATACAAAATCTGTTACATGCGTTTATACACAGAAAACTACTAATAAGAACGCAATAGACTATCGAGAAAAAGTGTCACCATTCCATCACTAAAATCAACTAAAGTGTGACTACTGAGAGACAGCTAAGAAAATACACTTGTGTCCTCGAAATGAAGTAGAGGAGGAATGGGCAGCTTTTGAATATTAGGTAGTAATACGAGCTTTGTTAAGCATCCAGACAGAGGATACCAACGCCAAAGGAAGATTTAAAAGAAAAACAATCATTTATTATACAGGCATAAATAAAGTAAGAATAATATTCTTCTCTATACATTCACTTAACTTTCTCTACGTACTATAATTTATTTTTATGCCTCTTTCACATACTATTCTTACAAAACCTTATTTTTCCATATAATCCATGGTAAGCGAAATATGTGTTCGCAGAATACGGATTTCATTACAGATTTCGTTGTACATACAAAAGAGGCAAAAGCAATGGTGAAATTTGGCTTTAATCATGCAGTTCAGAACCCAAAGTAATAGAACTTTCAAACTATGCTCAAAGAATATCTCCGAAACTTAATAATAGAAAAAAAACTGGCATCATTTGCACATTTTAGTGAGATGTAAATTTTTTGTGTGATTTTGTATCTTTTAGTTTGCACAAAATGCATTCAGAATGAAGAGTTTACAGGCTTATGCAGAACATTCAAAATATACGTTTTATTAGTAATGGAAGCATCTAACATACGGCATTTTAATGAAATTGTGAGAGATATTTTGTGTAAATACTGAAGCTTTTTCTTGTAAAGCGTAGTTTGAGAGTGGGATGCTATTAAATGTCTGCTTTAAGAGCACTTATATGGTTGCAAGTCGAGTATTTCAGATCGCCTTGAAAGCGTATCGAGATGCTTCAATCAGATGAGAAGTTTTAATGCATGTACGGACATGTCATCACTGTAGCTCCAATGGTAATAGAATCAGCATAGACAGTCGCAGATCCGTGGTTCGTAATATTGAATTTTTCAGATCTGCTTAAACTTTCAAAAGTTGTTAGATATTGTTACATGCTGGGGTGAGGGCCAAAGGGTTTCCACAAATTATAAAATTTCGATCACCCCAACACGCACATGGGGGAGCGTAGCTCGCTAACGGCAGAAAGACCGGGATCTTGGTGTTTAGACTTAGATGAAGGCATGAGGCTTTACATTATGCAAACATATTACACAACACACATTACCTGGAATTTATTGACAGATATTTGGCATTGCACATTACACTTAGGAAAACAGGATGAGGGGATATGCCCGAAGTTGAAACATGGAAAGTATGAGAAAGATAGTACTATATTCCACACGACAGCTGGTAATCCTTAACTGCCTAACTTCAAAACCATTACTATTTAAATTCTGGGTGAGGTTGAAACATGAAATTCAGAAGAGAACAAACAACACTCTCGTAATAATACGAAAGCGAGCTAAGCAGGGATGGCCGAAGATATCAGGATATTTTCCATGTTTCACTGTTTCTAAAGTGCAGCTGGCAACAACACTATTACAAGATACTGACAGACTGGGCAGTGAAAGGCGACTGTGACATGGTTTCTTAGCACTCAGACCGCCAATAGCGCACATCCACTCCTAGATTGGTCAGATAGCACCGAAATGGTCATGTTTTAACTTAAACATCACTATTCTAGATAAGATAATTATGTAACATTTTAGAAATAACCTCTAACTCAGTATGTGGCCCAGGTGCTAAAAATTTAAATTTTTATAAAAGAATGTACCTGTAATTAAATATAATGCAGGACATAATAATGTTAAAATCACGCTTTGATATTCACTTTTCCACGTCCTCTACAGTGCTTTTACAGCGCATGGCATTTTTCATTAAATTATATAATAATTTTTCATGGGAACTGAAAACATAAATATGCGTTTGACTGGATGATATAAAGGAGGATTTTAGTTCAATGTTTAATAGCTTTTAATTTTTCAAAACGTGGAATTAAATGCTTAATGTATTGAGTGTTTAGGTAACCGCTTTGAAATATTACAGTAAAGCTGAACGCATTATTTATGTCCGCAGAGAGAAAAGGGGTCATATAAAACTAGAGCACCATTTATATCCATTAGCAATAGCATACCATTAGCGAGAGACACTCCTCCCGCCCACTCGGTATGGTGTATTCCATCACCAATTGGAATAAACATTTGGAGCATATGCAAATGTATTGCTTATGTGGAGTGTAAAAACTTGTGATACATCTCGGCAATTCCATTAAAGAATTCATCTCCGGCATTCATGAGGGTTGTAGAAGCTTTGAACGTTAGATAGCGTAATTATGTACCACAGGAATTTCTGGGACATTTGATGCGATAAAAGTACAATTCTTGTACGGACATGAATTCAAAATTGATTATATTAAATCCTGGTGAATTAAAGTTTTCAAAACAAATGTTCTATTTCATTGCACACCGCTAGTTGTACTCGCTTATAAGGCTACGTTTAAGGGCTTGAAATGTGCTCTTGAATGTGTAGAATGTAGGATTGTTTGTAGGAGAAGGACACTCCGCGCACTGGGAACATTTTGATCTATTGTGGCCACACGCACCTCTGGGCGGCAAGGATGAGGTGAAGGAGCCGCAGGAGGTTCCAGGTCCGCAGACAGACAGGCCACAGAGACGCGTAGAAGTTCCTAATATTTTCTGTTTGAGAACCATTCCACTGTGACAAGAAATCCCAAGAGGACGACGCAGCGACCCTAACGGGCGGAACCGCTCACTCTGGCGTTCATGGAGAGAAATTTTTCCAACGCGCATACATGCGTACCATCTTCCCGGCACGACCAGCACCGCAGGACGTGAAAACACACTTGAAATGTGAAATGGAGATTAAATGAGAGGAAATTATGGACGGAAGAAATCCTGGTACAATTCACTACCCCGGCATTCTCCTTATCTATCGGAGGAAAACCACGAAAAACCCATAGTCAGAGTGGGCCCGAATGCGGACCACAGACATTACCGTCTAAGCCATCTCGCTCGATTCTTGAATGTATAGAAGGAAGTTCTGAAAATCTGCGTTAACATTTAATTTCCAAGTTGACGTGATCATTAAACTACAATTCCGACGTCCGATGCCACTGGAATTTATCACTTCGAATATATATTCAATGTTTACTTTTTCCACAGCTTACCTTTGAAGAACATAAAATATCGTAGCGTGTACAGCGGAACATGAATTATAACTTCATAATTTATTCACATATCATATTACATTGTGTAGCAACTTTCGGAAACCAATTTAGCTTTACAAAAATATGCTATCGTAATCCTCCATTAATAGAGCTCTTTGTACATATTTTTCCATGAAATTTACCGTCCTTTATCCTGGTAGGTCATATCGGACGATGATAGAATGAAATTGATTAAATGACCACAAATAACTCCGTGGTTCAAAGAGCCTAAAAGCACCCCAAGTTTGTCTTCTCACCATAAGTGAAAACCCCGGAAAATCCTTATCCCGATAACTTACCCTAACAGAGATTCGACGTAATAGGAGTGGATTGTTCAGACTCCTTCAGCTGCCGTGGTGTGGACCTCTATCACTCGCTGTACTTCTGACTTATTAGAAGTATGCCGGGCTGAACATTTGAGCCCCTGCCGGAAGGGAGCTGTTAGGATTGTGTTGGATTCGGGGTAGTGATTCCCGATACCCATAGCTGATTGAACAAAATCCAGATTGGGCTATAACACGCCTCAATGCCCTCCGGCACCAACCTGGAGAGCTTGTAGACGACGACCAGACACTTTGCCCCTACTGAAGTCTTTCCCTCTGGGGTTGACGCGAGCAAGTGAGATATCCATTTCTTTCCTAGTGAAAAAGGGGGGGTGGAGTATAAAATAGGTACTGTTATAATACAAAATCTCATTAGGTTCGACTCCCTGGGTAGCACTGCGTTTCCAGCCCTCACCCATGGGTTCATTAACCGAGATTCCAAATGGGACCACTTGAATGTGATGAGATGCGCTACCCTCAGACAGAGGTAGGCTTATTTGTATCTTGATATTATCATAAAGTGTTCTTCACCAATGGTTACATGAGGTTAACACAGTTTAAGAAAGAGCCAAGAGATATACGTACCGAATTCCTGATTTAACTTATGATTTGTCAAAGGGCTTAGTTTCGTAAATTAATAAATCTCGGAACTGTTCGGAAGCTTACGCTAATCCCTACTTTCTTATATAGCTTGAATGAAAATATAATTTTGCCTGAGTTTTTTCCAATTGTTTCTCAGTGTGCCTGGCATTACTATATCATTATTTTTTAGACCCTTGAAGTTGGCGCGCGATACACAAATCGTGAAGTTCTCACCTCGGGCTTAGAAATAATTGTTATAAAATATGTGTACCAGCTTACGTAACGATTAGGTAACTAACAGAAATCAAGGCTAAAATCGTTGTGCATTGCCTTCGTAATTAAATTGACGGCAGCTTTAGGAATTGTGTTATGTAATAATCTCTTTAACATCTGTCCCCTATATTTTGAGCTACGCCCATGATAGCGTTAAAGGGTAATTATATTTGGGCAAGCGTCCAGCTCAACTTTAATTACTCCTCAGTTTTCATCTTTCTCTCTCATAATTTTTAAACGTTCGTTTTGCTACACATAAACCTGATACAGGGATTTCCCCAGAAATGGGCATTTTGAGATCCCTTGTATCTAAACGGATGTGATTCTCTTAACTTAAACACAAAAGTTCGGATAAATGCAAAAATTAGACTGAGGTTCAACGTTTTTCAAAGAAGTAACACGAAGGTTTAGAAGAGGATCATATCCTCAAAAGTAACTTTTACATTTTGCAATAGGAACTAAAAGAAGTTAAGGTTTTAGTTCATTTATTAATTGTCTAAGTCAAACTGTCTTCCTCTAATGACTCTTCAACCTTTGGTCTTATTTTCCTTGGACGTAGCGCCTCCATTAACTACGCTCAAATCAAAATCTTTTCTCTTTCGGTTGCTCACTGAAGTGTCGAACGCAGGACTCGTCTTCTCACCTCTTCTTTATTTATTTATCTCCTTCTCCCTCCCCCTCTTTCTCCCTCTCTCTTTCGGTCTCTCACTAACACGTCGAAAACAGAACTGGTCTTGTAGACAGCACTCGCTGAGTGAACAACAGACAGCCTGAAACTCACAACTACCTTTCTTCGAGGATATCAACAGTTTTTATACTATACGAGCCCTCGAAGTGGTTTCTGGTGAAGGGAGTGTCAACAGATTTCTACAATTGTCTCGATACGTATTCCGAACTGTTCATTAGCTCCTCTCCCTTTCTCCAACCAATCATAAGCCGGCTGGCACTGAAGGAGATACCTGCCTTGAAAGTTGGGAAAAAAGCTTCTCTCAATATGTATTTTCCAATGCTTTCTTTCATTAAATGCTTGCATTCTAATGCATTTATTTTGTCAGGAAGTTAAAGAGTAAGCATAAGAAAATGTTTAAAATAAAATAATTCATTTTCCTTTGCTATTTAATTCATAATTATCACGAATGTGTTTGGTTTCACTTGCTTACGTTAAATATTATACATTTGATTACAATTACAGGAAGACCTATCCCGGGAATCAAATACTATTGGCAAACCTTAGTATAATTCTCATAACAAACTGAAGTATTCCCCTATGGCTACGGAAATTCAGCGCGCCTTTTACTCAACTATTGGGCGTGAATTATCTCATGCACCTCAAAGAGAAAAGTCTGCGTCCGCCAGACGTATTTATACGAGTTGCATCCAGAAAGTAAGCTTCCCTATTTTGTTAAACCAAAGGAAACAAAGTTACATGAAAAACTTTATTGTCAACAGGTACAGCATTATTTGAGCTATTTTCTGACTTAGTCACCACAAGAATTGAGACAATTAGCATATCGTGGGATCAACTTTTGCATTCCTGTGCCATAGAAATCTGCCTCCTGTAAATGGAACCAGGCGTGTGACAATCATCTGCAGCTCTTCTTCTTTGTCAAAACGTTGACCAAAGGACAGGAACTTCTTGAGCTACAAGAAAATATGGAAATCGCTGGGAGCAATATCAGGCTTCACGAACTCCTACAGAACAGTTGCTGTGCACCGAGCCGTATGTGGAGGAGCATTGTCATGGAGCAGCACAACACTTGCAGTAAGCATTCCACACCTCTTGTTTTGAATGGCACGTCGAAATTTCCACAGTGTTTCACGACAACGGTCAGCGTTCCCTGTTTCACCTCTGGGCAGGAAGTCAATGAGCAGAATGCCCTTTCTGTCCCAAAACACCGTGCACATCACTTTCTCCACCAACACAATCTATTTGAATTTCGTCTTGACCGTCTTCATCTGCTGCTTGGTTTCCGAGGTAAAGTGCGAAATCCACGTCTCATCGCCCGTGACGATCCTATCGAGGGACTTGTGGCTGTCTCATTATGCCGCTGCAGAAATGTCAATGCCGCTTCTAAGCGTTTCGTTTTGTACTCGGGTGTCAGGTATTTCGGCACCCACCTGGCATACAATTTCCTGAACAGCAGGTCTTTAGTGACAATTTCATGCAACAAGGATCGCGATATTTGCGGAAAATGGTTACTGAGCTCTATAATCGTGAAGCGACGGTTCTCCACGGTGCGTTTCCGCACCAGCTCAACGTCATCATTGATGAGGGACGGTCGCCCACTGGGCTGTTCATCATGGACCCTTTGACGATCTTCGGAAAACTACCTACACCAGCGACGCACCATCTGTTTTATTATGATCTTTGGCCCATACACCTAGCAGAGCTGACAATGAATTTCGTTCGGTGCTATACTTTGTGCAGTAAAGAAACATTTCACTGACCAAACCTTGCAGATGGCGGAAGAACGAATAAGAGCCGCCATTTCGGGTCATTGCTGCCGCGCTACTGGCACCAGGCAGGACCTGTCCAGCCGGCATGTAATTGATACGTCATAGGTCTGTTACGTATGCGCAATTTTCCCGGCTAAATACATTTGCTTTAAAGGAAAAAAAATCGGGAAACTTACTTTCTGGATGCGCATCGTATTTCAAAGCTTTTTCTTTCATCAAGTTTATAAAATATAGAATAAATGTGCTCAAGAATTATTTCAATGTATCTACTGAGATACCTCTGTTTAAAGGAGAAAATCCACACCCTTCAATAGCGGTGTAGTGGTAGCTTATGTCAGGTATTTGCATTCTAATGCATGTGAAAGGGCCACTTTAATATAGCTGCATGTATTTGATGATTACAACAGCCGTGTTGACATCCATTTTGAAGGTCGTAAATATGAATAATTGCTGGTATAAACTGCGTAGACAAGGTGTTCCATGTACCTTCATGCTATTTGACAGCAGGAGCACTTGATGCTGTTGAAAGTGCATAGTTTTATCGCTGATTTTATACAAACTGATGTCCTCACGTCTTGAAAACTCTATTACCTATGTTAATATGCAATTACCGACTTACTCTTACTGTAAGGACAGGAAAAGCATGTACGGCCATGAGACTCATACGATTGTTCTATTTTCCAAGTTTAAAACCGAAACTCTTAGGAAAAAAAAGTTCTATACTACTACTGCATTACAGTCAGTAATTTTTGTATCGTAGAAACCTTGCAAAAGAGATTTTAAACCAATAATATACAGGGGCAAATGGGCTCAAAAGTTTATTTTAGCTGCTATGCATTAATACAAGTGAATAAGCATAGCATTAAAACCCAATGATATTAATTTGTGAGAACATTACTGTCGTGGCTTGAAACATTGGACGGAAATAAAGGTGGGATACCACCTATTACCATTACTTTAACAATTTACTTTTAAATGTACAGGATTCGTGTTATACAGCGTGAGAATTCAGATACTAAAATGTTGAAATTCTTAGTTTTTTCATAGCTTTGTCTATCTACGTTATAAATACATCATGATAATACCTAGAATATATTCTCTATCTAGGTTAATTATGACATTATTTAAATTGTGACTGCAATATAACTTAAACATTAAACCTCAGCTGTGTTTTCCTTAACAGCTAAGTGTCAAACGGTTCATGCCGAATCGGATCTTGAAACTTCGGATGCAGCTGCGTTTGTAATAAAAACTCTATATATATAAAATTAGATGCCTGGTTTAAGTGCAAGGTTTAAAAATTGATGGTCGAATCTCATACCGCTTTAAAATACAAGTAGCACTTGCATTAGTCACCTACTTCGTACATCCAGCCATAGCATGCTGCTGACTCGGGGGCTCCGACCATGTCCCCTCTTATGTTCAGTGTTTTCTACGCGATTTGAGACCACGATATCATATATTTGTCTCGTTTAAGCTTGCCGATAGATAAGCTAACTCTGATGAATGTTCATATTACTTCTATTGGTTTTCTGCCAGGAAATAGGACATACACCGTGTAAATATAAAGCGACTATAAACTTTATTGTATAAATAACAAAATTCAAAATCATCTCTTAATTGGAAAACCTGTGTTTAAAGCCATAAAAATATATGATTTAGCGGAAATTCAGTAAACCCTTGCGGAAAAAGTACCCTCATAGAGGAATAAGAAAATAAAATCTAATCAGAGATGAAGACTAGGAAATATGACTGCGCTCCGAAGGAAATGAAATGCTATTGTATGCCCTTCTACAGACGGAGTGTTCTTTCAACGCACATTCCTTTGATAGAGTCCATATAAATACAACTTCCTCAATTGGCGAGTCCATAAGCTATAATATAGATGATTGCGGGAAGAGTTACAATTAATAGTTTAGATCGGACTGGACTGGACTGCCCTGACTGCCCTGACTGCCCACTTTAAGGTCTTGGGTGCTAGAAATGGGAACGAGAGCCATGATAGCAATCGTATATAATTCTGCCCATTGTAGCATATATGAGTACTTGCATATCTGTAGGATTCCTGCATGAGCTTTGCGATTTTGCATTTGAAATTAGCTCCCCAGACATTGCAGAGGAGGACACCTCGCGCCCTACGATCTGCGTGAGATCTATTGCAACTACTACTCCCAGAAGGAAGTGAAGGAACCACAGTAGTGTTCAATTCCAGTTCTTACTATATAGGCCCAGAACATCAGAGGCGGAGACATTGAAAATATACGAAATGAATTGATAACTGGGAAAAATGTAAAAGAAACGTTCCAGCCATAAGTTTAAGATACCTCTTTGTCATTTGCCAATTATAAGATCTGAGGAAAGCCTAGAAAATAGCCTCAGTAAGGATGAACGGATCTTGGCGGGAACTGCAGAACTCCAGTTTACTAGTCCACATTTTAACGACCTCGGACACCCTTTTCGGTTATTGTTTTAACTTACATTGGACTAAATAGCAGTTTAGTATCTTCCCTTATTGTTGAAGAGGAATCTACATAATGAACTAAAAATGAGGGAAAATAGGGAAAGAAATGGGAAAGTTATAATGTACCATAATGGATTTTTATGAAATTTGAATAAAAATAAGTAGCTAGGTTTACAGCATACGAAAGAAAAGAAAGGATGGAGGGGAGCTAACATCATATCCATAACGTATTTCTATAAAACTATTTAAATGGGTATAAAAATATGCTTTCTATTTACAAATATGTAAGAAATTTCGTGGATATACTAGGAGCTACAGCACATAAACTGCAACCTAATAGTAATAGTAACATTGCTTGTAATTTGTAAATTATGAAATATTGCTGTTGCGTAAGATTTTAAACACAAGTTATAAATCGTAAGTAAAATTACTGCTAGTAATAATGAAAAATACTGGCTCTGTTACAAAGGAGCTACCGAGCTAGTGATACAAGCAATTCCTAATAATTATTGGAATGTGTTATCATGTAAGTTGCAGCAAAAAGATAATTTACGACATATGGTTGAGAATAAACCAAGCACTTTGATCTTTCCGTCAAATGAAGCTTGAGAAATACGATTGATTTAAGGTAAATTGACGAAAGTGACGTGCTTTATGCATTTTTATGTTTGTAAGACCAGGTGTTGTACGTACATAACCAGGAAAACTAAAGAGCTTTCTGACTTTGTAAATATTTCATTCCAAATTTCTTGTCAGTGGGAACCAAAACTATCAGCATGGTTGAATATACAGTGAATAGGTGATCATTCCAAATAAATGGCGGAACGTATTGTTCTTATCAACACTTTGTGAATTTCGACTCATGGTGATGAAATTGCTCTAACATAGTTATTATGAACCTTAGTTTTTAGATATGCCTAGAAAAAATTCGCTAATAAAAGAACAGTAAAACAACAGTGTTTATGCAACAGAAATTATTGCTATAAATTGTAAATTTTAATTAATTCCTCCTAATAACACTATCAGATCTATGCAATAGGCCCCGGGATAGAAACCATAGTCAAATCAGTGGATTCAATGTCGGTTTCATCTTGAGCTGTTTGGTATTGAGGAAAGGTTATGGCGCATGATTTTTGGAATAATGAAGGAATTTTACCAATTATTTAGCTTCATGAGAGTGAAAAACCTAATCGGTAATTGATATTCCAAACTTTAAACAAACTATAAGAAAATGAAGTTCTTTGCTAATGAGGAAATTGTGAGATTTCAAGTATGAATAATGTTAGAACATCGACCTACTCGCCGAGTTTGCTCTCTCTGATTCCCTCTCCTTCCAACCCTGCAACTTCTCCTCGCCGGTCAGCTTTTTTTCCATCAACTCAAGAGGCGATTCAGTTGTATAGGAGTATTTTACAGACATTTCTGGGAAACCACTTCAGAGATGGAATGATGACGTAGAAATATTGCTGAAATAAATCTGTATTGATCCAAAGAAGACTTGAAAATAAAATTGGTGTTCATGTTAAAAAATATACATTTCCTTCATTGTCTGCCCGAGAACTCGGACGGCGCTCTCGGACATAGCTACAGTTTTATGATGTACTTGTCAAGTCCTTTAATAACCTAATTGTTTATATTATTGGCAGTATTTCGGTACATTTTCTAAGAGAAAATATTGTTTCAGAATGTATTCTTTATTCTTATTTAATAACTGCATATGACTATTTTCCTCGCATCATTTTATTTGCATACCAGTATTTTGCACAAAGTGAAATCTTAAAGGAAAAATCTTCCTGAAAAATTCTAACCTTGTATATGAATCTTATATCTATGACTTTTTAATTTCAAATTTCAATGCAATTTAGTGGGAATTAAATGGCATCCCAATTAGGTCATACGTTATTTACAACTTATTACTTATTTCCTCGAAAACGTTGGGAGAGCACGGTTAAAAGTTCTCTCAGTAGAATTATGAATCTCCTCCTGGAATTTGTCTCCCCTTCTGTTGACATACGAGTTTTTTTCCGTTTTTTACACAATAATTCTCGCTTTTCTTTACCAATTACCGCCACCAGTCACCTTATATTCTTAGAGATATCCTGCCCTTCATAAACCTTAATGGTGTCTTCCATCACACTGATAAGCCTGAGAAAATGCACGTTAAAACATTCAAATCCCAACTGTTTGTCCTGAATTTCTTCAAGAGTAGTTATCCAATATTACTAACTACGGTGACTGTCATTGACAATCAAAGTAAAATAAATGAATTTAAAAATAAAGTATAGATCACTGATTATAAAATCTATACACAAAGCAAACAACTAAACAATTTATGCGGAATATACGGCAATAAACTAGTTACAAAAACATAAATCAGAATGAAAATTTTGCATATCACTCCAAAATTCCATAAGTTAAACACCTTAGAACTATTTGCACTATACAACTTTGTTTCATAAGTTCATATTAAAGTTCATTAATTTAAAATTTCGTTCTTATTGGACGCAATTAAACATGTAATACATATACTACTATGCCACTCCAAATTCTCCCACCATTTTGAAAACAATCGAGGACTTCAATTGACCAGCAATCGCTAATGATGGAACAATAAACTCGCAAAACGACTATCTGGATGTTGCAACGGCAAAATACATTTTAGTTCAATTGTATCTAAAGTATACAGAAACACCTGTATTAAACTAAAGAACTGATGTTGGTTCAGAAGAAATGGAAGTAAATATTAAGCGTTCCTCTTACTGACATTTTTTACACAATTTAGAAAACAATTCTTACAAATTTTAACCGAAAAGTTCTCGAACATTCTTGAATCAATATAATCCGACATTTTTCCCTTCTGGTCATTTAAGCGACCATACGCGACGTTTAAATCGAAGTTTCAGCTCAGTGCAAATAAGGTGAGAGATTTCAATACTTAATTTTTTCGTAATCGTGTTGTCTTATACTTTCGCCAGTTTAAAGATCTCCTAGTCGTGCAGTTTTTCCTTAAGTTTTATTAGATTTTTCATTATAAGTTATCTTAATATGCATGAAGAGGTTTAACATCAAGTACAGTTTTAGCATACGTGCATTTATAATTAAATAAGGGATTAGTGTTAACACATTTAAGACTTGCAAATTTGATCTGGGTAAATCTTTAAAGTTAGAAAACATTGAACCTGTAAGTGTAACCAAATATATTCGGGGAAAAAAATGTGCAAAATTTAAAACTTTAAAATGTTAAAACATTCACCACAAGATTATTTACGTACAATATACATAGAACCATGATAATTAATTTTATGTTACTTTTACCTTTAACAAATATGTGATAAAATGTTAAAAAATATGCTAAAGTTTGCAGTAAATTTTAATGACCACCTGTTTTGTAATTTTTAACGCAAAAGTACAACATGTCCAGTTAACCGCCTAATACTGAGGATAATCCATCAGATAATTAACTATTTCGAGTCATTCACTTAGCACAGGTTTCAACGATTTCAGAGTTGGAGCTAATGCGTTGGAGTATAATCCCTCATAGCTATTCATGGCTATGGCTGAGTTCGTTTACTCAAACATTATGGAAATCGACAGCACTTGCGTTACGACACAGATGCGGGCATTAATTATGTGCATTTTCCTATGATGATAAGAGGGTTGTAGAGAATTGTGGAGGATATTGTTAGCAGAGTCTGAAACATTAGAAAAGAGAATTTGTTTATTTAAATAGCAATACTATATACAGTAGGGGATACACGACAAGACAATAGGGAATGGCTAACGCAATAAAACTGATCATGAATTGAAATTTTTCCGATGTATGCAAATATCAATATTTATATGAAGTCAGTAGTTATTAAATTGCCAAATGGATGCATAGTTATTCTGTTAATTGGTGATTTGTTAATGCATAAATGTAAATTAATGCAATTTTGGGATTATTCGTAAGGTTTCGCTGATTTCCACTTCCTTGTGGGCTGTAATAAAACGATGCCAATCTTCAAATCTGATTTGCTTATAGCAATGAGGAGATACAGATCACATTTTCCAACCTATTATATACATAGTTTATTAAAAATATCTAACTTGGAAAAAAGCAGAATATGTGAGGATAGGTCAGAAATTAAGTTTCCTCAATTTGTTATAGTTAACGCGCAAAGATACACCAAAACAAAGAATGCTATTTTATTTGTTCACAATTATTGTTTCATATTTTTAAAAATTAAGCAAGGATATTTAAGAGTTTTTCCAATGAGCATAAGACTTTCAATTACCTGACGATAGAAAGTGGTATCCCGTTCATTAAGTGAACGCACAACTAAATGTAGTAAAAACAAGGGCAAATAAAAAAGAAATAATTTCAAAATTGACTTTCACCTTTGATAAACATATTGTGTAGATTTACCTTTATATACAACAACTTAGCCATCTAATTAGAATAACTAATTGCTTTCATTTCAAGGTTAGAATTTGTTTAACGGTTTATCCCCATATTTCATGCAATTCTTCTGAATATTTTTGCGCGTTCTAAAAAGATAAGATAACAAAACTATCATGTACTTTTTATGTTGCTAAATATAATCGTCTATTCTTAAGTAGCCAAGGAGCCGAAGTTAAAAACTATTGTGTGAATCTTCAAAGGAGATAGCGGTGTAAGGACTGCTGAATTGTGTGGCATACCTCGAAGAATCTTGAGGTAGTATTTTTGACACTAAAATGATTTCAGTCAAAATTATATAAATATAAATTCAATAACAACCCGCCTTTGAGCAATATGTGTATGTAACAATATATAAAAAGTGTATATTTCAGTCATTGTATATGCTTATATTATTGTATCCATGTGTAATAATGATATTTGAATGTATTACGTAATTTAATACTTTAGGGGCTGTGAGATTAATAAGTTAAAAGTTCCTAACAATGAGGTAACAATGGGGTAATCTTGAGGCAATAATAAATTAGAAAGTTTAAATGTTACTTGTGATTCTTGGAAGCAATAATATAATTTTAGTGACAGTTTATAAAAATAGCCAATCAAGAACCAGAAAAAGCTTTGGTTAAATGAAGGTATTCTATTGGAGTAGGATTAGTCAATCAGAAACTGAAAAGGAGAAATATTTACAAATTAAGAAGTCAGTTGCCTGTAAACAGTGTTCCTAACCGGAGGCGAGACACGTCCTGGAGAAGTATAATGCGTATTTGTGTGAGACGAAAATAGTTTACGTGTTAAAAAGTGCAAGTATTTAATAAAAGAATCTCACAGCTCTCTAATAAGTGAAGTGTTATTTGAATTGTGTCAAGGATTAATACATGTAGTGAAGTAAAATTATAATCTGTATAAGCCTACATTCTTGTCGCACCACAACCCTGCCAAGACAGCGATGTCTCTAACAATAATACTGACGTAGCCGAGGCAAACATAAATATATAATATTTAAAGAAACGGTCAAATTACAAAGTTAATGCTTTTAAATTTTGGAACGAAGGCTACCGGGTACCATAAGTAGTGTAGTTGC
The DNA here is from genome assembly GCA_030765065.1 of Deroplatys truncata. NCBI lineage: Eukaryota > Metazoa > Arthropoda > Insecta > Mantodea > Mantidae > Deroplatys > Deroplatys truncata. Next base: position 63,696,734 of record CM060986.1, read on the forward strand.
AACTATTTCAAGTTCAGCTCCCCAACAGTTGAACTATAATACAACTCCTTCAATACAACCTACTTCAAATTGACGCCCCAAGCTGGTGCAAATAACTTAAAGATACCATCTTCTTCAAACTGGCTTTCCATACGTAGCAGCAATAAATGACTTAAGTAATAAACTAAATGAAACTAGTACAGAGTTGAGAACAGATTTAAACAAACATCTTCAATCTGGTCCCTTATGAAGAGACATTAAGAAAAAACAGTCCATTTATGATTATTATGATCATTGTGATTATTAATATTAGTACTACACTATCCTGGTAGTTAAAAATACTAGTTAAATAACTCTAGTATTGTTGTTAAACTTATATTATTATAATTAATAAGGCAAAGGTACTTAACTAGCAAGTATATAGAAACATTTCTGATGTCGTTATCGTCCTTCAAACCTTTAGGGTAGTGTAAGCAACTTCTAAAACCAAGTGACTAGAATGATATAAGTGGGGATGCATAACGCTTGGAGAGGGCGAGGGTATACATTTCATGAACACTTTAAATCGTTCCGTTTATACACTGGTGTGCAAAACCTAAGGACGAGATGGGTAAATTAACATAACAAATGAACTACTTGGTGGAAGTAGATGAAGGTGCGGGAGGACGTTGCCATAAGACTCTCACACCTACACAGAAAGCGGGACATCACATGGCGTGAGTGTAGTGAGCCTATAGCGCCAAATGTGTCTGGTCCCGCAACACGGGGTAGTTGACGAAAGAGGACAAGACGGTATGTGGCAATTAGCGAGCTGTTACGGTGCACTGTAGTGATGTTCTTCATTTCAACATGGCCCGAGGCACCATTTGGATGACTTCACACAGGGAGGAATCGTCGGGAAACTAGAAGAAGGGCAAAGTGTGACGAGTGTTGCTCAGGGGTTTGGAATTGCTCACAGTATTGTTTCACGTGCATGGGGAACCTCCCAAACTACAGGCACTGCTGTCCCAAGGAGAGGTGGTGGTCGACCACACTCAACTACAGCAGCAGATGACCGCTACATTTTTCAACGGGCAAGAAGGGATCAGCGGCAAACAGCGGGTGCAATTGCAACCAAATTTAACAGAACAGCTAGGCACGCAATCTCAGATACACAGTGGCACGGCGACTATACAGCGGTGGTCTCTTTGCCCGACGGCCAGTACGTTGTGTTTTATTGACATCCTCACATCGGCGGCACCGTTTGCGATGGTCCCAAGAGCATCACAATTGGATCAACGAGGAATGGGGTTGCGTGCTCTTCTCGGATGAGAGCAAATTCAGCCTAAGTAGTGATTCTCGACGTACCCTCATCTGGTAAGATAAGGGAACACGTAATAAACACAGAAACATCCTTGAACATGACGTTTTGGTGGTCCGGGTGTTATGGTTTTGGGAGACATAATGTTGCATGGGTGCACCGACCTCCAAATCTTTGAACACGGTACGCTCACTGGTCAACGTTATTGTGATACTGTACTCATTCCCTATGTGCATCTTTCAGGGGTACAGTCTGCACTGACTCAATTTTTATGGATGATAATACGCGACCGCATCGAACAGGATCTCTTGGAACGAGAAAATATTCGGGGAATGGATTGGCCCGCCCGTTCCCCGGATTTAAATCCCATCGAACACGTGTGGGATGATTTGGGGAAACGCATTGCAACACATCCACATGCAGCAACGACCATCCAACAGTTATCAACATCGCTGGTGGAGGAATGGAACGCCCTGCCACGAGAACTGCTTACCAGCCTTGTGGCCAGCATTGGATCACGGTGCAGAGCATACGTTGCTGTCCGTGGTGATCATACACCCTTTTAAGCACCAGTTTCTGTTTCTGTAAATCTAGAGAGCCATCATATGTCGTATTGACTTTAGTGTAGTTTATGGTCTATGAATAAAAGTGGCATTTCTGTTCGTATCATTGTATATTTCGTTTAGTAGCCTACTGTAGCATACCGTAGCTGTTCCCACTATGTATGATTCAAGTCTCATCGAACTATGTTACTTGCCAGTGTCACAGCATGCGAAGATTACTTTCGTCCTTTAGTTTTGTACACTAGTGTATATGGGCCACGTTTTGTACATTAGTGTTCTAAGTGTTACGGTCTCTGACTGATTAAAAAGCTTTTTGAACGCTCAATTGTAGTATGCGGAAATTGCCAAACCTGTTATAGAACTTCCAGGCAGAGCTACTTAATCTGCATGCTCAGACCGAAAAGAGACTGTTGTTGAAACAAACCTGCTTTCTAGAGAAAAGAGCTAAATGGGATATCTGAGGGGAGTATGTATATGATTGATGATCAACAACGCACACTTCCAAGATGATGACCGTAACTAGTCTGCAGTTCCAATGAGGGAAATTTGATTCGCTTCCAAAACCTCGTTACTACTCAATGGTAGTTAATCGTTGAGTAAAAGAGAACACTAATTTTTCTCATAATTAAATTTCATAATATGTTGGGCTTGGGTGAACACTTTTTAATGTAATGGAGTAAAAATGATCGCAAAAATATTCTACATATACGTAATGAGTGATTGGTGACCTAACTTTAGGCCAGTTCAAGCTGTTAGGTTTTAAATATGTAGAGTAATTAAAAGCTCCCGCCAAGTTTTTAAATCCGAAACCGTTTTGCAATGTGATTAAGTGACGGACTATTATGACTAACCTTATTTTTACTTCAATATTTTAATTCCTTCACGATTTAAAATTATATTTCAATGTTACAAAGCATCCAGCTTCATAGAATCGAATTGTGGCAAGGAATAAACAGTATAATTTTACATTAATTTTCACAGGTGTTTCAAGGCACATTGGTAACTGCTTTGTTTATAATTGAAACATTTGAAATTCAACTTTTAGAGTCCCCAAGGAAATACACAAATATGTGCATCAAATGATACTTTAGTGTACTATTTCAGTAGATTATTTTGTACTCTAGGATTCATCTAGTTCAAACTTTCTCGGAGGTAACCAACTCAACTGCTGTTGCTATATTGAGTTTGAGTAACACTGACGTAGTGAGATATAATGTTACATCTTCCTTGTTCTCCGTAACATATATTGTTGCGGACTACCGCTCCTTTTGTTTTCATACTGTTATCAGGTACTGTTAGATTCTCAAAGGGGTTGGTTACTGCCCGTTGTGCAGTGGAGATGAAACTGCATAACACAGAACGATGAGCTGCCAGAGATCCTACGAAGAGAAATAAGTTATGGCACGAAACAGTATTATACAGCTATATGAGCAAAGGGGACAGTTTCTATGCAAATATGTGCAGTAATTTAGTTGTTATTGAATCCGTTATGACTTTCGGCTCAAGGGCAGGTACGTCAATGCAAATACAGGATCCTCCATTCTTCACTTTTCTGCATTTATTCTTTATCTCCATATATCATACTCTGAAGCGTTATCCCATTCCAGTACATCTTTCAAAAAGTATTTTGTTCTCCTCCATTGTCCCAAGAACTTTATTTTCCTGACCGGTTTCTTTATAGTGTTTTACTAACAGTTCTTTACTTATTTTATCTCGCCATTCCATGAGCTCCATTCTTCTACTTATTCGCACTTTGCATGTTTCCAATTACTTCTCTCACTTGTAGCAATATCACAGTTTCTAGACTACTACAATGCCGCTCTCTAGACAGAGCACTTTAAAAATTCTTCTTTAGGGGTTTACTTAAAACGTTTCTTTTTTTATAAAAAAAATTCCTCTGCCGCAACCACTTTGAGTGATGCCTGGAGAACAGCTAGTTATATCAAGCAAATAAACGCATTGATTTGTTCTGCTACTCATTGAGAATACCCATATGTACAAATACTTGTAGAAGCTATATTAAATAAACGACAGCGGGTTGGAAAATCACATGAAGATACACTACGTGATTAAAAATAACCGGACATTTGGCTGAAAATGATGTACACGTTCGTGGCGCTCCATCGGTAATGCTGGAATTCAAAATGGTGTTGGCCCACGCTCATCCTTGATTAACAGCGTTCACTCTCGCAGGCATACTTTCAATCAGGTGCTGGAAGGTTTCTTGGGGAATGGCAGCCCATTCTTCACGGAGTGCTTAACTGAGGAGAGGTATCGATGTAGGTCGGTGAGATCTGGCACGAAGTCGGCGTTCCAAAGCATCCCAAAGGTGTTCTATAGGATTCAAGTCAGGACTCTGTGCAGACCAATCCATTACAGGGATGTTATTGTCATGTAACCACTCCGCCAAGACCGTGCAGTATGAACAGGTGCTCGATCGTGTTGAAAGATGCATCGCCATCCCCGAATTGCTCTTCAACAGAGAAAAGCAAGAAGGTGCTTAAAATATCACTGTAGGTCTGCGCTGTGATCGTACCACGCAAAACAACAAGAGGTGCAAGCCCCCTCCAGGAAAAACACGTCAACACCATACCACCACTACCTCCGAATTTCACTGTTGGCACTACACACGCTGGCAGATGACGTTCACCGGGCATTCGCCATACCCGTACCCCGCCATCGGATCGCCACATTGTGTACCGTGATTCGTCACTCCACACAACGTTTTGCCACTGTTCAATCGTGTAATGTTAGCGCTCCTTACACCAAGCGAGTTGTCGTTTGGCATTTTCCTGCGTGATGTGTGGCTTATGAGCAGCCGCTCGACCATGGAATCCAAGGTTTCTTACCTCACGCCTAACTGTCATTGCACTTGGAGTGGATCCTGATGCAGTTTGGAATACCTGTGTGATGGTCTGGATAGATGTCTGCCTATTACTCTTTACGACCCTCTTCAGATGTCGGGGACTCTATCGGTCAACAGACGAGGTCGGCCTGTACGCTTTTGTGCTGTACATGCCCCTTCACGTTTACACTTTACTATCACATCAGAAACAGTGGACCTAGGGATGTTTAGGAGTGTGAAAATCCCGCGTACAGACTTCTGACACAAGTGACACACAATCACTTGACCACGTTCGAAGTCCGTGAGTTCCAAGGAGCGTCCCATTCTGCTGTTTCGCGATGTCTAATGACTACTGAGATCGCGGATAATGAGTACCAGGCAGTAGTTGGCAGCACAATGCACCTAAGATGTAAAACGTATGTTTGTGGGGTGTCCGGATACTTTTTATCACATAGTGTAACACATTATAGTTTTATTGAAATTACTCTGAAGTATTATATTGAAATGCTTGTTCTTTCCGATGCTAGTAAAAATTTACTGTGGAATACAATTATCTTCTTAGTTTATGGTAAAATTTTACATTGTTTTTCACAATGGAAAGCATTCCCTACACACGGAAGGGTATATAGGTATAATCCAAGAAACAGTGAAGTAACAATACTACAAGATACCTATAAGTACTTCTCATGCTTCCCTAAGGCGCTTTAGCTTAATAAATATGTAACCAGGTTGTAAAAGACATCAATAAAAATATTATTTTTCGAGTCACAAGGGTTCTCCGAGAAATTCTCAGAGAATCGCCCATTCAATGAGGTATAAATGGCGAAGTAGTAGACACTCCTCTTATCCGTCGTATATGACTTTCTATGTCAGGGGCGCCCCAAACATAGGCCCGCGACCCAAGTAATGACCCCCAAGACAATTTGAATGCGCCGTCGATTGTGAAGAACCGATGTGAACTTATTGATGATTATAAACTCTTAATCATTTGAATTTTAAACATAGATTTACTCATAAACACATTTTACATTTTAGAGTCTGAGATTCATAAACGCCATCTTTGTAAATGGAAATAATTAAAATCTAAAATCACTCAGAACTTTGTGCTGAATTAAAATAGCATTATGGATCAGTCACTTCTCCTAATTTGACAAAAGCTTGGAAATGTGTACCTTCAGACCGGTTTCCCGAAATTCACAATCTTAGCCTAAGGCTCCTGCGCAAATTTGGATTCATATACAATGTCAGGAATATTATTAAAAATAATTTATATTCAGCTACTGCAGATGCGCATATTTTAATCTAATTGTTCTTACATATAAACATTACACTGAATATGAGAAATGGGTAAATGAAAGCAGGTTCAAAAGTCGCATTAACAATAAGGTCTTCAAAGTTCATCGGAGCGTTATTACACATTAAATAGTTTAATAATGAGTATTTTAATTATAACACAGTGTGTTTAATTTTATGATAACTTCAAAAAAGTTTAAAATTATATGAATTCTTTAATGTTCCATTTATATGCCGTCTTTAACATTCAAGGTCATATCGGCAGTTTTTCACCTTTTGAAACAACTGTACAATACCAATGATGTTCACTCCTTTATAGTGGTGTTAATTTTTGAATTGAGTACTACATTAAATTCACGCACACCCTCACACACACACACACACACACATTAACACTCTCAATCACTCTCTAGACTCTAGAAATAATAGGGAATAATCCGGATAAAGAAACCTTTCTACCCTCCAGGCAGGAATCGAACCCGGTACCTCTGAATTTGGAGGATAGCACGCTAAACACTAGACCACAAAGTCAGTCTATACGATTTCCTTCAAAATACAAAAGTGAATAATAAAAATAAGTGAATGGCCTACAAATCACCGCGTTTTAAATATCGACCTATAGCTACGCTTACCTGAGTACTAATACTAATATAATACTGAAGTTCAGACTCAAGATAGTTACAAATACAAATTAATTATATGGCCTTTCAAAAAAGTTATAAAAATTTACTAAATGAAACTGAAAATTGGATTAGCATTCCTGCTCTAAGTAATTTGAGTTCAATACATACGCTAGTTAAATATGTAAGGCCCTAGATATCACCTGTATAGTAAAGCAGACTTTTATTGGAAAAGGTAAATTCCGGAAGAATAATATTCAGCTTTGGCTTCTGTAGTAACATCTGCATTATTTCAATCATTCCGTGCCCTTTTCACCACCTTCAATAGCATACAGTGACGTTAAACATTGCAGCAGGAAAGGCTTCGTTATCAAATATTTATACACGTACGGTTCCTAGAATGGATGTTTCGGCAGATGGTGTCGTATTTTATGAATGATCACTGTTTAAACCAGCTGCTTAGATCTTCCGGAGCGCAGTAATGGGTGATATTTGCACTAAATGAACATGATATCCGCGTATGTTAGAAATGCCCTGAATTGCTCTATTGGGATTGGCATAAAGCTCCAGTATTAGCGTTACCATGTGGGTTTCAAACATGCACCGTTCGCCTATGCAAACATTCTAAACCACATTCTGTTGCAGTGAACTTTATAAACCTGTGCACATACATGGTGCATCAGCCTTCTCTTCCTGACGTTTGAAAAACTGAAACATTAGTTGTTATATACAGCAATCGAAACCTTGCAAAAGTGTATAATCTATGACCCAGTTAACACCTTTTATTGTATTCCACCCAAAAATTCTATAACGATATATCATCGTAAAGACATTTTTTAGGCCTCTGGTTCCAAAGAAATCCATTTTTTGAAGAAAAAAAAAGTCTATGCGTGTGTGAGGGGTGTGGGTAACTCAAAAGATACAAGTTGTTTAAATACCAAACATGATTTTTAAGTTCAACATCTTAGAAGATGTAACACGTTTTTCAATAAACTCCTCCACTCCCGACTTCCTTGTATGTGGAATACTTTCGAAAATGTTTAATTTCTTAAATGTAGCTACAAGGCATTTAATTAAAATACTACATATTTTTTATATTTTAATGATAAAGGAAATACATATTTTGGATTTTCTGGGAAAATCCTCTCATTTTTTACGGTAAAACTGCATTTGGAACTTCAAGCGAATAACAAGGTTAAGAGGTTTTCACCGGTTATTACCAATAAATTCAAGATACACATTGTATTTGCCATGCAAATCTCTTAAGAATGTGGTATTTTAAAGGGAAACGAAAGGGAAAAAATGGATATTTCGTTCAAAACATTAGTTTATATATCAGGAATAAATAACAACGCACGCAGTTTCATCAGTCCAAGGTCAATGGTTATCGAGTTGCGGCCTGTTGAGTTGGTGCGTGAAGTTATGGACAAGTGCTGGATGTACCACTATGACCCCGAGAGAAAAGAAGTAAAATAAACAGTGGAAACGTAGATTCCAACCGCAGAAAGGCGATGATCCAACCATCATCGGGCAAGGTGATGCTGAGTTCTTTTTGGGGCTGCCACGGTGTAGTGCTAACAGACTAAGCTCGTAAGGGCAAACCATCGCAGGAGCGTGCTACCGAAATCTCCTGACGAGAATACTGGAACTATCAAAGCGAAGCGTCGTGGGAACCTGCCCAGGCATTCTTTTGCAACACGACAACGCCCCAGCTCGTGCCATACAGGACACGTCACACATGCTGCTTGTTTGGGCCATCAAATTTCGCACCCTATATGCTGCTGACATGGCACCCAGTGTCTTCTGTTTCCTTGGACGACGAGGTGATTATCGAGATGGAATTCTTCCTGAAGAGCCAAAATGCAGAATTCTGCAACCAAGGTCTCCACCAAGTCATCCGTGGTGTGGAAAAGTGTGTTCATTCAAGAGTGAATGCCTTGAGAATGACTAACATCATCACAAACTTTCTTTGTCGCAGCTTGAATTTTTCAAGATAATAATGAAAACTTTATAACCACTCCTTGTACATGTTTAGTGTAATAATATTTTGCCTATTTCAAATGGTTCATTAATTGTGAAAATAGTCATTCAGAATGAAGATGACTATGCAGGCTATTCCCAGAAAACTCAAGGTGTACATTTCATTTGATATGTAAATATCTTTAATGCATGATTTTTAATCAAAACCGTTAGAACGAATATTGCAAAAATAAAAAATAACGAAACATTTTCATGTTGAGCGTAGTTTTGTGTAGAGGATTTTCTTGAAAATCTTCATGTTTGGTGTTTATCTCAAGTTTCGTCTTTAGTTACGTTGTATACACACATACGCAGACAACACTAACGCTTTCCAAATTTCTTTTTTGGATACAGGAGCTTCAAAATATGTTTCCGGTGAAATCAGGATCGAATATTTTGATGGAATTCGATATCTTTCTAGCCTATTATACGCAGGTGACAGAGAAAAATAATAGTCTCATAACTGTGAAGAAAATAATTGTAATTATATTTTATTTTTGAAGACGGCATTTATAATTATCTTCGTTAATTATTGTAATCTTCCAAGGCAATAACTTGCCGGGTGCAAACCATGGCTGGACCAACATGGCCGACTGAGGATTCTATTCAGGTTTCTGTTTGCACGTGTATCTCACAGCAATCTTCAATATGAACTGCCCTATATAATTTACACAAAAATATTTATTTCTGCATGCATTGTCGGAGAGTTTTAGCACAATAAATCTGCCAATGCAGATTGCTATGTCCATGCATGTATGTAGGTACGTAAATGAAAGGTACGACCTTAAAATTAGAGAGTAAATCCTTATGTAACAAGTGGATAATATTTTAGATAATGGCGCGAGTAAACATTTAGCACTCAAGGGAAAGCGTGTGCACTAATGTATTAATAATAATTATATGCTAACTGTGGTAAACTTTCTGTGTCAATTAATATATACTTATATGTTTAAGAAAATTTCAATCAAAATATTATTGTTAGTCTTTTATTTTGGATGAATAACCTATAGTACAGTTTGTATGGCCCTATTCACAATGAAAAGTAAGTGTAAGACTGTGCACCCATGTCCTTTAATGGAAGCATTCATCAAGAGACGGAGCGCGCTACGCAGTACAAAATGTTTGCGTTGCGTGCATAGAAGAAGAACTCTACATTTCTGTATCCATACATTGCCAGCTTCTGAACCACACACGATCGGGATGCGAAATTTTACGCCATCTACTGTACAATTACGATAATGTTCCATTTGGCCGTGCCTTGCTATTTTAAATGCTGACGCCATACGCTGATTACGAGGTGTTTCTTTAAAGTACGTACAGTTAATATTCTGCCGCTCCAGCGCTGCAGTCGCGATTTTGAGCATTTGCAATCACTTTCTCCATTCATTAAGAAGCCATAGATAGCTCTGAACGATTGCCACTTTATGATTTCTGTTGCTAGAGCGCTTCGAAATGTTCAAAACAATCGAATGACCCGCCGACTCTCAGGATCAGTGATTCGTTTTTTGAATGCGATAAATGTTACGTCAGCAAACATTCATCTTAAACTGTGTGAGATTTATGGGGAAACAACAATGAGTGAGGAAGTGGGTTTGACAATTTAACGAATGTCGTGAAAATGTGCATGATGAGCCGCGGAGCGGCCGACCGTCTGTGACGTTGGACAATTTGTGCAAGCTGTGGAAGAAACCACTCGCGAGGACAGACGTTTCACCATGTTGGTGTCGTTTTCTACAAATTTCAAGTTCAATCCTATACAACGTTGTGACAGAACACTTAAGATATCGAAAATTGTGCTCAAGAGGTACGGCCAAAAATCTTACTGATGAGCACAAAAATAAACGATCTGTCACCGCAATTACTTTTCTCACGCGATATGCTGAAGAAGGCGATGATTTGATAACGCACATCGTTACAGGTGATTAGACACGGGTTGCCTCATACTACTCCTGAATCAAAGCAACAATCCATGGCGTGAAGAAACAATTCAAACAAATGATATCCACTCGCAAAATCTTTTGCGCGGTTTTCTGGGACAGACAAGGAGTTTTGCTAGTTGAATTCTTGCCCAGGATATCGACAATGAACAACGGCGTATTGTGAGATACTATAAAATCTTTGTCGTGCAATAAAAAACCAAAGACGTGGAATGCTTTCGCGTAGAATCTGTTTGGTTCATGACAATGCCCAGCCACACACAGCCAAATAAAACTCAATATCTGGTCGCATCATTTGATTGACCACCCTCGACCACCGTTTGACCACAGTTCGACCGCCCTCCGTACAGTCGGAATTTAGCACCATGCGATTTCATCTGTTTCTTCGTCTAAATGAAACATTTCAACGACGATGTAGCTGTGAAACAAGAAGTGAAGACTTGGCTTTCATCACAGGCGGCATCATTCTTTGATGAAGACAAAAACTAGTTTCCCTTTACGACAAGCGCCTGAATAACGGCGATGTCTATGTGGAGAAGTAGTGTAAGGTAATGAATAATAATAAAGCATTTGGAAATTAATCCTCAGTTAATTTTTAAGAAATTATCGGTACTTACCTTAAAAACACGCCTAGTATGTTTCCTTGGTACAACACTCCTTATGTCCTATTTAGGTATAAAGATTTCATGAATTTTCAATTTGGATATTATTAGTTATGCTATTCAATCTTAAACTTGCGACACAATTGGAATGTTTCTGCAGGTGATTCATATAATCATCTAGAAATCCGTGGCAAGTTCTCGCGTTATGCCTATGGCTACATTGCAGATTGTCACGCCTGCACTTATGCTGCATTATATTAATGCTACATCTTCATTGCGCAGCCAAAAGATGACTTTTATGATTATATGAGGGGTTGTGTTCCATATATTTGACTCGAAATCTATTCCTTTAAACTGCTCAAATCCGGTGAAGATTAATGCTTCTTCCCAAACACAATTTTCCATAATATTCTTGGTACCTGTACCTGTACTGGTCCATATACTTATCTGTCCGTCCGTCTCTCTGCCTGTGTCCGTCCATATATATCTAAATTTCACTCAAAAACAACTGAACAGACTATTAGAAACTTGATATACAATACACTTTATGTCTTACTTATTGAGTAGGTTACATAATTTCATAATTTATTTCCCCAAATTGGTTTATAGGGTAGCACTAAATGAAAAACAAAATCCAAATATCTTGCTAATTATGGAGTTTTGTTATTTACAAACTTTAAATACAATGCATATTATGACAGTACAGTTTTCAACTTTCACATCTGTTTTTGCGATCACTTCACAGGAAGTTCACTGATGTTCACACTAACACTCCACTATGCGAACTAATTCAACTTTCTCCTCACTTCACTTCTTCGTGACGTAGCCTCTTCTTCTGGATGATTCACTCGCTGGGGAGTCGAACGCTAACTTCTTCAATACATAAGCCATCGTCTCTTTATGTTTTCACTGTAGGACAGTCGTAACCACAAAATAAAATAAGAGGTCCTGAATTGTAATGTATCAAACTTTGTTTTAGTATTGTAGCGTATGTGTGGGTATTGTCGCGTCGGACAAACTATTACTGTGTAGAATGACATTGTTGTACCATTTATTTCGATTGGAAGTTGAATTCTTGTCCGGCGCGCACTCGCTGCCCATCACAGTAGTCGTCACCAAATCGTTCGGAGAATCGCTCTTGATGTTGCACCAGAAACGCACTTGCTAACTCACCTGCTGACTGTTCCCTCGAGAGCGCTCACTTGCAATGTCAGTGAAATATTTCCAAGGTTCTCGAATGTCCCAGAATCATTTCGACACACTTTTTGGAGAAGGGAGAGAGAAGCTTCCAGAAGTTTTTAGTGATCTGCCAATAGCGTGCCCTGTGTTAACGCAGAAGAGTGGCAGTTCTCGTGCTTATTCCAACTGCCTGCGCCGACCTCCGTAACCGTGGGGAATAATACTGAGTCACAATATTTTAGTCTTACACCGGCGTGAGTCCAAAAGGTTTTGTAGCTAAAATATTAAATTTAGTTACCCCGGCATAAACATTGGGGAGCGTAGCTACAGAGGCAAACGAAAGACATCAGGAGCTTGCTGCACAAAACTAAAGCAGGCGTGGGATATTTATAACCTAACACATAAATTCACATTTAAGTCTGGTTTATTATAAAGTTACCTTGGTGCACCTACATAATTTACCAAAGGTTACAGACAAACATTGGGGGAGATGCCCCACACTCACACGGCCACACGCATTCTCACATACATCCACACACTCTGAAGATATCCACTCGACTGACGCTACTGCTGGTTTGACCCATGCTATCAGAAAAGGAGGCTCGTCCCTCAACTTGCCTTCACTCCCCCTGACTAGGAGGTGGAGAGAAATGCCGCGCCGGACAAGAATTCAACTCCCAATAGAAATAATTAGTGCAACAATGTCATTCTCACATCAATAGTGTGTCCGACGCGACAATGCATACACATACGCCACAATACTAAAACAAAGTTTGGTACATTACAATTCTGGACCTCTTAAATTTATTTTGTGGTTACGACTATATTACAGTAAAAACATAAAGATACGAAGGTTTATGTAATATCAAAGGTATTGGGATGAAAGTAGTAACAGATGTCATCCGGTTAAGAGATGATTCTGTGTACAAAGACGAATGAAACACTTTAATATTTTAGTGTGTGAACACTTATTTCAGTAGATGAAAGGGGTGAACGGGTGGAGATGTCTTCTTGTTAGAATGCAATTTCGCGTGCAAAGACGAATAAAAATGTTAATAATAATTGTTCTTTCACACAAGCCGTATGTAGAACAAGTTTGGAAAGGGAGAATCAGACTCAAAAATACAATGCCATAACCGGGACTGAACCAAGAATCTGTCGGTTACTTCCGGTTGTTCTAACCAATTGAGCTACCATGGCAACATATTGGCACGGCATTTAATTCCACAACTGACTATTTTTCTGGTAAACCACAAAGAGATCTGAAATTCATTTTGTGATGACATACTGCAATGGCGACTTACAACGTCGTAAATACTTCATGTCCCAGGCTTTATAGTTTAACCAGCTATTAGGCAATCGGTGGCACATACTTAATTATTATTTGACATAAGCCACGTGTGGGATTGAATTTTTCATTGTCCTTCTACCTTTCAAATTTTGACCAAAACACGGCTTTGTGAAAGAACAAATTAATTTCCATTTCTCAAATTAACAGTTATTTAAACCATGAAGCCCAGGAATTAAAGTAGTTAAGATGTGAGTCGCCATTGGGGTATGCCATCTCAAAATGAATTTGTGATCTCCTTGTGGTGTACCGGGAAAAATGCGAGTTAATTAGGGAGTTTAATGTCATTATGCTGCCATGGTAGCCCAGTTGGTCACAGCAATCGAACTCAAACCGGAACATCCATGGTTCAAATCTTGGCTGTGCATTGAATTTTTCAGTCAATTCTACCTTTGTAACGAATAAAGGATTCCCATATTTTGATCCATGAAGGTTTATTTCAATATATAAAAACGTTTTCCTGTAATTTTATGACATATTTAAAATACAGAACCATTAAAGGACTTCTGAAACATATTCGAGAAAGGGAATACGATATGATGTTTATAAACTTTACTTTACTTAAGCACCTCGTTGCGCCACAATATAGTACTTTGTTTTGTACTGGTAATTTACGCTGAAGATACGTCGCGACAGCGGTTGAATAACAAACCACACACACGCGCCCCTCAGATTTCTAAGCATTTCTAGCCTGCTCACTAATCGGCCAATTTAAATTCGGCATAAACAATTCCAATGTTCGTCCTTTTTTTTACTTTCTATACTACGTATACTAAGTAGGGGAAGCATTGTATTCCACCCAAAAATTCGATACCAAGGTTTCTCCGGAAAAATATGTTTTGAGACCCCCTAAATCCAAAAACATAGCATTTTTGGAAATATGTCCGTGTGTGTGTCTGTCTGTGAGCAACATAACTCAGAAACGAACACTCGGATAAACACCAAACTTGGTATTTAGTTTCAGTATCTTCCAGAGATACGACAGGAAGATTTTCAAGAAAATCCCCCCCACTCCAGATTACCCTTTACATGGAGCATTTTTCGAAAACTTAAATTTCCTAAAAAAATGGCTAACAATTTTGATTAAAGTATCATATATTTTTATGGCAAATAGAATCTATATCTTGAATTTTCTGGGAATGTCTCCAAAAGTATTCTTCATTGTCAACGACTTTTGCATAACTGGTAAACCATAAGAAATAGACAAAATTTTATTACACAAAAAATGTAGGTCACGTTAAAATACACAATTTAGGTCATATACTTTTTTTGTTTAGTGAAACATTTTCAAGATATTGCTTGTCATTCCCTTAAATTTTTACTTAAGCTATTTCTCAAATTGGAATTTGTTATTATTTTTTTGCCTCGGTAATGCAAACAGAATGGAATACTCCACATAACAACCAGCTCTTAAAATATTTGACTATCGCTTAAAACCTACAAATTCCCCTTGCGTCTACAAGAAAATTAGCAATAAGATTAACATCTCGATATCTCGATTAACATGAAGCATATGGAGAATAAGCGTTTGTAAAAATAGTTTGTACAAGAGAAGAGAAAGTCATGTGAGTGTAGCACATCAGATTTTTTCATTTTGTAGAATATAAGTAATGAAAATTCGTTTAATTACTAATATTATTTACTAAATGTTTAAATAAACTAATTTACACTTCCTACTTTAGTTGTTTCTATTGAATATTTCGATAAATCCCTTTTCGTAATTGATAGCTATAAAGTGTCGTATCGATTTAGTCTTACATTAAATACTTGAAAAGTGAATGTTCAAGCTCACATATGTATTTTCTTTTATTGTTTCGCTCAAACTTAACCAAGTATACTTTGGTTTTAGTGGCATTATTTAAATAGTGAACATTACATTTAACATAATTATCATGATATGGGGTTTAAAGGATAACATCTATCATTAGTACTTCCACCCTAGAGTGGGAGAGAGAGGGAGATAGAGAGAGGCGAGATAGGGGAGATATTAATTACCTCACAGTTAATTGTATAACGCAACAAAGTTGGGGTCTGCTAGTGTTAGAAATGATACTGGAAATAAATGAAGTATATTACTTATTTATTTTCTTTTCTCATGTTATTTTATTAATAATCATATTCCGGTAATGACGGCTTATTTATTTTTTATCTGCTGCATGCATTCTCAGTCCTGTAGCATAAGTTTATACTGCTTAATTATGCCATTGTCTGTAGAAAAACCTTAAGGTGCAATGAAACACAAGTTATGAAAGATTTCAAATAGCGTAGCAATATGACTTCAATCGCTCGACTCTTCTCAAGCGTTCGATCCCAGATACCGCATGCAGGATTTGTGGTGGACAAAGCGAGATCTGGGCGTGTTTTCTGCGGGTTCTCCGGTTTCCCCCGCCATTCATTCCACGAACTGCTCTAGCATCACCTTTCCTTTCATCCACTTCACCATCATTTCATATCATCTACTTCCTCGCTCTCATACCATGCATCGGGCTGATCAGCCATCCTGGATATTCTATCTGATCCAAAGTGTATGCTCCTTGACGGCCCTCTGAGCACAGGCACCCGCTTGTAAGTCCTGGGGGTTGTAACTCCTATGTAAAAGAAGGGTAAACAGGGCATGCAGAAGAAGAAGTAGCAGTATGATTTCATGTAGTTATGGAATTGCATGAATCCTTAAATTGTAAAATTTCATATAACCGAGAAACCGTAAAAGATGGAAACCAACTCGAGGAAAACTCGGGTTAATAGATGCAGCGTAAAGTCATACCAATTCTCTTCTTTCATCTATCATTTCTAAATATTCACACTTACACGTTTAACCTTAGCAGGATGTTTAGTAAGTAAACATGGTGTCTGAATTGCACACTGCAGACAATCTGGGTATATTATAAGTGTATATTTTTCCAATTAATCACCATAAAATCTTAAGCAATCAAAAGGTGCGATATTGCAGTTTTGGACCACGCATTTGCCAGCAAGCTTTTGATAACACAGAATCGATCCGGCTACCTGTTTGAGCTGCACTTATTTGAAGACAAGTGGCACTATACGGGAGGGGAAGAAGAGTGAAAAGTTGACCTCTAGTCAGATAGCCAGACCAGCCTGTATGAGTGTTAATATAGCACTTTGGCAAGTGCGTAAAGCTAAACTGCAATGCGATATCACAATGTTTTGGTTGATTAACTTTTTACGGATAAAAATAGCGAATTATTTTAGTTAGAACATGGTGCCATAAGCGGTTTATTACCAATTTGTCAGTTTAATAGGAACCTGGAGACTTAGTAGGAAAATTAGTGGATACCCTGTTTTTTGAAAAGTAAAGAATTCATTTGGTTGTTAAGCAGCTAACAACAAAATTTATATTGCTGTAGAATTACCTAATTAAAACTCTCCCATGTGGGAATACAGCTTAAAATGTCTACAAATGATTTTATATGAGGGACTACTGCAGAGTGTATATATACTGTTCTGCAGAAGTCATATATATATATTCTATAATACATATTCTTTAATTCAGCATTCGATTATTTGTCAAGTACCCCTTCTGCATAATATCTTGCTGTCTTCCGTCATCTAACTAAACACAGAGTTTCAGAACAGTAATTCTGCATTCTAATGATGTGGTTTCCCCAGATGCTAATTGTTATGCATCTCACGGATTTACGCTCGTGATCCTTTACTGGCTTCTCTTCTATTTAATTCTAAAACATCCAAACTCTTTCTTCCTTGGAAATTTAACTACAGCGTTCTATATTCGTAATTAAACCGTGGTATTTTGCTTTAATCGCTTAAAGCAGCGTAATTGTATCTTGGTTTCACAGACTGGAACCTTTGGTTTAATAATTTTACCTCTACTAAATATGTATTGTTTCGTTTGCTTTATAAAAAAACACTTGAAATCAGTCAAATTCCACCATTATTACTTTTATCCTTATGATATTTAGAGAGCATGAATGATTTTAGATAGTTTGTATGACATTAGTAATTAATGTAAATTTGAACCGACTTAGCTGAACATTTTAGCTCAGACATTTAAATATAATTATATCACAAAGTTTTCACGAAACTATGTAACTATGTTTCCCAAAAATAAGTTTTAAAAATGAAAATTATGCTTCAATCGATATGACGTGATAAAATGTGAAAACGTAAGCTTTCAAATTTTGAAAATTGTTGATAAAATATATGTAATTCCTTGTTATCAAAATTAAATTTTGTGTCACTTTAAAACTTCTGCTGAAAAAAATACAATAAAGTATTTAAGACCTTTAGTTCTCTAAAATAAATAATGCATTACATCGTTAAAATTATTAAATTAGTAGAACGCTTTGTATATTTCTTCAGCCAACTTTAAAAAACGTATGCTGAAGATTTGAAAGAAACTGTACAAAAGTTGCATAGTGACAAACCTTTTAAACCTGTAAAAAATGTAAAACAAAAATAAAAGAGTAAAATGAATGTAAGCTTAAAATTTGATATGATATTTGCTCACAAATGCACAGGCCTATATAAACTTAAAACATACACATGAAATGTGGAGATTTAAATGTCCAGAAAGACAAAATCGCAACTGTAGCTTAAAGCTTCAAAATTTTAAAATGTTTTCATGCAAATTCGAAATCAGTTTTTTTTTTGTTTTGTTGATCACTCAGTATCTAGTATACTTAAAATGTTTACACAATAATGTTACAATAAAAATGCTTGACATTTGTTGTTCTTTTCTCCCAATGTTATTATTTTATTCATATAAATGTAATAGGCCAAAGAGTGTATAAGTGGCCACATTAAAAACATTAATTTTCTTCAGCAATCTGTATTCTACTTCGAAAGCTTACAAGTTTCTAATAAACATAACTATCCTAACTTCTATTTATTAAATCCCAATTTTGGTGTTGCTTTACACTTTATTAGTATAGCACACTACTTGGTGTTCTATCTAACTGAACATATTTTAAAATGTATTTCGTAGTAAGCAAAGCCATGTGTATCTCCACACAAAAAATTGAACTTCAGCAAAACTCTGAACGCGTGCGCTGCGAACAGCAAAAACGAGAACTTGGATAAATCATAATTTTTATATTTAAACATTCCAGGATAAATTTTCATGAAAGTTTTCCCACCCCAAACTACGCTTGCATACGATACTTTTTATTAAAATATCATATACGTTAGAACTAGTTGGTTAATATTAATTAACCGAAGTATTTGTCTTTACATCTTTTATTCTCCCAAGTTGTACTGTTATGCGACATCTATAAGGCATTTCACAGAATATTTCTTTTTCAACATAATCAGATCGACTTTGCTTAATTTGAGATTATTTCTATTAAAATATATTTCGTAACGCAATATTAACAGAAAATTATAAATATTATTAAGCATATACTTTTATGCGCGCGCTCATGTGTAGCACATTACATTTTGTAGGTATATATAATAATTAACATTAAAAGCACATAAAAAACGAGAAGGTTGTGCATAGAATTGCTTCGTATTGGTAGTTTGTAGAAAAATCGGTGTGACTTTGATACATTGGCTTGTTTTCCTTTCTTTTAATTTTAAATGATATTTTTATATAATTATATAATTTTTATAACACATTATAGCAAACACATATGTGCTTAAAGGGCAGATTTTAGCAGATATCTACGCCAAACTGATCAAAAAAGTGTGCCTGTAGTAAAATCCAGTTATATTCGTTTAATGTTGGAATTAATACGGTGAAATCCATAGGGTTTATTATTGTTATTCTCTAGGCATTTAAAAGTCCACAAACTCTGTTAAAATTTCACTAATATTAACCGAACTTGAAATGGTTCTCACAACTCTATACACACCTTCAAATTAATACGTCCGGATGTTTATCAAAAAGTCCTAAATTTTAATACACTTCTCATGTAAATGACCCTGTACATTATAGAAAATTAAATCTAAAAACGGACTGTCTCAAGAAGTTTTTCACGCTGTTGCACTTTGAAACTGTCTAGAATTCATAGATTAGTGTAAAGCAAAGCTGAAAGTGTCTACTAATTCTCCAAACTCTCATTTATAACATTATGATTGGGTACAGATAGTGGTTTACGAGCTATTTAAAGTGCACAGAGTGAAAGATACATACAAAGTAATGTCATATACATATAAGTTAAGCTTCTTTCTGCGGTGCTCGAGGGAAAATTATTTAAAAGATAAATGCAGCGCATTAAGAGCCGATATTCTCTTTACAATATCGGCATTAAATTTCACGGCTTTACCAGGCGATTAAACACAAACCCGTAAATTTCCCGTTTCATTTTATGTGCACAATAATTCAAAATTAATTAAATTAAAAAGTTACGTAGTAGCTCACTGATAACTTTACTAATTAGTACTTTACAGATGAAGAATCACAATTAACAAGCATATTTTATTTCGAAATCGTATAATGTAATTTTTCCTTGCACATCAAAGCTCTGCCACGCGTTTTAATTATTACAATTTTATTATTTTTAAGTTTTTATACGGCTTACAAGCGTTTGAGAGGTCACAAGCCTTCTAGGTTCTTTCCATTAAAACCCAAATCTGAAAATTAAACATTAATAGAATGTGGCCAGTCTGGTTGTTCAAAGCTTCTGTCCTTTGTTTTCATTTTACATTTTGGCCTGGCTGGTTTAGACGCCATAATGTTTAATAAGCTAATTGCTTTAACAAAGCGGTTCTTCCTGGACACAATGAGAACTGCAACTGAAACGAAACTAAATGCTCTAAATTAAATTTTTGAGACCTACAGCAGAGTGAAAGGCAAATTGAAACTACGAAAACATTCTTTGTAAACAGATTAAGCAGCACAGTGGTAAGAGAACGAACTCAAAAATTATTATCACTCAAAGTCTCACTGTTTTTACTTTATCTACTTCTACAGTAAGTAAGCAAGTATTGCGTTTTACTCAAGATTTCATCGAAAATACACATTTTGAGGCTTCCTGAATAATAATAAATAATAATAATAATAATAATAATAATAATAAAAAGTTCCTTTTAGGGCGAAAGGTCTGTATGTGTCTGTTTGTACAATGTATATCAGTGTGTCTGTCGTATACCTGTAAACAGGTAACTTGAAACCCAAAAGTTGGTTAAATATCAAGCTTAGAATCTTTAGTTTCGCTCTTACAAGGGTGCGATGACAGGAACATTTTTAAGAAAATCCTCACCCGTTACTTTTAGATCTTTTGTTATTTTTATTTTATCTGAAATATCTCCCAACGAGTTTGATGAATCCAGCATATTTTTAAGATGTTTGGCCGACAAATGAAAGGTATATCTCGAATGTTTTTGCAAATGGCCTGTGAAGTTCTTTTCATTCTAAATACCGATTATAATATTTATTAAACTGCAAGAGCTTTATCTGCAAAACTAACCATTTTAGAGATATTTTTTATTCGTTTTAATAAGTTTGAAGAATATTTTAAAACAAACAAGTTACTGTCTGATATCGCACGTAGTCACGTTATAAATTGAAGCTCAGTCGGATCACAATGGAGCACATTTATTTCTTATGAGGTTTTGTGAAGTTTGAACAGGGCTAAGCATTTCGTTACTAAAAACGTAATTTTATTTTGTCCAAAACCGAAAGTAGTATACACATGTAATCTTTTAAGCCTCTAACATTTCTTATATAGTATGTGGATTTCGAAAAAGTTGACATATTAATACACGTACTTTCCTATATATATATAGGGTCTTTTAGCAGGAGTGTCCTATCTTTGAACTTAAATAAACACGTTCTATAAATGATAACAGATTACTTATTTTTTTATTTTGGAACATAATTAATAGCATTACGTGTGGAAGAGAACATCAGTTAAGTGACCGCCGCGACTTCGTTGATTTGCGCGTATATGGTTGACCCAATTTTCAATGACAGAAGAACGTAAATTAGGTCCAACATCAAGAATAACACGCGTGCTTTTATTCATAAGCTCATTTACTGTTTCTGGCTTGTTGACATAAACACGAGATTTAACATAACCCCAACAGAGGTAATCCAACGGCGTTAAATCACATTACCTCGGAGGTCAGTTAACATCACCACATGGGAAATGATGAAACCTCTGAACTTCTCCTTCAAAAGATGACCTGTGGCACCATCTTGCTGGAACCAGATGCTTCCGAGATCCATGGCATCCAATTGAGGCAAAAATAGTCCCTTATAAGAGCCCGGTATCTTTCTTCATTGACAGAGCTTCTCCATCCTCATCTTGGAAAAAACATTGACCAATGATTCCACCATACCCAAATCCACACCACACAGTAACCTTTTGGGGATAAAGTGGTCGTTCTTGAATCTGCATTAGATTGCGATTGTGATTCGACAAAAATCCGGATCAGCTTCCAATTGCTCCACAGCCCAGTCAGCGAATACACGGCGCAACCTATGGTTGTTGGGCTTTAGCTCTTGAGTTAACATAATTTTTTAAGCGTGAAACGTCAAGTCCAAATGCAGAATTCGCCAAGTTGTGGTCGGCGAAGTCCCCAAATCTTGCGCTCGACGAGCAATTGATTTGTTTCCGTTCTCGCGTACACTCTCACTAACGGCACTTATGTTTTCGTTGGAGCGCTTACGTCGATTATTCTCTCGCAGGGACGATTATGCACACCGTAAACTTCATACAATACACGGAAGTTTTAACGAACAGATGATCCATTTTGATAATAAATTTTCACAATTTCTACGCGTTGCTGAATGCTGTAACGTTCCATGGCTATTTATCAATAACAACTGTAACCACATGCTGTAACTCAATAACAACGGCAGCTATCGCATGTTAAAAATAGGACACTTGTTAAAAGGCCCTTTATATGTGTTTGTAAGTATCAATAGCTAAAAATATGCAATGGATTTCGTAGGAAAGGATACATTAAGTGCCCTCTTAATCCTATTTACTGTTAATAATAATATTAAAGGATGCCACTACCAGGAAGAACAAAAAATGGGATTTACATATATGAAATTATTATCCAATAAACTTTTCGACAACATGCCAAAAATACCGCCCAGATAGTCAAAAAACATTGTCTGAACAGGTGCATACTGAAAATTATATCTTCGTGTAATTTTTGCATTGCTTTATGTCAGTGTAATAGCTGTAAGGAATTAAATCACTTATTCTTTGTAAAAGAGTTAATTTTCCAGTCATTATTACTTGCTAAACAATAAAGTGAAACAAACCGCAAAACCAAATATAATTAGCTACACGAACATTTCTGCTAATCCATGCAGTAAACCATTGTGCGCTTTGCAGTGCTTTGACTTTCAACATGGCAAAGAATTATGTAAACACAGTTAATGGCACCAAGTACTTGTATATATTCAGTAACTATATCTACAGAATGAAAGTACAAGAAGTCATTAATTTCATTTTGCAGCTCTGTGTTGTTGTGTTTCATCCGTGAAGTGCTCTCTGCTTACGAAGGACTAAGTACCTACCAAAATAGGTGTTACAATAGCACTTCAGAGGTGTGGAAAACTGTCACGAAAAAAGAAACTATGAACTCCACGGTGATTAGTATAAAGTTGTAAACGAAACTTCGGAGTTCGTTAAATTACTCTATGTCGTCTTGAAAAGTGAAGTAAGAAGTGAAGAGACACACTGAGGTTTTCTTTTTGTTGTTTATTACCCAAAAATTCTATACCGAGATTTCACCGTAAAAAAGAAAAGGCACTTTTAGAAAAAGGTCGTGTGCATGACAGTGTGTCTGTGAACATTCATTCTTCATTCATTCATTATCTGTTTACCCTCCTCTTATGTAGAACTTACACCCCCTAGGACTTACAGGCGGGTGCCTGAGGTCAGAGGCCCGTCGAGGAGCAGACATCCAAGATGGGTGATCAGCCCGATGCCTGGTATGGGATGAAGGAAGTAGATGAAACGAAATGTTGGTGATATGGATGAAAGGAAAGG
Organism: Deroplatys truncata; assembly: GCA_030765065.1. Classification (NCBI taxonomy): domain Eukaryota; kingdom Metazoa; phylum Arthropoda; class Insecta; order Mantodea; family Mantidae; genus Deroplatys; species Deroplatys truncata. The sequence continues at coordinate 63,720,354 of CM060986.1, forward strand.
TGATGATGGAGTAGTTGGTAGAATGAATGACGGGGAAAACCGGAGAACCCGGAGAAAACCCGCCCAGACGTCCACCACAAATCCCACATGCAGGTCCCTGGGATTGAACCCGGGCCGCCTCGGTGGGAGGCGAGCGGTCTAACCACTCGGCCACAGCGTAACTCAAAAACGAAAAGTTGGATATATACCAAACTTGGTATTTAGGTTCAGTATCTTTCAAAGATGTGACATGAAGATTTTAAAGAAAATCCCCCCATCCGAGACTACCCTTTTTACGGAACTTTTTCGAAAAGTTTTATTTTCTAAAAAATGGCTATAACAATTTTGATTAAAATATTATATATTTAAGACACTTTCATGACAAATTTTATGTCTTGAATTTTATGGGAAACGTTCCCAAAAGTTCTCTTATTTCTGAAATTGCTTTTGCGTAAATGGTAAAACGTAAGGGATTCACAAAGTTTTATAAAAAATGTAGAGCTTGTTAAAACATACAATTTTTGTCATATACATTTTTTGTGGAATTAACCATTTCCAAGACAGTCCTTGTTATTTATTTGAGTTTTCCAATACTTACACTTTTTCTGAAATGGGAACTCGTTATTCGTTGCTTTTTTGTTTTGTTTGGCTTTTAATGCCCTGGACATGCAAAGAGAATGAAATACACCTCATAGCAACCAGCTCTTAGAATATTTTCTATCGCATAAAGCCTACCACATTCCCCTTGTACCTACAAGAAAATTAGCAATAAGTTTCTGCAAATGTTATATGGATTAATATGAAGTAGATGGGGAATAACTTTGTAAAAATAGGTTGTACAAGTGTAGCGAAAGGGATGCGAGTGTAACACATCATTTAGTTTTTATACATATAACGAGGATGTAATAAAAATGACCCGGTTATGCCGTATTTTGAATAAATATTGGACCACCCTGATATAAAATATAATTATAAAACTCTCCTTTAAGGGTGTATAGGAGAGATAGGAAGAGATAGAGAGAGAACAGCGTTACCGAAAAAAGGAAATTCGGATGAATACTTCGTACCTAATTCTAACTTAAAAGGTTAGAAAGTCATGATTTGCAAAGAAGTCCATGATTACGAAAACAAATTCTGAAAAGTCCCTTTGAAGATTTGTTATCAAACTATCATATGTCTGAGATCTATTAATGGAAAATAAACTGCATGTCCTGAATTTCCATTAATATCTAATGGATTCTTTTGTATTTATCATTTACTTAGATAACGGAGAAGCCAAAAGAGCTAACCAAAAGCGCTGTTCAGAGAAAAAACAAACTCATTAAACACGGACTTTTTCCAAATTAATTTATTTTCGTTGCATTTGAACTTTTAAAAATATTCATTCTTATATTTTGATACTATTCTACCTTAAGATGTTTAGGAATGTTTAAAAAAGAGCTGAAAAATGTCTTGCAAAATCATAACGGCTAGGAAAATCCGTGTGAGTGTGACACATCGGATTTCGTTTCTCTATATCGCCGTTAATTGTGATAAATGTTGTAAAGAAATAGTATGAATTATTGAAACTACGATACCGTATTTTATAGTACCAATTGCTTGCTTAAATGTAGGTAGATACAAAACACAGGCCATGCTCTCGCAAATTCTTTGAATAAAATATTGAGAAACAGCGGAATAAGGAATATTTCGTTAATGGGCAACGCTAAGAAAAAATGGGTCCTTTCAGAACATTTCTTTCGGATGTTTTGTTTTCCTATGATTCTCGTTCCTTTTTTTTTTTATTTTACGTTTATACACACACACACATACATTTACACGGACATAAACACCTACGTCGAGGCGGGACCTGAATTTGCGTCACTCCACGCTACGGAGCACCACAGACAATCGTTCAAGCGTTCAAGCGTTCATTTTCTGAAAATGAGAGGACTCCACCAGTTATTTTTACTGAAATTTAAGAATTAAGTATTATGATATTAGAATATCATGAGTGTGAAATACTGAGGGATTTAGGCCAATTTGTGAGGAAATTTTGGGTGCATAGGTGTATTTATGGTAAAGGAAATCTTTATTTGACTAATGACCGACTTAAACACAAATATTGTATCCTTTATTCACTTATTGTCTTCGTTTATAGACACCAACATTACTTTGTAACCAGAGCGGCTTTAAAACGTATGTTGCTCTAAAATCCCGATTTCAAAAAATACAATGCAATACTTCCTCTGTTAGAAAAAGGAAAAGTTAACTTTATGCCGGGAATCTGTAGTTAATGCAAGCACAGACTTCTCACTGTATATTGGAGGGCAGTCATATAGCCCCCTCTTGGCATGGTATATATATTTGCAGACTTCATATATTAGCTTTTGGCCAGCAAAGATTGCTCCCAGAAGTGCTGGATATTTATTTGTTAAATCTCAAAACAAAATTCTCTACATAAGCTCCCTTTGTGCTTCGTCTGTCACACTGCCAGAAGAGGTTGGGCCGAAGTTGCATGTTAAGTTGGTTGGCTTAAATAATTGAAATTTTGTGGTTTCAATTTTGTTTTTTTTTTAATCCGTGAAGAATGTTTAAAAAGCATTTAAAACAGGTTTAAAGTCGCAAATAAATTTACTGATTTTCTTAATCCCGGTTTATTCTATTTCGAAGTTGATTCATATAAAATATATCTGGTATCTCTTGAATAACGCGACTGACAGCACGCCTCTTCCCATGCACTGCTATGCCAATCTGTTTGTCCGGTGGCGGCGGACTTGTCCGCCCTTTCTCAGCCAGGAAATGCTAAGGAAGCGAAACAGTATGATTGTGTTATGATTACTTTTCGTCATTTGGTATGTTCGAAATGAATCTATTGAACGTATTATTGAACATCCGACAAATTTCGTAGTCAAATTATTGAAGAATGTACACCGGACATTTCTAATAGTGCATGGGGCATGCTGTAAAAAACTTTATCTTTAAGCATTTCGCACAAATAGCATTCACATGGATTTAAATCTGAAGAATCAGCAGTCCTCCCAGTGTGTTATAATCGAAGACTGCAATGCGAGGCAACAATTTCTTTGTACTTCTTTTTACGACAATCCCTATCTCTCTCGTTTATCACCGGTTAGAACTGTTATTTGCCTTCGTTTTTGCCGAACACGGGACCAGCCTGTTTAAATTCTTATAGAAAACTATAAATTGTAAATTCGTTAGTAACGGTAACTTAGAGGATTTCTTTATAAATTAAAGCCGACTCCATTCGGCTTTAAACTTAACACAATAAACACGTGAAAAACTACAATGTGCACCATGATAACTACACACAGTAAACATAACCAAGAGGTAGTTTCAGTAACGCGATTTCTATTAAATACCATACTAAAGAACCAAGACGCGTGAGCTAGGCTACAGTAGAGTTAGATCAATGAACCCGATAGTGGTTACGATTCAAACTCTGGCGCCGCTAGTCTCGAGTTTTGAAATAAACAAATTTGTGTGTTATATACTACAAAAAGCTTTCCTGGTTACCGTATGTACATTTAATTCAGTTTTTTTTGTATTCAATTGCAATGGTGATTTTTTCAGAAGGAGCTTGGAATGCCTTATTCCACATCAGGAAAAACTATTTATGGTAAATGAACGCAAACTGCTGAATATTACCAAGAATGTCGAATTAAAAATCTTTGTAAGGTAGCTATTAGGATTAAAATATGCAACAATAAGAGGCTTACATAGTTCAATTGTAAGATAGTGATTTCAATACTAGAAGCGTCGAATACATTGCACACCTATAATTGCTGCTGGGGTCGCTTTAACCCAAGGTGAGTTTTACAGCCATTACCCTGATATTTAGTTGGGATAAAAATATAACTACCATTATTAGATACCTCTGTATTATTACGCCTTTTTAGAAGTTTAAAATGACATTAATAATGCAAATAAATAAAGAGTATGTTAATATAAGTTTGAATCGAGAACTTGGTGTCGCATGACTGTACAGGTTATTCTAAATTAGTTACCTGAAAGTATGAATGAATTATTTCGAAACTGTTGACGGAAATTTATTCCGATCTTCATCAAACCTTATGTCATATCATCAGGTTTTAAACATGGTCGCCAGATTTCGCTACATGCCCTTGCTAGGTCGTCTGGCGGGAAAATGTGAAGCACTCGCAACACCTGGAGCCTAGTTAGCAGTCGCCATGGAGTCTTACAGCGGTGCGGAGCGCGCGCAGTGTTGTCTGTGGTTTCATGAAACTAAATCACAAATTACCACACAAAGACGTTTTCGTACAAAGTATCAAAAAATTCCCTCGCAGGAGAAAACTATCAAAACATGGTATGATCGATTCGTAGAAACAGGTTGTGTGGGACACCGAGAGAAAGGACAGTGGCGCCCTCCTATAGCAGGTCACGTTGTGGAAGTCCTGAGAACTTATATACGAAGTCCAAAGAAGTCTACAACTACAGCAAGTTTGGAGCTGACCATTCCACAACCTCTGCCGAGTGACAAAAAGTAGTCACATTGAACATTTGTAAACATTGCAAATAAAACAATGCTAATGTCAATGTATGTAATGGAAAACGACAAAAGGGAGTCACGTTGAATATTTGTAAACATTGCAAATAAAACTTAATGTTAATATCAATGCATGTAATGGAAATGGAAATAAACTGCGTAAGATAACTATGTATAATTTAGCTTTATTATCAGGTAACTAATTTAGAATAACCCTGTATATCATTGCAGAATATCCCATTTGTTTGCGCACATAATGTAAAATTTTAACGTAACATTAAATATATTTTTCATATGATAATGTCTTATCATTTGCTACCTATTCTGAAGAATGTGAACATATAGAAGAAACGGTTCATTACTTTATTAGCGCATTTACTGCAAAAAAAATTGCACATTCATAACACTTCACTTAGGTTTTATTGGCATTACAGTTCATTAGTTTGTCCTGCACCGTGGTGGTGTGGGCTAGTGTGCGCTGTCCTTCCTGGCCACGGATTGTGCCCGGATTTGATCCCGCCCAAGAGGGTGCGGATTTCAAGACCCGGATATAGGACCGGTGTTCACTCAGCATTGTGAGGAAAGCGAGGAGGCAGAGATCCCCGCCACGGAGGCCATCATTCTGGTTAGGGGGATGCGGGATGCCGGCCACATCGCCTCCCCGTATCGTTTCGATGATCGCTCACCTCTGCGTGTGTACGTGGGCGTGAGGCCGGCAGTCGGGGTTGGTATGTCCTGACTCTTCACGAGTTGTAGCGCCACCGATTATTATTATCATTATTATTATTATCATTACATTTATTATTTGGCAATGACTTTACATTATATTTCTTGTTGAAGTACTTAAGCACTCATCAGTGATTATTCCGGGTCTGTATAACTTTTCCTTGATGCCATCTGCACAACTAATGTGCGATACAATTTATTTAAACAATGCATGCAAAAACAAGATGTTTCCCCAAACACACAAATAATATAACATGTCGCAACAATATTCTTGGTTGAAATCTAGGACTCGTAATTAAATGGATCGAAATGATCCAAATGAGTAAAAGCGAGAAAGTTTAAAAAACTGTAAGCGATTGTTTTCTAAAAATTTGAGGTAAGCCCTATTACAAACACATTATGAGATAACTAGTAAAGTTATCAGTTCCAAGATTTATTATTTTATTTTTTTCTAAAACAGGAACACTACACCTACGGCGCTGCTAGTATATATTATTAGATATACATTCATATTACTTTAGAAAAACGGAGGGTAACAGTATTGTTAAAATAAAATTTAAATGAACATAAGATGCAGTAAAATCATTATTATTTTGAGCTAATTAGAGTGATTAAACATGAATAGCCTTTTAAAAAAAGCGAATAAAACAGTGTTAAATGAGCAATACTTAACAAGGTAGAGAAACACAATAAACATGGAGATACATAGTGGTTAATTGCTACTTTTGAATTGTTTGTGGCTTGTACTTTTTTAGAAAATTTTATGAACTAGGAATCGTTACATGAACGTCACAAAATTGGAAGGTATATAGATGTCGCGGTTTGGGTGTTTTTTTTAAATACAACGTTCTAAGCTTTTATCCTATGTTTCATAACATAGGATGAGACTGCTTTTAGTAGTTGTTAGCGGTAGCTGGCAAACAAGAAACCACAATCAGAACCCCATGGTATGATGAAAAGTAACTCTGATGATAAAACAGCTCTATTCTTTCCATTCCATTCTTTCCGGCATCATACTCACTTACATAGACATAAGTATATTTCCGAGAGTATACAAAAGACAGACCGCGCATATGTTTAGTAACTGAGTACATCAATAAACTTTAAGGAACTCGATGTGAAATCAAAAGTAAAATTATTGTTTAATATGCAAAATGATTAAAAATAGTTGCCTAATTAAAATGCTATTCTTCTACTCCAAGTAAATTACAGCAAATTAAACGTAAATTACTTAAGAAGACAAAGAAAATAATTTACATTGCTATCCAGGAATGCAGGCCTACTTTAAATTCATAACATTTTGGTTCCTAATACAGAAAAGAACCTGTGAACTCGTTTTCTGTACCTGATAACGCTGGGTGTCATGCAGAGGGTTTTTGAATGTGATGTCACCCGAGAGATTTTCTTCCCTGTGAATATAAGGCACGTTTAGTTGCTCGCGAAATCCGGATGTACGCGCTGCATCATAATTCTTCCCATTTATCTTTTTCAGAAGCTCTAGTGAGAAGGAGGAAATAAGAAGATACATAGCAACAGCATAGATTACAAGTATACAAACCTGATGTGTTACATTCACATGACTTTCTCTATCCAGTATCGCTTATTTTTATGTAATCCATTACAAACTATTGCTACGAAAGCTTGCTTTTCTATCTACTTCATGTTAATCAAAATAATCCCTGTAGAAATAATACCATTACACACTTTTTTCGGTACAAGCAGTATACAGAAAGCACGGTCGATAGTCATTTGTCTCCATATGCTGGCTTCTTTCTATGACATAGCGAGAAACAACTGTATAACAGCAGTACTTTAATTAATGACATAGTTCTGTATAAAAGCAATAATAATGGATACCTCGCATATGTCTTATACAACAGAAGAGATTTAAATCATTTCTGTAGTAAGATTTTGTCTACAACTTATGACTGAAACATTTTATGAAATTTTATAAAACTCCTGAATTAAAAGGACTTCCCAAGCTATTCTAAAAAAATCAACATGTGTGTTTTATTTGTTATATAAATATTTCATATACATGGCATTTTAATCAAAATCGTTAGAGCAATTTTTAAGAGAATCAAAATTTTTAAAAATATGCCACGTAAAGGTAGTTTGGAGTGGGGGATTTACGTAATCGTTTAAGGAACATTTCACAATACATTTCAAATTCTGTTAAGGTGTTTATATGAAAACTTCAAAAAACTGAACTCGCAATTTCTGATTACTTCTGAGAACTCACAGTAATAAAATGTATTACCAATGCTACCTCTTATTTCCGTCAATAAAGGAAGCTATTTAAAATCTAAAGCTCTGCATACTCCATTCTCCACTTAAAGTTGGTCTTCAATTTCCATATCTAAAACCTAATTTCCTGCTTGTATTCCATAGTGCTTATGCAAAAGGCCATTACCATCATAACTATTGCTATGATTATGTATATATAAAATATTATTCATTTTCCATTAAGATTTGTTTAAAGGTAATTTCATTGCAATTTCAAAATCGTAAAGCGTAAGTTATAGGCGAAAAATATGCATACATACTCATTAGAAGCAGCTTCTAAAATATATATTTTATTGCCTGTAAAACAAAAAAGCCTTTATGCATTAAGACCTTGTATTTAAACACCAGTGTAAATACATATTTGAAGTCCATAGATCTCATTGAATTTTATGCCTAAACTTTAATAGGAAGCTGTGTCATTCGCGCAGTACTAACCTTGAAATCTGCCAGTAAGTTTGGTATACCTGAGTCAATGATGAGATTATGGTGCTATTTTCTGGAAGTAGCTCCTTTGCAACTAGTTCAAACTCGGCGGAGGGAGATGTTTTTTTTTCGGACGTAAAAATCCTTAGTATGGCTTCCTTTGGAAGAGAAGTAAACCCAATGATCCCGTGTCGCAGCTTTACACCACATAAAAGAACCTCAAGCCTGACAAAGAGGCCTCTGAGCAATACAGAATGGGACGCTAATAGTTAAAGGGCGTCCATAAATAAAACTCAATTTCTTTTTTTTTTCACAAACGTACATTTTATTATAGATAAAAGCTATGGAATAAAAAAACAAAATATATTCATGATGTAGTTTTCTTGCTACTTGCAATAAGGACTGCTTCAAGTTAATATATTTTAACACAGTTGATATTTTGTATAAAATGTATAAACATAGGCACAAATCAAACATATCCACGATAAAAACACTTTAGAGAAGGGAAAACTTGTGTTTTTATTGGTGCATTTTAAATGGATTTTTCTTATCCTACAGAGTTTAAACTAAAAATGGTAAATTACTTAAAACTTAAAACTGGTTTTATAAATGAGTATATGAAACGCCCAACGTTGTAGATGAATATATGAATGATAATGTACGTTATTGATACATAATATTTTAATAAACATGATTCATCTATATATAAACAGGAAATCAAGTTATACTATTCTTTACCTGAGTATAATAAATGTGTAATTAATTTGTTTAACCTAAAACCTGTTTATGGCTTTTGAAAAAATTTATAGAATGATCACAAAAGTGAATACAGAATTATCGAATTATTTTAGCATGCTTCCAATAGTAAGATTTATACTTATTTCTTTTACTTTATATATACGGCAGCTTCTCCATCTTATAGTATACACATCATTATTTCAGATGAATCTTAAACAATTAAATTAGGTTACATATTATCAACGCACAACACAAGCACTGCAAAAGAATGTAAGTGCCGTAAAATGTGGCAATATAACATATGTGGCTTTCAAATCGTGTTATATATTGCTTTCCAAGGACAGAGAAAGTTGTGGATATTCTGGAGTAAATAATAACTGGAAGTAAAAGTGTCCGAGCCTTATTATAAACATACAGTAGTAACGTTGTCCACAAATTTTGTAAGTTGTTATGCAATAATCTTCTTATCCGAGTGTATTCTGCAGCGGTAATTTCTGATAATTATTTTCGTTCAAGCCTAAAGATAAGTTGCCGGATTTGGCCTGGAGTGATCATACAGCACGTAGTTTTACGTAATGGGTTAAAAATTCGAGTATGAATAACATGCTTAAGGTCTTCCTTCCAGAGACTAGGGACTCCGTTAGGGAATGGGGATTTTCGTGCACAGAAATAGAAGATCTGATGACCATCTATATACTGAGAATGGGCCTCAACATACACAGCTCATTTTAGAGTATGCCACTGTCCCAGTATTGCGATAACAATGCTTTTAAATGTTTAATTAGTTAAATCTTATACACTTTCTTGTTTGGCTAATGCCCCCTAGCGGCCAAGATTATACTATCGGGCTACTTTTAGGATTAGTATAGTTTAAGTCATTACCCCTTAAAATTTTTAATAAAGAATGCGTTAGCTAGAATTTTGGGGGACAAGGTAACGGGCACCTGCATAACCCGGAAGTAGGCTTAGTAGGGGCCCAGAATACTAGCATACTGTAATTTTTCTCGAGTTCTATAGCGTCAGTGAAAAAAATTGTGGCGAGTCAGAGCAAGGTGTTGAAAGAGAGGGTAGTTCTTTTTCCGAAATTTCAGGGTAAAGGGTATTTGAAAATACGATTTTATGTATGTTTTGGAAGATAACAAAGTAACTTACGATTTTTTTCAGGTTTCTAAAGTATAATTATAATATTTTGTCCATGTAGATTAAGCGGAGAGTAAATGCGAAAATTGCCCCCCGCCCAGAAATAAGAATTCTATTTTTATGCAGTATGATAAATTGGCATTTCTTCTTTAATGTTTAATATTATCATTATTACCATTACTGTTGTTTTTGTTGTAGGGAGATTACTCATATTTTAAACATTTTTTAGGAGTGGTACCCCATTCTACCATTTGTTCCTGAAAATTCTGTATCACTGTCCAGAAAAGGAACTCATAACGTTTACTTATTTTGGAGTAGATAAGTAAACTTTAACCCACCTATTACAAATTTTTCTGCAAAAATTGGTACTAATATTAAGTATGGAAGCCTCTCTGTGCTCAAGAAGTGTGGTTTACTTCTTTTTATACACACGTGGGTGTATTTTCCTACTTTTGCTTTCAACAGCTTTTTCCGTGAATGACATTTTCTTGTAAATGACCCGTTTTCTCAGAAACTATTGAAGATAGGTAAATCAAATTTTAAGGTGACAGTAACAATAACTGCTACTGTGAATCTATTTCGGTGCTAATAAGAAATCTCGTTGTTTTATAAAAAAATATGTCTGATTAAAGTTTAGTCCAAGGATGGTATAACTGAGATCATATGTTGTATCTTTCTTAATAACAAGTTTAAATTATTTATGTAGGTAAGTGAACTTAAGATAATCTCTTGATCCTGTAAAAAATTCAGTTTGGCATTTTAAATAAACTCAGAGATAATGAGTCATGAATTTAATTAGCAATGATGAGATAGTGCTTTTAATCTCCTCTTAAAGCTGCAAACATTTCCGTTTGAAAACTTTTGAAAATTGTAATTTGCCGTATTATTTTCACTGCATTCTATATTGTAAATACAAAAAGTTGTATGTATAGGTCATACAGTGAAAAGCTTTGATGTGGGTTGAAATTTAGCATAAGCGTAGTTTATAGAACTCAGAGTCTGCATTTTTCCTTTACTTAAAGCATACATATTCATACTTTTGTCCATATTTTAATACCAGGCGCTGAAAATATGAGTGGAGGTAGCCTATTTAATGTTGTCAGATATGATTTAGCTGAGTCTTAAACCCAGTGCACAACTTTGTGACCCGATTGGAAAAATAGTGTAGCTTTGTAATAAGGGATTGGAAATAAACAGTAATGATAGTTTTTAACTACATTTTAACATAAACACATTTTAATCTGATGTCCACTCAAACGTTACACTTGCCCTCAATCGGATCACGAGTATAGTTATAAGCAAGATCATATGTCGTAAATGACCTTCGTCAATGCATTTTATGGGGTTCTGGGACATTTAAACCATTTAAACCTCTCCTATATATAAAAAAGAAGTTTATGGTTTTCAGAATGTTTATGGTGGTTATACCGAAAGTTTTATAAACACATGAACGTTCAAGGTTCTAGCATTTCTGATATACTATTTGCATTTCGGACATTCCAATATACACATATTCAGTTTTTGTTCGTCGTTTGAATCTTATGTCCCTAGAAGTATATGGCAATGAGTATTGAAAAATGTGGATATGAAAATTTTTAAACAGCCTGATAGCTCATTCATATATATATATAACAACACGCAGTGTTCCATTTTAATCACATTAAGCTTAATAGCACTCTTCCAACATCGCACTGTCCCATTTCCGGTTGAGTGCATTAGATTTCCTTTCCTTGTCTAGAATAAATTAAAGGATAAAACTTGTAAAATTAATGAAATTTAAAATCACGTAATTCTGGAAATAAAAGCATTAAGATCCCTAAAAATGAGCTGAGATCTCTTTTCTTGTAGCTAACATAATAGCCGCAGAAATTCCGCTACTTTGATACAGGTAGACAAAATATATGTTTGAAAACATTCGTTATTTTAGTGATATAATGAAATTATTTGACTGCCTTTGTGGTAGTGCTAGAGCGTATCTGACGAACTAAAATTATTCCACAAAGTCAAAATAATCTATTTTTTTTTTGTTTTTTTGTTTTCAGATTCATAAATTACTAAAGAATGACAATAGGTTTTGGCATCAAATGAAGACACTTTTTCATTTTCAAGGTGTAAAGGTTCTGATAATGTCGATTTTACTAAAACTAGTAATAAACCTTTCCATTGCGTTAAATATGGATCTAGCCGTTGTTCTTCTTCTCCTCACTACAAGTTAGTGATAAAAACAGGAACTTAATGTTGATTCAAGAATGTTTTTCTTCTCAAGATCTGTTAGTAAAATTCGTAGTTGATAGGTACTCTCAAATAGAGTATGAGAGTGACTGTATATTTAGATATAAATGCTTCATCTGCAACAAAATCTAATGTGTAAGAAAAATAAACAAATTGCTTACCCTCAGATCTGTGATGATGATGTGATCCTAAACTGGCACTCAGGAATCCAATATAGGTTAGTAGGAGAAGAATTCTGCGAGAACTGTGATGATGATATTGCCTAAGTTCCATATAGTTGGCCATGTTCAGTAGTTACCTATAATTTTCTCAAACTGGAGATTCAATTACTACGTCTACCGCACTACTAGTTCACTGTCATAATGACGTAATTAACCCGCAAAAATACAAATACCAAAGCAACATTCACATGCAGGGAAACATATGTTAACAACACAGAAAATAAATTGTCTTCTTCCACTTTTACACGAATTTTAACACACACACCACACTTTCACACGCAGGAGTCATTAGACATGGTTCACGTTTGTATTCGTACTTGTTTGTGTCCCCGCTAGATGAGCATTTTTGGAAATAACTCTTTGATCATCCACCAACCACCTACTTTGTCCGCGACGCACTTCCACGGCTATCTGTGCACCCTAGTCTCGAATTAGGGGATCTATTGCGACGCTTGTTTGGTGACAAATGAAGACGCATCCGTCAACAATGTCGCCACTAGCTCCAACAATTTGGTAACAGTCACCACAGAGTGATTACCTCACTATGTCTCCCGTCTCGGAGCGGTAAAAGAATCCCATGTCCCTTAGTTCCACCACGTCTCTGAGACAGCGTTCAGAGCACATTGTATGCACAAGGGAACCCCCAGTAAGGTTTATAAACGCTAATACTCTTTCACAAATTAGTATTTTAAAGAGAAGAAAATATATTTATAGGAGTTAGTAATCATTGTTTTATTTTTATGTTTTTATAGGCCACAATATCACCACAATATTTATTTAGTTTGGACACAGTTAATTAATCAGCTTGGAGACGTGTAACGAGGTAATTTTTAAGCATTAAAATATCCTTCTTTCTCAAAAGTTATTCCTTTGTGCAACATCTTCTTTACACTCTAATTTTATATAAGAAGGAGAAAAAATGCATTAACAATCACTTGACAGCATATAAAAAGAGAGACAAAGAATCAAGTTTGGCGCGAAACCGCGGGTCGACCGCTATCACGCGCGAAAGGCCCGCTCACCTCAGGGTATGAAATGCAACCGATCGGTTCAGGAGTTCGCCGGCGACTCTAGCGTCGCTGTTGGAGCAACCGACTCTCTGCGACTACCCCCCCCCACACACACACCCTAGCGCCGCGACGTGACGTTGGCAGAGAGGGTAACAGGGATTGGGGAACAGCCGAGCTTCGTTCGCGCCGAGTTTTCGTTTCCTCTGCAGTTCGTAACTTCCCCAGCATCTAGCGTTTTCTTGATTTGTAATGATGACATACTGATACGAATGATTGGAAGGAATTCTCAAAGAAAACGCAGACAATTGATGGGAGTCCCATTCCTTGAAGCTTAAAAATAAGCAGCTAAAATTTCTCAAGAGACAGGAATGCTTCGAGCTGTTCCAAATTGTTAAATATTAGATGGAACACAAAATGCAATCAAAATTGATCTCACCTATATTTTTCATCACGCAATAGGAAAGTTAAAATGTGTTGCATAGCTTTTGTACATAAATGAAACGCGCATATGAGTGTAAAAATATGAAATGGGTCACTAACGGAATAAGGGAAGGGAAATATGTATGTTGAATGCATAAATTTCCATACCTCTTCTATGCAGTTCTATGGGGACGAGCTTTTGCATTCAGCTTAAGATTTCCATACCAAAATTGTAACTGAAATTTCATTTTTAACGCTTCAAAAGTTACTTAAGTCCTTATATGTCTATGAACCTGAACTAATGGCTAGTGAAAGATGTGATTTTAAACATTAGATTTTTATGCTTAATTACTGTTGCATTTTGTTAATTGCATTTATTGACTGTATAAGCTTCCAATCAGATATTGCAGTTTTAAGCATGTTGTGATGAAACAACAGGCAATATGAACTGAAAAATTTCTCTGTGTGAATATGTTTCGTAAACTTCCCTTATATGGATGCTTATGAGAACTAATTGGAATTCTAAAGCATTTTTCCTTTAATCGAATTAACTGGAAGTTTATTCAAGGATATTTTGGCCAACGAAGCTCTTAAAAATAAAACAAATCTCAATTTCGCATTACTCAGATATCCTGACATACATGTTTGTTAATTTCAAAGTGTACTAATACTACATAATTTTAAAACATGAATAAATTGAAGTCTTACAGTTTTGTTTTGAAATACGTTTACATACTTTCAACATCTCAGGGGAAAGTATTGCATGAAACGTCACATCATTCTAGCTTATGAAATTAAAGTATTATTTCAGGGGAAAAATGAATCCTTTATTTTGTAACTCTTAAACATTTGCACACAGAAACCTTAAGTGCTATCTTTTATAGTTAAGGTACCTAATGTAAAGTTCGAGAATATAGCAAGATGTAAAATTAAAAATATGTTCCATTTAATTACTCCAATTTCCGGTATCATACTAATTCTAATAAGTTTAAATTTTTTTAATCATATACTACTTGTGGGGCGAGTTAGAATTCTGAGGCATTTATGAGTATTATTTCTTGAAATTCCATAAGATATAAAAAGCCCTATTGCGCAAAGTATATTAGGGTTGTAGCTTATTAACAAACAGATTGGGCATTACTATAAAGCTTTTTAAAGATGGGATGAATGAATATTAGCAAGTGAGAACAACGAAATTGTTTTTGAATACATGAAATATATTATTTTTCGAAGTCTTTGGCATAAAGATTCAGGTGATTGTCCAGGGTTAATCTTGATCTTCCAAATATACGGCACTAAAATCAGATGCTGTACAGTTTGAGCGGATCCATAGACACATTCATCTTAAATCTTTCGAAATATAACTTAAATTTGTCATGACCAGATAGGAGTAGAGTAAGTAAAGAATTCGACACAGCTATTTCTGTTTTTTGCGACTCAATGCTGTATCTCAGAAAAAAAAATGTTTCTCTCGTAACGTGCCCTTTCAGGGTTGTGGTCCAGGAGAATCGAGTGGTTTTTAATTTTCCCTTTCAGGTAACATATAGGAGCTCTGTCATATAAAATGCATATTACTTTTACAATTTTTCAGAATTCAGTGGTCTTAAAATAGAATCTGTCTAACTAAGCGTATCTGATGGAATTTTGTTAGCAGACTTATCAGAAATAATCTCAAAATTGGACACAGTTAAGTCAACCACAAGTAGTTAAAATCAGCCACATACCTAGTGGTATAACCATGATGTTCATTTCTAAAGCTATAAAAACGTATATTTTTATTCACACAGAGTAAAACTTCCGACTTGTTCAACAAAATAAGTCAGTCATAACATTTTACTGATAAATAGAGATTTAAAATATTCTTTATTAAAACTAGTTAACATTTTAATTTCCATCCTGTGAAAAATAAGAACTTATGAACATAAGCAGAATTTTCCAAACGCACAATACTACTTACAAGAATCCTATGAAGATAAGTAAAGTATATGGTTAAGATATAATTGTGAGAAAGTTTATTAGCTAATATTTTAATAGATATACATATATAGCTTTGGGTAGTTTTAAGAGATCCAGTTTATATGTCCTATCCAGGAAAGTCCAGAGCCTCTTACAATACCAGGCATATTAAATTGACTTTACAGACGATACTTCCTACTTCTTTACACACTTAGTGCAGATATCTGCAGCAACCGCCGCTTCTCTGCTTACAGTCATCGACTCATATCATATCTTATATTTCTAAATTTGTATTTGATGGCCTCGGTTATATCTTCCACACAGTTATGTTTAGACCCGCCTCTCTTCTTCCTTCCCGCCGGTTTTCATTCATATATTTTCCGTGTTAGCTTATTATCATGTACTCTTCTTAGCTGTGCAAATCATACCACATTTCTCTTTCGCACATAATCCACTATATGCTTTTCTTTTTCCATCTTTATTCTGTGCAATCTTTTTTATTAGTGAATGTCTAAAAAACCCAGTCCTCCTTCGTTTAATGGTTTTTCTTATTTTCTATTGATTCGTCCTTATTTATCCTCCTATGTGCCTCATTTTTATTGCATGTTTGTTAAAAAATTAATGTCCAAACATTTAGCTTCAGATGTCGCATTTGCTTTTAAACCTGCAGCAAATTTCAAAGCTTTACCTATTTATTTCCGACTATCAATCATTCAAACTTTCCAAATTTAATAGGCTTGCATCAGCATAATCTTACTGCAGTTTCCTAAGGTTTTTGCTCGTCTTCAGCTACTACTACTTGTTTGTCAGTAAATTTATAAGGTAAGTATCTTATAATTATTATTGACTGGAATTGACATATTCTTATTACACTTGTGCCAGCTTTGTTAATATTTTACTTAAGGACAATTTGAACTTTTGTGATAATTCACGTTCTTGTGGCAAAGGACCACGCATGTTTAAACAAAATTTACAAACACCTTATCCTTGCAACAGGAATAATATTGTGAACCATTATTTGAAACGTTCAGTTGCACTTGTTTAACTATGCTAAAACAAAGTGGAAGAAGAACAAATTAAAAGAGAAATAAGTTAATAAATGCAGTGAAGCCCAACCTGTTCTCTTAAAAGTTAAGGTTCAAAGTCCATAGTTCACCCCAACTATTAAATTTGAAGGGCTAGCCAAGCTAAACCAGTCAAGTTTCAATCCTTGGCAGCACCAGTGGAAATAAGTGGGAAGGGAAATTCCCACTTTTATATGCAAATTTGAGCATCAGTTAATAAACGTACTTTACAAAGAATTTATTAAATTTACAAAGAAATGTTAAATTGTTTGAAATGGTGTAAATAGAATTAGAAGTAATGTTGATTTCAAAAGACACTAATTGATTTTTTATCAGACTCGTTATTCATAAAATGTATTGTAATAAACATTGTATAATGAGTAAGATATAAACAATAAATGTCAACAAAATGAAATCCTACTCCATGCAAGGGTAAATCAGTAAGCATAAAAAAGGTTTTCTGCTAAGTGGTGGAGAGACGCCACAAATTAAATAATTGATTATTATTCATTAGCATTACTCACGACGTCATAACGGACAAATAAGATAGTAAAATGCTTAAGGTACTGAAATCATCAATAGTTAATGAATATAATGAGGGGTTGAGAATTATAAAAAGAGAAGTTGTTAAACTCCGCGTGCAACGACATATATGAGATGCATTATTTATAATAATAATAATAATAATAATAATAATGAATTTCACCTATTACTATTGAAGAGGATTAAATAATTGTTTTATATAAACTATTAATATGAGTTTACATATATAATATTCTTATCTACAAGTGAATGAAAATAAATACTATATTGAATAAAGCCAAAACGTAATGTTAATCATTGTTGTCAACAAAATGCATTACCAAACTAAAAGCACTTCAGCACGTGAGTTGCATCAGTTTGTCACAAATATTTAAGAAGCTACCATAGCCGAGTGCAATGAGCTCTGATACTCATGCGGAATATATGTAACAAAATCTTTGCCACGGTGATACAACATCCTGAGATCGACAGCGACACCAGGGGTGACACCGAGAGGCACTATTACGTCCCACTGCAAATGGTGACCATCCAATTTATTATTATTATTATTATTATTATTATTATTATTATTATTATTATTATTATTATTTCCACTGCATCCCTTAGTACACGTACTTCCATAAGTATGTGCCCAAGCTTGGCCAGTTTTGGCTGTTTAGAAAGTCCCAGCAAGCTGTCCTCCGTCTGTTGGAATCCAAAAAATGCTTCCTATAATAATTTCTTCCTAGACGGGTGGAATTTAGATGCATTATCATTCCAATTGGCAAACACAGATGATTTATTCTATAATCACTGCTTCATTCATTTTGTCAGTATAATTGAAAGACAACAGAAGTATTATAATCTAATACAGAAATTGAATGTACAAAATAAGATATAAACATTTTTCAGTGCGTTGATGTGATTATTTAGAAAACAAAAAAGAATCTTTTTTATACATTCACACGAATTTCTCTACTCTGTACCGTTTATAGTTGGTATACAAATTATCCCTTCGAAAATTTATTTTCATTTTAATCGAGATAAACCTTCCCAAAACAGTTGCATTACACATTTCGTTATAGATACGAAGTGAATAGAGATAGGCAAATGTTTAAGAGCTGGACACTATGTACCCTTAAAATTACATGCTCTGCTTGCAATCGAAATGAAGAACTGCGTATCGAAAGGACTTGAAAAGAATTATAAAGTATGGAACAATTCGAAACATTAAAAACGGATATATCGGAAATGCTTGATGCCACAAAAAAGTTGTTTAAAATTACTGTTTTAAAGAGACCTGTACTATTTGAGTAGTATGTTTTAGTTTATTGCTTAACATTACCACTTATGCAAAGTTATACAAAATTCCTTCCGAATGAAGTGGACTTACAAGGCTATTCCCAGAAAATTCAAGATATACATATTATTTGTAATATAAATATCTTTAACATATGGCATTTTAATCTAAATCATTAGTCATTTTTAAGAAAATAAAAAAATTCCATAAACAATGCATATAAAGGTAGTTTGAGTGGAGATTTTCTTGAAAATCGTTGTGTCCATCTTCGGAAGGTATACTGAACCTAAATACCAAGTTTGATATTTATTCTACTTTTCGTTTTGGGGTTATGTTGTTCACAGACAGACACGGACTAAAAATGTTGTTTATATTCCAGGGTTTCAAAAAATATATTTCCGAAGAAATATCGGTATGGGATTTTTGAGTGGAAGGCAATACCTTCTCCGTGTGTGGTAGAGGAACTAAAAAAGAAACGAAATACACATGGTTGAAAATGAAAATTAAAAATCGAAATTTGATAAAATAGGGCTATAAGCATCTGTGTTTGGTTTCAATTCCTGATACGCTTATAAAGAACTAGTCACCTATTCAGGACCAAAATATTCTTTGTAAATGATTTTCCCGCTTTCAATTAACTATACTGCTAATGGATACATTTAGAAATATTTTGATTATTACAGATGCATTTGTATAAAGGCATAATTTACTGGAAAGGTAGAATCAGACGACTGAAAAATTCAATGCCATAGCCGGGATTTGAACCACGGATCTCCCGGTGGTTCAAATCCCGGCTATGGCATTGAATTTTTCAGTCGTCTGATTCTACCTTTCCAACCCTGTCCAACACACGGCTTGTGTGAAAGGACAATTAATTGCATTATTTACTGTTGATTTATAGGTAGTATGTGCAAAACTTATTGATCAGTAGAACTCATTTCTGTAGATACTTACTAAAATCTTAGCACGATTCATTACTATGAATATGTAATGGTCTCAATATCCTTAACAGAAGACCTGTAAAAACCGTTTATTTATTGCCATTTTGAGATTATTGATATCGTTGCACTATTTATTTTGTAATTTTGCATCATGACATCTGTGTTTGGTAATAACAACTACTTAGATACCTAGTCGTTTCGTCAAAGAGACATCGGTAAAGGATTTTGAAAAAATGCATGAAAATTATGTATTTATTTCTGTATTTATGTGGGGTGTTAAGGATGATGCGGAAGCTCTAATATTTTGAAATTTATAAAACTATTGTGATGTCTTTAAGTAGAAAGCCACAGAATCGATGTTAAGGCATAGTTCAAATATACGTAAATGCATAGCGAAATGCATAGTTGTATTTTATAAAACACAGAAATTGTGTATATTCCGAGTTCGCTGTCCTTATTTAAAGTAATATAATTTTTATTTCCGATGTGCGAGGAGTTCGTTATTGTAGGAAATACCTAGGTTACTTTTAACAGTAACTTCGCTTTAATATATTAAACAGTTTTTGAAAATTATTGCGCATACTTGGGGGTGTGTTTTACTGGGAACTGGCCTGTGTAGTATCATCTCCAGGTGTTTTATACATGCGTCGTTTCCATAATGGAATAACGGAAAATAGGCAATTGGTTTTTAATCTCTGCCGGCAGGCTCTGGAAGGAAATGCGCCTGAATGTATGCAAAGTCTCCTCCTTTACTTTGCATATTCAAGGATTAGAGAATTTTATATGGAATGTCAATTCAGTCGGTATATCGCTTTACCAAGTTTCACGTGACAACACAACAGTAGAAGAAAAAATACGTTGTATGTTACGAAGCTATAAATAATTAAAGGTATTACAATGAATGTACTGGCGTCTGAGGATATTATCAGAAATAATCTTAGCACTCATTTGATGTATACCGCATAGTATATCCGATTATAATTTAGGAGGACTGCAATTCAAATATCTGTTGATGCGAGAAGCCTCAATCAGGATGTTTTACTTCTTTGATTCAGGAAACAATTCTAGCTACATCATCAGATCTGACGCTGAATTCGCTTCCTTAAGTCAGTAGTGGTAAATCCGCGGCATGTATTCTCGATAGCTTAAAGCTTTTTGAAGATGGACTCATTTTCACTGGAGGAGGAAGAGTAAAGCTAATCGCTTCTGTTATCTCGTGGCGAAATTATATTACTATCGATGACATTTCCCACTATGGCATCCCTCTACGAGTAATAAATTTCTAACTTCTCTACATGTTAACGAAATTCAGTCTGATTCAGTAATAAGTTATATTATACCCTCAAGCGCACTGTTGCGTAATTTATGTATTTGTTACTTTCGTTTCTCTAACCATATTGTCTGATATGCTATGTGATTCAGATCACATGTGTTCAAAGAAAAGCGTCGGTGTGTGGCCCAAAGAAAGCAAAAAAAAAAAAAAAAAAGCTTTCACATTAAACACTTCTCTTTAGGTTTGTTATGTCATAGCACATCTAGGAGTGGGAGTTTGTACACTTCCATAGGTTGATACGGGAACGAAGTCGTAAAGCCCCGCGATGGTCGCCAGTTTGAAGCAGAAACTGTGGTCGGCAATTTTGAAGCTGTTTACGTTATCTGCTTCGCTTTTGATTCTGCTGCCGCTCTGTTGTCTCGTGCGTCAGCTGCTCTGGTGGTATGGATACGAGATATTTCTTTCAGGGTATGCTGGGTGTATTGTTAAAGGATAACATCAGTTTAAATTAACCGAGAAGTTTAATGTAATTTCACATCTGAGCTTTCAAAGCGACTTGCCGACCGTTTGACGATAAATAATACAGCTGATTACGACTCGTAGCTCTCGAAATTGTAACAACTGAGTTATAATGCCCGCAAACGTCTGCAGTATCAAATTTACGTTTGAAAATAACTGTTTCCGTAATGAAAAAACTAGAAGTGTGAACTTGCCGTGATTCGCTAGCATGCTTATGGGCGAGACCTCTCACAATAGCCGCGAAATCTTACTCACATAACCACTTAAAATATCACACAAGCGGTACGTATAGCGACGGTAACAGAGAGAGCAACCCTCTGATCTAAACTTGCACGCCTTTATTACTTTTATCTCCGCCTAATTATTATTCCTACTTTCAACATTCTACCTTATACGTTGCCGATCCCAAAACTCTTAAGTATGCATATGTGACACTGTTACTAGGCGATGGCTGGCTTTTCTAAGAACTTCTTTCGGTCTCTAACTTACAATATTGGTCTTCGTACAAGTGTAAGCATACGAACTTATAACTTAAATACTTTCTTAGAAATCCTTAAGCTAAAGTGTTGTATTTTTGGCTGATTCTGAAGACTTTCGCTAACTTGACATCCTAATTACCTTCGTCCTTCCAGAAAAAAATCTCTTAGCTCAAGCTTATTACGTTATACCTTGTTTTAATATGCGGAAACTTTTTATTGAAATTATTTCCCTATCCTACTGTTATTTCATTTGTTGATTGTTTATATCTTCGTGTAAATAATTACGGTATCAAGATAATAAGCATCCTTATCTAAAACATGTGGTAAATTAGGAGATTCTCGAATCGACTTTTCGAAGTCCACATGCTTTATTTGTCTATGGTGGTACATTTCAGTTGTAAACCAGAAAATGGCTTCTCAAAACCAGTTTGCATTACCCGCATTAACTATTATCACTCTCTTCCCTAGAGTAGTGTTGATATGAATGTCAAATTTCTTAATTTTCTTCCAGCACTTGTCGTATGCTTGCACTGCTTACATGTAAAAATTAAAGATGAAAGTAGTAGATATCTACGATGTCTATGAATAATTATGGCGTAAAGCAGATTAGCGCTACAACGTTAAGCAACAGTAGCATAACAGCGATAGCAGAGATTTTTAAATAGACTAACGCCTCCAGCTTCTTGCAGACCTCAATTTAGGCCGGTGAAGAGACAGTGCATGCTTACAAGCTTAAAGGTAGAATCGAAGGAATTGATGATAATATTGAAAATAAAGGTTTTCACAGATTAGAATTACATAACCTTTAATGTAATTCCTATACATACGCAGCTCACGAGATACCTTGGGTTCTAACAGGTGATCTGCAATTCTACGCCAAAAAGTGAGTTGCAATAATACAAACATTAATATAATTACCTTGGAGTTAATAGGTTTTACCAAGTACTAAACTAAATTAGAGTGCAAACCATTTAAATTGCTTTAACAATGAACATTAGTGTGAAAGAGATATTAAAACACATTGCGATAACAGGATATGTACAGCAGGTAACTGCACTTTCTAAGAGCAATTGAATTATATGTATATTACTGGCTTACCCGTTATTTCTCCCCTTCATGGTGAAAGCTACCTTTGGAGGGCAGGTTCGAATCCGTCCACACAAAAGCATTCTATTTATTGCTATGAATTCATAGTTTTTGGTAAAATATGGCACACAGATTTTCTGCATCCCAAATACTAAATAGAGTCAGCAAGCTTATAGATTTATGCCCAAATCTTCATAGATAAGCGAGGCCATAAGTTCGGGACCTTGTTACATTAAACAAAGAAAGTAAGCAATAATAAAATGTTAATAATAAATGAATAAATAAAATAAAGGTAAATATAGAAAGTAAATAAGAAAAATAAACAACTGCCCGCCACGGTTTAGAGCATATGTATTCTTTAGTCCAAAATTCCAACCATAAAGTTGTAATTAGATTTTCAAGCTATTCTGAGATTTCTAACGACCAAGGCCCATGCGATGTAAACTTGCTAATGTAATTCGCACTCGTGATACTCTATTAAAAGTTCACCGAATTCTCTAACGTTGAATTACTCTCCATGGTAGCAATTTCTTTTGTATACTCCAAAACGTTATAGGTCCTTAGGTTTTCTAAAAACTACGGTTTACATAAAAATAAATTATAAGAGGCGAATGAAACTTACCGTAAAGTCGTATCTATGACCCTTTATAAGGTTGAGAAAACTTTAATATTAATTTAAAATGCAGATCATATTTCGGCAGCTTTTTAATTCTTTTAAGAGTAACAAGTTACTTTTTCTTTAGATTTTTTATTTTATTACCTTCCCCACCTCGCCGCTCCCATTACTCAACTAAATTAAATCGATTATGGCTGCTGGAATTATAATCCGTGCTCAATGTGATGAGAAATAAATGAAAAACGTGCCGTAATGTGGATACAGATTGGCGAAACAATGTTAAAAGCAGAGCCAGTTGAATAATAGCATTTTAACTGAAAATGGCAGTACAACAGTAATATATACACAAGGCAATAAGATGCTATATTTTTTCAATAATCAGAGTTAAAGAGGAAACACAAAACATAAAACATTATTAACTGGTACACAAAAGAAACCAAAATAGTTCTCAACTTGCACATCAAGGCTCGTGATCGTATCAGCTGACTTTAAACAACAGTAAATGTCACATAATTTCAAGTCTTCCTTCAATTATGCATTAATGGACAACGTTAAAGAAACAATGCAAACGTAATGATTAGTTCACATTTATTACACTATTTACATTTCAATCACCTTCTTATATGTATCCTATTTAAACCATTTATATACATACTTCAACACCTAAAAACAAAGACTTCTCTTGGATACATCCGCACCTCGCGACTTGGGCTGGTCTCACCGCAACTGGGTGAACCACACTGCCGTTTCCACTCCTGGGAATGGATGGCAAATAGATGAACAGACAGTAAAGGAGGAGAGATCTGCATTAGCAACAAATGGCGCGCTGGTACCAAAAGAACGGTGTTTGCAGAGGTTTTCCGTGGTAAGGATTGCAGGCAACCATAGCTTTTGCTGCTGGCTTACCATTGTAAAAAAACTGTGTCGCAGCTTATGTGAAACTATTACATAATTTTGTTAAAAGCAACAACGCAATGAGGCTTCCTCTGATGTAGGGCAACTGATGTAGCGCTAGGGCAACTGGAGAATAAACTGGATGGATGTTAATATTCAGTCTATGGAAAATATTAAAAAAAAGAGGTTTTAAGTATCCGATAGCAAAGTACAGTTAGAAATAGCTGTAATGTATAATTAAATGCATAAACGGTCAGAAACCACAAACGATGTTCTACAATGACTTCTGAAGCAATATGTTAGTTTTTTATGAAACTGATGTGTAATAGTGTCATGACTTCCTCCGTATTACCACTTCATAGGAATTCTACAAAGGATTCATGAATAAAACTTTATTCTTCTACTTCACTTCATGGCAAATGTTGGTGTAGAACTACATTAAGTTATTAAGTAGCACATGTTTTTCCAAATGACAGAAAGAGGCAGCAGTTAATAAAATGAGTTGAAACGGCAAAGAAAGAAAAGATTGCCACTTCATACTTCAAACTTCATTGGGAATAAAGTTTGTAAGCTTAGAAGGAAAATGTTCTGGAAATCACTAACGACATAGGTTATTTAATATAAACTGTGCACTTTCAGAAGATGTTTTTTTGGATAATAAATTTTATCAGAATGAAGATAAGTTCACCAGATAATAATACAAAACGCACGATTTGTATTTTATTCATCGTATCAATATCTGGTTAACAGATACTTAAAGTGTCACTGATAAACTACAGCTTTACGTAAGCACTTTCATTCATGGTTGTTTCAACATTTACCAGTTTATCTATTAGTTTATCATGCAGCAGCAATGCTTATTAACTCTATATATGCCTAGATGACGCTAAGGAAAACGGGCCCATTTTGGATGTAAAAATAGCGTGTAATTTTAATCAGGAACTCTAAATTTTTGTTTTTTCACCTCTGATAAATTATCATACGTAACCGAAGGAATATTTGGAAATAATTCGTTAATTTGTTTACTTTTAAAATCATCCACCGGATTTGAACCCACTGCCGTGAAATTATAGCCTAACGTACAAATCACTATTCCACGAAGGATGACTGATGAATCTATTTTATAAGGTGCCGGCTTTAATACGAAATTTATTATTAATTTTATGAAGATGGCAGTCAAAGACCAATTATAAATTTGAACAGAATTTTAGTAGTATGGAAGTATCTGTTGAAAAAAATCAAAGTCAATGGGAATACAACGAAAATACTGGAGAAGAATAAAAATTGTCATAAATAATAAAATAGTAGATCAAATATCAAACTTAATTAATTAGAGTGTCATATGCAACGGAAAAAATATAATATGGAGGAAAGTATTTCAAAATATAATAAGTTAAATGGAATAATTCAAGGAAACTTAGATAAAATAAACAATGAAGTAAAATAAAGTATACATAATATTACTGCAAAACGAGCTTTAGAATTGATTTATGAAGCACGACAGGGAATACAGAATAAATTCAAAAGCTATGTGGAAATAATGGGCCCGAGAAGGTTAACAAAAATAATACTCCCTCGGCAGAAGAGGTCAAGGCAGATTGAGAACAAGATTAAAGGATCAATTCTGAACTCAGAACGGGCATTGGTTTCCCAAACCAATGATTAGAAAGAAGAAGAAGAAGGTCGTTTGCAGATATATTTATATACATGTGAATTGGAAACTTCTTTCTGATGTTATTTGGACCTCAAAGGTTTATTTAAAATGCATTTACATTTTATTTTGAAACAGTTCAATGATCGCATTTTCATTTAATTTAACTTTAGTACTATCTATCGGGCACGAAGAACAACAATAACAGTTACTTGTAGTTTCGATTCATCCTATCAAATGTGCCCCAAATTGTCACACTAATTATTGGAGTACAACAAACCGATATTATCTAGATACTGATAAGTGAAGTTTATGTATTCGACATTTTTATACATGTTAATGTATATGACTTCATAAAATATTTTTATCCGGAAATTCCGTTTATTTATAATCTACTTTGGTTTTAATTAACATCAGGCAGAAACATCAAATGCAATTCCGTTGTGTATCGCACTCACCATAAGAAGCGCTCTCTACGTACGGAAAGCGGGTTCCCGCCATCGAAATATAATAGTAAAAGCTGTCGAATTTCAATGTTGTGTAACAAAAGGAAAACAATCCCTTGTGTTACATTCACATGATTTTTCTACCAGCTATCCTTTAAATAAAGGGTGTTTTAACAAGAGTGTCCTATCTTTAACATGTGATAGTTGCCGTTGTTATTGAGTTACAGTAGTTATTTTTTCATTTGGTTACAGCTGTTATTGCAAAATAGCCATGGAACGTTACAGCATTCACCAACGCGTAGAAATTGTGAAAATTTATTATCAAAATGGATCATCTGTTCGCCAAACCTTCCGTGTACTGCGTGAAGCTTATGGTGTGCATAATCGTCTCTGTGAGAGAACGGTTCAGCGTTTGATTGATAAATTTGAAAGAAATGGTTCTGTCAGCTATCAAAGAACGCCTGTACGTAACCATGTAAGCGTTCCAACGAAAACATAGGCGCGTTCGTGAGAGTGTACGCGAGAACGGAAACAAATCAATTGCTCGTCGAATTGGGGCTTTCGCCGACCACAATTTGGCGAATTCTGCATCTGGACTTGAAGTTTCACGCTTACAAAATGGTGGTAACTCAAGAACCAAAGGCCAATGACCATAGGTTGCGTTTTGTATTCGCTGACTGGGCTATGGAGCAATTGGAAGCTGATCCGGATTTTTGTCGAAAAATCATCTTCAGCGACGAAGCACACTTTTGGATGGATGGTTGTGTTAACAAACAAAATTGCCACTATTGGAGCAATCAAAATCCAATGCAGATTTAAGAACGACCACTTCATCCCCAAAAAAGGTTACTGTGTGGTGTGGATTTTGGTATGGTGGAATCACTGGTCCATATTTTTTCCAAGATGAAGATGGAGAAGCTCTAACTATCAATGGAGAAAGATACCGGGCTCTTATAAGGGACTATTTTGGTCTCAATTGGATGGAATGGATCTCAGCAGTACCTGGTTCCAGCAAGATGGTGCCACATAACATACTGCTCTCGAAACAATCTAGGAGAAGTTCAGAGGTTTCATCATTTCCCGTGGTGGTGATGTTAACTGGTCCCCGAGGTAATGTGATTTAACGCCGTTAGATTACTTCTTGTGGGGTTATGTTAAATCTCGAGTTTATATCAACAAGCCAGAAACAGTAAATGATCTTATGAATGACATCACGGGTGTTATTCGTGAAGTTGGACCTAGTTTACGTTCTTCTGTCATTGAAAATTGGGTCAACCGTATACACGCAACCCAACGAAGTCACGGCGGTCACTTAACTGATGTTCTCTTTCACACTAATGACATTAATTATGTTCCAAAATAAAAAAAATAGTAAACCTCTATCATTCATAGAACGTGTTTTATTTAAGTTCAAAGACACTCTTGTTGAAAGACCCTATATATATGTACATTGTCGTGCATAAAAAGTGGCCGATTCTCCTAGATAGCCATAGTGTTTTTCTCTCCGTATGGTTTCCACCTTCAAGTAACCATCGTTTGACTCCGCCCGGCCGTTATGAGCTCTCTCTGTGACTGGCCTGAAAAACAATTCAGGGCATTAAAACCTACCAGTGAACGATGTTTATAACCTATGTAAAATGGAAAGTGGTTTGAATAACCCTCTATCAAAGAGTTTCGCTACGATTGGCACACAAAGAAAGACTAAACCAAATATAAATAATTCGACCTTCTAAAGGAACGAAGGAGGAATCATTTCCTTGTTTGGTTAAGCAGGAGCAAAGCTACGACATTTATATGTATGAGAGCTTTTATCAGTGACAGGGGACGAAGGGTAAATTTTTTCTGCTACTAAACCGCAATAAGAAAACTGACATTAAGAAAATAGTAGTGCAGCATGAAAATATAAGGTTTAAGTTGTAATGTTACCCTTCAGCAGTTTTTGACCTACCTATTTTGGGGGAGATAAAGTATCCTGAAAATCCAGTGACTAGAATTATCCGCAAAAAACGAGGTAATCACACTAGTAGGGGGTGTGAGTGGATTTTGTGAGTACCAACATACACAGCTACGTTCCATTATGGGCCAAATTTTATGCAAGCGAATATGCATAGTAGGTAGAGAAAGTATTGCATTTCACCCAAAATATTATACTGAAATTTCTATGGATATACATGTTTTGAGACACCTTAGTAAAACAATTAGAAAAACATCTGCGTGTGTCTGTGAATAGCAAAACTCAAAAACGAAACTTCGGATAAATACCAAAGTTGGCATTTAAGTTACTGTCTTCCAAAAATGTTGACACAGTTTTCAACAAAACCCTCTCACCAAACACAGTTTACATGGATCGTTTTTTGAAATGTTTGATTTTCTCAAAAATGCTTCTTACGATTTTAATTAAAATTCCGTATATTAAACATATTTAGATAACAAATGCACGTAGATCTAGAATTCTTTGATAAGAGCATCTGAAACCTCTTCATTTGGAGGTACGTTATACATATAATCTTGTATAACTGGTATACGTTAAGGGATATAAGAAAACATATTGCGCAATAAACGTAACTGTCTTTAAAACGCCAAATTTATTTCAAATAAATTCTTCTGTAGCATAAACTGTTTCCGAAATTTTCGCGGTATCGTTCGTGTTATCTTTTTTGCTGAGCGCCTGTTATTGTTTTACTATTTTTAATTTTGAGTTCTTTGTCCTCCGGCTAGCTATTATTACTCAGTCGAGCAAATCTCTTAAACAGGGTGTATAAACGGAAAGGAGTTGTTACTAAAAGATAACACTGATAACAGAATTTGTTTTTACACTTTTATTGCCGTGACAATTAATTAATTTCACATAATTACTCTTGATACACGCCTGACTGAAAATGTTATATTTGCGAATGTAACTATAATCACATATTTGCCGCACATTATTAATTTGAGTATTTCACATTTTTGTAACTAGCTTTACGACGCGAGAGATTCTGTAGAATTGCGCGACGTGTAACCCGTGAATGAATCTGTTGAACTGCGCGACGTGTAACTCGAGAATGATTCTGTTGAACTGCGCGACGTGTAACCCGAATGATTCTGTTGAACTGCGAGACGTGTATCTCGAGAATGATTCTGTAGAATTGCGTGACGTGTAACCTGAATGATTCTGTTGAACTGCGCGACGTGTAACTCGAGAATGATTCTGTTGAACTGCGCGAGTGTAACCCGTAAATGATTCTGTTGAACTGTGCGACGTGTAACCCGTGAATGATTCTGTTGAACTGAGCAATACTTGTCTCTGGCTTTAGAATTTAAACTCCCTCACCCCGATATGCCTAAAAATTATGACAGAGCTGCTATTGGTTAATAAAACGCGCCCACATTAGCGTCTATTTTTATATCCAATAAAAATTCCGAACATATATGCTCTAGGGAAGATAATCCCTCCATTTCTAAAGTAAAGCGCGCTACTCTGACGTCATTTGTTTGTCTCTTCTAATTGATAAACAACTCACCCCCTCGCTCATTGTTACCCGCTCCTATTGTCAGTTTCAGTGAGGCCGTGTAAACTTATTTCATAACAATGCTTATAATTACAAACATCTAAAATCATTTTCATACAATAATGTTAATTTACACTACAATCACTCTGGCATTCACAGTGTTGTGATATAAAATACTGCCTCAAAATATCCCTTATTAATGGTTCGAATTGTTTAATATTTTATCATTTCTTTTAAAGCACTCTTGATTTTCGGTTCTTTCTGTTGATTGCATACAAGGTGTATAGAATCTTAAGGCCAGAATATAGATCATTTGTTTATCGCTGTTTGCTTTGTATCTATAACGAAATGTGTGATGTAGCTATTTTTGTAAAGGTTTAACTCGATAAAAACTAAATAGATAAGAAAATAAGCTTTCGTCAAATCTTAATAAACTATACAGGGTAAAAAAATGCCATGTGAATGTAGCACGCCAGAAATAAAAATATATCACTTCATGTTGGCAGAAATAAGCTTCCGTACAAATGATTTCATCACAAATGTCATTGTAGGTACAAGGCGGAGACGTAGGAGGCTGAGGCAATAGTACAATCATATCGCTATATGCTGGCTTTGAATTTCCATACATTTTGTATGATTTCACAAGAAACAAAAGAACAGTGACGAAGCACTTCAGAAAATACAAGATAAAGCATTGGAAAATTCACGCAAATTAATTATTGATATTAATATATTAAAAAATTATATCTCGGATATAACTAATTATACAGAATGTATTGGGGATGCATTATGGGCTTTAATGAAATCTATTTTTTGTGCTACTTTGTATATCTCTTATGATTTATCAGTCATACAAGCTTATACAAAATTGATTTGAAATGAAGATGACTTATCAAGTTATTGATGGAAAGTACGTTACTGTATAAATTTTATTTTGAACACAAATAAATTAAATGTGTTAAACTTTAATTAAAACTATTGAATCGTTTTAGATAACATAAAAAATAACATAAATCGCACCATATAAAAGATAAATTGCGATATGTGTTTTATTGAAAGCACTCCTAGACCATTTTGAACTTAAAATACCAAGTTTGGTACATTCTGCCTTTTTGTTATTGAGTTATGCTGTACTCTCCCTCTCCATCCCTCCATCCCCCCCTCTCTCTCTCTCTCTCTCTCTCTCTCTCTCTCTCACACGCGCGCGCGCGTACCTATTTCTGAATAACATTTTTAATCTCAAAGCCTGTCTTTTCGGAGAAATCGGGAAAACCTCAGATAACAAATTTTTGTGTAAAATGCAATGCTTCTTGTAATTACAGTAGACAAAAGTAAAGAAAATAAAAGTAATACAGATGTATAAAATGAGAAGCTTCGCATTGCAAAATATGACACTCGAAATAGGTAAACCACAACTCCACCGACAAACTTTCAGGAGTAGTTTAGGGATACCCCTCAATATCTTGGTATAGGAGACTTATGGCCTACGGCGACTAATAATGTAATTATGATTTATTCGGTTTGATACCCCAATCGTCCTTGTTTCTGTTAAAATAACTTTACAACATTGAAGAAGCTTGTATAATATGCAATAACCAGAACGTTCAACACACAACATAGGGTAATGCAAAATTCCTGCAGACGAAACACGTACACTTTTATCACAGTGTGTTCAATCTTACCTGACAGTGTACAGTACAGTACGTAACAAATGCAAAACTGTTCCTTATAGGTATTGTTCAAAATGTCAAATACCATGCTCACAGCCGAGTGTACAGTGAAGCACCGTCGACTGTCTTACACGATAAAGAATCCCATGAGTTTGACGTACCTACTACTTCCACGGCTGCGAAAATCCTAGCAACCAGATCAAAGCAAGTATCGACCTGAGAGGCCCCTAGAAGAAGTCCATTGGTGTCATGTCTGATGATCGAGTAGGCCCTGGAACAGGACCACAGCGACCAATCCATTGTCGCCAAAACTGTATATCAATGTAATTCCTGCAAAGTGTGCCGGAGCTCCGTTATGTTGAAACCACATAAGCTGACGAATTCTCAGCAGCACATCTATGAACTTGGGAGGACGTCTTGGAGGAATGTTTTGCATATGACTCCGTTTAGTGTATCAGGATATACGTAAGGTCGAGTCACAAAATGCTTGACAATACCGGGTATACATTAAAGCAAACTGCTGCTGATAGAATGGACACACCAGTGCGTGTGGATTTTCGTAATCCCATACATGAACATACTCTCTCCTGTAAACTTAGCCTCGTCTGTAAACAACACCAGCAGGATTTGCAAACTCCACTCGAAATGGGAAGTCAGCTGACTGCAATGACTACACCTTCTGTTTATGGTACGTTGTTGTTCATGCACGACTCTCCAAACAGTTGAATGGCTGTGTTCAGAGTTCGTGCAACTCGCCGACTACTAAAGGCAGACTTCACCAATCGCGTGTAACACATTGGTTTCCAGATCGGGTGTTCTGGTATACCTTGCAGGGCCGGTATTTTACATTCCAACACGGAAGTACCTATCTAGTTTCTTTTAGGCGACTATAAACAGATGCAAAAGTACTACGGTGTGATTGCCGTCCGTGCGGAAACAGCTCAGCAAAGCGTCGTTGTGCCGCTCTTCCATTGCATTCAGTGAACCCATACACGAGGTGCATATCGGCAACTCTTCATCAGTAAACCTTCGCAAGTTAACAGTGATACTGTGTATCACTATTAACACACAAACTAACTGCCGGAAAAACAAAATCCTAGACAGAACCGAACAGCATTGAATGCAAACTTGAGGGCAACGAGTTAATGAGGGCATTACTGTTGATACAGCAGGTACAGTGAGCGAAAGGAAACAATTTTTTTACCAGACGTACGGCGCATACCATTGAAATTTGCAGTATTTTCAGTGCAATACAGATACAAAATTAATTAAGGCAAGAATACCCCCCAAAAATGCAATTACCCTGTAACGACCCACCGTAGACAGTGGGTCTCTTATACCAAAATACTCAGGAACAACCTCTGAAATTTTGTCGGTGGAGTCCTGCCTCACTCTATATAATTAATACTTTCCTCTGCTGATTTATGTGGTTATAGGTCATATTTATTTGGTCATTAACACAATCTTTAATAAAGAGAAATAAAATACTTCAATGCCTATCTTTAAAACTGAGTAAGCTGTGTTCCATAATTTACAGAATGGAAACAGCTTATTCCTCTAGATTAAAATCAGCTGGTGCTATAAATAAAGTCATATTTAATTAATGCTATAAAAGAGAGCATTTTGTACAAAATATTTAAGCAGATTTAACGTTTAATATTGAATCACCATTCATAAAGTCACAATTGTTTTCTTATGCGTGTTTCATTTTTGTTGCTCTTAATGTTTTCACCATCATTATAACAATCATTTACTGCAGGGAATACTTCTGTTCCAAGTGGATTAATATTTTCCTGATCAGTATTCTTTGCATACTGAAATATTTATGTTTCCTCGGTTTTATATCGGAACAATCTGCCGTCAACTCCATTTACTTTCATCCACTATGCATATTGCTATATATTATTTTACATTCTTCTGTTGAATTAGTGATAACTTTCACACTTAATTTGTATATCACTGCTGTGCATTTACCATTACAGGCGTAACTCGCTTCCGATCTGAGAACTTTCGATCCCGTAATTTCCTGTAAACTCCCATTAGCGTACGATATGTTTAAGTTTTGTATTTCTGCTTAGATTTTAATATTCATATGCTTGACATTCTTTTTTCACTCTTATTGTTTTCACTTGCATGAGCATCCTTCAAATGGTCCTCTTAAGAGATTCACTACTGTTTTCCAAAGTTACATTAGCGACTGGATGTATGTCAATTAATATATCGGCCTTCGATCAAGTTAATAGACAAATATTATGGGAAATATTACTGATGTAGAGATATCCACCGTGCCTTGCAATAAATGAACTATATGAAGTTATAGGTATAATTATAGGCACTGTATTTAAAAGACAGGGACAATTAAGACTAATACAAGGTTAAGACAAGGAAGAACCTTGTTACCTACTTTGTTTAATATATATACGACATTTTATTAAATGGACAGTTGTTTTAAACCGAGGAATAACAATTAATAATAAAATGTGTATAAAAGATTTAGCTTGTAGATGAACTAATCGTAATTCAAAAAATGAGGGTCATTTACCTAAACTATTGCACGAATTAAACGAATTGTATAAATTATATGATCTTAGAATGAGAACAATAAGAAGAAAGAATATGGCTTTTAAACACATAAATCCTGTTTTAGAGGGTTAAGTCTAGAACACGAATCGAATTTAAAATATTTAGGTTATGATATCTGATTTATGAAGAAAGAATTACTGATTCTAAAATACATAAATTGAATGTTTGTGGAACTATGTATAGAACTTTTAAAAACAAAGTAAGGAAGGAAACAAACATAAAGCTGAATAGAATTATGGCAATCTGCACAATATTGTACGGCTGTGAACCTTGGGTTCAAAAAAAGAAAGAAAGAAAGAAAGAAAGAAAGAAAGAAAGAAAGAGAGAGAGAAAGAAAGAAAGAAAGAATTTCAGATGACGGAGATGAGGTTGTAAGGGGTTGCATCAAACTCAATAGGATTAAAAATAAGAAATAAGAGAGGAACTAAAAGCAGAACCTTTTTATGATAACGTAATGAGGCACAGATAAATATGGGTTGAGCACATGAACTGAATGAGTAAGAAGAGATACTCCTTATTACCAAAGAATAAGCGAGAGAACGACGAGAATTCCTAGGAAGCGTTGGGTTAATGTTTTGTGAAGCCGAAAGGAGCATTTGTCTAATCCTTGCAGACATTATTATTATTATTATTATTATTATTATTGTTGTTGTTGTTGTTGTTCCCTTAAGTTAACGTACGAAGGGAAAACAATTTTTTTTAATTTGGAGATAACTCCATTATCAGGACAAATGTCCGTTATGTGAGGTGATTGAAGGATTATTTTCCAATTGTAATTGGTCAATGCATATGCATTTTTAGTTATTGTGTGAAAAAAGTGCACCAGACTCCAGATACGTAACGATCATATATTCATTTTTGATTCTCGCTGATTACTTTCGAAGGAGGCAGCTATCCCTTTAGTTGAAGCTTACTATTACAAGTACGTTTTAAGATATTTTAAAGCGTAGGATAAGAAACAGACATGCAGTTGCTTTTTCCTATGAGTTTTGTTCGTGAAACGGTCATGGTGACTCCACCTTCTCTTTAGAAAAAGTGATAAAATACCACGTAAAATCACATTCATGCTCAATTTCTTTCAAAGTGAAGGGTTTATCTTCCTTAGAACACTGGAAACAATTACTTCTACAGTGATACCTCTCTTACAGAACGTTGACTGACTTCTTCAGGAATACGACCTACACGAAAATACTAGATCAACGGAAAATTTGTTTTAATATCTGCTGTAAAGTCACCTGACATTTCTTGAAGTAATTTATAATTTTTCTTGATGCATAGATAATTTTTCTGTTTAAGTGATCACCATAAGTATTATGGATTAGCAACACCTTTTGTTTTCTGCATAATTATTCATTTCGTTGTAAGGGTTCCTGGATCTCGACGAATATTTGGCTTGTGTTTTGAAATTTTATTTGCTATTATTGCCTTGGTTTGCTTAATAATGTGCATTTCTGAATATATCTATGGCTTAAAAGTTAAACTAGCGATTTTAATATTTCCTCTCTTATTTTAATACTTTTGTGTTTATCTGAAAGCAAATAGAAGCAATGATTTTAAATATTTCGTCTCCACCACTTCTATCCTTGATTTGTACTGTTTTGTTAATGACCAAGCAACACGTCCGTGTAAACGGAAGTATATTTTATCTGTGATACTAAGTTAGTTGTTCATTGCAATAACATATAAACAAACAGGTTTGTGTGCCAATGATTTAAAGCTGCAGAGACTTATTCCGAGAGATTCATTCTAATAACCATAAAGACAACCACGCATCTCCATGAATACCAGCACCCTGTTCCCTTTCTGCTCTAAAACGCATATGTAGGCACAGCTCAAATTTGCATTTATTTTAATTGTATTACGCCTTTGTCCGATATCATGGTTCAGTGATCAAACCGTTCCTTTCACATAAGTGAACCGTGTTCCATTCCGGGCAGAGACTGCGAGGTCTGGGCTGTTTCCCTTTAATTACTCTTGTCATTCATCACACAAATTGCTCTTTTATTCTTCTGCCTTACTAAATAGCACTCCAACTGGAATATTGATTGAAAAAGAAATGCTAAATTAGAGATTCAAACTCTGGTCTCAGATGTATTTAGGACATCTGCTTTATAACTTCACGTGAAAACTCTCTAAAGAAAAGTTGAAATTTAATTTACTTAAGAATTCCAACATCATAAGGACGCAAGAAGGATTATATGTTGCATTTCCTCTAGCAATAAGCATATACTGGAAAACAGCATTTATATTAATATTCATATGTGAATGCAGCTTAATATGTGGTAGCTCCTTGATTTTAAGTTAACTAAACTAATATCCTTCAAAGTTATAAATAAAGTAGGCCATTTTAAGCATGTGACCTACGGGACTTCTATTGCGACTACCACCCCAGGAGTATGGGATGAAGTAAAGGAACCACAGAAGGCCAGTTCGAGGAGACGCGCGGAAGTCTGTAATAGTTCCTGGCTCTACATTCCATCCCACTACTGGAGCTGCCCACAGAAAGCGATGAACTACCCGTTCAACCAAGCATTCCTCTCTAGTACACACGGAGAATACTCTTTCCTTTAAGCAAGCATCCGCGTCATTTGTTCGGTACCGCCATACGCCACGAAACCTAGAAACAGACCTGAAAGGTGAGAAGGAAGCAGAATGAAAGGCAAATGATGGAAAAATAGTTATGTTAGCCACCCCAGCTAATAAGGAAGAAATCTAAGATCAGATTGGGCGGTAGACGGGAATCGAATCCAGTACCTCCCGAATGCGAGCTTCACACGTTACCACGGAGCAATTCGCTCAGTCCTCACAGCATTATCAAAACTTTTGACAGTTTGAATTGGAAAAGATGGCTTACATTATAACTCTCTTAAATTTGTGTAATACGTTTAGAAGTTTATTTTAAACTAAACAGGTTTTAAACTAAACAGATTCTGTATAGAATTATTCGTAATTTCAACATTGTATTATACGTAGAGTTAGAATAAATATACATTAAGCGAGGAATCAATAAAATACCACCCTACTTAGTACACGTGACGTCGTACGGAATACACTGATCGACGGACGTCGACAGTCGGTAGTTCGCTTGCGTTACTGTTATGGTAGAGTTGCTGTATGTGAGCTCTATATTTATGTTTTGTTCCACCTCTGAAGCTTCTATTTACAGTTCCAATTTACTTGTGAGACCCCGCTCCCCTCGTCGCACTATCGATACAAACCCGCAGCATGCACATATTGTAAGCCAAAGGATATTTGTTCTAATTCTGATTATAAGCGACTACGGTTAGGAAGTAGTAGGGTTACAGAAACACAATATAAATTATTCGAATTTACTCTTTTGCTTAATCATTACCTTCACAAAGTTTTCTCACTAGCTTCTACACATAGCTACGTCCTGCAACATAGACAAATCACTGTAGGAATAAGGAAGTTGGAGACATCCCTAGAAGCTATGATTTTATGAATATACTAACCTCATTTTTTTAACTCTAAATATGTTGGAGAATCTCTTTTGCATTTTTGCTAGTTATTCGCCACCCAAGTATAGGGTAACCAACCGAGGTGCGCATGCGATAGCGTCCGTGGCTCCAGAGATATGGGTTTAAATAATTATTAGCTCCTAAATGTCTGGGATTTTGTCGTGGTTATCCTCAATTACTAAGTGAAAACTCGACTGCAATACCATGAGCAAAAGTTACACCTATAGAACAACAGAAATAGAAATAAAAATAAATTGGAGAATGGCGACTGGCAACTAAGGCCATCTATCAATTTACCTAAGCAAATGATACAGGAAGGCTATTATGAAACTAAGTCTAGCTCCCTTCACCATGACTATTGTACACTCAGCCTGCAGCTACACGATCCCAAGTCCTCATTCCACCACAAGTCAATAGCAACAAAAATTAAATAGTACAAGAAGAGGACTACCAAATAAGGTCAATTGTTTGACTCAAGTGGACCAAGGAACCTACAGTAACCGTCGTAAGCAGAACTCTTTAGGACAATCTTCCATTTTCCTCTTCCCTCCTCTCTCTATGTCCACATTCCCTATGTTCCTTCTTTTCACTCTTCTACTTTTTCCTCCATTGTCCTCACATGTCTCTCTTTCCTTCGGTGTATCTTAGACGTAATGTGACATTTTGAAAATGATTTTCCTGAGTTGTAAATTAAAGCTAAGACACAATAAAAAGTTTAAGAGTACATATACAAAGGTATGTCTGTTCTTATGCGAACGGAATAATACTGTTTTGGGTGATAACTGATTTAATATACGAATAACAGTAAGGAACAACTGGTGTAACGTTTCAAATATTCAGTACTTGTCAGTACCTTTATTTTTCTAAAGTTTTATTATGACAATTAAAGCATACTTAATACTAAGTTTTATTTTACGAAACACTAGGAAATACATCACTTGCGAGCATGACAAAACATTTTATAAACATTATTTTTTTTACTTCAGAGCATTTATTCCTCAACATCGACAATTATTCGAATTGTTTTGTTAAAGTTTTACGTATATAGCATAAATTTACTATAAGATTTTAGCTTCTCTTACTTTTGAGGTGTTATATATATATATATAATGCTCTGTTTCTTTTGTTGGCATAAACGGAATAGAGCCTGCTTACTGTGAGGTCACGGCCAAGCCAAGACATTCTGATGTTGACTAACATTCTCAAACTTCACGATCCTCTTTAGAGTCTCCATCATGAACAAAGGCGGTTGCGCAGAAGTAAAAATGTCACGTCACAGTCACGAGCTTCCTAGCTATATAGTGATAGCTCGATTTGCTCAAAACAGCTACTCCCTCCCCTGAAAGCAGCTGTCTGCGTGGCAACTGTCACTTAATGCCTTCGTTCGCGTAGCAGTCTTGTAGCTTTTCCAGGTTTCAATACCTCGCTTAGAGCCAGTTAATTTGAGTTATTAACAAGCGAGTTATAATAATTGAAGCATTTACAACAATAAACACTATTTACCTCATTTACTGAATAAGCTAGATTTGGGAATACAATTAAATATTTAAATAAGATTCTAAGTGGTGTATAAACACGTTAATTCACTTTCGATTTTATAGATTAGTGTGTGCCTTAACAGTGCCTGCCTTCTTTAGACTCTCGTTTGTATACATATTTGTTTTATTCATATAATACATGACATTACTCAAACTTCACAGCCAGCTCAGAAAGGGTTGTATGTTGCATGTTGTAAACAGTTTAACAGAAGGCGTGCGGGGAACATCGCTCTAAATTTTAATGAATATCTGTTAAATTATGAAGTTGGGGTATTTTTCATTAGAGGAATGAGATAACTATTTTGGTAGCAGTGCATGCTCATATACCCATAAATCAACAGTACAATGTTTACAGCGTCATCAGTTGTTTCAGTTTGTAACAAATAAACAATTAGTGGAATGACACGTCAGGTTGAAAAAGAATAAATAAACGTCGAGCCCCCGGATCGGTCTATTTATCTGCATCTTGCTTTGTTTTGTTTTACGAGTGTATTTGTTTCAGTAAACTCG
Source organism: Deroplatys truncata (assembly GCA_030765065.1). Classification (NCBI taxonomy): domain Eukaryota; kingdom Metazoa; phylum Arthropoda; class Insecta; order Mantodea; family Mantidae; genus Deroplatys; species Deroplatys truncata. Next base: position 63,760,054 of record CM060986.1, read on the forward strand.
GAAGGGTTAACAATTACATGCATCGTTGAAAACATCACGCATTCATTACTAAATGCATATTACCGTATTATGTATTCCAATTTTACTGCTAAAGTCAACCTCGGAGTAAAATTTATTGGCAACTTCTTCCTGCTAACGAAGATCAAAGATAAACTAAGCACCTTCTATAACAATATCACCCACCCATTGTTTGTTCTGGTGTACAGCGAAGCCGCTTGCTCACTGAACTCGATCCGAGAAATAGGCATCCATTCTTTTTAATACCTAAGATACAATTAAGAATGATGGTTTCAACTACATGGATTTTAATTTAGATAGACCTTAAATACTCTTGTAAACGATAATTTTAGCATAATATAAAGTTATTACAATGGCGTTCTAAAGGTTCTCGGTCTGACTTAGAAATGTCGTGAAGATGGCCAGATTGCAATGATAGCTTTTAAGTATCATCCTTTAGATGGCGCGCTGTAAAGTTACAGACGTCCAAATGTAGTCACCAGTTTGTGACAAGGTTGTAAACAAACTGGTTTGAACGTTTTCGTCCAAATGGATAACTCTGATTTACGAACTGTGATAAAGTATTCCGTTTTGAATGGTTTAATATTTCGATGGTTGCTATCTTTGTTAATACTCGACCAATAAGGCATTCAAATAATCATTTCACAAAGTAGTTTACATTTATTTCAACGCAATTTCAAAGAGCTTTCAGACTTTGCATAACAGTAAATGAAGCACGGATTCATCATTACTGACCAGAGAAGAAGGATTAATCCAAATAGTGGGCGGCAACGGGTGAAAGTGCACCAAGAACATCAAAATCTTCCATTTGTAGGAAAAGTCATGGTTTTCTGGGATTCACATGGTGTGGTGTTCATAGGCTACTTCCAGAAGAGCAGAGCCATTACCAGGGAGTACTCTACTTTACGACTAAACGAATTAAAGAATGCTTCTTTAACACCTTGCGAAATCTAAGGTTCTCTTTCATCACGATAATGCGCCTTCACGCTAGTCTGAGATAATTGCTGCAAAGCTACATTACCTTCGCTTCTAAGTATTTCTAGATACGCCATATTCGCCAAATTAAGCTCTCAGTAGTTCCCAAAGTTGGTTCGATGGACGAAGATTCACATCAAATGATGAAGCCCATCTGAGCTTGAAGCTTAGACATCATTTTGTACATTTGGACAAGTGTTATTTTGCTGAGGGTGTTAACAATTTGGAAAAGTCATCGACTATGTTGAACAATAAAACAGTATTTTAAATCTTGCGTTTTCTTAAAGGCAGGGAAATTTAAGAATGCCCATCCTATATAGAAATATCCATAAGAAATCAGAGTTGAAGGCCTTCAGAGGGAAACAAGCAAACAGTTTAAACATTATTATTAAAGGAACATTTTAGAACAAGTAATCACTTAGATTATCTATAATGCGATGCTTCGAATACCTACGTCAATGGCCCAAAAAATAAATTGTTCAGAATTTGATAGATGTGTGAAACAGTAGGACTAGATTAGAGAATAGCTTTAAAAAGACCGCAGACTAAGTTTAATAGTGCAATGCTTATGCCAACATTATTATATAGGCGTGAAACCTGGAAATTAATGTACTTTAGAAAACAAAACCAGAAAGTGCCGCAAATGTAGTTTTAAGATATATAGTACCAGTGTCCAGCGGAGTTCAACCCAACCCGAACAGCTTCTTGAAGTGAGAAGCTCAGATGTTTGGCCCAAAGTATTCATAATACCACGGGTGCTAGACGTCTGCAGCGCCCGCACCACGTCAGCTGAAGGAGCCGGAACTCCTACTCTAACGAAAGAACCTGGTGACGTGAATGTGCCAATGAGTATGAGTATATAAATAAAAAAATAACAGGCGTGACAGAAACGAAACAAGCAAGGTAGGCTCGAAAGATACGCTTTATGGCAAATGTTCAGGGTGTCCCGGATTTAAATATGCTATACCTGTAATGTAACTGAAGCTTTGCTGTGGTTTCCTCAATTAGAAGATAAGTAATGCATTGGATATTTCATTAAAACAATACAGAATTTCTCTACGTATTAAAATATTTGATGTTATAAACTCTTATGACTTTACGAATGCAAAATTCACAAAATTCGTACCACACATAAAAAATTGATCCCTCTATCCATGCTATGTTACTTCTTATAAAACTTAGTTTCGGTTATGAATGATTTAAAATTCAGTAAGAAGTGCTTAGATATAACGTATGAAAACAGCATCCAAATGTTTACTGGTGATAGCAAGATCTCGCAATGAAAAGAAGGATATAAAAATAAAATAACTGCGAAGTTTCAAGCCCGTCCCTTAGATGATGCACTCATACTTGTGTTTGGTGTAAACTCGCTACTTGGAGTATTTTGTAAACGGCTAACGCTACAAAAAAAGGGTTTGGCGTAACTTTTGTTGTGTGTTTTAATGAGCTCTGCATTTTTCCAGCAGCACGTTTTTGTGTAGGTATTGTAGTTTTCAAGTCATCAAATATTATATAACGTTCACCCAAATAACGGAGACTTCACAAGATATTCACTGAAAATATGAAGGCATACATCTTATTTGTCATAAAAATATCTTAAACATTTAGTATCTGTTGAACTTATACACCAAGTTTGGTGTTTGAGATTTCGATTTTGAGCCATGCTCTTCATTTACGCAAACTTGGAACTTTTTCTAAACCTTTATCTCTCTCTTTGGATTTAAAGGAAACGAAAATATGCATTTCCAGTGAACCCTCCTTTATTGCATGTTTTGGGGAGTGTAATACTTCCCCGACCAACTAGAGGAACTAAATTTAGAACAATGATAGAATCCATAAAACCAGCAGAAAACAGAATATATCATAAAGAAATAAGAGTATGCAGCTAAGCAATTAAGACAACCTGTGTGGTCATTGACCAGAGACCATAAGCTGAATCTCCAGGTACAAATCAACCCGTAAGTTACATCCTTTGGGCTACCTTAGTTATGTCGCAGATGGCTTAAAAGTAAACGATATCCATCAACATTATTGAACCGTAAGCAAACACTCCGGGCAGGCCGTTCAAAGATTAGTAAATTAATACTATTAATTATACATAATGATAACAACAAAACCTTTTCCTTCGTATTTACAGATTAGGACTGCCACTGTCATAAATTACGTTAGTGTTATGATTAAAAATGTTTGTATTCCAATAAAATTGAACGTTAAAAGTCACTAGACCCAATTAAAGATGCAAGTATTATCTTTTGATTAACGTTCACTCTTACTGGAAGATTCTTACAAGCAATAATATTTAAAAACTGTTTTGATATCTATTTGTGTTCGAGAGCTAACATTTCCTGGAATTTCATATTCCAATTAATAGGATCTTCTTTTTTTCATTGGCTTCTGAAGGCTATATACTTTTCCTATTTTATAAGTATCTCAACAAATTATAAATGTTAGGTACTTTTATTAAGATTCTTCAGTTTCCTGTGAAATTATTCACAACCGTTCATGGTTCTTTCAGATGTAGAAGAAAATTCAGCCAGCATATTTGGTGTAAACTCAGCATCATGTTCCTTATGTTACCGAAACTTGTACCATGAATAACACACGCTGTGTGTCCCTTTTCATTACAGTCTTGCAGCACTACTGAACAACCTTGCTCGGGGTAAGGAAAGATACACTGCTGCTTGCTTGCTGTGACGTAGTACGCTGCGTATGAATGTACACTCAGAAAACATAATGTTGCTGATTTGATGCTGTGACGTTGCACGCTGCGTATGAATGTCGATTCAGAAAACATGTTTCTGATTTAATGCTGTGACGTAGCACGCTGCGTAGAATGTAGACTCAGAAAACATAATGTTGCTGATTTGATGTTGTGATGTAGCACGCTGCGTATGAATGTGGATTCAGAAAACATAACGTTGCTGGTTGGTTGCTGTGACGTAGTACGCTGCGTATGAATGTGGATTCAGAAAACATAATGTTACTGATTGGTTGCTGTGACGTAGTACGCTGCGTATGAATGTGGATTCAGAAAACATAATGTTGCTGGTTGGTTGCTGTGACGTAGCACGCTGCGTATGAATGTGGATTCAGAAAACATAACGTTGCTGGTTGGTTGCTGTGACGTAGCACGCTGCGTATGAATGTGGATTCAGAAAACATAACGTTGCTGGTTGGTTGCTGTGATGTAGCACGCTGCGTATGAATGTGGATTCAGAAAACATAACGTTTCTGGTTGGTTGCTGTGACGTAGCACGCTGCGTATGAATGTGGATTCAGAAAACATAACGTTGCTGGTTGGTTGCTGTGATGTAGCACGCTGCGTATGAATGTGGATTCAGAAAACATAACGTTGCTGGTTGGTTGCTGTGATGTAGCACGCTGCGTATGAATGTGGATTCAGAAAACATAACGTTGCTGGTTGGTTGCTGTGACGTAGCACGCTGCGTATGAATGTGGATTCAGAAAACATAACGTTGCTGGTTGGTTGCTGTGATGTAGCACGCTGCGTATGAATGTGGATTCAGAAAACATAACGTTGCTGGTTGGTTGCTGTGACGTAGCACGCTGCGTATGAATGTGGATTCAGAAAACATAATGTTGCTGGTTGGTTGCTGTGACGTAGCACGCTGCGTATGAATGTGGATTCAGAAAACATAATGTTGCTGGTTGGTTGCTGTGATGTAGCACGCTGCGTATGAATGTGGATTCAGAAAATATAATGTTGCTGTTTGGTTGCTGTGACGTAGTACGCTGCGTATGAATTTGGATTCAGAAAACATAATGTTGCTGGTTGGTTGCTGTGACGTAGTACGCTGCGTATGAATGTGGATTCAGGAAACATAATGTTGCTGGTTGGTTACTGTGACATAGCACGCTGCGTATGAATGTGGACTCGGGAAACATAATGTTGCTGGTTTGTCACTATGAGTAACATAGAGCTACATACTGTGGTTTCTGAAAAGATTACTTGCCTCGTTTACAGTACGCAACTTACAGAGGTTTCTAAATGTTCCTAAATGGATAATAATCACGGAGTACGCTGGATGGGGTGCAACTTACCTCATCCACACTAATTAAGTGTATGTGGATGCATTCTGCAGTTCCATGGTTTCAAAACTCCACTTTCAGAACAATTCAACAGAAATGAAATATATATTTTATGTATATAATTAGTTATATTAATTAAACCTAACCGGCCTAGGGATTATTTTTAACCGACTTTACATAAAAAATAAAATAGATGTTTAAATCGATTGAGAATGTTTAATGCACATATAGATATATCGTTATGGTAGTTCAAGTGGTAAGAGCATCGGTATGCAGATTCGAACCCAATCGTGCCAATGAGTTTGGAACACATTTTGCGATAAATGTCATAAGATAGTGACAGAAATTGCCGTGATATGACCACCAATTTAAAAACTTTATTTTAAAGTCATAATAGTAAAATGAAACAAACTAAACAACCTCCGAGGAGCGTCTGAGTCGAGGGTCTTCAGAGTCTACATTTTAGACTAACTACAAGCAGTGTTTATGTCAGACAGACCGGCTTAATGGTAGCAGACGTCTTCCAATAATCCTCTCCTTTCATTAAACTTTGCTATTAAGCTCCCGGTGTTACGACCACTGAAGTTCATTTTCATATTTTCGATAATATCGCTTTGGCTTTAGTTTGACAGCAGAAACATCACTCGGAATGTTATGACTCCTACTCCCGCCCTGCTTCAGCTTTCAACAGTTCCATATTTTAGGACTGGATGGTATTTACGACATAACCGAAACAGGCCGCTTTCGAAACGTGCTTCCGTAATCAGATTACCCGCTGCGAAGGAGTTATTGACTTTATGATTTGCAGTTTTTGCCAGCATCGAACACTTGGCAGGGAATATTTTCAAGTGGTTGTATATTAACATGACTGTATTATCACTTGTCGCCGTGTTGAACATTCCTAAGCTCGTGTTTTGTGTATTTTGCAGCGAATGCGTAAATTTATTATTTATAAATTGTTTCGAGACATATTTCATACGTCATTATTGCATGGATATTTATTCATATTTTGTTGCCTCCTTTTACAAACGCGATTATCCAAACGCTAAATGGTTAAATATGAATTCTGCAAATTTAAAACACTCATAGCACTGCATGCTAACTTTACGACCTGCTATTGAAAAAAAAATAGTAGATCCGTTTGAAGCTTTCTACGATATAGATTCTGGTGAGTTTAGGCATCTCGCTATGCTACCTCAGTGATCTAGCATCTCATCAGTAAACTGTTGAAGTTTGATTCAAGTATACAAATGTTCATTGCCTGGAGATGACCCGAACGTAACTCGTTATAAATTCAGATAAAATTTCACTGAAATGCTAACAGTACCCACTTTATAAGTGGGAATAAAGGCCCTGTATCAACACGATACCAATCCGTGGTGCTGCGAGCAATAGGAGATCATAAAAAATGCAGATACTTGTTTGTTTATTCTGGTTAACGACGTTTTCGTTTACGGGAGTATTTTTAAAATACCATACCTTATTACCTAAGTTAAAAAAAAGAAATTATATGATTTACAGACGATGCGAAATGCAGGTGTTGATACCGCTTTCACCAGCCCGCTAATTAGGGCTATGGTGGTGTTTACTGTTAACATGCTGGAAAAGCATAGTGAATGTCGGGAGTTCAAATTACACCTGCGAATAAATTAAGTTTTTATTCATCTCTATTCATCTTTCGAGGACGTTCTAGCAAATCATGATTTGTTTCCAAATGCACTAGAAAGTGTGTTTGCATATTCTAACAAGTAACATTTGTGTGTTAATGAAATTCACATAATTAAACTATTTAAGTGAAACCACACTTCCATGCCAAACTATCATTTCTCGTTAAATTTACTTAGGAAAAAAAGTACCTTCAAGTGGCAATATTTGAACTGGGACCTTCACCACTGAAGGCAAACGCGCACACTGTTGCGCTAAGAGTACAAGTCACTGCACGCACAGCGGTGTAAAGGAGTCATTTCGGCCGAAATTGTACAACGCGATGCAGTGGAGAGCGTTTACGGCATAGCCTTTACAATGCCGGCACCACCTAACTTCTCAATCCGCAGACTAGGGAGACTCGCCCGATATATAGTTTTTCGTCAAAAGACTTAATGCGTCGTAATTCTCGTTTCTTCCCTATTCATGTAATTTCTGATAAAAGTGTCAATTCAAAGTTGAATTTATTTCTGCTATATTCAAAGGTATCCATTCTACCACAAGAGGTACTTGACTCCTAGGAGTAATAAACAGGTTCACTGTTTTGTTATTGAAGCAAGTGAATTACTGACATTTTTGTACACAGAACATATAAATTTGATCCATAAATATACATTAAATTAAATGCTGTACACTACAGTATCTAAATAGTGCATTTCGCTAGCTTTTTGCCTCGATTTTCCAGGAGCAAGGGCTGAAGTGAAATAACCACAAAACGTTACAGGCCGCAGGCAGTCATCCGTAGAGACGCCCGGAAGTCCGTAACAGGTTTAGGCCCCAAGACCCGCCCCACTGCTGGAGCTGCCTAGAGAGGGTGACCCGTCGAACAGGCAGTCCTCTGGTGTTCACAGGGAGCACCCATTCCTTTGAGCAAGCATTTGTGCCGGCCCGCCATACGTCATGAAACTTAGAAGCATATCTGAAAGCTGAAAAGAAAGCTGAATGAAACGGAAATGATGGAAAGGAAATCGTGGTAGAGGCTAAACCACCTATTGGTCGCCTACAGACCAGGGAAAATCACGAAAACCCCTAGGAAAGAGTGGGCGGTCGATGGGAATCGAATCCGGCACCCCCCAAATGCCAGTCTCACACATTACCGAGGAACCATATCGCTCGGTTAGAGCTGATAGTATTTAACAGTCTGTATGTATAGATCACAATGAATTTCACCACTCCCTATTCTGTGGATCACGATTTTCAGCGTCGCGATTATTATGCTTATATTTCACGGTAGGTAGCCCGTTCTTTGACTTTGACGCCGACCAAAGGATTACCTTCTCTGTGGGGTTTGTTATGGTCCTGTGTCATTTCGTTCCCCGGTTTTTGCTGCGGCCCACACTGTTTTGCTTCTCTGCTGTGTCAGCCAGAGAGAGATTTGCACTACCTTCAAGACGAGCTGTGCTTCGCGTTACATTAGCTTGCAATGCCCCAAAGAGCTACCGGTGCTTTCAGTGGAACCTTTGGGGGCGTTTGTGGCATAAAAGTACTTGGAATTTGAAAGAAGTTTACCTCAAAGTTTTAGTATAAATTTCTGTATCATGTAAATGAAGCTATCGCTTTATTAGTTCACCTTTATTAAATGTTTCAGGCTTGACTTAATTTTGCACGAAAGTTTTTCGTACTTGATGGCATATTATAATTAATTGTGCCCTAAGGGTAGTGAGGTATAAAGTACCACAGAATGGCAGTATAATTACATATATAATAATTATCATTTTATGTTTTAAGTGAGAATATATCACAGCAATCTATATAATATCCCATATTACGTAAAGTACTCCATACTAAATTTTCCACAACATAAAACAATGCAAGATTTCTTTATATCTTTCACGGAAAAATACGCAAACATTGTAAAACCTGAATTTTACTACAAGTTTGTCTTTCTGGCCATTTAAATGTCTAACCATTATGCCTGAATGTTCATTCACATGAAAATAGTTAGTACAATTTAAAGCTTGAATTCATTATAATCTTGTTCTGTTTCTACTTCAAAATGTTGCCATAACGCAATTTAAGCTAATTCTCTTTCAGTTTGCTATATATATTGTTTTAATTTCCTTGAAGATATAACAAAAACCTTTTGTTTGTAATTTCATATTATTTTGTGTTTACATCACTGATTTTGGTGCAACTAAGGATGCTTTATTATTTTTCCTTGGAGACTTATAATGTTACACAAAATTTAATATTAACTGCAACATATATATGGAATACTGTAACCGAGCGATGGTCATCACTAGACGACGAATGCCTAGTCGACGTCAACATTTTGACGCTGCCTCCAAAATTGATTCTGCTGCTGGCTGCTACAGTGGTTGGCTATGAGATCTTTCTGTCAGGGTATGCGTGGGCCTATTTCTTAGTTTTAATTGACTTTAATTTAATAATACTTGAGCTATCGAAGCGAATTGCCGAATGTTTGAAGATAAAGAATGAAACTGATTATGAATTGTAGCACTCGAAACTATAACAATTAAATTATTATACCTACTACATTCTGCAGTAATATGTTTACGGTTTTAAACTCTTTCTTTAACTCTTTCAGCAATAACAGAAACTGCAAGCGTAAGCTGCCATAAGTCGCTAAAATGCTTACCGGTAAAACCCCTCGCGGCTACCGCTAAGTAACTGAAAACCCAGTGCGGTCTTAGAGCCTGCGGACTACCAATCACCGTATAAGACTGCAGGACCCTAAGGCTGTACAGGAAGAAAATAAAGGACGACAATACACAAATTTTAGGAATGCACGCTCTTTTATTAATTAACCTCCACCTACCTTGGAACTATCCCACCAATGTTTCTTCTCGCGTGGGGCAAAACTTTATCTCCTACGTATTTGATACTGTTACTATGGGGTACCTCCTCGAATCACAGAATTCCATTCCTTTTCTGTCTCCGTGATTCTGCAAACGTACTGAACTTATAACCTTAATCGCATTCTAGGAATCTTTATACTAATACGTTCACTCCTCAGCTATTACCAATGACTTTGCTCACTAAATACCTTTTTATCCGGACATTTCTTTTCAACTCAAGCTTAGTACAATATGCATAACTTTAATATACGGAAATTATTCCTCTCAATAATTACAGCACGAAATTTATGAGTGTAAAATTTTCAGATTTTCGCAAGTAAGCCACTTCATATGAGGCTTGATTTTAATTTTTCGAAAACTAGTTTATTGAAGAGTTATGTGCATACGACTATGAAAATTAATTTTACCTCATTATGTCAAGTATAATTGTGCTAAGAGTTTTTAAAACGTGGTTAAAAATTTGTAGAAGTCAGAATTTGTAGCAATAAATAACAAAATCACGATTAGTGAAGCTCTTTCTGAGTAACATCAAAACATACTATGAACTTTATGTAAAAGTAGCATACGTCTTTCGAATTTAGCATATTTGTTCAGATTTATTTTTTAAATAATAAACTCCGTTTATACTAATCTTTCTAATTATAAAAAAATTAAACTTATATTCTTTTCATTTCTAAAAAATTACTTAAGAATTTTATAGAAAATGCCTTGTAGAATATGTAGTTAACTATAATCCGTATAGGCCAAGGGACTTTGAAGCACTTGTTTACTACTGGGGTTATAAGAGACATGAAATTACCAGAAAAAGCATAATACTGCCGTAAGCATACCGATTAATATGAAATACAATTCCTGTAATTGTCAGAAACTTTAAAATTTCTAATGTTCTCCTAGAAGACAAGATATATTTTGCAGAGACGTCGACACTGAAGATTTGAACAGAAGTTGATAATATTTACCGGCACCTCCTGAATCTGTTCTCGGGTTTTTACCTCAGTTGACTCTAACACTGAATAATAATAATAAATGACCATAACTTCAATTGGGGATGTTAGTTACGCTATACACCTCACTGCTGTGTTACTGAGTGGTAATGGACCCATAAAGCAAACGGTGTTTGGCACACGTGGTTGTTGGCAGAACTACAATAGCACTGTGGTAAAACACAGCTTTCACATTATAATTAAATGAAATTATTTGTAACTGAATTTTTATCTACATATTTGAGCACGCTAATAAAATATGAAGCGGTAAGGATACAGCATTTTTCTAAAGAACTGTATGTCCATATAGTTATCCTAGGAAAGTTATATTTGGCCAGTAAGGTTAGTTTGGACTTCGTGAATGAAATTAACACCCAAAAATGAAAACTTGTACATCCGTTAATTTTAAAAGTAATCTATCTGTAATTCTGTAAATTACATCACAAGAGATGAGCTCGATCTCATAAGTTTCAACTTAAATACATGTGCAGAATTTCGAAATATAAATCAAGAAAGTGATATACGCTAAGGAATACTGGTTTGATAAAATCTGATTTTAAGGTCCACACACATTTCCGATCGATACATAGTCACCGTATAAATACTTTATAAGTTATTTATTTGCTTACTGCCTGCTAATCATTATTAAATACTACCCAAAAGTGTTTTAAAAATAAGATCTTTTCACAGCATGTTCAAAAACATATAAGGGACCAGAAAGTCAAATATTAACTGTTTAAAACCCAGGTCTATATATTATGTCCCTTTAAAGGAGTTCAAGAGAAGGGAAACATGTCATATCATCTGTAAAGTTGCTTGGTAAAATCTCAATGACACAAAACATTTCATTTGATGTAAAGTGTAAAATTTAATGTTTTCTAAAATCTTTCAGTGATAGGTATTTTTATACATATTAGGTCTTCGCAGCTAAATAAAATTTAATGAGAATGAACGGAAATTGAAATGCCATTTACAGAAAATACAAGATATAATTTTTATTCATTTCCTCAAGCATATGAGAACAAAAACTATCATCCTAAGAGCAGTTTTTGGAAAAAGGGTTTCTGTGTAAATCATTGGTTGGGGCGGGTTAATGTTTTGAAGACTTTCGCTTTTAATTCTTAAATACCAGTGATTTGTTGTTGTTATTTTTCTTAATTTATAGTCGCTTTGACTAATAGGTCATATCGCGACTTATATCCACACATACAAGTAAAATAATTACACATTGTATACTTTACATTGATTAAATAATAAAATAATTATAATACATTATTATAATCATATTTTACATTATTAAGTCTTGAACACAGCTATATTTGATGTGTTATATTTAAATCTTGTTATACAGTTTGATGTTTTTCAAGATAAAAATAATGTTTTTAAAATGAGTAGGGTTATTTAAAGCTATAAATGTATCTTTATCAGGAATGTTATGTCTTCTTCGCTCCATGGTATAACTTCTGCATTTAGTAATGAGGTGTTCGATGGTGATATGGCAATTGCAGGTCTCACAGTGAGGAGCATTTTCTTTGGCGAGTAAGAAGGAATGGGTTAGGCGTGAATGGCCAATTTGTAAACGTGATATAATCATTTGATTCTTTCTTTTTAGAGTCTGCAATGTGCAGGGTTTTGTGGAGCCTTTCCTATGTGGAGTTTGCTTGATGCTTTAATGGCCTAGTCTTGCTTCCATTTGACAGTTGGTCTGCTAAAAAAATAACCTTTAGCACCTCTGTAGGGCACTGGCAATTCTTCCACTGGAGGTAGTAAAGTTGATTTGTTGGCTTCCCTATCTGCTTCCTCATTTCCTGATATTCCACAGTGGGACGGAATCCAGAAGAATATAACTTCTTGATTATTTGTAGTAATTTAGATGTAAAGGCTTTGAATATCTTGGGTTAATGTTACGTCAGTTGACAGGGCTAATGCGAGTAATTATTTCAGTATGAAATTGCATATTTAATTAACTAACTCTCTTGCTCCTTTTTTATTTCTCTCTCTCCTTTTTCCCTCTCTCTAACACATAAACATACAGAAGGACATTTACTAAATATGGCTGCTATTTATTTAGCACCTCATACGAAACAAAGGATTCAAATTGCTTTGAAAAATGTATGCTAAGCGGCATGCTATTTTTATTATGTAATGTATGAATCACGAATAACGAATCTTCCATATCTTCATAAAATTAAAGTACACTTTCGTCAAATATATCTACATATACTTTTACGAAAGACGTGCTTATTAAAGAATTGTGAAGCACATGGTTTGCTAAATATCCCTTTACTCTACAGAATAATCAAGACTTCATAAAACAGAATATCATGTGAACGGGCACCTTCTGGTATCAGTAAGATTAAGGTGTTGATAGGTATCCAGATACACAGACGTCGTCAACGTGTCAGTAATTTCGTGTGGGGAAGTCGAATCATGCACGGGTCAGCTGTGTGCTAGGGGAGCTGACATGCCGTGATTATTCTGTCATGAAACACTTCACTTATCTCTTGCTTTGAGTTACGTGCTTTATGTACATTTGCCGAACCATTAACAAAACGTTTGATCCTAGAGAAGGGATTATCTTCGAGGCGTTATAATACACCAACTCACGCGGTCAAGTGCTTATTAAACAATCTGAACTCGCATAGGCGGAACAACAAGAATCAACAGATTTAGCCCACATGTAATAACGTCTAAAGGCTAAAATTAATCTTCAGAACTTGTGCGTTTGTGTCCTATTAGGGCCACACGTACACTTAACCTTTAAAAGGGGCAGTTTTTTAACGCCCGTTCTTACTTCATACGTCGCCACAGGCGGTGAACACTGATGATGAAATGAATTGATAATTCAGGTAGGAAGTTTAGATAGGAAATTTTCCAAGCCTAAGTTCATACTACCTCACCAGCATTTTCCAGTTGTGAGGAATGGAAAATCTAGAAAAAACGTCAGTAAAGGAGGATAGTTCTGGTGGAATTTGAACCACAAACATTCCGTTCACAAGTTCGTGCCTTAACGACCTCGGCTACTCGAGTCGGTAAACAGGATTTTAAGGTGCACCAAGAGCAATACATAAGTTCATATTTAATGACATTATCTAATTTTCGATTCGATTATAATAATAATAATAATAATAACAATAATAGTAAATGTAATCATAACACATAGTCGCGATGTGATTTAAAATAAATTAATTTCTTCCTTCATTAATCGAGGGACCACCAAAAAAACAAGAGGTAAGAAAAATGCTGGAATAGAAATTCAGAACCTGTTCTTCCTACCAAAATAAGAAAAAATAAATAAATGTTGAAGCATAGGTATTAAGTTCCATAATCTCTAAGAAATAAATTATTTTCACGCTTACAGTAAAATTACTTTCTCAATCCACTATAGTTTACTTCTATGTAGCTTCTTCAAACTCTTCTTTAAAGCTTCTTTTTCTATCTACTTCATTTTAATTGAGATCGACGTTTACAGAAACAGTTTTATTACACATTTGTTTGTAGTTACAAATGGGAATAGAGGAGATTGAAGTGAAGGACAAATATTTTAAAACTTTGGTTCTTTGCGTAACCACGAGAAAAAAATCGAATGACGATTTTACCACTTCAAAAAAAAGCATTGAAGTATTTGAAAACTGAAAACAATAAAAGCGAATGAATATATCGGAAATTGCTAATGCCAAGAATACCAAGAAAGATTTTTAAGTACCTACAGTCCAAGACGGTAAAGAGTAGTAGGATGCCCAGAGTTGGATATCCCAGGATTTTCTTCATTGGCTAGGAGGACTGGACAATTTAGTGATGGACTAAACATATAGATGATGATTGCTAATGCCATAAGAGATTTATTAGACATAAAGAGTGTGTTTTAACGATATCTACATTTTTACTTTCTCTACCACGTACATAGCATGTTTTGAGATCCCTGAAGCCAAATAAAGCATTTTTGGAAACATGTCAGTGTGTGTGAATGCGCCCGCGCTGGTGCGCGCCTGTGTGTCAGTATGTCTATGAACAGCATAACTCAAAAACGAAAAGTCGGATAAATACCAACCTCAGTATGAAAATTTTCAACATAGTCCCGTACCACAGCTGCTACCCTTTACATGCCTCACTTTTGGAAATTTTGGTTTATAAACAATGCTAACGATTTTGATTAAAATACTATATATTAAAGATATTTTAGCGTGTACGTGTGTGTATTGTCACACCAGACACATTATTGCGTCTTTGGCGACAGTATTGCTGGGGTAATTATTTCGGCTCGGGTTTTGAAGTTCGTCTGGAGTGGCCACTCGCTACCGTCTGGCGATCCTGGCCAGAGGTGGAGAGAGTGGGGGAGTGAGTGTTACTTCTTTGCGTTGTGTGTTAACGTCACTTTTGGTCGAGTGTTGGGTCTTAAAGGTCGTATGTGAATTGTGTGAATGTACCTTCGTGTGTGTAACATCTTCATTCAATTTCTTCCTTTTTATACTCTCTGTGTGTTTTAGGGGCACCGTGTTTATACTGAATAAACCACAGGTAATGTGATTAATGTGAAATTCTGTGTATTTTGTTATACGTATACCACGCCTGCTCTGGAATACGTAGTTTAAGATTCTGGTACTCTTGCTACGTCTGCAGCTGTGCATCCCAATGTATATGCTGGGATAAATAAAGTGTAATATCTAGCAACATACCTTTTGGCCTCACCCCGGTATATAACAATATTTACATGACAAATAAAATGTATATATTGAGTTTTCTGGCAATAACCTTTGAAGTCTTCTTTATTCGGAGGGAAAATTTATAACATTACATAACCGGTAAACATTAAGCGATAGACGAAAACGTACTTCATACGAAATAATATATCTTTAAAATACGCAATTTTGATAAAATAAGTCTTTATAATGCAAATAATTGTTCTTTCACAGAAGCCGTGTGTTGGACAGGGTTGGAAAGGTAGAATCAGACGACTGAAAAATTTAATGCCATAGCCGGGATTTGAACCAAATGGTGGTTCAAATCCCGGCTACGGCATTGAATTTTTCAGTCGTCTGATTCTACCTTTCCAATCTTTTTATGGCATAAGCCATTTCTGAGACGTCCGTATTAATGGTTCGAATTGTTCATTACTTAGCCGTTATTTTAAAGTCCTGTCAACATTCAGTTGTTTCTCGTGTTTCCGGAAACAGTATGGAATTTTAAGACCAGCATATAGCGTCCAGTTATTAAACATTTGACTATCCCTGCTCTCTTTGTATCTATAACGAAATGTGTAATGCAGCTATTTCTGCAAAGGTTTATTTGAATTACATTGTAGTAGATAAAAAATAAGCTTTAGTAAGAATAATTTGCATACCCACTAATATAGGAAAGAGAGCAGTGGAAGTCATATGAACGTATCACAGATATTTTTAGTATGCTTTAAGTCACACGTAGTCGTACAAATCTCATTCAGAATAATGGGGCCTTCTCAGGTTCTTTGTATGAAATTCGACACATTAATTTTGATGCCGTACAAATATTATAAATATCTAATTTGATGGTTTAATCAAAACTATGACTAAGAAAATAAAAATACCGAGAACCTTACCATGTTAAGCGTAGTTTTGGATAACAGGTTTTTCTATTTTCTTGTAAATCTTCGTGTACGTCTTTGGCAAATGATGAACCTAAATGACAGGTTCTATATAAAGTACACGGTATTTTAATTTAGTATTATAAAAGAAAGATGTAGATAATGTATGCCCTCTTCTTGTTGGAATAGTCACATTCAATCGCAAAGGCAAGTAGCCACATACTGATATTCCTTTGGTAATGCAGTCTAGATGCACAAGATTCAGGCAAAGACCTAACTTAGTAAAATATGCTTCTTTAATAACACCAATTTACATATAGATAAATGATAAAATAAATAATTATGCAGTATTAAAACTTGCAATTAAATCTTCAAAACATATGTAATAATAACTGAAATATTTCGCTATTGAACCAGCAAGAGTAAGTTATAGGGTTGTAAGTTCTATGAAAGGGGTGGTAATCAGAGATTGCTTTTATTTGTTTTGCTTTGAACCACCACGAATCGATTACTTCAAGGATTTTATTTGTTGTGAAATGAATATTGTATTAACTTTAAATAGTTTAAAATGAAAGAATATACTTTAAACTCGCCAATCTTTATTTTGAGGGAAAGAATTCTGTGAATGGATTTTAAAACGAGGGCCTTTTTGCTTAGGAGGTATAAATGTTAACATGTACGATTCTTAGTCAAGGTTTTATTTTGATTTGAGGAACACGTATGCCCTCACTAGTTCTAGTGGTTTATTTTATTACTTGGAGAGTAACCGTGAATGATTTAAGATGAACCATCACTCGCGTTTTATAATAAATAGTTACTAAAACAAAGTATTTACACATTTTAACCCTTATCCCATTTGCTCCATTCAACTGTTTAATGCAGAGAGATATAGACAACGTCCCTGTCTTTAACTTTAATACAGGAATTTCGTCTAAAAAGATTCGACCAAGAATTAAACTGTAAAATTTAATAAACTTGTTAGGAGTAAGATAACGTTTCAGGCTTTCACAATATCTAAAATCAAACAGAAGCCACCCAAATTAAAACATTACCAAAGTTAAGCCACTCATTGATTGAGATCGAGTATATCAGACCACGCACGCTCGTGGTGAAAATTACGAACACAGGAAAAAAGGTTTCTCTCTTCTTTTAAATAGTGCTTAATGTTCACTTTTACTACGTATGATACCACCGGCAGTGACGGTGATGAGACATAAATTAAGTGATAATTACAACAGAAATGTTAGGAAGAAAACGTTCCATGCGTAAGTTTAAGGTATCTAGCCTGCATATGCCATTTAGGAGGACTGAGGGAAACCTGAAAAAGTAGTCAGGGACGGCGTTTTTGTGCGGGATTTGAACCCACATCTCCCGTTAATGAGAGTTTGTGCTTTAATGGCCTCGATTACTACTATCGGTAAAGGTATCTGAATCTCTGAGATGAACAGTATGTAATAAGCGAGTTGATATGAAAGTGGCTGTAACGTCGCAAAAACAAAAACACTAATCCTTTGAGGATTGGATAGCGAGCGAGGTGGCGCAGGCGAAGAGCGCGAGACTCGCATTCGAGAGATCGTGAGTTCGATTCCCGCTGTCAACCTTCCTGAACCATGAGATTTTTTAGGGGTTTCCCCGGTTTGCTAGGGGAATGCTGAGAAGCTTAATTACATCCTCCAAATCCTCCTTGTCCCTCCATTTCACCTCCTTTCTAATTTCGCTTCGCCTTTCTCTGCTTGGTTGTTTCAGGGTTGTAAGTGTAATGGAAGGGGAAAAGGATGCTCTCCGTACCCTTCATCCTCGGAATGGGAGATGTGCAAGCCCCCGGAGATGTGCAAGCCTGCATTCAGGAGGGGAGAGCCGGTTGTACCAGCTGCTACCAGCGAGTTTTAACCTGGAAAATGTAAGGATCCTGCCCTCTGCTCTGTCGTGCCTCCTGATTTGGCCGTCCTCTATTCTCCTCATACCTCACTCCTTCCTCCAGGGGGCGCCTCGTTAGGAGCCTAGGCACAAAAGATATCCTTAGGTCGAGGTGCTAAGTCTATTTCCGCTCCTGGTCAGAAGTCATACGTCATGAGAAATGGATAGGAAATAATGTCGTAACTGTTAGGCGTTATGTGTAGAATTTCTTTCTTATGCTGTGGTGTTTACTTGTTCTACTTATTTTAATATCACTATAATATCTATGGGTATCTAAATGGTTACCTATAATTTCATTCGTGATTCGGTGTACATCATAGAGATAGTCTTATTTGCATAGTCACTAATCTGTATCATCTGCTTGAATAACTTTGGTTATATGCCGTCATCTGTACAATCGTTTCAGTGTGCCATCAATTTAATTACGTTTTATTTCATTAGAAGGAGAATTTTCGTGGGGTTTCTCTCCCGTGGGTGTTTGCAAGGAGCCATTGTGATGCAGGAGAGATAACCCAAGTAAGGTAAGTGGCCTTACTGTACAATTTATTTTCATGTCTATCCTATGTGAGTGGAATCTTGAGTCTCAGAAATGAACATCCAAACGCGGTATTTACGTGGCGACTAAGAAAAACCAAATTAAAGGTCCGTCAAGTTTGTCAGTACACGGGATTTGAACCACAGATCTGACTGTGAGTTGCGACGCTATCGCCTGAATGAAGTGTATGTTCTACTTTGTAATAAGCTTTCTGAATATTTTCTCTTGCTTATAAGGTCTGAAAATGTAGCATTTCCTCGAGAGGCGGCTAAGATGTCTCGTAGGCGGAGGAATCAGAGCGTAAAGCTGAACTTGCTCTTGGGCCACTACTTGAGTCTGGCAAGTAGACGGAAAACTTTCAACAACTAACACAAGATTCCTATTGTCTTTGCTCATACCCTAAAATTAATGCCGCCGAGATTGTTTTATCCAAACAATAAAGCGCAGTTAATGTGACAAAACGTGATATTGTTAGCTTGCTTTTACAAGACTGAGTTCTATTTGCTGGTTGTTTTGGAGAACGACACGTATTTTCACTTTTGGTGACAACAGATTCTAAAAAGGAAATACTGTAGAAAATAAAATGCACCCTGTATACATGGGTCGGAAGAGAGAGGTATAAATCGCATTCAAACATGTCCTGTCGATAGCTCTGCAGTAGACTGTAGCCACGAAAATTGGAAAATCTAGTCACATTTTCAAATTTAAGTAAAACATGCCCAACCTCGTAAGCAAATAAATGATTAGAAAAAAATACAACAGAAAACATTCAAACATAAATTAATCTGAAATGCGTCAAACTGTTGTTACTTCTAACGCTTCCCCTATCTTCTATAACGACCTTCGGAGAACCTCGTTTCGCCCAGTGATGACTGGATCCATTTATTAGCTGCAAATAACCAGCGGACAGTATCCGTTACTTCCGAGTGTATGAAGACACTGTGGATGGAGATGGAACGAGGGGGGGGGGCTTTTATCGTGAACCCCGAATCACGTCGGGCCTTGGGAATACTTCACATGGGTTAACCGGAAGCGATCTCCACCGCTTAGCCGGGAATCGAACAAGGAACTGCAATAAGAGAGCCGTGAACAAAACCACTGAATTGTGCAGCATTGTAAGTTGTCTTCAAGTTTTATATCCTAGATTAATTGAGATTGGCACAACTGTACACGGGGGTACAAAATCAGGGAGAAAGTTTAATGCGCTTTTGGCTGTATCGTTCATTGGTATGCGTTACTATGATAACCGAAAGTCCGTGGTTTGAGTCATATCCCATGCAATGGATTTTTCATATCCGATTCAAATATTATAGCTTTACACTCTACGTGGCTAGTGCGGAAGAATAAATGCCAGGCAGTAAAAACATTGCATATTCTGTACCGGAGTGTTTCAAATTAACTCACAACTGTGGTGCAACTTTAATTCAGCGCTATCGGACACCAATTCGTAATTCATCAAATTAAATGTTAATCAATCCGACTCCCGATTAATTCTTCTCATTTGTGAGCGCTCTGCCCTTTTTTATTTCTACAGAAAGTTGTTTGAATTTTTCTTATGTATTCTTGTGATCCAATTTTCAATTAACTTTCTGACCACTTAAAAATTAATGTGGTCTTGTAATTTAATTTTAGATTAACTTCCTGACCATTTACAACTTAATAGTGATCTTATAATTCAATTTTCAATTACCCTCCTGGCCATTCACAAGTTAATCGTGTTCTTGTAATTTAATTTTAAATTAACTTCCTCACCATTTACAAGTTAATAGTGTTCATGTAATTCAATTTTCAACTACCTTCCTGACCATTTACAAGTTAATCGTGGTCTTGTAGTTCAATTTTCAATTAACTTCCTCGCCATTCAAAGTTAATCGTGTTCTTATAATTAAATTTTCAATTAACTTCCTGGTCATTTACAAGTTAATCGTGCTCTCTGACCTTAACAACTATGATAAAACTACAACCGAACATCTTTTCCGGTAAATTTTGATGCCTAGCTGGAACTAACATTTATAAGATGCTACTAAAGCAAAAGATCGAATGTTTAACACTCTAATTTGTATTGCTTTTTGTGTTTGTTACACTTTCGCTAAAGAAGGTGTCGCATATCGGCGTATTGAATTTTTCAGATTTTATTCAACATTCCAGATTTCTTGGAATAATTTGAAACATTGCAAATTACTATATAAACCAAATGGAACATACACAATTTTAAGATCTGTGACAGTAGTTTTGAGGTATTGTTTTATTTTGCTATAGACATTGATTCATTTTAATTAGTGTAATAATAAACTATATGTTATTGACATGGTCAATTATGTCATCATGAGTTCTTGAACATTTTAGTTTCAAATGAACTACTACGTATTTATTATTAATAAACTTATTTTAACTACTTAAAAATGTGGTAGACGGTAGATTTTGAGTAGGGTAAAACTAATGGGAAAACAAATTTCAGCTAATTCTACTTCCAAGTTTTACACTTAGTATTTAATTTAAGCTCTATAAATTTTTCAGAAATTAAACTTTGAATGGATAATATTTCATTATTTTTAGTTCATAAAAATGAGTCCCAACGATTTGGATTAAAATTTCCTATTTTAAGATATATACATGAATGAATTTTATGCAAAGAGCCTGTGAATTTACCTTATTCTGAAGGCTTTTTTATAAGTTGTATAACTAGTAAACATAAGAGAGATAGATAAAAGCTTAATAGAGACAAAGTACGTAGATCTCGCTAAAATACACAAGTTATATCAAGCATATTTTGTTGTATTAATTCGTTTCAAAATTAATATGCTATTGGTTTGAAGATTTCAATGCCTTACCAATCAGCTTTTGATGTGCTTGGTCACAGTTCTGCAAGAACATCTAAATGGTTGTTTGGGGGGCTAAGACAGCAGTAGTGTAGAATAGGAGCATAAAGTATAAGGGCATTAAAACAAGAGATCAGAGTCTCTAAACTTCGTAACTTGTGTCAAGTATCACTGAAGTGTTTTCTTTGAATTGTTGACGAGTAGTTTACTAAGTAAGTAAAGCCTTTAAAATATCATAATAAGCGTTGTAGTGTTGTGTATTTGATCCCAGGATTTCCGGAATGCTATATGTGTATAACAAAGCTAATTTTAATTACATTTTGATGGTTTATGCTCAAGCTGATCCACATTCTTTACCACGGTATCTATACTTTGTGACCGTATGTGCCAGAAACAAATCCAGCTGCTTAGTTTAGTAATGCACCCTTAGGATACGTATCTGCGCTTCAGATCTGCTTATTAATAATACATGAAGACGATTCCCTGCAGACATTGCCTTGCATTGATTGAAATGTTCCGTAGCTAACGCATCTTGACATTCCTCCAAAGGCATTCAGCTGCTGAATGCACTGAAAGCAATTTATGTAAATTTGTGCACATCCTCTTCACCAATTAGAATACGTAAACTGGATATCAATGGGTGATATGAATTGATAATCAGGGAAAGTATTTGCTTCTGAAACAGAATTGTAATTTTTATATCACAGAAAAGCTCTTCATCACAGACTCCATGCCGTAACATACACATTAAAATTCGGTATTGATATCTTTACGCCTTATACAGGAGCAATTCCAAACGTCGTTTTCGTGAGCCGTACAAAAATGTTCATGATGTTATCTTTTGTTATAGAGACACTTGTGAGAGCAATAGTTACTTAGATCCATGTAAGTGCAGTGAATTAAACATAAAAAATAATAAAACTCTAATGTTTGTATTCGCTCTTTTATCTAAAAGGTTCGTAATCCTTTGCTCTGGTAAATGCCTCGCAAAACTGCGAAAAGAATAACTCACATATGTAAATTTGTCAGTCCCATTTCAACGTTGTATTCCACTGGGTATTAAAGTATCTGTTAGGAGGAGACTACATTAGTGACCCATCATTCTTCACACAAATAATATTTCAGTAGTTCCAAGGATTTCGAACTGTGCCACCTGTAATCCTAGCAAACCTGTGTATGCGGTGCTGGAAGTGAGAAAAGAGCAAGTTGGAAGCATGGGATGTGGGGAAACAACTACCTGACGTCGAGGAAAGGATCTTGCGTCTCGTGATACGAGTAGCAGCAAATGACCTACACCGTAAATAACTAACTTTTACACATTTATTGTCACTAACACGTTGTGTATATCTTTGTGGCTAATATCTGACTCTCTCAGTCTAGCCAACGTTATAACTATCTTAGCCATCATGTACGAGTAGGTTTAGCTCCTGGTAGGTGGCGTAGAGTGTTCAGCAATCTCAACATGGGATGTTCAAAGAATACGTATATATTTGAGAGAGTGAAACATGCAAATACATGAACATTAATTATACCCCTTTTGACTTTTGGAGAGACTGTAAGATTAGATTTTTAGTAGTTAACGCATTTTGAGTGGTTTGTTAGGTCTTGATCTTCCAGGATAATATAATCATGATATTTTGTGTTCTATACACCTACTTTCTCACCGTTGTTTTAAGTTATTTTTCCTCGGCTGGAGGCATTGCGTGTTTGTTTGGTATTCAGCAGGTTGTGTCTTTAAATCCCTCGAAGCGGCCTATCTGAATTTTTGTTGGGGTTTACCTCAGTCGATAGATAAATGCTAGGTTGTATATCCAATACCTCAATCTAAAGATCAACCCAATATGAAAGAAACAGATATACGATAGAGTATATAGAATAGCGACTATGTAACCAAGACCACCTGACGACAAGTTATCAAAGAAGATAAGGAACACGATTTGGTAAATAAGGCTATTTGTCCATCTTCTCAACAATTAAATTTCACAGGAACTCGACTAGGCAACTGAGGCAGTCTAGGAGAAAGTTACTCAAGCAGATAATACAGAAAGGCGACTCTACAACTGAAGCACATACAGAATCATATAAATCAATTGATCTATTTGGAAACATGGTGATGTGACCTAAAATGTTGAAGAGGATTAAGCAAAAAAAATCACTCGTGTTACCTTGTTTTAAGGTGAGAAATATAACAAAGGCAACGAATTACGTCACTTTGATTTGTCATGAAGTTTTTCTCTCTTGAGATAAATAAAATACAGACTATATATTATCTGCCAAAGTATTTTAATACTCGTGGATTTCTAAACATGACAAGTATAACAGAAACAAAGCAATTCTGCAGGTGTGTTATGTCAATTTCTAGTCACTGCAGCAGCAGAATGTCTCCTCTTCTATAATTGATACAATAACTTGCTTGTGGCCAGGAGACTTGTAGGAGAGTGCAGCATGTTCATGACCACTGATTTATTGACTGCTTCTACACGGTTGCACCAAATGTCGCAGCTCCACAAATTATGAGTCACTAGGAATGTACCTCCTTGGGCGAACTCGGTGATTACCAGAGGTTTTATTCCGCTCCATTATGTCACCTCTGCTATACTCGGCAGTAAATAATAGAGGATAAAACGGATCTTGGTTAATGCACACCAGAGGTGGGCAGTGGAGTGACTTCAACATCCCTTTTCCTAAAGTTTTCTCTCCTCGAAGTTTGTATCATCAGTTGACAAGGGAAAAATGTATGATGCAAGGGACTGGAAGCTATTGCTTATATCATGGTTGCCTAATTTTTGCTGAAGAGCCGAAGAAACCTTACTTTTTGTGCAACATGTTAGCTGCATGATTTTTGGCAATTAGAATTTATAATATTGGGAATGTAAATGTCTGTGTAATGCCTTCTTTGGTGCTTAAACTTTCAACACTTGAGTAAATAAATCCTGCAGGAAGAGACAGGGATTAAAAAGTAACTGGATTAATATAAAATGTAATAAATCCAAAACAAACAATAAAATTCAAATGAGTTCACATGACTTTCTCTACCCACTATAGTTCAATTGTAGTGTTCAGTGTTCTTACTATTCTTACGAAAGCCTATGTTTCTGTCCACTTCATGTTAATCGAGATAATCCTCTGCAGAAATAGTTTCATATTTATATTTAGTAATAAGGGAGATAGAGGAAACCGAATGTATAGTCAATATATTTTTACTTTCTCTACTACGTATAGTAAGTAGGGGAAGTATTGTATTCCACCCAAAAATTCGATACCGAGATTTCACCGGAAATACATGTTTTGAGACTCACTGAATCCAAAAAAAGCATTTTTCGAAACATGTCCGTGTGTGTCTGTCTGTGTGTCTGCGAACAGCATAACTCAGAAACGAACAGTCGTATAAACACCAAACTTGGTATTTAGGTTCAGTATCTTCCAGAGATGCGACACGAGGTTTTCAAGAAAATCCCCCACCCCAGACTACCCTTTGCATGGAACATTTTTCGAAAATTTTAATTTTCTCAACAATGGCTCTAACGATTTTGATTAAAATATCATATGTTTAAGATATTTTCATGACAAATAAATTGTATATCTTGAATTTTCTGGGAATGTCTCCAAAAGTATTCTTCATTGTGAACGACTTTTGCATAACTGGTAAACTATAAGAGATAGACAAAATTTTACTACACAAAAAATGTAGATCGCGTTAAAATATACAATTTATGTCATACACATTTCTTTTGTTGAGTGAACCGTTTTCGAGATATTGCTTGTTATTCCCTTAAATTTTCCAATACTTATACTTTTTCTCAAATTCGTTATTCATTTTTTTTTTATGTCCTGAACATGCATAGAGAATGGAATGCGCCACATAGCAACCAGCGTTAAAATATTTGACTATCGCTTAAAACCTAGCATATTCCCCTTGCATCTACATGAAAATTACCAATAAGATTGATATCCCGATATCTCGATTAACATGAAGCATATGGAGAATAAGTGTTTGTAAAAATAGTTTGTACAAGAGTAGAGAAAGTCATATGAGTGTAACACATCAGATTTTTTAAATCGGTTCGCTACATACTGGCCTTAAAATTCTATAACCTTTCCATGATATGGTGAGAAACAACTAAACATGAGCAAGATTTAAAAAAAATTACATAGTATTGAAAAATTCAAACGAATAACAACGAACCTCCGAAACGCCGAATGCCACAAATGTTATGTAACACAAGTAGATACTTTTAAACAAATCAAGATTTTTTTGTGTAGTGCGTCTCTCTATCTCTCTCTCTCTCTCTCTCTCTCTCTCTCTCTCTCTCTCTCTCTCTCTCTCTATACAGAATTATACAAAATCCCTTAACTCTGACTTGGACTTCACGGACAATTCCCAAAAAATGTAAGATATGCATTTTATAAATCGTGTAAGTATATTAAGTATGGAGTTTTAATAAAAATCCTTTGAGTTATTTCCAGAAATTCGAAAATTTTAAGTGCTTGCAAATGTTAGTTTGAGGTGCAGGAATTTTCCTTAAAGGATTGCATAGATGAAAATTCTAAAATCACAATTTTCAAGCCAAAAAGTTTAACCAATGTACACATTTATACTAAAATACCCATAATTTCAACTTTTGTAGCTATGGCTTTAGTAATTCATCTGACAATTAAGTTTAGTTAGCTTTTTGTTTTCTAATGAGCTAGGCCTCACTCTAGGACTGGTAATTTTGAAAGAAAAAATAATTCATTATATGCAACCTATTTTAAAACCTTCCTGCATTTTTTTGTAATATGGCATTGCTGCCTGAGAAAAAACTCACAAACTTTACAAACTACAAATTTACTTATATTTTCAGTTTTTATCAAACTCGTTAAATTACGATATTTGCTCTAAAACTTGCATAGAAAAACTAATACACAATTCTTTCCGTTAATCTCTTATAAAGTATTAATTAAAAATTGTAACCATTTGCAGAAAAACTGCAAGAACAATTAAAAGTGAGAAAAAGCCAAATTAAACATTCGTTACTATTCTACCAGCAAAATTGTATCTATTAAACTGTAATAGGATGAACCAGTTCACGTATCCCTTTCTGAGCTATTTCCTAAAACTTGGAAGAAATTGGAAAGAAACCACAGCACATAGATTAATTTACACAATATCAAGCAA
The DNA here is from genome assembly GCA_030765065.1 of Deroplatys truncata. NCBI lineage: Eukaryota > Metazoa > Arthropoda > Insecta > Mantodea > Mantidae > Deroplatys > Deroplatys truncata. Next base: position 63,786,592 of record CM060986.1, read on the forward strand.
AAAAATTATGTAATACATGGAAACGCCAAAATAAGTAGAGTATTTTTCAGTAACAACACAACCAGTTCAAAATGTATACAATCTTTCCTTTATTACGTATTGTTGAAATTTTGAAGCAACTAGATAGAAATTATTGTTGGTTCACCTTTTAAACGAAGTAAAGCTTAAAAAAATGGGGAAAAGTAACCTAAGTGAGCACAAAGAAATATACATATTTTTTACTGAAAACTTGCCTCTGTAGAGGAAAATTTGTGCAACATAGAATTATATCATAAAATGTAAAACATACAAATATGAAAGTAATTATTCCATAAATTATATCTCTTTTCTATATAAAATGCTCCAAGCTCATACACAGGTCCTTCCTGATTCTTATCCTTCTCCTCTGCCCTATACCTTCCCTTCTTAATTAGCTAGATCAATTCGTGCTTAATTGAGTAGCTTTTAGGACCTTTGCTTTATTTTGTTTTTGATTTATTTTGGCCGACTGAGAAAATGCAGGCCTAATGGTTACTAAGATAACTAGTCGTTATTTTATGTGAACTGAGCTTTCAATATGCTAGTATTTAACTATGAATGACTAAAGCTAATAATTATGCTGCATATTTACAATAGTGTTTTGAACTAAATCGACGTGAAGCAGAAAATAAGCTATACGTCACATGCGCAATGGGATTTAAATCGTCTTTGGAAAGTACTGAAGCTAAATACGAAGTGTGTTACTCTATTTATTGTATATTTTATTTTTCGTTATGCTGTTCCTAGACACATTACACAAATGTACCTTTTCTGAAAATTTATTTTTTTTATTTACTCAGCGGCCTCTAAACATACATTTTCGGTGAAATCTTGATATCGAATGTTTGGGAGGAATGCAATAACCTCTCAACATACTAAAGTAGGTGGTAGAGAAACTAAAAACTAGGTAGTGCAACCTGGAAATGCAGTTATCATCTGCCGATTATATTAAGTGATTTATAAGTTATCAAAAGTAAAATTTGCTACGGTATGCCCTAAAAAATCTGTCATTATACTTCTAGTTCTAGTTTGAAAAAAGGGTGGGTTTCATGCCCAAGCACTGCAACCTTAAAGATCTATTGCGCATCCCCCTTTTCATCAGTTAAGTAGTCTATTGCTCGTTATGAACTTAACTAGACTATTAACTGAGGCTTTCGATATTCATCTATCTTTGGAAAGTGATTGCCAAAAATTATACTTAATAGAAACAATAAAAACACGAATAAAGGTAAAGGTACTGACGAAAGGAGAAGCCCTCAAACTAGAGCACCACATGCACCTTATGCTTCTACCGTGACCCCTGGGAGGGAAGCATGATGAGAGAGACCCGAAGGTTGACCAGATCGGGAAGACGACGGGTGCAAGGATAGACAGGATCTCTAATGTTTCCAGACTGAACGTATCTAACGCTGCCCGACCACCCACGGGCCTTGAGCCTCTGGGGTGCCCCCGAAGGAGCGCCTGCCCGAAATAGATAAGCGTATTTGGCCAAGTGTATTCAATAACACACAAGTAAACCTTGCGATATAAATGCATGTGAAATGCCGTTCCATTAGCACTAAACGATAAATAATCATTTTAACGAAAACTTGTTCAGGTATTCATGATTTCAGATTTTATTTCAAAACAATTAGATACATACATGCCAGTTAATTCGGTTTAATAATATTAAACATAATCATGCTTTCTGAAGTTACGTTGCTAATGGCGCTATTAAAAATACCTCTGCAACTCATAAAGAAATGCTAAAATGATTAAAATGAACGTCATATTTCATTTAATATTATGGTGAAAATATAATTTCTCTATCCTCTATTACGAGTATGGAGTACCTAATTGACTCTGTTACTGGTTTTATTCTGTGACAAACTACTAAACATTTTATTAAATGTTAAACGTTTGAGATAAATTGACTCTTCTGTAGTTTGTGGTCGTATTAGGAATTTTGAAAAATTTTCACAGCTACTTCTAAATATTCCAGATTTGGTTATCAATTTTTATGTATTTATGTATTTCGTCTATCGAATCTCATGAGCGTGTGTCTGACATATAAAATATACTTTCTCTCTCTCTGTTCTGCTTTCATTAGATATGTATCACTGTGGTGTTTATGAACCCTAACCAACTTCTACGGTTTTTTTTCTTTTTCTTTTGTTTTTTTGTCTTTGTTTTTTCTACATTAAGAGTATATGTATGATTACTATACAATAGTAATGGTATAAATTGGCATCATGCCTCCCATGAAGGTGAGAAATGCACGGCTAACCCATTACATAAATGAATGGATATGCACTAGTGACAAGCAGTAAGCATTCTTTGGCCCTATCGCTTGCTAACAGTTAAATAAGAAATTATGTGGAAGTGTCATACAATAGGTAGCATAAAATTATTAAATTATTCGTGTATATTTCGGGTGCAATTTATAAATTTGGGAGATTTATTCAAGTTTGGACCATAAGCGGTTCAGTCGGTCCCGCTGCACACCGCTATATATTAACTAGAGGAAAATGAATGGTGTGTATATCTACAAATGTTATGTGATAAAAGAATGGATATATGTAACAGAAGTTTTGCCAGGGGGCATTCAAATTTAACATTCACAGAGACAAACAACATTTGCACAATGCCATCGCATTAATAATAGAAGAGCTTTCTTCACTATTCATAAATGCAGACTCAGTATTTCATATAAAACAACATTCCAAAAATAACGACACTACTCTCACTCTAGCCAAACTTGAAATTTAATTCCTTCGCTAGAAGGAAGTACGCAAACATTGACACGAAAATTTACCGCTAATGGGTCACTGTAGGTATACACATCGAAGTAGTGTTTTGTTCACACAGACTTAGATGTATGCATATCGGACGTTTGAAGACGAGGTTGTAGCAGAAAGCGCCGCATGGGTCAACACAGATACCGGTCGATATGCCCTATATCGCGTCGCTGAGGTGTATGTCATCTGTTACCTAACCAAACCTATCCACCACGCCTCCGGGTCCTGTGAGCTAACACATATTGCGGATCAATCTTTATGCTTCAACGAACCCAAGGAACCGCGAGATGTGGGGTGTGGGGTTCTAACGAGGTGAATACCAAAGGTGAACGTGAACTACTGAGTTCTCTAACATTAGTTGTAGCAACCCGTGTCCTTTGAAATGCAAGCATTAGTTTCGAGTAAAGCAAGGAAGATAATTATTCCTACATATTGGATTCAAGCGGAAAACATGTATTTTATTTTTGAAGTGAAGAAACATTTTTTTAATTAAACGAGTGTTGTTACTTTTGACAAAACAATCAAGAAAATGAAATGTCGATTGTTTACCTAAAATACCACACATTTTATAATTCAAATTGATCTGTTGTCATCAATGTACAATATAAAATGCCAAAATGTAGTGGTCGTTTCGAAAATCTAATTCATTCTAAAGGTTAGACATAAGGAAGCATCAGTTAGTTTTGGGGATTTTTAATTTACATTCAGAAATGTTTAATGCTGTTATATTGAACGAAAATGAAGTTGGAAATCGTAGGTTTTCATAGAATGGAAAACATAAAAATTTAGCGATATACAGCGACTTGCCTTCCTTTTTCCCTTAAACAAGAAACTACATCTGATTAATGTATCCCTGCTAATTTTGTATTCTACAGTGAATCATTTTAATAAACATTTAAAGATAATTCATATCACAGCGTATAGGTATCATTGAGCGATATTTAAGAGTAAGAAATTTACGATTAAATAATCTACCACTGACGTCAGCATTGGTACCTCTGGTTCTCTAACTGCTACTAATACCCCGCCGTCACCAAAGAATAATACTGCTACCATTATCTTTGTCACCTATTAGGATTATTAGAATGCCAGAAAAGCTTCTGCCACTACCACAACTACAAAAACGCCAACAATGGCGACTACCACCTTAACTGCTACTAAATAATTTATAATTTTATAAGACTAAATAAATTTTTTGTTCTTATAATCATGAAAGTGTTTAATTTTGTCTAAGATTACTAACAATTATTATATATGTCATTGTAACTTTCTCCAGTTTTTGCTATCACTTCACTTTTCCTTGAGACGTAAAGAAATAAGCATGAAGAGCCTCTTCTATCTTCCGATTCACTCGCTGGAGCGTCGAACACAATACGTCTCTAATCTCTCGCAGTAGCAACACTAACTATACTGAGTCATAAGTATCATCAAAACCTCACTCGTAGAACCAGAATTTTATGCCGCATCAAGAACAGCAGCACAGTCACTTTGGAAGCTTCGTGAGAGGGGCGAGAAGAAGCTTCCAGATTGCATTATCTTTCATAATGTTACTGGAATTTACGTCAGGGGGGAAGCGCTCATCCTTTCCATATATACCTATCACTTAAACCGGTCAGTCTGTCGGTCGGCGCCTTCTACATGGTAATTGAGGCACATCACACTATTATAAAAGTTAAAACTTGTATACATGAAAGAATTTACTCAACTGTTATGTACATTAATTCTAATGGTTAGTAAAATCAGATCAATTGAAACTGTAGAACACATTCGCTATCATGGAATGTGAGCACTTTTCATTAATGCCTTTACTCTTACCACTGGCATCGACTTCAGAATCACTTTCAATTTTACCCATCCAAATCTCCTGTAATAACACTTTATAGCCTGCTGCAAAAATATTTGAATACTAACATAGGCTACATTAGGCAGGATTGGGTTTAAAAATATTTTAAATTCATGTCCCCATAGTCAGTTCATGTGCCATTAACTTTGGAGCCCACATAGCGCTTTTTAATGCACTGTTTTGCAAGTCTAAGCTTTACTTATTAATTGGGACTTTTAATATTTATAAACACTTTGAGATATCAGCTACACTTGTTATTTCAAAATCGACCTTATTGAAATCACTCGACTTTTAAGCAAACTTAAACATCATCGGTCTAGGTCGAATTTAAACCCGTGAACTTAAGACTTTTGGTTTTTAGGTTTGTTAAAAGCGACAGCATTTAATAGCATGTAAAAGAACTCCTGAGGGACAAACTTTCAGCACATCCCTGGCGCTAATATGATCCTGGCAGTTGACAACGTCTTTAACAAACCAAATATAAAATATATCTGACAGAAACGCGAAAAACTGAGAGAACATAAATATGATAACTCCTGAAGGCATCAATATCCGAAAAGCAAACACTGTCGAGACCGGTTTCACGGATTGGGGTCGGTCGGCAAGGCTGGTTGCTGAGTCGGCGTGCGGGCAACAGAAAGTCCTCAGATAATATAGTGCGTTTTTCGCGTAGGCTATTTCTAACACGTATGGCAAATTCTTAAAAATTAAATCAAGGTGTATCGAGTAAGGAAATACTGAAATTGCCTCCCGTCGTTGTTCAAACATTACTGCCACCCGCTAGGAAATTGCCCGTTACTATTGAGAGGGGGGTGTTTTGTTGTTGGAGGTTTTACTGTTGTTGAAGTTTGCACCACGCTTTGGGCGTCAATTTGAAGAGGGTGGGCCCCACGTATGGGAACCAACTTGAAGTAGTGGTATTGTTTAATTAAATTATTTATTATCCTCACACTTGGAAGGCCAATTTGAAGTAGTAGATATAGTCTTGGAGTTTATTTATTTATTTATGTATTTATTTATTTAGCTCCACGTATGAACGTTAATTTGAAGAAGATTGTTTGTTACGTATTTTCCTACTACGTATGAGAAGCCGATTTGAAGATGTTGTATTTTTTTGTTGTTACGCTTCAAGTTAAACAAATATTAATTAACTTTGTTATTAAACTGCTTCTATAGATATTGTTTATGTTTATGTTTGCCTCGGCTGCTTCAGTATTGTTTTAGAGTCACGTATCTCTTAGACAGGGCGTGGTACGACAAGAATGTAGGCTTACACAGATTTTAAGTTTAAATTCACTTCTTTCTATTAATCCTCGACATAAATTAAATAGCACTACACTGATATTAAGTGTTGTGAGGTTCTTTAATTTGAAACTTGTGCTTTGTTATGTGACGGTACAGTTGTGTTATTTATATTTAACTTGTTGAGCCCCACGTTTGGGAGCCAATTTGAAATAGCATTATTGTATATGTTTGTGTATTTGTGTTTACTCAACGTGGTGACTCCATCTTGTGACGTGATTCATTTGTTAGGCTTGTTAGCTCCATCTGGTGTTAGCAATTTGCGGCAATATTAATGTTCGTTTGAAAGAATGCTACTGTTATTTTATTTAAATTTGGTTCTCTGTCCTCCGGCTAGCTATTATCTTTTTCTTGGGTCGAGCACTTCTCTTTATACAGGTTGTGTAAACGGAAACGAATCTTTTATCCAAAGATAACACTGATGAAGAAATTTGTTTTACACTTTTATTGTCGAACACGTTAACTATCACATTTACACATTGATCTTGACACTCGCCAAACTGAAACTGTTATAATTACTTCATTACTGATAATTCTTAATTCGCGTACTTCAACTTTTTGTAAAATTAACTTCATAACACTTGAGATTTCATAACTCTGTTACGCGTAACCTGCAAATTGATATTCGAAGTGTGCCGTACAAATACTTTCGACGAACTGACGGGAATGCGACGTGTAGTGTACAAAGAATTTTGATGAACTGACGGGGTCTACCTCTAACCTACCCTATTTATACTCCTTCACCCAGATGTGCCTAAAGATTATAACTGAACTGCAATTGGCTAATAAAACGCGCCGACATTAGCGTCTATTTTAATATCCAATGAAAATTATGAATACATATGCTCTAGGGAAACGTTCCAGAAGATTCTCAAGGAAAAACGCGCCAACATTACGTAACTTCCTCGTTTCCAATAATGATAAACAGCTCACCCCCTCGCTGCATTATTGCACGCTATTATTGTCAGTTTCAGTAAGGCAGTATAAACTTACTTCCCAACAATAATTACAATTAATAAACATCTCAAATCAATGTCACATAAAAATGCATATTCATATTGTCGCGTACCTCACTATTTAATTATTATTTAACTACAGAGGAGGGCAACTCGCTGCGAGAGGGATCGTTATTCAAACAAAGGAAACTTTAAAACTCGAGGTATCGACAAAGGGACGCAGCTAAAGTTAAATTCACCAATATTCTTACACTCACATAATTCCTGGCTGAAGGGAGAGGCAAGGATTCTATACTACCATAATTAACAAGTCAAGGAAATGAACAACTAGAAGATTTATTATATGTGCTTACCCCATTGTCTGCCGGAGCGAGGACGCCATAACGTTGGGCAGCTATCCGTATACCTGAACACCGCGAAGACTAGTAACAGACTGAACTTGAAAAAACTCGTTAAGCTTGGCGTCCTAACGCCATTCCCCACCAAAGAGACTGTTTCCCCTCAAACGCCCCTCCTCGGATAAACTGCCAACCTTCAACTTGGGTAACCAGAGGGCACGTTACCAATATATAATCTGTGCACATGCCACAATATTACAATCATTATTTACATTTAAGTAATTTGTGATACAAATTACTGCATCAGTTAACGCGTATATTTAATTTTACGATTCACACGAACACGTAATATTTCTTTAGAGAACACATCTTCCATCCGGTCACTACCAAGGTCTACAGGCAACTGAAAGATTTCAACCGTTCAAACCCGTAAGCTTTTGTATGTCAAGTCTGTATGTCTAGTCCAATAGAATACCTGCAGTTTACTAACGCTTTTTCTGGCTGTTGATTGGCTAATTTTAAACCGTCACAAAATTTTCATTATCGTTGCTGTAATCATGACTAGTTGCAATCAAACTCTCAAACTCATTATTGCCTCAAGGTTACCTCATTATTACCTCAGTGTTAGCAACTTTAAACTTATTATTCACACAGCTCTTGCATTATTAAACTACCTAATGCATTCACATAACATTATTGAACATGTTTACAATAATATAAGCATATGCAATGATTGTTACATACATTTTTTTAAAATTTATTACATACATATTGCTTCAAGGCAGGCTATTATTGAAATTACAAATTATATAATTTAATTGAAATTATTAAAGTTTTAAAATACTGCCTCACTATCTGCAATTTGCTCTGAGCAATGACAGCAACTTGTTGACGAATGTTATTTTTAAATTTACCTAAACTGTGCGGAGTTGTTTTGTAAACTTTCTCTTTTAATTCCCTCTCGTTCCCCTGATTTTACCCCCTGCAAAGTTTACCCCTTGCGAGGCTATCCGCACTAGTTTACAGTATTCTCCTGCGAATGTTTTGCTCTCAAGAATTTCCTAGAGTACATATTGCATGCTACATAAACTACGTTTCTAATATCTACCCTTTCCTTGAATACCGATACCGGTGGCACGGACTCGTTAACGGGAGATTTGCGGTTAAAATCCGCTCCCAGGAACGTCCTCCCTGACTGAGGTTTTAACCTGAGTTTTTTCAGTCTTTATATTTAGTAAATGCTGAAAGGTATCCTGGAACTTAGGTCTTGAACGTTTGCTTTCCAAAATTCGTTTCCCTGTATAATTTCATTGAATGTGTCATGAATGTCCGTCGTCTGTAGTAAGAACGGATGTTAAACACTACTAAAAGGAAATCTCCTCAGCATGCTACGGATTTATCCAAAATAATAATCACAATCGACTACAATTCAGGTTTTTTTTCTTTGTATAGTATTCTCTGAAAGGTATATCACCTTAATATGGGTCATATCACACGTTGTAATCAAAGGGAATGAAAAAGCAAATGAGGCTGCTAAAGAACCCACCTGACATCCTCCTAGCAACCTCACAATAACATGACCACATATTACGTTACTAATGTTATACCATTTATCAAACGTTGGCTTATAATGGAAGAAATAAAGTCTGAATTTAAAACAAACTCCATGATATGGCTCCATAAGTATCTATATACAAACCTATCTGGACTTTCCGATCATGATACCAGGTGCTTCTTTCTCTGGTTATTCCACCCTTACTGGTACCTACTGCAACATGTCACTTACTCTAAAATATATCTTACTGAAATGCCATTTGTGCACTAACAGAGGCAACGAGCTAGAATTACCAATCTACACAACTCTCGCAATAATCCCGAAATAGTTTTAAGCACACTACACTATCTATACAACACAAAATTACACAATAATATGTGACTAAACGTATAACATGTATTCAGTAAATTTTATAATGTGCAAATATCTTATGGTACACTGTGTAGCAATAATTCAATGTTACTATGATTTATAATACTATAACATGATACACTGACATAATACCATAAAAATGAACAAAATATGAAACTACCACCACAAATAGTAAACTAAAATACAACAAATGTTTGCTTCATCTGCGAAACTTGTTGGTATTTTTGTGACAATAAGCTGGGCTTGTACTCCACTTGCATGAAGTATATTGTACAGGTTTGTTCTAGCGTCATATGTTGCATTTTACTCTGTCTCTCGATGACGTTTTATTTGCAGATTACGAGAAACTTTTATTGGCATAAATTGTAATTTTATATAGGAGTAGTATACGAAGCGATTCCAACTGTCTATGTAATTTCATATTTTGAATTTAATATTAATTACCAATATATACGCAAGATCAGAGACACGTCTTGTTATTTTATTTGTTTGGCAAATCTTATTCATTCCGTACTTTATTAAAAGACAAAGGTGTTCCTCTTAGCGTTACACAAAGGTAGTTAGCAGGGGAAATGCAAAGTGAAAAAAGTATATAGTCAGGGGTCTACTCCGGGAGACATAGGGCAGGCGCCAACCGAGAGATTATCCGTGCATGGGGTTTTCCTTTAGCCTCCCGCACCCTATGGGAACAGATATGAGACTTATGCGCGTAAATTACAAGTGGAAGACTAACAAACGAACTTTATGGGGGCGACAGGGTCTAGCTCGCGCTCTACCAGTTACCAAGGCCAGGACATTAAGACGTCTACGTAATCCCGTCCAAGCTTCTACACCCGGAAGTTTTCATACTTCCATGGGGGTAGGGACCAACTGCTACGTCGCGACTAACCAAATCTGAACAACTCCCCAGCAGGAGAGTATCATATGTTTGTTCCGACATGTTTCTAGTAATGTCAGAGGTACCTCAGTGCTAATGTCAGAAGCGCTGATACTAACTCGCTGATGGAATCGAAACCTCTTCCTACGGGATGAGTGAGTGGAATGGGTGCCTAGGAGGACACCCGTCCTTTCTTAACAAAAGTATTCGTGTGGGCTACAAATGTACGAAAAGTAAAGAAAACATAGGTTGTTGAAAATCTAAAACATTACTTAATTCAGAAAAAGATTTGTTACTAAAAGTAATGCAACCGATATACGAGGCGGATCGAAAAGTAACGCACAAAAGTTTTTTCTACCTTGGTATTGCAGTTGAAATGTTGCAATTTTACACAGATATAGTTTGACGTTTTCACTACCCAGGGTATTTTGTCTCATGTGCGGCTCTAGCGAGAGAAGCGTGAACTACGTAACAAAGATAGCAGGCATGTTACTGCCGTCCACGTGTGAAGAGCAGAGAGGTGTAGTTCGATATTTGTGGGCCAAAGGGCATAAACCGAGTGATATTCACAGAGACATGCTTGGCGTGTAGGGAGATGATTGTATGGATCGTAGCAATGTCTCCAAGTAGTGTGCATTCTTCCTAGATGGCCGTGAGTAGTAATAGTCCCGGATGAGCCAATTGTTTTAACGATAATCCTGCCGCTAGGGGCGCTAGTGTCGCTAGTGTCGCTGCGTGCGACGGCGGCGGCGGTAAGTTTGAAAAGCGCCCTGAGCGGTAGGATTATCGTTAAATCGGTTGGCTCATCCGGGACGAGTTGAAAGAATTGAGGAAGTGACGTGGAGTGTTTTGATTGGTTCGTTAATTTGGGGTGGGAGATGGAGGAAGGGAGATGGAGGAGTATGGAGGTGGCGTGATGGAGAGGAGCTGGGTGGCGAGGTGTTGTCTGTGCGGAGGTCGGTACTGAAATGGGGGAAAAGATGGGGAGCGAGGGATAAAAAGTGTAAAGGAAAGTGACGTGTGAAGTTGTGATTGGTGGGAATAAGAAGTGATTTTATTGGTGGAAAGGAGCAAATGAAGGTTGTTGATTGGTAAGAATAAGAGGGATTATGATTGGTGGAAAGAAAAAGGTGTGGGAGTGGGGTATGTTGGAGGTGATGGGAAAGGTGAGTTTTGCTAGCAGCAAGATTTGCAAAAGCCTGTCTTGAACTGATCAGCAATTTTTGAACGTCGGATGGTAGTTTTCTTGAGTGGATAGAGAGATGGGGGCGATATGAGATGCGGTGGCGAAAATGGGAACTAGACAAGGTTGTTGAGACAAGAGGTTTAAGGACGAGGAAATTTGGAGGTTAGTGGTGAACACGGCGGTCGCAAGAGGTGGGGGTAAGGAGACGCAGTGGTGAGAATGGGAACTAAAAGAAGATGGGGGTAGCAAGAGTTTTAGAAGAGTAGATTTTGAGGTTAAAATAGTGGGAACTAAAAATGGCGGAGGGTCTGCGACAAGGAGATGCGGTGAGAACTAAACAAGATGGCGGTCGCAAGAGGAGGGTAAGGAGATTTGAGGTTACAGTACGAAAACACGAAAGGATATATTCCTACGCCAAGCAGGTGCGAAAAATAATTATGCGTGTGGTACTTACCTGTTACCGGTGTGGATGCGTCACCAAAAGCGCGGCACGCGAGGCGGAAAAATAAAAGCAAACTGTTTTTGAAAATGCTTAACCAGCTTTAAGATCAACCAACATCACTACGCACTGATATACCTAGGTTTTTAAAGCGGTACAGACACCCTTTGCAGAGGCGTAATTTAACTATACCAAAAACCTGGTACTGGACCATCGTGATGGTCGCTAGCGTACGTAGGAGCAGGGTTCTCATAGCCGGTCGAAAGCGGTCAAAAACGTGTACGACGTAGGTGTTGACAGTAGCTGCTGTCGAGTGAACGGTCGAGGTGTGAATAAACAAGATCTGTTCTCGCCGGCAATTTGGTTCGGAGATGTGAGCAGCGGCGAGGTGTTGTCTGTGCGGAGGTCGGGACTGAAAGAGGGAAAAGATGGGGAGCGAGGGATAAAAAGTGTAACAGAAAGTGACGTGTGAAGTTGTGATTGGTGGGAATAAGAAGTGATTTTATTGGTGGAAAGGAGCAAATGAAAGTTGTTGATTGGTAAGAATAAGAGAGGTTATGATTGGTGGAAAGAAAAAGGAGTGGGGTATGTTGGAGGTGATGGGAAAGCTAAGTTTTGCTAGCAACAAGATTTGCAAAAGCCTGTCGTGAACTGATCAGCAATTTTTTGAACGTTGGATGGTAGTTTTCTTGAGTGGATAGAGAGATGGGGCGATATGAGATGCGGTGGCGAAAATGGGAACTAAACAAGGTGGTTGAGACAAGAGGTTTAAGGACGAGGAAATTTGGAGGTTAGTGGTGAACATGGCGGTCGCAAGAGGTGGGGGTAAGGAGACGCGGTGGTGAGAATGGGAACTAAAAGAAGATGGCGGTAGCAAGAGGTTAGAAGAGTAGATTTTGAGGTTAAAATAGCGGGAACTAAAAATGGCGGAGGGTCTGCGACAAGGAGATGCGGTGAGAACTAAACAAGATGGCGGACGCAAGAGGTGGGTAAGGAGGTTTGAGGTTACAGTACCAAAACACGAAAGGATATATTCCTACGCCAAGCAGGTCCGAAAAATAATTATGCGTGTGTTACTTACCTGTTACCGGTGTGGATGCGTCACCAAAAGCGCGGCACGCGAGACGGAAAAATAAAAGCAAACTGTTTTTGAAAATGCTTAACCAGCTTTAAGATCAACCAACATCACTACGCACTGATATACCTAGGTTTTTAAAGCGGTACAGACACCCTTTGCAGAGGCGTAATTTAACTATACCAAAAACCTGGTACTGGACCATCGTGATGGTCGCTAGCGTACGTAGGAGCAGGGTTCTCATAGCCGGTCGAAAGCGGTCAAAAACGTGTACGACGTAGGTGTTGGCAGTAGCTGCTGCCGAGGCAACCGTCGAGGTGCGAATGAACGAGATCTGTTCTTGCAGGCAATCTGGTTGAGAGATGAGAGGCGCGGTGGTAAAAATGTGAACTAAATAAGATGGCGGAGGCACGAAGTTGAGGTTAAGGAGCGGCGAGGTGTTGACTGTGCGGCGGTTGGGGTCTGAAAGAGGGGGAAAGATGGCGAACGAGGGATAAAAAGTATAACAGAAAGTGACGTGTGAAGTTGTGATTGGTGGGAATAAGAAGTGATGTTATTGGTGGAAAGGAACAAATGAAAGTTGCTGATTGGCGAGAATAAGAGAGATTATGATTGGTGGAAAGAAAAAAAGGTGTGGGAGTGGGGTATGTTGGAGGTGATGGAAAAGGCAAGTTTTGCTACCAACAACATTTGCAAAAGCCTATCCAGAACTCATCAGCAATTTTAAATAACTAGTGTTTCGGGGGTTTTCTCTGGTTGGTAGACGAATGCAAGCTGTTTCTACCATACTTATATTATTCGTCTTTTTCCTTTTTTTTTTTTTAAATGACTAGTTTTTTTTTTTTTTGGAGTTTTCTGCGGATGGTAAACAAATGCAAGCTCTTTCTGCTTTTTCATAGGTTTTCCCTGGTTGGTAGGCGTTTTCTGTACTGGTTGACGAAGGCGTTTCTAATTTTGGAGGTTTTCTCAGGTTTTTAGCGGTTGTCCCTGCCCGGTAGGCAAATGATGAAGTTTTACCTTGTCGGCGCACGGATACTAGGCACGTACTGGCGCGCACACACACACACACACACAGAGAGACAGACAGACACACAGACAGGCACACACACACGGACATGTTTCCAAAAATGCTTTTTTTTTTTTTTGATTCAGGAGGTCTCAAAACGTGTATTTCCGGTGAAATCTCGGTATCGAATTTTTGGGCGGAATGCAATACTTCCCCTACTTACTATACGTAGTAGAGAAAGTAAAAAAGTATTGAAAAATTTAAGGAAATAACAAGCAATACCTCAAAAGTGTACTATCTTGTTTTCACGGGTTTTCCAGATCGGTAAGCGTTAGAATACTCTTAGAGCTTTTTTCAGGTTTTTTAGCGGTTGTCCCTGGCCGGTAGGCAAATGATAAAGTTTTTCTATAACGTCGTCGTTTTGGCTTGTGGCGCACGGATACTAGGCACGTACTCGCGCGCGCGCACACACACACACACACACACTAAAATAGTAGCGTATAAAAAAAACTGATGTGTTACACTCACATGACTTTCTCTACTCTTGTACAATCTAATTGGTAGCTTTTAAGCGATAGTCAAATATTTTAACGCTGGTTGCTATGTGGCGAATTCCATTCTGTTTGCATGTTCAGGACATAAAAAAAATGAATAAACGAATTTGAGAAAAAGTATAAGTATTGGAAAATTTAAGGAAATAACAAGCAATATCTCGAAAACGGTTCACTCAACAAAAGAAACGTATATGACATAAGTTGTGTATTTTAACGCGATCTACATTTTTTGTGTAGTAAAATTTTGTCTATCTCTTATGGTTTACCAGTTATGCAAAAAAGTCGTTCACAATGAAGAATATTTTTGGAGACATTCCCAGAAAATTCGAGATATACATTTTATTTGACATGACAATATCTTAAACATATGATGTTTTAATCAAAATCGTTAGAGCCGTTTTTGAGAAAATTAAAATTTTCGAAAAATGTTCCATGTAAAGGGTAGTCTGGGGTGGGGGGATTTTCTTGAAAACCTTCGTGTCGCATCTCTGGAAGATACTGAACCTAAATACCAAGTTTGGTGTTTATGCGACTGTTCGTTTTTGAGTTATGCTGTTCACAGACACACAGACACACAGACACACAGACAGACACACACACGGACATGTTTCCAAAAATGCTTTTTTTTTTGGATTCAGAGATTCTCAAAACATGTATTTCCAGTGAAATCTCGGTAACGAATTTTTGGGTGGAATGCAATACTTCCCCTACTTACTATACGTAGTAGAGAAAGTAAAAATGAATAACGCATTTGAGAAAAAGTATAAGTATTGGAAAATTTAAGGAAATAACAAGCAATATCTCGAAAATGGTTCACTCAACTAAAAAAAAATGTATATTACATAAATTGTGTATTTTAACGCGATCTACATTTTTTGTGTAGTAAAATTTTAGCTATCTCTTATGGTTTACCAGTTATGCATACTGAACCTAAATACCAAGTTTGGTGTTTATCCGACTGTTCGTTTTTGAGTTATGCTGTTCACAGACACACAGACGCACAGACAGACAGACACACAGACACACAGACACACAGACAGACACACACACGGACATGTTTCCAAAAATGCTTTTTTTTTCTGGATTCAGTGATTCTCAAAACATGTATTTCCAGTGAAATCTCGGTATCGAATTTTTGGGTGGAATGCAATACTTCCCCTACTTACTATACGTAGTAGAGAAAGTAAAAATGAATAACGCATTTGAGAAAAAGTATAAGTATTGGAAAATTTAAAGGAAATAACAAGCAATATCTCGAAAAACGGTTCACTCAACAAAATAAATGTATATGGCATAAGTTGTGTATTTTAACGCGATCTACATTTTTTGTGTAGCAAACTTTTGTCTATCTCTTACGGTTTATCAGTTATGAAAAAGTCGTTCACAATGAAGAATTCTTTTGGAGACATTCCCAGAAAATTCGAGATATACATTTCATTTCTCTCGACATTACCTTAAATATATGATATTTTCATCAAAATCGTTAGAGCCATTTTTTAATACAAAGAGAACGGGATTTCACAAGTGAAACAGTACTGTGATAACGATACCACTGAAACAAAAAAAAATCTGATGTGTAACACTCACATGACTTTCTCAACTCTTGTACAAAGTATTTTTACAAACGCTTATTCCCCATCTAGTTCATGTTAATCGAGATAAACATTTGCAAAATCTATTTTATTTCTAATTTTCTTGTATAAAAAAAAATCTGATGTGTAACACTCACATGACGTTCTCTACTCTTGTACAAAGTATTTTTACAAACGCTTATGCTCCATCTAGTTCATGTTAATCGAGATAAACATTTGCAAACTCTATTTTATTGCTAATTTTCTTGTAGATGTAGGGGAAAATATATTTACAAGGGGAATATAGAAAAACAGTAGCCTTTAAGCACATACATATCTCTTAATAGCTGGTTGCTATGTGCAGCACCATTCTTTTTGCCACAGATTAATACTGTTTGCATATCAAAGACAAAAAAAAAATGAATAACGAAGTCCCATTTGAGAAAATAAATATTGGAAAATTAACAAACAATATCTCGAAAACGGTTCACTCAACAACAAAAATGTATATTACATAAGATGTGTATTTTAACGCGATCTACATTTTTTGTGTAGTAAAATTTTGTCTATCTCTTACGGTTTTTCAGTTATGAAAAAGACGTTCACAATGAAGAATACTTTTGGAGACATTCCCAGAAAATTCGAGATATACATTTCATTTCTCACGACATTATATTAAACATACGATATTTTTCATCAAAATCGTTAGAGCCATTTTTTTTAATACAAAGAGAACGGGATTTCACAAGTGAAACAGTACTGTGATAACGATACCAACAAAACTAATTATTATTCACCCACTGAAACACATAAAAAAAATCTGATGTGTAACACTCACATGACTTTTCTCATCTCTTGTACAAAGTATTTTTACAAACGCTTATTCCCCATCTAGTTCATGTTAATCGAGATAAACATTTGCAAACTCTATTTTATTGCTAATTTTCTTGTAGATGTAGGTAAAATATATTTACAAGGGGAATATAGAAAAACAGTAGCCTTTAAGCACATACATATCTCTTAATAGCTGGTTGCTATGTGCAGTACCATTCTTTTTGCCACAGATTAATACTCTTTGCATATCAAAGACAAAAAAAAAATGAATAACGAATTCCCATTTGAGAAAATAACTATTGGAAAATTTAAGTAAATAACAAGCAATATCTCGAAAACGGTTCACTCAACAATAAAGATGTATATGACATAAGTTGTGTATTTTAACGCGATCTACATACTTTCGTACTCACCTATAAGATATAGAGGGTAGAGGTCGTACGAACGTAGCACTTTGAGAATTTATATTCAACAGTTGGTGTTACTCCTTAGAAAGGAAGTATCTGCTGATTTTTATTTAATTCTTTACATTTTACATAACACGTATGCACTGGCACAACACAAAAGCACTACACACGATACTCAGTTTTAATATTTGCACTAATAACATCAGGAATAACTGAAGTCTGCAAACAGTCATTTCCCATGTGCAGCCTTACGTACAGAGAACGTGTGTGGCTGATCTATGTGTAAAAAGAGCCTGAGAGCGGATGTACGTCAGCGGTAAAATCTTTTAAATGCATTTTTATTGGCGATGGTAGAAATCGTGCAGTGGTGGATCGTGAAAATTCATATAAATGGATGTATCACCTCATAATAAGCCTCTATATACCAAGAATATTGAGTTTTTAAAAAGTCAGCAACTGTACCTGTGTTTCTATACGTGAACGTCAGATGGCAGCTTCGATACGTGTCCACGGAGACCTTAGTGCTAGGCAAATGTACCTCTGTTTCTATACGTGAACGGCAGATTGCAGCTTCGATACGTGTCCACGGAGACCTTAGTGCTAGGCAACTGTACCTCTGTTTCTATACGTGAACGGCAGATTGCAGCTTCGATACGTGACCACGGAGACCTTAGTGCTAGGCAACTGCACCTCTGTTTCTATACGTGAACGGCAGATTGCAGCTTCGATACGTGTCCACGGAGACCTTAGCGCTAGGCAACTGCACCTCTGTTTCTATACGTGAACGGCAGATTGCAGCTTCGATACGTGTCCACGGAGACCTTAGTGCTAGGCAACTGTACCTCTGTTTCTATACGTGAACGGCAGATTGCAGCTTCGATACGTGTCCACGGAGACCTTAGTGCTAGGCAACTGTACCTCTGTTTCTATACGTGAACGGCAGATTGCAGCTTCGATACGTGTCCACGGAGACCTTAGTGCTAGGCAACTGCACCTCTGTTTCTATACGTGAACGGCAGATTGCAGCTTCGATACGTATCCACGGAGACCATAGTGCTAGGCAACTGCACCTCTGTTTCTATACGTGAACGGCAGATTGCAGCTTCAATACGTGTCCACGGAGACCTTAGTGCTAGGCAACTGTACCTCTGTTTCTATACGTGAACGGGAGATTGCAGCTTCGATACGTGTCCACGGAGACCTTAGTGCTAGGCAACTGCACCTCTGTTTCTATACGTGAACGTCAGATTGCAGCTTCGATACGTGTCCACGGAGACCTTAGTGCTAGGCAACTGCACCTCTGTTTCTATACGTGAACGGCAGATTGCAGCTTCGATACGTATCCACGGGGACCTTAGTGCTAGGGAACTGCACCTCTGTTTCTATACGTGAACGGCAGATTGCAGCTTCAATACGTGTCCACGGAGACCTTAGTGCTAGGCAGCTGTACCTCTGTTTCTATACGTGAACGGCAGATTGCAGCTTCGATACGTGTCCACGGAGATCTTAGTGCTAGGCAGCTATACCTGTTTCTATACGTCAACGGCAGATTGCAGCTTCGATACGTGTTCACGGAGACCTTAGTGCTAGGCAACTGTATCTGTGTTTCTATACGTGTCCACGGAGACCTTAGTGCTAGACAACTGTACCTCTGTTTCTATACGTGAACGGCAGATTGCAGCTTCAATACGTGTCCACGGAGACCTTAGTGCTAGTGCTAGGCAACTATACCTCTGTTTCTATACGTGAACGGCAGATTGCAGGTTCGATACGTGTCCACGGAGATCTTAGTGCTAGGCAACTATACCTGTTTCTATACGTGAACGGCAGATTGCAGCTTCGATACGTGTCCACGGAGACCTTAGTGCTAGGCAACTGTACCTGTGTTTCTATACGTGAACGTCAGATGGCAGCTTCGATACGTGTCCACGGAGACCTTAGTGTTAGGCAACTGTACCTCTGTTTCTATACGTGAACGGCAGATTGCAGCTTCGATACGTGTCCACGGAGACCTTTCGCTTCAGGTGACAAAATAACACTAGGCACTTGTGTGCCGTGGTGTAAGCCGCAATCACGGTATTGGTAGCGTGGATCTCCTTGGGGCTCTCCTCGGAGTTACCTCAACACCACGTACATGACCTGGTTCGTCACGGGTACGCAGGTCTGCACTACCACTTCCTCGGCGTTGAGCAGGCCCAGGAGGCGATCGTACCGGTACACCAGCTAGCACGTGGACATGTTATCGCGCTGTGGTGTTGCGTGTGCGAGGTATGGAAACTCAAGGACGCAAAACATGCACGACCGAGGGTTAAAAAGCAGAACAAGTAGTGACGTGGAGCGTTGTGATTGGTGTAAATAAGACGATCTCTGATAGGTGGACAAATTGAAATAACGTGATGTGATAGGCGAAAATAAAATCAAAGGTGATTGGATGAAAAATGACGAGAAGGAATTAGCGGTGAATTTGTGAACTAAGATGGCGAAGATTTTTTTTTTTAAAAAAAAGGATAATATAAGTACGGCAACTGTAACGGTTTACGGCAAACGCGCGCCGCGCAATGCGTCACGCCGTGCATCTTGCTCAATATGATTTTTGTTTTATTGCCCGGGCGTGACGCATTGCGCGGCGCGCGTTTGCCGTAAACCGTTACAGTTGCCGTACTTATATTATCCTTTTTTTTAAAAAAAAAAATCTTCGCCATCTTAGTTCACAAATTCACCGCTAATTCCTTCTCGTCATTTTTCATCCAATCACCTTTGATTTTATTTTCGCCTATCACATCACGTTATTTCAATTTGTCCACCTATCAGAGATCGTCTTATTTACACCAATCACAACGCTCCACGTCACTACTTGTTCTGCTTTTTAACCCTCGGTCGTGCATGTTTTGCGTCCTTGAGTTTCCATACCTCGCACACGCAACACCACAGCGCGATAACATGTCCACGTGCTAGCTGGTGTACCGGTACGATCGCCTCCTGGGCCTGCTCAACGCCGAGGAAGTGGTAGTGCAGACCTGCGTACCCGTGACGAACCAGGTCATGTACGTGGTGTTGAGGTAACTCCGAGGAGAGCCCCAAGGAGATCCACGCTACCAATACCGTGATTGCGGCTTACACCACGGCACACAAGTGCCTAGTGTTATTTTGTCACCTGAAGCGAAAGGTCTCCGTGGACACGTATCGAAGCTGCAATCTGCCGTTCACGTATAGAAACAGAGGTACAGTTGCCTAACACTAAGGTCTCCGTGGACACGTATCGAAGCTGCCATCTGACGTTCACGTATAGAAACACAGGTACAGTTGCCTAGCACTAAGGTCTCCGTGGACACGTATCGAAGCTGCAATCTGCCGTTCACGTATAGAAACAGGTATAGTTGCCTAGCACTAAGATCTCCGTGGACACGTATCGAACCTGCAATCTGCCGTTCACGTATAGAAACAGAGGTATAGTTGCCTAGCACTAGCACTAAGGTCTCCGTGGACACGTATTGAAGCTGCAATCTGCCGTTCACGTATAGAAACAGAGGTACAGTTGTCTAGCACTAAGGTCTCCGTGGACACGTATAGAAACACAGGTACAGTTGCCTAGCACTAAGGTCTCCGTGAACACGTATCGAAGCTGCAATCTGCCGTTGACGTATAGAAACAGGTATAGCTGCCTAGCACTAAGATCTCCGTGGACACGTATCGAAGCTGCAATCTGCCGTTCACGTATAGAAACAGAGGTACAGCTGCCTAGCACTAAGGTCTCCGTGGACACGTATTGAAGCTGCAATCTGCCGTTCACGTATAGAAACAGAGGTGCAGTTCCCTAGCACTAAGGTCCCCGTGGATACGTATCGAAGCTGCAATCTGCCGTTCACGTATAGAAACAGAGGTGCAGTTGCCTAGCACTAAGGTCTCCGTGGACACGTATCGAAGCTGCAATCTGACGTTCACGTATAGAAACAGAGGTGCAGTTGCCTAGCACTAAGGTCTCCGTGGACACGTATCGAAGCTGCAATCTCCCGTTCACGTATAGAAACAGAGGTACAGTTGCCTAGCACTAAGGTCTCCGTGGACACGTATTGAAGCTGCAATCTGCCGTTCACGTATAGAAACAGAGGTGCAGTTGCCTAGCACTATGGTCTCCGTGGATACGTATCGAAGCTGCAATCTGCCGTTCACGTATAGAAACAGAGGTGCAGTTGCCTAGCACTAAGGTCTCCGTGGACACGTATCGAAGCTGCAATCTGCCGTTCACGTATAGAAACAGAGGTACAGTTGCCTAGCACTAAGGTCTCCGTGGACACGTATCGAAGCTGCAATCTGCCGTTCACGTATAGAAACAGAGGTACAGTTGCCTAGCACTAAGGTCTCCGTGGACACGTATCGAAGCTGCAATCTGCCGTTCACGTATAGAAACAGAGGTGCAGTTGCCTAGCGCTAAGGTCTCCGTGGACACGTATCGAAGCTGCAATCTGCCGTTCACGTATAGAAACAGAGGTGCAGTTGCCTAGCACTAAGGTCTCCGTGGTCACGTATCGAAGCTGCAATCTGCCGTTCACGTATAGAAACAGAGGTACAGTTGCCTAGCACTAAGGTCTCCGTGGACACGTATCGAAGCTGCAATCTGCCGTTCACGTATAGAAACAGAGGTACAGTTGCCTAGCACTAAGGTCTCCGTGGACACGTATCGAAGCTGCCATCTGACGTTCACGTATAGAAACACAGGTACAGTTGCTGACTTTTTAAAAACTCAAATTCTTGGTATATAGAGGCTTATTATGAGGTGATACATCCATTTATATGAATTTTCACGATCCACCACTGCACGATTTCTACCATCGCCAATAAAAATGCATTTAAAAGATTTTACCGCTGACGTACATCCGCTCTCAGGCTCTTTTTACACATAGATCAGCCACACACGTTCTCTGTACGTAAGGCTGCACATGGGAAATGACTGTTTGCAGACTTCAGTTATTCCTGATGTTATTAGTGCAAATATTAAAACTGAGTATCGTGTGTAGTGCTTTTGTGTTGTGCCAGTGCATACGTGTTATGTAAAATGTAAAGAATTAAATAAAAATCAGCAGATACTTCCTTTCTAAGGAGTAACACCAACTGTTGAATATAAATTCTCAAAGTGCTACGTTCGTACGACCTCTACCCTCTATATCTTATAGGTGAGTACGAAAGTATGTAGATCGCGTTAAAATACACAACTTATGTCATATACATCTTTATTGTTGAGTGAACCGTTTTCGAGATATTGCTTGTTATTTACTTAAATTTTCCAATAGTTATTTTCTCAAATGGGAATTCGTTATTCATTTTTTTTTGTCTTTGATATGCAAAGAGTATTAATCTGTGGCAAAAAGAATGGTACTGCACATAGCAACCAGCTATTAAGAGATATGTATGTGCTTAAAGGCTACTGTTTTTCTATATTCCCCTTGTAAATATATTTTACCTACATCTACAAGAAAATTAGCAATAAAATAGAGTTTGCAAATGTTTATCTCGATTAACATGAACTAGATGGGGAATAAGCGTTTGTAAAAATACTTTGTACAAGAGATGAGAAAAGTCATGTGAGTGTTACACATCAGATTTTTTTTATGTGTTTCAGTGGGTGAATAATAATTAGTTTTGTTGGTATCGTTATCACAGTACTGTTTCACTTGTGAAATCCCGTTCTCTTTGTATTAAAAAAATGGCTCTAACGATTTTGATGAAAAATATCGTATGTTTAATATAATGTCGTGAGAAATGAAATGTATATCTCGAATTTTCTGGGAATGTCTCCAAAAGTATTCTTCATTGTGAACGTCTTTTTCATAACTGAAAAACCGTAAGAGATAGACAAAATTTTACTACACAAAAAATGTAGATCGCGTTAAAATACACATCTTATGTAATATACATTTTTGTTGTTGAGTGAACCGTTTTCGAGATATTGTTTGTTAATTTTCCAATATTTATTTTCTCAAATGGGACTTCGTTATTCATTTTTTTTTGTCTTTGATATGCAAACAGTATTAATCTGTGGCAAAAAGAATGGTGCTGCACATAGCAACCAGCTATTAAGAGATATGTATGTGCTTAAAGGCTACTGTTTTTCTATATTCCCCTTGTAAATATATTTTCCCCTACATCTACAAGAAAATTAGCAATAAAATAGAGTTTGCAAATGTTTATCTCGATTAACATGAACTAGATGGAGCATAAGCGTTTGTAAAAATACTTTGTACAAGAGTAGAGAACGTCATGTGAGTGTTACACATCAGATTTTTTTTTTATACAAGAAAATTAGAAATAAAATAGATTTTGCAAATGTTTATCTCGATTAACATGAACTAGATGGGGAATAAGCGTTTGTAAAAATACTTTGTACAAGAGTTGAGAAAGTCATGTGAGTGTTACACATCAGATTTTTTTTTGTTTCAGTGGTATCGTTATCACAGTACTGTTTCACTTGTGAAATCCCGTTCTCTTTGTATTAAAAAATGGCTCTAACGATTTTGATGAAAATATCATATATTTAAGGTAATGTCGAGAGAAATGAAATGTATATCTCGAATTTTCTGGGAATGTCTCCAAAAGAATTCTTCATTGTGAACGACTTTTTCATAACTGATAAACCGTAAGAGATAGACAAAAGTTTGCTACACAAAAAATGTAGATCGCGTTAAAATACACAACTTATGCCATATACATTTATTTTGTTGAGTGAACTTTTTCGAGATATTGCTTGTTATTTCCTTTAAATTTTCCAATACTTATACTTTTTCTCAAATGCGTTATTCATTTTTACTTTCTCTACTACGTATAGTAAGTAGGGGAAGTATTGCATTCCACCCAAAAATTCGATACCGAGATTTCACTGGAAATACATGTTTTGAGAATCACTGAATCCAGAAAAAAAAAGCATTTTTGGAAACATGTCCGTGTGTGTGTCTGTCTGTGTGTCTGTGTGTCTGTGCGTCTGTGTGTCTGTGAACAGCATAACTCAAAAACGAACAGTCGGATAAACACCAAACTTGGTATTTAGGTTCAGTATGCATAACTGGTAAACCATAAGAGATAGCTAAAATTTTACTACACAAAAAATGTAGATCGCGTTAAAATACACAATTTATGTCATATACATTTTTTTTTAGTTGAGTGAACCATTTTCGAGATATTGCTTGTTATTTCCTTAAATTTTCCAATACTTATACTTTTTCTCAAATGCGTTATTCATTTTTACTTTCTCTACTACGTATAGTAAGTAGGGGAAGTATTGCATTCCACCCAAAAATTCGTTACCGAGATTTCACTGGAAATACATGTTTTGAGAATCTCTGAATCCAAAAAAAAAAAGCATTTTTGGAAACATGTCCGTGTGTGTGTCTGTCTGTGTGTCTGTGTGTCTGTGTGTCTGTGAACAGCATAACTCAAAAACGAACAGTCGCATAAACACCAAACTTGGTATTTAGGTTCAGTATCTTCCAGAGATGCGACACGAAGGTTTTCAAGAAAATCCCCCCACCCCAGACTACCCTTTACATGGAACATTTTTCGAAAATTTTAATTTTCTCAAAAACGGCTCTAACGATTTTGATTAAAACATCATATGTTTAAGATATTGTCATGTCAAATAAAATGTATATCTCGAATTTTCTGGGAATGTCTCCAAAAATATTCTTCATTGTGAACGACTTTTTTGCATAACTGGTAAACCATAAGAGATAGACAAAATTTTACTACACAAAAAATGTAGATCGCGTTAAAATACACAACTTATGTCATATACGTTTCTTTTGTTGAGTGAACCGTTTTCGAGATATTGCTTGTTATTTCCTTAAATTTTCCAATACTTATACTTTTTCTCAAATTCGTTTATTCATTTTTTTTATGTCCTGAACATGCAAACAGAATGGAATTCGCCACATAGCAACCAGCGTTAAAATATTTGACTATCGCTTAAAAGCTACCAATTAGATTGTACAAGAGTAGAGAAAGTCATGTGAGTGTAACACATCAGTTTTTTTTATACGCTACTATTTTAGTGTGTGTGTGTGTGTGTGTGTGCGCGCGCGCGCGAGTACGTGCCTAGTATCCGTGCGCCACAAGCCAAAACGACGACGTTATAGAAAAACTTTATCATTTGCCTACCGGCCAGGGACAACCGCTAAAAAACCTGAAAAAAGCTCTAAGAGTATTCTAACGCTTACCGATCTGGAAAACCCGTGAAAACAAGATAGTACACTTTTGAGGTATTGCTTGTTATTTCCTTAAATTTTTCAATACTTTTTTACTTTCTCTACTACGTATAGTAAGTAGGGGAAGTATTGCATTCCGCCCAAAAATTCGATACCGAGATTTCACCGGAAATACACGTTTTGAGACCTCCTGAATCAAAAAAAAAAAAGCATTTTTGGAAACATGTCCGTGTGTGTGTGCCTGTCTGTGTGTCTGTCTGTCTCTCTGTGTGTGTGTGTGTGTGTGTGTGTGCGCGCCAGTACGTGCCTAGTATCCGTGCGCCGACAAGGTAAAACTTCATCATTTGCCTACCGGGCAGGGACAACCGCTAAAAACCTGAGAAAACCTCCAAAATTAGAAACGCCTTCGTCAACCAGTACAGAAAACGCCTACCAACCAGGGAAAACCTATGAAAAAGCAGAAAGAGCTTGCATTTGTTTACCATCCGCAGAAAACTCCCAAAAAAAAAAAAAAAAACTAGTCATTTTAAAAAAAAAAAAGGAAAAAGACGAATAATATAAGTATGGTAGAAACAGCTTGCATTCGTCTACCAACCAGAGAAAACCCCCGAAACACTAGTTATTTAAAATTGCTGATGAGTTCTGGATAGGCTTTTGCAAATGTTGTTGGTAGCAAAACTTGCCTTTTCCATCACCTCCAACATACCCCACTCCCACACCTTTTTTTCTTTCCACCAATCATAATCTCTCTTATTCTCGCCAATCAGCAACTTTCATTTGTTCCTTTCCACCAATAACATCACTTCTTATTCCCACCAATGACAACTTCACACGTCACTTTCTGTTATACTTTTTATCCCTCGTTCGCCATCTTTCCCCCTCTTTCAGACCCCAACCGCCGCACAGTCAACACCTCGCCGCTCCTTAACCTCAACTTCGTGCCTCCGCCATCTTATTTAGTTCACATTTTTACCACCGCGCCTCTCATCTCTCAACCAGATTGCCTGCAAGAACAGATCTCGTTCATTCGCACCTCGACGGTTGCCTCGGCAGCAGCTACTGCCAACACCTACGTCGTACACGTTTTTGACCGCTTTCGACCGGCTATGAGAACCCTGCTCCTACGTACGCTAGCGACCATCACGATGGTCCAGTACCAGGTTTTTGGTATAGTTAAATTACGCCTCTGCAAAGGGTGTCTGTACCGCTTTAAAAACCTAGGTATATCAGTGCGTAGTGATGTTGGTTGATCTTAAAGCTGGTTAAGCATTTTCAAAAACAGTTTGCTTTTATTTTTCCGTCTCGCGTGCCGCGCTTTTGGTGACGCATCCACACCGGTAACAGGTAAGTAACACACGCATAATTATTTTTCGGACCTGCTTGGCGTAGGAATATATCCTTTCGTGTTTTGGTACTGTAACCTCAAACCTCCTTACCCACCTCTTGCGTCCGCCATCTTGTTTAGTTCTCACCGCATCTCCTTGTCGCAGACCCTCCGCCATTTTTAGTTCCCGCTATTTTAACCTCAAAATCTACTCTTCTAACCTCTTGCTACCGCCATCTTCTTTTAGTTCCCATTCTCACCACCGCGTCTCCTTACCCCCACCTCTTGCGACCGCCATGTTCACCACTAACCTCCAAATTTCCTCGTCCTTAAACCTCTTGTCTCAACCACCTTGTTTAGTTCCCATTTTCGCCACCGCATCTCATATCGCCCCATCTCTCTATCCACTCAAGAAAACTACCATCCAACGTTCAAAAAATTGCTGATCAGTTCACGACAGGCTTTTGCAAATCTTGTTGCTAGCAAAACTTACCTTTCCCATCACCTCCAACATACCCCACTCCTTTTTCTTTCCACCAATCATAACCTCTCTTATTCTTACCAATCAACAACTTTCATTTGCTCCTTTCCACCAATAAAATCACTTCTTATTCCCACCAATCACAACTTCACACGTCACTTTCTGTTACACTTTTTATCCCTCGCTCCCCATCTTTTCCCTCTTTCAGTCCCGACCTCCGCACAGACAACACCTCGCCGCTGCTCACATCTCCGAACCAAATTGCCGGCGAGAACAGATCTTGTTTATTCACACCTCGACCGTTCACTCGACAGCAGCTACTGTCAACACCTACGTCGTACACGTTTTTGACCGCTTTCGACCGGCTATGAGAACCCTGCTCCTACGTACGCTAGCGACCATCACGATGGTCCAGTACCAGGTTTTTGGTATAGTTAAATTACGCCTCTGCAAAGGGTGTCTGTACCGCTTTAAAAACCTAGGTATATCAGTGCGTAGTGATGTTGGTTGATCTTAAAGCTGGTTAAGCATTTTCAAAAACAGTTTGCTTTTATTTTTCCGCCTCGCGTGCCGCGCTTTTGGTGACGCATCCACACCGGTAACAGGTAAGTACCACACGCATAATTATTTTTCGCACCTGCTTGGCGTAGGAATATATCCTTTCGTGTTTTCGTACTGTAACCTCAAATCTCCTTACCCTCCTCTTGCGACCGCCATCTTGTTTAGTTCTCACCGCATCTCCTTGTCGCAGACCCTCCGCCATTTTTAGTTCCCACTATTTTAACCTCAAAATCTACTCTTCTAAAACTCTTGCTACCCCCATCTTCTTTTAGTTCCCATTCTCACCACTGCGTCTCCTTACCCCCACCTCTTGCGACCGCCGTGTTCACCACTAACCTCCAAATTTCCTCGTCCTTAAACCTCTTGTCTCAACAACCTTGTCTAGTTCCCATTTTCGCCACCGCATCTCATATCGCCCCCATCTCTCTATCCACTCAAGAAAACTACCATCCGACGTTCAAAAATTGCTGATCAGTTCAAGACAGGCTTTTGCAAATCTTGCTGCTAGCAAAACTCACCTTTCCCATCACCTCCAACATACCCCACTCCCACACCTTTTTCTTTCCACCAATCATAATCCCTCTTATTCTTACCAATCAACAACCTTCATTTGCTCCTTTCCACCAATAAAATCACTTCTTATTCCCACCAATCACAACTTCACACGTCACTTTCCTTTACACTTTTTATCCCTCGCTCCCCATCTTTTCCCCCATTTCAGTACCGACCTCCGCACAGACAACACCTCGCCACCCAGCTCCTCTCCATCACGCCACCTCCATACTCCTCCATCTCCCTTCCTCCATCCCCCACCCCAAATTAACGAACCAATCAAAACACTCCACGTCACTTCCTCAATTCTTTCAACTCGTCCCGGATGAGCCAACCGATTTAACGATAATCCTACCGCTCAGGGCGCTTTTCAAACTTACCGCCGCCGCCGTCGCACGCAGCGACACTAGCGACACTAGCGCCCCTAGCGGCAGGATTATCGTTAAAACAATTGGCTCATCCGGGACTATTACTACTGCCGTGTGAACCTTAGTGATTTGCCACGCTACGGGAGGCTGGTAACAGCTGCAACCCTGCAGAATGTCAGAGGCATTGAGGCGGCAATTTTGAACGGCCAGTTTCTGCAACTGCGAACCTTGTCGCAACAGTTCAACATTTCCTATGGTGTAGTGTACGATATTGTTCATGACACGTTGAAATTTCGTAAAATTAGTGCTCGCTGGGAGCCTAAGAAACTGACAGACTCCCGCAAGAGCCAGGGAATGATGACGAGCTTGGATCACCTAATGCGGTACAACGCAGAAGGACATGACTTTCTGAGAGGAATCGTCACTGGTGATGAGTCATGGGCACCACTACACGCCCGAAACCAAACAAGCAAGTATGGAGTAGAAACATGCTGGTTCCAGTGAAAAAAAATTCAAAGTGACTCAATCTGCTAGGAAAGTGCTTGTAACGGTGTTCTGGGATATGCATGGTGTTGTATTGGTGAACTTTGCTGAATCCGGGACCACTGTGAATGCTACAGCCTACATGAAAACTTTGGTGAAGTTGCGTCGTGACCTTCTTGACAAACGCCACAAAATGATTGCTGACGATGTCAAAATTCTTCATGACAATGCTCGCCGCCAGGTTGTTGCTGCTGTTGGTCAGAAAATAAACAAATTTGGTTGGGAGGTGCCCCAGCATCCACCATACAAATTCCTGTCCGACCAACGCTTTGCGACATATGCGGAATTGAAATCAGCAGTCCGCAAATGGCTATACTCCAGGGAAATGGACTTCTACGCACAGGGCATATTGAAACTGGTATCACGATGGGAGAAATATGTTGAGAAACTTGTGACTATGTCGAAAAGTAGGTAAAAGGTGCAAGTTCATTTGTGATTTTGTTGTTGTTTTAACGATTAAAATTTGTTATAAAAAATTATTTTGTGTTACTTTTCGATCCGCCCTCGTGTTACCACAGTTAGTATTGCACAGCAGCAGGAACACTAATTCCCTTTAATTGCACCTGCAACCTACCGGCTATTTCACTTTTAAGACCTTGGTATTCATTATTCAAATACTCTGGACAACATATATATGTAATTTTTGCATTTAGGAAACATGCATATGACGCGAGGATAAAACATGCAGAACTCTGCAATGCGCGCCATAAAATTTCTCAGCCAGGAATGGAAATAGCTTCTTTATGGATAACCAAGTACTGCTCAAACTCAGTTATGTATTCAGCGAGTCGAAAGTTGTTATTCAATTGCATTCATCAAAGGTAGCTACGGATGGGTTCCAGAGAATAAGAGGAAACAAGCAATTTCAAGATTCTCTCTAGAGGATTCAATAAACAGTGGAAAGTGCAGTGTAGAGGCTAAGTGGAAAAACGGGTGTGGAAGCTTTTGCTTAACTACCTGCCGTGTTGAAAAGAAACACTGAATATTCAACAACGACCATTCTATCGTGGAAACAATATTGTGAGGCATTCGTTTAAGAATATACGTTACTCTGAGGTGTACGAAGTTTATTAGCAATTTATAACTTTGCTTAAGGAGACAAGGTACTCTATTGGTCAAAACTCACATGTTTTATTTTAGGCACTAATGAAATCTCTATTATTTCTAGTCTCAGAAAATATATACTTTTATAGGGTTAACAGATCCTTAATACATTTAAATATCATTTAAATGCTTGTCTGCATTCCTTTAAAGCTGTCATGCAACGCCCCTTTTTAATCATTTTTGTATGTTTCAACAATGAAGGACTATATCATGCCCAGCGAGCAATTCAGCAATTAACAAACGAGTCCAGGACCAAGAGGGCAATCAGAAAAGCGGAAGCAATCCAAGAGTGAAGGTGCAGATGATTATGGCCCTGGAATGTACTAAAGTTGGACTGAATTTTAATGTTCAAATTTTAAATTCAGTTTTCTCAAAACAAATTTTTTGACAAATTGTACCGTTTTCTCAGAAAGTATGAGAGATAGAGAGCTGAAATTTTCAGTACATATGTAACACACATAGCTAAACTTTCTGAACCACAATCATAAGTTTAAAATGTATAATACTGATATTAAGAAAGCAACTACATTGCAAAATTTCCCCATTTTTACTTTTTTGACTTAACCAATTTTTTTCAATTTCCAGTTAACTGATGTACATAACCAAATAACTGAGGTTTCAGAAGATAACGGATTATACTACAAACAAGCATGAAAAAGTGTGATTCTGTATTGCAAGTAGTATCAGAGAAAAATGTGCATGAATTCACATGTTTTAAGAGTAAATTTTATTATTTTTCTGCTGAATAAAATAATTTTTACGGACTCAACTACATAATATATTAATGCAACCGACCAATTAAAATAATATTCATGACTTATAAAATAATTATTAGAAATTTCAGGGAAAATCATTGAGAAGTTTAAGAGCAGTGGTAATTTAACACACTTAAGGTGTAATTTTCATGTGTTCAGACTACCTTGTTCCCTTAATTCAGAGGTTCTCAAGGGAGTGGGTAGTAGTGAGCGATTTCCAAGATGAATAATTATTTTTATTATTAATAATTTTTGTAAGTAATAACATCAATACAAATCACTTTGCTATCGCTATTAATTGTATTAGTTATGGCTAAGAAATCATCAATGAAATATACAGCAATTTTCAGTACATATACTGTTTTAATTGTATCTTAAAAGTCTTCTTACATTTCCATCTCCTCTGATAATTTTTTAACAAATGCGCTGTAATATGATAACGTTCCCAATTATTTATTCCTGATATATAGAGGCTTCATTATGTACATTATGTTTTTCTACTGTATTTTAAGAATAAGTTATTTTAAGAATGCATACAAAGGGAGTTTTTTGTTCGTGTGTGATTCTCATAATTTTAAAAGTTATATCTCAACGGGTTAAAACTCTTTAATGAATAAAACATTTTATTATAAGTTTTCAGGTAACTAAATATAAAGATAACGCATTTTGTTATCTGCTTATTTACTTCGGGCAAACAGTGTCTATCTGAGCGTCGGGGTAGCGCAGCGGTTTGTTTTCCTTATGTCGTACTGAGGTACCGGGGTCCGATTTCCGGCTCTGGATTGGGGATTTTAGGTCTACCCTTTTTACTTCTGACTTACTCATATGAAGTGTCCCCAAGAACAATGTGGTCGGAATCCATGGTAAGAGCTGTAGGTCCTGTCATTCCACCGCCATCCTCATCATCATTGTGCCATCTTACCATCGGAGGCAAACAGATTCCGCTCACTGAGTGTCTCCACCTCAGAAATGATTCCAGTCATCGCTTGGTGGAATGAGGTATCCCCCGAAGGTCGTAGGCCGTATGGGGAGCGTTAAAACCGACGACGACACTGTGGGTTTGATGATTTATTGACTCAAGAGTATTTAAGCTTTTATATTCTAATATATATCCTTATTTCGGTCAATTTCCTGTAGTTTGGTTAAGTTATTTGCTATACCTACAATAGTGAATTCTGAAACACCTTTAATTATCCTATACAATTTTCAATGTTCTGTTTTTATAAGAAAATTAGACTTATTAATTTTCGCAATTATTTAAATATTCTTTTTTTAATTCCTAAATATGTGTAGACTGAATTATACATTTAACACAACCAATGAATGAAAAATGAATGAAAAATATTTTTGGTCTTTTCTAGATATTATGCAAAATGATTCCTCGTGAAAGTTTTGATACAGCCCTTGCATTACATGTCCGGAATTAAGCTTGCCACATGACACTTTAGTTAAATCTTCACATGGGGCAGAATTGTATTCTCAAATTAAAACGCCCATTTTAAATCTTTTGGGCATCTGCGAAAGCTGAATATTTTATGCTCATTTTAATACAATGCTTTTAAAAACAATATATTGCAGGCAGCTATATATTATTTGCTCTAGGAATCATGCCATTATTCTTTGAGCTCAAGTGCACACGATTTTCAAAAATGTAGAATTAATCGAAAAGAAACAAAATGTATAAAAGCGTTCTCTTTGCGTGAGCCTTATTTATATTACGTTTATATATGAACTAATTATGATTTTAAATGTTAATTTTCAAGTTAAGAAGCTTAATTGCATCATAATACGCAATTTTTGTGGAAAATAAAAACAATAAACGTTATATAAACAACCCTATAAACATTTGCAATTCAGTGTGAAAACATTAAAATCAATACGTTATAAGCTTTTGTTTTTATTTTTCTCCGAACATATATTCCATTAAGTTGATTCACGCTAGTTAAACATAGCATTAAAGGAACAAAAATGTGAAAAATTCCAAGTGCCCGACTTTAATAAAATATATGGTTTCTTGTTTTTGGTTTAGTTTCCTGTCTTGTGTGCAAAAGCCCGTTATTATTAATTTGTTTCCAAGTAGAAGAGCAGGAAGAAAGAGATTCAAATAATGACTAATGGGATTTACTTAAGGTGTTAATTGCATATACACTGTTCTCTGATTAAAAGCTCAAATTAGTTCATCGTTGACTGATTAAATATTCAAATATAAAAGTTCAAGAACACTTTCAAGTAAGTATTAAATCTTCTTACTCTTAACTAGAACAGTAGAGTGGAACAGCTCTTAACTTATTTCACAGAGAGGAAAAACAAAGGCATATGTACAACAGACTTCACTTTTGCCTTAAGATCCGCTCTGTTTATTATTTTAAGGCGTTAAGGCACCAATAATTAAATGATAACTGGAAAGGAAATTTGGGAAGTAAATGTTCATGGCTAAAGTTTAGGGTACCTAGACGGTTATGAGGACTGAGGAAAGCCTATAAAAAACCTTAGTCAAGAAGGTTGGCCTTGGCGGGATTTGAACAGCAAACCTCCCGTATAGGTCGCGCCACGGATTTTGGCGTGTGAAAATTTTAATGGAAAGCTACGATTCGAGTCATTTACCATGTAGATATATGACGCAGCTCGAAGAATGGTGCAAGTTGAGATGGGAGTTGTGGAAGGAACTGGACAAAAGGAACCACGTGTTACATGCAGGGAGGTATTGAAACATTAGAGGGCTGGCTGACTGGACTAGCCTTGAAGGTCATACGCCAATATCCCTGGCGAGACCTGTACAAGAGTTCATGCCTAAACGATCTCGGTTACCTGTATCGGTAGAGGATCCGTTATTATAATGGACAGAATTATTGTTAATTGTGATGTTGTTATATGATGAATTGAAGTGAGTCGTTACGTATTAATTCGCATCACAATGGCGCTTGGTATTAACTGAGAAGCGCTTTCGAGAGATATGTTTCGCTCACCTTCAGCCCTAGCCGACTGAATTCTCATTCACTCTCCTGACACCCATGAAGTAATTCAGTAGATGATTCTTCTGCCCTCTGCTGGGAAGAGTTGAGAACTTGTGGACTTGAATTTACTGCCATGTGTAGTGAAGGTTGGGAACTCGTCTGTCTTCTTTCGTCTCTCTTTAGTTTGATTAGATAAGCTTCATCAAGTAGTCTGTGAGCAGTATTTCAAAATTCAAAATATTCTTGATTTTAAGATAAAGGAAAACTATTTCCCAAATTTCCGATTGTGAAGGAATTTGTATAGGTTTTAATAACTTTATCTCTTGTCCTATTTCATGGTTACTACTCCAAAAATGGTTGGCAACTGCTGATTTATCTATTTGTTTTAGTTTTATATTTCTCTGATGTTCCCTTAGCCTTATTTTTAAATTTCTTTTTGTTCTACCCATATCTTCTCCTTGGCAATCTTGACATGAAATCTGGTAAATGCCTGAATTTTTTAAATAATCAGTTGTGTTAGTTAAAGGTGTATTCAACATATTTCTCAAACTATATATATATATATATATTCTGAGGTGCAAGTTGGATACGAAATTTTCTGAATAAGTGTTCAAAGTATTTAAACATCACTGGGTGGTATGTAAATTTCTTGTATATTAAACCCTTTTTATTCGGGTTCTGTAAGGTACTGTTTTTTTGTAAAGTATGTTTCTTTTTATACCTAATAATTCAATTGTTAATGAGATGCGGTTTGAAGCCATTTTCAATAGCCCAAATGCTAAACATTTTATAAGAAAATATAATCGTAACATTGGAGGAGAATATGTAGGTTCTATATAAATAAATTTGTTTGTGAAATACATAAACATACCTTTATTACAATTTAGTTATAATTACATTCTTAATTTACTCAACACAGTCTACACCCACAATGTAACTGTGGTACAACTAGCTGTGCAAGAGAAGTAACGCTACCCAAATCTTACATTTAAATCTGTAATTCACAAGGCTCATGTTATTAAAATTTAAGGGAATCGAATGCTCGATCGGGGCATGTCGAAAAATAAACGTTAAGTTCACATTAAGACCACATTTATTACAAATGTTACACCACAGATGCGTTTCTCGGCAATTTTACTATACATAAATCGAGTTTTATTTATGGACGCTCTTTAATTACCCACTATTTTTCTTAGCGTCCCATTCTACATAGGCCGTAAAAAACTGGAAATCTTGCTCAGAGGCCTCTTTTTGAGGCTTGAGGTTCTTTTACGTGCCGTAAATTTACAACATGGAACCACAGGCTTTACGGCTCTTCCGAAGGAAAACATGTTAAGGATTTTTCGCCCAAAAATATTCATCGCCCTCCGTCGTGTTTGAACCCGGCGACGTTGGAAATTTCACTCTGGCGGCCCGGAAGGCTGGCTGGCACTCGTCCGTCTCTCTTGAGTTCTGAGCAGAATTGACCCAAGAAGAAACCACGCTACTGACATAACAGCACGCGCACTGAGTTATTTCTCGTAAAGAATCTCTTATGATGTTTCCAAATCCTATAATGACACTACGTATTTCCCCTCGCGATATTTCTACCGCGAAGTTCGTTACAAACCAATGGATTTATCAACACTACCTGGTCCTTTCTCGGATAACTGTTAATTTACAATATAATAAATTAGTAGGGCCCCCATATGCTGCAGTATATAACAGCTTATCACCTTAATTTCGGCCCTGCTATAGATAAATAAACTATTCTTACTCGACAGTGACAAGAAATCAAAAATAAAATTATAAAAGCAGTATTTTGTATGAACACTAAATAAAACAGAAATAGTTTATATTTTGGCGAACTTGGTGTAGATAGCATAATTTTGCAGCAGATTTATAATGATTTTACTTGGAATAAAACATATCAAAAAGAAAAAAACTAGGTATACAATCTTCTTATGCACTCTTACGTTGTTTAGAAGACTTTGTTAATCATATCTTAAAACAAGTATAGTTTACGTGACACCACTTTTATGCAGAGTTAGTTTTAAAGCATCGTTTTAATGAAATTCTGCACTAGAAGTCTTAAAAGGTCCTGCGGGGAATTCTGGTGAACACTTGCACTAAAATCTTGGGTTTTGTGTGAGAGATTCCCAGGGCGTGAATGAATTTTTTAGCAGGAACTTCCGGCTGTTGATGTTTGGCGAAATTTATCTTGTAGGTACCATGGCCAACCACTTTAGATAATACGCCCGTTTAGGATTTTCCTTTTTGCTATCATTTAATAGTGATGCCATAATCATTTTATTATGAACCTATGCATACGTAATAAATGTTTATAGTATTATCGTTGAAACTACTGAAGATGACCGTACCAATATGTAGTTATTGGAAGTTTCTATGTAGAAGATAACAGTGGCATATAATATTATTTTAACTTCCACTTCTTTTTATTTTTGGTTAGCAATAAAAGAAATGGTAATTTTAGTATATCAGCTAAAATGCAAATATGTTCGGCGAATCCTTTATTAAGTGGGGGTGTTTGAGCTTTTATTTCGTGTAGAAATCACTGAAACACTGGCATCAGTTCTAGCACTTCGCCGTTTGATGAATAGCAGCGTTTAATTACTACAATGAAATGTGACATGTGATCTTCTGGAGATTATTGATAATCTATCAGGTTAGCGCGGTAACGTAAGAATTCGAAAACAACAAGCCGCACTGATACAATAAACTTCTCATAGTCATTAAACATCTTAATTTGTAGCTGTCTCTTCATGTCAAAGTCCATTAATCTACTATGGAAACAACTGGCTACGTGAATCTCCAGGAAATTCTATCCTCCTTCATTATAAGCTTAACTAGATTGCTCTAAGGCTGGACGGGGAAATTATATATCTTGTATGCAATAACTCCTCTGCCGCAATAGGAAATGTATTAAAGCAACATATAATCACACGAGCATATAACCGCAATTATCCTTACTATATCAAAACAGTATCTCGAATTACCTTTGGGCTTCTAATTTCGTATTAAACGATGATATCAGAATACGACGATCAATCATGGATTTTGGAGGAAGAAAACGCTGAAACCACGCACGAGATCACTGCTCTTTACACAGGACTTTCTTTACACATTGTCTTCCCCATATATATATATATATATATATATATATATATATATATATATATATATATTAGTTTGCTGTTTATTTAAGCCCATTTACGCCATTGTATTTATAAACATTCAAGCAAACATACTAAACCTTTGAATATAACGCAATTGGACAATACATAAATATATACAATACTTAAAAGCCATATCTCCTTTTCATTCAAACTTGAATTCAAAATAAATGCTATTAAGCTAAAATATACTTTAATAATATACCCTTTAAAATTTTAAGTTAAATTTAAGGTACTACAGCATTATGGTCTACCAATGCGGTTGCCGACCTCACGCTCGCCATGCTTCCATCGGAACGCTGACTCTCATGACCGAAGATTGATGCCTATTGCAGTTACTCAAATGCATCATGATGCTGAGAGGGCACCGGTCCTATACATGGGTCAAAAGGTTCGCGTCTACGTGGGAGGGCTCGAACCCATGCGCATTACATATCTGATCCGAAGCGCCACGCTCCTATCCACTAGATCATGACACAGGAAATGTTTAAATATATATAGAATAAAACTAAACAGAAAGTTTACTGATGATTTTAAACGCTGTGTAAATGACGCTGATAAGATACACAGAGGCTTTCAAGAGCCACTTTAAAATATTGCAAGTTGTATAATATTTCGATTAAGAAAGGAAGGAAAACTTCTTGTGAACACTGATCACTCTTTCTATCTATAACGAATTCACACTTATCCGTTATACTATATAATTTGTACAAAGTTGTATTTTCTTCTTAATTAACACTGATTGTAGAATATGTTTGCCTAGGAACGATTTCAAAAGTACTGGTTATTGCAATAAACATGTGAAAATAGCATTCAAAGGTTTACCTATGATAACAGGATGGACTCTTGTAATGGAAATAAATAATAAAGGAAAAGATTCGCAAAATTTTAAACTTGTTTGCCAGACGACTTACACTCGAGAGCAGCAAATGGGGCCCATTCCCCTAGATCAAAATACTTTTTTGACTTCCGTAAGTTTATCACATTTATTTCACCAACCTTATAACTAGCGCTTACCACGTCCCTCTATGACTGACTTGAAACAAACCCCAAGAAACAAACATGAAACAATGAGCGATGTTATACTTGGTTTGAAAGGAAGGACGAGTCACTTAAGCAGGTATGCATTTAACCTGATAAGTGACTGGACCTTTTAGAAGGAGTGGTGGTTGAGAAATTAGTTACTTGTGGCGCTCAAATGTACAACAGCATAATATCATATGAAAAGTTTCTTCTGAAGCAGGTAGAGAAACCTATTTGAAGTTGTCATTATCAAATTGTTGTATATCGTTAAGTGGATGTTTATTCGATGTATTTGTCAATTATAGTAATTAATTTGATACAATGTCATATTAGACACCAGAGAACCGGACGTTGAATTTTAAAACATAATACAACTGAGTTAAAAAAAATGAATATTCTTCCATTATAAAAGCCTCTTGGTTTGCGTGGAAAACTTATGTGTCTGTGAGGTGATACCGGCATTATTCACAGGAGATATAATTAATTAAATAAAAACATAATAGTAAGGCAGAGAAATAATTGTAATGCACAACTTCTTATATGAAATCATTGTATAATGTAAGGATGTCATTAAGAGGCAGAAGAGTTTTAGTAAGTAAACAGAGAAATGGTGTTGCCGCACGGAGTATTTGTGACGTCAGATGCTGTAATGGACACACCCTTCCCTTCGCATCAGCCGGTTTCTTGCGACTGTTCCTTCACTGCCACTATACTTACAGTGAAGGAAATAATTTCACCAAGTTGGTTTAGGATTTTTCATATATTCAGAATTATTTCAGTAAGATCACAACTACAATAAAATATGTGTATGCAAGTAAGGACACTAAAAGTTCCAGAAGCTCTTGAGGCAATAGAATAGGTTTCATAAACTCCGAGTAAGGTATAAGCTGGAACTTTAAAGAAAGGGTGACAAAGAAATTTAAAAGTATTCTAGAGAATAAATATGTAAAACGAGTTATTGAGACCGGGAATCTCAGGCAAATCTGTTATTTTGTTTTTTATTTGCTCCTACCACATCTGATGATGTGAAAGATAGTTTTTCAAAATATAACAAATGTCTACTTGCTAGTCACAAGCGACTTATGTTCTATGTATTTCGAAAATGGATTATTGAAACGCTACCAATAGCTAAACACATCCACATTGTTTTCTTCCGATACTCAACAATCCTGATCTACCTGCTTTCGAAGCAGGGTGAGGTGCGTTCAACTGTCCATATTTGTTTACAAACAACACTAACACCTTCCACTTTCATGTCACAGAGAGAGCAACTGCAGCGATAAAAGTCACATATAACATCCAATAACCACAACAAATCTCACTAGCCACTGCAATAA
Organism: Deroplatys truncata; assembly: GCA_030765065.1. Classification (NCBI taxonomy): domain Eukaryota; kingdom Metazoa; phylum Arthropoda; class Insecta; order Mantodea; family Mantidae; genus Deroplatys; species Deroplatys truncata. The sequence goes on from CM060986.1 coordinate 63,826,069, forward strand.
CACTAATCAAGACGATCATAGCACCAATAGCAACCTACGGGATCAACATCATCCGGGATAATCTTACAATCACCAACCTATCAACAATTGAGAAAGTCAAAGCCCGCTACCTAAAACGGATTCTAGTAATAGGGAAATCAGCACCATCCAGGTTAACATACGTACTAGCAAAAGAAGCCTTCTTCATCGAGGACATCAGAACATAATTCTGGCTATCCAATACCAAGGCCTATGAGAAGACAGTATGGCTAATAAATAAGAAGAATAACGCTATATGGCCGGACTTCTACACAACATACGCAATAACGACAGCAGATTGGAAGCAGCCAAATTACCAACTAGGACACGTAGTGACAAGATATGCAACGCATGGGTTTCATCACAAACTATGCCGAAACTAAAGATTCCACCAACCAGGAAAAATGCGTGTGCAAAATACATGCGCAAAATTGCAAAGAAAGGACATCAATAATAAGACTAGGACAAGAATAAACTATATGTTACTGTGCACACTGTGCGCTTTTCTCTCTTATATATTCGTTTACAGAGAACACTGTAAGGTTGCAGTCGCATCCACCTTCCCTTGCCACCAACCCTCGTGCGTTCCTAACTTCATGATTTACTTACTAAAACCACTCTGCAGGGTCATTGGTATCAGTTAGCGTTAAAGGTTCCTGCAACGCAGAGTTAAAATTCAGTACGTTTGCAGGGTCACGCATGTCTATTCTGGAAAAGACAGGTGAAAGATGATTCTGGGATTTTAGCTAGACCCCTAGTAACAAGGTAACATAGGCAAACGTAGGATTTTAAGTATTGGCCCGGGCGTGAAATAATGTTGGCGGGAGTAGTTCGAATATAGAAATGGCTTAAGTAATAAAGGCGTGTTATATCAGAGAGTTACTCTGGTACCGTCAGCGGTACTTACTGCTCGTGTCATATTTTAGTAACCAAGTGACACGCTTATATTTGAGGAATACTTGGCGGCTACTGCGAAGGATATGGCCGGTAAGCATTTTAGCGACTCATGGCAAGTCACGCTACTAGTTTATTTTATTGCGGAAACGGTTATTTCAAACCGCAAAGTTGATACTGCAGAAGTTAGTATGTATAATAAGTTCAGTTTTATAATTTCGAGTACTACTATTCATAATAAGTTTCATTATTTATCTTCAAACGATCAGCAACTCGCTTCAATAGCTCAAATATTAGAGCGCATTAAATTTGACGTGGTGTTTATGTAAAAGGGAAAATATGTTAACAAGAATGAAAAAAAATTGCATTCAAAATATTTTAAACATAGTATAAAATAAAAATGTAAACAAAATAGAGAACTATAATAAAAATATGCCAGAGAATGAATGTGTGTTGCAAATACGCTATTTATATCAAAATGTATATAATTTATAATTTTTCCGGGGTGCATAGCAACTAGGCTTGTAAGTACACAACGTTCTCTTTTTAATTTACTTAAGAAAATGTTCTTAAAAAGAGGCAGACATCCTGAGCAACGCATAACAGAATTTGCTTTAATTTGTAAAGCAAATAGTGTAAAATTATATGTGAAGGAGGTTATGAATAATGAATTGTGAAACAATAGAAAGAGTTAACAAATAGAAAGTTGTAAGTAATAATCAAAAAAGTACATATTATACCACAATTTATTATTCAGCTGACCTGAAAGAGAATGAATCACCTTCAGTGAACACCATTATTACTGTTATTACTGTTTCAAATTCCCTTACCTTCCTCAAACACCTAATAAAAACTTGGATGAGAGTTGATTGCTAATAACTGAGCTACACGTATTTTAAATCACTTAAAATGCAGATTAAAATATTTATCAGATTAAAATAAAGGGCTAACAAGATTCTAAAGCGTAACGCATGCACCAACAATCCAACAATTACTGACAGCAGCTAAAATTCCTCTAAGAATCATTTGTACCACACCAGGCAGACACGATAATACCAACTGATTTATTGGAGCGGTAACTGCACTTCGGGTAATTACAAGTTACAGCGTACGGGACAACCAGATCAACGAAGACCTTCTAGATCCAGATCCAAAGCCAGAGCCGAGATCAGAACCCGCCAACAAATCGTGTACAAAATTTCTCAGTCAGTTTAAATTGGTGTTATCTTTCACAATACATCCACGCATACCCTGAGAAATTACTCATAGCTCTACCACTGGAGCAGCTGGCGTACGATACAACAGAAAGAGCTACGAGATAACGAACACATCATAAACGATAAAGTAAACGGCTTAAAAATTCCGACAATTGTTCCTGTATCATAGGTGTTTTAGGGGATAAGTTTCAACAAATATCTTAGTTGCAAAATTATAAAAAAACAGCTTTCACCTTGAGCCATTTCAATTGTTATTCAAATTAATACTGACTTATTGACATATTATAACATTTTTATAATATAATAAAATCAAATAACTTGATTTCGTACTTGGCAATTTCAGCTTTTCATTCTTGTTTTGTCATACGAGTAAGCTTCCAATAACAATCCATACCTCTGGGTAAATTCAGCATTAGAGAAATAACTTACTAGGGTAGCGGCTTCTACTTTTTTGAACTAGAAAGATTCTCTGAAATTATTCAGTTCTCATAAGAGAAGTAACCCACGTAAAAGGGTTAGCTTTCGGAAAGAACTGGGATTAAATCTGCATGCAAATTTCTTATAGGTTTGCAACTTTCGGAAAACCAAAGTTACTGCAAAATATCTAAGTATTCAAATCCTGGTACTCTGTGGGTGGAGCTCTGGATACCTTTAGACATGTTTTTCTCCAAAATGCTTCAACAACATGACTGTCAACTTTTACAGCCCATTAATCCTGCTAAGAAGAAGCCTGTTGTAGAGGTTAGTTTGTATTGTCTTTTAGCTTACCCGTACTCACCTACCGCTTAGCAACTTTGCCTGGTTGAGCACACAAGGTGTGTTCTCGACTCGGACGGGATTGATAAACATTACTGAAATTTTTAGATTTTACGTAAAGACGGAAGCATCAACCTTAAAAGTATTAAAATTATAAGTAGCTACGTTATTAAATTAGCTGAATAGCAATAGTGTTATAGAAGCTGAAAGCGATGCCACAGGTATATGCTGACTGGAGCAACAATCATATGATACACACAGAAGTGAAGAAAATGTGAAACTAAATACTAATGTATATAATGATATTGTGCCCAGCCCAGCACACCTAGAAACATTAACGGCTTAGAAAAGTCTCAAGGTGCCCTAAATACATTCAACTAAAACTAGGGGTGGGGAAAAACTGACCAATTAAACGAGCTGTCTTTCAATAATCTGCTATATTTAATAAAAATAATGTTTAACATACACTAAAAACCTCAAGGAAACTCCAAGTTATACAGAAAATTAGCAAGATTCATAAATAAAGAATTACGATATGAAGCGCGGCAAGAAATTACAACAGAGAATAAAAACGCCAGATCACTAAGCTTACTCAATATTCAAAATAATTTCGCGAATTCCTAATCGTGAAGTATTTCTCACGAAATAATTTACCCTAAATTCAACTAAAGGAACGCTTCACGTCAACAGCAGGAATGAACATGTGACTTGGCCTTCTGGCAACATAACAAATTGCAACAAAAGTCTGTCCATATTCTCACCGTTTCGAAACACTACACACTTTACATATGCAGCTAAGTCTAACTTGGCCCGCAGATTATAAACGTTGCAAGAATTAATTTATGACCCAAAGCTAAAAGAGAACACTCTGCATTGAAATATTTTGTAAAAGTTAAAGGAATTTTGTGGCGCTCACCTCCTCATCCGTTGCTGTAGCTTACCTTGATGCTTCTCCCGTTGCTTCCAGAAGTTCTCAGCGTGTTGGTTCTTCAATTTATCCTCGTCTAGCTGCAGTAATTTTCCTTAAATTATATGGGAGCATGGACTTATCCTCGGTAAAGGAAAACGTAGATCTCGGGTGGTGATATAGGAAGACATAGACTTGCTTTGTTTATGAAAAGATGACACTGCCGTTTCTTTTTATTTAATTAACACTCGTAGTATACAAAACTGGTATTGCCGCTGTAAAATACTGTCCACTGCTGTTAAACTTTGGCGTGGATATGGCACGAAATATAACTATTCTTATTGTCGCTTTCAGAGTAGCGGATCTTAGGTGTGTTGCTAAAACTATTTTGATTCCCTGTTTTGGCGCGATATCTCACACATTCTGCAGCATCTCTCCCTGACCACACATTACGAAAACTCTCGAATAAAATGCAATACTAAGCTGACATGACAAATTTGACTTGATTCCCTTTTTGGCGCGATATCTCACACATCCTGCAGCATCTCTCCCTGACCACACATGACATAAACTGTCCCGAATTTTCCCCAAACAGATCCATTTATAGTCTCAGGCTTCTGAGGCTGCTTCCTTTCCTATTGGTCCATTTTTAGCGCGACTCGACGCGTCTAACTATTTCGAATAAACTTTCAGGGATCTCATTGGTCCAATTTTAATATAAATCGCGGCTTTTCCTCCATGTACCGTTAGATTGTCCTTCTCACTCACTTGGTCACGGCGACTTATCAAATAATGGGACAAAGGCTCTACACCCTCGCTGTAGGAATAATAGCACTGCGACCGGAGAGAGGTAATAAAACTAGGTTTTCTGCCTTCGAAAGCACTATTCCTGTAGCTAAAACTTTCCCTCGTGGACAGTATTTTAACATAGCGCTTAAATTATTTACATTAAACCATTTATAACTCTACTAATATTAGTAACCTAGATAGATACATAATGTTAAATCACCCTTCTTAAAATATACAAGCAGTATTGAGAAAAAGATATTTACATAGTACGATTTAACATCAATAAAAGTTAATTAATAAATTGTCTAGAATTACTGTTTTCGGGCCCGGCCTAGAGTTGCCGTTTCAATTTCCAACAAGAACCAAATGAAACTTTAGTAGTTTCAACCAGAACCAAACACGTACCTGTACATGAGCTACCACAATTACACACATCAAAAGTAAAATACCTTCGCTGTTCCGTCGCAAGTGTCGAACTAGCTAGCTCCTTGGTCAGAGGCGACCAAAATAAAAGAGGCATAATAGAAAACGAGAATCATAAGCGCATAAAATTTCCCTTAACTTTCGATATATCACAGTCCAGAGGGGAAAAAACGGCACAATATTATATACAATTACTATTTTCTACAGACTTGTATTTCTGCTAGTATGATCTTAATAACTGACTTTTAAGAATAGAAGGAAAAAAACAGATAAAAGTTGTTTGGGTCCAAGAGGACCTAATATCACATTGATCGTTTTTCTTCAAATCGAGGGGTGAGGGAGTTATGGAGCCAAACTCGTTATTTTAAATGCAATTATATACTTCATTACGCACTCTTAACTGCTTGTTTAAAAATGAATGCAATCGCAGCGTTGGAGAGCCATAAAACACATTGATTGTTAGCGTAAACACTTTTCTTCAAATAACAAAATATTTTAACAAATGGCTCTCTACATTAAAATGTGGCCTATCTGTTTTAAATGCCTACCCGATATATACCGTTACTCAAGGAAGTATTCGTTCCCACACTACGCAAATTTCTATCAGCCAAATTAAGAGAAAAATATAATTTTTGGACATAAAGATGAAATGGTGACATACTTTACCTGTTTTGGTGGTTTTTCGGATCGTACATATTATCACGTTTTTTAAACTTTTGAAAATATGCCAAAATTGTCACTATTTTGTACGTGGTATTTTTACAATTATCTTACATGGATTGATTAGAGAGATTTTTTTGTGTATTACTTGATTTTGCGGTGAAAATAATATTTTATTTGACTCATGAATAAAACGTCAAAGTTGGGAATTTTCAAAGTTTTTGCCTTAATTCCACATTTTTTGCAAACTTTTCACGCTTCACAAATGTATTTTTACACCAGTTTAAGTCACACGTCGATGAAACTGCACAAAAAAAGAAATGTTCTACCCAACGCGCGAAAGATAATTTTGAAAACACCATGTACAAAAAAGTTGCTATTTAGGCATAGATTTAAAATATATATAACTGATAAAATGAACGATCTAAAAACTGCCAAAATATTTTAACCCTATTACCATTTGATTTTTGTGTCCAAACATTAGATTTCTCCCTCCATCAATTTAGCTGCTAGAATTTTTTTAACTGCTGACGAATAATTTCTTGAGTAACCGACATTACGACAGGGGTGTACTATTTCACCAATACTATTTAAGTTGACAAGAAAATCGTCAAATACGTTTTTAAAAATTCTGATGTGATACATTCACATGACTTTGTCTACCCTCTATCTTTATTACTGGATATACTATCTATCCTTATTAAGGCTTATTTTTCTATCTACTACATTTTAATCCAAATAACCCTTAGAAAAATAGCTGGTTAGCCGCATTACACATACAAAGAAAACATCGATAATCAAATGTTTAAGAATTGGATGCCATATGCTGGCCTTAAAATGTCATACTGCTTCCATGCAATCGCAAGAAATAACTGAAAATCGATGGGACTTTAAAATAATGTCAAGTATTGAGCACTTCAAACCATTAATAAGGGATACCTCCCAAATGGCTTAACCACAAGTAAATTTATGTTTTAAGGATATCTCTATTTTTTGTGTAGTACGCTTTCGTCTATTGCTTAACGTTTAGAAGTTATACAAGATTATTCCTTCCGAAAGTAGAGGTCTTCCTAGGCTATTCCCTGAAAAATCAAGATATACATTTTATTTATAATGTAAATATCTTTCGTATATGTTATTTTAATAAAAAATGTTAGTAAATTTTTATAAAATAAAAATTTTCGAAAAATGTTCCATCTAAAGGGTAGTTGAGATCCGGGGATTTCTTGAAAATCTTCGTGTCAAATACCACGTTTGGTATTTATTCAGACCACAGACATACACAAACACACACGGACATGTTTCCAAAAATGCTTATTTCGATTCAGGAAGCCTCAAAATACGTATTTCCGGTGAAATCTCGACATAGAATTTTTTGGGTGGAATGCAATACTTCCCCTGCTTATATACGAAGTAAAGAAAGTAATAAACAGAAAGGACCTTGACACACCCCTTATCCTCGACACTCAGACCTGAATTGTACACTCAGAAGATAACTTATAGAAAGTAATATATAAATTGGAAATTCCAAATACATTTGGAAAAAAAACGAAAAAAAACTAAGGGATTCTGTCTTATAGGACACGCAGTTTAGGATCAAAATTAGTAGGGGTTAAATAACACTCTCCATCACTCTGCTGATTTGAACTATCCTGAATATATTGGGTCATTTTTAATAAGGCATAAATTAAGAACAAGCAGATTTCAAACTACAAAAGGGCTTTAAAGACTTTAACATATCAACTCTACTACAACTATACAAAGTAATTGTCAGATAGGAATTTCTAAGCATTTAAGCCAGGACGGCAGAAATAAGATTGAAATGTCACTGGACTAAGGGAACGGAGGTCGCAGATAACAAACCATCCCCCGATCCAGCTACCCCGCTTCCATTTATACCGTTCATCGCATTTTCGGGAGGCATTCTACTGGCCTTCATAGGTATGTATAGCAAGGAGGTGTGTGTATCTGTTTACCTTTCTGCGCATGCAATGGTGTCCTGTTTTACATGCACAATTGTATATCATTCAGATATTAAAATTGTTACATGCTGGGGGAGGGCCAGAAGCTTCCCAACAAATTACTAAATTTTGATCACCCCAAAATGCACATGGGGAAGCGTAGCTCACAAACTGCAAGAGGACCGGGACCTTGGTGTCTACATTCAGAATAAGGCGTGAGGTTTGTTAACAAATATACTCGAATCTCACATCACGCACATACCTTTAATTTATTGATAAAACTCTTGGCGGATCTACATTGCACTCGGGGAGACAAAGGAATGAGGGGAGATGCCTCATACACGCGACCTACTTCTTACACACTCACATAAAAAGTGACCCACTCACATACAATTAACGCTATTTATCCCCCTCTCCAATAGTGACTAGGCAAGTTAGCTAGCCAGGATGGGTGTCATACCAGGCAGAGATTCCAACAAAGCCTACTCTCTCTGGCATGGTCGGCGCCAAAGGAGAAGAGTTAAGCCGAAAGAAATAATAAGTCATCGAATAATACTGTTGACAATGCGACACAATAATGCGTCTGGTGTGATTATACTTACTAATTCGCCACAATATGTAACTTGTATCATTCATATATTAATATGATAGCTTTGTTCATCATCACTCATAACATCCATGTTTAAATATATAACTAAATAAAACCGTTTTGTTAAATATCTCCACGAAAAATATTTCAGTGACAACATAGTGTAAAACCAAAATACATTAAACCTTTTACCCTCAGACAGGAAGCATTTACTAGACAGTATGGAATCATCTATAAAATCCAAATATACACCTAAATAAAACACAACTTTGAAATTTCTTCATGAAAAGGTATTTTAATGGCAATATAATGTAAAACAGAAGTATAGTGTATTTTTTTACTCTCAAAGAGGACTCATATTAGAGAATATTTCAATAATCTCTCCAATCTCCATTCTTGTCCAATACCTGATTTAGCCATCTAGGCACTGAAGCAATCCTCGCCTTCTGGGAACACTGTCATGAAATGTGAAAACATATGAGTTTAGAGCCAGTGTTTTTCCAGCACCTAAGGGATTTAGTGCCCAGGCGGCGAAATCACGTATTAGACGAAAATGAAGATTCCACAGATTATTAAAATAATACCTAGTAAATGATTTCAGTTTTACATTATGTTGCCATTTAAATATTTTGGTACAGATACTGTATAAAACAGGATTTTATTTAATTATATATTTAAATATGTTTATTATAAGTGATGGTTAGTAAAACTATTGCTCAAATTAATATATTCATATGTGAACGTTCTAAAACTGTGCTCGTAAAACAGGACGCCACTGCGTGCGCAAAAAGGTCAACAGATAAACACACAACCTCCTTGCTGTACACATTCAACCTATGAAGGCCAGCACAATGCCTCCCAAAGTTGCAGTGACCGCATAAATGGAAGCGAGTGTACAGTCTTTTGGGTTTACGGACAGCACTCGGACCGACTTCTACCTGCGTGTCAGTGTACCTTGATCTCTATTGTTTTACTATATATGTAGTGATATTGGTTTGATTGTTGATAACTTAAAGCCATCTAGTTAATTCTAATACCTAGTCAAGGCAATCACAATCATTCTGTCCCGGTGTAAATGCTAGGTGCTAACGAAGTCCCCAGAAAGAAAATTACAACTTACTGAAATACAACTAATTAAGTGTCGTTTATATACTATAAACGTATAGAATAGGTTAAGACTAAAATGTGCAGATAGAGTTAGGAATATAAAGCCTTTGCGAAACAGTTATAACTTAACAGTAGGAGCGGAAGTAACACGTAGAAAGGATAGATATAAACATGGCCCCAAAATTACCATGGAGTCATAAAGTTGTTACAAAAAAGGAATTCAGAGGAATATCTATGAGGAGATGGTTGATTCAATAACCATAAAGATGATAATGCTGATGATGATGAGCATGGTGATGACTACTAGAAAATTTGCTTATGGAATTCTCTGCTTCATGTCAATGTCATTCACATATTCGAATCATGTATGTGTTGCACTACCATAACACCTCCTAGAAAACTATAGTTGCTTAGGAGTATCACTGATACAAAAACCTGCATTATTTTTAATCCACTTTCATTAAATGTTTACATGGACATTCATGTTAGGAGTGAACTAAAACGTTAATTAAAAAATCATAAGGAACCGAGCGAGTTGGCTCTGCGTAACGTGTGGCTCGCATTCGGGAGGTCCCGAGTTCGATTCCCGTTGACCGCCCTCTCTGACCTTGGGCTTTCCGTGATTTTCTGTGGCAGATAGGCGAATACTGGGATGGTTTCTCATCTAGCATGACTTCATTTCCATAATGTCCCTTTAATTCCGATTCCTTCTCATGTTACACGCGTGCTTCTAGGTTTCGTGGCATATGACAGTGTCGAACAGACGGCGCGAATGTTTGCTTAAAGGAAAGAGTACTTCCTGTGAACAATAGAGAAATACTTTGTCTACTGATCGTTCATCGTCCTCTCTAGGCATCCCCAGCAGTGGGACACGTATTCGAGCCTGGAATTGTTAGGTACTTCCGCGCGTCTCTGTGGCCTGTCGGTTTGCAGGCTGTAGATTTCTGTAGATCCTTCACTTCATCCCTTCCTTCCGGGGGTGAGACTTAACCACAATAGATCTATATGGTTGTAGTGTACGTGGTGTTCCCTTACTATATCTATACCGCATAACTGGCCTATTATTATATGTCTTAAAATATCGGGTCGCGGATTTTGAAGATCTCCAAAGTTCTACGCGCACTATGCAATTCTTATCACAATACGTGATACCAACACGTTTTATTCTTCGTTTATAAATCATTGGAAAAATTCTTGATTAAAAATATCTTTTTGTGTATCTATAACTTTGAATAGGATTTTTACAGCGAATCCATTAAACATGATATATTTTGTTCATTTACTATATCAAATATTGATAATCACTCTATGTGGTATTATTTCACCCTATTATAAACCTGAAAATATTATAAAATGTTTAAGAAAGTTCCTTTCAACCTCAATTAAGAGTTTTAAGACAGTAAAAACATTGCCTGAAAGATGGTAAAAAGGTCCTGAAGTAGAAATGCAAGGAGATGGGTGAATATGGTCTTTGTTAATTCCTAAAAAATTGTAGCAGATAGAAATCACTAAAAACGGTTATATGTGAATTCATACAAAATCTTAGCATGTAGAAATGCATAAGGAATAGGTATAGTGAATTTCTACAAAATCTTAGCAGGTATTTATCTATAAGGAATGGCAATATGTGAATTGCTACAAAATTGTAACGGGTAAAAGTCTGTAAGAAATGGAGATATGTGAAATCCTACAAGATCGTAGCAGGTAGAAATCTGTAAGGAATGGCGACACGTGAGCTCCTACAAATTCGTAGTAGATAGAAACTATGTGAATTCCTACAAAATTTTAGTAAGATAGAGAAGTCTGTAAGGAATGGAATATGTGAATTTTGCATAATCGTAACAGATAGAAATCTGTAAGAAATGGAAATATGTGAATTCCTACCATATCGTGGCAGATAGAAATCTTTAAGGAATGGGGATATGTGAATTCCTGTAATCTTGAAGAAATGAAATATGATGGTATACCAGTATTTTGGAAGCAGGTATACTTTTAAGCACCTCAGACTAAAAGACGTTTTGTACACTTCCTAGTTTCTAACTTAGGGATCAATATCCGCATATTATGAGATATGATAGTCCCTAAAATTTGAAGCATTCTACACAACCTTAATATATAGGTGTTATCTTAATCATACCTTCAGTTACGGAGGGTACTCGGGGCACGGATCCAAATATTGTACCTACGCCCCACGAGGGGGCGTGAGAGGAAGGATGAGGCGGGAGGGGACACCGCGCGGCCGTATCAAGGAATGACGATACAGCAATGATAGTGTCCTAAGTTTCCAGAAGTAGACAGCAGACAGCAGACTGGGGACCCCGATCCACACAAAAGGGGTCTAACGCCTCGCAAGGGGGTTCGGATACCCCAGCAGCCAGTTGAAAGCCGAGGGACGGAGATAGTTCACGTACCACACTGCACCGTAATACCATCACCAACACTTCCGACCTTAAAAGAGACCAACAGGATAAAAGACGAATGAAATGAAGAATGGAACGAAATGGGGGGAAACCACTGCAGCATTCTGAGACGACCCGGGAAAACCCTCGAAAAGACCCATGCATAATCAAGTTGGACGGTCACGGGTATCGAACCCACGACCTCCCAAATTCTGGCCACATACACCGCCTGAGTAGTAGTAGTAGTTGTTAGAAATTTTATTTTGTTGATTGTATAAAGTTATAAAATCATCAAACAAATGGCCAACAAGACTGGGTAAAAAATGTTGGAAACAGTATTAAGTCACAATTTTCAATAACTTCGTAAGAAAATGGCACTTTCCTATTTCATCTCATCAGTAATAAACTGTTTACAGGTTTAAAGTCGATGTACCCTGATCATAGCTAATAGTCAGCTGCCCCGTACACCAAGGGTGGGGAAAGTGCCTTTCTCTCTCGAGTCATCAAATATGCAACACGTACTACACCACTCAGCAGAACATGGAAAACAAATGAATAGACGGCTAGAAAAGAAGTTGCGCCTGCGAGTCGCGCTTTCGCCACCACTGCCGTACACACATTCTGTGTGTATATGACCAGCCAACGGAGGGGACACTCGACACGCGAATCTTGTGCTTACCGTACCCAGGAGGAATAAAACAAATGAAATTGAATTTCATTTATGGATGCACTTTAACTACTGTGATCCTTAGCGTCTAATTCTATATTGGGCGTGAAAGACCGGAAATTTTGCTCAGAGGTCTCTTTACCAATCTTGACTTTCTTTTACGTGCAGTAAGTCTAAGACATTTATACTCGAAGGGCTATCCTAGACAGGACCGGAGCCCAAGTCCCCCTTCTATTCCCAGGGTCCAGCGCTACCCGAGTGGCTCTCCAAACGGTGGGGGTTTCCCATGAGGCCAATGTCTAGAGGCTATAAGAGCCCCCCCTGCTGACGCAGGAGATGGAAGCGGATACGCCACTTACGCGCGTCACACCCGAAGGGCGACTACCGATAACGTCGGTGGGGCCGACAGCAATCTAGCATGCCGTCTACCGGCTCTCCAGGGCGGTACCGAAGGACATTGAGGCGTCTCATAACCCCGGCTGCATGGAAAACCATACAGTCGTACCAATCTCCCACGGGTATCGTGAACCACTGCCCCGTCGAGACCAACCCAATCCGAACGGTTCCCTGACGAGAGGGGCTCGAGCGTTCAGTAAGTCTAAGACACGGGATCACCGGACTTACTCCCCTTCCGAAGGAAGCCATGCTAAGGATTTTTACGCTCAAAAAAAAAAATCCATCGTCCTCCGCCGGGTTTGAATCCGCGACCCCCGGAACTAGAGGCTAGCATGGTAACCACTACACCACGGGTAACGACCCCAGGAGGAATGATGAGGTGACTGAACCGCAGGAGGCTGCAGTCAGGCCGGCGGACAGAGATGCACAATGGTCCATAATTCCAAACTTGATGACCCAGTCAAACCGCGGGCTGCTCAGAGAAGCCTGTCATTTGGCAGGGCCGAGGAGAAATTTTCAAAGAGCAAGCATCTGCGCCATCTGTGCGACAACGACCGACACCGCACAACCCTTAAGCCTACCTGAAGCATGATAAGAGAAGTGAAGTGATAGGAAAAGAGGAAAAGGAAATTCATGGTAGAAGAGAAACCACCTCAGAGTTCCATTTACCAACCAGGGAAAACCACCTAAAATATATGTTCAGAGTGGAATTGAATCCAGGACATTCCGAACGCAAACCTCGCACGTTACCCCACAGCCATGTCGCTAGTGTACATATCTTCATCGCTATGGAAGTATTTCTTGTTGCTTGTCAGACCTAAGGATAAAAAAGTTGATGAATTTGGTGACTACACATGTGCAAGCATAGAAAGTACTTTTCTATCAGGCATTGTGGTTTATTTTTCCATACACTACCTGGGAAGCTTTCCATGCAGACGATAATGCTAATTGTTATTATCACATTAATTTAGGAGGATTCTTAGAGAAAACAAGCATGTTCGTAAAACGACGAAGTGCAGCAAATAACAGCGGATTTATAAAAAAATAGACATATATTTAAGAAAGAAACGCTTCTTCAAGATGCGATAAATGAATGTTCACGTGGGCGCATCACAAACTTTCATTGTCTCTGTGGTCTGATGGTTAGCGTCCAGTTCATAAACATTTGACTATGTCTATTCTCTTTGTGTCTATAACGAAATTTGTAATGTAGCTATTTCTGCAAGGGTTTATTTGGATTAAATGTAGTAGATAGAAATATATACTTTAGTAAGAATAGTCTGTATATCCACTAATAAATGTTAGAGAGTAGAAAAGGTCACGTGAATGTATCACATTTTGTTTTGTGTTCTTGCACAGGACGTGGAATTTTAGTCATCACATAGTGACGCGCTTTTTAAAAATCTGACTGTGACTTTAGCCTACCATATTCTTCTTACACCTAAATTAACAAGAAGTAGACAGAAGAAAAAACTTTGGAAAAACGTTATGTAGAGAAGCGGTAGAAAAAGTCATGTAAATGTAACACATCAAATATTTTTTTTTATTTAAACTTTCCCCGTTAATGTGAAAGGCTCATAATAACTGTTAAAATATAGCTTATAATAATATTGTTAACATATTAAAGCCGTAAAGTGACGTCAATCACAGCTGTTCATTTGACTGTGCTACAGATGAGCATCCATACGCCACTGCTCGCCTTGTTGCTATAAGCTGTTTGTAAACAGCATAAGGACTGGAGGGCTTGAGTCTGCACATCAATGGCTGCCGTACAAGGATGAAGGCTCCCAACTAAGAGATTAGCTTTCGGAGAAATTCCTTGATCTAGGATGCAGTATTCATTAACTGCACAGCGACTTTAACTAAGGTTGAATGGCTTTAGCTTAGCTTTGCATGCAAGGTTTCAGATAATACCGAAGCTTCGTGATAAACAACCCATGGTCATAATCTGAATTAAGTTTGAGTCTGCAAAGAGAGAGCAGTTACGAGGACTTGTGTAAAACCATTAGCTGAAGGGAATCTGCATTCAGCGTGTTTGCACATAAGAGGATTTTACAGCATGACTATATGAATATCTAAACACGATAAATTACTTCAATCCAACAATACAGATTTGGTTAAACACAAAATGTGAGAGTACATTTTACAGTTTGTACCATAAGCGTTTTTTCTGCCATGGATAAAAAAAACTTCATTTTGAAATATAATGAAAACCTAAATTAACTTAAAACCGGGAGCATTCATAATATTACAACCAATAAGTCGGAAACGACTTATGTTAAGAAAATAACTATTTTACATAATACTATCACGAGATCCAAATTTTCCATTTAGTAAGTTCTTGTCGATTTCGTATTTCTTCCAAGTTACAAAAAGATATGAATGAAAGAATCCCACTTTTGATTTATGGTTAATTTTAAATTTGATATTTTACACGTGTCTGATATGAACATAACAATTTAATTAAGAATAAGATTTGCTACGTTCACATAAAATTCTCTACCTACTATTTTTACTTGTGTACCTCTTCAAAATCTATTCTATCTGCGTCATGACAAATCGAGACAAGCATTGGTAGAAAATAGATGGTTTCATTACATTTTTTGTTCACGTATACGAGGGACACAGGAGACTGAAGATTTAATCAAATCTCAAAAAGCGGGTTGCTATATGCTGGTTTTGAAAATACACACTCCTTGCATTACATTACGGGAAACACAAGAATGTGGCCAAGCACTTCAAAAAATATAAATGTTGGAAAATTCAAATCAATATCACAGAATAATTAATATCAGAACACATTTTTCAAGTTCTCTGCTTCCATTAGAACTACATTTTGCGACAGTAAGCTTTTTATATCTCTTGTAGTTTACGAGGTTATATAATTATTATATACATAATCTGGAAATGAACCACAAAGGTTAATATCATATTGTGCTTAGTTTCCACGGTTGAATTAGATGGTTTGTTACGTTGTTTGCACCACGCTTTGGGCGTCAATTTGAAGTAGGTAGTATTGAAGGAGTTGTATTATATTTCAACTGTTGGGGAACCTAACTTGTAGTAGTTGCAACCGCACGTATAGTAAATAGTTTCCGATAGCCTTCGCCCAAAAAATGTACTTTCAGATGGCGTTTGCCTAAGTTTAAAGAAATATTAACTTTGTATTTTTACTGTTTCTTTAAATATTATATATTTATGTTTGACTCGGCTGCGTCAGTCTTATTTTAGAGACATGGATATTTTGGCATGGCGTGATGCGACAAGAATGTAGGCATACACAGATTTTAAGTTTTAATTCACTCCTTTTTATTAATCCTTGACACAAATTAAATACCACTTCACTGATATCGAGAGCTGCGAGATTCTTTTATTTAATACTTGCATTCATTAACACGTATACTATTTTAGTCTCACACGAATACGTATTAAATCTATCAAGGACGCACAAGCAACCGGTTACTAACACTGTCCGCAGGCAACTGACTAGATTTCAACCGTCTTAAACTTGTAAATTTCTGTATTTGAAGTCTCCGATTGGCTATTTTTACTCCAATAGAATACCTGCATTTAACTTGGGCTTTTTCTGGTTGTTGATTACCTATTTTTTATAAACTGTCACTAAAATGACATTAATGCTTCCAAGAATCACAAATAGCATTTAAACTCTCAAACCTCATTGTTACCTCATTGTTAGCAAACTTTAACTTATTATTCTCACAGCTCCTACATTATTGAATTACGTAATATATTTACATAACATTTTTTACACATTGATACAATAATATAAGCATATGCAATGACTGTTACGTACATTTTACAAATTATTACATGCACATATTGCTTCAAGGTGGGCTGTTATTGAATTTACATATTATATAATTAGACTGAAATTATTTAAGTGTTAAAAATACTGCCTCACGGTAGATGGCACTAAAGAATGACATCAAACAAAGATCCCTAGCACACAGCTCATGGCCTGAATCCCATCCATGCTATAACAGACATTCAAAGCGTGCCTCCATGGAATGCAATGCACGCGTTCATGGATTGCCTTACTCGTTCGAATGTTCCGGATTGTGTCCGAATATCTTCACAGGCTACGTTGAAGGGTCTGAACATCGGGAACAGGCTCACCGTACACAATGATTTTTGATGCTCCCACAAGTAAAAATATATGGGGTTTAAGTCCGGTGATCGAGGAGGCATCCAACGTCTAGGGAAGATGTTAAGACGTCGGCGAACATTAATGTGGAAGTGGTCTGGCACTTCATCCTGCTGCATTCATATTGATTTCGTAGGCACATTCTGCAGCAATGGAGGCAGAGTGTTTTATAGGAGGTCCATATACGTTTTTCCGTTCAGGCTTTGTGGTAAAAGAACTGGTAAAAGCAGGCAGTAGCCAACATTGATGCTGAACCGCTTTTGAGGAGAAGCTTCATTCATTTCGTGAGGATTTTCTGTAGCCCATAGTTGACGATTATACAGGTTTAAAATTCCATCTCTACCAAAGGTCAGTTTATTGGTGAAAAGGACTGAAAACAGAAATCCCATAATGGTGATGACCTATTGAACAAGCCAGCAGCGTAATCTTTCATGTGAAGGAAAATCCTCCAGTGATAATCCCTGAACAGCTTAGAGGCGATAGGGTTAATACCGATTGTTATATAGATACAGATAACCGTCCTTTGGCTCACACCATGTTGGTGGGCCAATTGCCTGGAGTTTATACCAGGTTGTCTTCAATATCACGAACATATTCCTCCAGATGGGGTGTACGCACAGTCCGTGGCCGCCCTGAATGTTCATCTGTCCCATAGGAACCATGATCACACAAACACCGAAAAGTGGCTCCAAATGTTGTGTGAAATGGCTGGTGCTGTCTGGCAGGGTACATGGTTCGGTACATCCGTGCTGTCTCTCGATCATTTCCACCTGTTTGACCATACACGAACACCATCTCAGTTTGTTCCTGGAAAGAATACCGGACCATTGTGCTTCTACGCTGCTTACATCACACTATCTGCAACACAAAAGATGCACACTGCAAGTTATGAGAGAATGTCGTCAGTGCCATCTACCGTGGAAACTATGCATTTGCAGACACAAGGTGATATAAACCTTTGTGTTTCATTTGCAGTCAGGAATCACCATTGAAATGGAGAGGACTCTACAGGCTATTCTAGAAAATTCAAGATATATATTTCATTAATGATAGAAAACTTTTAAACTATGGATTTTAATAAAAACCGTCCGAGTCACTTCGAGTAAATGAAAACTAGCGACAGACTTTACATGTGAAAGATAGCTTGGTGTAGAAGATTTTCTTTGTGTAGTACATTTGTCGTATCTATCGAACTAGACATGAACTTTGGCTCGATTTTGAGCTTTACTGTTCACAGACAGACTACAATGGCGCGCACACACACAGACATATACACGCACATACACACGCCGCAGACCTTTCTCTGAAACTGCTTCTGCTGGGTTCAGAAGACTTAAAAGGCAGAATTCCGGTGAAACCTCTATACTGACATTTTTTGTACAAAAGGATACTTCCACTACTTACCATTCGTGCTAGAGAAAATAAGTGTTTTAGATGTTTTGGGAGAATGAAAAAATGAATGTGTTCGACCAATACATTTTACTTTTATATATAAACTACAAATAAATCTTACGGAAACTTATTTTTCTATTTACTTTATGTTAATCGAGATAAACGTTTGCAGGGATAGCTCATTATACGTGTCGATACGTGCTGGTTTTGAAATGAGAGCTTCATAGGCTATTCCCACAAAATTCAGGTTAAACGTGTTATTATTGAGTAAATATCGTAAATATGTGGTTTTGAAATCAAAATCGTTAGAGCCATCTTTGGAACGTAAAAGAATAAAGAAAACCTTTCCAAGTATACAGTAGACTAACCCATTGGGATGGCTCAGGCGGTAACACCAGTGTCCTCCATTCGGCAGGTCCTGGATTTGATTCCTGGTGACAGCTCACTCTGGTCCTTGGGTTTTTTCGGGGTTTTACCGGGTCTTGAGGCAAATGCTGGAGTGGTTTCATTCGTCCCAAAATTTCTTGTCCCTCCATTTCGTTCCATTAATCATTTCATGCATCGTTCACTCCGTAAGGCCTGTTACAGGTTTGGAAGTATCCACTATAGTGTTAGGAAAAAGGTTGCTCTCTCTAGACTTTCTCCGTCCCTCAGCCTTCGGCTGGTTGCTGGGGTATAACGACTATCCTTTGGAGGGGGGTACGTTGGATCCAGCGAGGGCGGAGTCCGCGGTTGCCTGTCCGACTGCCAGGGCATCTCAAACTGGAAACTGTGAGGACCTTGCCGTTTCTGTGCCGTCACTCTTGGTTCAGGCCGCGCGGTGTCTCCTTTCATCTCATCTTTCCTCCAGTGGGCACCCTCTCGTTGGGCGTCGGTACAATATTCACATTCCTGGATCAATGCCGACTCCCTTCCGCTTCACAATCCAATCCAATTTAAAGAATAGACTAGGTATAGTTAATCCCCTTGAAAATCGTATTGCCATACTTTCAGAAGGTGCAAAACGTCTAAGTATAGTATTTATTAGCAATTCGTTTTCGAGTAAAAAACACACCCTAAACTTTCTTAAAGTACCTTTTACCAATTAAGGGAACCTCAGAAATCTATTTAGGGTGAAATACTGATGTAGAATTTTTGGGTAGAGTACAAAACTTCCTAAAGCAGAACAAAAGTTTTCCATTTAGAGGCTTGATAGTGTTAGGTGTAAATAGAGAGCAAATATAGAACAAAGGTCTGCATTGTTAATAGTCTCCAACTTCTCATCTATAAGTACAGATACATGCGCACTTTCTTTTTCATTCATCCTTTACTTTTTTATACTGCAGTACTCTTTAAAACGCGTACAGCAAACTCTGGATACTGAATTTTCACATGAGTCCAGTTCTTTAAAGCACTAAGAAATGTTTCGCTATTCGTCAATATCTAGGAAAATGTCTTGGGAAGCAAGGTGCGCTGGTAAAGAAGTCCGGGATCTAAAGCCCAAAACGAACAATTTCCTTCTTTTAATATGTGTTCCTGACGTTACAATTATATATTATATACATTTATTTATTTATTTACTTTGTGCTGAATTCAGAATGTACAATAAATATATTTGCCTTGCAACAATTTTTAAAATATACATCTTTCAAAGCACAACTAAACACCAAGCGGACGTAATGAAAGTATTTGCGCCATAAATTCTTAACATCACCATTTACACAAATACATCAGTTTTCAATTCTGATCTTCCCGATTTAGTTACTTATAGTTGCACTGTGAAATAACCTTACACTTTAAAAATTCCTCCCCACTTGAAAAATAATTTTAGTTTACAATTTTAATTGTATATTGAAAATGCTTTATTTGTTTATTTGAATTTTCTCTCTGCATTTGCTGGCATAGCAATGAACTGAATTTCTAGATTCACTCAATATTTATTAGAACTCAATTTTAACAAACGTGGAAATAGCCGCACTTCTAAATTAAAATTCTCCTAACTGTGTGCTCCAGCTGAGTCAGTTTCTCGGCATCTGACCGAGTTCTCTCTGCAATCGGCTGAGTCTCAGGAGGTAGTTTCACTCCTGGCCACTTCAGTGCTGCCGCCCTATGAATGGCCGAACCATCTGCCAGTAACGTTGACGCAGAGAAATCCACATTGGTGTCTTCGTGAATCATAGCAACGAGTCGAAACCTGGATTCTGCACAGATGTTGCTTGCATCTCTGACGAATAGCTTGTGATGGGGAAGACAAATAGGCTAAAGCTCCTCTCCTAATTGTAGAGAGACCAAAAGCATTGGATTTCTCGCCGATGTATTACAATCATGCGATATGCTCTATCGATTCTTATTTCTACTAATCAATCATATAAAACGTTACTTTCCTATCCTATGCATATTTATTATTGCACATATCCGTATTATGTATGGTTTTGAACCTGTAAAGGAGTATTTAAACATAATACAACACGATTCTGTTTGAAAATAAGGTAGAGACCATTTTCGATGCAACCATCAATAATGCTTTTAGTACAGGGTAATGATAGCAGGATTTGTTTGAGTGTTTAAAAATCTCCATACACTTTCGTGCAGTATAAGAAATATACTTACATTTTTGTTCCTCTACCTATAGAAGGTTATACCATCAGAAAATTCTATATTGAAATATCAGTGCAAACATCCGGAATAACAATAGGAAAACGTAAACTCGGATAAATACCAAAATTGGTATTTAAGTTCAACAGCTTCTAAAGATACGACACTTAGATTTTCAGGAAAATCTCCCTTCCCAAACTGTCCTCAATATGGGAAATATTGCGTTATCTTTAATCTATTTAAAATGGTTCTAATGATTTTGAATAAAACAACATGCATCTAATATGCATGATTAATGAAATTTAAATAGTTTTCTATGAAAGTTCCATACCAAGTTTTGTATTATATTGTGTAACTTGGAAACCATAACGGATAGCCGTAATTTTGTGACGAAAAAACCATCGTCATCTCTATCGCTTCCGATATATGGCCTATGACGTCCTGGGGTTATCTTATTCCACCAAGCGATGACTGGGTGGAGGTGGAGGCACTCAGAGGACGGAGTCCATTATCTCCGATGGTAGGGCGAGGATGAGGATGGGTAGAATGGGCGAACTTATAACTTGTATTGTGAACACATAACCATGTTGGGCCTTGTGGGCCTCCACATGAATAATCCAGGACTGAAGGCGGGGCTAAGGCGGACTTAAATCGCCACCCAGAGACGGGAATCGAATCCTAATACCTCAGGTCTGGAGCTGGAAGAGAAACTACTGCACTACTCCCGCGCCCATCAGGGGAAAAAGTGTAAAGGTCATGAAAATATATAACATATGCCAAATAAAATTCTTCTTAACGTTAACCTGTAACATTCTTTTTACTGTTGTAAGGTTACAGACAAATGGAGGGGCTCCAGAAACCTGAGAAAAGCACCGCAAGCAGGCGCTTGTGCTTCTACTGTGACCCTCGGGATGGAAGGATGACCAGAGGGACTCGAAGGGCAACCAAATCTGGATGACAACGGGCGCAAGTATGGGCGGGGTCCCTAATGCTTACGGATTTAATACCTCGACGCCGTCCGAGTCCACTCTATTAGGCACAGAGCCTCTGGGGGATTTCCGAAGGAACTTCCGCCCGAAAGCACTAGAAGTACATTCTATTCAAGCAATCCTTGAACGAGGTCAGGATGAAACTTCAATAGAGTACACAGACACCATCCAGGCGCAAACCTCCAAAAACAGTCACCAGGTCCTAGAAAACTGCACCGGATGACAAGGAAGATGATGGGTACACAAAGTGGGGAGCTGGAGAGTCGTGGCAAATAAACTACTCCAGTATTCACTTACCTACGCGGGTAGCCACAAAACACACACACACAGAATAGAGTGTTCGGTCACCCAGGATCGAACCCGGACCTCCCGACTTCGAGACGTACACGGTAACGCGGCGCCACCTCGTTCGGTATTTTTACTGTGAGTGCGTCATCTGGCGGATGTAGTTGAAAAATTCAGATTCTTAACTTTCTTTCTTTCTACTACGTGAACGTTTTACAAGAAATGAACATTTGATTACAGTTTCCACATTTTCTAACTCATTTTGAAATGCAAAAACTTATATTGAAATACGTAACGTAGACACCATTGGTATATGAAGTCCTATGCGTGTATCACGTCCAATTATATAACTGGTCTTTACAATTTCGAAGCTATAATAATTTTAATTTTAGTATACCTGTCCTGTGCATCTGAGAAGTATGTTTTTCATTTAGCATAATGGTATGGATCGTCAATATTCAGGTTTCACGATAAACGCCATTTCTTGTACGCAAAAGGAGCTAAATTGCAAGTCTTACATACCCCTGAACTGACCACGACTTAAGCTCTACATTTTGTTTCTGCAGATTGTCTTGACAATGGCCATTTAGATTTCGGAAAAGTTGAGTCGAGGAAAGCAGCCTCCAGAGAAGGTAGTTTGAAGTTCTAACATGAAAATATAAAAATGTTCAAGTTTTGCTAAGTTATAACTTTAATGCTTCTTCAGTTTTAATTTTGTGAAAATTACGCTAATTAAACAGCCAACAAAAAATAACAAGTAAATAAAGGCTAAAAGTCCCATTATAAATCATTTCGTAGAAGTAGAAGAACCTTATTTGCATAAATAACTAGAAATGTAAGTGAAGATATTTTAAGTGTAACATGCATGACTGCATAAAGGCTTGAAAGGTACTACATATTTTAGTGACCCACCACGTTCCCAATTTATTCCTGAAGATGTCTATGATGAGAAGGACCCTACTTCGGAATCACGGAAGATTTTAGCTACTCACGTTGACGGTGTATTTATTACTGAGTGTATGCAAGGGAAGATTCTGACTCGTGTACGAGATGATGGGTAAGAGACATCGCAGACAAGCAGCAGCTTCATCTGAGGCAGAGGCAGTCGCAGGGGCTGCCATTCTCCCAGCAGCACCGCCGACTAGCGAACTGACCGTCGTCACGTCCAGTGCTACCTACACTCCACCCCTGCAGCTAATGTAGAGCCAAGCCAGTCGCTCGCCATCCGCCGGCAGTAACACAGCAGGTCTCGTTGGAAACGCTATTAGCACCATCGGCGCTTCAACGACGCGGCAGCTCCACAGCAGCTGACCACACGTCGCCTGGATTTATCGGTACTCCTGCCGGAATCACCACCGTCACCACCTATGCGCATATGTGACGACGGCGCCGTCACCACAGCCACCGCCACGATCAATTGACAGCCACCCGGTGATACCGGCACACCACCGCCAGTAAAACAGCTCCACCGAAGGGCGCGGACGTCTCAGCGTCGTTGCCGTGAGTATTCACCCACACATGACCCGTCAATTGCACCAGGAGGAGGCGCAACGCAGTTGTCCATCCCTTGTCTAGGCTACATAATACACAACAGCCGAAGACCGCTCCACTCGTACGCCTTTTATTCCGAGACAACGCGAACTACGCTTTATCCACAGGTATAGTGCTTCTTGGCCGTATCTTCAGGATTGAAACCAGTTGGAAAGCACGGGCACTCGTGGTGTAGGTGTTACTAATTTGGTTCCGAGGCGGACCGCTATATTTTATGCCGAGTACCACTACTGTGGCGCACCGAAATGGACCTCGGCCTGCAAGCGGCATGGCCTAATGCGAAGGAGGAGATTTTCAAGCTGCTGCAGTTGTGACCACTATACCTGTTAGGACTTTATCCGCTATACCCCAGCTAATGTAACCACACTGCCAAGCAGAGTGACGCCAATCGTCGCACCGATCGTTAATAGCCGTGACCATAACTTCCGGTATCCCAAATGCCCGTGAGCCATCCTGCCCTCACGACGCTGGGCGCCATCATTCATAAAATACAGGTCGAATCAGACGCCATCTCCAGACTCAGTTAACGCCTAGAAGGGCTGAGGCTCACAGCCAGCAAGCACCTTGCAGCATTATAACTAAACAGCACTCCACCAATAGACAGCTCGCCACAGCACTCACCAGCTTCACTAAACTCCAAATACTCATAAGACAAGATGATCACCTGCATCAGTGACCAAGTTGCAGAAGTAAACCAGGAAGTTCTCGCCTCTGTACAACGTATGCCACCATCCAACAGACCAACTCAGTATTTTCAACCTGGGTTGACATCTTCACTAGTCAACTACAGTCCACACGACTTCTTCGGCAGCACATAGACTCCAAGCCAAATACGCATCATTATTTCCTAGAAACAAATCAATTTATTCCACCCCAATACCACACACGCACCATTAATTCTATTCCAATGTCTACATAGGATTACAATAAAAAAATTTCTTTTCCATTTCTTTTCAAATTCTATTATTTTAAATTAATTTAAATCTACATGGTTGTAAGTTGGGCATTAGCCAAGCTTGCAAGGCGGAAACTACACCTACTGGTTGTTGTACTGAACTCAGTCCAACCTTCACCTTGGAATACGCGGGTTCTTTAATGCGGTACCGCTGCAAATCCTCTTCCCTCCTACTCCGCCACGGAGTTTTTTTTTGTGGGTAAATAGCTTAAGGAATGGCGATTTAAGGGAATAGTTGAGTACAGAATCAGTACGCTTTAGTAAAATAGTTTACAATATATAAAATTGAACTGAACATTATAGCTAAGTATGGATGGTCATCGGATGACAAGTCTCACAATCTCATTCTCCGAAAGGTGCTTTAATAAGTAACCTATTTTCTCCTGCACTCCAAGAAAGGAAACAAAAGTATGTGGAACCCTTGCAGGGTTCTGATTTAAATACAATTGTGTGCGCGCGTGTGTATGTATGTGTACGTGTATGCGTGCACCTTATCACAGTTTCAAAGTTAGCAATCATCTTAATAAACGAAGAGCAAACAACTATTAAAGGTGTCGCGGTCTCATCGTGTTATCTTTTTGCTGAGCACCTGTCATTGTATTACTAGTTCGAATTTTGAGTTCTTTGTCCTCCGGCTAGCTATTATTACCCAGTCGAACAAATCTCTTGAACAGGGTGTGTAAACATTAAACGCATAAGTACTAAAGGTTAAACGGATTTACCAAAGAAAGCCCAAGTCACGTGGCGAATTCAAAACACCACCCAACTCGCAATTTGAAGGAAGCACGACCCAACCCCAAACTGGAGACGGTGGCGCCTACCCTAACTCGTGAACAATCACAAGAGAGGGATACCATCAAAGACCCTGGCCGCCGGTCCTGATAACTTTTAGAGTAAAAAACAGGAGACTGTACGCGGGAAAACATATGTGACTGATATAGTGGCACAGTAGGTACTAGATTTAAGATATAAATAGAACCCAGGTTATACAGCAACTGAGTGTAGTGATTGGAAATTGATTAGTCAGGTGAACGATGCTGAAACCTAAAAGCATATTACTTTTTTAAATGAAACTATATATTATTCATTCTAGTGGTGGTAGTAGTTACTTAGATACCGACTTACCTGCATATTAAAATTATTACAATATTCTGGCGCTGTGTTTAATCTAGCTGTAATGGGCTATTTCAGAGATTTTGGAAGAATTTGCATTTTTAAAGCAATTTTATAACACCTATTCTTCTAGTTCATTCGGCATTACAGCACAGTCAAGGATAAAGGGCAAGAGATTCTATCGATATTGCGCAAACGAAATTTTCAACGTTCATTGTTTAGGTGCTAATCATTACCTGCCAAAATCCTAGCTTAATCTCGGCGCGGTGTTGTATTGAGCCTGGTCTTGAAAGCTCTGGTACGCATTATATACACCGATGAAGTCTTCCTTACCCCGACAAAGAGTTAATTATAGTAAATCCTCTTGCGGTAGCATCACAATACACGCGCCACAGGTGAGAAAGGGCAATATCTCAGGGAATTAGCACTAACAACTACGGCAATAGAGGTTACTTATTATTGCTTTTATCACCAGCGCTCTGAATGACACAGTTTTAAACCTCACTTCTATTTTGTCGTGCCATAATGTGGAGGATTCGATTCCCGGCGAGCGCCCACTCTGTCGCATGGATTTTTTTTCGGGTTTTTCCCGGGCCGTCAGGTGAATGCTGGATTGGTTTCCTTCATCCCCCGAATTTCCTGTTATTCCATGTCGTTTCATTAATTATTTCATTCATCCTTCACCACGTTTAGTTTGTTTCGAGTTGGAAGTGTCAACGATGGTGTTTCGGTGCCGTGTGTCAGGGAATAAGGATGCTCTCTATGAACTTTCTGCATCCCCGGCCTTCGGCTGGTTGTTGGGGTATAAGGACCGCGCCCCTGAGGGCGTTAGATGTCGTGTGCAGTGTGTCCCTGGTCTGCATGTTCAACTGTCGGGGCATCTATAATTGGAAATTGTAGGGACCCTGTTACTGCTGTGGCGTCACTTCTGGTTCCGGCCGCCCATTGTCTTTCTTTATCTTATCCCTATCTCTTGTGGAAGCCTCCTCGTGAGGCATCGGTATAATAGCCGGATTCACCGGATCGGTGCTGACCCCCTCTGCTTCACAATCCAAACCAATCGTTCCTTTACGACTGGATAATTGCACATAGATTCAATAACATATCAGGCGATTAAAGGGGGCCAGTGAACCTATCAAGGGATTATTTATGTTCGAGACAGAATGTATTAATAGTCTAACATACCTCGGGAATGGTGTACGTTATACGGGATAGCTCTTCAAAATATTAAGCCAAAGGTTATGAAAGTACCTTGGCAAGGGAAAGGTAATACAGACAAAGGCTGAAAGAAAAATATGTTAATTAACGTAACTGGCTCATTTATTCACCGCATTACACAGATTAGATATCCTTTTACATATGCATGTGTATGTATATGTTTTTAAATATCTTGTATGGTAAGATGTGTACTCTCTTTTCTTCTACTTCATCCAAGCTTACACTAGCCCGCACTCATTTTCCTTCTTGAGTTCGTTGCAGACGATTGACTAAATGGACAGAATCAAGCTGTTTGAATGAAATAGAAATCTACCTAATACAGGTAAAAATATGATGTGTTGCATTCACATTACTCTCCATACTTACCATTCTACAAAGTATTCTTGTAAAAGCTTGTTATTCATGTACTTCTGTTAATCGAGATAAACTTTAGATTTGGTATTTAAGTATTTCCTTTTAGGATGTTGTAGGTAAAACGAGAATAAATCAGATTTTTAAAGAACGTGTCCCTATGTAATGACCGAAATTGCATAGTGTTTGTATGACGACAAGAAAAAAACAAATATCCACTTCCGAGTTGAGAGTATAAATATTTGAGAATGCAAACCAGTACAAGGAATATCTCGGAAATGGTTAACTTTACGAAAAGAAAATAATTAAAATAACTAAATAAATAAATACACCTAAACTCAATCTAAGTACAACGTGTTTGCCTCTTACTACGAAGAAGCATTTGTACCCAACAATGTTGACAACGACGAGAACATAACAGATATCGTAAATTATCTCTACGAAAATATCCATAAACCAACTATCTCGAACACGATAAACGGTTCTTCACAAGAATTGGCGTACTTCGTTAAAAACTTCCAAAACAAACATCCTCGTTAATAATCGGTTACTTCGCTCGATCTTTCATAAACCAAAAAAATATACCTGCCATCAAGCAATGGGCCAATTGGCCTGTTATTCATGTTCTCAACATTATTTGAAAAATTTATAGTAAAACGGTTATCATACTTCGTCCATGTAAATAATATGATTCCAGCATTTCAGTTTGGTTTTCGTCCACGACACTCAACCGTTCATGAGCTGCTAAGATTCACTGAATGCATCAGAGAATTATTTGTAGAAAAACAATATATTACCGCTGTTTTTCTTGATATACCTCAAGTTTTCAACACACTTTGGCATTATGGCTTAATGTTGAAGTTGCACAGAAATAGAACTCCTAATTATTTAATTAAGATAATTCAAAGCTTCCTAATACACCGCCAATTTCTAGTGCTCATTGAAGATTTTATATATCAACTACTCGATCAATCACAGATGGAGTTCCACAAGGATCAATGTTAGCACCAATTATTTTTAATATATTGAACTACGATCTCCCGAGTAGTATGTCGTACATCTCTACAGCTATGTATACAGATGATGCAGTCATATTTCGTTTCCATAGCAATCTAAATGAAGCCATCAGTCATCTACAATTATCCTTATCTCTATTAACTGAATGGTTATCCACCTGGTGTGTCGCATTAAACACCGATAAAACCAAAGAAAAATTATTCTCTTTAAAACACTTCCACGATCCGCCTTCATTATTTGTTTAAGTAAACAACTTCTTAGGCTTCGTTATGAAGCCGCAGTAAAGTATTTTGGGCTATTACTTGATAAAATCTGACTTGGTATATATAAATAATTAATACGTCCACGTCTTTCATTCGCTGCTCCTGTATGGAGCACCGCTAGCAAGACTCGCATTCAACGGTTGCAAGTCTTCCAGAATAAATTCCTACGAAAAGCCACATATGCTCCTTGGTTCGTTGGAATTCTCCCTCTACAGGAATATATTAACGCCCTCACACAATAATTCTTCTTCAATATACTATCTACAGTACCTGGAGCTCACACATATAACTTTGGAAACAGAAGACATCAAATAAACAGAAGAAACGAAAATGTTCTCAAGATCTGCTCAGCGATTCCGAAGACAATGACTACACATAACCTTCAACACCATATTTTAACCATACAATTGTTCACTCGCTGATTCAGTACATCAGTTACTATCGGTGTATATAATTGTATATTGTCATGTTATTTTATATATAAAATGTTATACTTTTATATTATATATGTCTCATTAACTTATGTTAGTGGAACCTACAGCCAAACTCAGTAAGTTATTATTATGTTAAACTAATATTTCATCATAAGCTTTTAAAGCAACATTTGCAAGCTGATCCGTTAAAAAGTATAAAATAAACAAATTATTTGCCAATAAATTCTATGCTCTAACGAGATCTATGTACATTTTTGGTGTAATAATATTTTATCTATCTCTTACGGATTACCAATTAAACAAAAGTCATTCAGAATAAAAAGGATTTACCAGGCTATTCACAGAAAATTCAGGGTATATATTTAATTGTCGTAAGAATATAAAGCATACTAGGACATTTAAATCAAAGTCGTTAGTCATTGTTATAAAACCACAGTTTTCGAAAACATTTCCATGTAAATACTAGTTTGGGTACGAAACTTTCTTGAAAATCTTCGTGTCGCATCCTTCTAAGATGTTGAACTAAGTTGCAACTTTGGTATCTCACCAACTATTAGTTTTTGAGGTGATACACACGCGCGCGCGCGGACCATTCTCTAATTTTTTGGTGGGTGGAGGAATTAAGCGATTCTCTAAACATGTATTCTCGCTGAAATGTCGGTATCGACTTTTTGGGTGGAAATTCAAAGCTTCTTCTGAAGTAGAAGAAACTAAAGGAAGTTAACTGAATCAGTTTGAGGGAGAAATTCATAGTGACTAGCAAGCAAGAGATTAGCGTATATTAGATGAAAGAAAGAAGACAAATGCACTTTAAGGAGTACCTGTTTTTAAGGTAATGCATCCATTCCATGCTTGGACAATCCAGATTATGTAAGATATCTTGACGAAATTCCTATCAGACATTACATAAAGTAACGGTAATACCTATGCCAGGTTTCAAAATTCTAGCTTTCATGGTATTTAAATATTAATTTTTGTTGTGTAAATTCATTGTTCTAACAAAAACATTCCCATTAAACATTCAGTTTTTACAGTAAACGAGTTTACAAAAATATCCATTATATCAGTGTTTTATATAAGCTCCTAATTATTGTCAAAAGTTATTGCTTTTGTACTCTGCAAAACTCCTATTATATAAAAACTTAGTAATTCATTTTTCAAGATTGGATTGTTATTTCAAAGAGGTATATGGTCATTTTAAATGTACTTTTGAGATACAATGCAAAATTTTGGTTGTCTCGTAGCTCAGTCGGCAGAGCATGTGACTGCTGTGCGAGGGCTCTGGGATTCAATTCCCGGCTGGGGGGTAGGAACTTTTCTCCAGCCAAAATTATTCCCCGACCTCCCGAGAGTCTGGAAGTATGAATAAGAGTGTAAATGTGTGTGTGTATGTGTGATCTAATGAAAAACCCAAGGTTTATCAGAAATCCAACGACAACAATACGAGTTAACAACATTGAGTATAGACAATAATATATAGCAAACGAAAGGCTGTCGATAAGACCTTTGTAGTTAATTAAAGGCGGGGTATAAATGGAAGTACAAAAATGTTGAAAATAATTAGTAAGCAAATGAATCCTATGGAATATTTTGAGTATGGAAAAATTCTGAAAAATCTTGCGAAAAAACGAGGTTCAAAATTGGGCTTACTTATTAATAAGTATGCGCCTGTTCATTTATACCTTCAGTTAATTTCTAGTTTATATGCTCAAGTGATAAAACTATATGCTACCTTAAAGTTTCGAATTCATATTATTTTATTATGAAAAAATAGTTTTATAATTTCACAATTTTTGGCCAAATTTTAAAAAGTGCATTACGTCAACAAGCGACAGATCTATCGCTTGAGCCAGATTTGTATCACTGTAGCGAAGATTTCTCTTTTAGTGAGGAGAAGAACTCGAGTAGTGATTTACTGGGTGTATTGGAGAATAAGATAAAGAATTATTTCCTTGTGGGAGATGTATCAGCAGGGTGTGTTGATGAAGGGTGGCACCCACACCACAGACCACATTGCCGTACAGCTGTATAGCCCCCAAATGCTCCGGTGACTGGCTTTCTCCCTCTTCATGGCTAAGCCGATTAAATTGCATCTCCCTCCCAACACCATCGCTGCGACTAATTACGTTCGCCCACACTTCCCCCCTTTCCCCTTCGATTTCAATAGTTTGCACAGGGATGACCAACTCCATTCACGCATATTTACGCACGGAACGAAACCTCAGAAGAGTAGATTCATTAGAGTAACCTTCCCTACAAAGTATGTTCTCTACTTAGGCTAATATCAACCTGTGCGGTGTAGCTGATTATCATAATACCATGGTGATTTCGAATTTATCGACTGAATTTCAAAATCATATCAAACTGCATCTATTAAGTGTATTTCTCTAATAATATGCAGGAAAGTTTAGCAGTATATCCACTTTCAGGTTATCGATAATCTGAATAAAGCAGTTATTTAGAACACGGTATGTGTTTAATAATTAATAAATTATTGTGGCACAACAGCTTTGGGCCAAGATTATCTAGAGGTCAGCGTCGGGCAGTCAGAGAAATATGTTAACTGCCGCTCGCCAGCGTAAACACTGGGCCCTATCGCCAGGAATTATAATTTTCTGCGAACTATTTCTCACCTCCCCCTTTCTCCAGAAAGTGTGTCCAAATAGTTCTAGAACATTCGAGAACCTTGTAAAAACAGTCCAGTGCGTATACAAGCGAGCGATCTCGCGAGAGGAGGGGAGTGCGAGTCAGTGCGTGTAGAGTGATAATAATCGACAGTTTTGAATTACACAGTAAGCGAGCGAGTTAGCGAAGCCACACACAACGTTCATTGTGGTCTATTGCTGCAAGCGTAATTATGGGTTTAAACCTAGCATTAGTTACAGATTTCATTTTTTCCAGCACCAGAAGGTTCTGTAGGTTTGCACTGGGAAGTGTACGAATTAAAGCGCTGTGTAAATATTTCAAATCTATCTTACATATTTCAAATCTATCTTACATACTTCAAATCTATCTTATGTATTAAATAAGCCTAAAATCTCCTCAAAAATTTAAACTAAAAATAAACATTGTAACGTGCGTAAAGAGCCCCCCTGCAAAAGAAGAAATATTTTTACATAGAGAGAAAAACAGAGTTAATAACTGTATGTGCATGTGCGAGTAAATGCTTAGCTTTTCCCTCTTTAAGAGTATAACTGATTACTGTTTATCCTTAGCGTTAAACGTTAAGTTTGTAAGAGTACATTAATCTTGTTCATCTCTCCAGCACCTTGAAGCCGAAGACGGGATACCGCGATGATGGCGGGACAATTTGGTACGGGAATGTGGTTGCCTCCGTTTATCGTTGTCCCCTGTGTCTGTTGTGGATTTTGCTGCCAGCTGCTCCAGTGGTAAAGCTATAAGTGCTTTACCTCCTAGTATGCGTGGATGTATTTTGAAGGACTACACACATTTAAAGTGACTGATAAATTTATTGTGAAGTACTATTTGGGCCATTAATGTGAGTTGCCGACCGTCTGAAATGAAGAAATAGACTATCTCTGAATTGTAGCAATCGAAACTATAACAAGTGAATTATTATACCTGCTAACTTCTGCAGTATCAAGTTTACGGTTGGAAATAATTGTTTCCACAATAAAAGAAACTAGAAGCGTAACCTGGCATGAGTCGCCAAAATACTTATCGGCAGGATCCCTCGCACTAGCCGCTACTCACACAAGCGCGTTACTGAGCACTTGAAGTAGCAAGTACCACTGGCGGTACCAATGAGAGAGAGAGAGAGTAACTCTCTGATTTAATTACATATCTTCTTATTACTTAAGACTAACATTTTACTTTATACATTGCAAATCTCGAAACTCTAAGTTTCCGAATGTGATACTGACTACGGAGCTTGGCTAAGTTCTCAAAATGTAAGTGCCTTCTCCTTTCCAGAATCGGGCTACGTGCCTGTGCATGGCGTACTGAATTTACGTCTAAACTTTTATGCCTAACGCGTTCGCTCCTTTGGCTGTCGCTAATGACATTCTTACATGGCTCACTAATGAACTTAATTTTTTTCTGGACATAATCTTTCAATCCAAGCGTGTTATATTATACATTGATTTAATCTGCGCAAATTATTTATAGCAATTATTTGCCTATATGTTTTCACCTCCATACTTACGGTATCAAGTCTATGCTGACGTTGGATGATGATGACCAGGGAACGAATGGGACACCTCGACACAAAGTGAATCTTTTGTGCTTGCCACGCCCAGACTGAGGTGGAGGAGCTATAGGCTGCAGACAGGCGGCCGATGCAAACGCCCAGAGGCCCCTAATGCTTCGAAACTTAATGACTCGGTCACATCGGCGGGTTGCTCAAGGCAACCTTTTCTCTACGCAACCGCAGAGAACTCGACCATTTGAGGCAACTCACAGAAGGCTACCATCTGGCAGAGCCGAGAAGAGCTTTGCTACAACAAGTAAGTATCTGCGCCAACCGCTCGACACCGAGCGACATTATACAGTCTCTAAGCCCATCAGAAACATAAAGGGAAGGGGTATGTTAAGAAATGAGAGAAAGAATGTTTGAGGTATAAAAGAAATCACCCCAGCATTCATCTTGCCACTTAGATAAAACCACGAAAAACCCGTCGTCGGAGTGGCCAGCTCTAGGAATTGAAGCCAGGACCTCCCGAATGCAATCCTCTCACACAATCCCGGGGCCATCTCACTTGCAATGTTTTATCAAGTCTAAGTATGTTTAAGTTCAAGCACGTTTCATCTGATGGAATATACTTAAAAGTTGGTTTGTGCACGTTTGTTTTCCTTCAAGTGTTCCTAGTACGATTTCTGAATTTATTTCTCCATGTTATTATCATAAGCACTTCAATGATGTTTCCACATTTTGTTTGTGGCTAAGTACTTACTGCTTAATCCCAAATAATTTCCTGGGAAAAAAGTACACTAACTTAATATACGGTAACTATTTTTATGAATAATATTATATAAGATACATATTTCACTTTGTAAGGGGGGAAGTGATAATTAGGCGAGTACACCATAATTTTTTTTAAAGATGCACAATAGTTCGAAATATTTTTATTTCAAAAAGAGTATTATCTAAGCAATTTTTGAAATACGTCTTTCTCCGTTTGACTTACTGTCTCTAACTTAAAACTATATGTTAAATTTATGATATACGGATAAAGCAGTACTTTTATTTATTTATGAAACCAAATTTTAATGAACACGATGAAAAATATTAAACACAGAAACAAAGCAATGCGGAATGAAAAATTAGTAGGTAGCAGAAGAACGCAAATAAATATGTACTTCTAGAAACAAAAATAAAACGGTTGTACTAGTCAGCCACGACATGAATGCGTGTGGTGGGAAAAGGAATTAAACGGTTACGAAAGAAGTGGTCGGGGCATGGAAGGACGGTCAGGTATCGACAACATCCCAGTTCTGAGTTTCAGTTTTTAGCGAGGCTGAGGCCTGCACATATAGTACAGTTTTCATTGTGCTACTTTACTTTTCCCTGTCGCCTTACTCCTCATTCCTCTCTAATCCCTTGATTGTCAACAAAATAAGTTGGTGTTCTCCACCTAGCGCAGTCATATCGTGACCGACTAGTACTCACCTTCAAGTGGAACTTCTGTTTTTTAAGAACTGATTCACAATCACCACAATATTCCAAATTTATTAGAATTATTCGAGATATTATGAGCTTATCATAGGTTCGCGAACGCGATGTACGAGCCAGTTTATCTTGTGATATAGTAACCTCAAGCGGAATTTATTAAGATAATTTTATGAATAAAATATCACAATTACTTTCTTATTTGTGTTGTGTAATATTAAATCACCATTTTATTAGTATGTCGTATCATGGCACGCTAAATTAATGAACAACCAAATGTATTACAAAATACTACACAATGCTACCAATAGTAGGGATGAGAAAACATTTAACATCAAAATTAATACACAATACAGAACACAATAAAGATAATTTTTTTCCAGAACATATTTTATTGGAAATTGAAAGTTGAAGGAATGTCCTGCTCTTCGGTAATGGAACCTAAAGAGAATTAGACTGAAGTGCAAATTCAGGCATCAGCTAGATGGATGACGTCACCTATTGGTGACTGTATATAGATACTAGTTCAGTAAGATGTTTTATCCCATAAAATTGTTTCCTTACACGCACAGTATAAGTAAATGACCATAATTGGTCGATGTTGAGGTATTCCTAAACGTTAATGTTGTTATTCAGAATTAAATACGCGGCGTATGAACTGAATAGTCGAGTTAATAACAGCAGAAATTCTTAATCGCAAAAGATAGTTAACATTATACACAATAAAATAATAATAATTATTATAATAATACAACAACTTTTAAGAAGTCTGAATATATTTGCAGAGTTTTGTTCGAGCGATTATGTAAATGTCACTGCAAAGAGATTTACAGAGGTGACTGGAGTGTAAAATAAGGAAGGAAGCGTTTTAGCGCTGGAAGCAGTTTACCGCTTTTGAAGGTGATACAAATGTATGGATAATTTTTCGGTGAAGCATTGCTTTAACCGGTTTACGGGTTCACATATCAAGGGTTAATATCAAGTGAATATTTTTCTACAGAACAGTTCCATAAACATGTAGAACTACGCTATGGCTGATATTTCGATTTGGGAAAACCTCAAAATAAGAAGTCGATATTCTCCCTCAAAGGTTGAGCTTATTGGGTAGCGGGACAGTTCGGCAATATTCAGCTAAAGTGTGGTAGCACTGCAATAGTATAAATAGCACTGATTGTTTTTATGCTCTATGTGTAAAATGCACTGGAACATGAGGAGTTTGGGATGTAAATTGCAATGAGGAAGCGTGTTGAATGTTCTGGACTGACTGTACGGACAACATTGCATCTTCAATTAGATTTCGTTCCACTACAGTTCCATAAACGTACAAAGATATCATACAAATATCCATAAAATTTATGTTGTTTATTTCTTTACCTCACTTAGAAAAATAATAGGTGTTCTTGACGAAAACATGTAACAGTATGACATTAAGTTCATGTTATTTATTTTTTACTTCATTTTGAAAAATAACAAATGCTCTTGATGAAAGCAAACCGATCAGTTTGATCTTGTTAATATTTGCTGATTTGCTTCTGAATGAGTTCTTTATTTATTTTGAAATAACTTTTTGCGGTGTGTGCATTTTCGGCGCTGTTTGTTTTGACATAGTCATCGGTCTGATAAGGCGTCAACTTTTCTACGAAAACAGTAATAATTGATGAATGGAATTAAAGCTTGCATTTAAATGCGAATGAAAAGATTCGCACACATTCGTAGTTCTTCCAATAATTGCTGATTTAGCTGCCCACGTATGGGGAGGAAAATTGGCACTTTCGTCAATATAAATTCCAAACAAGTAAGAAGAAAGTTTTACAATGTTGTCACTTTCGGATTTTAGTAGCATGAAATCAAACAAATGAATCACTTACTTCACGTGGTTCCAAGCATATTAACACAAACACGTAGAGTAACCAAAGTCCAACGAATGGGTTGTTATCTTTCTACTCGCCTGCCAACCCTAAAGCCTGTATTTTGTTTTCCACCGCGAATTAGTTAAGTGAAATATGCACAGAATGATTTCAATATTCGGCCACATAGCTTACACAGTATGAATAGCTATTTCTGGATTAGAAATTATAGTTTGAGCTAAAATGCGTTATTTCACTGTTCATCACACTCTTGTTAGATAATGAGAGTATTGTTTCATATGAGTTTCGGTTTTTATTTGGAAGGAAACAGAATACCAAAGGCACATAGTGGCCATTATTAAAACCTGAAGTGTAAACTTTTTAGAAAGGAATTTAAAATGATAATCAAATGTTCCGTCAACGTACACCAAAGGGCATGCTACAACAAAGTGTGACAACTGAAAATTACAATCCCGCTGTCTTTGTCGTTATACATTACGAATTGTTAATCTAAGTTTATCTGAAAATATAGAGCCAGAATAAGTTTCATTTTGGTCAACGGGAAATTTAAGATATTTCTTTCACCGCGAACTGCATACATTTTTCTTTATTCGAGTTAAATTATTAATATCCATACAATTAAAAGCAGGAAATTCTTTCAGTACAGATAGAACGCTTTACTTGGTCGTGCAGGTGTATCTTCCGTAGCCTTTCGACTTGCTGTAGCGGTTCCTCGGATAGGACTCCACTACGTTGATTGATGGATGCTGTGTTACGTACGTAGGTCGCCTTGATGACCGCACTCTTGGTGTATCTCGACGTTCTCGTAGACTGGAATCTGATGATCGTATATCTGTATTCTTACGTGGGTTAGTATGTTGTAATTATTCTTTTATATTTATGCCACGACTGCTGTGTTGGTGTCGGAGAGTATTTGTGTCTTATCAGGGTTGGATATGGAGAAGATTAACGTATTTTGAACACACGTATTCTGTTAATTATTTCACTTGTATTTTGGATAAACCACGTGTATATATTCACAATTTAATATCAGTTGTTAGGTTAAAGTATGTATAACTGGTAGACTTTAATACGTAGTTTTTGCGTCTATTTAGAGACGAGTTTATACACTACATTCCTTCTCGAACACTGACAAGCTTCTATTAGCGTTTCCTTCAACCGTTAATCTTAACGTACTTATTTGAATTATAGGTGTGTATCAATGTGCCTAATTGGTGCTACTAACCAAAACCATACAATAACAGTTTATGTTACATATGTATGTTTACAGACTTCCATCGTCTTAATTATAAATCCAAGGTTCGTTACATGCTTACGTAGATACTACTGCATTTCACGTAATATTATATTACTGGTTATATAGCTAACACTTGCCTTTCCCCCCACTCATACTATATTTTATATGTTATAACGTTATATACTTGCTCTTTACCATGTGTACATTATGAATGTATGTGTTTCAACATCCTCTTAATTATTGTAGGTGCAATATTATCAAAGAAAGTATATAACAAGTAAAACTTAGAAGAAACGACATTAAAGAAAGACATTAATGTGTTAATGCTGAGAAACTGTGAATTAGATGTCCTATTACATTAATGAGTTATTGTATTTGTTTGTTCTTGGCTGATATTGTATGTTGCTTCATTGCAATAGTTCTAAGCACTTAGAGTTGCAATTTATGTACACCTTTATTACGGTTATGATCCAAGTCGCTACTAACATTACTATTATTTCCTGTAGTATATGTTTTAGCGTTGCATTTTCGAAAAGTACACCTCCATGTCACTTCATCACTGTTCAGTTCACTGTCGAAATACAATTTAAAATAATCTCTAATAATTGAATCTTTGCCTCTCTCACTTAAACAACGAATAACAGTTGACATTACTACTATAGTTGGGCAGTGTAAGTGATGGTGGAAACAAGAACTAACCTGCCGGTGGCGCTGCTTGTTTGTACTAGCAATGCTTACTCAAAGACATCTGGTGGCATTAGTGGCTACCATGCGTTGAGCAACGTGGTACAGTCTTGACGTTCACAAAATGCACGAAAATAGTAAATAGCTATTTACACCCCATTATTTCAGTGATACAGTGCAGTTCCCTTCTGAATTCGATGCCTTTGGCGCAGTTTACAGCTTCCCTTATTTTCAGTGCTGTTTATCCTAGTGCAATTCCTCATTTTTCAGTGCAATTTGCTACCGCCCTTTATTTTGTTATCAAAAGTCTGTTTTTCTGTATATAGCATGAATTTTATAATTTTTACTACATGTAATTATTACTTATGTTATTTGTAGGTTTCACTTACACTACTACATACACTTATACAGGATTGATTAAATTCTCATAGATACATTTCTTATATTCCCTCAAGATACTGTGTTTTGTTTCTTCTGGACGATATTCAATTTCGATCAAATGAAATGATACAAATCGCTGTAAAATATGTCAAGAGTAATTTTAACATTTAAATATTTAAACGTACAAAACTACTTGGGTTAAACACTTCAATTGAATGATTACTAAAGGTACTGAGTATATCAAATCCAAATATCCCAACAACTGGGTAGTACAATCCTAAGGGTAGTACCAAAATGACAAAAAAAAACACCTTCGAAACATGAATGGATTAAACGTAATAATCTTCAAAAGAAATTTTCAAAGTAGAGCCTGTATATGTATTTGCTTTTGAAATGTAATTCTTTAGTAATCTTCGTTAAAGTAATCATTTATTCAGTATCAAAACCTACACTCTGTACGATAAGATATCTCTGATAGAAATTGTAAATTGAGGGACCAGAACTAGGGATGTGACAGTTATTTTCGAGTAACGGTTATAGTTGCCACATTTACAGTGCGTTAAGGGTTACATTTAACGGTTACCAGTAACGTTGAAGTTATTTGTTTTCATGGTTGTCACGTTCGCAGCTACGTTACATTAACGGTTACCAGTAACGATTAACTGTAACTAAGTTTCCATATGAACGATGTCGATACAAACTGGCTTTGTTATTTTGATGCAATCTAATCTCCAGTTGAGACAACACTTTGACTACTAAGGCAGTTTATAATCTAAAATGCAGTCGCAATAACTTCTACATTGCTACGCGCGCGCAAGCATACGCACATACACACACTAAGAGGTATTGTTCCGCGTTGCCTTCTCCCCATTGCTTAAGCTATTCGTGTGCAAGTGCGCCTCTCTTAGCACATGAGAACGGGAGCAACTATGAGTAAATGAAAAATCATTACAATATGCAAATGGAATCGGAAGCATGCAGTTGTGCAATATTCATGAATAATATTCAACTTACAATTATGGTGTATATGGTAATGAGGAAGCTCCTTCAACTTTGAGATTTGATTCGGGAAATACCGATTTAACTCTGTCACATATCTGTCAGTCTTTTACTGATCTTTGCATGCAAGGTTAAAAGTGTAAATATGCATAATGATAAATCCAAAAGAGCGAAACACAGACTTTCACACGTACTTTTCGAATTCGAAAGTCAGAGAAGTTTTAAGTTTCTTTAAACAATCCTAGTGAGTACAGTTGATAAAATTGCAGCCTTAGATCTTGATTCACCATTGTTAAAATTTATATACCGTTGTATGAGCTTAGAGGGCCGCTCATTTTTTAATACTGAGCAGAACTAATTGTTTATTCACATCCATCTACCCACGATGTATAAAACCTTATGCACCTATAATCGTTCTGAATGACCATCTTAATGCAATGCATGCAGTTTTTCTGCCTGAGTATTACCTTATTTGTCATCTGTGGTCTGCGACCTATATTCGAAGCGATAAGCAACAGGCTCTAATAAACAAACATGTAATTGCAACTCCAAGCGACATGACTCAAGCTGTAAATAAATTCAGCTAATTAGTTCCTGATTAGCCATTCCAACGCACATGTAGTCAGCGATCTCACTCAGGCTCGGTAACAACCTCCATAACCAACACAGTAACTAGTTGTCTTCGTTATTTAACCGTTATTGAGTAACTAGTTAGTCTGCAATCGATAGTTTGGTAACCGTTACTGTGTAACAGTTATTTTGGTAAACATCACATTATTTTCTGCCATCCTCAATGAGAGTTCATCACTGCAAATATTTTCAGCCCAAATCAGATTTATTTGGTTAATTACTTTGGGCAGATATATATTTGCAAGCTTAAAAGACTGTCTAGGAATGATACTTAATTATTTAGGCAAATTTATGTTTATAAATCGTATAATACATCTCCAGCATAATGTAAATGGAAATCGTGATGGCAATAGTATCATAATGTCATAAGAAACAATAAATGGTATGACAGTTCACATTTTGAAGACCTTCACAAGAAGCTGATAGAACAGTCAATTGCTAATATAAAAGCACCATATTAATGAACCGCGAGATCTTAATAAATCAAAGAATTAGCATGCAGAGTTTTGTAATACACGGAAATAAATTATCACCCAAATGCTTTGAAAATAGATAATGCTAAACAAAAGCTATTCGACAAAACTGTTTCTTTAAGGAGGGCTATATTTTGTACCTTCTCTGTTTATCTACACATATCAGTATAGAGGAAGTATACAGTCAACCCAAACATTCGATAACAAGTTTTCAGTGGAAATAGATGTTTTGGGGTCCCCAAAATTCATCCACACAAAAAGGCATTTTTATAAAAAGATCAGTGCGTCTGCCCATAACTGTAAACAGCATAACTCAAAAACGAAAAGTTTGTTAAATACCAAACTTGATCTTTAACTTTATCATCTACGAAGGATACGGCACGAAGATTTTTAAGAAAATTTACCACCTTAACTGCCCCTTGGATGGAAGACATTCGATACTATTATTTTTTTAAAAAAATGACTCCATTTTGATTAAACACAAAATGTTTAAGATATTTGCATGAGAAATAAAATGTATATCTGGAATGTTTTGGGAACAACCTGAAAATTCGTCTTCATTCTAAACGAATTTTTTAAAAAAAATTAAATCGTAAGAGATAGACAAAAGCTTACAGCAGAAAATTTGCAGATATCGTAAATCAATAATTTATGTCAAATAATGCTTTTTTTGTGGAATTAGCACTCTACGAGACATTCTTATTATGGATTTAAATTGTCAAATACTTTATACTTTCTAACTGAAAAATCGTTACTCGTTTATTTGTTTCCTTCAGTCTTACAAAGGAATGGAATTTCAAACCAGTGATATCGTGACCCATAGTTAAGATATTTGACTATCGCCTGAGCCTATTGTGTTCCCTTATTGCCCTTGTACCTACAAGATATGGCATTACATGGCATTCCATGACCATGTTTAAGGTTATAGCGGGCGCCAACCATCATATTTGCACAATGGAAAGCTGGCGGGCTGCCTCTCTGGAGGCTATGTGAAGGTTGAGTGTGGCAGCTGAGCATACTAAAGGTGACCTGGCGTTGTGCGCTAATGGAATACGCCCGCTCTCCCCTCCACATTCATTTCTCCTGGTCTGGCTGCAGTATAAAAGGGAACGATTCCTGCTAACTAGTTCGCGCACCTTCCGCGGTCGGGTGGAGAGGAAGTTATCTCAGACGCATAGCGGCTGGGGTACCGGAAGGCAGTGTACTATCGCCGTCTACATGTGTGACTTTCCCACGAAACCCGTACTATTACGTGTCGATATGCCAACGACGTCCTCATGACGTCACAAAACAAAAATATCCGTTACTGCTAAGACAGCTCGAAGTCCATGGCAGATGGAGCAAAAAGTGGGGAATGGCCATTAGACTGCAGAAGAGCTCCACCCTACTGCTCGCTAAGGTTCGTCGCTGGCGGCTGGCAAGGTCCCTGAGCCTGAGACGGAGGATCATCCCCTGGGTTAACTCCGCCAAGTATGCCGCGGTTCAGCTAGACCGCGGCCTCACACTCACCTCCCATGTCAAGGCTAAGATCGGATTTGGGTCACGGTACACTTCGGCAGATGTATCTCGTGTTCCGTTCAACTATGCCCACTTACCTCAAACTGCACCTGTATCGTGCAATCGTTTCGTCCCTGATACTGTACGGCTGCGAGGTCTGGGATCGGTGGCTCGTCCACCATCCGCAGCTTGCAGATCGTGCAGAATAGGGAACCGCAGATTACCATCGCATATTCTGCACATATCCTGCACACTCAATCAGATCTTCCTTACTTGGTGGATGTTGTGCAAGAGAGAGCTCGCACAATCTGTAGTAAACTTGCTCCTCACCCTAACCGTCTGGTCAACACAACAACACAATACGACCATCGGCTACCCAGAGGGCGCATGAGCTTCCGATTGCCCAAGGATGCCCTGGGATGGTAAACAACACCACTTCTTCCGTTCTACATTCCACAACTACCCAAGTTAAGCAGCATTGGGCCGGGTCACGGCTAGGTGACCCCTCAGCCGTGCACCACCACGGCTTCCCTTGGCACTCCTTTACCTCATGCAGCCACTTCTTTCGGTTCTCTCGCTAGGTGGCACTGCTTTACTTAAAAGTCCAGCAAGCGGCCGGCTAAGTTAAGCAGCATCGGGATTGATCAACGCTTGGACGCATGAGTCTTCCCGGCGGTATTCCGACCTCGCCAAAACACTATGAGATGCCATAACCGTCCTCACCAAATCAAACAAGATAGAAGTGGTTGCATATATTCTTTATCTATCATATCGCACGGATAATTAAGCGGATATTACTATAGCGATTTAACTTCCGACCGATGAACTCGGGCGACGTGTTCTTGCTCCTGATTCCTGGTTATAACTAGTTCGCCTCAAGATGCCGAGAAGGAAACATCTTGGGATCGCCGCTTCTGCTCACCGAACGAACTGGCCGCCACTCATCTGCCCACAAAGAAACCTCGACGGTGTGTTCGTCGGCGCTTTAGGCCGTGCG
Source organism: Deroplatys truncata (assembly GCA_030765065.1). NCBI lineage: Eukaryota > Metazoa > Arthropoda > Insecta > Mantodea > Mantidae > Deroplatys > Deroplatys truncata. Next base: position 63,869,554 of record CM060986.1, read on the forward strand.
TCTAGCGTCATTCAGGCTGAAGTTGCATCACTAAATTGACTTCTAGAAGCACTCAGGTCAACGGCCAACAAGAAACTTTCAGCAGTTGAAGCCAAAAAACCTACCACCAACAGAAACTATTCAGCCGCCTCAAGCCACCTCAGTAAACTTCGGACCACAACACAGCAGCTGGAACTCGGTGAAGACCAGGAACTCCTGGCCTCGATACAGCGCACGTTGTATATAATAGAGCTATCTTAAAAGACAGCAACTCACTGAAGGCGACCGACCACGGTGACAACCGCTTCGGTCGACTGGAATCCTTAGAGGTCTCAGACGACAGGACGCGAGAGCTGCAGGTAAATGCAGGTAAAGACCACCAGAAATTCCACCTCCAGACTGGACCAACTCCAAGACACACACAACAAACTCTTAAGAATCATATCTGCTTATAAGGAATTTTATGGAACAGCATGTCCTAATGTCACCACAGCCACAACAACAACGCCTACAAAGCAGCAAGTGAAGAATACCTTCAAATCAAGTATAACAGAATGCACAATGTCGTAGGATAGTCGTCTGGGCCTCGTTGAAGGCGGCATCCCACAATTCACCTCGCCCCGGACAGTTACCCACAAATCCAGGTTGCAAAATACGGTACCGGACACCATGTCGCCAAACATTCATTCATTCATTATCTGTTTACCCTCCTCTTATATAGGACTTACACCCCCCAGGACTTACAAGCGGGTGCCTGGGGTCAGAGGCCCGTCGAGGAGCAGACACTCATGGATCAGACAGAGCATCCAGGATGGGTGATCAGCCCGATGCCTGGTATAAGATGAAGGAAGGAGATGAAACGAAATGTTGGTGAAATGGATGAAAGGAAAGGTGAGGATGGAGCAGTAGGTGGAATGAATGGCGGGGGAAACCGGAGAACCCGGAGAAAACCCGTCCAGACGCCGCTTCGTCCACCACAAATCCCACATGCAGGTCCCTGGGATTGAACCCGGGCCGCCTCGGTGAGAGGCGAGCGGTCTAACCACTCGGCCACGGCGCTGCCCTATGTCACCAAACATGCTGTAAATAAACAGAATCACCGCAGAATAAAATCCTTTCTCTTCCCAATCATTCATCGTATCCAAATGCCCACAAATACTTCTTTCTCCTTATACTTTTATTCCTGTTTTCCATTAGAAAAGCTAACTATGTCACTCCCAACAATAAGAACTGGGATTGTTCTCGGTTACCTAAACGTATCACCGTATGGGTTTTGGTGAAACCACAGCTACAAATCGTATTATGTAACAACATTGTAAAATCATGTGAATTGATGCCTGAAGCCGGAGCCAATATACAAGCACCAGGCCATTTACATTAATAAATAAAACCTGAAAAACCTGAAAGCTGTATCAGACATCTCGTTACAACCAGGAAACATGCTACAAGACTCCCCTACCAGCCGTCGACAATTATGTTGAACTTCGGAACGTTTTGCGGCAATACAATACTTACTGTCTGAACCAGCCAGGCAGAAGAATAACAGTGAATGGTAGTGCTATGTAGAACAGAACATTAATGGGATAATATTAATTTCAGTCCGTATTAGCATTTGTTAAAGCAAGTCACAAGTTATAGGAATTGCAAGCTAATTGAATTTACGGAATGATGAGCTTGAACTGGCGAGCCTATTGCTGTTTCATTAAAATGAAGCTGGGTAGATTTTTTTAATGTATGGGCTCAGTGGAAGTTGTAACGTTTTACTTGCATTTTGTAGTGGTTCTCTTGTCAAATTCTTTAATATATTATATATGCCTGCGGCAATTTTTAAAGTTCTCTTGAATTTATCCAAGTTATTCACTTTATCACAACCGAAGCAACTTGTTCTAATATTCTGTTTCTAAACGATTCACTATTCAATTAATTATATGTTTGTAATTATTATTACTAAATCAACTAGTTAATAGAATTTACTTTTCTCTTTTATGGAAAATACCTTTGAATGATAAGGCAGGACTTTTTCCCTTCCTTTAGTTATCAGAGTTATCATGTGAAGTACTGTAGTAAATGTGACGCACAGCCAGTTGCAGCGGAAGGTGGTACTGTTCACTCTATGGCATACTCAAAGGAACTTACGGAACCTCTTCGTATTCATATTATCACTCACTCACATCCATAGCACCCGAGACCGTAAGGTAGGGGTGGCAAAGGAAATACGTAACAAAACCATTTCTGCAAAGCTTTATCTCGATTAGCATGAAGTAGATAAAAGAATGAGCTTTTGTAAGAATATTTTTTTAAAGAATGGATAAAGAAAGGCACGTGAGTGTATCCCATAAAATTTATACATTATTAATATTTGTTTATAGCTTATGATTTTCCAATTGCATATACAGGTCTTCACTACTTTCATACAACTCAAGTTACATGCTCTGTTTGCTATATCAGTACATTGAATTTAAACATAATCGCAATTATTACAAATATTTGGGAAAAATATGAAATAACTATATTAAGTTTTATATTTGCTTGATTTTTCATTAGCACAGATTTAGCACACAGATTTAGCTAAAGGTTGGTGTTTCTCTGTTGAAATCCCGATATCATTGTTAAAGAAATGCAGTGTAAAATGTGTGTTGAGCATACTGTCACGGAGGAGGAAGATGGACCTCTTATCTTCAACTATTAGCCCATCTAGACTGTGCTAGGCTTAGGATTACCTATTGAGGGGGGACACCTAACATCTCGGCCCACACAAAGGGTTTTTGTGCATACACTCCCGCGAGGAATGGATGAGATAAAGGAACTGTAGGTGACATATAGGCTGCATGACCGGCTCACAAAGGCGTCAGAGAAGCGCGGAGGTCCCTAAGAGTTACAAGCTTGATCCCCAGCCGCAGAGCGCTTAAGGCAGCCCTCTCAAGCCACCAGAGGGTGGCTCACAGACTCTTTCCAGCGGAGACTGGGGAAAGCTCGACCCAGTGGCGGAGATTCGAGCAGCTTCCATCTTACAGGGCCGAGAAGAAGTTCTAACACGTAAGCCATATCAGCTATTCGTCAGCAGTCGTCCGAAACACAGCCCCGGAGCCAACCTGTAACGTGAAAGAGGAAGCTGAAATGAGAGGGAATGAGGGAGGAGAAATTCGGTGGAGTCCATGAGCCTTCCCAGCATTCACCTAGTGACCCTGGGAAACCCTGAAAAAAATCCATGGGTTAGGAAGTTGTGGCCGCGGGAATCGAAACCATGAATCGGGCCACAGACGCAAACCCCTGAGCCAGCTCGATCAGACTGAGCTAATCCTACCGATCGTTAGGGGCGGACTTAGGTGGTTGGGCAAATATATGTCAAACACTAGCTAACAATTATTTCAACGTGCAAGAGCAACGGGTAAGATATCACAGGTGCAACGAGAGAAACTAGTGATGTAGCCCTTCTAAAACTTAAAACTTAGTCTTTTTGAATCCTTTAATTTTATATGGTTTCTGCAAACTGTTCCTAGGAAAACTTATTTTCCTATATAGTCGATATTAATCGAGATAAGCATTTGAAGAAACGCTTTCATTACGCAGTTGCTTATAAGGGTGAGCCAAATGACTCCGAACCGCCTGCGCGGTGTTTTTCTTGTCCTAGTCCGCGGCGCTCGTTGCCGTCTGCCGCTATCATATAAAGGCGCGGATGCAAACATACAACATTTTTAAAACTATTTTTAAAGGTTTTACTTACCACTTTTATGAAAGGAAATGCTGAAACTGGCCACCGTCGTTGTCTATACATTTTTGGCACCCCTTTAGGAAACTGTCCATCATGGAATTTTGGGGGGGGGATTTTCCAAACGATGACTCATGCCGTTTAATATTTCTTCGGTAAGAACTGAACGCCGTCTTTTAGATTTCTTAGCCTGAACACTTCCTGTGGCTTGAAATTTACTGTAAAGTTCATGGATTGTTGTACGGCCTGGAACTCTTTCTGCAAATCGTAGTTTCTCTTGGCGAACTGACCGAGTTAACACATACGAATCATAAATAAATACACGCTGTGCAGTAGAAAACATATACTGAGCCATAATATAGTTTGTGACTAAGTACAGGACAAAATAATAAATAGCTCGTAATAACTGAACTACATCACAACACCATCAACTCAAAACTGCACTTCACACTTCAGAGTAAAGCCACAACAGCGTGACTTTGTTTATAGCAGTAGTGCGTTATCATGTTTTATCATATTTCCACACGACCAGCGGAAAAACACCGTGCAGCCGATAATATTGTTCATAAAATACCCTCCCGGGTAACTTAAAACATAAGGTGTACAAGATAAACCCACACACCCTGGAAGAATTAAAACAAAATATTCGCCAGGAAATTTCTCAGCGGGGGGTGATGGATAGTTTAATACAGAGGTGCCAAGAATGTATGAACAACGACGGTGGCAGTTTCAGCATCTCCTTTCTTAAAGTTGGTAAGTAAAGCCTTAAAAAGTAGTTTTAAAAATGTTGTATGGTTTCATCCGCCGCCTTTCTATGATAGCGGCAGACGGCAACGCGGACAGGAAAAAAATCGCACCTGGCGGTTCGAAGTCCTTTGGCTCACTCTGTAGGGACAAGGGGGATAAATGAAACCAAATCAATAGTCATATGTTTAAAAGCGAGTCACCATATCCTGGCCCAGTAATTCCATACTCTTTCCATGACATCTCGAGAAACAACAGAATAACGGCAGAACAAATATTTGAACATTCAAATCAATAACATCGGATATCTTGAAAACCATTAATAATAGTTATGTATTTGAAATAAACTGTGTTTTAAAGACATTCACATTTAGTACACTTATGTCTCCCACTTAACGTTTAGCAGTTACACAAAATTATATAAAATATCTTCCGAATGAAGACGGTATTTTTAGTTAATTCAACATATGCGTTTTATTTGTCAAACAAATATGTTAAACACATATAATATTTTAACCAAAACTGTGAGCTAGTTTTGAAAAAATATATTTTTTAAACATGTTCTATTTAAGAGGTAGTTTGGGGTGCCTACATTTTGAAATGACTTACTTTAAATACCAAGTTTGGATTTATCCGAGCTTTAGTTTTTCAACTACTCTGTTTACAGACACGCACAAACACACGGCCCCACTAAATATGCACTTTTTTTCTTTCTGAGGCTCTAAATCACGAAATTCCGGTGACGGAATGTATTACTCTCTCTTCCTACTAGGTACTTGTTAGAGAAAGCAAAAATTTTATATTGTTGAATTCATATGTCATCAGAAATACTGAGTTTGTCCTAAACTTTAAAAGCTCTGCTTTGTTTATTCGAAACGCAGACTTTACAGAAATATTGCCACAGAAGTAGCGGTTAGCTTTTACTCACCATGCCGGCAAAGATAAAGGACTAAGAGAGACTTAATTTATTTCGTTCCTTGACTAAACCTACGACAATACTCTAGCTATGTTTATCAGGATCTAACAGCTGTACATCCCTGGGCCCGTTATTACAGCAGATCTGTTACATTGGCAGAATCCGCCGTTCAACCGTCGTTTAAACGTTTTGAAATTCATGAAAGCTAAAAGAAAAAGGATCACCCCACGATTTCCGTGTGGAGGGAAGATCCACATAAATTATACCTTAACAATGACAATAACCAGAGGAAGCGGAATTATATTTGTTTGCAACTACATATCTAACATCTTCGAGCAATCTGAAATAAAGCTAAACATTTGACTCTGGAAAATAATTTTCCATTGTAAACCTCAATGAGTCTTGTTCCTTAGCGTGGTTATTTGTTAGTCCTAAATGTAATAACACGCCATTTAGTTGCTAATTTTTTCATTTTCTTCGACTTGTAAGGTCAACCAATAAACAATCCGAAATCAACAAACTTCACGGAGGTTTACCTGAGTGTGAATAATATGGTTTAGAGACTAATACAAGAGCAAATTTGTAATACCTATATTTTGTTTAATTATTTTTAAATTTGGGCTAGCTCCGGCTAGCTATTATAACTCAGTCGATCAAATATCTCTAAGCAAGGTGTGTAAACGGTAGGGAGTTATTCTAAAAGGTAACACTGATAAAAAAATTGGTTATACACTTTTGTTGCCGTCACACTTAATTAATAATTGACATGTTTAATCTTTATACACGCCTGACTGAAACTGTGATATTTCCGAATGTAACTACAGTCCTTATAGTTGCCGAGCACCAATTACTTCGCGTACTTCACATTTTTGTAACTAACTCTGCGACGTGTACCTCGGGAGAGATTCTTCAGGACTACGTGACGTGCACCTCGTGAAAAACTCTTCAAGACTGTGCGAAACTTGCTTATGGCTCGAGAATATATACTCCTTCACCTCGAATTGCCTAAACATTATAATATAGCTCCTATTGGCTACCAAATCGCGGCCACTTTAGCGTCTGTTTTGTCAGTCAATCATTACTACTAACATATATACTATAGGGAAGATATTCCCTCCATTTGTAAAAAAGGCACGCTATCCTGACGTCATTTGTTTCTCTGTTCTTAGTGATAAAAAACTCACCCCCTACGTTTATTGTTACCCACTTCTATTGTCAGTTTCAGTTAGACCGTGTAAACTTATTTCCTAACAATACTTATATCTAACAAACTTCTAATATCCTATACATACATTAATATTAGTTTACACTGCAATCACTCTGGCATTCACAGCATGTTATGATATAAAATATTGCCTCAATTTTATTTCCAAATATACCTTTAGTGAGAATTTTATTGGACTTATGTGACAGCTTTGATGCTTAAAACTAACACTGCTAAGACATTATACTGTTAATTTTGAAACAAACTTTTTCCACAGATTAAATGATCTTTTTGGATTTATATTCATTTAGTTCTATACCTGTCTTTAATTTATAACACAAAAGTAATTATAGTACGGAATTACAAATTTTAAAAGTATTAACCCTTGTGCTATTAAATTATGAATTCACTTTCTACAATGCTTCTTCCCATTAAAAAAGCTATATCATAAAGCAATCGAAATAAAGTAATCTAAAATCACAGAAAATGTACTTTACTGGTCATTTTACGAAAAGTTACACGAATTCTACCAAGTGTCTCTGAGAGACTGCACAGAATCAAACAAATTCACAAGTAATATTGTTATACACCGGGGTGAGGTCAAAAGGTTTTTCAGCTAAAATATTAAATTTAGTTACACCGGCATAAACATTGGGGGTCGAAGCTAGAGAGGCAAACAAGAGATACCAGGAACTTTCTGCACAAAGCTAAAGCGGGCGAGGGATATTTATAAATAATACATATAAATTCACATTTAACTCTGGTTTATTCTAAAGTTACAGTGGTGCTGCTACGTAATTGCCAATAGGTTACATACAAACACTGGGACAGGTGCCCCACACTCACACTGACCACGCACGTTACATACAACCACACACTCTTAGGGGATACACTAGACTGACTCTACTGGTGATGCCACGCTCTCAGACAAAGAGGCTCGTCCCTCAACTTGCCTTCACCCCCCTTGACGGAATTGGAGGGAACTATGCCGCGCCGGACAAGGATTCAACTCACGAACGAAATAATTAGTTCAACAATGTCATTATACTTAGCAATAATGTGTCCGACGCGACAATGCACACACATACGCTACAATATTATATTTAGAGTATGAGCCTCTGTACTCTCATAATTTAATGATTTAAACAATAACGAATGTAGAAATCCTCTCTTTTGGACATCGCTAGTTATTCCCTAGGATTCTTGTAACCATGAAGTTATACTTCCCAAGAAATAAATTTCTTAACCATCGAAGTGTATAGGATGAGAAGTTGACCTGCGCCATAAGGAACGGTTAACCTCAGCAGAAATGCACACTTACTTCAACTCTGACTTACATTTTCTTAACGGGATTTTTCACTGCATAAACTGAGACGTGATAATACATTTTCACAGTTACAGATAAAATTGAAGATTTGAATAAACGTTATTTGCTGTGTTTGCAATTTCCTGGAACTGTTATGGGCTATACAATAATTCCAACAGACGAATTATTCAAATACAATCTTTACCTAAATAAACATTTAGAAACGTAGTAAGTCGCCCAGATTATAGAATCTGTCTCGCATTGGCAGCTAAGAGTGGCAAAGCTAGAAAGGATGATAAAGAACCTCATTAGCATCATCACACTGTTAAATTACTATTATTATTATTATTATTATTATTATTATTATTATTATTATTATTATTATTATTACTGCATTTGCACAAATGTAAATGACTATTAATATAATTTGTTTTATTTCCTTTACCACATTTCTCTGCCCGTCATAATACCACAACACATTCTTCAAAATAATTTCTACCGGAAGTACAGTAATATCCACTGGATTCGGTGTATTAGCAGCGTAAAAATTGCTTAAATATTCAAATATTCTGCAACTTCTAAATGGCAATCGTCGCTATTGTTTGGAAATATGGTAGTGGGAAATTAATTTAACATTGCTGTTTTATACCATTGTCTATCAGGTCGTATTCAAATTCATGTCTACAAGTCTAGGGATGGATTCGTGACCCCCTCCCCCCAAAAAAGCATTACAAAGTTTCTGCAAATATGGGTTCCAAAACCCTTCATTAGCGAGTCACGTGGGTTTATAGTTAATGGTTTAAGTGATACCTTTAACAACATACATTTATAAAAGTTTTTGGACATGTCCTCTTATTTGTATATATCCCCTGAGCATCGAAAAGAAGGCCTAGAGTATTTCGTATTTGGTCAAATCCATTTTGGATACGTTCTCTAAATACAAAAAGAACATTAGATATAGGTGTTGAACACACCAAGGATTTAAAATGTTCCTGGAGGGAAAAATCCATTGGATTCAACTCTGATATGGCAGGCCATGACATGGATCCCCCTCGACCAGTCCATCTGTTTGGTTACTGCCTATTGAGATAGTGGCGAACTATCAGCTTAAAGTGAGGTGATCCATCGAACTTAGATCACATTCCTTAAATGACGTCCAGAAGTACATATCAAGCAAATAAAGCAACTCTTTTGGAGATAGGCGCGTTTGTCCCGTTGGACGTTGCAATAATAGTTTGGGTTAACCAGCCAATTTGGCATAATTAGAATCAAATACCATTAACGCCGTTGTCGTGCTATGCTCTGACCAGAAGGCCAAGCAAGCATATAGGGAAGCCCTAACCAATGCCTTAGTGTTCTCAATGTGTATCTGAATGTCTTAAGCATAAAGACATCCACCTATATCTATCTAGGAACAGAAATCTAGGAACAGAACTATCAATCAGCGGAAAGTGCATAAAATTATAACCCTGAAGAATTCAAAATAACTTTATTTACCCTCAACAACAATAATACTTCGCCATAATGAAAATTTAAAGTAACAAACCACGTAAATGAACAGTAATAGATTCTCGAGTATAAACCATAAAAACTGTGATTAAAACCAAAAACATAAATTTTGGCACTAATTTATATCACAACAATGTAAATGCCAGAGTAATTGTAGTGTAAATTTGTATTATTGTATGACATTCATTTGAGATGTTTGTTAATAATATGCATTGTTAGGAAATAAGTTTACACGGCCTCACTGAAACTGACAATAATAGTGGATAATAATGAGCGAGGGGGTGAGTTGAATATTAATTAGAAGAGACAAACAAATGACGTCAGATTGGCGCGCTTTTCTGAGAAATGGAGGGAATTTCTTCCTTAGAGCATATGCTTTCGTAATTTTTGATTGGATATAAAAAATAGACGCTAATGTTGGCGCGTTTTATTAACCAATAGCAGCTCGGTTATAATCTTTAGGCATATCGGGAATGTGGGAGTATAAAAAGCTAAAGTCAGAGGCAGATTTCGTCAGTCCAACAGAAGCATTCACGCGTTATACGTCGCACAGTTAGTTCATCAGAATCGGGTTACACGTCGCGTAAACGGAAGCATACATAAAGTACACGTCGCAATTCTACTCTCTCGCGTCTTAAAGTTTGTTATAAATGTGAAACGCGAATTAATAATGTGCAGTAAATAATTAGAAAATATAACAGTTTCAGTTTGGCGTGTATCACTAAACAATATGTGAACTTAATTGTGACGGTAATAAAAGTGTAAAAACAAATTCTTTTATCAGTGTTATCTTTGAGTAACAAAATCCTTTCCGTTTACACACCGTTTAAGAGATTTGCTCGACTGAATAATAATAATAATAATAATAATAATAATAATAATAATAATAATAATAATAATAGCTAGCCGGAGCACAATGAACCCAAAATGCAAAATAATAAAACAATAACAGGCGCCCAGCAATAAGATAACACGAAGTGACTGCGAAAAATTGGCTTCCATACATGGGGCATATAAACATGAAGTATCTTCCAACTACAACTGGCTAACAAATATACTACTTCAAAATTAGTTGCTAATAAGTGTTCCAGTAATGTATATACGAGTAACCCTAGCAGTTGAGGTAAACATCTAGCTAATAAAACAACCAGTTAGCGATCAATGTGCGCTCTCTTTCCAAAACCTCCACGAGTATGACACACTCGCTTTCCCTAAACGCCATGACCATCACCTTCCGGGTAGATGGCATCAGCTTAAACTTCTTTGTCTTTGGAGAGGAGGGGTGACGACCGCTTACTGCTGAGGGTATAGTGTGATCCATGTTCCGTCACCCGTAATAATATGGTAAAGAAAACTGTTCCCTTCGGTGAACGACGTTACAAAAGTTTCAGACTTGTCCCCGTGCGCTTCTCCTTGTGTTGGTTGGACAGATTTCGATGAACCCATTGGAACAAGCTTTCCGGTACTGCAGATTATCGTGAACAATGTGACGAACGCTTCCGAATGACATTCCCAATTATACCGCCATATGCCGTAACGTGATCTTTCTGTTGTGCTGAATGAGTTCCTGCACGCGAGCTGTGTTCAAATCTGTTGATGACGTGCTGTGTCGGCCACTGCGATCCTCTTCAGTGACTTTTCTCTACTGGCTGCAAACTTTCGATAATATTCTGCAATATGCTGACGGGACATTACAGTCTCTCCGTTAACCTCTACCAGTGAATTTCAGCCGCGGTTACATGTTTCGCCCGCGAAACAGAATAACACTTTTCCTGAGTCGGCATATGTGTTTACCTACAACTAGCGCTGTAGTGTGGCGGGTGGCTGAAACTCTTCACAGTAGCCTACCGCATGTATTAGAGTTTCCGCACACAACTAATTTCTCTATAACGGAGAAATCGGCCTTATAAACATAGTTTATGATCACCCCTAGTATCTATAGTAATGAAATTACAGAAACAATGAAACTGGAAGTTTACTATATGAACTACAAAACTATAGATATCAAAAGAATATCAAGTGCAAAACTGACAACAAGGTGGAAGTTTACTGCAACCAAAGCAAATGGCAATATAAGATGACATTAAATGTTAAAACTAGCTATAGTCACGACGTAATAAAATGAACTAAGCAAGATGCAAATTAAATAACAGGCATTGGGGCCCATATTTAGTTAATACAAGTGCAGCTATGTACGAATAATGTATCTCATTATCGTTGTCCAATTTGTGACAATATGACTTGACAGGAGAAATTCAACTCTGCAACGAATAGTGAAAGCCAATATGTGAACTGAATCTGTTTTACTGAATATAAAGCAGGGAATAGAGATTACCTGATATTAAGTTAAATGGCGCCCAATGTGTGCAAAAAATTTAAAATGTAATAACCAAATGCAAACAGCAAAATACAGCTTGAATATAAAACTAGTACAGTAAAAAAAGAACTAGGCTAATAAGTAAATTGTATTGAACAATAACCATTCGTTGCAAAGCTGAATGAACTGTTTATTCAAATTACATTAACACAGTCGAAATTAAACTAGTATTATGCATGCAGACTACCGAGACCATTAAAGTAATGCGTAAGTTGTATAAATTAAGCAACGTATGTAAAAACCACCTAAAACAATGAAAGAGTGAATAATACGCTTAGTGAACTAAATAGAAAATGCATTATTGCAATAAATTCCAATTGAAAATTTAAAATGAACAAGGGCAGTGTATAATTTTAATTATTATTATTATTATTATTATTATTATTATTATTATTATTATTATTATTATTATTATTATTATTATTATTATTATTATTATTAATATTAATAATATAATAATATTAATTATTTTCTTATAAAAATAAAACAAATACAAATTAAAGGCTAATTTATAGTCCCGCGCTATTGAATTTAACAATAAGATCAAAGCCGGCGATCCCCTAAATTCTATACTAGTATGGAATTTCAGTAAGCACTAAAGAAAACTTACAGCAACTGTAAGCATATATGGAAAATTAATAAAATTCAACCAAAAGCCATGAAGAGGCAATAACCTGAAGAATACATTAGTTATGAAATTATTAGTAACTCAATAATGAAGCCATAAACTGCTTCCCCCATCAAAAAAACAGAAAAAATATAAAATTCATACATTAATATAAGACACTAGTAATGTTGGCTACAAGAGGACTAACCTAAGCAATTAGTATATAATTAGTAGAACCTTTAATTGAGCCTTGAAACCAAGACTGAGTTTCTTTATGCAAGTTCTGATATATAAAATGTACCATTAGATCCTGTAGTAATTGCTTTATAACCAGCAAAGTGAATATGAAACATCATTAGGCCATAATTTAACTTAATGAAATTGTTACTCAAAAAATGTTACTTATCCCAAATCAGTACAACAATCAATTACCCCCCCCCAAAACATTCAAAATGGAACACATGTATTTCTATAACTTTGAAATCATTACGATTACTTGTAAACTTTAAAAACTTTCAGCAAGATTTTCTTTACATTATTACATACATTTACAAATCAACACACAAAAGGAAGACCTGAAAAGGGAAGGAGAGTATTGCAGTTCTTGCCCACGAGAAATTGTGCTAACAAAATAGATTATATACATGTTACCCAGGACGAAATTTCTATTGTACACTCGTGAATCTGCAATTTGAAACCCTTAACAACAGGACCCATTTGTCTCCGTGGAAATGTATTAATTGGCACGCTGGTTAAGTTACCTTTTAACAAAATATGCTGTGCTCCCTTGTTTCTATTTTAATAAAGTAAGAAATTACTATGAACCCTCTCTGTCATGAATGGATTTTACATAAAAACTTTTAGCCCTTTCGCCGTGTATCACATGAAAACAAAACTGCCTAACCTTTGGCGAATATCTCTAGTTGCTCACACTATAGAATTAATGCGCCATTTTCAACCAAGTAACATTTAGAATATATGTTGCGTTCGCAGCAAAATATTTGTCAGCAACTAGACTCGGGGAAGAAAACTCTCAAAAGCTCAACATGCCCACACTGAATCTCCCGATTCTCTCCTGTTAACCAAAACCCATCAAAATACTCCGGCCAATAGTCCACGACTCCTCAAGGCGAGTCTAAACACCGAAACAAGAGAAGCCAGCTAGACACATCCCCTTCCAAAGAGGTGAGCCAGCAAAGACCGTCAATAGTCCCGCGAGAGAAATGCAGAGTGTGTGTATGTTACAAAACATTCAATTCAAGAAAAAAGAATCCCTAGTTAGTGTTTAAAAATATTACAGATAAGAATAGGCGTCAATAAGATGAACATGGATGACTGCACCCCACACTTTGAGGCTGAATCTTTGTAATGCTTGTCTTGTCATACTGCATTAGTATTCCATAAGGTCAGATATGATTTTTATGTGAGGCAGTATTTTTAACATTTAAATGATTTCAGTCTAATTATATAATATATAAATTCAATAACAGCCCACCTTAAAGCAATATGTGTATGTAACAATATATAAAAAGTGTATATTACAGTCATTGTATATGTTTATATTATTGTATACATGTGTAATAATGTTATGTGAATGTATTATATAATTTAATAATGTAGGAGCTGTGAGAAGAATAGGTGAAAAGTTGCTAACAATGAGGTAACAACGAGGTAACCTTGAGGCAATAATGAATTTTGAAGTTTAACAATACTACTTGTAATTCTTGGAAACAGCATTGTCATTTTTGTTATAGTTTATAAAATAGCTAATCAGCAACCAGAAAAAGCTTTAGTTAGATGAAGGTATTCTATGGGACTAGGATTAGCCAAAAAGAAACTAAATTGAAGCAAAATTTACAAATTCTGAAGTCAATTGCTTATAGACAGTGTTCCTAACCGGACGCGAGATGTGTCCTCGAGAATTTTAATACGTATTCAGTGTGAGACGAGAAATAGTTTTCGTGTTAAAAAGTGCAATTAATTAATAAAAAAATCTCACAGCTCTCTCTCTCTCTCTCTCTCTCTCTCTCTCTCTCTATATATATATATATAAATATATATATCAGTGAAGTGTTATTTAAATCGTGTCAGGCATTAATAAATGGAGTGAAATAAAATTATAATCTGTGAAACCTTACATTCTTCAGTCGCACCACTCCCTGCTAAGACATTCATGTCTCTAAAAATAAATATTGACTCAGCCGAGGCAAACATAAATATATAATATTAAAGATACAGTCAAAATTATAAAGTTAATATTTTTAAACATTTGAGGCAAAGGCCACTGGAAAGTACATTTAGGGCAGTTGCAACTACTTCAAGTTCGGCTCCCCAACAGTCGAAATATAATACACTTTCTTCAAACTGGCTTTCCATACGTAGCAGCAACAAAACTTCTTCATATGGTAACTGAAATTATCATTACTTATAAAGCCAGCCTCACTAGTGATAAGAACAAACGCTAAGAATTTTATGAAGACAACACATTGTTGTAATGTACATTGACAGAAGGCTTTTGTTGCCTGAAAGTCTGCCGCATTTAATCCTTGCACTTGTTGAGGGTAATACGAGTACAGAAGGTTTTCATGCAGAATTTGCCAAATGGTAACAGATGCCTTCCCTTCTCGCAAATATTCTTCTTGTACTAGTTGATGGGGTTTCCACAGTACGAAGAACACTTTCCTGATACTCACAGCTTCGTATCTCTCGTGGTCTCCAACTTGTGAAACAGTCCTCTCAAATGCGTTTGTCTCTCGCAAGTGTTGGTGGTGCTTGCAAACGTTTTACGTAAGATGACGGTCTCCCACGATACCTTTGTGCATAAAGTGATGTGCTGCTACCACATTCCTATCTGCTAGACCATACCATGTAGTGCATATTCGTCACTACTCACTGAATACTTGGTCTCGTGATGTGACGGATGTTACGCTAAATAACTGCAGACAGAACAAAAGAAAATAAAACAAACAAATGCTATGACAGACTGTAAAGATGAAAGAGGGTAGAAAAACTGTGAAATAAGTTAAATAAGCATACATCACTACAAGCAATTCATTTCATAACTCACTAATCGAGGATTTTCAGACATATGTTAAGCTGCACCTTTCGTAATGTTTTGAATATAGAAATACACCCCTACGTTTTTGGACACGAATTTTGATACATCCTGTATAGCCAGATTATAAAAGTCTATAAGAACGGTAGAATCACAGAGCTGAAAAATTCAGTGCCGTAGCCGGGATTTGAACCACGAATCTCCCGGGTTCCGTCTGGTAGCTCTAACCACTGAACTATCATGGCAACATGTCGGTAGAACATTAAATTCTCCAGCAGACTCGCATTTTTCCAGTACACCATAAGGAGATCTAAAATTGTTTTAAGATGACGCACACCAATGGATCCGATTCTACCTTTCCAACTTGGTCTAAACGCATGTCAATGTGAAAGAAAAATTATTTTTATAAAGCTCGATATATATAATTTGATCAAGGAGAGATTAAATGGGGAAATTTACCAAATAATTGCATTTTTAGTTCTTTGTGCGCTCTTAAAAATTAGAATACTCTTTAATTTTATATGTATTTTATCTGTGTAGGCACAATACTCGTATTTTAAATATATTTAAAATAATTGCAGTACTTCTGCTATTTTGTAATCTGACTTCTGAACCACTTCAAAGAAAACAAAATCTATACAGCTTGATACAGAGATTCATTGTAGCTCATCTTTTAGGGGAAGCTTTGCTTTACAAATTGGTGCCTATTCTAAATATGTGCAAATAATGTAATGATTGTATGAATTTTTTCCTCCATTTCTACTCTGAACAGTGTTTTCTTTGAACACATATTGTGATATAAATAGCCGATTTTCTCAGGAACTTTTGAAGATATCTAGATAACATTTTATATTATAAAAACAACACCTCAGTAGTGTTAAATTTCTACTTTGAAGTTAATAAGATGGTTGTTTACGTTTTAAACCATCAGTTGCTGTTATATGTTTGTAAAGAATATGTGTAGTTAAAAACTCTACCTTTCTTAACAAACCATATTATTGTACAACTATGGATCAGTGATATAAAAGGGTATGCATCTACATCCTGTAAATCCCCCCATAACCGAATTTCTGATGTAAAGTGCATTTTTATTTTCAAATGGATGCGCTGTTTACTCCCAGCTACTTTATTTAGTTTCACCTACAGCTCTGTTCTGCCCTTGCAGGTTCGAAACTAAGAACGAGTGCCTGGAGTGCATCCTTCTGACTAATTAGATATCGAATAGGATTTGCTTGCTCTTCTCTTCTGCTTCTATGCTGTTAAAACCCTCGTACTTTGCTTTTACGCTCAGGAATGCTAAGCAAGTTAGATACATTAAAAGTTTTCTTCTTCCACTCTATGGCCTCAAAGAACGTGCAACTTGTTTCTTAAAGCAATAAAAAAGAAAAGCCACGTGAAGCTTATAATGGTATTGAGTCCTTCCCGATAAGAAGCCCTCTTCCACAAGGCAGCCACAAAAGACTGTTCTGGGATCAGCTCGGCAGAGAATTTAATTAATGTCACGGAGGTTAAGTGACAAAGCAGCCTAGGAAAACCTACATACCAAAAATACGTTGTCTGTCAATACCATTAGGGCATTCTCTAATGACAACTAGTCCCTTAAAAATATGTAATTGAAATAACGTCCATCCTTTCAACCGATGGTACTAGACAATTCTTATTCAATTTTGTTAATAACATTTTCCCTATTTTTAGGAGTAATATGGCTTTAATATAAGATATTTTGGGATGAACATGCGCTTGTGAGTTCCGTGGATAGCAGTTATTGTCTTCAGTTTACTTCGTTGATAGGTCATCGTGCAATCAACCTGGTACCGCGTGGCATCTGAAAGATTTGAATCCTTTGCTCCTGTTATTAAGTTATATTAGGATAATCTTTTGTTTCTGCCCGTCTATCTCTTTATCCATCTCTCTTCCACTTATTCCGTTACAACTTCTTAACCCTTCCTCCTTCTCACTGTCGTCGTTTACTCTTTTCCCAATGCTACTTTGTCCCTCTAAAGTTCTCAGTCTATTCTGTGCTCTATATGCAACTTATATACCACGTCAACTCTGAGAGCAATATGTTATCGTCATCAAATGAACAACATAGAGCATGCAAAATGGTGGGCGGCGGGAATACAACGGGAATTATCAAAAACTGGCTTAAACGATACCTGGCAAAGGGGTAATGTCGTGAAAAAAGTAAAAAAAATGTCTATGTGACATAAACAGTCACGAAATAGAATCTTAATGTAGACAAAAATAAACATTGGAGATAAAAAATGAAATAGAAGCTAGGTGGGGTAAAGAAACCTATATTTTGGAATTGGGTATAAAACAGGACGGGAATAGCATGGCTTAGGTTGGGAGGGTGGATAGCTCGCAAGATTGTTGATGATGATGGCAGGAGGATTTGCCCATTATGCGGGAAACAGGAAGACCGGACGCATATTTTGGCATCATGAGTGCAGGCGGAGGATATTAGGTTAAAAAATTATTACCAGAAGCATTTTTGGCTTCCAACAGACGGAGGACAGCATGCTGAGACTTGATTCTTAACAGCTAAAACTGGCCAAGTTTGGGCACATACTTAATGGAAGTACGTGTACTAAGAGATAAGGTGTTAATGTAAATCTTCTTTAAATATATGTGCTACTTGAGCACCTGTGTGTGTGAGTGTGTGTATTTGTGTGTGTGTGTGTGTGTGATTCAGAGCGTTTTTCATTTTATATTATGCATATAGTATGGTGATTATAAACATAGTTGTTTCTGGTC
This sequence comes from Deroplatys truncata, assembly GCA_030765065.1. NCBI lineage: Eukaryota > Metazoa > Arthropoda > Insecta > Mantodea > Mantidae > Deroplatys > Deroplatys truncata. The sequence goes on from CM060986.1 coordinate 63,887,717, forward strand.
TATTCTGCAAGTCACGCTTATAGACCAGGTATTTTTCTAGAAAGCAAGTCTTATGACTCTGAGATTGTGTTATGCAATTAGTGTAATACTAAGTGCTTAATAAAAACTACTACTACTTCTACGTTATATCTCAAAAACCCATAGTAAAACTACTTTATTTACGGTGTTAATGAAAATTACATCTAGACAAAAGGTATAAAACTGCACAAATTTGTGCTTATATTTTATGCTTTCAATGCAATCGAAACTATACACTTTCCCAGACTACCTCTGTGGTCAAATTCTCAGCTGTCTGGTTTCTTATCCGGAGATACCCGGTTCGATTCCGTGGTTAGGGGAATATTTCATTAACTGCAATGATTTCCTAACTTATGAACAGCCCGCAAGTATGCATGTGAGTGCAATTAGTAATTAAAACAAATTCAAATCAACGTTTTACTTTACTGTTCAACGGGTAGTAGCTATCAGTTGTTTCTCAAGTCAAAGGTCTCGATGTGACTATATCAGTTAGAGGGGGCCATATGTATATATATGCAGCAATTAAAAATAAACTGTGCTGTTTCTTGTAGTAACCGTTTTACGTACAGAAATAAGAGTAAGGATTGTTATTCGTGCAATCGAAGCTTTGTAAGTAAAAAACTTGTTAGAAATTCTTGAATTAAAAAACGTGATGTGATACACATACATGACTTTCTCCACCCTCTATGTTTATTAGCAGGTATACAAATTATACTTACTTATGCTTCCTTTTCTATTACATTTTAATCCAAATACATCTTTGCAAAAATAGCTGCATTATACATTTTGTTTCAGATACATAAAGCACAGGAACAGTCGAATGATTAAGAACTGGACGGTAAATGCTGGCCTTAAATTCTTTACTGTTTCTATGCAATCGCGAGAAACAATTGGAAATCTAAGAGACCAAAATAACAAGTATTAAATCATTCTAACTTTTAATAAAGGTTATCTCAGAAACAGCTTATGCCACAGAAAATCTTATTGGGAGTAAATTGTGTGTTTTAAAGAGATCTACGTTTTTTTGTATGGTACATTTTCGTCTACCGCTCAAATTTTACCAGTTATACAGGATTATACAAAATTCATTCCGAATGAAAATTCCTTCCCAGAAAAACTCAAGATATTCATTTTATTTATTATTAAAATGTTTTTAATATATGACATTTTAAACAAAATCGTTTGAGCCGTTGTTTAAGAAATCAATATTTTCGAGAAAAAAAATGTTACATGTAAACGTACTTGAGAGTGGAGGGAGTTTCTTGAAAATCTTTAAGTCGAATCTTTGGAAGGTTTTGAACCTAAATGCCAAATGTGGTATTCCTCCGAATTGAGTTATGATGTTCACAGACACACATACACACAGCCACATACAAAGACGCACGGACCTTTTTCTAAACATATTGATTTTTTTATTCATGGGGCCTCAAAACACGTATTTCCGTGAAATTTCGACATCGAATTTTTGGATAGGATGCAATACCTTCTCTACCTACTTACTATGTACATAGTAGAGAAAGTAAAAAGGACTTAATGATAAGTGGGATATTTCGATTCTTTTGCTTAGGGACCCATAGATTCCTCAACTTTGGGCAAAGCAATCAAAATGTAGCATTACCTATTTTCTAATTTATGTTAGATACATATGCTATGTGTATGTTATATGTATAATACTAAGTTTTATAAGAATTGTTATGGTCATTCCTGTATGAAAAGTTAACAAGAATACACATACATACACTTTCTAGTCTCTATAATAATGTAATTAACAACAAACTGTTAATACACTATATCTAATGAGGATATTAATATTTTCAAAAGATTACCTACCTACGCGGTAGGATATAGGATGTGTTTATCGGTGGGGGACACCTCTTCTACTGTGACCATTTTCATCTATTGTGGCTGCACCCCCCCAGGAGGCGGGGATGAGATGAAGGAGCCGCAGTAGGTTCCTGGTCCGCAGGCACATAGGTCCATAGAGACGCCAACATTTTCAGTTTGAACACACGCGTGCCAGTGATGAGGAATCCCAGGGCGACGCAGCGACCCTAACAGACGGGACAGCTCAACCGGGCGTTCACCGGGAGAAATCTTTCCAACGAGCATGCAGCCACGGCATCTTCCCGGTACCGCAAGCACCGCAGGATTTGAAAGCGCTACTGAAACGTGAGGAAAGGTCCAGGAAAAAAAGCAGGTAACTCACTTTTTTCAAGAAACGCAGAAAACTAATTTTTAATTATAAAACACAATGGGTGCTTCCTATACAAAATACTTCCTTCAAACAAAGTGAAATTTTGAAGTTTCAGATGTAGTGAACCAATTAAAATGGTGTTTAATGTCTCTTGTATCAATAGTATGACACAAAACAAAAACGTTCACTCCAACAGCACTTTTTTCAGGAAATAAACCAGGCAAGTCCCCTGAAACAGAAAGTGAATCAGGCATGCCGAGATTTTGTTTGTAATTAAGTTTGTATTACCATCATTTAAATATTATTCATTGTTATTATTTCTACTAAAACCGTGGAAACTCAGTTATGTCACAGGTTATCAGTCACGTGCCAATCTCTGGAAAAATTTCACTGCTGGTTGAGCACAGAACTTCATGAGACTCATTATATTCTGGTACTTAGCTTTGGAAATATGTAGAAGACCTGCGTACAATACAGAAATTTGTTACATATATTGCATGTAGGCAATTTTATTAGAAAATTTGAAGGATAGAATAATATTTCCAACAAAATTACCTGAATAGACCAAAGAACGTAGCTCAAATTCTCCTGTTCTCTGTACTGAAGCAGCTTTCTCAGGCTTTCTTATGATACTGGATACCTTCGCTCCGTTATATGTAGCTCTCCAGTTCAGTAGACGTGGGTGGACGGATGAGACCCCAATTTCCTTCACGGGCTGGGTCTTAAACGGACATTTCAATACATATTTTTTATCTAAAATGACTCCAATTATACGCCATTTCCTGACAGACATTCACAACAATGAAAGGCGGCGTTTTGGTTCTTGAATTGGCAATCATATTTATGAACTCTTCTGTGGGTTTCTTCTTTGTTTCAAATTTCAAAGACCAACATTCTTAACACATTACATGTATGAATGACCTCGTTCTGGAAATGTGATCCTGATGTTTGTCAAGCCATGGATGTTATTATGAACCACATAATGCATGAAGCGAGATATAGTGAAATTCTTCTTTTGTCCATTTTGTGGTATACCGTCTTTTTTATTCTCAATATTGATATCTCAAGAGCACAGCACAATTTACTATTCAATATTGAAACAACAATTTAAACTACGAAACACAATGCAAAACACAACTGTCTGATAAAACAACAACAAAGAATAAATGGCGGGATAGGTCTTACTGCTGCCTTTTGGCGGGCAGATGACTTACCTGGTTCCTTGGTTGGAACTGTTGACATGCCTGCTTCTTTTCCTGTACGCCAAACAAATCCATGATTAACCAGTTTCTTTTCTTGTTCCATACACCCAAAAGATTGCTTTCTCCATGGAGTATCCAAAGGCATATCACTCATTTAGAAAAAAAAGGGACTTACCTGGTTGTTTTCCTGGACCTTTCAAATGAAGATGGTAAGAGAGGAATTGGGAAAAGGAGAAATATACCACCTCAGAATTTGCCTTGGAAACCAGAAAGCAGGAAAAGCCCCATGGTCAGAGTGAGCGATCACTGGGAATCGAGCCCGGAATCTCCAGAACTGCCTCTACAGTTCTCAGATATAAACGCTTAGCGTAGGAAACACAACGATTTGAATTTTCAAATAAATATATAATAAATTAAACGTCCAAACATATTAGTAACATGTTTTATGAATTACTTATAAGAAGCACCTTTACTTCTGAGAGCTTTCACGCTGCAAGAGTGTTCTAGTGCATTACATCACATGAAAGGACCTTCTATGGAAGGGAATCTGTGTGTAATAAGAGCGTTCAACGCCCTCAAGTACATAACCCGTGAACTTAAACCTAGAAAGAACACTTTCTCACATTTCTTATGCAAAACCCAGCAGCGTTTATAAGCCTCTTTCGGAATGTCTTTTTTCCGCTCTATTCATTGCTCTTTCATTTTAAATACTGCGTGATGAAGAGAAAGTTTTTAATATCCGGAATGACTAAAGCTAAGTAATTAACACGCAAGATGAAAATAATTAACGAATGTATGTGCAAAAATGAGTGGGAAAGATACTTTGAAAGCAGAAATAAATGACTAGCATTACGGAGGGTTTAGGAGGAGAGGGATGTATGTTTAATGGCAAACGGAATGGTAGTTAAGGGCAAGAAAAGAAAAGGAAAAACTCTTTCAAGTGAACCATGGGGTTTTCGGAGGGACTTTAAATAGCGGGAGTGGCTTTAAATGCACTGAAGATTAGAACTATAGAATGAGATGTATAAAAATCTTGATTAAAATCAAGTTTTTATTTGGTTTTGCTTTACACGTTCGCCTCGCCTCCACGAGCTAAGAAGTAGTTAAGGAAGCACTGCAGTAGATAATTACATTTTACCTCTTTTACCATTTACTAAAGCAAACATTGTATATACATTTGAATATATTAATGTTGAAATATTCCTCATCTGCCTTTCATCATTACCGGTAAAACCTGGAACCAAATTTTGGTTTGAGTACGATATTTCCTCTACTTACCAAAATTAAATCGGAAGAAATATTTTATAGTTTTATATAACGGATACATCATAATAAATAGACAAAACGAATGCTGCAAAAATGTAGATCTCCTTAAAGTACACAATTTATATAAGATATCTTTTTGTAACATTAATCATTTTCTAGGTATAGGTTTAAAATTTTTAAATAATTTTTCATTTTAAAGGGCTGTCGCTATTCCATTGTTTCTCGCTATTTCAAGAAAATAGTATAGAATTTCAAGGCAGTGTATAGCCTTCTCTGTCGCTACTGCCTTTGTTCATATAATTAAGGAAATAAATACATTCGTAATGAAACTACTAATGCAAACGTTTCTCAATTAACTTGAAGCAGATAGGATAATAAGCTTTTGCAATTAGTTTGTAGACACTATATAAAAATAAGCTATGGTGGGTAGAGAAAGTGCTTTGAATTTAACACGCGTGATTTTTCTGTTAATGTGCCATAAAAATTTTCTACTGTATCGGATTTTCTTAATTTGCCACGTGTTTTGTTATTACCGCGTACGGTTTGCTTTATTCTTATGTTATTTGGCCAGTTCGCCGCCGGGCGTCGGACGTGTTATCCCTACCTATCGTTTGTTCGTGGGTGGAGGCAGTGCACCATCGCTCCGGGGTTCGGGCAGCTTTGTCCGAATAATCAGGCATGGAGAGTGTTCTCGTAAGTGTCCGGCGCTGTGCGCGATCTGGTAACTTCCCCCACACCTTTCATTTTTTCGTGTAATATAACCTGCTTTGGCCTCCGTATTTTTTCTTCTCAGGTCTTTGTGACGTTTTAATATTTATCCGGAGGTTAAAATTACCAGTTTCACTGTGCATTTTTTAACCGGTGAGGTGTAATGTAATTAATGCTTTTTACTATAAAGATATATCATTGTGAAACGATTTATGAGATTATGTACTCATTTCTGTCCTTTATTGTGTTGCTGCGGCAATATAAAGACTCAAAGAACATCATAAATGCTCAACAAGATGCCTCAAGATTAACTTTGTAAATCTTATAAATGCATTTATGTTTGCTTCATTTGCATTTGCCAATAGGCGGAAATATTTTTCCTAAATTATATTTTCCGTATATTTTGTGATGGCCTCTGAGTGAACGTTTCCCTCCTTAAGGCGTTTGGCGGTAGGACAGAAGGGCGGTGCAGTCCACACATTACCTTTATCCCCTGTTTGCTTTTTCGAAGTACATTTGCTTTGTTAAGTATTTTATATGTCATTGCAGTTTATTCGCAGGCATTCAAATGTTTACCAGTGGGTACAGGGTATGTCCATTCTGCTCGTGACGTCATAGTGAGCATTCAGTCCAAAGAGCTCGTTCCAGAATGTGTTTGCATGCTGACTCACGAGGCGGAAAGCTGCCTATTCGGAAAATAATTCTTACATTATTAGCCAGTATATAATAAACGTTTGTCCTTAAATACTTCATTACTGCGACTCACTGCAAAATATACGCAAGAATTTTAAATCTGTATAAAGTTTTATGTTTTCAAACAGCATTGCTAAAATTCTTAAGGCATTAAATATTACGTTTCTGATTTTATTTATAACAATCCTTCTATCGTCAACTTCCTTCCTTTCATGTTGTACTTATATCTCCTGTCTTCATATTGTTTCACAACCCATAAAATAGGGTCAGCTAACTAGATTACGTGACACTGCAGAGCATGTGTGAGTAATAATAAAGAAACGCGTGATTCATCATTAACCTTCGTCAATTTTTTTTAACTGTTATGCTTCATTGTTTAAAATGTCAAGCTAGAGGACCAAATACGTCTTCCATTTTATTTATTCGAAGACGTCCTCCATTGACCATATATTTAAAATCAGTGATAAAATGTATTTCTGTATAACTTTAAAACAATTTTTAAGATGTGATATATTTGAAGGATGATCTCGAAGGGCATATACCTAAGTGTTTATGGGTTTTCCGATGTTTTCATGTTGAACTTAGTTTTAATGCGCGGTGATATAACAACAATTTTTCTGTAGGTTCTTTGCTACCTGTGAGTCACTATATGCCAGAAAGTTGCTTGCTCAAAGTTATTCCTGTACCATCTGCGTAGCTTCACTTAAGATGGCTTCAGTTGCATAGTTACCACTCTTGTCATTAATTTAATTTAGTTCATCAAAGTAAAACACACACTTGGTTTACACCTCAGCCCTTCGCTTATGAATAACTTTGCCTTTCCTTTTGCCTCACCTACCCTATATCTCAGCGAGTCCTCTCTCTGCGCCGGGAGCTGGATCCATTCTCTGCATCACAGAGCTCTCTCAGTTGGCTGACATTTCCATAAATAGATGTCCAATTTCAGGTTTAGTTAAAGTTACCTATCCGTAATGTTTCCAACAAATATTATTATGGTTGTAATACATTATTTTGCAATGGGTATATCTAATTTACAGAATTATTTGTGGCTAATAAGATATTTATACATTAAATTCATGATAACATGCAGTAGTCTATTTATTTCAGTATGTTCTAACGATAACGAAGTGGATTGGTAGCTAAGGGTACCAACCAATGACTAAACATTGATTGTTTTCATTTTAAACACAAACTACGGCAATGATAAACATAAATATATGGGAGTAGCTCCATCTATGGGAAGTAAAAGCGCCAATCGTTTACCGTTTTCAATGACACTAATTTTCTTTAAACGGCACACATGCTTAAATAATGCCAACTGTAGATAGTACTGCGTTTATTAAAAACAACCCTTTAATTGCGGTACTCAATTATGCAAAAAGTTTTTTCGTTTCAATTAGAAAAAGAGAACTGGAATCATTTCTGGTACTAACCTTGCTGAAATGAAATATACTTCTACGCTTTGTAAGATAATTTATTGTACTTAACCCTTCATTGGCATTGTTATATTTGAATTAAGTCAGCTTTTTGTAAACACCTTGGCATAATGTGAAACGTCATGCCCTACCCCATCTCGGATTCGTAAATCAGTTGGCTAAAACACTAAACATCGCTGACTAGCATTTCGATATCGGAGGTTACCTAGGTTCGAACCCTACCTGTGGTGCTACCAAACTTGGTTAAAAGACAGGATGCGCCTACCTAAAACAAACGGTGAAGGCTTGCGTGGATATTAATACGATTTCAGTATTTTTGTGGCAGAACATATACCTTGTCTTTAAATTGAAGAGGTATCATCAAGTTTTTGTTTTCCTTTGTATTTGGGTTAATATCTACAGTTAAACAAACCACCAAAGAGTTGTTTTAAGGAAGTGGGAAATATGTGTGCCGATAGACAGAAAACAAAACTTGTGTCTTATACAGAAAAGTATACTATGAAATCTGTAACCCTCTTGAGGGGAGTTGGAAAGACTATATGCGGGGAAGAGTTCCCGGTCTGCCTGTCTGCCTGTCTGTCTGCCGGGGTATCTGTATCTGGAAACTTAGGAACCCTGTCATTGCTGTACCGTCGCTCCGACAATGTCTGCACTACTTCATCCTTTCCCCCCGGGAATGTCTACTCGTAGGGGAAGGTACTCGTAAAATATTCACTCGGTGCCAAGTCCTCTCCGTAACAGAAAATAAAATCAAATAAAATGAAATGTGTGATTCTGTAACATCATTTACAAACGGCAATCGTAATCAATATACTTATACTAACATTTTGGTTCTTGGAATGAAAATGCTTTCAATAAAACACTTAAAGCACAAATAATGTTAAAATGGTTGCAGGCAATACACAATTAAATTCAAAATGAAGTTCAACTTAATTGGAAAAAGCCAATTTTCACTTATCATATCCGTCATAATTGTAAACCGTTTTTGAGGACAATATGGAATAGATTCCATTCCATGTGAGTCATCCAGGATTCTCTCACTTAATAAACTGAAAGCTTATTTTTACGCAGGGAAAAACTACCCTAATCTCACAAATATGTCCTGCTCTACAAACTGCGTATTTGTTTGGTGATACAATTATGAAATACATAAAATGCTCTAGAAACACGTTTTATGCTCAAATTTCCATCTATAAGCTTACCCTTGTGAACTCATATGGAACTTTTACCTGAATTGTATAAGCATAAATGAGCCTAGGAATACAGAATGTGAAACAGAAACTTTAACGGTAAGATAAAAGTACATTAGTGGTCTATGCTGCGGTTGCACCACGTTTAGGCACCAATTTGAAGCTGTTTTAGACCACTGTTTTCTAGGACTGTTCGCCCCACGTACGGTACAAACTTTCCGGTGCCTTCGCCAACATTTACGTTATGTGTAATAACTATTTAAATGTTATTTATTTAAATTTATATATATTCCTCGGTTTCGTTAGTATTTTTTAGAGCACGTATCTCTTATCAGGGCTGATACAGCTAAAGAACAAGGTTTACACAAATTATAATTGTATTTACCGTTTTTTATATTAATCTTTCACACGATTAAATAACACTTCACTGCTGTATTCTATTATAGAAATGTGAGATTATTGTTAATTACACTTTTAATACGTAAACTTTATATTATTCTCACCGCAATGAATTTTCATGTCTCACACTGAACCCGTAGCAAACCGAACTGCTTGGGTACGCTATCTTTAACGTTTACCGTTTAAATTTGTACATTTTACCTATTTCTAGTAGCTGATTGGCTAATCCTCTCCAATGGAATACCTTTATTTAACTTTTAGCTTTTCTAGTTGTTGATTGCCTTTTTATAAACTGTTTTAAATATTACATTATTATTGTTCCAAGAACTATTTAGTAGCCTTTTTAAACTATCTAATTTATTGTTGTCTCAAGGTTACCTCTTGTTAGCAACTTTCGGCTTCCACTTTGTAATTCTGTTTGCTACGAAAAGCAGCTTGCTTCTATTCTCATAGCTCCTGCATTGTTAAACTACGTAATACATGCGCATAACATTATTATATACATATACATAATAATATAAACATAATACAATGACAGTAATATAATTTTATATTATATACATATTGCTTTAAGGTGGGCTGTTACTTTTTTAATGTTATGTAATTAGACTGATATTATTCAAGTGTTAAAAATACCGCCTCAATGTACAAGTGGTCTCCTAGCTTTAAAGCGATGAGTCCGATACATGCACTGAATTAACCAAAAGAGCAAATCTAAACTAAATTACACGACCCCGCGTTCGCTTAATCTTAAGGTAACAACGTTATGGTCAATGAATGATCCTAAGTGCTCTTTGTGTGTAATTACAAGGAGAACATTGAAGGGTTGCTTGTATTCCAACAGCCACAATTAGTACGTTCCTCCCTTGTTCCATGCTGCATGGGGTCGTTTCTTTTATTACAGCAATCGAAGCTCGGTATAACATGCTTCTGCCACTCATGCGAACAAATGTTAGTGTAATGGTTACGTTTAATTAATCGCACTGGCTTAACTGATATTTCCTTTATAACAAGGAAGTCACTACACAAGGAAGTCACTAAACCAGGCAGAGAGAACTTCTAGACATCTTAGGAATTCGTAGATTTCTGATTTAAATGAGACTGCGTAAACATTGAAATCACCCTACTTAATTACTGCTAAGTTGATGTTCTATAGTTAATTATCCAAATTAGGGATATTCTTACACAACTAAAAATAAAATATCAATAGGTATAAAAATTATGCCAAATTATTAGTTATACTTTTAATTATGTTATACGGATTATCCCAAAACGGGTATTGCTAATACGTATAATATATATGGAGTGGGGAAAGCGTTAGAGGAATATGTATTTTAGGTATATATTGAAAATAATATAATAGCATTCTATGGAAAGCAGTTGTAAAAACAGAAATTATCTAATTTTATTTATTTTTATCAACAAATCTGACGGAATAATAAAGCTTTACAATGTAATACAGAATAGATCACTGATTTGTTATTATTTTGACTAGAAAAATAAATAACTGCTAAAACAGTGTAAATAAGCAAATATTAGGTAATTGATTACGAATTCTGACAAAAAACGTTATTCTGTTGGATATAAAACTTAATAAATATACTGTAGAATTGAACTTATTTATGCTATACAATGTTTACCGTGCAAATGATTCCGGTAAATAGCTACGGAGTATTTTATTATAGTTAGGATAATATAGTTCTGAAGCTGTTTGGGGATATTGTGTTGTCGTCTGCATTGTACAAATTATTTTATAGTGTACCTCTGGCTTTGACCTATGACCACTATGTTGCAAATGTTGTACTAGGCACTGAATAATGGTGGAATTGTCGGTTTGTATATGGTCTTTTCTTTATCCACTTCCGCTTTCTGACTTAAGGACCCATCAATACTGATTGTGGCAATTATGCCAATAAGAGGATTACTGCTGCAGTCAGCCACCGGGTGTGCTTCTTCATGAACTTCCAGTCCTGTGTTATTAAAGATTGGCAAGCGTTGTCCTTACAATGTTGTGATGCCTCCACCAAAAACTATCCTATTCGTAAAAAAGCCTTATACTGTTTAGAATTTCTCCAAATAGCTGTAATTGCATATACAAATCTCGCATGTTTAATATATTTGCATGCAAAATAAAATGTGCACTTTGAATTTTCTGTGAATAGCTTTCGAAGTTCTTTGTTACCAAGCTTGGTGTATGCTTTGTACAATTGTTAAAACTAAGAGATAGGCAAAATCTTGCTGCCCAGAAAGGATACAGTTTTATGTGAAGTAATTATTCTTCTGTCTTTAATAATTTGCAAGCTATTCGTTGTTATTAGTTTGAAACCAAGCGGGATGGTTCAAAGGGTAACGTCTGCGGCCCATATTCGGGAGGTGGCGGGTTCGATTCCCGAGGTTGACCTTTCTGACCCTTGCGTATTTTCGGAGGTTTCCCCGGGTCGGTAGGCGAATGCTGGGAAGGGCCATTACATCCCTGAATTTCTTGTCCCTCCATTTCACCTCCATTCTCATTGCACTTCACCTTTCATCTGCTTGGCCTCTTTTAGGTTGCAAGTGTCGGCGGGACGTCTCGGTTTATACATGGCAAGGGAAAATCATGTTCTGAGTAAACTTCATCCCCCGAAATGAGGGTATCTCCGGGTTCCTGGCCCCCCCCCAGGAGATATGTAAGCCCACAGGGAGGAGAGGAGCCGGCTGTACCAGCTGCCATCCGGGGAGATTAAATCTGTAAATGGTAAAGACCCTGTCCTCTGACTGTCGTGCCTCCTGGTGCGGCCGCCGGTTGTCTCCTCTCAACCTCAACCTTCATCCTTACCTCCATCCCTCCCTAACGGGGGGGTCTAGGTACAAGAGTTCGGCGTAGGTCGAGGAACATAAATACTAGGCTTATATTTCTCCGAAATAAGTTAGTTCAGTTGTGCTGTTCACACAGGCACATACATATAAGCATTTATCCTAAAACGCCTTTTTATCAGGGGACCTCAAAACATGTATTTCCGGTGAAAGTCGATGTCACAATTTTGGGTAAAACACAATATTTCTTCTACCTATTATAGATAATTGGGTCAGCAAGTAAAACTTCTTAAAATACGAACCACGCCATTCAATGAAACAAGAAAATCAAGAGCAGAACATGATAGGGGTATTATTAAATTGAGTGAGGTTTATATTTTTCCAACTTCTGTTTCTCACCTTCTTTGTATTCCTTGTACTCAGTTCCAACATTTCTTTACCTCAGTCTCGACTTTCCCCCCTCTTGGCAGTTAGCTACTCCAAAAGAGGAAAAGGGGTGGAGGTTCCAGGGCGGTTACCGCGAGGGGTGGGGTGGAGATTGATGTTGGCGAAAGAAGAAGGTGAATTTTTGTGGTTGTGAGAAATTGGGTTATAAATTATTTAAAGACTCTAGGTTTTCCCTTATGAAATGGTTCCCTTTAGTGGTAAATGCAAAGAACAGGCCAGAAGGGAGAAACTTAAAAGTCACACCCTGCTTATAATGGGTTTTAAAAGCATACGGACTCGTAGAAGGAAAGTTTTATGTGTGTGCGTTTTACTGTGTAGATAAGAGAACTTTTGTACGACTTCGTAACTTAACAATAGCTGCTGTTTTACAGCAGTGCAACAAAGCAAAAAATCTCCCTATACAAACGTTTGGAGTAATGTAACAGCTCCTTACAACCAACTTCTACAATTTCGGTAGGATGCAATACTATATAGTTTTGTACGGTTATGCTTAGATATTTTTACTTTCTACCAATGGTAGAAGCAATGCAGTTCAACGAAATTCAACCGCTAAATAAAATAAGTATTTTCAAAATTTGGCTTTTTAGTGTGCGTGTCTACAATTGAACTTGAAAACAGTAAGTTGGATAAATACATGCATCAGATTTCGTTTAATGATGCCAGAAAAAGATTTTAAAGGAACTCTCCCCATTTCAAACAGTTCTTTACATGAAAAGAATTGAATGTTTTTTTTATATATATTTTTTGGGGGAGGGGTAGTGACGGGAATAGGAAGCTGAAGTTAAGGAGAGAAATTGACAGGAGAAGTGAGGAAAGGTATTGGGGTTCCGCCTGTGCACCCCGTTAGTGCAGATAGCTGTCAGATTATTGCGCTGGTAGTGGGTGAAAGAAATGATCGTGCCAGAGCCCTGGCTGCCACCGCGGGGAGTGTATCGGGAATGGGTAGGGATTTTCCGTTTTTCCTTATTGTACTTCAGGTACTCTTAAGCTCGTCTAGCACCGAAGGTTACATTCACACGACTTCCTCTACTCTTCTACAAACTATTCTTACAAAAGCTTGTTTTCTATCTACTTCTATCAAGTTTAAATTTCCATTTACATATTTTTCTGTACGCATACGAAGGATATGATAGGCTAAATCGTTAGTCAAGAGGTTTAATAAGCATATAGCTAAGTGATGGCTTTGAAATTTCTTATTGTTTGGATGATCACGAGAAAAAATAGAAGCAATTTTGTACCTGAGAAAACTACAGGCATTAAGAATTTTATACTAAGTAAATTTGGAATAGTTAACGGAGCAAAACATTTAACTCGTAAATTGTGTGCTCTAACGAGATATAGTAAGACTTTGTCTATCTTACACAGTTAGATAGCTACACAAAAATAGTTCAGAATGAAGAGGACTTCCCAGGCTAATCTCATATAAATCGAGACATACATTTTATTTGTTATGCAACTATCAATGGACATTCTTATCAAAATCACTAGAGCCATTTTTGAGAAAATCTCAAATTTGAAAACTTTTCCATATAAAGGGTAGTTTGGGGTGTGAGAATTTTGCTGAAAGTCTTCGTTCATCCTTAGAAATTACTGAACGTAAATACCAGGCTTCTTATTTAACCGACTTTTAGTTTATTAGTCATGCCTCTTAAAGACACAATGACAGACACACACGCCGAAACGGCATGTTTGCACTGAAATCTCGGTATCAAATTTTTAGATGAAATGTTAGCAAAACTTCCTCTACTTACTATATGTGTAAGTAGTAGAAAAAGAAGAATTGTTGTTTTATTCTAAAAAGTGGCTCTAATGACTTTCCTTACATCATACGTTCGATATATTAATTATCATCTAAAATGAAATGTGTATTATGTGTGAACGACCTTTGAAGCCCTGTTATATCTCGTTACATTATATATAATTTTATGTCCCTTATAAAGTCTAAGAGAAAGATTTAGCTTTACTACTGGAAAAATGTAGACACTTAGGTCAAAAAGTTCTAATTTTTTTCGCAGCATTAGCCATTTCCAAAATACTTACTTTTTTTTAATGTTCCAAAATGAAATAACACTTTTAAGTACCGTACTTTCGTCTCTCCTGAACGCATACAAATCGCATGTATAATCAATGTAAGCAAATACAAAAAAATTGGCTGTCATATCAATTCAGCATCCTCTTTTGTACCTACAATAATATGTTTACTGAAATCATATTATATATATGCTTATTATACGTACCCGAAGGTGTATAAAAACAAGTTTTTGTATGACGCATATGCAGACTCTACGTGTAAGTAAGTAACGGTGAATAGAGAAAGTCGTGTAATTGTAACATCATGTTTTTTCGAAGTAAAGAAACTAGGATGCAAAAATGAGAGAAGTGATCAACTCAAAAAGCAGCTAATAAGGGATATATCTCGTGGTGATAGATTTTCCCATCTTACATCAACCGTTCGTGTGCAGCGTTGTTTACATTTTACTTTTAATCCCTTCTAAATAAGGTTAAATGCTTAGCGAAATACTAAATAAAGACAAGTAGTTTGGTAGTTTACACATTAAAACTGAAATATATTGTCGCGTAACGCAGGCAGCTTTCTTTAATTCATTTTGCACACTGAAGGTAGAGACGAGTTTAATAATGCACTTCAGTGAAATATTTCTTTTTAACATCGAGAAGAATGCATCTATTTACCGCAGTGGTAACGCTTAGAATTTTCCAAGCCATCTGGGGGCCATTCATATAGAGATAAAAATTATTATTGGAGTATGTAGAGTAGTAAAGATTGCGCGGAATAGACAGAAAGAATGAACAGAAGGAAAGAAGATAAATCCGTTTCAATGGAATTAAACAAAAACGTGTCTTTAAGAAGCCTTGTAAGCGGTTTTGTTTCGTTCAATATAGATGCAATTGTCTTTTAATTATTTAACCTGATGCAGTATTTATAACACTTAAATGATTTCAGTCAAATGATATAATATAAAATATAATAACAGCCTTAAAGCAATATGTATATGTAACAATGTATAAAAAGTGTATATTACAGCCATTGTATATGTTTATATTATTGTATACATGTAATAATGTTACGTGAATGTATTACGTAATTTAATAATGTAGGATCTGTGAGAATAATAGGTTAGAAGTTGCTAACAATGAGATAAAAATGAGGTAACCTTGAGGCAATAATGAGTACGAAGGTGTAATAGTACTACTTGTAATTTTTGGAAGAAATAACGTAATTTTTGTGACAGTTTATAAAATAGCCAATCAACAACCAGAAAAAAGCTTAAGTTAAGTAAAAGTATTCTATTGGATTTGGAATAGCAAATCAGAGACTTTAAATACGGAAATTTACAAATTTAGGCGGTAGAAATCAAGTCAGTTTGTTTGTAGACAGCGCTCATAACTGGACGCGTTGGTTGTAGACAGTGTTCCTAACCGGACGCGAGATGTGTCCTCGAGAAATTTAATACGTATTCAGTGTGAAAATAGTTTACGTGTTAAAAATTGCAAGCAATTAACAAAAGAATCTCACAGCTCTCTCTCTATATCAGTGAAGTGTTATTTAAATCGTGTCAAGAGTTAATAAAAAGGAGCGAATAAAAAATTAAAATTTGTGTAAGCCTACATTCTTCAGCCGCACCACGACTTGCAAAGAAATCCATGTCTCTAACAATAATACTAGCGCAGCCGAGGCAAACATAAATATATAATATTTAAATAAACACTCAAATTACAAAGTTAATATTTTTAAATTTTTTTGGGACGAAGGCCACCGGGTACTATACGTGCGGTTGCAACTACTTCAAGTTCAGCTCCCCAACAGTCGAAACATTATACATCTTCAAACTGACTTTCCATACGTAGCAGCAACAAACCTTCAAATTAGCTCCCAAAACGTGGGGCAAATAACAATACAACAAACTATTTACTTCAAACCTAAAACGCCTACAGATAAGATATTTTGGGAATAAAATCTAATTTCTTAAACCTGATTTTTCTCAGAATACGGTTATGAAAGCTGTAGTGCTTATGCCCACACAATATTTTATACCTATACTAGAATATGCTTGTGATTAAAAGACATTAAGGTGCAATTAACTTTAATAACATTTTCTGGTCCGTTAACACATGCATTACTGGTATTTCCCGGCGATTACTGCATCATGTCATTCTGACATTTGTTTCAAATTACTTGTATCATACGTAACATATTTTACAAAATGCAGTCTACGAATTCTACCCATTGTTTTTGTATTGTTCCAATAATACCTCGCCTTTGACTTAAATGGTCGTATCGGCGGCATTTTTATCTTTAGAAGATATTTGCTATGGACAATGATATTAACTCGTAAAAAGTTATTGGAATTTTATTTTATTCGATGCGTTTTATGCATTAAATCATTCGCAAAGTCACACTCTCACTCATACTTCCAGTCTCTGGAGAGAATAGGGAATAATATTGATAGAGGAATGTTCCCACCCCCCCCCATTGTATTAGTGGTGTGTAGACGCACTTGGGGCCAAATTACAGGGTTTTGGAGAACTTGGAGCACTTGTATTAAAATTAGTAGGTAAAACTAATTAAAGCAAGGAATCAAAATGTAAGTAGGATGGTGATGAAGCAGGTTATGAGAGCAGCCAATGAGAAGCCTTCTATTCACTCCAAATTAAGCCTGAGCTTTCTGTGAATATAAGCCTGCCCGGGAATATTGAAAGATAATAGGCGATATGAAACAATGCCCTGCTCCAAGAATACTATTTTAGCTTCATAATCTACTTACTGATATTATTCAAGCTTACTGTGCACCAGTATGCCTTTGAGGCTCGGGGAAGCTTATTTTATAAACAGGGAAGGAATAGGATTATTACTGAATTATATCTGGATATCTTTCAGCTGGTACATTCTAACCTATATGGGTAAATCATATATTCCTATTGATATTTTACTACTGTAATATATTAAACTTTCGATGAGATTCCTTCGAGCGCCTTCTCACAGCTAGTGATGCCTGTGGCTTGCAGAAAACCTAGAGTTTTTGGTAATAAAATTTTACCATATGTAATTATGTGATCGTTCCATCGAATTCTCCTTAGTTCACTGCGTTTAATTATATCCATAGTTTCTAACTTTTGCATTTAATTCACTCATATAATATATATACACACTGGTGTGCAAAACCTAAGAACGAAAGTAATCTTCGCATACTGTGACACTGCCAAGTAACATGGCTCAATGAAACTTGAATCATACATACAGGAAACCGCTACGGTATGCTACAGTAGGCAACTAAATGAAATATGTAGAGAGACGAACAGAAACACTACCTTTACTCACAGACCATAAGCTACACTAAAGTGAATACGACATATGATGACGCTCTATATTTATAGAAATAGATATATGGTGCTTAAAAGGGTGTATGGCAATCACGGGCAGCAATGCATGCTCTGCATCTTGCTTCCAAGCTGACCACAAGGTTGATAAGCAGTTCTTGTGGTAGGGCGTTCCATTCCTCCACCAGCACTGTTGACAAATGTTGGATGGTGCATGTGAATGTGCTGCAATGCGTCTGCCAAAGCATCCCACACGTGTTCGATGGAATTTAAATCGGGGAACGGGCAGGCCAGTCCATTCGCCGAATATCCTCGCGTTCCAAGAGATCCTTCACTTGCGCTGTTCGATGCGGTCGCGCATTGTTATCCATAAAAATGAAGTCAGAGTGGACTGCACCCCTGAAAAGACGCACATGGGGAAGGAGTACAGTATCACAATAACGTTGACCAGTTAGCGTACCTTGTTCAAATATTTGGAGCTCGGTGCGCCCATACAACATTATGCCTCCCCAAACCATTAAACCAAAACGATCATGTTCAAGGATGTTCCTGGGTTCATTACGTGTTCCTACCACTCGCCAGCTGAGGGTACGTCGAGAGTCACTACTTAGACTGAATCTGCTCTCATGCGAGAAGAGCACGCGACCCCATTGCTCGTTGGTCCAATTTTGATGCTCTTGGGACCATCGCAAACGGTACCGCCGATGTGCGGATGTCAATGGAACACAACGTACTGGCGTCGGGCAAAGAGACCACCTCGGTGTAGTCGCCGTGCCACCGTGTATCGTGAGATTGCGTGCCTAGCTGTCCTGTTAAATGTGGCTGCAATTGCACCCGCTATTTGGCGTGGATCCCTTCTTGCCTGTTGCACAATGTAGCGGTCATCTGCTGCTGTAGTTGAGCGTGGTCCACCACACCTCACCTTGGGACAGCAGTGCCTGTTGTTTGGAAGGTTCCCCATGCACATGAAACAATCTGTGAGGAATTCCAAACTCCTTAGCAACACTCGTCACATTTTGCCCTTCTTCCAGTTTCCCGAAGATTCTTCCCCTAGTAAAGTCATCGAAATTGTGTCTTCGGGCCATGTTGCAATGAAGAACGGCACTACAGTGCACAGAAACAGCTCGCTAATGGCCACTCACCGTCTTATCCTGTTTCGTCAATTGCCCGGTGTTTCGGGAGCAGACTCATTTGGCACTATAGGCTCGCTACACTCACGACATTTAACGTTCAGCTTTCTGTGTACGTGTTAGAGACGTCTGGCAAAATGCCTTCGCACCTTCATCTACTTCCACCAAGTATTTCATATGGTACGTTAATTTACCCGTCTCTTCCTTAGGTTTTACACACCAGTGTGTGTGTGTGTGTGTGTGCGTTTATCTGTGTATATATATAGACTATTATTTTGCTAAATATTTTAATATATTTGTGTCGAATGTACAATTAGCCCCTCTTTCTAAAGATGATTAACAAGCTTTTGTCGTCGACCGCTAATTTAGAGTTCACGAGAAGGAAATCTTACCCTAGTTTTACCTCACCCGGATAACCACAGAGTGAGAGGAAGCTTTAGCGTGTGCATTTCCGGCTACTGCCATTTTTATTGTAAATCTGTACCTCCCCCTCGCCCTTGCTCTTTCTCTCTTGAACCGCATCCTTACCAATTAGTGTTCGCAAAGGCGAAAACTGAGAATAAGTGTTGAAGTATCGGCTTGGTCATCATTTGCCTCTTGCCCAAATGGAGCCGTGTTCCCATTAGACAGGTTGTTTTGGACAGTTTTTCTAGTTGAGAATCTAAAAATTCACTTATAGTTTGTAAATTTCTTATTTAAAAGTTCCTTAGTTATGCCCTAAGTTCCCTGTAGTAATTCTTGAAATTAAGTAACGCTTTTTAAAACCATCCCAACAAAATACAAGTCAGAATATATGTCAGATAGTACCATTAATTTAAAATGCTTCTTTTCCTGTATACGTTACGTTAATCCTACCTAAAATACTTTTTAAAATATCTTTAGGAACTACCTAATTTTTTTACTGCTTGATTATATTATGCAAGATGAAGTTAATTGTAACAAGTATGCTTTTATCTGTCATGAGCTTAATTGAGGAAAAACATATGATCCTTGAGATTAAAATTTTTGTACATTATACTCAATCTGCGCTTCAACCTCGATAACTTTACGCGTGAAGCAAATATTTTGAAAACTGCCAATTTTACAAAATTTGCGTTATAAAAATTATGCTTAAATGAACTCTTAACACTTTTAATAAATTTGGTGTTTACGCTGTGCTTTAACATTTATATAAAATTTCTACAAAGTTGAATCAGAATGAAGATACTCACAAGAAAGATAAAAAATCTGATATGATAGATTACATAACATTCACTACCCTCTGACGTTTACTAGTGGGTATGCAATTAATTTTATCCATTTCTTACTAATTGATTATAGTTTAGTCCAAATAACGTTGCATAAATAGCTAAGTTACACATTTCGTTATAGATACAAAGAGAAATTGATAGTAAAATTTTTAAGAATTGGACGGTATAAGCTAGACTTAAAATTCCGTACTGTATCGCAATTGCGATAAAAACTAAATGTTGACAGGTTTAAGAAAGTGTCGAAGTAATGAACAATTCGAATTTTTAATAAAAGATGTCTCAGTAATGGCTTATGTCACAAAAATAAACTTATTTGAAATAAATTGTGTGTTTTAAACGAACTACATTTTTTGTGCAGACGTTTTCGTCTATCGCTTAAGGTGCATATACAACATCATACAAAACTCCTTCTGAGTGAAGAACACTTTACAGAAAATTCAAGATGTACATCTTTAATATATGGCATTTTAATTAAAATCGTTTGAGTATTTTTTTAGAAAATCCAAATTTTCGAAAAACCTTCCATGTCAAGGGTGACAATTTTTTTTAAATCTACGTGCCGTCCTTGGAATATACTGAACTTATATATCGAGTTTGGAATTTATCTGACTTTTTGTTTTGGGGTTATTCTGTTCACAGACACACACAGACAGTTTTCCAAAATTCTTTATTTGGTTTCAGGTTGCCCCAAATATGTATTTTAAATAAAATATCGGTAAATGGTAGAAAAAGTATAAAGCAATTATAAGTATGTCTTTTATTTTTCACGGAATCATATAAAATTCACGATGCTTTAATATAAATAATCAGATGCGTTATTAAAAAATATAATAATGATTTTTTCACACAAAGACCTTGTTTGGCACTCATGAAAAAATCTGAATTTTAATATGAATTTTGGTATATATACAATTTCTGGTTTTTATTATACCACTCTCCCTCATACACAAGCCATCCACTAAATAACTAAGTATAAATATACACTACGTGATCAAAAGTATCCGGACACCTGGCTGAAAATGATGTACAAGTTCGTGGCACCCTCCATCGGTAATGCTGGAAGTCAATATGATGTTGGCCCACCCTTAGCCTTGATAACAGCGCTCACTCTCGTAGGCATACTTTCAATCAGGTGCTGGAAGGTTTCTTGGGGAATGGCAGCTCTTTCTTCACGGAGTGCGGAACTGAGGAGAGGTATCGATGTAGGTCGGTAAGGCCTGGCACGTAGTCGGCGTTCCAAAACATCCTAAAGATGTTCTATAGGATTCAAGTAAGGACTATGTGCGGGCCAGTCCATTACAGGGATGTTATTGTCGTGTAACCACTCCGCTACAGCCCGTGTAGTATGAACAGGTGCTCGATCGTGTTGAAAGATGCAATCGTCATCCCCGAATTTCCCTTCAAAAGTGGGAAGCAAGAAGATGCTTAAAATATCAATGTAGGTCTGCGCTGTGATCGTGCCACGCAAAACAACAAGGGTGTAAGTCCCCTCCAGAATAAACACGTCTACACCATAACACCACCACCTCCGAATTTCACTGTTGGCACTACACACGCTGGTAGATGACGTTCACTGAGCATTCGCCATACCCATACCCTGCCATCGGATCGCCACATTGTGTACCGTGATTCGTCACTCCACACAACGTTTTGCCACTGTTCAATCGGTAATTTTGGCGCTCCTTACACCAAGCGAGGCGTCGTTTTGCATTTTCCTGCGTGATGTGTGGCTTATGAGCAGCCGCTCGACCATGGAATTCAAGATTTTTCACCTCACGCCTAAGTGTCATAGTACATGGAGTGGATTCTGATGCAGTTTGGAATTCCTGTGTGATGGTCTAGATATATGTCTGCCTATTACTCTATACGACGCTCTTCAAATGTCGGCGGTCTCTGTCAGTCAACAGACGAAGTCGGCCTGCACGCTTTTGTGCTGTACATGTCCCTTCACGTTTCCACTTCACTATTGCATCAGAAACAGTGGACCTAGGGATGTTTAGGAGTGTGGAAATCTCGCGTACAGACTTCTGACACAAGTGACACCCAATCAACTGACCGACCACGTTGTAAGTCCGTGAGTTCCATGAAGTGTCCCACTCTGTTGTTTCACGATGTCTAATGACTACTTAGGTTGCGGATAATTAGTACCAGGCAGTAGGTGGCAACACGATGCACCTAAGATGAAAAACGTATGTTTGTGGGGGAGTAAGGATACTTTTGATCACATAGTGCATATTATATGCATATATTTCAGGAAAGTGTAAATCTCGACATCTCACATCGAATTGGGTCGAATACAGTAACCCTATACCACAGGTAAGCGGCAGAGAAGGTGGTAAGTTACCCTGATACCTTTGTGTTCATCCTTATTACTCCCGGCTTGTGCTTAGGGAGGAAACGAGTTTATTAGGACTGATTTATCCATTTCTGTTGAGTTAATTCCTGACAAAATTACAGAACAATATGTTTTTTTTTATTATACAAATTAAGTTTGAATATATTTATCAAAAAGGCTCTACAAAGTAAAGAATAGCAAGCTCATAGTACTTATCTTCTCTAAAGTCCTGTAGTATAGTGTTATCGGCAAAACAAGAGAAACGAGCCAGGCTTTTAGCAGAAATGGAAAATCTGTTCCTCTCTTTTTCTCTGTTACTCTCTCATAAATTACATTTCGCAGCCTGTTGTTTTCAAACACAAAAACAGGACACTTTTTTAATCTCTACGTATCATATTATCTTTCTGACAACGATGCTCTATTTTTGCTTTACCCAGATCATTTTAACAAAATACTTCCGTTGTTATTCTCAAACAATAGGGGAAAAGTGACATTTTTTTCTTTGGCTTCTTTCTCAAATTAGGAACAAAAGATAAATGTGGTGTTCTCATCATAATCCATTCTTTGTGCATATAATACACGTAATATAGAGTAAATAAAATAAACTCTTACTTTGTAGCTGCAGCGGAATTATCTAGTAACCAGGAAAAATTCCTCAGGGACAGGCTGATGAAGGCAAATACAAAAAAGATAATATTACGGTTATTGGAAGAAACTAGAATTACTAAAACATTCTTATTATATTACTATTATTCTATATTGCTAAAACATTCAAGATACAGGAATATGCAAGGATTTCTTACTTGGTAGTACTTGTTATGCGTCCGTGAAAGTGTATCGAGATAGCTAATATCCTATAAAAATTAGTCATGTTATGTCCATCTATAATGAAAAAGGATGGAAAGAATATTTTGCAAAGAATGAAATCATTTTTGTGAACCAAACTAATCTTAAAATATTTAATTCGCGTATAAATATATTAATATATTGTTGTAAACAAGCATTTTCCCTCACTTTTAGGGTATTTATGACTCAGTAAGTATAAAATAAACTAGGTTCAAAACTATCTCCAACGAAATGGGAGAAAGGATGATGGATATGTATCGAGGCACCTGAAGGAGCGTATGGAAGATGATGGATTCTCGCTGAACGTGTTAACTTTGACCTCTTGGGGATACCGAAGAAGGTGTACTAACGAAGATGGAGTATAGCAACGCGGCATAAAATAGCAAAACATGAAAGAAGCAGATGTTCTGAGCTGGCATTTAGGACAGTTGCTTTGAATGGCTGCTGTATCTGAGTTGTATTTTATTCTTGATTTCACTCACCACCTTTGATGTATACTCCTTATTACTTAATACTTTAGGGTGATTTATTTAATGCAGTTAGTTGTTAGTGTTGATTTATCAGTCCGTCTCTTTGTACCTATATAATAACTGACCCATGCCTGCAGGTACGGAGTTGAAATTTATGTTGAAGAAAATTTGTCAATCATTATCGGATTCTCTTGAAGTAGGTAAAATTCAGAGAATGAGGTCAACGCCTCCACATTTTAAATGTATATGCAACAAATTTCGAATGTAGTTTTAAATGATACAAAATGGTGGGAATGTGTACGGAGAGACTTTAAAAAAAGTTAAAATAAGCTCCTTTTACTACAGCACTATTTGCACAAAATGAACCCATTTGAAGTATAACGTTATTCAAAAGTTTACACTTTTAGTTTTAATCCCCAATGTCAAAAACTAACAACGATCTAAATAGGATTTACAAGTGTAAAATAGTATTCGTCAACCTAAAAAGACCAACCCATTTATTCAAAACTTGGCTTTTATTAAGGATGCACGTGCAGCTGGCTGAGGTACTATGCTTTTCAAAGAACGAAAGATATCGGATCAGTGCAATACTTTCGGCATATATGATGGTTGAAGTTTTGAACCGTCGGCCTTTTGCTCGGTGTGCTGAGCCACTCACTAGCAACTATCTACTTGTTCTGACGTCTATTGAGCTCTTCTATTCCTTAGGTTACGTCCTCGATTCGAGCACGGCTCGAGAATACTCTAAAAGGAAATGTTACACGGAAAAGAGCTAGGGATGGGGTAAAATTTTCTCCTTCAAAGTTTACATCCACTCCTTATTAATTCCCCACTAGATAGAAAATGGGAACGTGTACGCATAGCACTAACTTTTAGGTGCATGCCTGCGTTTAACAGAAGTATTAAGATGGTAGTATTGATAACACTTACTCTTACTATATCAAAATACTTGTTTATCGCACACTAGGAGGTTGTAATGTCAAAACTAACATTTTGAGCAAACGATTTGCACAGGCGGTTAATTCAAAATGCTATTACATATTAGCTTATCTTAACAATTTTTTAAACTACACTCCTTGTATAGTGAATGTCTTATGCCGTGATACTTCCACAGCTTTATGAAGGATTAATGTATTTGATGAAGTTAAAGATAACAACAACCAATGAGCCTGGTAAGAGAATGCGACGACATTCCTG
Source organism: Deroplatys truncata (assembly GCA_030765065.1). Taxonomy (NCBI): domain Eukaryota; kingdom Metazoa; phylum Arthropoda; class Insecta; order Mantodea; family Mantidae; genus Deroplatys; species Deroplatys truncata. The sequence goes on from CM060986.1 coordinate 63,912,628, forward strand.
CCTTCTTATTGGTCTTCGATCGATGGCTCTCAAATAAGAACTTTATAAATGTAAGGAGTGAGTTATTTAAATTTTTCTTCTAATAATTCTCTAGAATACTAAATACGGAATGTGCACTATCACAAGAGGTATGCACGAATTTCTCATAAAACTATATTTAACTTTTTACTTCACGGATTCTCTCTCTTGTTGTTTTAAATAGATTAAAACCTCAATCTACACATATACTTACAAGGAAGCACTAATTAAATAAAAATGTATACATGGGGTAATAAATGAAGTTAAAGAGTGTATAGAAATGCTCCGCAGAAGAATAAGCATTATTATATCCGATAGAGGCATTTGAATTCAATTATATTTCTATTTAACACGAAAAACCACTCTTCTAATTATGCTTTTTGCTGGTCCTTTTAACACTGCCTACGCAGTACCTGCACTTATCTCGTGAACTTTGTTAAAATATCATCAATGTTAACAGCAAGGCTGGAGGCAGATAACCCCGAGAAATAGGTCCCCTCAGGATGTTAAAGGAATCTCGTGGACGAGTTAGACATTTTCCACCTCCAGGGACAGCAAAAGAGATGGTTACTTCATCGTGACCTGTTCATATTTTGACCATTATCTCCGTTTCCTGCATTTTTGTCTGCTGTAAACGACGTAACTTTATATTTATGTACTTAGAACACCTAACAAATATATGCATTCAACTTGCACCCCGGTTCAAGTGTTCTTTATGACGCCAAGAACACAATGGACATAAATTAGTCATATGCTTGACCCTGATAGCAAATCCTATATTGTTGTTTTTAATTGCGGAATGAATTAAAATTAGCTATAACAAATATTGAACGAAATAACTGAAAAAAACTTAAAATTATTATGTAGCTGAAATAAAATGCAGAGGGCAGACAGAGGTTCTGTAGGAGGCATGCTCTCTAAAATGTAAGAAGCATTTATTCTACAATTTTACACTCTGTACACTGTATATTTATTATAATAATTTTAAAATATTAGGACGAGCATTCAAGGAAAGACTCCTATTATAAAATAGTCATATGAATGAGAAATATAATATGAAATACATCATTTTCACCCCCTGCTCATCTCCACTGTAAAGTAAAACACAAAATAAAAGTGTCACTGGAGTAAATCAATTAAGTACAAAGCTACTGTCTAAATAATACCTCCGATTATTACATTCTGAGAATATCCTAAACAAGGTGCCACATTCTGATTTAATCTACACCTGTTCAGCCTTACTTATGCATTGTTGTAGCTATGCTGAAAATATGAAACATTTTCAAAATAGTTTAGATATTTTCTTTTTAAAGTACAATGTGAATATTAAACGTGGTACTCTAAAACTATTGGAAATATCTCTGAATTGTTAATCATAGTACTTCAGAAGGCGTGCACATACAGACTAGAGTCAAATGATTTATCTGTTGTACCCTTATTCCTTTGAGTGAGGCTAAGATACAAACGTCAAAGCTCATCAACGTATTTATTAACTTCCAAGATGAGAATGCTCTATGTATGAACCTGCAATGCAGTATTCTACCAAGAGGTTTCATGCATAATACATGATGCATGTTATAAATATTTCCCCTTAATGCTGGAAGTTCAAATAATCACTTGTTCCTTTTTCGTAAATGATACTTTATTATTCATCATAGTGTTTTCTTACCAGGATAGCAATATTGCAAATACGTTTAGAATTTAAGTAATTTCCTTTATATTTACATAAAAGTATCCCAAGTGAGCTTTAAAGATAGAAAAACCTATAAGTATAGGAATAATTTAAAATATATTAAATAAAACTCAAGATACATAAAAGAGATCCCAAACATTTTATTTTTGTTCTAAAATGTGTTATTTGTAAAATGTTTCGTTTTAAAAAATATAGCATTCATTGAAGCTGAAGTAAAGTTCTAGCAAATATTGGTGTCTTCTGATGCATTTGTTACTTGAAACAGGTATTAATTATGACATAATTATTGTTTGAGTTTTCTGGCTCTATTATTGAGTATATCAGAAGTGCATTAAATGGGAGGTGTGCTAAATCCTTAAAAACTATCTTTTTTCTATTTCCATTGCCATGATTTCGATGAGTTTTTTAGCTTGTATACTGAATAAGAAAACTTAAAGAACAAAATTATCTCACATGCATTGAGTAGAGAAAATTTTTTTATTTTTCCTTGATTTTGCAGTGAAAACAGGATTTATTTTGACGAAGGAATAAAACGTCAAAGTTGGGAATTTTCAACGTTTTTGCCTTAATTCCTCATTTTAGGCGCAATTTTTGCGATTACATAAATTTATTTCTTCACTAGTTTAAGTCACAGGTCGATGAAAGTGTATGATAATGATGAAACATAATTTCGAAAACAACAACTACAAAGAAGTTGCAATTTGCGCATATTTTTCAAACATTTATAAAACCAAACAAACACGTAAACTGTATTATCATCGCCCCCCCCAAAATAGACGGCAGAGAAGATTTTTCTCTCCATTAATTTGGATGTTAGATATTTTAAAAGTACAGATGAATACTTTATTGCGGGAGTGTGCGTCATTGACCTTATTTAGGAATTTGATGCTTAAAATTTGCCAATTTAAGCATAGCAGTGCATAACCATGCCCATTTATTGTTCATGCTTCAGGTACACTTTTCTGAAAATGTGTTAAATGTACACCAAATTTAGCTCTATATTTCTGGTAACTATCTCCTTGTGCTTAAGTACCTTCTATTCAGATTTGTAAATAAACGTGAAGACAAAAATTATGTATGAAGAAAAATATTGGCTCGTTTATGTTACACAAACTGAATTATTTTTTATATTCGAAACGCTAAAAGTATGGGAAAAATATTTTGTTCACAGAACAAAATTATCTTTTATGTGATCATGAGAAAAATCTTGATCATAGAAATAAAATTATAGGAGGAAAGTGCACCTGAAGTATGAGTGGCAAACTTTTGAGCCAAGAAGCAGTGTGTCATTTATATTACTTATGCACAGCTTTAAGCAAGCGCTAACTTATTATTTTTATTATCGTTATGTACAGAAATACCTAAAACATAATCAACCCAAATTTGGTTAATCTTAATTTAGTATTTATTGTGTAATCAGAATTTAAACTTCCTAATGGCATCCCAGTGCTCTTAAGCGGGTGAAAAAATTTTCTGCTGTTGTTCGGTATATTTCTGTATTTCAAGCTGCATACATTTGAAATGTAATGTCCGTGGTCTTATTTATTATCGGGACACAGAAAAAGTACTCAAGCAAGCTTCTTTAAACATTTGACTATGATATGTATGCTTTCATATAGCTAAAACAAAATGTATCTAGGAGACATTTATTATAAATAACAAAAAATAGAAATATAAGCCTTTTAGGAATAATTTCCAGAAGAAATAAGAAATTATAGCAGTAGAGAATGTCATTCAGCTGTAACATATCATGTGTTTATTCTAGCTACAATCCAATGAGGGAAGTATCGTACGATCAGATGGAGTCAATGTAGGTGTTAAGGGGACAGGATACTAATCCGGGTATTTCCCCATCACTCTTACTCAGCGAAGCATGCATGTCAACAGACTAGTGTGGGATGTCATAGGGAACGGAGCTATGATGCTTGATGCAGTAATTTGTTTCATAAATATCGACACCGAAGGCCATATTTTCACGCTGCATTACCTCGGTGGTTGACGGCGCCTACGGGTCTAATCCGCGCTTTGCCGTCGATGGAATACCTATCTGATCTAAATGTCGATTGCGGGAAGCAAGGCTTTCACTTTACCAAGCTCGGCACCTCTCTGCATGAAGCTAATGTGTTCTGAAGCTATTCCGATAATTGATCGGGTCTATCTGGCTTTACTAGAACCAGAATCGAGTATAGCTTGGATCTGTTTAGATACAAGTAAATAGTTTAGAATAATTTAACTAACATTTTAATATCAGTGTATATGTAAACTCAAAGTTTCATATTTATTTCCAACATTTACCTCTTCGCAGTTTTCTTATTCTCTCTTCTATAAGAGTACACACGACTTAAGCGATGAGTTTTGATATTTCACCATAATCTTCCTTAACATATATCACAGGACCTTCTTACCACGATTTAATTTTTATGGTTATATTATAAGTTATTCATAAGAATATTATACTTCTATGCTTTTAATGTTAGCTATAATATAAAAATCACAAATAAAATTGCTGGATATAGGGATTAAATATTCTAGATCAGTTTTTCTTAGATTTTCTCCTATTTTGCCTATGAAGATGAGTTTTATAAGAATACGTTTAAGAATATTGTAAAATAAATGGAACCCAAAAGCATCATTTCTGTACTTTTATTTGTTGCTTATTTAAATAAAATAATAAAATGACAGGTTTATTAATTCATTACGTCATTAATTTTGTTTCATTATCTTGGGCCATGGCAAGTTTGTAAAAAATGAGAATCACGTTACGAAAAAGATTATGGCAGATTATAATACTCAAATAATATGGAATGTAACTAAAGCTTTTAAGATTATAATTAATCATTGTCAAAAGAAAGGTTTAATAAATAAAAATATTTTATTTTAATAATATACTCTGATTTACGTTTAAACTCTTATTACAATAGACTTGTAGGATATTGCTTCGAAATTAACAGGGATAGATTATGCATATTGCAATGAATACAAATTACAAGAGGCTGAAAAGACAGTTAACTGTTTAAAAAGCTGATTGATATATGCTAACCATTACATTCCACACTTTCATGAGCTCATCAGAAACAAAAAAGTGGTATCTCAACATTTCAAACCGCAGTAGTTAACATAATGTTTTGCGGAGGTGTTCCGTGATATGAAGGCTTTCGTTGGTCATAAATTGTATATTCACTGATGAGAGGTCTTACCTCTTCTTACAATTTCCAATTACTAAATATATATTATTATTAAGAGAGAAAGTGTATCTGTGTGTTGGGGGTATAATCTCAAAAATCACCTAACCGATTCTGATAATTCTTTCATCTCTTAAATGCGTGATTCTTCCTCGCGGACATACTCTATAAATTATTTCCAAATAAAATTAGGAGAGTTGTTAAGGGAGATGTTATAATCATGTCACCCAATTTCAATTCCGTTTCTTTGGATATTGTTATATACCGGGATGAGGCCAAAAGGTTTTCCAGCTGCACAAATCTAAAGCAGACGTGGGATGTTCATAACAAAATACACTTGAATTCACATTTAACACATTACTTGTGGTTTATTAAAATTGACATGGTGCCACTACATCGTTCACAATAGATTACAGGCAAACATTGGAGGGTCTCGCGTTGTCACTGCAACTGCGTTCCCCTTTGTTTATGCTGTTGTAACAAAATTTAATATTTTAGCTGCAAAACGTTTTGGCCTCACCCCGGTATATAACATTTTTGGTGGAGGCGCCGGGTATCGAACCCGGGGCCTTTCAATTTCCCCCAATATCCAGTTTTGTTTAAAGTTAATTCGATTTAAAAATTTCTGATGTAATACGTTCACATGACTTACTCTACCCGCTATCGTTTTTTAGTATGCAAACAAATTATTCTTATTAAACATTATTTTTCTATATACTTCAGTTTTAATCCAGATAAACCATTGCATAAATAGGTACATTAAAAAGTTCTTAAGATACAAATGGAACAGTGACAGTCAAATGTTTAAGAACTGGGCGTTAAAAAATAAATTAAGTTTTATTTATGGACGCTCTTTAAGTGATATGGTCCTTAGCACCGCATTCTATATTGGGCGTGAAATAGCGTAAATTTTGCTCAGGGGTCTCTTTATCAGGCTTGACGTTCATTTACGACCATGCTAGGGACTTTTTACGACAAAAAAAATACATCGCCCTCCGCCGGGGTTGAACTCCTGATCTCAGGAACCAGAGGCTAGCATGGTACTCCTAGGCCACGAAGGAGGACAACTGGATGCAATATGCTGGCCTAAAGATTCCATACTGTTTCAATCACCAGAAACAACTGAAAATCAATAAGACTTATAAAGAATGGTTAAGTATTGAACAAATCGAACCATTAATAACGGATATCTCGGAAGTGATTGATGCCACAAAAATCATTATTTTGAACAAATTGTGTGTTTTAAAGATATTTACATTTCTTGCGAATTACGTTTTCGTCTATCTCTTATCGTTTGCCAGTTATACAAGATTATAAAAAATTCCTTCCGAATGAAGAGGACTTCAAAGCCTATTTCCAGAAAATTCAACATATACATTTCATTTAATATAAATATCTTTAGCATATGCCATTTTAATAAAAATAGTTACCCCCATTTTTTAGAAAATAAAATATTTCATAAGTCTTCGATATAAAGGGTAGTTTGAGATAGGGGATTTTCGTGAAAATCTTCGTCTCGCATTCTTTATAAGATACTGAACTTAAATACCAGGTTTGATATTTATCTGACTTTTCGTTTTTTGACTTAAGCTGTTCACAGACACACATTCACGCGGTCCTTTTTCTAAAAATATGCATGTTTTGCCTTCAATGCCTTCTTTTGTATCTGGGTATCGATTTTTTGAGCGGAATGTAATACCTTCTCTACCGACTAGGTACTTGGTAGAGAAAGTAAAAAACTAGCTAACGAAACTTGGAATGTGTGAAATAAAAGCCTTGTATAATCAAAATGCCAACAAACATAATACTGTCTACAACTTACAGTACTAAAATTGCCAGTATTATATTAGGAAACTTCAAACGATACTGAAGTTTAAAAAGCACTCTTCCATAGAACCAAAAGATTTTGTTGCATAATATAATAGGGATTATCAAACGAAGGGAGAGTAAACCTTAAATAACTTACCTATTTCTCTCATGTACTTAATTAGCTTGGCACATTCCGTTTATAATGCCAATATTATCATTAAACACCTGCAATTCCATATGTTCGTTTATCCATTCCAATACTACCCAGACTGTGATAGATAAATAAATAGCTAGCTCTGCTCCGGCGTGGTTCAAACACACTACATAATTTCCAACTAGCGGACCCAGATTCGGTTCCCAATTGGGATCCTTGCATCAGCTGCTCCCCATAATAAGCCATCAATACCAATTGTCCATATGTAACACTTGGTGAGGGCATCTCCACGAAAACTGATGTTCTAAAACAATTCGTTCACAACGGGGCAAACTTAAAAGCTTAAAGCAGAAACTTACTCAGAGCTCAGAATTTTTAGCAATAGGTATAGGTACAGGTCATGCAACAGAGTGTGACACCTCGTACCTGCGACCACCAGATTGTGTTGTGTTGTGGCATCCCAGGAGGAATGGATGAGGTGAAGAACCGTAGGAGGCTACAGAGGGTAGGAAGACAGGCCGTAGAAACGCGCGGACGTTCCTAAATTTTCCAAGCTCGGAAGCCGTCCCACTGCTGGAACTGCCGAGAGAGGGCGAAAACCGACCCAACAATCAAGCAGCCTTCTGGTGTCCACGGTGTATACTCTTTCCATTGAGCATGCATCCGCGCCATCTGACCGGCACCGCCATGCGCCTCGAAACCTGGAAGCACACCTGAAAGATGAGAAGAAAGCGGAAAGAAAGGAAAATAATGGAATGAAAATCGTGGTGGAGAAGAAACCACCATAGCATTTGCCTGCCTACCCGGGGAATCTACGAAGATACCCATGAGTCGGAGTGGGCGGTCGCCGAGGATCGAACCCGGGACCCTCTGAATGTAAATCGCACACGTTACGATGCGCCACCTCCCTCAACTTTAGCGATAATTCAACACTTTAGTTTTAGCGTTGTGCTTCTTCAAATTATTAATATGTTTATTTTCTTCTTCTTCTTCAAAATGTGTATGTGTTTTCGTTTTGTGTCCCCATATATGCCTCTAAGGCATAGAGTAGCTTTGCATTTAACCTAAAAATTCGATGTCTAGATTTTACAGGAAATTACCCTCTTGTGGCTCACTAAACCCGGATAAGGCATATGAAGATGTCTCAATCTATTTAGTAAGCACCAATGTCTTGTTTAATATCAATCTCAATTTTATTGCCATGTAACGGTTACATAACTGCAATAGACATTGTCAGCATATACAATAAAATACAAATAAATAATATAATATAAACTACACCTTGTACAACTTTACAGCAAAAACTAAAAATTAAATATCAATATCAGATACATTAAGATCAATATATTCATTAATAGAATAAAATGGATTATCCACAAGCCAAGAATGCAAACGCTTATAAAACAATTATAAGGCAATACATTTACAATTTAAGGTATCCTATTAAAAAGTTTAATGCCAATATAGGAGTAACTTTGAGAAGTTTTCTTAAGTCTATGTTGAGGAATATCAATCATTTGACCATTTCGGGTATTATAATTATGAATGTTAGGTCTCGTGTCATACATACGTTGATTCTGCTTCATAAAATCCAATGTAGTATAAATTTACAAATTTATAACTGTCAAAATATTATATCTTTTAATATTGTGTTTACAATGTGTTCTAGTAGATTATTGTACAGTTATGGCAAAGAAGTTTCCGATATATCAGGAGAAGTAGATCAGAAATATAATCCTCCAAAGCGCTATTCCTTTGGGCACTGCAACTAACTAAATTGTATTATATGAAGAAATTTGTAGAGGCATCTTTGAATAACACTGTCCAAAATAAAAAAACACACATAAACATCAAATTTTATACTTAAGGAACATCAGACATGTTTCAAAGGTTCAGTTTGAATATTTTCAAGCAATATGCCGTTCCAAACAACCATTTACATAGAAAATGTTACATTCTTTTTTTATTTTCTCAAAAACGGCTATTAAGATTGCCTTCAAAATGTCACAGTTTGGCTATATTGATAAAACGAAATATTTACATTTGAGTTTTATGTAATTAATCTGTCAATTCCTCTTCATTTCTATCGTATTTGTATTATTATTATTATTGCCACTATTATTATTATTGTAAACTGTAAGAGACAAACAAGAACGTAATGAAGCAGAAATGTAGATGTCGTTAAAATATACAAACTATCTCAAGTCCTCCTTACTGTTACAATAAGCATTGTTAACTTGTTCTTTACTTTTCTAGGAAGATTTTTCACATTTTAGGTTGCAGAAATTAAGGGTACTCCAACATTGTGCAATCAGGATTAAATTACGGTTTTGCTTTTCTGCCCATTTAATTTCCTAAACGAGACGTTTAAATGGATTTATGCAGTTGTATACAAATATACATGAATTTTAAAAACTCTTCTTTTCTGGTTTTCTTATGATTTTAATTTTACATTAAAATGCTCCCAATAATAAATTTTTGTTAAATTGCTTTCATACTTACATAATACGTTTTTGAAACGTTGATGAAGAGATTTTAAGAGTATGTTTAAAATATTAATTTTAGTTTCGGTTTAGGGTTCTAATAGCTTAGTTCATGACCTATTTTAAATAATTAAAATTCTTCGTACCCTATTATTCACCCAGCAAAAGTTTAAGGAATACTATACAAAATTTAGAAGTTTAAGTTTCTAAATTTTCATCACATGATACACAATTTCAGTTATTTTTAATATAAATTTATTCGAGCGTTAGGTACACGGGGCCATTGAAATTAATTAAAAGTTTCAGCTAATGTTTTTGAAATAGTAGAAATTTCTTTTCCGAATTCTGAATCATAAAAGGTCTAGCTTTTGTTTCTAATACTTATGCCAACTGTTTGTAATGTAGCGACTTAATTGCCTGCAACAGTTGATATTTGCCTCAGCTTTGTCGTAACCTCTTCATTATATTTAGCTCAAAGGGGTACCGCAAAGGATCAAACATTAATCTACACGAGGTCCGACAGGGGCGAGGTGAAATAAGTTCCCTAATACCTGAAAATACCTAAAAATATATCTAAATCATGATGTGGAAGGATAGAAAGATCTATTTACTTGAAGAAATTACATGCTAGAAGTTTAGATGGGCAAAATATATTGAGAATAATTACAGATTACCTGTCTTGCTGCCGACGGCGAGTCCCGCATGTTCCAACTGCACTGTTTCGTTAGTACATTGCAAGAGAGATTGAGTTAGCGTCGGACGCTACTGAAGGACCGGTTTTAAACCCCCACTACTATTATATTATATTCCAGTTCGTGTTGCCAACTGAAACATATTAACACCTCACATGCCACAGTAGTTTGTGTTTTAGCTGGTTTTAGCAAAATGCATTTCTGAGAATATTAAACATAGATATCTAATTAGCAGGAAGTGCGTATTTAGATTGAAACGTATTTAAAAATCTAAAATGTGTGTAACAAAATGGGACAATGGATTAAAAAAAGTCCTACGATTCTTGTTATTATTACTATTACTATTATTATTATTATTATTATTATTATTATTATTATTATTATTATTATTATTATAAAGCAATATCGTCATCTTCTCCGTCATTTTATTTAGTTCAAAGCCTTACATAGCATCTCATGTCTTCAACGACAATATAACATTTATGATTATTGCATGCAAAAATCTAATAATAATTTGACTGTTTTAATGACACGAACAGTTTCCAGGCTCATGTGAATGTATCAGTATACCGGAATGGTATTCCAAATTAAATACATGTCATTAAACCTCTTGAATTGAGAGCACACTAAGACTAGGTCGGGATCGAATCCTCAACCTTGAGCACAGAAAACCAACGTCATCCAGGTTGGCAAATTAGTGCCCTACAAGCCTGGTGTCTCGTGAGTCTCAGGACAAAGAAATATTCGTTAATGTGGACTCAAAATGAAATATTAGTTAAACGATTCTGGATCACTAGGTAGACACATTACATAATTAAAGCAACTAAACTAGATTATTTTTACCTTCTCTACACTATCTAGTAGGTAGAGAAGGTATTGAATGCCACAAAAAATTGGGCATGGAGATTTCGCAGGAAATACTGTTTTGGTGCCCCTGAATCCAAATAAAGCATTTTTAGAAACATTTCCGTGTTTGAGTGTGTGTGTGTTGTCTGTGAACAGATAACTCAAATACCAAAAGTGGGACAAATGCCAAACTTCGTATTTATGTTTAGTATCTTCCAAAGATGCGACACGAATATTTTCAATGAAATCCCCCACTCCAAAATACCTTTTACGTGGAACCTTTTAATTCTTTTTTCTCTAAAAATGGATGTAACGATTTTGATTAAAATACCACATATATGAAGGATATATACACACTAACTAGAACGTATATCTTGAGTTTTCTGGAAATAGCCTATGAAATCCAGCTCCTTCGAAAGGAATTTTGTATAACTTGATTAACTGGTAAACGTTAAGTGATATACGAAAGCCTACTACGCATAAAATGGAGATCTCTTTAAAACACAGTATTTATTCTAAATAAGGTTTTTGTTACATACGTTATTTCTGAAATATATGTATTAATGGTTTAAATTGTTCATTTCTTAGCTATTCTGTTTCAGCAAGTTGTTTCTCGCGATTGCATGGGAAGCAGTATGAAATTTTAAGGTAGCATATAGCGTCCAGTTTTTACACTTTTGACTATCGCTGTTACCTTTGTATCTATTACGAAATGTCCAATATGGCTGTTTAAACAACAGAGGGTGGAGAAAGGCATGTGAATGTATCACTTTCAGATTTCTTTAACTCCTGAATACTTAACTTGATATTGATAGATATATTTTAGAAACTCCATTCCATGCACCGCAACACGTCAGTCATTTTCCTTGACATGTTCGGTTAGCAAGACAATGCTTGTGGTATATTCTTAATCACCTGCCTTGCGGTTCTGTCATTAGCAAAGCATATGCACGTGACGTTACTGTCACTCGCGTTTGTCAGGTTCACAATTAGCGCTTCAAGTCGTAAGCCCGTCTTATGGTAGGTGTACATACAATAACTTGGATTGACGGCGGCATCGCGACGTGTTCATTATGAGCATCACATTCTACGACTTCATTTGTCTCTAGTGGAGACATAACCAACATGTCGCATATTTCTGCGTGTAATATGCAACTTGGTTTTTATGGGCACAATCTCTGTAGCTATAAAGTTGCATTTAAGTGCATGACTTTACAGGCGTTTACATTTCTACTCTTCTGTTTATTTCACACTTTCTTTGTTTTAATCTCTTATTCTGCTATAAAATACTATGTATAGGCACGGAGGCTTGCATACAGAATGTAATAAAAACGCGTGTCAAAACTTTAGAAGGGCATTACATTATTATAAGGATTAGGAGGGTGAAACTGAACAATTTTATTGTAAAAACAAATTAAACTTGTGTTTATTAAACGTTTACTTTTTAATTTTTTTTAACTTGATTTCCGTGTAATTTGTTCGGTTTATTCTAATAGCTTGTTAATTATCATTATTTAAAGATTTTGTGTTTACTCAAAAATTAATTTGACTTGACAACATTTCCGGGCTACGATATTTTGCCATTTTAAATCTCATTAACCCTTAACAATATGAAGATCGGGTTAGAAATACATTTGGCGAAGTGGTTCCATCAAGAGCAACAATTTATAATTGGTACAGTGAATTCAAAAGAGATCTGCTTATTTATTTTTTTAATTTTTTAGTGATGAATTTCGTGAAGGACGCCCAAGAACTACTGTTACTGACAAAACTGTTGCTGCTATTCGAGCAATTCTTGAAGAATCGACGTCATAGAATTTATTAGGGTGACACTGGGCATTGGTATGAGTAAAATCCAAAACATTTTACATTAACAGTTACGCGTTACACTTTGCTGTCGATGGATTTCACATAAACTGACTTCCGATCAGAAATTACAACGCATTGATTGCTGCATAAATAAGGTGGAAAAATTTCAAGGCAGCACTATAAAATTGGTTTGGAATGTCTTTACTGGTGATGAATCTTGGATTCTGAAAAGTAAAGTCAATCGGTTCATTGTGTCTTTCGAACAACACGTAAGCCTACAAAAGTCCGACGTGCTGATGAAGATATGATTGCTAGTATTGTTTTTCTAATACGGGTCATATTGCTACTATAGCATTAGAAGATAGACGTACCGCTACTGCCGTTTAGTACACAGATGTCTGTTTACCGCAAATTTTTAACAGTTTCGTGAAAAACGCTAAAAGGGAAAATAATGTTACATCATGACAACGCATCATCGCATACAGTAAAACTAACAACTGAGTATCGGGACGCCCTAAAGATCAGCACTACGTTCTGCCCATCATACCCCCGAGCTAGCACCTTACGATCTCTTCTTGTTACCAAAAATTAAAGAGAAAATTACTGGAGTCACTTTTTCGAAATTAGATGAAGCAGTGGAACACCAGAAATGCCTGATTTCTGAAATGCCACAGGAAGAGTAGCATCATTGCTTTAAGGACTTCATCGTATGCCAAAATATATTAAAGAGAAATATTTTCAAAGACAATAAAATAATTTAAATTGTTTAAAAGTAATTCTTGTTTGATTTTTTAAAAATGTGTTGCCCTTGTAGGGTATGTTTTATCAATAAGTATAAAATATTCAGTTTTGATGTTTTGTTGATTTTGTAACTCCGATTATATTTATATTTCACATACATTTTAATGCGTTCCTAAAGAATAAAAATGCTTAAAATGTAACTTAATGGAAGGGTGTTAACATCTCTATGTTAACTAACCAAACTCAGCTATACATTTCTCCGACAGCATGAAACATGCAATTACGTAATTTTGAATGTTTCTGATATTAACTTGGTCGGTAGTTCTTCCAATGCATTTACACTAAAACAACAGCATTTCCCTATTTTATTCACTGGGACAAACTATTACTCTATTTTTCCTTTGATAAACGTTTCTAATGCATACTTTACTTACATTGTTCAAAAAGCAATGTACATTATTAGCTGAAATAATGATACAAATTGTTTAAAATAACGTTTATAAACCTTGATTTTTGACATAACTTTCTAGGTACATAACATTTTAAGAAATATTTTTCATAAAAATGAAAACAGAGTTTTATATATAAAATGCAACCCGTAATACAAATTTGAAAATTTTAAGCTATTTATTTTGCGTATTATTTTTAGGTATGATATTTACAATTAAAGATTACGTAATTTAAAATCATGCGTTAAAAAGTTTTATAAACCTAAATTATATATTACATATTAATGCCCTAAACAAAAATGTATGCTTCTTGCAAAGCAAAGACATTTTAGGTCTCTTAATCTAACTTCAAAGATCTTCTACTGAAAATCTGAGAGAACCCGACACAAAAATTACCTCATGTAGTACATTTTAAAGTATTAAAAATGCAAGGAAACAAGATGATGAAAAAGTAAATTTTTAAAAGCGCATTGCTGTTTACTCATATGTGCACACGCTCATTTAAATGTATGTTTTGGCATTTAAATCATCAGGATGATAAAACTAGAATGGGATGTTATTCTACCTTCCTATCACGATTTTTAGAAAACTATAATTTTCCTCAATATTTTCAAAATAAAGGTGTTCTGGAGTATACAGGAATGCAAAATCGAAGAAAACGACAAAAAAGTCAAAACAATTACTTAATACACCCCAGAGCTCTGTTCCACTTCCAAATGCTATTTATCTCTCCTCTGATTTCTTTGCATTACTGTGCTCTTCTTGCACTTTTGGTCTTTATACGCTTAGCTTTATTATTTTTATTTTCATTTTCAATGAACATTCTGTATTTTGCATGGTTAAAAAATCAAATTTCAAGGATAAAACACGAAGATTTTCACAAAATTTCACTACCCGTATGTGCAATTTGCATGAAACAATTTCCATTCTTTTTTTCTCTCAAAATTAATATTCCAAAGTTTCGTTTAAAATGTCACATGTTTCTGGAAATAATTGTGTATTACCTTAAATTTACTAGAAATGGCTAGCGGTAACTTCTTCATTCTTCCTGAATTTTGTACCATTTCTTGTAACTATAAACCCATAAGGGACAGAAAAATATTACTTAGAAATCTCTAAAATAAACATTTTGTGTTAGTAGTGTTTTCATAGTATGACTGTTTTCGAAATATTTCATGTTGAAGGTTTACATTTTCAAAAATGTATCTCATAAGAGGGAGTGGGCTATAAGATTTGCGATTCTTCTTTTTCTTAGCAAGAGCTCGTATCTGCTGGTATAACTTATTTCAGGCGGTTCCACATGTTCTTTATAACTAAGCTCTTATTAACTCGAAATTAAATATGGACAAAACATGTATCACGAATAGCACAACCTACATTAAATAGTGGTTTTAATGCAAGGATATGTAGCTACGCGAGGTTCAAATGGATAGAGCAAGTTGTACGAGCATACCACATTAGATTTGTTATATGTAAAGGAACCTTGTGAAAATGAGATAGGATACGATAGGTAGTCAGGCGGAGCCCGCGGACTCTAAAGCCCAGCACCGCACCATTTCAGCAGGCCCATTGTGTGTTTCATTAACCATGGAAGGAACGGATGAAAGTGAGAATCGAAGGGCGATCAGATTTGGTCAACGATGTGCCCTAGCAAGGACGGAGTGCCAAAGATTCCATAGTGATATCAATCGTGATGCAGGCACGAAACTGCCTGCGCTCATCAATCCGAGGGGGTCCCTGGAAACGAGGCCTTCCCAAAGGGGCACCAGCAGGCTAACAAAGTTCCAGGAGGAAATCCTTTACACAGTGCAAAACTTCACCGCCCCGCTGCCACGTACTCATCGTCGCCTGGTCTGCGAACCTACAACCCTAAAACATATGAAGGTGAAACAGATGAAAGGAAATGAGGACAGAAAATTTGTGCTAGAAAAGGAACCTCCTTTTCAGCAATTTCCGATGGACCTGGAAAAACAACGAGAAAACAAAAGTCAGGGTGGCCGAAAAAGCTGAATTCAAACTCGTTACCTACTGAATGCAAGCCTTGCAATTTTAATTTCGTCAGTATAGTCTATGTTATCAAACAATTTTAATATATGACATAAGAGTACAATTTAATGCTCTTAATTACTGAACGCATAGTAAAAATAATCTTACACAGCGTAGTACAACTTTTAACAAATTGATATTAGACTTAAAATACAGTTTTTATGCTTTTTTCCATCTTAGCTTCTCCACTGCGGATTTTTGATAGATTAATATTCTAATCTGGTTTTCTATATATTTTTCACACCACTATAGACATTCTGTAGCTTCACATACCTACCTAGATATCCTCGTAAACAGTCAGTTCCTATGGCAACTCCCCTCCATACTGGTATTTTTAGGTAACGCCAGCTGCTGTGTTGTGTTTGCTGAGGCTCGTATGTTCATCGCCGTTTTCTTCATTCAAATATTTCATGTGCTTTGCAAATAATTTAGTGCAGGCGTGGTAAGTCCAGGCTTGAAATGTGTCAATCGACTTTCAATCGTCGGTTCTTTGGGTTTAAACCGAGAAGTTGCGTTTTTCTAATCCGTAAATGTTCTGCCTCTTATTTTTATTGTTTTAAAATGCACGTTTAATAAATTAAATGCATTTTGAACTTAAGAGTGATACAGAAATGCAAAAACTGCATATGTATGTACATATACAAAAAGGTGCTTTTAAATTTTATAACTTATTTAAAAACTTTACTGTTGGATGTTAGCATTCAATTTCAAACACTTTGTACAGAATACTGTGGCTTACAATACAAAAACCATTAATACCATTCTGGTGGCTTAACTATACTCTTCTTGTATTAATTATGTCGTAATCACGATAAATATATCGCCACACACGATTTGAGAGGGTTGTTACCCGACTGTTGGAGAGCCAAACTTGCAGTAGTTTACTGTTGTTGCTGCACCACTTATTGTCTTTTCCGGTGGCCTTCGCCCCACATTTAGAAATAAACTTTGAATTTTAATGTTTCTTTACTATTATACATGCATGCTTCGGCTGCATCAGTAATAATTTTCAGAACACGTATATCTTAGCAGGGGTAGCACGGTTAAAGAATGAAGGCTTATACAAATTTTAATTGTATTGTATTTGTTTATTAATCCTTCACACGATTAAATAGCACTTCACTGATGTATCTTACTATAGAGCTGTGAGATTATTGTTATTTGCACTTTTTAACGCGTAAACTTTATATTATTCTCACCGCAACGAAGTTTTATGTCTCACACTGAACTCGCAGAAAATCTGAATAAACTGGACTGTTTGGGTACGCTATCTTCTAGCGTCTGCCGCCTAAACTTGTACATATACTCTATTTCAGTTTCTGATTGGCTAAGCCTACTTCAATAGAATACTTTTATTTAACTTTTAGCTTTACTAGTTGTTGATTGGCTATTTATAAACTGTTTTTATATATTACATTATTGTTCCAAGAATTATTAGTAGCCTTTATTAATCTTTCTAATTTGTTATTGTCTCAAGGTTACCTCATTTCTAGCAATCTTCGGCTTCTAATTTATAATTCTGTTTGCTAAGGAAAGCAGGTTGCTTCTATTCTCACAGCTCCTACATTGTTAAACTACTTAATACATTCACATAACATTATTATACATGTACATAATAATAGAAACATACGACAATGACTTGCTTACACTTTATATATTATTATATACACATATTGCTTTAAGTTGGGCTGTTATTAAATTTTATATTTTAACCTCTTCGGGCCCCGCGTGTCGTATACGACAAAAATTTCATCATGTTTCGGTTCATTCAGGCCTCGAATGTCATTAGCGACACACTTTGTAGTAGTTTCATAGTAACCGCTAGATGTCAGTAAAGCCACAGAAACCATTGGACATATTCCGCGTGATTCCCGGCCAATTTGTGGATCATTTTCTGAGCACGTGTTGACGGAAGAAGGCGCAAGAATGGCAAAGGCATGTAAGTAACATTCTTTTGCTTCTAATATCGTACTTATTTCTGTTGTACTGATACATATGTGTCTGTAAAGGTATGTAGATATAGTATACATAAATATAACACAATGTCTATACTGCATCCACCTTTTTTGCCTCCACTTACTCTTATGTGTCGCATACGACACGTTGGGTCTTTTTGTGTATCGTAGTACCTGTGGGGGGCTAGCACGCCTGTTTCTCTACGAAGCAGCCCAGATTCATTTCAGGGACTGGGATTTGCAGGTTTTGTAATGCACAAAGTAGTACTTGGGTGGGTTTTCTCTGAGATCCCTGTTTGGTAGAATATTTTTGGCATTATAGGAAATCAAAACACTTTCTATCTTTGTTTCAGTATCTCAATCTGAAATGGAGGAGGAATTGCAGTGAATTTTAGCCGTTGATGGTGACGTGTCAGAATTAGAAAATTTCCCAAGTGATAACGATGGCGATATTACATATATTCCACAGAGTGACATGGGAGGAGAGTCATCAAATGAATCCGTTGTGTCAGAGGACGAAAATGATCTAAGAGAAAACAGCTTTGGTCAGGTCAGTAGAAGTGAGCCATCTTGGCGCCATACCGAGATTTTTAAGCCTCTTCCACCTTCACCACGATTTGAAGAAGAACCTTGGGAAGGAAAAGAAGCTGAACCATAGACTTTCTTTCTTAGGTATATTCCTGAGAGTACATTTGAAATGATTTAATCTTGTGCAAACCAGACATCACTTTCTCGAAAGGGAAAGTCTCTAAACACAGCTCCTGAAGAAATTCGAATGTTTTTTGGAATATCTATGACGATGTCATACTTAGGTTACCCTAGGATACGAATTATTGGGCAGCAGGTACAAGGGTGTCAAAAATTGCTGACAGGATGTCTAGAACCCGCTTATTCTCCATAAGAAGCTGCTTAAAATTAACAGTGGATGAAACAGTGCCTGCTGAAGTTAGAAGCATGGACAAATATTGGAAAATTTGACCTTTGTTGGAGAAAATGAGAGCTGGCTGCCTTCAAAATCCCAGGTCAACCAGAGTATCAATTGATGAACAAATGATACCTTTTTGGGGATCAACGAAAATGAGGCAGTACGTAAGAGGTAAGCCAAATCCATGTGGGCTCAAAAACTTTGTATGCACTTTGCCCACTGGGTTGCCTCTTGACTTCTTTGTATATGAGGGGAAAGGGGACACAATTGTAGAAGGTTATGATTTCCTTGATATAGGTGGAAAGGTTGTAATGAAGCTTGTAAAGTCTCTACCACAAGGTTGTATAGTGTACACATATAGATATTTCACTTCAGAGCGATTACTTGATTCCCTCCATGCAGATGCATGCTGTCAGGGAACAGGAACTATACAAACCTGCCGGGTGCCCAAAAAATGTGGACTTCGTCCAGACAAGGAGCTGCAAAGAATCGGCCGAGGTGCCATTGGCCAGTCTGTATGAGGTGATGGGCATATAGCTCTCGTCAAATGGTACGACAAGCCTGTTATTCTTGCATCATCGGCAGAAGGGAAAATACACACAGGAGATTGTAAACGATGGTCAAAGCAGTCTCAAGAATATATTCGTGTAACCATGCCAGACATCATTAATAAATACAATGAAAATATGGGCGGTGTGGACCTGCTCGACAGAATTATTGCATCCTATCGCCAACATGCTAAAACTAGAAAATGGACTGTGAGAATGATTCTACATTTTTTGACTTTGCCTGTGCTGCATCTTGGATAAAATACAGAAAAGTTTGTGAAGTTCTCAAAAAAGAAAAGTAAAGATATTTTGGATTATCTAAATTTTAAAACAGAACTTTCAGAGTGCCTTTTCTTTTTTGCCCCAAATGAAGAAGATGAAGAGGATGAACCAGATGAGAGACCTTCTAACTCATCTAAAAAAAGGAAGTCTATGACGCCGCACCCTTCCCAAAGCAAGAGGAAATTTGGAACAGCACATATGCCTGAAGTGATGAGTGATGGTAAAAATTATCGCTGTAGAATGCCAGGGTGCAAAAGTGTTAGAGCTAGGGTATTTTGTATCCAGTGCAAAATTCATTTGTGCCTAGTGGAAATAGAAATTGCTTCAAATCCTATCATGAGATGTAGATTTTAATTACATGATAGTATGTCAAACAGGTTACTCAAAAAAGGTAAAATGTATTGATAAATAAATAAAATATATTCAAGATGATTTACTCTCTGTTGGTGGAAAAGTTGTAGTCCCTGGAACCCAGTGTGCCTTATACGACACATCAAATTTTGAAAATATCAGTTTCAAAATTTTCAAAAAAACAGTAAAATGTCAATAAACGTATCATAATTAACAAGTTCAAATAGACAAATTGCACAATATTACAGTTTTAGGTGTAGTGGGTCTGAAGAGGATATAATTAGAACTGATGTAATTTAAGTGTTAAAAATACTGCCTCAAATTTAAGCTTTTTGATATATGAGCACACACACACACACGAATATATACACCAGGTGCCCCACATAAGCCGTCCTTAGCTGAGGTTAGTTTATACCGGATAGCACGGATGCCAAAAGGTTTGTCTAAGCAGACCTGCAAAGGGGACTCCATACTGAAAGAGAGGAGACCACGAAAACAAAGACCAATGCTTTAAAAACACTAACTTCTTTTACTGGTCCCAGAGCTCATTTGGTAGAGAAACTGCGTGCTATATGAGGTGTTCCGTGTTAGATTCCCGGCTGGGCTGCAGAAACTTGTCTTTAAAATAAAAACATTTTATGGTATGTCCAGAGTCTGGTGTTTGAATGTGAGAGTACCTATGTATGTCTGTGGGGGGGTTCGGTTAGTTAATAAACAATTCGCTCATTAATAAGAATTCAAGATTGCTGTTTGACGCAAAACTGCGCACACGTGTTAAGTTATTTAGTTCCATGACAGTTAATTACAATCACTACAACTATATGGCAAGTATAACTATATGAACCAATTGGTGCCGCAAAGCTAACAAGACTGAACAAAATTATATTGTTATTATATACATGTATCCTTACAAGTGGGTTAGAACTAAATTACTTTCTATTACTGCATTATTCATAGTAGCATTTGCAAAAACATGTCCGCCTTGGTGGAGAAATTGTTGTAAGGACCTCTCAGGCCTACGTTCTACGTGGAATAATCCATAATTTCTTAATATCATTTCTGTACGTCAAGAAAAAAGCACAGAAGATAGATGCGGCATCAGAAAATGTTCAGAACACAGCCTTCGAGCGTGAACTACATTTTGGCGCGTCTCCACAGAGATAGTAACCATATCCGTGGGTTCGTTATTGGTGAATGTTATCTTTTTGTCTGAAATATCTGGCTTGAACTGCGTGTAGGTGACCATGCGACGCTTATCAGTAGGAAACTGCCACGTAAACATCTGCAGACAGCAACACTACCTATGTGACCTTTCGCTTTGAACTTGTACTGACTCTTTGAATGCAGTGATGCGGCAACTTATTTTGCAACTATGTATGCGGGAAACATAAAATTGCAAAGAACGGGCTGTTTGGGCCACCTGATATATATGTAATATATGACATAGGATGATATAAACGGTGCTCCCAAATAATTTTAGAAACTGTGGAGATATCTTAGACAAGTAATTTCAAATAGGAAATACATGACCTTCTGTTTTAGAGCTATAAGTTTATACATCGCCAGTACGCCATTTACTAATAAATATATAATTCGAAATCATAACACAAGATAACGAAAGGAGGTTTCACAGCTTACCTCTCTGATGCAATGGTTATGACATTCACTTCCAAATAGAGTAGGAGGCCAGGTTTGTTTTCTAGCTTTGTTCCATATTTTTGTTTAATAGAGTATAATAATGCAGTTTGTAGCTTACATTTGAAATTGATGTTTAAATTTATGGATTACTTGAGGATGGATGATTTTAGGAGGAGCCGAACTTGAAGCAGTTGGAATCGCACGTATGGTACCCGGTAGCCTTCGCCCCAAGTTTAAAAATATTAACTTTGTATTTTTACTGTTTCTTTAAATATTATATAATTATGTTTGTCTCGGATGCGTCAGTATTAATTTGTAGAGACATGAATATCTTAACAAGGCGTGGTGCGGCTGAAGAATGTAGGTTTACACATATTATAATTTTTGCTTCACTACATTTATTAATCCTTGACAAGATTTAAACAACACTTCACTGATATAGAGAGCTGTGAAATTATTTACTAATTACTTGCACTTTATAATTCGTAAACTACTTTTTGTCTCACACTGAATATGTATTAAACTTCTCGAGGACGCGTCTCGCGTCCGGTTAAGAACGCAGTCTACTAGCAACCGACTTCTAAATTTGTACAATGTGCCCTATTTCAGTTTCTGATTGGCTAATCCTACTCCAATAGAATAATTTGATTTAACTTAAACTTTTTTCTGATTGTTGATTGGCTATTTTATAAACTGTCTGAAAAATTGCATTATTGTTGCTCCAAGAATTACAGCAACATTATTAAACTTTCTAATTCATTATAGCCTCAACGTTACCTCATTGTTACCTCATTGTTAGCAACTTTTAACCTATTATTCTTACAGCTCCTACATTATTAAATTACCTAATACATTCACATAACATTACTGAACATGTATATAATAATATAAACATCAGTACAATGACTGTTACATGCATTTTATATATTATTTATACACATATTGCTTTAAGGCGGACTGTTACTATATTTTATATTATATAATTACACTGAAATCATTTAAGTGTTAAAAATACTGCCTCATACTATTTTAATAAAGAAATAATGTTTTAACTTACAATCCTTGCTTAAAGAAGGTAGACTCCTGCTTATGCAACAACCTCCACATGCTGTAATTAAAACGGTGAACTGGTTTAAAGAGTGAGAGGGAAAGAGAGAGAGAGAGAGGGATATATAATTTATAAGCCTTTACAGTGGTTTTACAAAAATTATCGAAGTAGCGACCTGCATTTCCATGGCAACGTTGACCTCGAAACAGGAACGATTTTCATTTCTCGATCTAAGATCCCTGGTATATGTCAAATAACATCACAGGCTGCCAGTATGCGAGGAATTAACACCTGAGAAGCTTCGTATACCATAGATTTGAGGTGGCCCTTGAAAAATGAATCAATAGAATTGAGGTCTGCAGAGCGAGGCGGTTAAGCTACAGATACGGTTACATAATATTTCACCATTTAATTCAGGGAGAAACAGATATGAACAGTTTACGTGATCTGAAATAGCCCCGACCCATATAATTACAGAAAACGACTGTTCTCCACAACAGCAGGCGGATTGACAACAGTCTCACATATGGCTGTTTCTTGAGTTTAAAACTACTCCATCCCATGGGCTCACAAACATTACCAAGGCAAGGAATTCTAGCTGTCCCAGCAAAGCACAGTTACATAATTGACACACGAATTAGTGCTTGCGCTTTTTGAAGCTGAAAGGGATTAAGGTGTTCTTCGTGTATGGATTGCCACACGCTAACGTGGTAAATGGCCAAGCACGCGCAATAGCACGGGTGCTGACAGATGGCTCTTCTGCAAGAGCCTAAATCAATTTTCACCGGGTTTGTCTTCAACACCGACTTATATTCATCTGCAGCCAATATTTTAACTCTATAAAACTGTGTTATGTAGTCGTGGAGCATATATTGCCTCTCCGAAAATTGGTTATATAGGGAATATCTACAAACTCAAAATTATTAGGTACAAGTTCTTTAACATCCTGTAACAACACTATGTACACAACATAGTGGATTTTTTTAATAATGCACAAAGAGTGTATAGCATTTTGGTTCGTAAATCCTGCAAGGAAATGAAATCGCTTCTTTTCAGAATATGTTCACAGAAGGCGCCTTTGAAGATGATTTAACTTAGGAGACTTTAAATGTAAAACCGCGAATATTTCTAAAATAGTTTCAGTATGGGTATGTTACGGAGAACACAAAACCTATTAACAAAGAGAATATTGTGACATACGAGCATTATTGCGTATGTGACCTGCTTGCCCAGATCGGATATTGCGCAAGAGTGGAGGGGATAAAGCAGTTCTAGCATAGCGTGGGCACGGCGAGTTAGCGTGGTTCAGAGTCAGTAGAGTCGTGTTACTGCTAAGGGCAAGGTAGTGTGTATGCGCTGTTCATGCGGAAGCATGGCGTTCCCACCGACAGGCAAGGAAACAAGGAGGTAATGTAATCCCTTTACATTATTAAAACCATTAGCCATCCATGTTCATTATGTTTAAATTACTATAGTAGATAGTCCCTTCCCTCATCCACACCATGTAATAATTCTATCGCTAAGAATATTCTGATATATTTTCATAATTTCTCTCAGCTGCGTCCCCGTCTGACCTCACATAATGTGAAATATTAACTTTAAGGTCCTTCGGTACCCGCTCTACCCCCCATTGAGCTAAAATAATAAAGAGGTCACGACAATATACAGCATATCCATAATATAATAGTCGTAGTCTGCCACGATATGACTGCGCGTGGTGGCAAGCGGAACTCAAATGTTACAAAAGAAGTGGGTGGAGCATCGGATGGATAGATTCGTAAATAAAACATCCGTGGTTTCGAGTTATATTTACTAGCCAGGCTGCGGTCTGCAAATGTAGTGCTGCTTTCATTGTGCGATGGTACATTTCTCTATCGCCTTACCCTTCACTCCCCTCTGATCCTTAGCCTTGATTGTCAACAAAAGCAGTGGCGCCCTCCTCCACGCGCATACATATCGTGGCTGACTAGTAAGTCTTTCGTTTGTTTCTAAATAGCTTTGTTTTGGTTATTGCGGGAGGATGTCTCCGGCTGCTTTCCTTCTTTTGACTGGGCGTGGATTCGGGGCCGGCTGGAGAGAAGAAGGGGGGAAGGATTTCTCATCCTATAAAACAATCCGGATCTCTATCAGAGTAGTAATCCCCATTCCCCTTTTGGCTTCGAGGAACCTTTTTGAAAGCGCCCCTCGGGTTAAAAGGATAAGTGTTCTCGGGGAGTTCCTGAAGCGTGTGCGAAAGGAGGAGTTGTTTACTTGAAGACGGGGAAAGAAGAGGTTGAATTGCGTGCCTGCGAAGTACTAAGTGCAGGAAAACTCAAACTATGATTAGAGAAAGAGCGGCCAAGTTTACAATATTAATACTTAATAAAATTCAATAACTTATTTATTTAATTTATGAGTATATCTAAAACTCACGTACGATATTCGACCATTTATTGCTAAGACATTTTCGGATCCACATTTGAAACCTTGTAATGCAATATGTCATTCTGCTACGGTTAAGACCAAGTATCGGAAGACCACGTGAAGAGGTACGTTGCGCATGTATTACGTTTTACTAGATCAAGATGCAATGTGAGGTATAACTGAAATGTAACATATTAAAGCTTTAAAGTTTCATGTATGCTGTAATGTGCAATAAATTATATTTATGATTATTAAACTGCAAACTCGTTTATCTACCTCTTGGTTAATCTCTTCACGAGCCCCAGTTAAACAGTTCATTTCTTAGACTAACGTTTCCATTGATGTTACTCGAGATAAATGACTAAGGTTCAAGCAAAGTAGAATGGAGGACAGTTTTACAGCCCATAACCGCTATCTCAAGTACGCTGTAAAGAAGAAAAATCATACTGCATACTTTGTGCATGGTCCTCGTCTCTTTTCCTGTGCAGTTCATTTAAAGCGAGGTTATACAGTCAGCCATAACGAAGTTATTGCCGCTTCTCGTAAAACGTTTTAACAGTCCCCAAGTTTGGACTGCACTTGGCACAGGTGTAGGAAGATAAGGAATGGTAACTGCGCCCTTGCACAATTTTTCGCACATGTGTTCCTTTCGTTACATATTTTTTGTCAAGTAATATTCAGTTTTATGTTATGAAACTGAGCTCGCAACCACTAGCGTCAAATATTAGCCGCACACGCTGGCGTGGCCGGAATACGTTATGCTGGCAATTCTCTGGTATACACCTCAGTATCTTTTAAATGGCAAAGAGGGAAAACGCTTATACACTTCTAGGAATAAATTAGTAGACCTCTGGCACGCGTTCAAGTCCAAGCATATAACACACAGTTGTTTTAAACCGCCTTATATCTCATGTTCACATAATTTTTATATTAAACAAATAGTTTCAAAGTCTATACTTTCAAATTATAATAAAATTTAATTTTAAAATTATATTATATAATTACAACAAATATAATAGAAACAGAGGTAAAGAGTCCAATAGAATATATTGATATACAATATCAGAATGACCTGATAGTCATTTTATCAGACTCAAAATCAGCCATAGATGGGATAATCAATTACAATAATTAAACAAGAAATATTAAAGAAATAATAAGCCTAATTAAAGCAGTTTAAACTAGAAATCATGTCACTCTACAATGGATCCCAGCTCATTTCGGACATTTGGGTATTAATGAGAATCAATTAGCAAAGAAGGTTGCAATGCAATAAATAAATCCTTTAGGACAAATAAAAATAAATAAATAATTGAATAACATTAAACAACGTTTTAAAAGACAGCAGAAACTTGATGAAGATAAATTAAAAGATAAAGTTTACACTGGGGAACAGTGATTATGGTGCCTTACAATTTTGACCTAATTCTGACTATATATGGGTCACTGATTCCAAAAATGCTCTCCGTTTTGCTATATCAGCTATAGATTTTGAGATACAGCTTATTTCCCTTATACACCAATTTAACCTTACTGGTCCGCATATACAACTGCATTACTTGTACACAATTAAATGCAGAATAGATTTGGATGGATCAAGCACGTTCTTTTTCTTGAAACAACTTTCTATCAACTACCATAATTTATTTATACACTAATCGCATTAGGTTCATTAATTTTCTTCCATCAGGTCGCTGAATCCTCCTTTATGTGATTTCCTCCAATGCAATGACATTGGACATTCGCGCTGGATGCAATAGTCTGCCATAAATGTATATTCCATCGTCCACGATACCATTATCCCATTATACTTATTTGCTGGTGAAAACGCTCACCCTATTCCTCGCCTACATCTCCAAGATTGTCTGGAAATCGGCCCAAATGACAGTGCAGGTAGTGTAATTTGATGCTCATGTTACAACCAAGTGCACAAAAAGCAGTGAGCATATTCTTAAACAGTTCTTCATAGCTAAGAACCTTATAGTTTCCAAGGGAATTCTTTACTGCCTTACAGAATGACGACTACGCAGCTGTCTCAGTATCGCTCAATGACTCTCATAATTTATGAGTTGTCGGATTTGTGGTCCATCAAATATATCTTCTTTTATTTTCTCTATACTCAATGCAGGAAATTTTGTACATACATAACCAAAACATGCTCCATTTCTGTTCAACGCATTGATGAACTGCTTCATTAACCGAAGTTTGATAGTAGTGGTGGCAATATAATCTTGTTTCTGTCAACCAAAGATTCTGTGATGATGTTTTTTTCTCCAACGATCTTGCTTTCTCTAAGAGAGCACTGTGTCGTCACCCAATGTTGATCATTAGCTCTTAAAGAGTTTCTTAGGAATATAAAGCATGGGTATTTGGGGTTCCCACCTTGTTATCCTAGAAGAAAATTTATCATCTTTATGTCGACACAGATAACCCATTGGTGATCACAGTATGAGATCTTCTCTAGGACTGTAGATATTGTACCTTGATTTTTATGCATAGTGATTGAGTGACCAATTGGTATTAACCTGTATTTGTTCCCATTATGCAAAAGAAATCATTTCAAACTGCGTTTGGAGCTATCAATAAATAACCGTCATTCCGTTGGTGTATATTTTCTTGTACCCAGTTTCATTAACATTCCTTCAACATTGATGCAAAAAACAAATTGGTTTTCTGTTGTGAAGACCAGCAGGAAATCTTGCTCTTTTTGTGATAGACTGTCACTTTTGTTCCTGGTAAAAGATATTGCTTCTCTGCCAGCGTAGAAGCTAACAATTCTGACGACTTATTTGGAAGACTAAGATCTCTAATGAGGTCATTCAGTTATGCTTGATTAAAACTAGATACAACTGATGAAGATTCTGCGAAATAACTGTCATTTTGCACAGCATAGCTTTCAGCTGATTTATCTACTTCTTCTGATGATCTGGAAGAGTGATAAATACTGGAACAGGTATCTCCTCTGAATGTGGAATGGCACGTCTTGCGTAGATCGGGATATTTCCACGTATTCCGAGTTTTGGTATTTATGCCCTTTACATTTAGTGAACAAAAGTAACAATCGTCACTGTGGTTTATTGGTTCCCGCCATATCATTGGTTCCCCAAATTTCAAGCACTTCCGCTTCCCATTTTTCGACTGTCGCAGATGCTCTGTGCATGATTTCATATGCGATGTGAGGTGCCCAAGCCTTACCTTAGTCTCCAAGTTTTACTTTGAAATAGGCCAAATAAGCTCTTTTTATAAAATCGGTTATGGGTACTTGTGCTGAATGAATGTGTGTTCTCCACAGATGAAACAAAACACATCAGGATTATTCACGCATTTTCTTCGTGATGAAGCCATATCAGTGCCTATCAAGCCACGCCAGTGCCCATAAAAAGAGACAAATGTCAGAAGAGTTAAAGTACATCTGCAAACAACATGAATAGACCTTGGATAAAATAGGTTAGCATAATTCAAATAATGAAATCAAGTTACAAATGGTGCTGCAAACAAAGTAGTCATAAGAGCAGTTTATAAAGATATCATTAGTATCTCATAAACTAGAGCTGCTAGAATAGAATGGAAGACATTATCGGAATCAGCAGCATCACGAAACCCAGAATCAGGTGGAAAATTCAAGGCACCACGAAAAAACATTTTTTTTGTTCCCCAGTGTTATAATAATATTAAACGTAGAGTTAATACACAACAAATCCCAAGGAAAACTGCAGTGGCCTTATTTAGGATAGCAACTGGCCACGATTGCCTCGCAGAACACCTCTACAAGATACGATGTATACCTACACCCAAGTTCACTCTCTGTGAAGAAGATTTCATCCTGAACAAACAACTTCTCGCCAAATGCAAGGGCCTTAAAAGTTATAACTTACAGGCTTTATATTGGGAAGGCAGAGTGAAAATGATACAGATCAATTAATCCCCAATGCTATTGATGAACAACAATAACAAAAAATTACATTAAAAACTAACCATAAGGCACTTCCAGAAAATAAGTGGATACCCATCTACAGTGATGGATATAAAATTGGTAATACATTCAGTATTATATCTATGTTGGGTTTTGCGAAAATCCAATTTCAACTCATTTCCATGGCTACCATGACTCAAGGAATTCTGATTTAAACAACCTTCACATTAATGTTAACAACAAAGCCTTATTTTGATACATTCAAAATCTGTTGGTATTAATATCTGCACAAAAAGGAATTCTGAAAGTTTACCGAAGTATAAAAAAACGGGATTTCTACAAAAGAATAGCCCTTAAATATCAACGCCTTCCCAGATCTGCCGCAACCCATGTGTATGCGCGCAAACACTGCAGTTATTCATTCCCGCCGCCGTAGCGCTGATAACGTGCACCACCCATCTATATAAATTAGTGCACTTTCTGAAATTATAGCAAGAATGTGGTGCTAATTTGATGGAAAGTTCTTCTTACAAATTATTTTACATTTTTCCTACATGTGCGAATGAAAATCACTTTATAGTTTGCTGCGGACTGAAAGCACTATATTTTAATGACCGCTTTATTTCTGGAGGAACAGAAATCAGTGCTACTTTTGCTACTTTTTAAGGTATAAAATCTATATGCCTGATTAACATCTGATAAAGTTATAAAGTGAAGCGAAAGTACAGTCAGTTGCCGATTCTCTATCACTGAATCATCTAAAGGGAATTCCGAAAGTACGCTAAATTTCTCTAGTCTGAATAATACTATATCCTGGCAAACCTATTAGCTAATCTTAATTGCTATCGAAAAATCATTGAATTTTACTTATAAATTTATAAAACGAAAATGATTGGTCAGAGTATTCTGAATTATGTTTTACAAATATACCATTCTAAAAGCGAATGGTAACATGATTTTAAAATGATTTAAAACGAATTACAAAGTTATCTATATATTATATTTTATAACCAGATGAACAGATGACTTTTAGAAATACCTTGATTAATCCAAAAATTTCTGAAAATATACTAAAAAAACCGTAAGAGTGGAATCATTTGAGATGCAAAATTATGGCCAATATGCAATTAAGAGAACAGATTAACAGTTGTAATTATCTAGGATTTGATGTGTCCTGCTGACAGAAAGAAAACTTAAATATTAAAATGAATATATTTTATTAAATTTGTGGGGCAATACAAAGAACTTAAAACATAAAATTCCTATTAACCACAAAATTAACAATTTGTAAAATAATTGGCAATTTATTATTGAAAATTGGACACTTAACACTTCATATAAAACCAAACTTGATTTTGCATTTACATGACGTTCTCTTCTCACTCTTCTGAAAAGTATTCTTAAAAAAGCTTCTTCTTCCTTTTTTTTTTAGAGAGATAAGGTTTCATTGCACGTTTATACATTCGTTGTAGCTGTAAGAAGCATACAGTAGGCTGAAGCGTTCACATTCCATACTCTTTGCATGACAAAAAAACATTTCTTAGGTAGATTGTGCAAAAGAAATTTAGAATGAAGACGACTTCACGGCTTACCCCAGACAATTCAAGATATGCGTTTTATTTGTCTTGCAAATATCTTAAACATATTGTATTTTAATCAAACCACTGGAACCATTTTAATAAATTAAAAAGTAATGAAAATTTGCCCCTGTAGTTTCAGGTGGGGGAATTTTCTTGAAAAACATTGTGTCTTAGAAAATACTGAAATTAAATATATACTTTGGTTTTTAAATGACTTATCATTTTTCACTTATGTTGTCCACATAGACAGACAGTTATACACATGCACACACGCACGTTTGTCTAATAATATCTTGTTTTATTATTCTAAAACGTTGTACGAAGGTGTTTTTAAAGTAAGTACCGTTTTAATATTTTGCCAAAACAGCGCTGCAGTCGCAATCGTCACCTCGTGTTTTCCTGTTGTTAGAGCGTTTGGAAACATTCAAAACAAACTAACGACCCGGCGACAGTGAAGTTAGATCAGTAATTAGTTTGTTGTATGAGAGAAATGTTACGCCAGTAAATTCATAGCCAATGGTGTAAGGTTTATGGGGAAACTATAATGAGTGAATGCTCGGCCATACACAGCCAAACAAACCAAAGATCTAATCGCAACATTTGGTTGGAACAATTCGACCACCCCTTCTACTGTCCTGATTCATCAAGCGATTTTCATCTATTTCTACATGTGAAAAAATCCCTAGGTTCTAAATCCATTATACTGAAGAATAATTTCTAATTCTAAATTACTTAGTCCTAATTCTTTGTTTCTTTCCCTAATCAAATATGAAATCAGATATATTACGTTAATGGCGCCTATAATATTATATATCCAATTTATGTAGTATTACTGAAATAATGGGTATAAAATTTGTGAAACCAGCGACTTACCAACGCCTATGGTATTAATCAGTCCAACAATGATCATTGGTAATTGACTGGTAAATGCATGGTTGTTTTAATCGATACCTCAAGACAAAATATAGCGCTACAGCTTAACATATATTAAAGGCAGGCTACTATTCATTTGTACCCTTTCACAGCTGAAATGCAAGTAGGTTAAGATGGTTAAAGCGGGAGCGCATGTGTGTGTGTGTCTGTGTGTGTGTGTGTCTGTGTGTGTGTGTGTGTGACCTCAACGGGGAACTGTGTGGTTCTCCCAACCTTATGTTCTCACATCTAATTCGACATCCAATCAATAAACTTGATTTCAATGCTGGCAGCTCCGCTGCTCTTCTCTTCAATTGGAATGCCCCTTTGTGTTGCGCGCACACACACGCGTACACATTCAAACAGCACGTTCCGGTTGTTTCACGACACTCAATGAGATGTTTGCGTTTTAAAAGGAAAACCTTTCAAATGCACGTCATTAAAACCACAAAACATAACATACTACAGATTTAGTTCGTGAATAAAATTATTTGACAAGGCTTTGAATAGCGAATGAAATATTGCTATAGTAGTTACTGTAAGAAATTTTCATCTTAGTTCCTCTTAGAAAGTAAGTTCAACTTTAATGACATTCTCAAGATGTGGGCGTTAACATAGGTTTACAGCGAGGCAAGCACAGCAGCAGGATTATATGATGCAATATTTTTGTTTTGAATAGTGTTATAATTAATAAGAAACGCTCAACTCGTTCGAAACTGGAGTAACTTGGTAAGACACTGTTCATACTCTCCTTCCGCACAGGACCTACCACAAACTTCAGCACTCACTTTGGGCCGAATGAGTTTTCTTTTCTGAGAAGAAAATCGTCCTCCGTGATGTAGTGGTTACCATGCTGGCCTCTAGTTCAAACCCGGCGGAGGGCGATGGATGTTTTTCGGGCGTAAAAATCCTTAGTATGGCTTCCTTCGGAAGGGAAGCAAAGCCATTGGTCCCGTGTCATAGATTTACGTCACGTAAAAGAGCCTCAAGCCTGATAAAAAGGCCTCTGAGAAAAATTTCCGATCTTTCACGCCCAATATTGAATGGGACGCTAAGGACCGTAGTAGTTAAAGAGCGTCCATAAATAAAACACAATTTAATTAATTTTTTCTGAGATGCACACATACTTCAGATAGCTAGTCCTGAAACTCCGACGAAATCACAGCTTCGAACAAGTGAAGTTAGCGTTGTATGTGTTACGAGCTTTGTATCACCTGGCGCACTTCATATAGGTACCTTTCTCTGTAATCTGCTTTATTTATAGTATTTAACACATACGGTACCATAAGTGATTGACATGGGTTAATGGACGTAATAAAATAATAATAATAATAATAATAATAATAATAATAATAATAATAGTTAATTTGTTTCTCTACATTCTTGTATTGTTATATTCTGATCTGAAATTTAATCCTCCGCTATTTTAGCTTCTATGGCAGAAATTGAAACTAGAGGACTGTATATAGACATACTGTTACATTGTTCCTCATGATTCACTGGAGCAGTCTCTAATAGCGGCGGGAAACGCGCTGTATAGATGTAGCATGTTCTTTAAAAGTTGAACTACTGCGCGAGTTATCCAGCACTGAAACTTTTTCTCTATATTTTTCACACCACTGAGTCGTGATTAGTTGCATCAATCTGAAATCAACTTCATTCATATGATGTTTAATACCACTACTACACATGATGTAACGCCCAGTGATGGAAACTTTGTGAGCCGAGCCAACTCAACTGCATTAGTAATCCGCGAAAATTACGATTTTTTATTTTAGACGATCGTTTGAAGTTTCCCTTCAGCTCTTTTACTGCCAATATTCTTTTATCATATGCGTTACTTGAATCCAGTTCGTATATACACATACTAACCTAGACGGCGTAAGCCTAATCGTGAGCTAAATTTCGAAACCTTGCCGTTTTTGCTGCATCTCATGGTGTTTTTGCTACAATGTTGTCGGATCTTCGAGATAAATGCATAGGCACTATGCCCAACTAATTCCCAAACTGTGAACTAATTAGTCAAGTGGAATGGAACAAAAACCATAAATTAAAAATTTAGAGGTATCAAAACGTAACAAAGGTTTACTTCAAAGTATTAAATATGCCACCGAGTATCGTGATTGAGGTTATTTTATTCAAACTTATCAAATAAATATCCCGGAATTGGCTTAAGACTTCATTAAGCAGCGTATAAAAAATTCTTGCTGATAAGTTTACACCCTGATAAAATTTTAAGTGTATTTAGGTAATCTTTTGAACAGACAATTCAACACATGAAAATATTAAGTAGTGCCGACTTATATAAGGTTAAGTAACATTGCAGAAGCCAGGTTGTTAGAACAGCCAGCGTGTGTTGCACATATACTAAGGCGACAATATTACAAGCCTGTTTGGGAACGTCAATTGGTTTCCAAAAGGGTCCCATTAATAGCCACTGCACCTGCAGTTCTCTAGGCAGAAAATTACCTGCCAGTTTCAGGAATGAAGCACTGTTTGCGTAGCAACAAACCGTTTGTTGTAATTGCCTCCTCGATAGGACGTCAGAGCTGCAAAACATTCGACCTCAAAGGCATTGAAACAACCATATTGCCACTGTTCACAACCTTAACATCTTTAAGTTACCTAGTTGTAAAGACCTGAAGTTATGGGTACCAGAAATTAAAATGTATTACAGAGACTATTAATTTCTAATTTGATTATAAAACATGGTGGTTAAACACCAACAGAAAGGTTGCTGTATGAAAAATGATGACGGCTGTGACAGACTCAAATTTAATCAATTCCTAAACGCAATTTAAAATTAAAAGTTATTAAAACAATAAATAAACGTAATATCACCATAGGTGATAAAACGGAGGAGAAGCTTAGAACCACTACCAAAATTAGATTTATTGCGCCTACTAAACGTCCGAAAGAAAGGAATGAATCAAGAGAGCACCAAAAGTGACCAGATCTGATAAACGCAGGACAGCGCAGAGTGACCCCTAACGTTTCTAGACTGAGCATCCTCCGAAGCTACTCTTATCTACAGAAACAGATATAAGTAGGAGGTATCGATCCCAGATCTATCCTCAAAGTAAATCCAACGCAATTGATCCTGCAACCCTGAAAGATGAAATAAAACAGAATGAGAAGAAAAGAACAGGAAACTTACAAAACAAAAAAAAACTCTAAGCTTTAAGTTATTTGGTCCAAAAGGAAATTCAACCTTGGACCTCCCTAATACACGCCTCAGATATTACAACCTGAGCCATTCCGATCAGGACAATAATGAACTTTGACATTTCCCTGAAAAGAACCAGAAATTGTTTCGGTTTATCTGAATTACTTTAATGCTCTTACACGCAGTAACTCAATTGTAATAATGTCAAAAATTCATAAAAACGACTTAATGGAACTTGAACTTTGAGCGCTGATACTAAACATTTTCAAGTTGGTTATATTCGGATACATGTGGTGCGAAGGTAGCGAGCCCTCCTTCCCATCTAGAGGATCCAAGGTGTAATCTCGGTTGGAGTGGTTTAACTGAAGATTAAGACAAATGAGAAACAGAGAAAAGTCTGCCCTTATCTCAGGATCATTGCAGTGTTTCTGAAGGCCTGTGTTGTCAAAAGATTTGCAACAGTTAATAGAAAGTCTTGTTTTTCGCTGCTTATGTGCAGTTGTATTCATTTTGTAGCAAAAAGGAAGATGATGGAATTATTGAAACTTAAAGCAATGATAAATTACCTTAAAATATCTTTGTGAGGGCGCCCAAATATGGCAAAGAGTTCAACATAATTTTCACAACATAAATTATTGGAAAAAAAAGAATAATACATCGATTAATTCGGATGTCTATGCACAATAACATTAATGTAGGTCTCCGAAGTACAATTTGCAGACGTTGCCAAGCAAGGAATTTAAAAATTAAATGCAATACATTACTGTTCATTCTGTCGAGGATTTTGTATACTTTTAAAAATAATAATAGGTCAACGGAACTAAATTTAATGAAAATAATTAATGAACAACATATGATATCATGTTACTAGTCCCTCATTATCTTGTCTTTCTCCTAGTCGCCACTGTATTCTCAAGATAAGCAACCATTCTTTTAACATTAAAATATAACTACACTATTAAATATTTTTATCTTCTGTACTACATAGATGTTATGATTTCTCCAGAAATATATCTTTCAAGACACCCTGAACCCCAAAAAAAAATCATTTTTAGAAAAACGTTCGTCTGTGTGTGATTCTGTCTGTGAACAGCATAACTCAAAAACGAAAAGTCGGTTAAAATCCAAACTGGGCATTTAGGTTCAGCATCTTCCAGAGATACAACACGAAGATTTTCAAGAAAATCCTTCCACCCTAAACTACCCTTTAGAAGGAAAATTCGAAAATTTTGATTTTCACAAAAACACCTCTAACGATTTTGGTTAAAATAGCATATGTTTAAGATATTTTCATGGCAATTGAAATGTATATCTTGAATTTTCTGGGAACAGTCTCTGAATTCGTCTTCATTTTGAATGACTTTTGCATATCTGGTAAAACGTAATAAATATACCACCTGTTAATACAAATATATATATATATGGGTCTCATTAAGGCATAATTTATGTAATTATTTTTCCTTTTGTGGAGTTAACCATTTCCAGTTATTGCTTCTTATTCATTTGCATTTTATAATACTTATTATTTTGCCACATGGAAAGTCGTTATTGTGCATGTGTAAGTGTTCTTTTTCTTCCTTTCTTTCTTGGCCATCCTAAGAAGACGGAATTTCAAAGCCATTACATTGCGACCCGCTCTTGAAAGATTTGACTGTCGCCTAAAGCCTACCGTAACCTCAAATCCCGTTGCACCGACTTACAAGGAAAATATGGAATAAGAGTATTTCTGCAACTGATTATCTCGATTAACATGACGTAGATAGTAAAATAAGCATTTGTAGAAATGGCCTGTACAAGAGTGAGTAGAGAAAGCCATGCGAGTGCAACACATCAGGTTTCTATATTTGTTACCAACAATTCGTCTGCCACTGCATCGTCACGTCTGTATCAGTGAAGAAAGTTAATTCGTGTTCATAGAGTAAAGGGCATTGTATATAATTTAATCTGAAAGCATTCCTGTTTTAGAAATATTTCCAGAAGACGACGAAAATAACATAACTGGCTGATCCTAGATCTCATGGAGTTTATATTTGAATAATATTTTAGACTATTTTGGAATATTTTGCTTAAAATCGAAAATATATGAATATAAGGATCGACCAATTAGATTGAGACTCTACAATAACTACAAAACTAAGCGTTGCAGAAAGAAATGCCTTTAATAAAAGTTGCTAGATATTATGGGGGAAAGTAAATGCTATTGGTCGTATTTTGCTTGGAGGACGTTATGATGGTTACTTAAGGTCAATTTATTGACCGAAGTTGACTTAAACTGTGGTCCTCCTGGTAGGGAGTTTTACTATTAAGCTGGTATCCCATCCAAGTCAACATTTACTTACTCAAGAAGCTCGGAAGAGAAATAGACGGAGGGGTCCCAATAAATGACAGAAGCAAGAAAACGGATCATGAAAACAGAAATATTGCGGCGTAGGAGGATTAATAAAAAGGAATTAGAAATAGAACAATAACTCTTAAGTGCCCACTATATCTTAGGAAACCGAGAGCTGGGACGTGATTATGAATGATAAAAGAATAATTGAAACAGCCGAATTGAAATGTTTGAGCTACATTGCTGGGTGCAGTCTTACAGATCACATTAAATGTGAAACAATAAGAGAAAAGTTAAAAATATATAATTTAAACTACAAAATTAGGGAATATAAAATAAATGGAAAGATCATATCTCCCAAATTCCAGAGGAGATGTTGCAAGACGATGCAGACGCTGGTAAGATTCATTCCTAGCCGAAACACGCACATGACTATCTTGAAGGTTGATGGCGAAGATGATCATCCGTTTAAGTAAAACGGTTACCACGTGAAGTATTACGGTTCCAGTTGAATAGCAAGAATAAGGAAGAGAAACTGGTTTGTGTAATGTTAAACCTTCTGTTAGGTTTTAATTTGGGGTAAGAGCCCTTAGAAAGCAGTTTTATTACCGGTTTTTAATATATCCCATGGTATATAAGTTGCCCAGAGATAAGATACAAAGAGTGAGAGCCATAATGGAGGAATGTGAGGATGAGAGGAAAAGGATAACAGAAATGGAAGCGGAAATTGAAGATGGAAAGAGAGACAGAAGGAACGTGGAAAACAGAATAATAACGTGTGTTCTGATTTAAAGCAATAACGCAAACAGAGCTGTGAATTCTGTTAATCCACAGATTAAATTGAAGACTTAAGAAGAACAATGATTTTCTCCACCAGGATTTAGGAATGCTGTTCCCCGTTGTTCTACGGTGTAAGAGATTGTAGAAAAAGCGGGTGAAAAGCGTGTTTTAAGAGAAAAGACTGCAGTAACTGTTGGCATTCTTTAAACGTACGTGTACTGGCTCACATAATACATTGAAGCATCAAACATTAATTAACTCCAGAGGGCCTAAACCAAAGCGTATTTTTTCTTTCCGTAGAGCGGAGGGCGGAGGTGGAAAGGAAGAGAGAACAGGAGGGTAGGATTGGAGTGAGAGAGGGCCGAGGGCAAGTGTACGATTGATGACGTTCTGATGGGGCAATCTGATATCCAGACCTCTAAACTTCCAACTAAGTTGGTGGAGTATTTGCTCAGTGTTGGACTGGTCTTGCTGAAGATATCAATTTCAGGTTCAGTAAACTAACAATAAAGACAATGAAAACTTCTTAGGGATGATGGAGAAATTGACTAAGATGCTGTACCAAAAGCTTTTAATCACATTCTTTCTCTGCAATACGGGAGAATAAAACAGAATGGCCAACCAGTGGTTTTAACAATTACGAGTGAATCACCGTTTTACGTGCTCTGTGATTTCCCTACTCTCCGCAGTCATTAAACATAGTGCTATATATGCCGATGATAGTTTGCATTAAAATAAGGCACAATAAACACAATGAATTTTTCTGATATGAGATGTAGCTTTTACTGGTTTCCCGCGCTTGGGTAGGAGGCGTATTATCCAATGCCAGCCAGCGTATGATTGGTTGGAGAAAGAAATAAAGGAGGAGCTCTATGCTAAAGCACGGTTCAAACTCGAAGCCCGGAACTTCCTATCGTAAAGTCAGTAGAAGTTTTCATATCTCCCTTTCCTCGGCCAGTACCGATACTTCCAAGGAACTTTGGTCACCGCAAAAGTGACCAAGATGGTAGTGAAGTTCAGCGCTGTCTGCTGTTCACTCCGAGAGTTCTGTCTAAGTGATGAGTTCTATGTCAGTAATGGATAGGACGAGAAAGAGGCTAGAAGGAAGTCCTGTGTCCGATATGTAAGTGAGCGACCGGAAGAGAGAAGAGGCTATTTGCGCGTCGTTGATTGAAGAGCTACTTAAAAAAAGTGAAGAGTGGCTAGAGGGTAGCGAGCGATGTCACAATATACTCAAGTTGAATGCTACCCTTCTTCAGCCATGGAGATATCAAACACCAGGAGTAAATATACTGTCCGTATGAAAGTTTTGATGCTCAGGTAAATTAATGTGGATTCTTATATTATTAGGGAACCTCTGTTTATTAAATTGCCAAATACATTAGAACAAGCATTAGCAATTATCTGTATTCCATCGATGAATTTATATAAAATTACAGTTAATATATAATTCTGTAAGAATCATACACCAACAAGGTCAGATAACTTATATAAGTCATATTATTTATAATAAATTATCAACGTTTATTGCCTTATTTATTTGACCACTTTTTGGTTTTTGAGTAGATTATCTGTACCCCAGTAAATATGTCAGCCCCCTACTCTTTTAGCCCAGCTTCTAGATGATCTACTTCCAAACGTTAGCTTTAAGCCGAGTGCTTTTCCTCAGTCCAACTCGTCTCAACCTTCAGCTTTAGTGAAATGCTTAGTATCAGAGCGTAATTCTTTTAATCCACTCCTGATACGTAAAATGCGTATAGAAAAAGGAAACGGGTAAGAAAATTTAATAACCATTGAAGACGTTTTAGGACAACAAAATATCTCTTTTTAAAGTTATATTGTCCGGAATTACAGATAATATCGTAGTGTGCATCTAGTTTTTTAGCTTTAAATTAAAGAAAGAATGTGTCAACGTTTCTTCCACAGTATCATTTGACAAGAAACAGCCCAAGAGGGAGGGAGGGAGAGAGAGAGAGAGAGAGAGAGAGAGAAAGAAAGAAAGGAAGGCTTTCCTTTCGAAGAACTAGAGCACATAACACTGCATTTTTATGTATAAACTTATGACGACGATTAAATTTATTTTCAGACTAAAATAGTGGCCGTATCATATTCAAATATAACAACAACAAAAAATCGTTTACCATGGATACTTCTTCCTGGGATAAAAATATTTAAACGCCAAAATACACTGGTGTGCAAACGTAAGGACGAGATGGGTAAAGTAGCTTGGTGGAAGTAGATGAATGTGCTGTAGCATGTTGTCAGAGGTCTTACACGTACATAGAAAGCTGGACGTCACATGGCGTGAGTGTAGCGAGCTTATAGTGCTAAATGTGTTTGGTCCCGCAGCACGGGGCAGTTGACGAAACGGGACAAGACGGTGTGTGGCAATTAGCGAGCTGTTACGGTGCACTGTAGCGTTGTTCTTCATTGCAACCTGGCCCGTAGACACCATTCAGATGACTTCACCCGGGAAAGAATCATAGAGAAACTTGAAGAAGGGCGAAGCATCACGAGTATTGCTTAGGAGCTTAGAGTAGCTCACAGCATTGTTTCACGTGCATGGGAGAACCTTCCAGAACACAGGCACTGCTGTCCCAAGGAGAGGTGGTTATCGACCACGCTCAACTACAGCAGCAGATGACGCTACATTGTGGAACAGGCAAAAAGGAATCCACGCCAAACAGCGGGTGCAATTGCAACCACATTTAGCAGGACAGCTAGGCACGTAATCTCACGATACTCTTGGCACGTCGACTACACAGAGGTGATCTCTTTGCCCAACAGCCAAGACGTTGTGTTCTATTGACATCCGCACATCGGTGGCAACGTTTGTGATGGTCCCAAAACCATCATAACTGGACGAACGAGGAATGGAGTCGTGTGCTCTGCTCGGATGAGAGCAGATTTAGTTTAAGTAGTGATTCTCGACGTACCCTCATCTGGCGAAAGGTGGAAACACGTAATAAACAAAGGAACATCCTTGAACATGATCGTTTTGGTGGTCCGGGTGTTATGGTTTGGGGATACATAATGTTGCATGGGCGCAGTGACCTCCAAACCTTTGAGCACGACACGCTCACTAGTCAATGTTATTGTGATACTGTGCTCCTTCCCAATGTGCGTCTTTTCAGGGGTGCAGTCGGCCTCGACTTCATTTTTATGGATGACAATGCGCAACTGCATCGAACAGCGCAGGTGGAGATCTCTTGAAACGAGAGGATATTTGGCGAATGGACTGACCTGCTCGTTCCTCCGATTTAAATCCCATCGAACACGTGTGGGATGCTTTGGGGAGACGCATTTCAGCACACCCACATGCAACAACGACCATCCAAAAGTTGTCAACAGCGCTGGTGGAGGAATGGAACGCCCTACCACAAGAACCAACTTTGTGGCCAGCATGGGAGCGCGATGTAGAGCATGCATTGCTGTCCGTGGTGATCATACAACCCTTTTAAGCATCATGTATCTATTTCTGTAAATCTAGAGAGCCATGATATGTCGTATTGACTTTAGTGTACCTTATGGTCTATGAATAAAAGTGGCATTTCTATTCGTCTCATTGCATATTTCGTTTAGTTGCCTACTGTAGCATACCGTGGCAGTTTCCTCCATGTGTGATTCAAGTTTCATCGATCTATGTTACTTTGCAGTGTCACAGCATGCGAAGATTAATTTCGTCCTTAGGTTTTGCACACCAGTGTATTATATTATGGTCTCATTTTGTTATAAAAAGTCTTAAAATAGAAATACTTTGACTTAACTATTTGCTTAATAAAACTTGTCATTTTTCAGTGAAAACAATAATTGTGGACTATCGTAACAACATTTTCAAGAATTTCTATAGTACAATAAATAAATTAAAATTATGTTTAATATAAAAATAACATTGATTCACATTGGTTCCTAAGGAATAGAGAATTTACCCAGCAGATCATTTACAGTTTCAGAATAAAAGCAATAATGCGCTTGCGGCCGATAGAACGGAGTGCTGAACCTATTAGTAGGCTCGTGGTGATAGCTGTATATCAGGATTATGTAGGCTTGGTTCGCTAGAGCAGCCCAACAGCAGCCACTGCCAGTATGCCAGCGATGACCTTCGGACTGGTAATAACCACCCGCACTGCTAGTACAAATAATTGTCTTAAATAGCAGTAATACTATCAGTTTAATGCAATTAAATGAAAGTGTATTGCTTTATTGTTTTATATCCTTCCCTAATAAAGGATAGATTTATACACAAATTTATAAGTGTTTTAAACCAGGTAATAAAATAACAACTTAAGGGAAAACTTGGCAGACAAATTATATATGATTCTCATGATTTACATTCTGTATAGTGGCTGTTTACAATGAAAGTTTCCCTTAGATCTGCTAAAGCCATTGTGGCATCTTCTTTAATAATATAAAAGGAAAAGATATAACCCTCAATCACTAAATCCACAACTTTGTTATTCGCTATATTTTCAGTGCTTGATGCTACATTTTGAGCTGAATGTATCCGTTGAACATTTTTATGGTTCAGATTTGTTGGTGTACTTCTATTGCCGGACTTGTATATTTTAATCAGTGAGAAGAGCTTTTCACATAATTACTTCGATCCAAATATACTTTACGTTCTTCCAGCGTGAGTATGAAGAAGTGGTATCCCAGCACAAGAACAATTGTGTTGGATGTGCGAGATATTTTAATTTGTAATCAATTAGTCCTTTAATTCCTACCTCATAATGTAATCTACCTCATGCAATGCACTAGAGCATAGTGGACTGTGACGTCACACACCTACGCCAATGCAATTTTCCCGTCTAACCGCTCGCTACCAGTTTCCCAGCATCTGCACATCGCTGCTCTATATGGCTGGAAGAGGAAGCGATGTGCTGTCATTTCCCTAGTAACTAAGGATCATAAGGAAAGATGACTTTCAGGTATGTATTCGACGAAAACCTTGATACTAGTTTTTATCATTAATAGTTGTTCTGACGTTCTGAATGACGTTTATCTTGGTAGATCAGGTTATTTAACACGAAAAGGGTTTAGCTCCTACTTAAATTATATAGACACGGAAGAACACACACAGTAATAAAAATTTGCTTTCTATTTTAAATTTTATAATTTTTATGAGAATTTAGAATGTTAATTTCTCTCTGTGTACGTGCAAGTGTTTTCTGTAATTCAAGTAGGCGATATTAGTTTTTGTCGGTGCGTAGCGGGAAATCGTTGTTGGGTAGCATCTGGAAAGCGTCATTCCTCTCGTTGATGCTATCTGTTTAAGCGTCCTTGTCCTCGGCAATGGATGCTCATCGGCTGCTGTAGTTTCCATTCCTAATCTTTCCCTATATGGCTAATTTTTGGGTCTCAGGGTGAGGCAAATTAAAATATACTGCATTTCCCTTAATAAATGTGGTTTATTATCAAGTCAAATATTTATGTGCAGCACCCATTTCCCACCATTTGAATAAATCAGGAGCCTAAACTAACTGCACACGTCTTCCCTCCCATATGCACACACGTGCATTTGTCGTGAAGAGCGTAGCGCTTTGTTCCCCCTTATATACCTGAGCCTAGTGACGCTTACCTCCGCGCCTCAAAATGTAACGACATTTCTAATTGGTCATCAGACCGCGTTACCTTAACATGTATGAGAATATTATACTCCAAAGTCTTGCGCTTACGCGTCCCCATGATGCGTCAGGATGCGGATTCAATATCTCCGTCTCTTTCTTTTCTCTATCTGTCTCTTTCTATTTCTCCTTACCGCTACCGGATCCCTGTTCATTAGCTTGGTGAAAGGTGAGCTCTACCTAGAATTCTCTCTTACCTGGAATTTGCTAGCTCACCCGTCGCTTACAATCTGCTTTGTACAATTCTTGATTGTTGAATATTTTAACATGTTTCTTGGTGAATTATACTATTACTATGTACAATTCTTTATATGTGTGTTATATCCCCTTTCAAGTGCTTGCATTCATCATAGCTGAATTAACTTCATTTAGAAGAATATATATCTCCACTCAGCCTAGCATTCCACCACAATGTATGGGAATGTAGAGTTACTTCCTTTTAGCTTTCATTAATATACCGTCCCTGATGAATCAGCATGTATTGGTTTTTATAAAAGCGTTCACGACAGCAGAAGCTGACATAACCACCCTGAACGTGTCCTATTTAGAGGTTTGCGAAGTGATTTAACTATTTTTATATAATTCATTTGTATACACATGTACAGAAGTTCCTT
Source organism: Deroplatys truncata (assembly GCA_030765065.1). NCBI lineage: Eukaryota > Metazoa > Arthropoda > Insecta > Mantodea > Mantidae > Deroplatys > Deroplatys truncata. The sequence goes on from CM060986.1 coordinate 63,956,618, forward strand.
GTAATATCGTTTTTTCGTTTATAGAACCCTTATTTATAAACTATCAACCCAAATAAGCAAAGCAAATTAACGTTTTTATCATACGAACCTAACAAGCATGAGCTGTACCAACTGCCCTGAATTTTTCATTAGCTAAACTTGAAAAGCATATCATACACTGGATACAACTTCAAATTCTGTGCCAATATTGTTTTTAAAAATCCTTCTAAGCACCCAGGGGATGACAATATGAGAAATACAGGAATGTTTCACTTTTTGCTTTGTTTCTTAGAAGTTATGTTTTTCCTTCTGTCATTTATTTCTTAAGCCTTTCCTTAATGTTTTACGTACTATTCTTTATAATGAATACCTACTGAACATTTAATCACAACAAATATTATATACTATGCGTGTAACGATGTATATACTTAGGTATTTAGGTTGTAACTTAGGTTGTACGTAACTTTCTTAAGTGGCATTGTTTGTAAGAAATGGTTTTCCTGTATACATGCCTAATTTGGCTGTATACGGGTAATAAATATATATCTGTATATGTGTATATATACGTATATGTATATACACACGAAATAAATCGAGGAACGAAAGTCCGATTATGCGATGAAACACTCTTCTTCTTTTCAGTGAACCCGGGACTATCAACCATGCAATCAGAGGGAATCGCGATTACTAAGCGCTTAGAAGGCGTAATCAGTATGCGTGCTCTCCACTTCTGCACATATGATTCCTTTAGCGCGCTTTACGCATGACTTTATCATTTTAATTCATGTTACAAAGTCTTCTATCTACATTACACAACAAACAGTTGCATTACTACAGCAATCAATAATCCGAAGTGTTGAATTTATTGTGATTATTGTTACTAAGGGCAGTTTTTGCACTTTGGAACGTTTCCGTGTTTCCTATCTCAAGAATTAGAAGGGAATGGTAGACCGCCTGATATAAATACTCGTAGCAGCAGTAATCCGTTAGAAGAGTATCTTGTGCTCTTGAACTATTTGGTTGCATTAATGTTTTAATAGACTTCTATTCATACATATTTCGAAACTAGTAAAAGTTTGTGTAAAACATGTGTGGCTGCTGGATTCAGGTATATTTAAGATAATTTTCTCTAGTTGTTAGCGCGAATTCGCATGCTCTCTAATTCTGGTGCTCTTTTTCTGAGTGGAGCAAACCTGAATGCTGAGGAGAGGAGATGCAGACATAGAAGTGACCATTAAAAAGAGAAATGAATGCAGTCACTGCAGATGCAAGTTTTGCAAGTACAACATGCAGCATGACAGAGAACAAGTACAGCGTAAACATATTTGGAAATTGGATGTGCTCAACAAAAGTAGTTTACTTGTAATTATACTTGCAAATTAATAACAATAATGCACTTAAAGGAAGGTACTTTGATAAAGGTTAGCAATTAAACATAACTAGACAGTTGTTTACAAAATCTACTATTTTAGGGAAAAATTAAAGCATTTAAGCTACAACATAATACTTAAGCTTAAGGGGCATAAAGTAGGAATACATAAACATTTATACGGTTTGAACTTTCAGGAACAAATTACTGCAGAAAGTAACATTATAGTACAAGAATATCAGTAAATATTTGGAAAATTTAAGTTTTACGAAAACATGGGTTCAATAAGACATCACAAAAAAATTACTAGGATCTACAAAGGGAAAGGAAACGGCAACATAATAGGAGGAAAGCGTGCTTTTAACATAGCAGAAATACATAAAATACTGGCTAATGGTTTTAGTAATTTTTTCTATACCTTTGGCGCTGATGGCGCTGTAACTCGCATTCGAGAGGCCAGTGATTAAAAATCCGTCTACTGGCCAATTTGAGCTTTTGCCTTGTTTTTTTTATAGTCTCCCTCAGAGGCCAGAGAAATTCATGGTTGGATATTAAATACCACATACAAAAACAAAAAAAAAACAATAGAATTGCAGTAAATTCTACAGGAAGACCATTAAATAGCCTTTTTTCCAGCATCACATCGACTAGAAATCGCACGATGAAATTATTAGAAAACCACTGGATGGCATCGAAAGGCTAAGGCCTCTAGCCTTGCTGAGGTACATAGCAGCAAGTTATTCAAGCAGATAATACGGTAAGCTTTATAAGCCATCTGTCTGTCATTCATTGAATCACTGCAACAACGAACTTGCAAGCAACTGTCGCGATATGGACTAGAATTTGGAAACACTAAAAAGTAAAAAGGAAGCAAAGTTAAGAGACCCATTCAGTATTTTTTTCGTGTACTTGTAATTTACCTTTCTCCAGAATTAAGATATATGATTTTGCAGTAAAAGGTTCTTGCATAAATGAATATTGCACTAAAGCTCACATTAATTTTTTAAGAAACCCTCTGGAACGTCAATGCTGGGAATTTCATAACAAATACTTTCATTTTTTAAACTTAGCGATCGTTTTGGCAGAAGCAAATTATAGTTAAGAAAACCTTTAGAGGATAGTTTGCCTGTTATTCTAATTGCAAATTAAAATAATTTGCAGTTCATAATGGTGCCCTAAAACAAAAATTGATTAAACAGCTTTATAAACAAAATAATGTTGGGTTAATACAAACCATTTTAGAATTTATTGGCCTTTTAAGTCCACTGATTTTAGCATTTAATGTTTATTTTGTGATTTTACATCATTGTATAAAATAATATGTACTATCACGACGAAAATGATATATTTTGCTATTACTACTCAATATACGTACTAGTCATTTCTACTCTTTTATGCAAAGTACAAAATACAATCATACCATACTAAAACTTGCGGGAACATTTATGTATAGTAGTTAACCTCTAATTTGTTTAACTCTCTCATATCATCTATTATATTTCTAATAGTAACTAACGGATTCTACGCTTTATGCACTGCTATCAAGTTATTTAAAAGCTTTAGGTGCATTTTGTTACGATAATTTCTTGGGTATAAAAAAACCTTAGAAGATATCTCGTTGTCTGGAATTTCTCATTTGATTTTGGCCAGGTGACGAATCAGAAGAAGGTGCTATGTCTCTAAAAGCTAGCAGCACAGTTTTCCTCGCTTTTTTATAGGGGTAATCACGAAGAGAGAGATTGATTTCAAGACTTTAGCTTACTTCCATAATACCAGAGCAACTCTCTGGTCCGAGACAAGAAGCTAATATTATTAAAGCAAAATTGTCGAACAGGTTTAAAGAAAACAGGCATCAAAAATATCCAAAGCATATTGTATAGCAAAATGAGAAGAGCAGTCTCCAAATATGAAGGGTTTATAACTCTGGGTGAAGAATAGGCAATTCATTGTTTTGTGGAGTGTAAAAAGGGAAGCAATACGTATTTTAAATTAAAATAGGAGGAGAAAAATTGACAGATTATGAATATTTCATGACTAATAATATCTTTTAGAACTAGGAACAGTGGATGTTACATAAGTGTAATATTTTATGCAGGATTTAAATGTACTTTACTGGAGAATACAACGTATGTCATTCCGATTATTCTAATGTCTAAAACTGACGGTTACTTTCTATGGCTTAGCTTATCAATGAAATCTAATAAGAACGAACGGAATTTTCTGTTTTGCGCAAGGATCTCTGTGTTAAAGCAGATGGATCATATGCCTGATAGGTCATACGTTTTTTGCAGCGCTGAAACATTTTGTCTTAGATTTTCGTTTTTTGTCCCATCTGTTCAATCACAAACGTGCTAACCACCGACAGTGTAGGAGTAACTTCCTTTTTTTGTCATGAAATGCGTCCAGACTCGAATCCTGGTGGAGTAAGCTGCATGTCAGATTTATAGCTTTCAGATTACTTTCCTCATGCATATGATACTTTCATTTACCACCAAATATTGGTTGAAGAACGGTAAACTTAAAAATACATATTAAAGTATTTCAAATCATTGCCTTTTGGTTTTGCTAGAACTATCTGAATCCTAAGCTGTCTGTGACAATACTTTCTTAAGTATTGCAAAAGGAGTTGCAATCGACTTTTAAATGTCGTATTTTATAACAAGTGTAATATGGGGTTGTAAATGGTGCATAGAGTGTACTTATCATTTCATAATTAGCTACAGTATTCACGACATTAAGTCAACAGTGTTTGGTACAGCCATCCTACTCTACTAAACTAATTAACTTTTGTCGTATTATTATGCACTTGGGTTAGCCAAGGTCAGTCAAATTCAATTTTGGTTAGCTTGTGCCATTTTAGTCGCCCATTCCCGCTCAGGATCTCGAACAGTACAGCCATATTTTCTTACACTTACAATATTCTTCTTATGTGTACTCTATAGCGTTGAAACGGCTACAAATTAACAGCTATTTTGTAACCTTGTCTCATGTTCAATATTTAAGATTTCTACAAAAGAACTCCGGAATTTTAAGCTAAATCTTATGTACTAGAAGAAATATTTGAGTGTATAGCATTTGAAATAGAAACATTGTAGTGACTTTTAGTACTTGTCTAATTGTCATTCTGTACACATCAATACGTTATTCATTCTCTGCCCAACATGCGTTACAGCATGTTAGGAGTTTCATCCGCATGGTGGAAATTATATGAGATGACGAAAATTACGAATTTTCCCAACATAAAACTTCATTGTTGGTAAATTCCCAAGGAAAAAAAATCAAGAAGTGGCCATGAAATTGGCCCTCCCCTTTCAATCCACCTACTAGGAAATCGCGGATTCTAAATATGTACAAGCAAGATAACTGTTGAAGAACAGAATACCTACGAGTAAACCAATTTTAGCAAATAAAGGACTAAGACAAGAGCGTATCCATTCTTTTAGTATATATATATATATGATATTGAGATTCAATAAGAGCTTGAAGAATAATACAACTCGATCGAAAGACGAGTTTTAATAAGTTATTTATTATATGCAGATAACTTATGTTTAATAGAGACATCAGAAAATAATTCTCAGAAGGGTTAAACAAGATTTTGGAAGATTATGAACTGAAGATATCAACAGTAAAAGGATAGTAATATTACTCACAGTAAACACCCTGTAAGGACTAAAATAGTAGTGAATGAAAACTTTAATTATCTTGGGTGTCATATAAGCTATAAATATGACAATGATATGCAATAAGATAATAACTTCAAAACAGCTGTGAAGCTATGAGAAGAATATTATAAAAGACAAGAAAGAAAACACAAATTAAATTTTATAGGATAATGGCCGCCCCAGTAATACTCTATAGGAGTGAATGTTGGGTTTTAGAACAGAAAGATAAGTCATATTCAGGCAGCAGAGACGAAATTTCTGCGAGTCGTCAAGGGTGCAACAAGATAGGTTGGACTAAGTAATGAAGAAATAAGGGAATATTTAAAGATTTCTCCCATAGAAGAAATTATTGAAAATAATTAAATAAAATAAACAGAAATAGAAAGGCTATCTTAAGGGAATGGATACAAGCAGGCTACCAAGGAATGTGTTAAATTACAAACCAGAAGGGAGAAGATCGGTAGGAAGACCTATGGTGAAATGGGAGTGAGACCGAAACAGGCCAACGACCTAAACCATGAAACAAAGAAGAAGAGTGGAACACCACGAGGTAATAAAGATGGATTACAGGTTCTATTTATGCTCTAGGGATGCATGATAACCGCTAGATACAAAATGAATTAATAGAATTTTCACTTTTGATGGGACCATTGAAAAAGCGCCTGAAGATGGGTAAAAATACAGGGGACATTTATTTTCCTTAGTGCATTTGACAGTATTTATGTATACATTACAGTGTTTTTATACAGTACTTTAAAAATACCAGAGTTCTTTGTATAAACCTTATAGTTACAATTCCTTTTTAAACCTACAAATTTTCACCAGTGATCATCCCTTTTTAGCCAGTTTACAATTCGTGTAAATTCTGTTGTGGTTCTGAGAATCAGAAATGAAATACCATATTTTCTTGATTAATTCTTCTCAATTTAATGTTCGTAGCTGTATTGTAACGGAAGCAAAGTTCCGCAAGAACTCTTGTAGCCATTATTTATCTAATTACTCGCAGCTGAAATGGGGGCACCAGTGCACAGCTGAGCACCAGAGAAACGTCAATGAAATCTCCGTTCACAGCAGTGGAGCCAGTCTCTTGCTGGTATCGGCGGCACATACAAACCATTCGGACCCCAAGGGAGAACACTGGGAGAAAACGGTTGGAATTCATGGTGCCATAGCGGCATGGAAATCCCATGGCTTGCAACTTGATGTGCTCCTCCCTCCCACCTGAGCCCGGCGTCGCGACGCTTCTGTCCTCATTGTTGTCTAGTCTCTCTCCCGGGAGAAAAAACGTTTCGCGCCGATACAATCGAATATATAAACAGAACGGGTGTCTTTTGTTTTCGTGCTCATACGAGACAAAAGTTGTTAGGTTCACCAATACACCAGTGCAGGTGTTAGCACTGATAGTATTGTGCATGTGTCTGCATTTTGCATACAGGGTGGAGAAGTAACTATTGCATCTAACGTCAAACGAATATTATAAGGATTACTCAGTTTACTTAACTATTAATTAGCTATAGTTTAATAGCGTAAGTATTACATTTCACCCAAAATTTTTATACCGAAATTTCAAAGGAAATGCACGTTTTGAGGCTCTCGAAACCGCAAAAAAATTTAAAAACTGTTTGGGTTTTAACAGGACAAACCGTTAGTCTTGTGATAATAATAATATTGGTAAATTGATAACGTATATAAACATTTTATATTCCAACAAGGAAGACGTCGAGAATATTCCACGTGTGTCATGGCCTAAGGCTTAGGATATTGGAAAACTCTTAGGGAAGTTTGCTTCATAGTGCTAAAAAAGGTGGTAAGAACACTTTAGAAATCTTTGTTCACCTTAATAGGGACACATATTCAGTCAGGTCAAAGAACTCAGCAGGAAAAGTAGAAGCCAGGAAAATTATGCAAAAGTAAGTACGACGCTAAGACTAGATTGATACACATACGGGAATATACACATTCTTAGAAAATTGGAATATAATCCACCAATGGTGTTATTAGAAAACCCGATGGAAATGGAAAATATAAGCGGGGTTAGAAACAAAATGCAATCGAAGATTTTCATTAAAATGCCCTCACCCCAAGGTAACTTTTCAAATGAATATCGTTACGTAATTTTTATTCTCAAAAATCTCTCTAATTTCTATATTTTAAAGATATTTTGTTATCAATTAAATATACGAGTATATCTTGAATTTTCTGAAAATAGACTTTGGAGTACTCCTCATTCTGAATAATTTTTGTACAATTTAGTGAACCATAAGGAATATACACACTTATTGCACAAACAATTGTTTCGCGAAGGCACACAGTTTATGCAAAACAGGAGCCGGCGTAGCCGCGGTCGCTGGAGCATCTGAATTCGGCGCTGTGGTGCAAAGGGTTGTGGGTTGGAATCGCGCTATGGACGTGGATATGTGTGTTTGTAAATTACCATACTGGGTATAAGGAAGGACAAAATACTTATAATGGTTGAGATGTGAGGGTCTCTGATTCCGCCAATGTCTCTCAAATGTTACCATCCTACACTATTATGTAATATAAATTATTTCTTGGTTAACAATTTGGGAACATTTCTTGCTTTTGTTTTGAATTTTCAATACTTTTACTTTTACTTTTACCGGTTCACTGTAGGATTTCATATTTTAGTTTATTTTACTTAATTTTATTTCTTTTAATTAGTAAGCTGAAGCACTAATTTGTATCACAATAATGTAAATGTCAGAGTGATTGTAGTGTGATTTTGCATTGTTGTGTGATATTGATTTGAGATGTTTGTTGATTGTAAGCATTGTTGAGAAGTGGGTTTATACGGCCTTACTGAAACTGACAATAATAGCGTGCAATAATGTAGCGAGGGGGTGAGCTGTTTATCATTATTAGAGACGAGCAAATGACGTCAGAGTGGCGTGTTTTTCTTAGAATTTTCGGGAACATTTTCCCCAGAGCATATGTTTTCGTAATTTTCATTGGATATAAATATAGACGCTAATGTTGGCGCGTTTTATTAACCAATAGCAGCTCGGTTATAATCTTTAAGCATATCGGACGAAGGAGTATAAATCCAGTGTCAGGGTCAAGTTTCACGTAGTTCAACGGAGGCATTCATGGTGTATGCGTCGCACGAAGTTCATCAAGGTTACGCGTAGCAAATTTGTGAAAAATCTCTCGTGTCGTAAAGTTAATTACTCAGAAAGTTGAAGTACGCGAATTAATAATGGGCAGTAAAGAAGTTATTATAACAGTTTCAGTTTGGCGAGTGTCAAGATTAATAGATGAAAGTGAATAATTTGTTACGACAATAAAAGTGTAAAACAAATTCTTTAATCAGTGTTATCTTAGGATAAAAACTCCTTTCCGTTTACACATCCTGTATAAGATAAGTGCTTGACCCAGAAATCATAGCTAGCCGGAGGACAGTGAACCCAAAATTAAATACAATAACAGGCGCTCAGTAAAAGATAACACGAAGTGACCGCGACAAATTGTATTCCATACGTGCGGCAGATAAACAGTAGCATCTTTCGAACACAAACATTAATACCGCCGCAAAGCACATTCACATTAACTCCCACATTCAGTCGTCCAAATTCTGCGGTGAGTAGGGAATGTCTCTGATTTAAAAAATTCCCATACCAAATCTGAGATATAGCCCTGGGCATCTGGATTTGTAAGCCAGATCGCTGAACACTCGGCTTCAGAGGTAATCAGAATATAAATTATTATTACTGGACAAAATAAGGTAGCATTTTTCATAAACACACAGTGATCTTTATTATTCCCGCGCTTGAAAGAAAAACGTCCGGTCAAATTACAGTCACTTCCAATACATTGACGAATTTTTGCATCAGAATATACTGAGCTGCTGAGAACTATAATCGGCGCCAATCAAGAAGGTGATTGACAGTTAGTAACCACGTAGCGGAAAGCTTTAAATGAATGGGAGGGGATTAATACGTCATAGCGAACGTCATAGCAACCATTAGAAGGACCAATTAGAACTAAGACGTTTCTATAGCAACGATAGACGCAAATGCGTTGTTGCGATATCGTACCACGTGATTGGCACGACGTGCCGGGCGAGCGACCGTTGCAGTAACATGAACTGAAGTCTTATCTTCTGCTGTGGCTGCAGTTATAAACAATTCCTCCTTTCAGCCCCAGCTTGCTTGTGTGTTTGTATCAGTTTAGAGATTGCCTGCGTACTGAAAAGTTCTTTTGCGTCGTCGTATTTGTATGGTATTTTCCTTGTGTTACGTGTATTTGAGTTCGTGTATTTGTGCGTGTGTGTTGTGTGAGCATTTATAATTGTGTTTAATGGATATTTAACAATGTCCAAAAATATCACAAAGATAGCGTAGCCAAACGAAAAACTGGGCGCACTCGGGAACCGAATAAGTCTATCAAGCGAGCAGCAGCAGCAACAACAACAGCGGTACAAGTTATTCGGAAATCAGTGGCATTTTTTCCATTAGAATAAACATCAATATTTCACAGGTATGTTTCTTCTGTTAACGCAGATCTTTATGCTGATATATTCTTGCATGATCTATCCTCTGCACGTAGATTCATTATTTTACAATTGTCTTCGTATACGAATATAAATAGTATCCGCTCTACAATGCAGGCGCAACCCAGTCTCCTTCGACACGCTCTCCACGTGGTCTCGCTCCGCGAAATGTCAATCACCTTCTTGATTGGCGCCAGGTATATTTTCTCTAAAATGGTTTAAACTTGATACCGAGCGGTCGTTTTGTGGTTCGGCCACGATCGCGTATATGCTTGATTTGCTTGCACTGCAGTGACCTCAGTATTGCCCGCTAGCTCACTAGCAGTGAATAACTCGCTCAAGGCTATGCTTTATCATCTGTGAATGTTAACTGTCAGATACTATCTTCTATTCGTGAGGTAATAAAGACTGGAGTTTGTTCACTGCGCATCGAAAAATTGAACGATTATTCAAACGTCTGTGGTGTGTGTGAATTACTACTTTAGAGCAATGAAGCCTAACTTATTCTCTCAAGAACTAAGGGTGGAAGTCCATAGTTCACCCCACCTACTATATTTGAAGAGATTGACAAGCTAAACCAATCAAGTTTCAATCCTTGGTAGCACGAGTGGAAATGAGTGGAAAGGGAAACCCCCTTTATCCCCTCTCTCTGTACGGTTGGGCATTTCTGTTTTAGAGTATAGTCTTGTTATTGTCGCTGTTCTTGTCTTTATATTTGTCACTGAAATGCCTACCGCAAAATTAACGCTTGAACAATGACTTTTTATGTAAGATACATGGGTAGAAATCGCAACACGTAGACATTGTGCAGACAATTCCCAGAAACATTTCTAAACAGAGATATGTCTGTTTCGAAATGTCTAATTAAAAAGTTGAGGACTACAAAATCGCTAAACTCTAAACCTAAGAATTGAAAAAGACATGCTTTAACTAAGAAAAAAATTGATGAAACTGGTGCATAATTCGAAAACTCTCTAATGAAGACTCTTAAGACATTTTGTGAGTCTTTAACAAACCTTGTTCAGCTACTAAATTTGAAAATCTACAGAATTATTGTTGTTCATAAGTTACAAACGTGACGACGAGGAATACCAGAAATGTCTCAATGCACATGGACATCACTTTCAATACCAGTTATAACAAGGTTGGTATTACTAAATATTGTACAAGTTACTCTTACACGTGAGTAATACCCAGGTGCTTCAGAATGGAAAATACCGCAGTGTAGTAGACGGCGCTCGAGTGCACATACACGTGATCCGGGCCGGGTCATAAAACGACCGTTCTGTATAAAATAAAGCAGTTTAACATGAAGCATATAGGTTTCAAATAAGATATATTTTTCCAAAGTATTTCTCGTTTAGTTTAAACTAAAAACCTGCATTTGTGATCTTCTGCTACTGCTTGCTTTTAGGATAAAAGTCTCGAAATTTATCTTGACCATTTCTTTGGGCATCCTACAACTCGCCACCCAATTGTCTTAGCTGCTTTGCCGGTCCAGATGAGTCCATCTGTTGCAGATGTTATGCTCTATTCAAGTTATATTCCTGTGCCTTTTCAACTAGATTAAAAATTGTTAGGTTTTCTCTAATTGTTTCATTTGGAACATAATCACGTAGAGCTTGGCCGGTAGTACCTGATAACCGGGTTTTTAATGGAGTATTGTTAATTACGGAAACACCCACATACAGTGAGAATCTTTAGAGAGAAACTACTATGCAGGTTATGTAGGAAAGAGGACAAAACTGTCTGGCATATGATCTTCAATTGAGAAGAGCTTGGTAGGAAGAATATGAATATTTGGGTCTGATAAACCCAAATGATGATTTTGCTAAAGACAATTTAGTTAATAAATTACTGTCTTTAATTAAAGAGACATAACTATTCAACTAAAATAATAGGATAAGAGATAATATAACAAAACCCTTAGGTTTCGGTGTTAAGGGCAATTACAATCCGACTTAATCACTAGTCAAGTCATGCCGGCAGTTCGAACCTAAATTATTTTGTCGAATATCAGATTGCAGAGTAGCGTTTAACGCTTTGAGTTAAGCATGAGAGATGTTCAAGCTTTGAGAAGTTCTTACGTTTTCACTCTTTGTACCACAGGGAGAAAAGAAAAACATAAAACAAATGTATATGCTCTAAAATACAATAATGAAATTCTAAATGACCAGTTAAATTTTGCAAATAGGTAAACGTTTCTAATTTTAGATAAATTTTATATAATATTGCTTATTTTTAAAACTATTTTGTAATTCTTGGATACTCATTCGACTGATTAACGTAAAAAATCATTTCTTTACTTACTCTGAATACCACTAGATAGCATTTAGTCGCTATCAAAAAAATTTAATAGTCCCTATATTAATTTTCACATACCTATATAAAGCATGAAATAAACCCTACTACATTCCGTTCTATCTAAAACTCTGCTTTACTATTTAACTTCAAGAAAACAATATCCCTGCGATTGACGTTTTTAAGTACTTTGGTTGTTTTGGATATATGGATTCCAATATGATATCCAATATTAGGAAAGTGAATCAAAGTTGAAATAGGACAATCTTGACAATGAAGAAGTCAATTGCTAAAATAAATGAGTCGAATGATATTAAAAGCCTTCACCTACATCATGGTGGTAAAATATGGACGATCATTTGGAGACTTCAAGGTCTCATTTTCGGCAGGAATTGAAACGATTTTAATATCATTCGACTCATTTATTTTATCATTAGGAAAGTGCCTGAAGCATAATAGTTCACAGGTTATGGTAAACAGCATTAATTCTGTAATGCTTGTTTTAATTGAGTATTTTGTTATGTAACATAACATTTCCCGCATTATTATGCAATTAAAACCTTATAAACCTAATGTTATGTTACTTTTATTCTCGAAACTACTTATAGTAAGTAGAGGAAGTGTTGTATTCCACCATATAATTCTTTTACCAGGTTTCATACTATGTGGATGTACACGGCGTGAGATTTCCTGAATACAAAAAATAAAAACATTTCAATAAAATGGTTCGTGTGTCAGTCCGTCTATGTATCAGGTAGCTCAGAGGGAGAAGGTCTTTAAGCACCAAACTTGGTATTTAAACTGAGCATCATCCGAGGATAAGACATTAAGATTTTACAGAGAATTGCCCTACCCCAAAACTAACACTTAAATGGAGAAATGTTTAATACTGTTTACTTTCTAAAAAATGGTTTCGAACATTATGAATTTTGCATACGTTAAGATATTTTCGAACAAACGAAGTGTATATCTTGAATTCTGCGCATACTCTGTTAATTCTCCTTCTGTCTGAAAGAATGTTGTGTAATTCTGTATAACGTGCGAAAAAATTGAAACAAATTTATTTCAAAACGTATATATCGATAAAATACACAATTTATGTGAAAATGTTTCCGACACTTACCATTTATCAGATATTTTGTGTTATTAGCCGAAGTTTAAAATAACTGATTATTTTTTAAGTCGCTATATGGTTTTCTTGTATTCTCGCATTATATAAAGTCCCCAATGCGCTTTTTAGCAAGTTACTACCCCTAAAACCTCTTGAACCCCTCTTGTAGCTACTACGAAATTAATAATAAAGGCCATTTGTGCAAACTTTATCTCGATTAACAAGAAGTGAAGGGAAATAAACTTTCGTAAGAAGAGTTTATAGAAGAGTGGGTAGTAAATTCATTTGAAAGTAACACCTCTGAATTTTTCCAATGAATTTACTCTTATACGAATTATTTTTAAGCTTAGGCAACTTCATAATCGTCTTAATTGCTTCATTAAAAGTCCTCTGGTTTTTCTTCAGTATTCTTAAGTGTATGTCACTTAACAAATGCAGCAGACAAAACTAAACAGGAGAAAAATTATTTTTTTGCATGAAAATCATAACTATTATATATTATGCTACTTCAAAATGTTAAACTTAAACAGGAGTGTAGGTTTGTCACAATAAAGATTTAACTTAAGAAACGGTTTAATCTACATGTGTGTTTAAACCTAATTGGAGAAAATGATATTGAATGTGCACACATGCTACAGGAGTGCTATGCAGGACGCTACTTATGCATGAATTCACGCAAGTACACAGCAATAAACGAATAACACGCGGAGGGGGTTTTATTGGGTATTCCTCGATTGAGCGGCGAGCCCCAGTTATCCCCCAACCATTGCGCACCGTCAGGGGATTGAATGCTTAATGCATTTCTCCCTCACGGAAAAAAGAACGCGTTATTTGCAATTTTATACTTAGACAATCCGTGTTAAAACAACATTCCCTCTCTTAATAAACAGATGACGAGGTAGGTCTTATTTATTTAAGAATAGTATACCTAGTGCCTTTGATGACTAACTGGTAAAATTTTATACTGAGGATGAGCGCTTTGCATTTGCAAATATGCTGACTGCAAATGGAAGAAAGGTTCTTTGCTAAAGCGGAGTTATGAATAACTATCTTAGCGCACACAAAATACCTGCCTCTGAAATAATACATTATGAACGTAAGGAAGGGTGATAAGTAAACCTATGTTTAACATTTTCCGAATACCCTCATTTTAATAAGATAAACAGGATATTTCAGGACCTCAATGATAAACTCTGAGAAACGATAGATCTCGCAGAAAGGAAGATGTTTATCAAGCAACCACCATCCTCCGACGCATCCTTGCGGAGTTATTCACCCCTGTTTGAAACGTATCCTTTAGGATACGTTTGAGAGACGTAGTCAATACACTTTTACTCTTTGTTTACAACTGCTGAATCAAGTGACATCGCCTTTTTCTTGTCCCTTACGTCTGGTTAAGTTTGATAGGTCTGAGACACATAGCCCAATTTAACTCAAACGGGGTGGCAAAAGGAAATGTCCCAGAAAATGTACACCAAAGATTCCAGGAGATGTTTACGGAATACTTTTGCTGGTGATGTTTAACTAACACTACACGAGGGTTCTCGATTTCCCTGATGTGGCTGTTCTATTTGTTGAAGTATCCATTTCTTGTGGAGCAGGCTTCTTTGGTAAACAAGACGCGTGCGAAATGTAGGATCTGCGATAATTCGTTGCAGTAAACACTGCACAATCTGACACAAGGCAGAAGTCGTTCGGTCCAAAGTCCCTGTACCTTATGGAGATGGTATGCATGGAGTTGTTCACAAACACTGCATTAAATTGGGCTGTGCGTTTCAGACCTACCAAAAACTAACCAGATGTAAGGGACAAGAAAGAGGCGATGTCACTTGATTCAGCGGTTGTAAATAGAGTCAAACCGTACTGACTGTGCCTCTCAAAACAATCCAAGCGGATACGCTTCAAACAAGGGTGATTAACTCCGTAACAATGCATTGGAGAATGTTGGTTACTTGACAAAAAACGTTCCCCTCTGCGAGTTTGTCGCAGAGGACCTGAAACATTCTGTAGATGATCCTGAAGACCTGGTGAACGGCGGAGACCCCGAAACCATGAAAGAGAACCACATGCTGTCCATTCGGTCCCTTGTGCTTCTACCGTACCGTGAGAGTTAAGGAAGAGCATGGATATCCGAAGGCGACCAAATCCTGATGACGATTGTCGCAAGCATGGACAGGTTCCATAATGTTTCCATATTGAACACATCCAACGCCGCCCCAAAGCCTCCTGGGGTCCCCCGAAGGAGTGCCTACCCTGAAGTCACGAGGAGGCGGGTCCTAACTCAGCGCCCTGAAACAAGGTCAGGAAGAAACCTCCACAGAGCGCACAGTTGGCGCTGAGCCGCAACCCACCGAAAATCGTCCCCTGGTCCTACAACCCTGAAAAAATTGACAAGGAAAATGACGAGAGCAGGAAATGGGTCGGAAGGGTAGAAGATGAACAATTCCAGCATTCACCCGCTGACCCGAGGAAACTATGATAAACCATGGGTCAGAGCGGGGGTCACTAGGGATCGAAACCGAGACCCCCCGAATGCGTGTCGCACACATCTATGGTACCACTATGGTAGCCCCTAAGGTATGTTTATTTTATAAAACTATTACACATTGCTTTAACTTGTGAGGTAATCTAGTACATTTATGTGTGTCACCTATAAAGTAGTAAAGTAACCTAACGTTGGAAATAAGTTTTGCTAGATCTGCTGCACTACATTTTTCAATTCGGAAATCAGGCATGAAACTTCTGAATTAAAATATGCTGGTATACAATATTTTAGTTAGCACCAAAGAATACCCAAATCCGAATCTCTGCCCCGTTGATGCATTTAGATGTATTTGCAGCTAAGGTAGGGCTTTATATTTGCAGCACTGTACATCCGCACAAGAGGAGAGAGTTTTATTTCCGTACGTCACTTCCACAGTTGCTACAGTGATGAGTAGAAAGTTTACCCTTGTCCAGCCGTGTGTGTGAGTGAAGCGTGCATTTCTGCTGGGGAAAATCCAGGTGTGAACTAACTACTCGTTTCCATGCCAACTTTCATTCCTACAAGACCACTCTTCATATTCGAACAATTATAACTGAGAAGTAACGAGGAATTACGCCCTGTATTTTAATGATTTATTAAAGCACTAAGAGATTACACGACCCGGGGATGGCTCAGGCGGCAATGCCTGTGACTCGCATTCGAGAGGTCGTGCGATAGACTGAGATTACCGCCCACTCTGGCACATGGGCTTTTCGTGGTTTCCCCGGATTGACAGGCACATTCTGTGGTGGTTCAGCTTCTCCTACGACCGTTCTCCCTCTAATTTCCTGTACCCATCACCTGTTTCAGGGTTGTAGGATCAGGTGACTGCCCCTGTAGATGTTTCATCCCTGGTGTCACTGTGGTACCGCTAGTTAGTCTCTCTTCCGAATGGGTACCGCGCCGGGGATCCTGGCTGGAGCTTGTGGGCAGGGACCGGGTGGCATCGGATGCGTTCAATTGTAAACGTTAGGGACTCCGTCCACACTTGCGCCCATCGACATTAGAATCAGGTCACCCTTCTGGTCTTTCCTCTCATCCCTGCCGGGGCACGTTGGAAGCAAAAAAAACCATATGGTATACTTGCGGTGATCTGCTCCAGTTCCGGGGTCCCCTCCGTGATTCATACCTACACCATTACATTAGATTGTACAGTGAAATTGGCACTAGCCACACCTAAGTTTCATTTAGTCAATTTTCCTATCCATTTTAATTCCTTCCTATTTCTCTCCTTGTTTTTTCCAAACCTCACTTTCTTTGCATTCAAACGGTATATATTGTACATCTTCTTTTCTCGCATATACCGGGCAAACCCTTGTGGATAGCTATTTCTGTGACTTTGTAACCTCCACACACCTACTCTTAAATGTAGTATCCTCCTTTTTTTCTTTAGTGGGTTATTGATATACCTCCCCCTTTCCCAATTAGTTTTCATTGAGCCATAGAATACTAGTAACTTCTTTTCTGTTAGCTGACAAAGTTTTCTCTGCATTTAAAGATCATACAATATTCACATAATACGATTGGTTTGTCTGTTTTACATACCTAATATTTTGAACGTGGCAATCAGTACTACAAAGTTCAAATTAGTCGGAACATGCTTGACTTACTTTATATGCAACCAACAATGTCTAAGTTCAACATAGTAAGCTTGTTTGTTAAGGCATGTTCGAAACTAAGAAAGAAGACTATACAGAGTAACACAGACACAATTCAAACAAGTGGCGTAGTATTCTCACCAAATTGCAGATCACTTACGCTATTGTGACCTAGCGGCTATGGCCCAGGATTACCGGGATGCCGTCTCCGGGCGTCGGAGTAAACAAGATAACTGCTGCTCACAAGCGTAAACAATGGCGCGTTATCGGCAGGCAACTAGAACCTTCTGAAAGATTTTCCTCCCCACTCCTAATCCAAAAGTTTGTTTAAGTAGTTTCAGAACGTTCGAGAACCTTGTGGAATGATTTCACTGACTGTATAAGTGAATGTTCTCGTTAGAGGAGCCATATTTGTGGAGTCAATCAGTTAATGAGCGAGTTAGCGACTGCGTCTCTAGTGCGACATCAAGAGCGATTCTCCGAGCGAGTTAGTAACGGCTGTGGTGACATGCAGCGTGTGTTACTGCGTAGCGGCGGGTTATGGTGTTCTTGTGTTCGACTCCCGAGTGAAGTGAACCATCCGGCGTGAAGAGGCTATGTAATTAAGGAAGTGAAGTGACGTCGAATTGAAGTAGTTCCTCTTAAAGAAGTGAACTGGGTAAGAACTTAGAACAGCAACAGTGGGAACTGAGAGAAGTGACACTTGAATAACTGGAAAAAGTCATTCTGGTGTCAGGAGTGGTTTAACGCTAAAACGGAGGCAGTAATTAAAGAATTGTAAAGCAGAGCAGGAGAGCATGAAATCTGTGACACGGGAGATGAGAGCTGCAATAGAGCGTATAAGAATGAAAATGAAAACCAAAATGGAGCAGATAGTGATGGAAATAAAATATGGAATGGCGGAAGATGGCATAAATGATGTGGAGGAGCATCGAACACCAAGGAAAACGACTGGATTGGCAAACGAAAGAAAGCAAGAGGATGATAGATGTCGCAAAGGAGGAGCGTCTGGACCAACAGTGCAAGATGCAGTAGGTTAGGACGAGGAGACCTTTGTGGAGTGAGCAACTAGAGGATCGAAATATAGAGCCGATCATGAAGGATAAAGAATCTGGTGTACAGCCCGCGTGAGCGGATGCTCCTCTCAGAGGCCGCAGCTATGAGAGCTGCTGTTCGCGATGAGACTCCCTCGTGGTCAGGAACGGTGTACCGAGAGAGTGTAGATCGTAGCTAGGAGACTAGGGTGGGACAGCTGGTGCTCCCGAAGAAAACGGTGAAGGAAGTCCTGAGGAAACCTGTGTCGGCAATACTGCGGGGCGAACAAGACGTTGACAAAGCTACCCACTATCATTTATTATGTCTTCTAGAAACTGTTCTTACAAAAGCTTATTTCTGTAAATACTTCATATTAATCGAGACAAATGTTTGTAGAAATAAATTCGTTACGCATTTCGTTGTAAAAGAAAGAGGAAAAGAAGAGGCTCAACCTGTAATCAAATCTCTAAAAAGTGAGTCCCTATGCGCCGACTCTAAAATTTCACTCTTTTGCATGAGGTTGCAAGAAAGAAGGAAAGGCACAACTTCCATGAATACCTGGGTAACAAAAAGCTATATTTCACATAGATCTACGTTTTTTGTGGAGTAACTTTTTGTACGTTTCTTATGTTTTACCAGTTATATAAAGGATTACAAAATTCATGCAGAACAAAGAATTCTTCACATGCTATTGGTAGAAATGTCAAAATAAACATTTTATTTGTTCTGCAGTTATATTAAAAATATGGTATTTTAGTCAAAATCGTTAGTCACTTTTCAGAAAATAGAAAAAAGCTAAACATATGCCACGCAAATGGTGGTTTTAGATGGAAAACTTTATGGAAAGATTCCACTGTCTATATAAGCGAGCGCTCTTGCGGGAGATGTGAGTTGCGATTCGAGTGCGAGTTGAATTGACGGGTGAGTTGCCTGTGAGACATTAAAAGCAATTCTCCGAGTAAGTTGGTGATGGCTGCTGTGACGTGCAGCGAGTGTCACTGCCGAGTGAGGACTGTGGAATTCTTGTGCTCCACTCCCGAGTGAAGTGAACCAACCGGCGTGAAGAGACTGCGTTATGAAGGAACTGAAAGGACGGAGAATTGAACCACTTCGCCTTAGTGAAGTAATAGTGTGACCGAACTGAACTCCTAGTGAAGCTGAACTAGATAAGAACTTTGAACAGTGACAGTGAGAACTGAGAGAAGTGACAAAATAAAAATAAAATAAAATCTGCAATCTAGGTATCTTGTTTCCTAAACCAGGACGTGTATTCCAAATGTATTATTTATTTAAATGTTTCTTTCAATTTATACATTATTACTGTACAGATTTTGCTTATATTCTAGTGAATAAAACTAAAAAAAAAAAGAAAATAGATACAATAAGTAAGCTAAAATAATAATTAAATCAAGACTATAATCATCACGGTTAAATTTCAAATCAATATTATATATTCAACTGCTGTTACTGGTAACTGGCGATATAAGATAACTGGTATCCAGCTATTCCTAAACTCTAAACTAAACAAAATAAGGATGAAAAATCTGTATTCTAAATTAAACTCTCGTATATTCTAATCACTGGTATCCAGTGGTTACGGTACTAGTAAACAGTACCCAACTACCTTAATATAAATATTAATCTTCATCTAATGATAAGAATTAAAATTTTCTTTTAATATCATACCAAGTTCTAAGTGTTATGTATACTATTATTCATTCTATTTATCCTTAATAACAATTTTAACACAATTCAATTCTATCTGCTCTTTTTTCTTATTAGAAAACTACTACTTTCAATACATTTTCATCAAAATATAAACGTTAACCTTTCAGTTTCTTAATATACTTTAAATATTTACAATATTTCATAATTTTATTAAACTTATCACTCAGGCTGAATTAAGCTAGCTTTCATTTTCACTTCGCTTAACACAATAATCACTATATTTATTACTTTGCTATAAAATCATTATTTAACTTTCTCTTTAAGAATCATATTTCACTTCACTTAACAATATATTCACTTTATCTCAAATTACCACCATTCACTCCACTTTCCCTCCACCTTCTTCTTCTCCTCCTCCTCCCTAACGACCGTAACTGCTCCATTCACTACTTCCTGCTCCAAACTTCTATTCCTATTTACTATTTGCTCTTCCCCCTCATCATCATCCTCCTCACCCATTTTCCTCTTCTCTACTAAAAGCTCCATCACCTCCTCCATCCTCCTTCTCCTCGCTTATTCTTTCTTCTTTCCCAATTCTCCTTCATTTCAACAATTTTCTCCTTTACTCTCCAAATTTTCTTCATAAAATTATCCCAAACTTTTGTCAGCTTAAATTATATTTCCTCTTTCATGAATTTATGCTTTATTTCTTAAATACAACTATCAGTGTCAGAAATTGATATAAATCTCTATTCTGCACATAATACTTGAATTCTCTCAGATCTCTTATTTCTTCATTAGTTACAGGTGCTAATATTATACTTTCATCTTGTTCAATATCTTGTCTCCATGCTATTTTGCTAACTTTTTTAGCTAATGTATCAAGTTGTGTGTATGAATTTTTGCTTCTTAAAATATACGCTATCTGATACTCACTTAAAGCTTGCCTCTCTTGTATTGTCTCATTATAATAATGTATACATTTAAACAATATCTGCTCTGGGGTTCCTTGCTGATTGCAATATTTACATATATCGTTCTGTGTTTTATTAATTTTCTTCCAATATGCTTTATAGGAATATCCTGTTAAATAGTGTATTCATCCCATTGTTAGTTGGATGGGGTTTAATCTTGACCGTTCCGAAATGATGCTAAATAAACAACAAGTTCTCCTTCCTCTATCAATACCTTCCCATTGTCGCTGCCAACTTAACTGTAATTTATATTTTATTTCTGTTATGCTTTTACACCTTTTCCCAATGATATCATTGACCTTATCTAATTCACCTTTCTTCAACCAAAAAATTGCACCCCTACATTTTATCACTAAGCTTATTCCTGTGTAAACTAATAGGTGTGGTATTAACTGCCCATGTGAAGCTTAGTAGAATCTTTCGTTGTGTTCTTCCCAGTAAGGTTTCCATTTGTGTATCATTCATTGGAAATGTCCATACTGCTGCTCCATACGTCATTATGGCCCCCAAAATACCCTTAGGATATGTAGTAATCGTGTTTAATGGAATTCTAAAATTTGATGAGTAATTCTGGCCAATTTAATCATTATAGTTTCAGATTTATTTAGAATATATTCCGTATGTGTTCTGAAATTCAATTTTGCATCTAAATATATCCCCAGGTATTTTACTTCTTTCTGTCTTCTCCTATTCTGATTACTAAATTTAATTGTTGGATCTCTGAGAGAAGTGGCAGTTGGAAAATTAACAAAGCCACAATATTCTGTGTTTATCGATATTTGGTTTACGATTTATGCTGTTCACATATACACACACACACACGCGCGCACACAGGTGGCGAAGGTCATTAAGGCATGGAATCGTGAACGGAAGTTGCGCAGTTTAAATCCCGCCAGGATCGACCTTCCTGGCTGGTTCTTTTTTCAGCTTCCCGCAGCATTCATAATAGGCAAACCCTGGGAGGTTTACTAAGTTTAGGTCTGGAATGTTTCCTTCCCAGTTATCATTTCATTTCATGTAGCATGGGAGTCCAACGCCTGCGGTGACGTATGTAGTAAGAACAACAGTTGCATATTACTGGTTTAAAATAAACATATGAACTTCTTCTAAAATGTTTTTGCTCTTCTTTTCGTTCCTTTTTTCATTCAGGTGAAAATCTTTAAATTTCAGTTTAGAATGGAATACAATTCGGAGAGAAAGTAAAAATGTACTTTTAAATCCAACACTTTCAGCCATTTGTAAAATGCTTTGAGTAATACTAGTTTAAGTGGTTTTATCATGATAAACCTATATGATGTTCTAAAGATGGTGGTAACCGGACTACAACTCCAGATGTTTATTTAAAGGGTCATTTTGTGAAAAAATAAATGAAAAAATAAAAACGAAGAATAAATAAAAGTTTTGTCGCCTCTAAGGAAATAAAAAGAAATAAATTGTTGTATACTATTTTTTCCATAACGAGATGCTAAATTCCTACAATACTAACATTACTAACGGATTACCATAAATATAAAACAGAATTTCTTCATTTATGACGAAGTAACAAATATTCTGATTCTACAGCGTGACAAAAACTGATAGCTTCTAGTTAATTAGCGATGTATTTCTTCTTTGTCTTTGTTCCATTTGCATAAATCTCTCTGTGTAAAAGCATTCCGACCCAAATGTAAAGAGGTTTCCTTTGAGTTTCATAATTCACTGAAAGGGAATTACCACCTGCTTTAAAAACCGTTGTTTTTTATACGAAGTAATTAATTTCACAGTAAAAGGACTGACGATCTTCCGCTGCATAAGAAATTAAAATCGATCGCAAAGGGTGGAACGTTTCTATGACACTAGAGAGAAAACAAAGGATTTGCGATAGTCTGACTGTTTTGTTGCACAAACTTTGCTTGATGGAACATATTATGGTACACTGGAAATAAGTCTTATGCGAATTAATATCAATAATTCAATTTTTTAAAACTATTTATCAAAATGTTAATACTATGTTATACTGTACACTGTTTTTAGTATTTAGTGTGCCCACACTTGGCCTTAAGTATCATTTTCAGTGATTTGGATTTAGTGCCAAACGGTTTCTTACCTGTTTCACTTATTATTGGGTCTAGAAACCACATTTTTATCACTGCATAAAGTATCTTTAATTTGGTGGTGCAGCTCATTTTTACATCTGTTCTTTATAATGGATCAAAGATTCTCAATAGGGTTGAAATTGGGTGAATTTCAGATCATCAAAAAACCTGGAATCTACTTTTCGCCATGAAGTCGTTCACATTCTTCGATTTATGAAATGGGGCAATTCTTTCCGTTAAATTCCTTTAATGTTCAATGTTTAAGCCAATACTTTAATTTATCTTATATAAAACTGAAATATGCTTGATTTTTTCATTATTTCTCAAAAGGAATCCAAGATTTATTGCCGTGTGAACGCGAAACAGCCCCTCAAAAGTCTTCCTTTTATTCTGATATGCTTCGGCGAGCTTTTTCTCTTCATCACTTCTCCTTAGCTGTGAAGACTTCTACCCCTACACTTCAAAATGATTTTTATAAGAAGTTAGAAGCATCATATGCTATTCTTGTGTCCAGTTATGATGTTTTCTAGCCCATACCAATTTCTTTTTCCTTCATAGAATGCCCAATAGCTGTTTTCTGATCGGTCCTTGAGCTCTCCTTTCAATATCTAGAAGCCGCCTACACATTGTAGAAGCTCAACCTTCACCCCTGCAGCATACAAATCTTTTTGCAAATCTAAACTCTTCTTTTTAGGATCAATTTTGCTGGTTCTAATTAGATAGGTGCTATGTTTCCTGGAGATTTTTGTTTTCGGCTGCATCGCTTTCCTTTGACCCAATATAATTTTCCTCCTGATTGTATTATTAACAGCATCCACACTTACGTTACATTTAGCTGATATCCGTCCCCGAGTTTTACTACTAAATTTATGGAGGATTATGATTATACTTCTCTACCTAGGCATTATATCTATTATTAGAACAATACGCTTGCTAAAAAGCGTTAAAAGGGCTAGAAACGCAATCAAATTGCAAAACGTTTAGTATCTACAATTAACAAAAGCAATAGCTACAATTAAGTATCTCAACGATGGGTTTCATCACTCTGGGAAACAGGTAACTTTCACTTGGGTACCCTCACCTATAGGTATTGAAGGGGATGAAAAAACTAATGAAGCTACAAAGGAAGCTACCTGACGCCCTAGCAGTGATCACGGATAGCTTCAACACACCATGATGCCATTAGCTACTCCAAAAAACTGCTTACAGAGAAACAGAAGACGATATGGTCAACAACCGGCAGCAAAATCCTATTATGCCTGCGCTGGTTGCACCAGTTTCTTTTAACTACTAAGAATTGAACCTCAAGAACAATTAGTAATTACTCACCTCAGAAGTTATCACTGCAAACTGGCGCACTCATTCATCCTTAATGATGTAGCGTATGTGTGTGTATCGTCGCGTCGGATACATTATTGCTGTGTATAATATTTTTGAGCTAATTGTTGTGTTTGTGTGTTAAGTTCTTGTCCGGCGCGACAATTCCCTCTTCCTAGTTGGGGGTGAAGGAAAGTCGAGGAAGTAGCCTCTTTGTGTGTGGCTTGGCTTCACTTGTAGCGAGAGTCTGATGTAAGTCTTCAAAGGGAATGGTTGTGTGCTTGAAATGTGTATGCGTGGGGCATCTCCCCCAGTATTCTTCTGTAACCTTTTGTGTATAATGTAGGCACCTTGTTTATTATAATAAATTAAAAGTAAATGTAAATTTATGTATTTCTAATGTTCTAAAGATCCCACGCCTGCTTAGGTTGTGCAGCAAGTTCTTGGTATCTTTCGTGTGCCACTGAAGCTATGTCCCCCAATGTTTATGCCGGGGTAACTAAATTTAATATTTTAGGTGCAAACCTTTCGGCCTCACCCCAGTGTATAACAACATGAATGAGTGTGTCAGCCTCCAAAAAGTGAGACCTGCAATGCAACACTTACTGTGCAACAGATCCTGCTGCAATACCCAAAATACACCAGTTAGAGACCACCTGAATTCAATAACCTACCAAATGTTCTAAACAAGTACCAAGCAATAAAAAATACTTTATGTTTGTAAGAAAGTGTAAATCTTTTTTAATTATTGTAAAGTGTAAATGTTACCATTTTGTAACTTATTATTATGCTCTCTATAATGTAAAGTTAAAAATAAAGATGCGTATCAATGATGCGGTACAGATTTGGAGGGAAACAATTATTAGCACTGAATTACTTATAAAACAAAATGTGCCTGCTTGTTCACATTGATTGGCACAAGAACGTAACGTGGCTGAACAACAGCACATTTCTTGCTCAAGTCCACGTCCAAACCTTGTCATATCCAACCGCCTAGCAAAACTAAGAGGTTGACAACTTTGGCTTGTACAGGGAACTCATCTCTGTCATGTGGGGTAAGTACGTAGTGACACCACCTGTAGTAGGACATACAGATAGCTCCACTGTCACTACATGTAGCCAATCAGATGGCCGTAATGTGAAGTAAAGAGTAAACTAATTTCAAAATATCTGATGTATAACATGATATTCTCTGCTTATACCATTTATTTGGACTCAGATTTTACAACAGCTGAAGGAATCAATTAAACAACCAGCCAAGGTCCGCTTACAATTTTGCTAAAAGGACTAAACGAACTGTCTTAAAATGCAGACATGAATCATAATGTATAAATGTAAACTAAGTAAAATGTTTTACCACCAACTGACACTGAATTGCATCACAGAAGAATTCTGCCAACGTTTATATCAATTAGCATGAAACTTAGTAACAAGTCATTCTATTCTGCAGAACATTACCTAAATGGTAGATTATTCTTATTAGAATTCTCAATTAATTATGCAAAAAGGATTTTTTGTTTTAAATGACAAACTGCAATTTACAATATTTTAAGCTATGATTTTCGTGTCATGGTTTGCAACTTCCTTCATCATCTATGACGAATTTCACGTTATTATAATTGAAAATAATTAACATGTAAATATGCAACTGGCATATTATTTACTCTATGTTTTATTTCAAAATTATAAAATACAATGACGTAATTACCAGGGAAATATCTTTCTTAAAGCACGAGTTTTCAAATTGTAGTAGAAGAAAATTAAGCCAGCGTTCATGAAACAAAAACTAAAAATCCGCAATGTTCTTTTGATTACCTTTAAATGTTTATAAGTATGCAAAATATAAATCAATTACAGCTTACAACAATTTAATAAGATATATTGATATGTCGTTGTAAAGATCCTTTTATATGCTAAGGCAACATTTACCTGGTATCAAAAGCATTAATGTACTATCTATCCATGATTTTTATTTTGAAAATAAAAGTATAAGGAATTTTTGTATAGGCATTAGTGCGATACAAAAATTTTGTTTTGCATGTGTGTTATATAATGCTTAAATTCATGAATATGAGCTATTAAAGTAATGTAATTGAAAATGATGCTTAATATTATTCAGATATTAGGTTATTAATATCTGAAGCTCTCCTGCTAAAATTTCAAGCATTGAAGTTAAAGAAGTTGACGCTCGGAGTGTTAGCATCGACAAATAAGAGATAAGGAAAATTGACTTTAACTTTAAATGCAGTATTTTGTTATTCTGACTACTGGATATAGCTATGTTATGTATTGTAGAAGCATATAGTTTATTAAAACAGAGTAACTTACTGAATTAATGGACTGCTACTGTAGACGAAGGATCCTGCAGAATGAAAGAGAAAAAGATTAGAAACGATCATTAAACTTGATTAACAAGTAAGAAAATAAAGTCGTTGAAAACTTTGGAAGCATTTTACTAACGTTACGATCTATGCCAAGAACCACATCACATATTCAGCTGTAACGCAAGGGTAGAGAAATAACTTCACTCGTCACATACAATCACGCAAGTCAGACAACTGCCGGTGAAAGAGGAAGTAGCACCATGAGTACAAATAGAAAAGCGAATCATATTTTTGCCACATTGCAATAAGGTATTACAGCTACTTAAACTATCTTAAGTATCCGTTGTACTGTCAGTTGGGTAACATATTTGAAAGAATTAAGTAGTTATATTCTAGACAGGGCATCCACGAATGCGCATTTATCGCATGTATGTTCTGAAAAAGAACATAAGTAAGGTTAACTCATGAAAAGGTGCTGTATTGGATTGCACTTTAGCGATATGCAATGCCAGCCTGCTGTTTCTATAGTCAAGCGGGCTGTCCAGACTACCTGTGTCTTCATGCCACTGCTTCATTATCGTACCTTCAATGGAAATACAATTTCACAACTAAAAGCGTTCAAGTAGTGGAAAAAAGAAAGCAAATATAGCAAAAAAAACTTACTTTTTGCTTTTCTATATGATACTCAGCATGATTTGCATTATTTATTCCATATCTTAATCATAATGTCACATAAATAAATAAAACTGCTGCCACTGTAGACGAAACCCGTGGAAAGAAAGACAGAAGGATGAGAAACTGATCATTAAACGGCATTAACAAGTACGAAAACCTCTTTGGACGCCAAGTTGAACGTATTTTGCAGGCGTTAAAACATATTGAAGTAGGCGTTCAGTAACTAAATTGCTATTAGAAGAGGAGTTAGAAATTGGCAACCGAACGAGATGGCTCAGGCGGTAAAGTCTAAGGTTCGCATTTGGAAGGTCGGAAGTTCTATTCCCGTGTCCGACCTTTCTGCACATGTTTTTTTTCGGGGGTTTGCTCTGATCGCCAGGCGAATGCCGTGAAGGATCATTTAGTAACCCGAATTTCCTGTCCCTCCACTTCACCTCCATTCTCATTTCACGTCACCTTTTGTCCGCTTGGCCTCTTTTAGGGTTGTACATGTCGATGGGAGGTCTCGGCGTGAGCATGACAAGGGATAAGGATGCTTTATGGAAACCTTCGTCTCCCGTAATGGGGACTGTCTCCGGATTCCGGGTATCCCAGGGGATGTGTAAGCTTACAGGAGGGGAAAAGAACTGGCTGCACCAGTGCCCATTTCGGGGGTTAAAATTAGTAAATCGTAGGAGCCCTGATCTCAGCCTGTCGTGGCCCGGGGCCGACCGCCCTCTGTCTCCTCTCACCTCATTCCTCCCTTAATAGGCGCTCCCTCCGGGGCACAGGTACAAGATATCTGCGTAGGTCGAACGTGCTAAATCCCATGCACGTTGAATCCTAATCCTAGGAATAGGCAGATGAAGCAGTCTCCAGCAACTGGAGCACAGCACGACATGTAGGCCATTATGGGTTCTTTGTTGATTTCAAGGCGACCCCTAGCAGGAAGGGACGAAGGGGAGACCAGAAAGGCGATCAGATCCAGACGACGGTGTGCGCTAGCAATGGCGGGGCACCAATTCTGATGCTGGGTAACTCTGCCTAAGGCACTCGCAACCCATGGTAGTCGAGACATCTTCCCCCAAACGCCAGGGAGCAATCTTTCTAGAGCGTCACCGTCTGATGAGAGGAAATAATGGGGATCGAAATTGATGGATAGGAAGTTCGTTGCAGAAGGCGAAAAATCCCAGTATTCACCTCCGGATCCGGAAAAACCATGAAGTAAACCTTGGTGAAAACGACCGGTGTGATGGGAATCGAAACCGGAACCTACCGAATGCGAGACTCGCACGTTGTTACGTGGCCATCTCTCTCGATAAACTGGTATTAGATTTTACTTTCTCTACCACGTACATAGCAGGTACAGAAGATAGTGCATTCCATCCAAGAATTCGATACAAAGATTTCACCGGAAATACATGTTTTGAGGCCCCTGAATCCAAATACAGCATTTTTGGAAAATGTCCGTGTGTGCGTGTGTGTCTGTGTGTCCTTGAACAGCGTAACTCAAAAACGAAAACTCCGATGAATACTAAACTTGATATTTATGTTCAGTATCTTTCAAAGATGTGACATGAAGATCTTCAACAAAATTCCCGCAACTAAAAATCTTTAAGTGGAATTTTTTTTTCGAAATCTCTAATACTCTCAAAAATGTGAGACAGTAACTAAGGTCAATATACCATGTATACGATAATGTATATTATAATGTAAAATAATATTAAAAAGCAAAATACTTGTTATATAAATAAATGTTAAAGCATAAGTTTTATGTATGTGTAGGATTTAGCTGCAGCTGTGGGACACTTTTTAAACGCAGACAAACATGTTTTGTTAGAATATCGGCCCAGACTTGTAGGGGGAGGTACAATAGCAAGACCTTGTGTCATTGTGTAGGAGAAAATGCGACAACCTAGCACAAGGTATGTTTTTTGAAGAGAGGTCACATGTTTGGAAATAACGAATAATAGCCGGTAGGTTTTCTAGAGTGTTCCAAGCTGAAGGAACTCAGCCAATAATGGTTCAAGAAAAATATGTTTAGATGTGTAAGTTTAGGGAAGTTATAAGTAGCGTCCCCAAGCCAAAGTTATGTATAAAGTGCGGCGATGTGCAGAACATAAGTTTAAGCTCTCCGAAGCAGGAGTTATTAATTAACTAGCATAACGTAGTGGGAACGTTGAAATTATATCAGTTTAAAAGTTCAAGTCAGTAGAAGGGAAACAAAGTAGAGTTAGGGACGTGTGATAAATAATACCATTATTAATCGAGCATTTATTAAATAATACTTGAATGCTAAGCGACCTGTCTACAGCTCCAAATAACTTTATTTCTAAAGTAACTGTGTAGCTTCTTACTAAAGCAGAAAATGCGTTTGTCATTAAAGAATGGTGTTCTTCCATTTATTTAATCTTGTGTTAGTGTTGTTACCACATGCTTTCCTTCCCGTACCAGTCCCTGATAAGTTACACATGCTCTACCATAAACCCAAACAGCAGCAGCCGTGGCAAGAAGTAAAATAACATCATTAACACTTTAATAGTAACAACCTAAACACCAAGATAATTCTCCGAGATAGCATACTAATTCATATATTAATATATTGGGCATGCGAACCTACTGCGAGATATTCTTACATCATGGGTTATATCGCAAATGGCTCTAATGAATTTTATTAAAATAGCACATATTCAATATATTTACTTGAGAAATAAAATTTATATTTTGAGTTTTCTGGAATAGTTCGTGAAATTCCCTTTATTTGATTGAATTTTGTGTAATTTTGTATAATTAGAAAAACATAACAGATATACAAAAAAATTAACTTTAGAGTAATTGTAGAGCTCATTAAAACACACAATCTATGTTCGCAATTTTTTTTCGTAGGGTTAGCCGTTTTAAAAGTATTTCATGTTTTAGTTTTAACTCTTACGAAAGTGTCATCTAGCGGGCATACATGAAATTGTGCTCATTCTTTGTTTCTTTCTTTTCATTGCCAGCGCTTGTTACTACGAATGAACCATTTGAATTTTTACATAGAGAAATCAATTTACTGCTGTGATTTTGTGAAAAAATATAAACATCTATGGCAACTTTATAAAAGATACATTTTATTAATCTTCTTTCAGCGGGTTTTGCTTCGAAGGAGTGCTGATTGTAGGAATTTCGTAAGACCGTTTCATTTTATTATTTTTGTCTATTATTTGTTATAGTACCAATTTCAAGTGTTCCTTATTTTAGTTTTTGTTTAGTTTGTTTTCGTTGCTTATATTTTAGGACTTCATTATGCCTTGTAAGAGACAAATCTTTAATTTTAATGTTAAGAAGTGCTTTTCCATGAAAACAACCAAAGTGTTTGCTGCTGCTATAAGTTAAAATAATGATATATGTTTAGTGAGGTTAAAAATACAGTGCATTAACTGCTGTAATATGAATAGTTGTTGTACGCACTAATAAACTGTAGAAGATAGAGGAATTCATGTGGATGTATCGTATCAGATTTTTCATTCTATAAACACAGAATCCCCTTCTATGTGGACGAACCCGGTACCCTTTTCAAACGGCATGTTAAGTGTATGGAGAACATTATCTGAAGCTCTGATCATCTATAAACACAATTTATTTACGGAGTCTGATTTAATGTACTTTTAAAATCGCAATTCAGACGTTTGTCTCTCTGCAAAACTGCAAAAATACACCTCACACTTTCCTTAAAGGTTATGGTAAACCATCTGTATTGTCAGGATTGAACATGGAATATGCTGAAAAGCTAGACTTCCACCTGTAATGAGACACCCTCCGTTTTGTCTCTGCGGCTGCAGATGTACCGCAGTGATTTCCATTGCGTTCATTTTCAGCAGGATGTTGCTCCTCCCCACCATGCAACAGCTGCATGCGATTATCTGCAGGGAGTATTGTACGGTATGGCAGAGTAATTAGTGGACGTGGCCAGACCGAAATGCTTCCGAGCCCACCACCAAGTCATACCATCTATTTTTATTGATTTGCACTTCTAGAAGCAAATTTTCGTCATCATTACAATTTGGTTAAGGCTTGTATATCATTCAAATAACTCCAGTGAGCCTTTTTTGGAATAACTTGCTTTCAGCTGTAATTATTGTTTAGGCTTATGGGGAGAGGGAAGGCTTAGCGTTTAAAATTGCATGTTCGTAAAAGTATTATATCCGTAGGAAACCGATATTTTGCTCGAGTGTAATTGGGTATTTGTTACAGGCTGAACATAAACTTCTTTTAATTATAATTAATATTTTGTACGATAATAATTTTTCTACAAAGCATACACTTTATAAGAATTGGTTTTGAAATAGGACACATTTTGCTTAGACCCAGAAAATATTTAGATATCAGTTAAAAATAAGCGAAAAGAGCACACCGTACAATTAAATATATTCAAAAGTATTGTTTTTTCTCATCACTTTTAAAAGCTTTGTCACTCCATATTTAATTACGCTGCTCTGAATATAATAGCGACTGCTGTTTCACTCTAGTAAACAATGTGTGAATGGCCATGATAATAAATAGAAACAATTATCTAAGTTATGTTTAAACAAAACTATTATTACAATAATATGCTTATTCACTGTCTTTATTATTTGAAGTACAAAAGGGGATAATACATGTAGTGCAGTAACAAACTATTTTTATTCCCCTGATTTGTTTACACCAGGATCGTTTCTTGGGCCCAATTGTGCAAATTTGTAATGTTAATATGCATTGGACTTGATCACTTGCTGGCCGTGTAGCTATAGTAGAAAAGTGATGTACACCTCTGTTTACATTTCAACTGTGTTGCCATTACAGTGTAATTAATATAAAATGAAGTGAAGAAATTACATGAAAGATATGTGTAGCATAGACTTAGCTTAATACATGTGTAATTCTGACTGGTCATTGCTCTGCAGTTTCAATTAAAACACTCATCTGCTTTATTATTTTAGGTTTGATTTGAATATCTTCTCTTCAATAAATTTTGTTTTATTCTCATCTAATTGCTTAAAACAAAATAAACCAAGTTTGGTCTCATGTTATTTTATTCAGATCAGTCATTTTGCACCAAATTGAGTGGTAAAGGAAGGTAAATATGGACAGTTAGTTCAAAAGCTTAAAAGTATATAAGTATGTTGATGTGCTCCTGATAAGCGTTTTCCAAAAAGGTGACCTGTAGTTATTCGGTTTGACGCCAGATGTAAAATTAATATGCATATGAGAAGAGATGTTGATAACAAGGTTAGTATGTTTCAATATTGTACCAAATTCTGTAGCGGATCTTCCAGAGCGAGGTTTTCCAAATTTCTCACCACAGCCGCCGTTCTATTATTGCCATGTCTTCGCGTCACTAAAGAAATATTAAAAACATTAGATTTTACGGTTGTTAGTCATTTTCAGTTATAAGACAAACGTTTTAACGGGTTGAAATTCGCTACTTCAGCATTATGAAGAGTAATTACACAGAAGAAGACTGAAATGTCCTTCAAAATTGCTATATTTACGTAACTGTTTAGTGTATATCGAAAATTAATTATAACGTAGAGAAAGCCTTTTAAGAGACGCCAGTTCACAAACAATTATGACGACGAAGACGCCGACGAGGAATAGTTCTGCACTCAATGCCTGGGGCTTTTCTCTCTGGTTGTTGTAAGTGATGACGAGTAAATCTGTGGCTCAAAGTTATATATTCATATGTGAATAATATAGAACTACCCACGTAAAACAGAACGCTACTGAATGCGCGAAAAGGTAAAGTTAAACCTATAAACGCTCCTCTTTCTTGCTCTACATTCTCACCTGTGAAGAACAGTAGAATGCCTCCCTAATCTCCGGGGACAGCATAAATAGAAGCCAACGTACATGTTCTAGGCTAGGACACTTACTTGATATGACATTTCGAAAATTATAGCTTAATTTGTGCAAATGTTTGTAGCGGTACCCTTGGTAGGCGCCCACTACGTTGATGATGATGGATGTTGTATTACGCACCTGTAAGTCCTCTTGATGCCCGTGCTCTCGTGACGTATTTCGAGGTTCTCGTAGACTGAAATCTGATTATCGTGTAACTGTATTCTTGTGTTTGTTAGTATGCTGTAATTATTATTTTATAATTGTGTCACGGCTGGTGTCAGGTTTGGGTATGGAGAATGTTAAAACATTTTGCACATACTTTTTCTGTTAATTATTTCACTTGTATTTTAGAGAAACTACATGTACATATTCACAATTCACTATTACATTTTTTATTTTAAAATATGCATAAAAATTATAGTTTAAATACATAGTTTTAGCGTCTATTCAGAGACGAGTTTATGCTCTACCTTCCTGATCGAACACTAACAAGCTTCTGTTAGCGTTCCCTCCAACCGCTTTTTTAACGTACTTATTTGAATTATAGACATGTATCAGTGTACCTGATTGGTGCTACTGTCCAATAACATTCAATAACAGTTTATGTTACACAAAGACATATATACACTCACACACGTATATGTTTATAGACTTCCATTGTCTTAATTATGAATCCAAGCTTCCTTACATGCTTACGTAGATACTATTGATTTCTCGTAATTTTATATTACTGGTTATATAGCTAACAATGGCCTTTCCCCTTCATATTATATTGTATATGTTATAACGTTATATACTTGTTCTCTACCATGTGTACATTATGAATATATGTTTGTGTTTTAACATCCTCTTAATTATTATACGTACAATATTATTAAAACAAAATACATAGCACGCAAAACTTATAATAAAAATATTAAAGAAAGAAATTATTAATGTGTTGATTCTGGGAAGCTGTGAAATAGATATCTTATTACATTAATGAGTTACTGTATTAGTTTGTCCGTGGCTATTACTATATGTTGCCTCATGTTAAGTGATGTTAAGCCTATAGTTTGCACAATATGTTGGTTATTGTTCCGATACGTATATACCGTTAATTCGCTATGGTAGGACCAGGTTAAATTTGAGTAACTTTTCTAATGGCATCACGTAAGATGTTTTACCTTACTATCTCGTACATAGTATTTCACTAAGAACTTTACAAATCGTTTGGAGCAAATATTAAGGAAAGAAGATAACGTAATGGTATAAATGAGCGTTCATTAGAAGCGTCAGGATACATGGTGTGTGACAAACCTATCAATTGAAACTTGTATGATTCCATGCAATAAAACCCGACTTAAAATACGCTTCTTAACTTCCATTGTCAGCCTTCAGAAATCACTGTGCTTTCCGCTGTAAAGAGTGTATTAAGGAAACTACGTAACATCAGTTACCTAATTTCCAATTAATTACACATTGTAAGATTCCGTGTTAGCTTAAAATCGACTATCTTGGTCATCTTGTTGCGCTAGTCAAAATTTGCTTGCTGGAATTCCATCTCGGTTTTTGCTAAGCCAGAGTGAATGTTTAAGTATACGTTGGTTTGTAGCAAAAAGAAACAAAAACAACAAAAAATAAGAAAGAAAGAAACAAGTAAATGCATTATTATTTGTGATATAGCTTTTTAAAGAGTGAAATTATTTAACAATGAAAAGAAGCTATTGAGGAAAATACCCTATAAATCTTTAGGTTTCATTACTATATCCCACGCTATGAACATCGAACATCTATAAAATTCTTGTCTCATTGTACATATATGTAATTTATCTTGTACTAAATGTTTGATTAATTACATGCATTTCCAATAAAAACATTATACATGTATTTCCGAATGGTCATCCACTTTCTTGAACAAACATGCCAAATGATATTATGGCAAAATATCTGTAATGTTTTATCATCAAAACACATAGACCTACTTGTTTCTGCTTATTATTATTTAAAACGTTCTGCCATTGCTGAGACTGTCATCGTGTACAATGCAACTGTATTTGGTTTGATTGTTATATCCATTTAACCAACAAAATGTTTGCGTATTATAAATTTTATATTTTGTATAGTATTATAATGTTTATAATAAAAATAGTTATGTATTATTCCGCAATAAAGTCTGCAATAATAATAACAATAACAATAATAATAATAATAATAATAATAATAATAATAATAATAATAATAATAATAATAATATGTAATATCCATCTTGATGCTTTAACCTATACAATCGTAGCTAAGCTTTGTGTACGTGTGATTAGGGCGCGGGTTTCTAACCAAGAGGTTAGAAAAAAAAACGCTCCCGTCAGCAGTGTTTTATATAACTGTAACATATATTCAACTATGGTTTTATACAGAATGTAACAAAAATGTACGGCACAAATTGCAGGATTCATTCCTCACACGTAGACGAGAAAATTGAACATGGTTCTGGAAACGCTTTGTTTCCATGTTACAACTCATTTTCTCCAACTCATTAATCATGGGAAACACACACGAACAGAACGTTAGAATCATGGGGAACATGCACTTTTGGTTACGTCTGGTTACGTTGTCATTGTCGTAGGTGAACCGCAAGTGGTTATTTTTTTTTACATGTACCTATTCCCATGCGACTTACGTCATTGCTTGTTTACAGGTAACATCAACTGCCCCAGTGAGCAGTACGATCTTGGCAAGCAAGCGCGTTACTACGTACTAGTAGAGTTGATTACGGCTTGGATCGTGCAATGGCAGTGTACACAAATCTACATTAAGATGGCAGATGCCCATTTGATGTATGGATTAGCAGACGGCAATGGCATTTGCGCTCAACGTTTGTACCGGGAGAGATTTTAAGGACGAAGATGCCCCGACAGGAAAACGCTTGAAGCCATTTATCGTCGTCTTGGAGAACATTGGGCATTTCAGCTTGATACTCGCAACCGGGGGAGGCCTAGACGGACGAGAACACCGCAACGGAAGGCGGCAATTCTTCAGATAGTTGAAGATGATCCTAGTGTCAGTACAAGACAAGTAGTTGCAACAATGAATGTTGACCACATGACTGTCTGCGAGTGATTTATGTAACAAAGTGTCAACCCTAATTTTAGTGCAACGGTGCTGTTCACAGATGAGGTGTCGTTTCAACGAGATCAGATTGTAAATTATCACAATCGGCATGTATGGGCTGACGTCAATCCTCACGAAACTGTTGAAGCAACTCATCAATAAATATTTTCTGTCAATGTTTGGACTCCATTGTTGAATACTGTTTTGTAGGGCCTCACGTTCTTCCACCCAGGCTCAACGGACAAAGTTACCATAATTTCGTAGAGAATGTTCTACATGATCTGTTAGCAGATGTGACTTTAACTGTGCGACAAAGACATGGAGCACGATGGAGCACCTCCTCATTTTAATGTTAATGTCCATCTACTTCTAAATAACAGATTCGATGATAGATGAATAGATAGAGGTGCACCAATTGCTTGACCTCCACGCTCCGCGGAGCTAAACACACTGGACTTTTATTTGTGGGGGTATTTTAAAGCTCTTGTGTATCGAACCTCAGTACCGGATGTTCAGAGTCTCCGTGCCCGTATTATGGAAGGTTGCGAAACCATACGCAATACTCCAGGGATACGTCAGCGCATTCGGAATTCACTACGACGGCGGGTTGATGCATGTATCAATGCCCAAGGAGAGCATATTAAGCGTCTCCTGTGAGAAGATTTGTATTTGGTATGCTGGTACGTTCTATTCTTGTGTGTTACCCATAATTAATGAGTAGGAGAAAACGAGTTGTAACGTAGTAACAAAGTGTTTCTAGACCTATGTTCATATAACATAATTTCTTTGTCTACGTGTGAGGAATGTGTCCTGCAATTTGTGCAGTACATATCTGTAACATCCTGTATGCATGCATAGAGGCACCATTACCGATTAAAATTTGTATTACCTCTGAAACCATTGCAACATATAACCAACATTACCGGCGCTCCATGCACAACTACGAGACATAACTTCAGAGTGGACTGGGTTCGAGAACACCGTGTATTGCTTTTATGCCTAAGTGCGAAAGTGCGCCTATTAGTATTTTAATAACCGCTAAATGAGGATTGCAAACTGACATTTGGAAAGCGGAGGAAACTTATGTAGTATAGGTTTACGAAACTATGCAAAATATATTCCGTGTGAAAGAAAAAGGTGCCAATAATTCAACACAAAGACTACACAAGAAGTCTGAACATATGTGTTTTATAGTTAAACACAGAACTGTAATTATGTCCCAGAGATATAATTAATAACATGTTTGAAGCTACGGAACTTCATCAATTATCGTTTCTACGTCTCTCACCATGAACTTCAGGGGAAACGTGACGTTGCAAAATTATTATTCAGGAACTTAATGCAAAAGAGAATGCGCTTCAAGCCTTTGTTTCATTAAGATAACTCAATATAGCAATAGCGTGTATGGGGCTTGTTGTTTCCTTTGGCAATTCTTAATAATTCTTTTTCACAAGTCTCATACCTTGGGGCTTTAAAACTTTTTAAACTCGTCTCAATGCATTCTTCTACCAGCTTTAAACACAAATAAAAATAATTAAGCAAAAAATAAATAACTCCATCCCTTCCTACACTAAAACCTCTGCCTTTTCCTAAGAAAATAAAACTGGAACAAGCACACTTATGTACTACAGTTCAGAAAGTAAGTTTATTTTATAGAAGACCTGACAGAGGGAATGTGATGATACTTGTTATACATTAATTTTTATCGGTGGTTGTTGGGATGATATTTGAAAGAAGTACGAATTGTATTAGTATGTTCAGGGACATAATTGTTTATTTGTTTACACATATGATATTTTACAAAGTTGTTTACTTAATATATATCCCTTAGTTAAAATACTTACGGTCGAACAGATTTTAAACCAATCAGATCGCTTCAACAATACATCGTGGTCCGTGTACAAGCAGAAAATATTACTTAGGTACAGAAGTTCGTCTGAACATATTACGAGACAGGAGGCCTTTTGTTAAAATCAGGTTAATCATTTCCATTCATAGTAGACTCCAGTATCAATTTATTTTAAAATACTGGGATTGTATAAGGTAACATAATGAGTCAGAAAATATTGAACTTAATGATACTTTAACATTTCTCTGAGTAAAAATATAAATGACATTCAACGCAGAAATCATAAAGCATTATTTAGTTCAATTGTTATCGAGTGCGTTGGCTGTCTGGTAATGTGTGAGGTTTGCATTCGGGAGATCCTGGTACTATTTCCATTGACCAATCTAACCTTGGTTTTTCATGTTTTTTCCTGGTCGGTAAGCTGGCATGCTTACTGCATGCTTGCTGGCATGGTTTCTCATCTAGCACTTTTGTTTCCCTTCATTTCCCTTTCATTTCGTTTCCTTCTCATTTTGCAGTTGCGCTTCTTGGTTTCGTAGTGTCTGGTGGCTCCCTAAAGATGGCGCGGATACTTGCGCCAAGGAAAGAGCATTCTCCGTGAAGGCTGGAGGGCTATCTGGCTGGACAGTTGTTCATCGCCCGCTTTGGGGAACTCCAGTAGTGGGACGGGTTTTCGAGCCAGGAACTATTGGGGACCTTGCGCGTCTCTGTGATCTGTCTGCGTGCAACCTATAGTCTCTTGTGGTGTGTTTATGTTCATCCCTTCTTCCTGGGGCATGGTATCCGCAATATATCTCACGTAGTTCGCATTGCACGAGGTGTTCCGCTACGCTGTATATCATATATCCTTGTTATAAGTTAACTTCAACACGCACCCCTCCCCCGAGGCACTATCACCTTGCGGAGTATCCCATGATCCAGACCACCAAACTGGGAAAGTCCAGCTCTGTTAGCTTGCTGGACTTAGTCGTCCTCCATGGACTAGTGGTACCGTGGTACCTACCGAGGTCGCGTGTTCAAACCCGGCGGAGGGCGATGGATTTTTTCCGGCGTAAAAATCCTTAGCATAACTTCCTTCGGAAGGGAAGTAAAGCCGGTGGTCCCGTGTCGTAGATTTACGGCACGTAAAAGAACCTCAAGCCTGATAAAGAGGCCTCTGAGCAAAATTACCGGTCTTTCACGCTCAATATAGAATGGGACGCTAAGAACCACAGCAGTTAAAGAGCGTTCATAAATAAAACTCAATTTTATTTTTTTCCAGATTGGGTGGCCGTCAACCTCAAGAAAGTGCTAACGGCTCTAAAGGTAGAAGGAGATCGAGATTCCCAATGACTATAGACGCGGAGAAGTCTTCAAAAACTGCTACTTTGTAGTGGGATATTGTATTAACAAAGCCGAAGTGAAGACAACACTGATCAAAAATTACCAGAAGTTATGATCCGTAAGAACGTAATCTGATCATAGTAACTCGTATTGGGGACATAACACTTACTCATATGCTTGAAAGTTCAAATAACAAAAGTAAAAGAGAATAAATATGAATTTTTAGTAGTAATAGCCTTATGAAAGACAAATAGAAATAGCCTTATTTGTCATTAAACATGAATACCACCAATAGACTTCGTCAATTTCCAATTGTCAGATATTTAACCTTAATCTTTCATATTACAATGTAGTTTAAAACGAAAGTCATAATATTCAAAATAAAATAAAATTCAACTATATTGAGTGAAATGGTATAAGAAAATGAATTAGGTTGTAATCACCAAAATAGGAAAACAATGTCACTTTTGCTTGTTGTGAAGAAATCCTCATTATTTTTAAAATATATTTCTGGTGTATAATTTAGTCTAAGGTGGGGGTTCGTTAAATAAATTTAGACCAAAATAATTATATGGGACTGCTTACTTATTTAAATGTACATACGTATGGTGTATTGATATTATTGTCCCTTAACCTCATTTCATATTTGTGTATTCTTTACATTAGCAATTGCCTAGGTTGTCTTTCACATATTAAAGGTTATAGTATATTACTTACCTACCTACCTGTTAATGCAATAATATTCAGCTGTGAGAGAAATACTGTTGATCCCATAATTATTCTAATGGGTTTTTTTGGCCAAAGGAATGAACTTTTTACATGGGGGCTATTCCTCCATAGTAGTAATTCATATCGTAGGCATGGTTAAAAAGGCTAAAACATGTCGTTACTAAACACAGTGGAAGAAACACGTAGAAAGAAGACTCCCAAAACATGTAATGGAAAGGAGATCTGCAGGAATTCCCAGGAAACAAGGGCTGGAAGACGTTAAAGGTGGAACACGCAATTGACTGCCTATACCATGAAGTGAAGATAAAGATGATAACGATGTCGACGATGATGATGAAGTTTCAACACTGGGATAGTGTCATCACAACCTTTACAACAAATTTTAATTACTCCAAAAGCGCGAAAACACACATGTATTTATTTACAACTTTATCACAATTCTTTTCTGCAAGTCGCTTCCTGAGAAAAAAGAACAGAATCGTATCGCTCCGTGCAGTTACATACTGATATTAATTTATTTGTAAATAGCAATTAACTCCTTAAAATATTATTTCACAGTCACATGACCTTTAAATCAGTTCAAAAAACAACTTTATAATAAAAATGTAAATCCCGGAATGTGTACCTTGAACGGTTTTTATAGCACTCTACTTGTAAATGAGATTATTTAAATCCGAAGTTACTGTAGCAGTGTTAATCTATGGATTCAGGGACATCGTATTTCGAAAAACCTCGATTAATACAAAGTTTGGAAATAAACAATATAAAAAGAACTTCTTATTACTATATATATATATATATATATATATATATATATAACTTCACTTACGGCTATGTATAGTAAGCTATAGATGAAGTATCCCACCTAAAATTTCGATATCGGAAACACAAGAACTTCCTGAACTCCCCCAAAAGAATTTTTGGTTTCTCATAACCAACCTATTGTAGGTTGAGTAAGGTTCACATTTTATACAAAAATTGTACATCGATATTACACGTGAAATTTATGATTTTTGTTCACCTGAATTATAAAAAATGAGCTTTAAGAAAACGGTTAGTGTGTGTCTGTCTCTGCGCATGTGTAACATAACTCAAGAAGGAAACCTTGAATAGGTAGCATACTGCATATTTAATTCTATTGTCTTCCATGGATACCATGTCTGCAGTCTCGGGGTCGATCCCCGAGGACCGCCACTCTGGCCCATGGTCGTTTCGGGGGTTTTCCGGTCGTCAGGCGTATCTGGAGTGGTTTCTTTCATCCCCCCAGAATTTTCTGTCTCTTCATTTCGTTACATTAATCATGTCACTCATTCTTCACACCTTTGGTCTGTTTCAGGGTTGGGAGTGTTGACGATGGAGTTTCGGTGCAACGTGGAAGGAAAAAAAATATGCTTTCTGTGAACTTTCCCCGTTCCTTGCTTTTGTCTGGTTGCAGGGATATAAGGACTGCCCCCCGACGGGGGCGTTGGACCCCATGTAGGGCGGGATCCCCGGTATATGTGGAATATATATATATATATATATATATATATATATATATATTCATATATATATTCCACATATTTACGAGTAAAATAAAACTAAACGTTAATTTTCGATCAAAAGTCTTTTAAATCCTCTTCAAATCTATTTACCCATACACCTATATAGTAAGCGGGAAAACGCAAGTAAAGATATGTAGAGGCATTAATATTTGCAGTTTGTTCCAAGTAAGCGTTTTATATAATTGCCTTTTCTCGAAATACACTCGTCTATAAACACTCTACATTGGAAGTTATACAAGTCGGGATTAGCACATGAACATAAGTTTATGTATAACAATTACATGCCAAACGGAGTTGTGAAAGCATTACTTCTGAGCCCCAGTTTCACAGCTGTACCGCATGTCTATATTTTCTCATAGCAGTTCAGGAGAGAAGTTACGAGTCTTTTATTTTCTCCATTTGTATTAAATGTGCACTTTAATCGTTCTTTGTAATGAACTTTTGGCATTAAGAGATTGTTTTGCGGGTCGCATGCACCGAAAGAAAAGAACAATTTGCTGGTTCGAATACAGTACAGGAATGTTTATAGTAACATTAGCGCTCCCGCAGCTGCTTTTCCTCTTCTAGACCCTTCTTGTTTACAAAGAGAATTTACGCTACTTTTCGTAAGGCAAAATTGCTATTAGCTTGCACATTTCCAGATGTTACCCAGTGAAATATAAGAAATTAAGTATCTCTCGTTCTGCAGAAGCGCAAACGTAATCTTCTTAAGATTTTGCAGTAGCGATGCTTCTAATGGATACCAATAAATGAAAACACCAGAAGTATGCATTTGTATTTTATTAAATTCATTTAAATAATTTAAAATTCCTTAGGGTTGCGCGTTATGTAGACCTACTCCACATTTAAGTTCTCTCTTTTATTAAGAACATGCATCAATATTTTGAGCTAATTACTTGAATTAAACGATAACTAGGAATTCCTTTTACCATTCATACGTTTATTGTGTCGTAAAAAATCGGAGTTGAAGTGACATGCTTTGGGGAAATGATCGTAGGTATGAAAACTAGTTCTGACATTTAATATACTCGTAGTTTGCTTTCGCAGTCATTGATAACTTCAGTCCTTTGTATCCTTTTGAGTATGCGAGACGGACCCTATAGGCTGATTTGTAAAAATCAGATTAAACATTAGTGTATATATTTATGTATTATATATACATTAATGTATTTTTAGGTTATATTTAGTTTATTTATCATTATATGGGTAATACTCAAGCACTTAAACTATCTTGTACTCTAATTATATGTTATCAAATTCTGTATAACTTTTATCTTACAGTTTAGTTTGAAGATGCATTTATGTTTACTTTTGCTCATTAATTTTTTTCAAATGGTACATTATTTACAAATCTTGAAAAGTTTTTACTATATGCGCTTAGTAAATAGTCGCCTTTTGGTGTCCAAATGTATATATTTATGTATATATGTGTATTTGCTGAGGCTTCGAGTACCTAATGATTTTAGTTGCCAAAACTATTCTGCAATTTTAAAGCTTATTATAACACTTAAAAGAACTTCTGTGGAAAATGTTTATTTAATAAAAATAATAATACATAATAAGAAAAATAACAGTTGAAATTCCTTTGCGTTCGATCAGTCAGCATACTGCATTATAAGGTTGAAAGTCCCGAATTGAAGTTTTGCTAGGAAAGGTAAATTTTCTTTTTACTTTCCCTACTCTTTACCTGTAGGTAAAATAAGCACTGTATCGAAATTTCACTTAACACACTTTCTCACAGCCCAGTACACAAATATAGAAATGTATCTGTGTGTTCAGCGTAACTAAAAAATATTAAGTCGAGTAAAAAGCAGAAATAAAACGTACTGAAGTTTAACATCCTCCAAGCTAAATCTTACCAACACTAAACTACCCTATATATAGAAAATTTTACCTTACCTTTAAGCTTCTCCAATTACCTATATGATTTTGCTTAAAATACTGCAGGTTTAAAATATTTGCAAGATCAATAAAATTGCAGCTCTCGAATTTTCCGAAAATTCCTCTTCATTCAGAAGGGATTATGTAGTATATTTTATTAACATACTACAGAAATAAACCCAGTTCTCGTTAAAACACACAAACCAAGTCATCTCGTATTTTATGGTAATAGCAGTCTTGAGATATTTGCTGCTAGTAGTTTGAATTTCCCAATACTTCCATACATTCTCTCAAGCACGAATCAAAATTGTTGTGTTTCTCATGATGTCAGGCAAAGTGTACAATTTCAACGCCAGCGCATAGCGATTTGCTTATTAAAGATTGGTTATCGTTTTATTCCCTTGTTTCCCCCTTGTATCAAATTAAAGTATTTTGTAAAAATATAAGTGGATTGACATGAAGTAGATTAATAAGCTGTTTGAGAGTAGCTTTTGGAATAAAAACAAAAATATACGATAAGATAAAGAAAATGTCAAGGGACTTTAGCAGACCTTTCAATTTTAATTGCTCCATACCTTCCGCAGAGCCTGGATGTGTTGATGTGGGAGTGAGTGACGTGAATGTGTATTTTACTACAAGCTAAAATAGAAACAAACAAAAGAGGAACCTATCCATAGCCAAGAGTTCAAGTTACCAACAAAATCAGCAATTTCTCTAGCCGAATACCAACTATGGTCGCAGAACTTGAAAACAGGCTACAGAGGTTAAACAACACAAGAAATCCACAATAATAGTAACAATAATAATAACAACAATAATAGGTAGATAATCACATAATAATAATCTCGTGGCGCTACAGCCAATGAATGACCTAGACCTACAATTCGATTGCCGGCCTCACGCTCACGTACGCAGAGGTGGGTGATCATTCAACCAATGCGGATAGATCATGTGGCCAGCATCACGCATCGCTCAGCCAGAATATTAGCATTCGTGGCCGGGATCGCTGCCTATCGCAGCTCCTCACTTTCCTCAGGATGCTAAGTGGGTACCGGTCCTATATCCAGGACTTAAATTCCGCACCTCCATGGAATCGAACGTGGGCGCATTCCCTGGCCTGGAACCAGAGCTCCGCGCTCTAGCCTACAGTGCCTCGACGGACATAGTAGTGGACACATATTAATGATACTGTACGATTTTTAACACGGCAGCATGAAGGTTTACGCTTTATTTATATTTATCACTTTTTTCTTAAACAAACACATCAAATGTATCCATAACAATTGTTATAGGTCGTTTTAAGGGATTAACAGTCTATTAACCACTGATCCATCTGTGAGTATCGTTGAACCTCATAAAGGCACTTCGAAGAGAAATAAAACATGTTTATTTACGACAGAAGAGGTTATCACTAACGACAACAATAAGTGATTGCTTCCATCGTCCAGGCTGCTATAAAAAAAGGAAAACATTCCGTTTCAAGTAGCGATAGAATTTCACGATTCCGGAGAGGAAATGGAGTAAACAGAGCAAAAAAGAATATAAACCCAATGAAGCGTGCAGTTGCTATACGACGC
Source organism: Deroplatys truncata (assembly GCA_030765065.1). NCBI lineage: Eukaryota > Metazoa > Arthropoda > Insecta > Mantodea > Mantidae > Deroplatys > Deroplatys truncata. Next base: position 64,001,574 of record CM060986.1, read on the forward strand.
AATATTTGCACTCTACTCCACAATAATCCCGTGACCTGCAAGGCATAAACACATAGGCAAGTTAAACGCTTTCCAGTAGAAGGAAGGTTCCTTATTTTTATTGTTTACCAAAGTGTTCTCCTGCAGATACAGGTTTTTCCTTCGCTTTACTTAATAAAGGTGCCGATTATTGAATCGTTGTAAGACTCAAGAGGTTATTGAGTAAAGGGTATACAGTATGGATAACTATTTCCTTGAAAACCGTTTCAATAGTGTACGGAAAATTTGAAATGTATTGCTACCATTACTATACGAATAAAACTCTAAATCAAAATTATATGACAGAGACTTTGTCTAAGTAATCATCATATTCTCTGTACGCCCAACATAATCATAGTTGTGTCTTACCCCCAGCTGTTGACGTCACACCCACTCTTACCGAGCGAGATGGCGCCGCGATAATGCATGCGACTCGCATTCTGGAGGTCCCGGGTTCGATCCCCGGCGAGGGCCCGCTCTTACCCATGGGTTTTTCGTGGTTTCACCGGGTCAGTGGCGAATGTTTGGGTGATTCACCTTCCACCAAGACTCTCCTGCCCCCTCATTTCCTGTGCCCATCATCTTCCTTGACATCTGTTTCAGGGTTTTAGGACCCGGCGACGGTGTTCGGCGGGTTGCGGCTGGGCAGTGTCTGTGCGCTGTGTAGAGGTTTATTCCTGACGTCGTTCCAAGTACAACTCGGTTGGAACTCGCCTCCGGGTGCTTTTGTGCAGGCACTCTTTCGAGGAACCCCCAGAGGTTCCGGGGCTATGAATGGGCCGGGTCAGCGTTGGATGTACTGAATCTGCAAACATTAGGGATCCCGTCCATGTTTGCGCCGTCATCCGGATCTGGTCGCCTTTGGCGTCTCTTTTCTCATCTGTCCCTCCCAAGCATCATGGTAGAAGCACAAGGGCCGGATGGCCTACGTGCGGTGCTCTGCTCCGTTTTCGGGGCCCCTCTGTTCGTCAGTACCTTTACCTTTACCACACCCACTCTTTGCTTCTTAAGCCTACACTTTTATAATTTCGTTTGACTCTGTAATATGGAACGAGTAAAACAACTATTCTATCTGCGGTAGATCCTAACTAAAACCGCAGTATAAATTGAATACTTAGAGTTGCTATTCTGTTATTTTGACTCAATTGGAGTATTGTAGACAATTTGAGAAATTTATTTAGTATAAAACATAAACACCAACAGCATAACTGCTGATATGTTATTATATTTTGGCTTGGTAATTGAAAATGATATTAAAATAACATTAAATAAATGTCTAAGTACATATGCTGGCGATATATGTATGTGTTTCAACTACAGAATATCCCTTGGGTAACATTTGAACACTTTTTTTCATATTGTGGCTAGTATATGTTACCTATTATAGGAATTTGAACACTCCACACAAAAGTGATGCTGCATTACTTTATAAGTGAATGTTATGCAAATACATTCTGCACAATGATAATAATAATAAACTAACAGTGTTCTCGGATTATTATTGCACTTCATTATTTGTTGCAGAAGTACCTAAACCCTCGTCAACAGTTGAGAGTTCTGTATACCTTTATGTTTGACACCATCTTGCACAACTGATGAGTGTTATATTTCTGCTGAATACAGTGTACTTGAAACAAGCGTACAGATAAATGAAAAAGCTCCAGAGAACAATATGCTTTATCAAACACACCAGCAATGTGACATGTTACAAGGATATTCTTGGTGGAAATCCAGTTCTGCTAATTGGATCAAAATTCAACTGAAAACATTTTAAAAATATGTTATCTTTTTACGTTTGAGGTAAGTACTTAATATTACATTCTGATAAAAGTAGTAATCTTTTCTGTTCTCAGACTTTTTTTGTTGAAAAGAGAGCATTAAGTAGTCAAAGTTAAAATGGATCAAAATCCCCCAATGCGCTTCTGCTGCTAGCCTTGTAATCTTTGGGTCCAATAACGCCAGTTAACTGTAATACGGTATATAAAACGCTGGTAAAGGTGGTTCACTTCTGCCTATTACACTATAGACCGCGCACTCTCCCAGAATTCAGTTAACCTGAAGGAGCTGTATTCCACTCTATTACTCCCGTATGCTGCAGATCCAGTTAAAACTTGCTTGCTGTCTTAGAAGACTTGATCCGCATGCATTCTGTAAGTAAGGGTTTGAAGTAAAGGTTAGGGATAGCTTTAGAAAGGTGTGAGCAGTCTTTTATTTTCTAATACATAAATATTCCATATCGTTGAATTTGCCAATGTTCGAGATATCTAATATCAGTAAAGATGGCATATTTTGGATAGTATTTGCTAAGTCCTATAATGTAGGTATACAACTTCATGTCCCATTTAGCCAAACGAATGTTTTATATAAAACGGGTTGAAAACAAGGGTAAGGATTTGTAATTCAAATTACAAAATTTGAATTTGCCATAGGATATAAAATGAGTGTGTTTTTAAATTATTAAGGTAACCTATTTTTTTCAGGTCCATTAATATACATGAAAAAATGTTGTACGAATGGGTTAAACAATGTAGATTTTTACGTAAACAATAGTTTTACACCCATATGTAACTTTCCTTAGATCCAATAGTGTGTGTATTTGTCTATATGGCTCAAGAGATTAAAAATAAGGGTAGCGAAATTTCTAAAAGTTGTAGAGTAGCTAACTTTTGGCAGATTCTAAAACCAGTTTGCACACTTACACGAAATTACATGGCAATTCGTTTAGACATTTTTATTTAAAATATAATATATACTTATACAGTTATAAGTAAAACTTATATATTATTATTATTTTTTATTTCAGTGTAGCCCAACAGTTGTTTATCAAAATTCGAAAATTGCAGTAATGCTTCGGTGGAGTGATGCTACATTATAGATTATTTTTTCATAACTCCCTGGACACAGAATCTTACGCAGGGAAGCTCCCTCTCAGTTACAAATCATGAGCTCTACCAGTGGAGAGATAGAGCTGCAATGCAGCTGTTATCGATCTGACACGCAATATTGAATAACTCAACGAATAACTCACTCGCATCATCATTTTGATGCTTCAAGAGCTACTACTTTCTTTAACTGTCTTCTCCATAGAAACACGAGCATATTTATGAGGTGCATGTAATGCCGAATCTAAATATGTAAAGTGAACAAGATACATCACATGAGTCATGCAGTCCCTACTATTACTTTCTTTACTACTTACCTGTAGTAAATAGTAGGTTTAATGCTATAGAAATACACGTTTTGAGGCTTCCCGAATCCCAAAAAGAAAACACTTTTAGAAAATGTCCATGTGTGAGTGAGTGAGTGTGTCTCTCTCTCTCTCTCTCTCTCTCTCTCTCAACAGCATTACATAAAAACGAAAAGTCCGGTAAATACACAACTTGGTACTAAGCAACATGAACATTTTCAAGAAAACGTCTCCACCTCAAACTACCCTTTACATAGATAATTTTTCTTTCGACTGTAAAAATTTTGATTCAAATAACATATGTTTAAGCTATTTGCATGGCTAAATGTAGAGCTTGAATTTTCTTGGAATAGTCTGTGAAGGCTTCTTCATTATGAATATCTTTTATATAACTGATAAACTGTAAGAGATAGGCAAACTGCTACTAAACAATGCAGAACTCCTTAAGGATGCAATTTAAAAATATTTGCGGCGTTTGCCTATTGCGAGATAGGTATTATTCGTTATTGTTTGAATTTTCAAATATTTATCTTTTTTCAAGTAGTATGTCATTTTGTTTTTTCTACTGCAAGGAGAATGGAATTTCAAAGCTATCATGCAGCAAATCGTATTTTATTTTTCAATATGATTCCCTTTAACCTATCGTATTCTTCTTATACCTAATATGAATGCGTAAACTGGAACGTCAGTTTAACTGATTAACAGAAAGTAGGCAAGATATTATATTTTATAAGAGTATTTTGAGGAAGATGAGTACAGAAGCTCGTGGAATGTAACGCATCAAATTGTTTTCAAGTGACATGTTTCGTTAGTGTTTTTATTTTTATCTTTCATGGTTATTCAGAGAACAAGTAATTTCAAAGCCATTACAAAACAATTCACTTTTTAAAATCTGATTGTTGCTTTAGCCTACTGGATCTTTCAAATAACTAAACAAAATGTGCATGAAAGTTTATCTCGAAGTAAGTAGCGGAGTAAGGTTTTGTAACAATAGACTGAGGAAGAGAAAGTGAGAAGAGAAGGTCATGTGAATACATGACTTTCAACTGGTATGTCGCTATTCGTTTTTTCTTCTGGTCATTCAAAGAGAAATTTTAACGCCATTATATAGCGACCCACTTTTTAAAAATCTGACTATCCTTATTGTATCTAAAACGAATGTGTAGTGATAGTTTATCTCGACCAGTAAGATTAGATAGAAGATCAAGCTTATATATAAGCAATTCGCTGCACTGCCTGAGCATGTCATCTTTCTCACAGGGCGGTATCATCACGTGATCGGGTACATACCCGCTCATGTTCATAACGTGTACGGTAGCTTAGTGGTCAGATAAGAGCATTATGGCGGGTATTATAAATAAGAACCTGGCATGTTTGACGTGTCTCGAAGAGCTTTCGTGATAATTGATATGTGATATACTTCCAGCTGGCAGTCCAATATTTACGACCTAATACAAGGGTGATTTACATGTATTGACATTATTAATTTACTTCTCTAGAATGAAGTGTTCTTAAAACTGAAAAAAACGTAGGATTGAATAATAGCTACTGCTCATTCTAAACTTAAAAGTAGAATTTGTGTTATGATTAATAGTTTTACTTGTAAATCAATTGTAATCTTCCCTGTATTACCTAATAAAGTTATTAGGAGATGACCAGGAATTATATTTGCTGCTAATCGAATAGCAAGATTTCCTGGTCGGATAATATTGCTGTTTCAACACAATGTCTCGTAAATGCGTAAATAATGCAGATAACTTCTGCTATATTTGCGGCGAAGAAGAAACTTTGTTTCTAGAAAGTCTTCAATTACACCTTATATAAAAAAGGCACATTTCTTGTATTTTGGTTGTAAGGATAAAAAATGGGCACCGCATGTATGTTGAACTACGTGTTCGTCCAACCTTAATGCATAGATGAATAGAAAAGGGGGTCACATGGCATTTAGATGGACCCCACCAAACATACTACTGACTGTTATTCCTGTATGGTTCCCCCTATATACAAAAGAATCTCCATGAAGAAGAAAATATCTGATGTGTTACACTCACATGACTTTCTCTTCTCTTGTACAACTTATTTTTACAAACGCTTATTCTCCATATCCTTCGTGTTAATCGCGATATCGAAATGTCAATCTGATTGCTAATTTTCTTGTAGATGCAACGTGAATATGGTAGGTTATAAGCGATAGTCAAATGTTTTAAGAGCTGGTTGCTATGTGGAGTATTCCATTCTCTTTGCATGTCCAGGACACAAAAAAATGAATAACGAATTTGAGAAAAAGTATTGGAAAATTTAAGGGTATAACAGGCAATAACAAACAGGGAATAACAAACAATATCCCGAAAATGGTTCACTCAACAAAAACAATGTATATGACATAAATTGTGTATTTTAATGCGATCTACATTTTTGTATAGTAAAATGTTGTCTATCCCTTATGGTTTACCAGTTATGCAAAAGTCGTTCACAATTAAGAATACTTTTGGAGAAATTCCCATAAAATTCCATATATACATTTCATTTGTCATGAAAATACCTTAAACATATGATATTTTAATCAAAATCCTTAGAGCCATTTTTGATAAAATTAAATTCTTAGAAAAAATGTTCCATGTAAAGGGTAATCTTGGGTGGGAGATTTTCTTGAAAACCTGTATGTCGCATCTCTGGAAGATACTGAACCTAAATCCCAAGTTTGGTGTTTATCCGACTGTTCGTTTCTGAGTTATGCTGTTCACAGACACACAGACACACACACGGACATGTTTCTAAAAATGCTTTTTTTGGATTCAGGGGGTCTCAAAACATGTATTTCCGGTGAAATCGTGATATAGAATTTTTGGGTGGAATGCAATACTTCCCCTACTTACTATACGTAGTAGAGAAAGTAAAAATCAGCAGTTGTATACCCTAATATACCTTCTGCAATTCACCCTCCATCTCAAGTTAACTTCCCGCTCCTGAGTCCCCAACAAAACTGCACCCTCACTTTCCCAACAATGCCACAAAAGCACAAGCACGCGCATTATTAAAAAGTTGCTCAAAGCTGCAAACATGGCAAAGGACATCTCCACACCAGACTATTCAAGCGATGATTCATCCTATCTCACACAATAATGGACATAAAGGCTCTTTGAGTTTGATTTTTCTAAATGTCAGCAAGAATTCAATAGGATATAAAAGGTTTTCGACTAAAATTTGAATATTTACAGCTACTGATAAACCGTCATCTACCTGATATTAATTGCCTCCAAGAAACAATCTTTAGCAACAATTTTGTTTTCAACTTAAAACAATTTAAGGTGTGCTATAAAAACCGCACAACAGCCCTCCATGCTAGTGGAGGAGTGGCAATATATTTAAAACATAACTTGAATCACAGAGAAATCCCATTAATCATAGACCTAGAAGGAATAGCCATTGTAGTAAATCTACCACAGTCAATCTGCATCTGTAATGGTTACATTTCAAACAGCTCTACACAACGCATCGAATTTTTAATTAACTTAATACATCAACTAACAAAACTCTTCATATTGTAGGGAGATTTCACAGTCATAAAAACCTATGGGAATGCCGTTATATTGACAAAAGAGGAAAAATTATACAACAATTACCAGAAGAATTCGACTTAATTATTCTCAATTCAAGAGTCGCAAACCTCTATAACTTTGCTCATGGAACATCAAGTAGTATTCGATTTAACTATTTGCACACCTGATATTTATGAACTACTCAGTTGGTCCGTCTACTCATGCTTGATCACTTTCTTTAAATAGTTCCATAATCCCGTCCACCAACAATACCAAGAGGAAATTTCTTAAAGCCAATTGGCCACTGTATCAAAACCTTATTAGAAAGGTATTTGAAGAATTCCTCCACACACTACTCGTTTTGCCAATGAAACCAATACCATTATTGCTGAAATTGCAAAATTAATTATTACTGCTGCAGAAGCTAGCGAACCCAAAACCATTGCACCTAACACTATCAGATGCGTACCATGGTGGAACGAATTTTGTAAAATGTTTGTAAAAAAATGCTTTTAGGAACAAGCACAGAGAATTCTAAAAATACAAGACACATCCATCCTTATAAAATAAAATAAAATTCATTTTCTAAAGCTTAAATCAAACGCACGGAGAGTCATAAAGGACAGCAAGAACCTAAGCTGGTCGACCTTTTTAGCTTCTTTAAGCCACAGCACTACCTTCTCTGTGGTCTGGGATGAAGTTAAAAGAATAAGCGGTGTATTCAAATCTTCTCATATAACTAGTCTTTGAAATGCTGAGGAAAATAAAACCGCTAGTTCTTCTACTGACATCGCAAATGTTTTCGCGAATACTTTCGCCAGTATATGAAGTGATAATAATTTCGACGACATTTTTATCAATACAAATCATCTAAACCAGAACCAAGGGTAAGTTCACTATCTGTGGACTGTGAAGATAACTACAATGAAGAATTATCTATCCACGAACTAACGAACGGACTACATCGGTGTACGTCCAAAGTTCTGGACCTGACAACATACCATATGAACTGCTAAAGCAACTTCCTCTTGAAGGGCTTGCATATCTTAATGAAGCATACAACTTTATCTGGGCAAATCAAATATTCTCTAACCAGTGGCGGCTAGCAATAGTTGTCCCGATACCAAAACCTAGCAAGGACCATTACCTTCCACAAAACTTTAGATCGATTGCTCTCACAAACACCATGTGCAAACTAATGGATAAAATTATTACCAGAAGATTAAACTGCTTTTAGATCAGCAGAAATTCTTCATTATGAATCAAAGCGGCTTTCGGGTCACCATTCGACCACCGACACCCTCATTACACCCGAAACAGAAATCCTAAATACCTTCTCAAAAACACATCATCTCTCTGTGATAAATTTAGACGTAGAAAAAGCATATAACATGGTACAGAAACCGCACATTTACGACACATGGATTTCAACATCAGAGGAAGAATGATGCCATTTATTTACAACTTTCTTCATAACCGCAATATCAGGTTTAAAGCCAACGTCGAAGTTTCCAAAGAAATAAAAATAGAATATGGTGTTCCTCAGGATTCAGTGTGACTTTTTTCCTCTTAGCTAGAAATAACTTTGTACCAGATCTGTCAGATCACCAATTATCACCCACAGAGACTTCACTGCTTGCCAAAGGGGGCAATTACGCAGTTACCACATCTTCTCTACCAGCCGAGGATATCATCTCCGATATTGAATATGGCATCCGCACACTTCCCACATCCGCAGCCGAAGAGATCCGCCGTGAAACTGCCAGGATTCTTCAACGTACTAAGGTTCCACCCAGAAACCTCTCAAAACAGGAAAAAACAGCTATTAAGAACCTGAACGCCAACACAGACATCGTCATCTGTTCAGCAGACAAAGGCAATGCTACCGTCATCCTCAACCAGCAGGACTATTTGCAAAAAATCAAGGATCTTCTGAAACCAGATACATATCGCGAGATACAACGCGATCCGACAGCACGCATAGTACGTAATACCAACCTTCTGATCAAGAAGTCATCTCTACCAGAGGAAGACAAACGACGCATCATAAAATCCGAAGCCCTGCCTCCCAGACTGTACGGCCTACCCAAGATCCACAAGCCGGATGTACCACTCAGACCTATTGTCAGCGGTATTGGATCTCCTACATACAGCGTCGCGAAATATCGAGCCAACCTGCTGCAAACGCATGTAGGCAACACTGATACCTACATAAAGGACTCTTCACATTTTTTGAGAAACTCCAAAATCTCACTTTTCAAACTCAAGACGTACTCATCAGCTTTGATTTCGTCTCTCTCTTCACCATGGTCCCTGTCAACGACGTCATCACTCAACTGAAGCAGATTTTTCCTGACGACATTGTAGCTCTTTTTCATCACGTTCTTACCACCACCTACTTCTAGTGGAATCATTCTTACTACGAACAAATCGATGGCGTGGCCATGGGCAGCCCACTCAGTCCAGTAATAGCCAACTTCTTTATGGAATCCTTTGAAGCCACAGCTCTGAACGCCGCATGTCGCAAACCGTCTGCTTGGTTCCGCTACGTAGATGACACCTTCGTCGTATGGAGTCACGGCGAGCAGCCTCTGCTGTGTTTTCTTCAACACCTCAACAGCCTCAATCCGCGCATCCAGTTCACCATGGAAAAAGAAAAAGACGGTCAGCTGGCCTTCCTGGACGTGCTGGTCAGCAAAAAGACAACGGCAAACTTGGACACACGGTATATCGCAAGTTCACTCACACAGACCGTTATCTCAACAAAACCTCCAACCACCATCCGAGACATAAACGGGCTATGATCCAAACTCTTCTACACCGCGCTTCCCGCATTTGTGAGCCTCACCTACTACCACAAGAGTTGCACCATTTGGAAGAAGGCTTACAAGCCAATGGCTATTCTGCACAAGAAATAAAGAGAGCCTTCCGACCACTCAGACATCAGCCAATCTCTGCTAAGACGACCCCACCTAAGAGCAAAGGCACGGTATTCCTTCCCTATGTTCAGAACGTCACCGACAGGATTGAACGCTTCCTGCGACACCATAATATCAAGACGGTTTTCAAGCCTACTAGAAAGCTCAATAACTTACTACGCTCAGCCAAGGACCCGAGGGACCCCCTCTACTCGGCTGGCGTATACCGGATCCCCTGCTCATGTGGTGCAGTACATATTGGCACGACGCTACGCAGTATCAACACCAGACTAAACGAACACAAGAGATGCTGCCGTCTTGGACAATTTGAAAAGTCAGCGGTCGCTGAACATGCTATAGAAGCGGAGGGGGAGCATGTCATCAAGTTTCAGGACACCAGCATTCTATCTAACATCCCACACTACCATGCTCGACTACAGCGTGAAGCCATAGAAATTTATAAGCATTCCAACAACTTCAACAGGAAGGAAGAAGCCCTCAAGCTCAACAAAACTTGGTACCCCATCATCGATGGCATTAACAGACAGTCAAACAACGCGAACCAATCAGAATCTAGTTGCGCCGAGTACGCAGCTAGGCCCCTCCCACCTACCGCACTGCCTCAGCGAGCCCCGAGCCAATCAGAGAAGACCCCCGTGTATAAATACCGCATCCCGGACAGTCGACGCCTCAGACACAATGTACCTTCACCAAGAAGACTTCGACCACGCCACCGATGATGTCCACCGCAGTAGTGGACGAAACGTCTGGATCCAATTACTCCAGCAGACCACGGCAAATCAGCCCGGAAGACTCTTTTAGAATTACGAACACCGGCCGTGAAAGTCTACGCTTACTTATTGTACCATTTGTTCACACACCAGTTAAGGCATGCCTTTATGCTGACGACCTTACAATTTTCTGCCAAGGCAAAAACATAGCTAAACACTCAACAGAACCTTCAGCCAGCCTTAGATAATCTCCAAGAATGGTCATCTACTTCTGGTTTTAAATTATCCAGCTTTAAAACGAAATGCATCACGTTCAGAAGAAAAACACTTCCTGAGCAGGACCTTGAATTATATCTTAGTGACGAGAAGCTCGAGGTAGTTACATCCACAAAGAGTCTGGTTGTTACTTTTGACCAAAATCTTTCATAAGCCCGCATGTTAAAAGAAGCTTGTGCAAAAGGACTTAACGTTCTTCAGACTCTTGCCGCAAAATTTGGGGTGCTGACTTATTCACACTTCTCAAAACCTACATGGCTCCCATTAGATCCAAACTGGACTATGGAGCAATTGTAAATGACTCCGCAAAAAACTGAACTCTGAAAACCCTGGACTCCATACAGTCTACTGCCCTAAGGCTGGCATTAGGGACATTTCTTACCAGTCGAATCTCAATCCTCCAAATATAAGCATATGAACCATATTTAAATATTCACAGAAAAATATTAAGCCTAAGATATGCCATAAAGGTTGCCTCCCATTCATCCCGTAAAATGCCTAGCTATGTCTTTCCAATACACATACCTTACCGGGGACCAACAAAACGATATAGCAGTCCGTTTTACATTGACATTCTTCAATATCTGAAGAAAATCGATTTTATAATCCCTTTGATCTATCCCAGTTATATTATTGCACCACACCCTACTGTCATATGCAAAATACACCAATGGATACACAACGTTCACCGCCCTTCAAATCTCAAACACCTTGTTGTATCCTCAAGAAAATGTCCAATTCTTTACTGGACAAAAACTCTACCACAAAAAGTTTCACTGATTGAGCGGCATCCACAGAAGTAAGTGGATGCGCCATAGTATATACATCCTGATCAAAAAATGCTCTAGAGCTTACCTCACTTCTTTACAATTCTCTGTTGTGAAGCATTCGCAATTAAGCAAGCCCTTCTATATACAATTAATTCATCCTCTAAAAGCCACTAGACCATATCCACCGTTTCATTAAGTGTACTACTTGCCACCCAAAACTGAACCAAACCACGCACTGATCCATGAAATCCGATTATTAAGTTACAATATAAATACGACCAATTACAAAGTATCCTTTGTATGGAATCCCTCTTACATTGGCATAAAAGGTAACGAAACAGCAGCTGCAAAGAAGCAACTAAACATCTCGTCAGTGATTCATCGATCGCCTTTCCACAGCAAGACATCACTTTCATTAACACACGTACATGCAAAAATGAAAATATAAATGGTTATCAAACAACAGCAAACTTCATGAAGAACGCTCAGGCTGCATACAACCTTTTCTGCATTACCGAACTCTCAAAGGAAGAGATCAAGTTATCGTCACACGATTTAAGAGTTGGGCACTCAAAACTAACGCACTGTTATCTTCTTACAAAGGACCAACCTCCAAACTGTAACAGCTGTAACATTCCTCTAACCATTCTGCATATCCTTATAGACTGTTCGCAGTACAGTAGATGTAGATAACAAGCCGGCATTTCCAATCTTCCCAATGCGGTTAACAGAACCAATATGCTCAAGAAGACGCTACAGTTTCTAATGGATACAAAACTCTGACATACCGTAAATGTTTACTTAATGTAATTTTTATGCATTTGTAAACAAAATTAATGTATATCATTATGTACTACATGTGTATATCATAATGTATTTTTATGACAACAGGTCGTGATAAGATCATGTAGTCAAAACGAGCTTAAATAAACCTTTATTAAAAAAATGTTTCTGTGGACTATGCGACGGTTACTTGTTATATTATTTATTTTTAATTTGCTATTGTTTGTTGCTTTATATTTATTTATTTGTTGAGCCCCACGTTTAGGAGCCAATTTGAAGTGGTATACTTTTGTAATGTTTATTTTTGTTTATTTAGCCCCACGTTTGGGAGCCAATTTGCGATGGTATTACTTATAATGTTTGTGTATTCGTGTTTACTCCACGTGGTGAAGCCATTTTGTGACGTGATTCTTTGTTAGGTTTGTTAGCTCCATCTAGTGTTAACAATTTGCGGCAGTATTAGTGTTTGTTTGAAAGAATGCTACTGTTATTTTATTTAATTTTGGTTCACTGTCCTCCGGCTAGCTATAATCTTTTTGGTCGAGCACTTCTCTTTATACAGGTTGTGTAAACGGAAAGAAGTCTTTTATCCAAAGATAACACTGATGAAAGAATTTGTTTTACACTTTTTATTGTCGAACACATTCACTATCACATTTACACATTGATCTTGACACTCGCCAAACTGAAACTGTTATAATAACTTCATTACTGATCATTCTTAATTTGCGTACTTCAACTTTTGTATAATTAACTTTACAACACTCTAGATTTCTCATAACTCTGTTACGCGTAACTTGTGAATCGATAGCCGACGTGTACTGTACAAATATTTCTGCTGGACTGAAGGCGACGTGTAAAGTACAAATGTTTTCGACGAACTGACGGACTGAAGGCGACGTGTAGCATACAAATATTTTCGGTGAACTGACGGGGTCTGCTTCTAACCTAGCCGTTTTTATACTCCTACACCCCGATATACCTAAAGCTTATAACTGAGCTGCTATTGGCTAATAAAACGCGCCAACATTAGCGTCTATTTTTATATCCAATGAAAATTATGAATACATATGCTCTAGGGAAAATGTTCCAGCAAATTCTAAAGAAAAACGCGCCAACATTACGTAACTTCCTCGTCTCTAATAATGATAAACAGCTCACCCCCTCGCTGCATTATTGCACGCTATTATTTCAGTTTCAGTAAGACAGTATAAACTTACTTCTCGACAATAATTACAATCAACAAACATCTTAAATCAATGTCACATAAAAATGCATATTCATACTATAATCATTCTTTACATTTAAATAATTTATGTTACAAATTACTGCATCAACTATGATGAAGATAGCAGTGCTTCCATAATTGATGATGAACAGTTATCAACTTCAAGAGACTTATTCCTAAGCACATTACCCTGGAATCACAAGATGAAACAAGGAGAGCTCAATGACCTCATCAGGGATCTAGAAATTCCTAGAAATAAGGCAGAACCTTTGGCATCACAGTTAAAACAGTGGACTTCTATCTTCACGACTAAGTGAAATCATGACAACATTTCGCATTAGAAATAAAGAATTTGAATAGTTTTTTTTTAAAGTGAGGGGGACTTTATATTCTGCAAAGACGTACTTGGTCTGATGAAGGTATTGAACATGAAATAGTCACGACCACTGACGACTGATCATCGATAATTCTAAGACAAGTGTTAAAGCACTACGTTTACATAATGCAAAAGAACTTCCTTCCATTCCTTTGGCATATGCCACCAATACAAAAGAAACATATACAAGTAGTAACACCCTGATAGGAGTGGACTACACGATATACCAGTGGGAAGTGTGCGGTAATTTTAAAGTTATTGCCATTTTATTAGGGATGATATTCGGCTACTACAAGTACTGTGGTTTCCTTTGTGATGAGATAGACGTGCTAGAGAGAAACACTATTCTCAGAAAGGTTGGCTCACGGGACTTAACTCCCGGAATGAAAAATGTATTGTATGAACTACTGATGGAGCGAAACAAAGTTTTTCTCCCAGCTCTACATATAAAACTGGGGGTTATGAAAAATTTTGTGAAGGCTTTAGATGCAAATGACTCTGCATTCACTTACTTACGCCAAAGGTTACCCATGCTCAGTTTTGAAAACCGAAAGCAGGTGTGTTTATTGGTCCACAGATTGGATAACCTTTTAAAGAGAATAAGCTTAAATTGGCCCTAATGGTAAAGATTAAGTAGCATGGTGGTAATTTAAGAACGTTTCGAATAGTTTTCTGGGAAACTTCAGAGCTGAAAATTTCAAAGAACTTGAGTATGATCTGATGTGCTTTATGAACAGCTGAAGAGTGATACGTCACTAAGAATTCACTTTTTGAAATCACACTTAAATTTCTTTTCGCCAAATTGTGATGATGTGAGTGACTCCACCAGGATTTTTCAGTGATGGAACAAAGATATAAAGGAAAACGAAGTACTACAATACTAAGTGATTATTCTGGACGGTAAAAAGGAACACTCCTGCAACACAGTACGAGATATTCCAAACAAGATGTTTTTAAGGAAACTCATTTGTTCATGTCGTCATAAGTTTTTAAGATGCATACATTAAATATATTATCTCAAAAATCGAGAGCTAATAAATACGTTTAAGCATCATTTTCGTGTTCGGTTAGCCTAAATACAAACAAAAACTTATTTTCTTGACCATAAGATTCTTCACCACGAAATTTTGTAGAACAGTGTTTGCGCACGGCAAAGCTGAACGAAATCCAACAGTAATGTGGAGGTGGTGTGGTACCACGCTTCTCCCAGCCGGAAAGTTTGGTTCAGGTGGCTAGGACCACTGCCTATCGCAGCTCCTCACTTTCCTCACGGTACTGAGTGGACACCGGTCCTATACCCGAGGCAATAAAATCCGCAACCCCATGGGAGGGATCGAAACCCGCGCGCATTCTGTAGCTGTGAATCAGACTTCCAAGCGCTAGTTCACAGATCACGGCGCAGAACCTTTTGTAAGAAACGTTTATAGAAAAGTACAGGAAATCGTATGAAAGTAGCACAAGAGATTTTTATCTATCTCTTATGGTTTCCATATATAATATTATATAAATCTCAATAAGATTGAAGAGGATTTCGCAGTGTATTCACAGAAGATATGTACTCTACCATATCAATAACAAAACATCTGATGTTACATTTACATAACTTTATATACTAGCATCTATTTTATATATAGCTTCGACAAGCAATTCCTACGAAAGTTCGGTTTTCTATCTTCTTCCTGTTAATCGAGACAAATCTTAGCAGAAATAGTTTCATACACACTTCATTGTAGGTAAACTCGTGACTGATGAAATCATAATACATGTTGAAAAGCTATTGGCTACGTGCAGGTCTAGAAGTTCTATAATCTCTTCATAATATCCCGAAAACAATTCAACAGTAGCGACAGCACCTTAAAATGACAGATTATATATTGAAACGTTTGTATCAATAAAAACGTATATCTTGGGAATCGTTAATGCCACAAAGAGGTTATTTCAAATAAATATGTTATTTTAAAGAGATGTGCGTTTTCTTGGAATTGTTTTTGTGTCTGTCTCTTATTATTTACCAGTTATACAAAATTATAAAATTCCTTCCTAATCAAGAGAACTTAACAGACTATTCCCAGAGAAGACAATATATATATATATATTATTTGTTATGTAAGCATCTTAAACGTATTCTACTTTAATCAAAACCGCTGTAGTCATTTTTGGGGAAATAAAGCATTTCGAGGGCTTTCCCATTTAAGGGTAGTTTGGGGTGGGTTGATTTTATAGAAAATCTTGGTGTCGTATCTTTGGAAGATACTGAACCTAATCAGATATTTATCGGTTATTTTGTTCTTGGATTATGCTGTTAATAGCGCGCGCGCGCGCACACACACACACGCACACGCACACACACACACGAAGGTTCGTTTAAAAATGCTTTTTCGTACTCGGGGCCTCAGAACATGTATTTACGGTGAAATCTCCATATGGAGTTGTTTGAATTATCACAATATCTTGTATAGTTGCTATGTACGTCGTACAGAAATTAAAAAATTAAACACTTAAATCAAGATCGTTGGAGGGGCTCCTAAGAAAATTAAAATGACTAAATTCCTTCCATGTGATGGGCTCTTTGCTGTGGTTGAATTCCACACAGTTTTTGGCTTGTATCCTTGAAAGTGTAAGGACTCGAATTCCAATTTTGGTGTTTGTCCGACCTTTGGTTTTCGATTTATTATTTTCTGTTTCTCCTCATCCTTTTCCTTCTCTCTCCATCTCTCCCCCTCTTTCACGCACATACATAGGTAGACACTTTTACAAACTATTCCTGGGAACTCTTTAATTCAAATATTCGAGTAAAACTATTCAAATAATACTTTTAATAAAAAATGTTTAAGAACACCAGCTTTAACGCAGAGTATGTATTAGGATTGCTACGAATCATCATATTCATTGTTAAAAATATAAACACCAGCTATTTCTACACTGTCGCACATTTAATAGTGCGTGATCAGATTACACCAACCTGGCTATATAGCCAGCTTTCGATGCCAGAGGCAGAAATCTTGCTACTCATTCAACCGACTAATACGCCGGACCCTCAGATGTTCTCCACATACTCCGATCTCCCACGGTACTTACCTCTATAGCAACTGTAGAGGAACATCGAGCTGAAAGGGTTAATCGCATAGCGAGGGGTGAGAAACCTGAAATCGGCTCCGGTCATCAGCCCGGAAAACGGGAGGCTATGTAGATATGCCGACTTCATCACTAATTAACTGCAAATTCCAGAGTTGCAGCGTAATGCGAATTGGACTTCGATTAAAAATATGCCCAATGCGGCTCAGTCAATTTAGGCGAAAGTCTTCTTCGACAATTCTAATTGGAGAACCAGACAAAACAAAGAGGTTTAAGTAAAATATATAAGTAAAGTTATATTTGGTGGAGTATTAAACATATTTATTTCAATAACACAAATGTTAAATGTGATATTGGTGCTATACTGGTTATACATATATAATGCTTTAAAGAGCATTATGTGTTTAAAAATGCAATACAAGTTCAAAAAAAATCGATAGCCTCACAAGTCATTCATTTATCTGGAAGGAACTTGCATGTTAACAATACTAATATTTCCTTTATATTGAATTTGTATGTTAATACGAGTATGATTTATATTTCAATTTATTTCTCCAAAGGGTTTATGCTTCAACAATTTAGTCTTAACCGATCATACAAGGCTAACAGCACCATAAAAGTCTTTCAACAAGAGTTTCCTATCTTTAACATGTGATAGCTGTCGTTATCGAGTTACAGCAGTCATTTTTTTCATGTGGTTACAGTTGTTATTGAAAAATTTCCATGGAACGTTTCAGCATTCAGCGATGCATATAAAATGTGAACATTTATTATCAAAATGGATCTTCTGTTCGCCAAACCTTCCGTGTATTGCATGAAGTTTACGGTGTGCATAATCATCCCTGCAAGAGAACGATTCGGCGATTGATCGATAAATTTGAAAGAAGTGGTTCTGTCAGCGATCAAAGAACGCCTGTACGTAATCGACTTAAGCGCTCAAACGAAAACATAGGCACCGTTCATGAGTGTGTACGCGAGAGCGGAAACAAATCAATTGCTCGTCGAGCGAAAGAATTGGGGCTTTCGCCGACCACAACTTGGCGAATTCTGCATCTGGACTTGAAGGTTTGCGCTTACAAAATGTTGTTAACTCAAGAACTAAAGCCCAACGACCATAGGTTGCGCCGTGTGTTCGCTGACTGGGCTATGGAGCAATTGGAAGCTGATCCGGATTTTTGTCGAAAAATCATCTTCAGCAACGAAGCCCACTTTTTATAGATAGTTGTGTTAACGAACAAAATTGCCGATATTGGAGCAGTCACAATCTAACGCAGATTCAAGAACGACCACTTCATCCCCAAAAGGTTACTGTGTGGTGTGGATTTTGGTATGGTGGAATCATTGGCCCATATGTTTTCGGAGATGAAGATGGAGATGTTCTAACTGTCAATGGAGAAAGATACAGGGTTCTTATAAGGGACTTTTTTGGCCTCAATTGGATGGTTGTATCTCAGAAACATCTGTTTCCAGCAAGATGATGCCACATGTCAAACTGCTCTCGAAACAATCCATATTTTGAACAAATAGTTCAGAGGTTTCATCATTTCCGGTGGTGGTGATGTTAACTGCCTCATCAGGTCATGTGATTTAACGCCGTTGGATTACTTCTTGTGGGGATATGTTAAATCTCGAGTTTATGTCAACAAGCCAGAAACAGTATATGATCTTATGAATAACATCACGCTTGTTATTCGTGAATTTGGACCTAATTCACGTTCTTCTGCCATTGAAAATTGAGCCAAACGTATACGCGGAATTCAGCGAAATCGCGGCGGTCACTTAACTGATGTTCTCTTCCACACGTAATGACATTAATTATGTTACAAAATAAAAAATAAATTAACCTCTGTCATTTATAGAAGTGTTTTATTTAAGTTAAAAGATACGACACTCTTGTTGAAAGACCCTATATGTTGATACTGTATGATTGCAATAGGATACTGTTACATTGTGTTGAAAGAATTAAACTTTTGTATCAGATTAGTGAAATGAATATGACAAAGGTTTTTCTGATACCAGAGAGATTCCTTAAACCTGTCAGGATGTCCGAATCGCTGCAGTGTCTTCTCTCATCATTCACTTAGCAGGTTGCAACTGGGTGTTGGACTTTTATTAAAGACAATGGCTTCATAAATGAGGATGTTCTTTAGATAGTAGATGGCTATGGATAAAGGCGGTATGTCTAAATTTTAAGCGTGTAATGGCTAATTGATTTGCCACTAAATAATACACCATTATTAGCTTTAAAATAAATATATTTTCAAACATTAATATAACAGAAAATATATTCTGAATGCTTTACATAAACTTTAATTCTAAATGTTCATTAACAAAAGCCAGCGAGCTAAAATATCCATTAGAACATGTATACATTTGAAACTATTACCAACAGAGTATACAGGAAGTAAAACTATTTTTACGTATTATTGCGAGTAGGGTAATAATTAGCATTGTGGTAGTAGAAGAAGAAGCATGTTTATATCGGTCGGTGTGGATCATTTAAAACACCAACGACACGGCAATCGCGTAAAGTTTCTACATTTAAATCAGTGGATTGTGGAAATAGCATGGGTCATTCAATAATACAATTAGTGGCAACAATGTTTTTATATAGCGCTATCAGCGGTAAATGATGCAACCACATAACACTGAGAAAGAACAGTATCTGATATGTATTATCTGTGAGTTTGAAGACCATAATCTTATTTAAAAGATATGTGTAGTGAGTTTTATTTGTCGATTGTTATCTGTAGTACTCTAAAATGTTGAATAAATACGAAGAAAAATGCTTCATTAAAATTCAGATTGTAAGAGACAAGAAAGTTCGTCAATGCCATGCAATATTACTGGAAGCTTTAGTAGAGAGACTTTACCATATTGTATCCTGGCTAGGTGAGCGCATGCATTTCGCTGAGGTAGGGAACATGATTAAAAACGTGGAGCCGGCAGACCGCAATCAGCAAGTGATGATGTGCATGTGAATGGTGTTAGAGCACTGCTGGAAGAACGCCATTGTTGACTTGTATTGAACCAGCAAGGGGAGTTGGAATTGCTCCTGGTAAGATTCTTCACATACTTAAAAGAAGCTAAAGATGAGGAAAATCTGCACTCGATGTCTTCCACACAATCCTGAAGAGAAAAACATGTGGAAGAGAATGAAAACAGCAAAATTGCACTTAGAACTCCATGGACGTGAAGGCCAGCGGTTCTTTCGACGTATCATAACTTTAGACGAAACCGGTGTTCGATGCTACCAACCAAAATTTAAGAGAGAATCAAATGAGTGGCGGCCAAAAAGATATCGGCTAGAACAGGATCCACTTTAAGTCATATTCATAGTTGCTCATGATTTTGACGGTGTCCTTGTCACTCATTTAGTGCCTGCGGAAAATTGTGTGAATGGTGCATATTTACATTCTGGAACACCACTTACGACCAGCTGCGCGTCACAAACGCCCAAATATCCTGAATTCTCATCCTATTGTATACATGATTGTGCTCGCTTTAACATAGTTGCTCCTGTGGTTAATTTATTTCGCAGATAGAGCTGGGAAATTCTGAAGCATCCTCCATGCTTTCCAGATATGAGCCCACGTGATTTTGACCTTTTCGCGAAAATTAAATTACCACTTAGAGGAGCTCGCTTCAGAACAAGACAGGCAATTATAGCAGCAGTAGAGCAGTCTGTTCGAAGATTTGTACATCAAGATGCTGTGTATGGCATCCGTCGTCTCCCTGAAGTGTGGAGGCGTGTTATTCATGCTGGGGGCGATCACTGCTGAGCACAGCAACAATGTGACTATTATAAAAATATTTTCTTGTCAATTCAAATGTTGCCATTAATTATTGAATTACCCATGTATATATTTCCAAGTGTTGAACAAGTGTCAGTGTGACTCGTAAGCTATTAAGTCACTGACAAAGGAGACAAATTTAAAGCATGTTGTAGAATTTCAAAGTTAACAGTCTGAGAAACATAAACGTGTGTATGTGTAGATTTGTTATAACAACCATAAATTACTACAAACTATGCCCCTTGACATATACATCTGATACACTCAAAGGCAAAAACGTGATTAAAGAGTGATGGATGGAAATTTCAAGGCATAGAACTTTAAGGTTAGTTACACAGAAAAGTTTCAAAACCGGAAGCAGCATCAAATAAATGAAAGACGGAAATTACAATGGATAAAAACATTAACCTTTCAACATCAACAGAAATGTTAACAAAATTAGAGTGCAAATTGAGCAATAAACGCTTTACTGCTCGTGGTATTAATATGCACCTAGCAAGAAGCCATAATTCACCCTCTCAAATATCCATTATAAATCATCGGATATAAACAATTTGATAGTAATCAACCATCCCCGAAATCAATTAATACACATGGTTCTACGAATGCGTCAAACCGATGCCCATATTGTGGCGTTCTTTTGGCACTGATCATGGAGAAAAAGTAGTAAGTTAGTAAAACCCACCCTTCCATTCATCGTCAAGCATTATTATCACATCACAGCATAGTAACAGTATACAAAATATCCATCCCGACACTTCTGATTCTTTAACTGATGTGGAAGATAGCAATATTTAATTATCTATACAGGATAAAAGATATTACAGAATCAAGAAAAATTTCACAAAACCTCGGATAATGAAGAATTTCACTATGTAGTTAATGAATTAACCATGTTTTTTTTCGCTTCAGCAGTCGATTTGTCACCAGGTCTTAAACATCCGGCAAGAAAATATTATTAGCACCAGAAAAATAAAGAAAACTTGAACAACAAAAATACAATAGTCAACAAATCCAGAAAAGCCAAAAAAATAACAGATTTAAACGCAAGGAAGAATACAATTACCAGCTTTCAAATATCTGTTTTATAACCAACGAAGAAATATTACAAGATCTCCTTTAAAGCTTAATTATGAAATTTTAAAGATTTCCCCGAATGAACCACGTAGAAATTTTTCTTAGGAACTTTTGAGAAAACCAGTGCCATGGTTCGACCAGAATATCACAGACATATACAGCAGAACGAATTGAATTAGATGACACATTTCCGGAAGTTATAAACGAAGAAGGCATTTAGTCACTCTTGGTAAAAAGGTAGTAGATAGAACTCCAGGATCTGATTATGTCATAGTGCGAGTCATTAAAATAAAAAGATGAAGTGAAAATTGTCTATTTTGACACACGGATGTTAGCCACAGAATGCTAACTTTATTTGTACCGTCAGCATTCAAAAAGTCTAACACATTTTACTATATAAAGGAACACACGACATTGCAAACTAAAGACCCATCACTATCGGCTCAGCTACCAGAAGAGTTATTGAACATGCACTGGACAGTAAAATCTGTGAATTTATTCAATTCAGTCCAAACCAGAGGGGTTTTACTACCATTGCAGGCACACATATCAACACTACCTTACTCGACTGGACATTACGAGATGCTAAAAAAAGAAACTGTGATTTAACTTTTACCTTCCTGGATCTGAGAAGAGTATTCTAACAACGTTGGCCATGATCACCTGAGGCAAACATTAAATATGCTACCTATTCGCAGTAAAATTGCCAAGTTAATCATCAGTCTACAAACTGAAAATACCACTGAGATTCAATTGCAAAAAGCAAATCAAAACTCCCTTCAATTGCTAGAGGAGTCTTACAGGATCCCCATTTATTTATGTAACATTTGAATAGATAATATTTTAA
The DNA here is from genome assembly GCA_030765065.1 of Deroplatys truncata. Lineage (NCBI taxonomy): Eukaryota > Metazoa > Arthropoda > Insecta > Mantodea > Mantidae > Deroplatys > Deroplatys truncata. The sequence continues at coordinate 64,024,193 of CM060986.1, forward strand.
ATGATCTCAGTGAACCAAGCATTATTACACAGTATGGTCACCAATTAAATCCCAATGAAGGTCCTGCCACTGGGTTAAGTTTTGCAATGATTTACTCATCATAGGAAAATACAAATTCTCTGCTTTAATCCTTGCTAACCATGCTATGCACTAATTGGCTGAAATTGGATTACAAGCCAATAACAACAACAGTAGATAAATTTGCATTTCAAAAGGTAACCTATCCGAAGAAAGCATGATTTTTCCATCAGAAAATATCATGTCATCCATTAAAAAGAGAAAATCCATTAAATTTCTAGGAATAGCTTTCTCAGGTCAAAATAATTTTGATTACATGCAGCCTTCAACAGGCTTAAATGCACCTTAATCCGTTCTCCACCTTTACAACCAGATAACAAATACGCTGTTCTAAACTCCTCCATATGTCCAACGCTAATATATCCGTTTCAAACCGTAACGATGAATAAGATTTCTCAGAAGTTTATTAACAATGTCAATATCATGATAAGGGGAGAATTAAGAAAAATATTACAACTACCTCATGGCATCGCCAGTGATATGCTTTAGACAGGTGCCAAATTCAAGGGCTTATTCTGCTCAGCTTAGGAAGTGCATCTGCAGCACATTAACACATGCAAGGTATTACTGAAATCCAATAATCCTCTCATAATTTCAGCACGTAATTTAAAAGAGCAAATCTCTTCTAGTCTGGCAGCACTAAAAGTAAAAAGCGACAACATTCTTGACAAACATGGATATGTCGTCACCAAAATTGCGTACTTAGAAACAAAATGATTGACAACTGGAACAAAAAGCACCATAAAGGCAAAGGTGTTGTATTATATAAACAACATATTCCATACTCCAGGCAATAGATGGATTAGGGATAGATGACTTGCGGAGAACGGAGAGAAGGCATTAAGATGACGGCAAAATATCAGCTGTGCATTGTACAACAGGTAGGCCCCAGGACAACATAGAGAGTTGCCATAGAGAGTTCGAAGCTCTTGGACACGTCCTAGGAGCCTGCTCTTACGGTGAACGCCTATGCAACCCAGGTCACCATATGCAAGATCTATACTGGTGAGTGCCTTAAGAGGAAAAGGCTATACTGTCTTTGATGAAGTACATGTGGACTCTCCAACAAATACAATAAATTTGGATAGTCACCATAGCATTTAAGCTCACTTCTTCTCATAGATATAGACCCCCACCATCAGATTTGAGGATCACGAAAACCAGTCCATAGAAGTGGAAGAAGAGAAGAAAAAGATCTACAAACCAACAGTAGATTTCTTCAAAGATAAATACAAGTCAATTGAGGTCAAACGATTGACGATTGGTGCCCGAGGTATCCTCCCACGTCTGGTGATTGACTTAAAACCGTTGACATACAGAGAAATACATTATGTGCCACTGCTACGGTAGCACTCAGAGGTTTAATATCTGTGCTCAGAAATCAATCGTTTAGCCCATAATTTTATAAATCTCTGGATTCCCTTACTTATAATCTCAGTCTATGTTTTATATTTTTGGACATTTATTTTTGCTCAGATATTGATAATCTTCTATACTTCAGTTGTTGAATACTTCTTATTAATTTTACTGCAGTGTTGCAACGAGTTCATTTTTTAAAGTTTATATTATTATTTTATATAGTTATTTGCATTGTGATTATCTTTGGCATTCTACAGGGAGATTAAACAATTTAACTATGTATTTAGTATGACAATCACTCACAAAGAACGGAAGGAAGCACTGTAGCGAGCAAACCAGAACGCTAGCAAACCCAGACTAGACAAAACTTAGACAGGAAGGGTTCAGAGGATGGTGGATAGGGAAGACTTGATAACACTTACATATTTGTATTTGATATAAGTTTCATAATTATTAATTCTATTGTTGAAATGAGTTAAAGTAAGAATTAAGAACACGAGATTCAGCAAACTCAGCTAATTGCTGTACCAATTTATTGAATATCGACGCTATATTTTATAAAGAGAATAAAAATCTTAAATTTATAATAAGTGTGCCCTTCGTCACACTGCGACATGAGATAATATTTCAAAGTTAGCAACCGGAATAATTAATAAATGTGACAATCCGAACCATCAGTCGTTATTTTTAAACACATATTTCCATACTTATCTTTATGTACTTAAATATAATTTATTTTCCGCGTATCAAGCAGAATAGTGTGGTTTAGAAAAAACGAATATCCATAAACAACTGTTAGAACTACTTATTATTTTCTCTACTGCTTACCTACAAACCTACAAGTCGAGAAAGTAATGTATTCCACCAAAATATTCAACATAAGATTTCATCGGAAATACAAATATCCTATATAAAATCTTACCATTTTCAGGACCTGTGTTCCTCGCGCGCACGTCTGTTTATGTATGTGTATGTGTGCCCTCCTGCGTATTTGTGAATAGCTCAGAAACCAAAATTCGGTGAAATACCAAGCTAATTTCAAATAATGTGATATAAGGTTATCAAGAAAATCCATCACCCCAAATTACATTTTACATAAAAAAATCACTAAATTTGATTTTATCAACATAACAAAAAACGATTTTGATTAACAATATCTCATTTTAAAGATATTTGCGTAACAAATAATATTTATTTTGAATTGTCCGAGAACACTTGTGAAGTCTAATGTGCTTGGTTTAATTTTGTATAATTTTGAATTAAAATTAAATCTTAAAGGGTAGAAAAATACCTTCTGCAGTAAAATGTAGAGAACTTTAAAATACACAATTTGTCAAAGATAACTCTTTAATAGTGTTGTGCGTTTTCGAAATATTCCATATTAATTATTCTTTCCTGAGCGGGCATGCTTGAAAGTTTGAAATTCCTCCTTTCTTTCTCTTTTTCTGTTCTTCCCAGCGTGAATCTTACTGCATACCATAAATAAACATTTGAATACTATTTCCGCAAGTAGTAACCGAGCACATTCTTGCTTAATTTCAAATAATTTCTAAGCAAGTATACCTTATTAACGTGGGTACCAGACCTTTTTATATCAATATTGTAACGTAAGGCTGTATGCAACTGCTACTGGTAGAGAGTCACGTGAATGTACCAAATCATATTTAGTTTTCAGAATATGTGATACAAATCTATAGTTACTGAAACGTTCATGTTTACACTATTGTTACAACTAAAATTTGAAAATGATTGATCCTGCATTTTATTTAATCTCAATTTGGTTCTCGTGATGGAAATGAAATGGTTGGGTAATATCAGCTAAACAATTTCAGGGTTACATGTTATGATACAATGAAGTAATATGATGAATTTAGTCCAATCAAGGTCATATTGGTAATACACCATACAAAGAAATATGAATTATTTAGTTCAAATGAATGAGAATACAAAGACATTCTCAGCTAGTTTCATATTCATGTGTAAAGGTCAAGGAAACGTTGTGTGAAGTTGAGAGACAAGAGTATCTAGAATTTTAAATAAAAATCAATCACAAGCGTAACACTTGACATAAAATCCGCAACATGCATAGAATATACACGGTTCATCACTAAAGGTGTAGTTGTCCGAGTCATTTCCATATAGGAATTTGAGATCTATCACCACACATACTTGAGTAACTATTTTTTTCAAAGTCGTGCCAGAGGAATTTCGATTAGGAAAAAACAAATATTAGTATAAAATAAGGGAAAATGCATTTAGATCTCATGACTATGCTGTATCATTTACCATTAACACAATAAAAAATCCTTCTAATATTTATTGCAAAACGTGAACTACAAATTTTTCTCCGCTAACCTCATTCATTTAGTTTGAGATTTCATTAATGTGGTCAAAGAAGGATATAATAAATGTGTATGCCTAAAGTAGAAGCACTGGCACTTCATCTCTTTTGAGTATGTGATTAGTTTGGCTTTTGCAGTTGGACTACTGATCTATATTCAGTATGTGCTAATTAGCACAAACGTGTTCTTCAGTGCTGCCCAGTACACTAGAGCTCTGGGGTAAAATATAATACTTACTTGAGATTTCAAGATCGTGAACTAACTTTATATAACTTAACATTTTACACAGGTTTAATTATCATAAAGTCAATAGAACTGAACATCCTCCCTGACTATTTTGTTTGCATATATAAAATCAATGATTCGTTTTCGAAAATAAGCCTTCTACTTTTTTCTTCAGTCCCACCCAGCTACCACAACCAACCGATATGAGCTCGGGGACAAGAGGCGCTAAAGCTATTTGCTATTTGTCCTTGAGGGAAGGCCCCAGATGGAAATCACGAGTTAGTTTGGTCGAGGAGAATTGGAACCTTCACTCTCTACAAATGCAACTGTCTTTCAGATTGTACACATTGCAACAGAACACCAGTCGGATTGTAACAAGCCTACCTCACCATCAAATAAAAATATTCTATTTTTGTTCCTTTTATATGTCACCAGTAACATATATGGATATTGGCGTCTTTGCTTTTGGAAAAAAATGCCAAGACAATGATGTTCACCCGTACACTATCTAATGTGTTAATCTTTTTATTTGTTCACGATGGGTTTTCTTTATAAAAAATTAATTCACACATATGTACACTCTCACTCGCACTTCCAGACTTTATGGAGAATTGGGAATAATCCTGGCTATGAAAACTTCCCATTGTACAGCCGAAAATCCAACCCGGGATCTCTGGTTATGGAAGCTAGCATGCTAAACGCTTGATCACAAAGGTAGTGTGTTTGTATACACATGTTGTTATTGTTCACCAATGGCACTGAGAATTAATTGATCTGCATCATTTTCCCTCTGGCTTCCCAATATACAGTCTGTAAGTTATCACTTAAAGCCTTTGCATTTAGTGAGATGCTGTTTGTTCAGGATGACATCTTCTTCACAGTGAATTCACCTTGGTGTAGGTAGGCATTGTATCCTGTAGAGGTGTTCTGTGAGGCAATCGTGACCACTTGCTATCCTAAATAAGGCCACTGCAGTTTTCTTTCGCAATTTTTTTTTGTAAATCAATCTATCTTTAATATTCCTATAATCTTTATTTTTTAATTTATTCTCTTCATGAAGTCTCTGCTGTCCTTTGAAATGTTGTTTAATGTTATTTAATTGTTTATTTATTTTTATTTGTCCTGCAGGTTTTATTTGTTCTATTGCACCTTTCTTTGCTACTTGATCCGCATGTTCATTGCCCGAAAGTCCAACATGAGCTGGGATCCATTGTAGAGTGTTTAGTTCCAATTGTTTTAATTAGGTTTATTATTTCTGTAACATTTCCTTTTGTTTTATTATTGTAATTTGCTATCGCGTCTATGTTTGATTTTGAGTCTGATAAGGTGACTATTTTTTGTTTTATGTGTGGTCTATATAGCATGTTCTATAATGCTGTTTTATGGCTGTTAATTCTCCATTGAAGGGGAAGTCCGCCTCCACGTGGTGTTCCCGGGGTAACGCTAAATGGACTACAACAGAGGCATGCTTCCCAAGCCAAAAAAGTGAAAAGAAGAGCAATTCTTAGTGCTATTCTGGAAGGCCGGTGGATAGTGATGCATATGTTTAACGTGAGAATATTCAAATGTAATAAATTACATTCCCAAATTTCTTTTATCCATTAATATTTCACAGGTGTTCCTTGTTAAAACGTTATTCCTATACCATTAGATAGTGTGACTTTGACCCTTGGGCCTAATGTTACAATGTTACTAATGACATTGCTTCACATGACTCGCCAATTATCTTTTTCTTCCGATAAGTCTTTCAACTCAAGCCCAACTTGTACTGGTTTAATATACGGAAATTATTTATTTGCAATTATTTCTTTTTCTATCATTCTTTTTAATTATTTATATCCTCCCGTCAATAACTGCCGCATCACTTCTCATGATTATGAATTGATATCTACAAATTTTCCCTTTCACCGTGAAGGTAATAAATATGTGCTTGCCTTATAATCTGAGGAGTGGTCAGGAAATCCAAGGATATTGTGAGAAAATATGTATGATATATATATATATATATATTAATATTATTATGATGTTTATTTTATTTATAAGATTTAAATGGTTTTAACGTTTGTTGACATATAGAATAAGTAATAACTTGAACTGTTGTGAATAAGTTAGAGGATAGCAATGGAAAAGCAGAGTTTGGATATAAACAGAAGCATTCTCTGTGGTCATTTTAAGAAAGGACAAAGGAAAAGTTTAATGATATGCTTTCTGTGGAGTGTGAAGTTATATAGATCGGATGTTTGGATATTTCGAAACATTCAGAAACATGATTGGAATCAGTAAAGAAATAGATATATATGATGAACTGAGCTTATGAAATGTATAATATGTATATTTTTTTTATTAAAATCATTAAAATTATTTGAGAATGGAATGGGTGAAATAAGAACACTGATCAGAAAGAGAAAACAAATTGCTTAGACACAGAATGAGGGGATACATTTGCTAACAGATTCACTGGAGGAAATGTAAATGTTTTTCAAACATTGAGAAAGTTCAAAAGTTTTCAAAAAGTTTTCACGTGATGAATAATGTTAATAAATGTTAACTTTTCGGAGACAAAGAAGAAAGCAGTTAAGAAGGAAGAATGCGTAAGTCCCAGAAGGCAGAAAACCGACAGAAAACTGTTATTAATTGATCATGTTAGCTGTTAAAGTCTGCAGAGAAATCTGGGATGACAAACTTTTCGTAATTTAGGTTTCAATTCTTTAATTCTCCGTTTCTTTTCCTCCTCCACCTCCGCAAGCCTTTTGGTCTCCATTGACAAATGCAAACACTTGTCGGCCACTGGATCTTATACTGGCTATTGAATAGCTTATAAAACAGTTAGGACATTCTTTTAAGTGGTTCAATTAGAAATAAATATAAGACTTGCCTAGGTCGTTGTGCATGTGAACTATAATTCACTTAAAACTGCCGCAAATGGTTTTTCTGCTCAGGCTAAACGGTCCTTTCTATACGCACTTGAATTGATTTTTAAACATAAACACTAAATTTGTATTTAAAACTTTATCACATATAATTATTTTGTGATCCTTTTTGTAACGCATTATTTGATCCCTGAAAAACACAAATTTTCAACCTATTCTGTTTAAAAAATCCTCTGATATATAAATATTATGAGGATGGGAAAAATACTAAACAAGAAATATTTCCTTTTATCAGTTCTGTATTGCACAGATATATCTGCGCGTAGCTGCAACATATTTACACGATTCTGAATATGTAATCGTCCCTAAAGTGCAGGATGTTTCTAGAATGAATAAAGGGAGCATGAGTTTAGTTATGTGCATATTTTTGCATCTTTAGGCACACTCATCTCATTAATTATTAAATAATATTTTGAAATTGATTTTGGTTGATTTAGTGGGAATATATTTATATAATAAACTGAAATTTCATAAAATTTGAGATATTTTCTGCCTTATTTTGCTTGACATCTGGAAATTGTGTAAAACCTTTTTAAAAAATTATAAAATATTAATATATTAATATTGGTGTTTTAAGACGTATCAAATACTAAAAGACATTATTTTAAACTAACTCGGAGAGTGTATACAAGAGATGAGGAAAATTCAATAACAACGTGGTGATCATTGTCTTTATGAATTTCTCCGCCAACAGATGCTGGGATAAATTTATGCTTAAATCATTACAGTATAGAAAACCAACGCTTTGAAAATCTCCTTAATTTCTTTAAACGCTAAACAATTCTATGAAAATCCGGCTGTTATAACATCCCATTATTCTTAAAACTATTAAGCTGCCTTTATCGTGTCGCTTCCTTTAAAACTGAAAATATATTATGACATTTTTCTCTAAAATATTATCATTCCGTAGATGCTTACATGTGGTGGCTATCAGCTTGGGAGTAATGTAAGAAACCTGGCAGGGAATGTAGACCATGCAGCTATATCTTACAGAAAATAGGTCGAGAGGGCAGGAAGATTAGAACACTCCTTCCCCTCCCTGAGGCTCTGTGTTACAGCTCAGTTGCTGCTCGTCCTTAAGAGGAGCTGAAACCGTAACTTAATGTAGCGGTCCTTGCAGGATAACGTATATAACCACTAGAAAAGGAAGGACGAATGTAATTTCACGGGGCTTTCTGCAATGAGCAAGAGAAGTCTCATTAATTATTTCTTGTGGGCAAGCGGATGGTGGTTATTTCAGCTAAGGAAAGGGCTCCAGCAGCCTGTAGTCGTCAGAACCACAGAACTCTTGGTCGCTCTGACACAATAGGAGAACTTCCAGTAGTTTCCATGCTGACACTCGTTATACTGTGGCTGTATGCCATCATGATGCCCACGTCACGCAATTTGCGGGCTTGTACAAGGAAATCCAGCAACGAGGAAATCCACATAATTTGAAATCACTAGAGACCGCTATTATCTCGCGCACCATACATTAATGTGATCTAGATTTGCTGTCATCACTTCTTAACACAATTTTGATCAGCAATACGTTACATTAATAGGAATTTTTGTACCCATTATCGTATATTTATGTCTTCTAGAAATTATTGTTTAAAAGCCTCATTTCTTAACTGCCTCATGTTAATCCATATATACTTTTGCAGAAATGGTTTCATTACAAGAAACCATCTTGTATGTAACGTACAAGAGGGATACAGGAGGTTGAAGGGATAGTCATATGCCTAAAATCGGGTCACTACATGCTAACTTTGAAAGAAGTATAAAGTGATACCGGAGGATATAAATAATCAAATAAATAAATAATATTAAAACAGAAAAATAATTGCAATTTAACAATTTCCGTACATTAAACCAAAGTATAATCAAGCTTGAGTTGAAAGATTGGTCCGAAAGAAAAGCTCATTGGCAAGTCATGTTAAGAAAAGTCATTTGTAACAGGTGAGTAGCGAACGTGTTGGCCATAAACGTTCCTTCAATGCAGTTAAGGGGTTAATTCAATACGTTTGAACAGCCACGTGAACAGATATTCTGTAAAAAAGAAAAGTAAATGAAATTCTTAGATTCGGAGAGGCTCCGCATTCTTGCAAGGTGAGAGATGCATACGTAGTTTTAGTATTGATCCGTGCAAGAAAGAACCTTCGTAGGTGCATTGATATGTGGGCGGAGCTTGCGTTAATAAAACAGCGTGTTCAAAGCGCCTAAGACCGCGCTCGTTTAACACTTACTTAGCGGTATCCGCGAGGGATTATGCCGGTAAGCGTTTTATCGACTCACAGCAAGTGATCCTTGCAATTTCTTTTAATAACGAAAAAGTTATTTGAAATCGTAAAATTGGTTCTGCAGAAGTTAGCAGCTATAATAATATAATTGTTATAGTTTCGAGTGCTACGTTCATAAACACTTTCATTTTTGTATGTTAAAATAATTGGCAGCTCGCTTCAATAACTGAAGTATTAGATCACATTAACCTTCTCAGTTAATTTAAAATGGCGTTATCCATTCAAACTAAGCCGACGTATACCCCAACAGAAAGATCTCATAGCCAGTCACCGTAGAAGCCGGCAGCACAATCAACAGATATTGGAAATGACGTCAAAAAGTGACACCACGAATTTGTTGTTGCAGCGGGAAATCGATGATCCTTGGGTCGTTGTCGCCTGTCGCAGTGTTCTTCTTCCTTGGCTTTTGGTGTTCGTCGGTTGTTGAGTATTCCATTCCTAACTATCTCTAATTATTAAATCTCAGGTTCTAGTGGGTGAGGCAAGTTACAAATACACTGCGAGTTTCCCTTAATCAATGAAGTTTATCTCACATTTTGAATAGTTATGGGCGGCTAGCTTTTCCCATTATTGTTATAATCCCACCACTTTAAGTTAGTCAGGGGCCTAGCTATATTCACACGCACCCACTCTTGTGCACCCACGTGCATCTGTAGCACTTCGTGTCGACGTGACTTCTTGATGAGTTAGATTTAGAATAAGAGCGGGCTCTGAGGCTTTGTCTGCCCTTATTTACGGGAGCCTAGTGATGCTCACCTCTGCGTTTAAAAATGTAACGACGCTTCCTATTGGCCTCAGGTCGCGTTACCCTGGCATGTATGAGAATGTATGGCTTCAGATCCGTGCGCTTGGGCGCCATCATGTAGCGTTGTACCGCTCGGTGACAGGTACGGTCTTTGATTTCTTGGAATTCTTGCAATTTTTGCTAGCTCGTCCGTGTCTTACAATCAGCTCTGTACAAATGTTAGATGTTGAATATTTTACATGTTAGTGACTTAAATTATTACTGTACAATTCTTATATGTATGGTTCCCCTTTCATATGTACAATTCCTCTATATATGTATAATATATTCCCTTTCATTGTCCACCTTATTGGAAAATTCAAACCAGTAGCAGTAGCAGAAATAGTTACGGCTACAAAAATGCGTACTTAACACCAAGAGTACGTTTTAACCAGATCTACATTTTTAGTGTTGTAAACCTTAATCAATTACAGTTTGCAGTTATAAAACATTATACAAGTTATTCACAATGAAGAGCTCTTGCACAAGCTATTCGCAATAAATCCAAATATACAATTTATTTGTTGCTTTAAACACCTTAAACATTTGGAATTTTAATATAATTAGAGCTATATTTTGTAAAATGAAAATAAACAAAGAAATTCCATGTAAATTGTAGTTGGGTGGAGGGATTTCCTTTAAAATGTTAGAGTCGCATTCTTGAAAGATGTGATAGAAACTTTAATGTTTATCCGAAATTTAATTTTTGAGATACTCTATTGATAGACACATTGACATAAACACAGGCAAAATCCCGACATAAATTTTTTGTGTGGAATACAATACTTGCTGTACCTACTCCAGGTAGAAGTTTCGCATGTGTGGTAAATTTCAATACTATATGTTTAAACACTTCAAGTCAGATTCCGCTTAATAGTGTCCTTCAAAAGGAAATACTATTGTGTTTTGTAACACATCATTTTAACCAGTCAAACACATTTGTGTAGCATTTGTAAAATTATAGTATTAGATTATATATCGAACAAACTAAAAGTCATCCAAGGAATTACTGAAAAATCAATCCAATTAATTTATTTCGTTGAAGAATAGAAACTTAAAATTACAAATTTTATTTTCCTTTAACCCAGAAAATGTAGTTTTATAATGTCCTTTTAGTTGCCGTAGCATATTGTTAGATACTCAAAATTGTATTACCATCAGTAGATTTATAAGTTTTTAATTCTACCATAAAAATTACCACAGCTGCGATTTACGCTTATGAAACCGGTTATTCATGCATACGTTACTGCTAAAATTAACTTATCTTTGATATTTTCGTATAATGCAGTGTGTATAACATAACATAATGTAATGCAATAAAAATCAAAATGTAGAACCCATTGAGGTATACATCTTATATCAACTTTTACGTAGCGTAAGCCTTTACGAAAATGCCTATACTGCCCGAAGTAAAATTACTTCGGGAAGTCTATCATTTTTCACATTACTACCTGAGAAAGAAAAACCGATATGCATTTAAGCAGGTTACTACCTAATTTGAAATCTTTAGAGGCAAATATTTTATAATTGACATAAGATGAGGTGCCGTTAGCCCATATTTATTACTTTCTCTACTACGTATAGTAAGTAGGGGAAGTATTGCATTCCACCCAAAAATTCGATACCGAGATTTCACCGGAAATACATGTTTTGAGACCTCCTGAATCCAAAAAAAGCATTTTTGGAAACATGTCCGTGTGTGTGTCTGTGTGTGTGTGTGTGTGTCTGTGTGTGTGTGTGTGTGTGTCTGTGTGTGTGTGTGTGTCTGTGAACAGCATAACTCAAAAACGAACAGTCGGATAAACACCAAACTTGGTATTTAGGTTCAGTATCTTCCAGAGATGCGACACGAAGGTTTTCAAGAAAATCCCCCCACCCCAGACTACCCTTTACATGGAACATTTTTCGAAAATTTTAATTTTCTCAAAAATGGCTCTAACGATTTTGATTAAAATATCATATGTTTAAGACAATGTCATGAGAAATGAAATGTATATCTCGAATTTTCTGGGAATGTCTCCAAAAGTATTCTTCATTGTGAACGACTTTTGCATAACTGGTAAACCATAAGAGATAGACAAAATTTTACTACACAAAAAATGTAGATCTCGTTAAAATACACAACTTATGTTATATACATTTCTTTTGTTGAGTGAACCGTTTTCGAGATATTGCTTGTTATTCCCTTAAATTTTCCAATACTTATACTTTTTCTCAAATTCGTTATTCATTTTTTATGTCCTGGACTTGCAAAGAGAATGGAATGCGACACATAGCAACCAGCGTTAAAATATTTGACCATCGCTTAAAAGCAACCATATTCCCCTTGCATCTACAAGAAAATTAGCAATAAGATTGACATCTCGATATCTCGATTAACATAAAGCATATGGAGAATAGGCGTTTGTAAAAATAGATTGTACAAGAGTAGAGAAAGTCATGTGAGTGTAACACATCAGATTTTTTTTTGTTTGCTACCTGCTTCTAAGTTTATTATGTCAGCTCAGAAGGCATTCATTAAGACCTTTCTTGTATGAACACTACACTGATATATTTTGGTCCCAGTAGATTTTTAATTGTAGCATTGTTGTGTGTAATAAATGTTGGATATTAAAACAGGAAAATGATAAACAACAGATAAAAAGGAAGAGACTTTATTAATAGTTGTTGATTTGTACTATAATCAACAGAATTCCTTTCTCCCCCATTTACCACTAATAGGTAGAAAAATCGTTGCAGTCCATAACCAAATTCATTATGGAACTTTCAATGGAAAAGTGCGTTTTGAGGTCGCCGTACAAGAAAGGCATCTTTAAAAAAGAGAAGTTCAAATGTGGGTGTGTGAAAATATTTTAACTTGATATTGAGTTCAACTTCCGAAAATGAAGTGAGTATTATTTATGGACGCTCTTTAACTACTATAGTTCTTAGCGTCTCATTCTATATTGGGCGTGAAAGACCGGAAATTTTGCTCAGAGGCCTCTTTATTAGGCTTGAGGTTCTTTTACGTGTTGTAAATCCACAACACGGCACCACCGGCTTTACTTCCCTTCCAAAGGAAGCTACGCTAAGAACTTTTACGTTCTCCATTTATTGCCCTCCATCTTCCAAGGATGCAACATGAAGATTTAAAAAAAAAATTCCCCACATCGGACTACTGTTTATAGTGAAAATTATGGGAATTTTTTTATTTTCTCATAAGAGCCTCTCAGCCCTCACATTCCATGTGGTCTAAAATGTATAGCTTGAATATTCTCTTAATATATTGTAAAGAACCCTTAATCTATGAGAATTTTATATAGCTACATATGAAACTATAGGACGTAAACCCAAACTTAAGTTTGGAATAAATGTAGAGGGTTTTAAAATCGCAATTTGTGGTATATTCAATTTTAGGATTAACCAATTGTGGGATATATATATCCTCTTGTTAGTAGGTCTCCTACTATTTGAAGCTATAGATATATGACGTATGATGTCTATTCTTTGGTTTTATAATAAGTCATGCATAGACTAATTAAATATTAAGCTCCAGAATTTTAAACATTTTCTTACAGCACTAGGGCTGTTTGCGCTTCTATGCAGCTACAACAAAGTACATATGGAAACCTAGCAACTTATTTTATTATATACTTAGACTGATATCATTTAAGTGTTAAAAATACTGCCTCAAAGAGGAGAAGTGGAAGAATATTTTATCATTAATTGCGACCGCTAACATATAAGTATTAGAAAATAAACTATATTCTTGATTTGAAATATTGATTTTAGATCGAATGAAGATGGGATTACGAATAGCAATATTATTGCAGGCTCTGGGTCAGGCTGATTTTGATTTTAAAGGTATTTATTTGAAAACTGACACACTTAATATCAGTAAATAAAGTAATAACTGTGCAAAAGCTCAACGCTCCAGCTCAAATAGTTTCTCAGACAACAAAATTAAATATCCTTAATGCAATCTACTGCAATACGTCTTTTTCAAATGTGTAAAACCAGTAGGGATATATGCTCGCTAAACACTGTAAAAGAGCATCCATCCATCACAAATCAGGTGCTTGCTTTGGGCAATTTCTGCTAAATGTATTTAACTAATTACGTGTGCTATATTGTCATTTGTTTTCTTTGCCTCAACCCATTGTGAGCGATAGGGCTAGGAACAATTTGCTGTTAAACAGCGCCGCATTATTGGGAGTGATGTAATTAGATTTTTAGTAAAAGCGAAATGAACAATACAGCTGGTTCCATTTATAATGACAGGCAAAATTAATTGCTAAACTGCTCATTAGAGAATGAGCTGTCCACGTTGAAAATGAGCCATCACCGGTACATTTCGATTTCCGCAATAAACACAGACGTCTAGATTATTTGCGGTAAATGATCATTTAAAAATTACAAACCACATGATATCTGCCAAAACAAAACGTAGGGTAAGCACCGTGGCTCCAGAATTAGCCCAATAAGTCAATTATTTTAATTACTGGTGGGTTCCCCTACTTTCTTCCTATAATTACAGGTTTCTGAATACCTGAATATGAGTATAAAACAGTAGCTTTTATAGGAATTAAATCGAGCACAGCTTTTACCATTTTACAGAAATTGTCTTCCTATTAAAATGAATGGAGGTGTTAACTCATGAATTAATAGGTTTTTGTTCCATAAATACCAATTTAATGAAAATATGCATGTGTTTTCTTCTATATACCTGAAATAATCTAGATTTTGTGTAGTCTAAAGTTAATAACATTTTCTTCATTAATTTTATAAATTATTTGCTTCCAGGATAAAGAATCCGACGACTTTCTCTACTAACTATACCTTATTTTCAAATATACTTTACAATATATATTGTACAGTATGTGTGTGCATTGTCGCGTCGGACACATTATTGCTGAGTATAATGATGTTGTTGAACTAATTATTTCGTTTGTAACTTTGAATTCTTGTCCGACGCGGCATACTTCCCTCCAAATCTTAGTTAAGGGAGATGAAGGTAGGTTGGGGAAGAGCCTCTTTGTCTGGTAGCGTGGGTCTGTGAGTAGCTTCAGTCTAGAGTAGGTCTTCTGAGTGTGTTGTTTGTATGTAGGAGCGCCTGTTGCCGTGTGTGTGCGTGGGGCATCTCCCCCAGTGTTTGTCTGTAACCTTTTGTGTACTATGTAGGGCACCTTATTAATTATAATAAACCAGAGTTAAATGTGAATTTATGTGTTTAATGTTCTAAATATCCCACGCCTGCTTTAGATTTGTAGAGCAACTGGTATCTCTCCCGCCTCAGGGTTACATCCCCTAATGTTTATGCTGGGGTAACTAAATTTAATATTTTAGCTGCAACCCTTTTGTCCTCACCCCGGTGTATAACAATATATATATATATATATATATATATATATATATATATATATAAGTTGAGACTGTACAATAGATCAAAACTAAGCGTTGTAGAAAAAAATGCCTTGAATAAAAGTTGCTTTATATTATGGGGGAAAGTAAATGTCAGTCATGTTTTATTTGGAGGAACACTGTGGTGGTCATTTTAACGTCAATTTAATTTTTGAAATGTGAACCTATCTTTTATTATGTTGTTTTCTCACTCATAAAAATCTAAACAACATTTGTATACGCATTTTGCAATTGTTCTTGCACCAACGTAAATGGCAACGAAAATTCTGAATGGCTGTATACAAAAAACGGAAGAAATGATTAGACTATCTATGGATGGTCATTTGAGGGTCAAGTTACGTTTCGTAATTGGGAACCAACATTGTATATTTGGTTTCCTTATTCCCCATCGCAAAATAAACAGCTCTTATAAACCAGTATCTCATGCTAAAACAACATACAAAATGCAGGTTGCCATTTAAAAAAAGCTATACAGGCTGGACCATTTAATTCTACATATGTATTTATATATACAAGGTTTAATTTTTGGTTTTTACTTCGATAACTTCTGGCACATTGTCTTTAGTATAGACTTTCTACGGTTACACTAAGTATACAGGGTGATAGGATGGCAGTCAAATTATTAAAGAGCATGTCACCCAATTTATGTTGTCCTTGATAAATAATCTTTAAATGATCTGATTTAAAACAAAAGGAAAAAGTATAATTTAGGAATTGTATCGTTTAAATCAATCCAAAATTCAAACTAACAGAAGGAATTATCTCGTAAATTGTAATCCTACAAAAAATTACCGAACACAAATTGTATATCTTAAGAAGTTGAACGTCTTATCTTTTGTAACATTATGTCTGTTTATTACAGTTTCCTGGTAGTATAAAGGTCTCCAGGGAGTGAAAAGAACTTCAGAGAACGTTCATAGAAACTTCAATGTATACATTTTAATTATTATTAAAATAACTCAAATATGAGCCACTTTAACGACATCATATTTTAAAAATAGTTTGTACATGTGCCTATGTTACCTTTTTGCTAAGGAATGACCGAGACCATTGTTATATTATTTTGCCTTAGGTTCTACTTAGAGAATGCTGCATATTATGATATCTTAATTACTTTCCCAATCGAACGCCAGATGATTCAGGCGGTAGCGTATGGAGTTCGAATTCAGGAGATACCCGGTTTGATTCCCGTGATATTGACCACCTGACCTTGGGTTTTTGTAGCTTTACCAGGTCGGTAGACGAATACCTATCCTTAATTTCATTTCCTCATATTTCAGGCTTACAGAATGAGGAGCGATGGACGGTAGTGTGCAGTGTATTAGCTTTAAGGAGAGATATGTTTCCTCCCTGGCATGGGACCTTCAGTCCGACCCTGTCCGTCCGGATGTGGTTGTCATCGAAGGGACTGCTGGGAGGTCCTCATTCTGGAAACGTTGCGTTTGTCATAGATCTGGCCATACTTCATAATCTCTTACCTCATTCCTTTCTCTAGTAGGTTTAGTAGGAAGCAATAGGCATATCCTTGGCCACAATGCTAAAATTCTGCGCATGTAATCCCTGTCTTATCCCAAATACTTTAGCCAGCAAAGGGGGAGTGAAGATTCTCGTACTCTCCTGCAGTTATATGAGGGAGAGTACTTGCGAATGAGTCAGTCAGTGTTGTCAATACGACATTAAAGGCTGGTTACGTGTGTTGTCGAGGGGTGTGATGAAAGTTGTGATATGCAGTGCGAGCGATTAGAGAAGACTTGTGTTCAATACTCCAGTTGGTGAAGATGGAAGAAAAACAGCTCCTGCTTGAGGCGTAATTCGTTTTACGACTACGCGCAAAGACAAATAAAGTGGCAATGAAGACTGAAAGAAGTCGCACTAGAAACGTACAGTGACAGTGAAATTAAACTTACTCACGCTAGAAAAGTGAAATGACTTTGAAAAATGCCTAGTCACATTCGGTAATGTATCTAGTAACAAAAGCTTGTATAGCACCTGTGTAATTTTACTTAAATATTTTATATTATGTGCAATTTGTTCCTTCAAATAGAATAATGCATTCTAATAATCCCACTTAATTCTGCAATTATTTCTCTAATGCCTTGTTTTTCAAAATGTGAATTCGTTTTCTTTATTCTCGATTTTATATATATATATATATATATATATATATATATATATTTAAGTTAGAAGTAGTTGCTTCTCCATTATTTAATTTCTACAAGTATTTTGTAATCTGAATTTATAGAATTGAAGCATATTTTACTAAATATTCATTTAAGTCCAACTTGAGAACTTTTCCTGAAGAACATTTGAACGTAAAGCATTTTGAGATTACATTCATTACAGTAAAAAATAAAACTCTGACTCAAAATGATCAGTAAACCTAATGTCATTATTTTTGTGTGGTTAAATTCAAATGAATGCATACCTAGCTACTGTTTTCTTTCGCATTCTTTGTGTAAATGGAAATGTTGGTTTATTTTTTCATTTAATGAAAGAATTTGTGTAAAACGCCCCCGCGACTCCGATATGGGTCGTAATCTGAGAGAAAACGGCTTTTTGTTCACGTTTTCTCCAGCGAAAGCGTGAGGTTTACTCTTTCTCGGCGTCATTAGCAAACACGAGGTTCATGAGGCCATAGCGAAATAACAGGAAGGGATTTAACGGCATAAGCGAACCGCGAATCTGCGCTGCATGCTGATGGTGTGCTTAAGAGGAAATGCTATCCTCACTTTTCGTTCTTGTAGTGAAATACGGCTCATGTTACAACTTCCAAACATGCAAGTAACGTACCAGGAAAACCAGGAAACATGTCGTGGTCAGTGCGTTAGGCAACCCGCATCCCAAACATTCGTGTCCTGCCTGCGGTTCCAACCTAACTTGCTTTCTTAAGTACTCACGTTGAACCGTCAATTTTCTAATTATTGCGAGCTTTTATGCTGTTGGTATTACTGTAAGAACCTGTATAAATATAAAATAAATATTTTATGTGTACGAACGTGCAAGAAGTCTTCTTCCCTTTGGCCCGCTTAAACCCTAATGCATATGGATCTTTTACTAAGTCGAACTTCAATTCCTTTTAAAATAATAACAATTACAACTATTGACTGAAGCCCAATCTTCCTAATTATCTGCGATCTTCAAGGTGTGAAAGAGAAAGCAGTGCGCGGAAAGCAAAATTAAGCTACAACCTTCATTTTACGCTTCGAAAGCTCCAGCACTTCTCTCCAAGGTAACAACGCCGGAAGTATTCTAATGTGGGTGCAAGGAGAAATGAAGCAATTAACACACGGAATTGGTTATGAATCTGTTTTAAAATTATTGAAAATAATGAAGAATTTGGCATAAACTTCGTTAAGAAGTAATTGCTTGTTATAAAACCGGAACATTGAAGAAAAGCAAAAAGATTTCGTGCAGAGGAAAACACCTAATGATCGTAGGTAATATTAAAATAAATGTGTTATTCGTGGAAACGAACAAGAACCTTGAATAGAGTGGATAATGGAGAGGTCTGAGTTGGTAGTGATGTACCCGCCTTTGATCGATCGATTGATTGATCTCCCTCCACTTCCCATATTTCATAGACCTTTTATGTAAAATCTCATTTATCTACAACTTCAATTAATGTGAATATAGACAGAGACTATAGCAGTTAAATGTATTAAATAAAAAAGTTTGATGTGCTATATTCAAATAAGACTCTCTACTCATTAGAATTATAGCATTCATTAAAAATGATTCCTTCATCCAAGTTATATTTTCACCGAGAAACTACATTCCAAGTTAAATTAAAAAATACTTGTTTGTTTAAGCATGCCAAAACAGTGCTAAAACGTTTATCAGAATCAGGGAGGAATAAATTATTTCACCGCCGCCACAGCAGCAATTTCTTGCAACGGGAAAGAAAAACAGAGGAATCGGAAATTTCATGTATTTATATTTAGCAAAATGTAAACATACAGCATATAATGTATCGGAAACGGCTAACGCTGCCTCAAACAGTTTTGGACACCAATATTATACTTTAATGTGGTCTACATTTGAGCAAGATTTTTTTATTTATTATCATTTCCTAGTTATGCAGACGTATAAAAAATTGCAACACAAATATAATGGATCTCATAGGCTATTCTAGAAATTTCAGGGCTTCCATTTTATTTCATTCTATTTTAAGCCAATATGCCAAAGGTTGGAATGGAATGGAGGGAATTTGCAAAAGTGTTCAAGTTGCAACACAGTAGAATACCCATTCAAGATTAATGTGTATGTCTACTGGCTGCTGGGGACTGTAAAACTTTGTTGATATTTATTTTCCGGTTTCTCCAAAATTCTTATACTAGCATTAAAAATAACGATGTACTTTTTTATCCTTCAATCTCAAAAGGAAGGAATTACTGTCTACGTAGAAGAACGAACATGTCATTTTGATATGTGTGCTTTTATTTGCTGTCCTGAAATACTCCAAACATTGGTGGTATTCGTTATGATTTTACACCTTTTTTTGCATGTATATGAACTTTCGTTATGCAATATATATATATATATATATATATGTATTCTGAGATTGCTTATAACGTTCATTGCTAAATGCAAATTTGTGAAACAATAAATTTATTACTTATATAAAGAAAAACAAGCATTCTATAATAAACTATCAATTCAAACTCAATATGTAGAAGTACTGCAAAAGATGTTTGCTCATTCAAGGTCAACCGCCCCAATGTAATTCTTTACCAATATAACATTCTGAACTCAAAATTTACAGTGAGAGATGGAGAGAGAGAGGAAGCAGAGGAGCGAGAGAGGCAGAGGGAGACTTCTGTTGTGTATTAAAGAAAAAAGAAAAAAAAGGCAAATCGTATACATCATGGAGAAATTGCAATATTCTAACATCTGAGTATGTTCGTTGAACGTATCAACATTTAATTCCATTTATTATATTATTTAGGCTATGTTTGGAAATGATGGAATCTAAATGTATCTATGGTTCGAAGAATACGATTATGCTGAGTCCTTCAATTGCTGTATTTCAGAACAAAATAGATTATGAAAACATAAAACGAAGGGAAAGAAGCAGCAGTAGTAGTAGTAGTAGTAGTAATAGTAGTAGTAGTAGTAGTAGTAGTAGTAGTAGTAGTAGTAGTAGTAGTAGTAGTAGTAGTAGTAGTAGTAGTAGTAGTAGTAAAAGAAGGAGGGAGAGGACTTATTTTGGTTGTCATCTGGCTAATTTGTTTAGATGTTAACTCAGTCAGATAAACGTAGTTTGCTCATTCTAAATGAAAAAAGGAAGAAAGAAAATCCTATCTCACATAACTAAAAAAAATATCCCATTTAAAAGAAGAATTATGCAGCGGTGTGTTTTGTTGAAATTCAGATAGCACGAATAGTGAAAGCTATTTATATACACAATTTCGGTCAACTTACGACCCTTTCTCTTTAGGGCACCCTGCACAAATATTTACACTGAAGCTATTTGTGCGAGCTGACCGTATATACGTAGAAAGAATAAGAAAAAGAACAAGAAGAATGACAGTCGAAGACACTACTCTTCGTATTTCAAAGGCCACCTGGGCAAAATTTCACTAGGGAAAATGATATGACATTTCCTAAGCCAACCCGTATAATATTTAACAACTTACACGCATGCTTCTGTTTCCTCAAGCAATCCTGATGAGGATAGACAGCTGCGCCTCAGGGAGTAGAGTAGTCAAAAGTGATCATGGTAAAAACTTAACAGTAGCCTGGCTCTGAAAAGGGAAATGGGATTGCTTTTCTCAAAGGAAATAATGCAAACGACAGATATAAATGGGCGTGCAAGATGAAATCAGTGATAGATGATAGCGACGTAGGGAACAATATGAGCCTGGTGTTATATCTTCTGCAATACGATAAGCCTGGTAATCTAATTAAAGTAGCACAAGAGTTTGGGTGTGAAATTAAAAGTGGTATTGATTTTCTCTGTCCATATGACTGCACCTAGATAAAAGCAAAAATAGTAAATATAACAGGGATTACATCCAACAAAACTCATAATCAACGAAATCACTGTTAGCTAATCGATAAAATTAAATTTTACATGGAAATTAGTTCTGAATACTTTCACATTTTCTGAACTAAACAACTAAAGAAGCTTAATAATGCATACCATATAGCTCTAATTTACGAAGAAGTTAATGTCAACTTTTTACTGGATTAGCAGTAATTGCTATCCCGTTCTATACAATGTAGTGTTTATTAACTGTTCTGTGCTTTTAAATCTTGTTTTATAACATTTTTGACAGCATACTGTAGACGTCAACACCTAGAGGACTGCTCCCTACCTTTCCTGAAAGGTAGAAGCTATTTAAAACTCTAAAGCATGTGAGGTATGTATGTAAAGAATTACTCGTGTGGAACCTTTATGAAAAGCGTTACGACCAGTTCTTACCAGAAACATCAGTGGCCTTTAAGACCTCACAACTTGTCTGTCTGAAATGTTTGTATCTATTGTTCTTGTTTGTGCATTTTGGAGTACAAAGGAATTATAAATAAAAATCTTATTATATTCACATGACTTTCTGTATTCACTCTACTAATAACTATTCTTACAATAGCTTCTTATTCTATATATTTCTTGTTAATCCTCATAAATGTTCAATTCATATCTAACATTTCGTGTTATGACTCAGTAGGTAAAGTGATAGTATATTTTTAAACTGCGTGTCACTATGCGATGTCTTTGACATTTCATATTCTTTGTATGATGCCCAGATATTTTCATTTGCTGGATGACGTTAAGATAAATTTAATACGAACCTATTGTGACGGCTCTATTTTATAAGATTGCGATAAATATACTTGTATGAGCCTAGGATGTCCAGAAAAAAATTTGTTGTAAAAGGAACAATGAAATTGGCGTTAGAAATTCTGGAAAATCATTTCTCGGATGCTTATATAAGTATGGGTATATCATGTGATTTTAAAACGAACGTTTTGCTGAATATTCGTGCAACGACCGACAGTGTTAGAATTATGCAAATAACGCTGACGTCGTTTATTTCAGTGCTAAGAGAAGCACAAGATCAGCATGCTCGACGGAGTTAAAGTTAGGGTTTTTTATTTTATTTATTTTTTTACGTACCTCTAACTGTCACGACCTAGCAACAGTTTGTGACGCCCGGCTGTTTAAATTATTCTGTGTTAGTTTTTAGCTTTGACGTATGCTATAGGCGCGACGAAAGATGGAAAGCCGGACCTATGACGCGAACCAGGTGATTGTTACAGCTGTCTGGAATAGCCCCTCATTCTATGTTAAGTAACATACTGTAGCATTGTTCATATAGAAATTAAGGTAAGTCGTGAAACCAGGGTTAAAAGTTAATAATAGTCACCCTTCACTACCTATTCCCTGCAGCTCCTCCGCCAAGCTTAACCCTCTCACATGAAAATCTGAGCTACATCCCTTCCTCGTGCCATCTGGCCTAGCGTCGTCACAATATTAGCTACAGAAAGGGTGACAAATTGGGGGTTGCATAAAAATTAGGAGCTGAAGTATATATCGAGGGTTACGATGCAGCAGCCAGCAGGTATAATTAATTTAATATTAATGTGACACTTAGGGTAGGCTTGCCGGAAAATAAACTGTAACAAAGTTAACAGATTTCTCTCCTCAGTACACATACAAGCTAACACTGATAGATATTGATTAGTGAAACTGGTGATGCTGACCCCGCTGGGCGAGGAATTTTGTGGCTTATTCCTATGATTCGGGACGGATTCGTTAAACTAATGTATTCAGTCCAACAAATCTTGAAATAGAAGTTGTGAACGATGTCATTTATAATGTTTTCTTCAAGTGAATTTTGATATAAACCAGTGTTGCTTTTCTTGTATATATGCTCTTTCTTTTGAGTTTTAAAGGCCTTGTTTAAGCAAATTCATTTATGTTCCTTTAGGGATTCAACTCATTTAAAACACAAAGATTAAGTTGCGTAATAATCATTGCATAAACTGCAGCAAAATCTCCTCGGTTGTAGTAAATTAAATTGAGTTTTTATTTATGGACGCCCTTTAACTGCTGTGGTCTTCAGCGTCCCATTCTATATTGGGCGTGAAAGACCGGTTACTCTGCTCAGAGGGCTCTTTATCAGGCTTAAGGTTCTTTTCCGTGCCGTAAATCTACGACATGGGACCATCAGCTTTACTTCCCTTCCGAAGGAAGCCATGCTAATGATTTTTAAGCCGATAAAATCCATCGCCATCCGCCGGGTTTGAACTCTGACCTCAGGAACTAGAGGCTAGTATGGCAATTGGATGCAATAATTATTCCATAATAGCCACCCTTAAGATTTTTTAGTTTGTGTAATATCTTAATTAGTTATGGCTTGGGCGCGTTTATCTCGTCCACTTTGAAACCCATTTACGCCTTTAGAAGGACAACGGCTGCATACTCAGTAGAAAAGAGGTTTAATATATTCAACTTTCTAGCGATTGAAGTCCAGTTCAAAAGAATAAGGCACTTTATCAACAGTTACAACTATTATATGGCCAATTTTAGACACTACCATCGAACTCTAAAGCCTCCTTTTGAGCAAACAACCTGTCATACGGATTAAGTGTTCAAGGCATTCAAACAGAAAATTGTCGATCTATTAAACTAAAAATTCGATAATTTACGACCAAGAAAATACACCATTGTAGAATACCAATGTTACAGAACGGATGCCTACAGCATGCTAGTTTGTTATGTTATTTGGTTAATAACCTTGACAGAGATCTAAAGCCATGATAATAGTCCAAAACACAAGCTAAATTACAGTGCGACACCCCAGTCATCTAGTGCGCAGCTAAAGAGGCATTTAAAACCCGCTTTACTTAAAGGTTCAAAATAGCTCAGTGGTGCCATGGCCATTCATTCAGTGTTCAGAAGGGGACCTAAGTGGTTTCAAACATCGCTTTTCGATCTCGTCTACTTTGGTTTACAGTGATAATCCTCTCCATGGAGTTGTTGGTACGAGTAAGATGCTCGCGCGTAGACTATCCTTCTTTCGGATCTAGGCCAAATTATTGCTCTAAGTTCTTATAGGATGTTGCATATGTACATGACATAATAACTGATGCTGATTAGGCAAGAAGACTTGCTACAAAGAAAATATTTCTTCTTTTTGTTGTGACAAAAAGGCGGTGTCCGTGGACAGCATTGTTACGGAAGCCTAGATGAGACTGATTCACCCTCGTAGTTTGGTAAGAAATATAATTTTGTTGTTAATTATAATATTTACAGAAATATACATAAATATTAATCCAAGAAATATTTCTCCAAAAATTATTTGTTTCTACTTATACTTGCTTCTGTGATATCAATTTGCACTCTAATCTTAATTATTTATTAATATTTTAAGTTAAACTAAACTAATATCCTTCAAAGTTGTAAATAAAGCAATTCATCTTTAAGTATTTCCGCATTATCATGATATCTTGCGAAACATGATTAGTTTAAAGTAAATACACTAAATATCTTGATTTACCTAATAGCGGAAATAGTCTTTGAAAAAAATTCAGGTAATAGTGGTCATAATATTACAATATTACGAAACAGCAAATCATAAGCAATGAATTGTTTGAAGAGGAGATGAGAGGTTACGGGAAGCGCTTTAAAGTTCTCTGCCTTATTAAAAAATGTCGTGGATTGCCAAATTACTAAGATAGTTGTTAAGTATAAACCTTATAATCCTTAAGTATAACCCGTTACAGACGGATAAATGCAGTAACTTGTCTGTGACGATCGTGTAAATCTGGATAAAACTGAAATACGAGCTGTGATGAAGTGCTTCGTTCTGAACGGTTTAACCACAGCAGAAATAAAAAAAAGAAAAGTTTAAATTCGACATTCAATAATGATCCCCTTATTTTTGACATTTAAAAGCTGGATTAATATACTTAAGCGTCATACATGCATTTAAGATAACTTGCGTGGAGGGCGTCCTAAATTCCTTAGACCTAGAAATTATGGCAAAATTTACAATTCCCCACTCAATGATCGCCGATTTAAGGTACGCATGTTTGCTGACGTTAAAAAGAGCTTGGTAGGCCATGTCCATTACATTTACACCAAATTGTATGATAAGCTTTCCGCTCAACAGATGCCTCCATTGTTGACAATGAACTAAAATGTCATAAGAATGAATATTTGTCAAGAGTGTTTAAACTTGGTTGGAAACAGATGAATATACACTAAAGAAAGCAAGAACTGTTCTACCTGTTGCTAAAGTCTAGGCTACAGATTTATAGGATTCTCATGGTATAGTGCTCACATACTACTTCTAGGGAATATTCACATAGTACAGGAGGTCTTACACTTGACTACTGGGCCAATTGAAAAATACTATATAGGCTCACCAGATCTTGCGAAAAATAAAGTTCTTTTTCATCACGATAATACACTTCACAACATTCTGGGGTTGTTGCTGAAAATCTGCAACACCTTCACTTCAAGAGCATCCATGTCCGCTATATTCGGTGGATTTGGCTCCCATCGATTATTTTTGTTCAACCAGAAGAAGTGGCGAGTTGGGAGAAGAACAGCAAATAAAGAGGTTTAAGTTGAGGCGGACTATTATTTTGCATAGCTGGACGAAACTTATTTTACTGAGAGCATTAAAACGTTGTGAGGTGATTGACTAAAATTGTTTATTTATGAGCTGACCATGTTTGCGGGACATTTTCTAAATGTTGTATTTTCATGGTCAACCCAAAACTTTTAGAAGGACCCTCGTATGCCGAAAACCTTATGTAAGCTTTTGCTATGTCGTAATTGAAGACCCTGCGGCCTACATGAATGGGCTATTCATTCTATCTTCAATATTTATCCGAGACAAAGTGTACCAGAAATTCTCACTTTAAAAGCCAAATGTCTCATTATAACTTTCTACTTTAAACCACAGAGTAAACAGTTATTTATATAGTTGAATAAATGGCAAGCGAGCTTTTGTTGTAAAATCATTAGCTTAGTTATAACTGAAACTTCTAGTTCACTTAATGTTTCTGTCTACATCTATAAGTTAGCACTATAATTAAGTTGGTACTACTAGCCTGGAGTGATCCATCACTGACTGTATTCCCCAAGAGAGTTTATCTTCAATTAGTGTTGGGCTGCGCAAGCACTAAGCTTGTCTCTATACACGACTCTCTATGAAATCGGTCGGTGGTGATAGCATTGTAATTTAACGTGAACATGTTTCGCTGCACCAAATATCTTTCTCCATCCCATGTTTTGGAGCGAAACATAATGCAGGATGATCGGAATCGACCACGAAAGAGCGGTAGATGTGGCATTATGTAAATTGATAATAGGAACCAGCCGGCTGTGAGCAATATTTACATGAAAATTGCGACTGGAGTAAGTGGTCAAATGGAGTGGAGAGGGATGTTGGAAAAAAGCTATTATTATAGTGGTAAAGAGTGGACATGCTGTATAAGCATTCACAGAACGTGGATATGACAGAGGTTTCCTGATTCAACCTAACACAGAACTAGTATTTGCGATAACAGCCTTTCTGCTCTTTTAACTACTTTGCTTTAAGTTACTGAAGCAAAACTAATTGTTTGTGTTGAGTGATTTATTAGTAATTTTTAATTATAATTCCTAATAACGAAATAAAATATGATGGTATCCATTAGAAAAACAAGCAGCATGTTTCAGAATGATAAATTTAGTGTAATATTCAAGGAGGGTGATAGGTTAATCTCTGAAGTTTTTGTCGAAATATAGGTTTATTGTTTTTTCCTTTCTCTTCTTCTTAACTGTACTAAGTAAAAGCATTATTGCATTCCAAGCAAAAACTAGATACAGGGATTTCACTTAAAATCCATAATTTTGAAAAAACAAAAGCATTTTTATAAAAAGGTCAGTGTGTGCGTGTGTGTATGTGTGCGTGTGTGTGTTTGTGTGTGTGTGTGTGTGTATCGCTAAAAAACCAAAACTCGGTTAAATACGAAACTTGGTATTCTGTCTGTTTACCCGTGTGTCTGTGGACAGCACAAATAAAAAACGAAAAGTACCTGTTTAATTTCAGCGTGCTCCAAGGATGCGACACGGTGATTTTCAAGAAAATCCTTCCAACCTAAACTGCCCTTTACATGTATATATTTTCGCTATTTTTTATTTTACTAAAAGTGGATTAATATACCATATTTTTAAGATA
This sequence comes from Deroplatys truncata, assembly GCA_030765065.1. Taxonomy (NCBI): domain Eukaryota; kingdom Metazoa; phylum Arthropoda; class Insecta; order Mantodea; family Mantidae; genus Deroplatys; species Deroplatys truncata. The sequence continues at coordinate 64,051,772 of CM060986.1, forward strand.
TTTTCATGAGAAATAAAATGTGCATCTTAAATTGTAAGACACAGAAAAGTTACTATACAAAATACTTAGATCTCGTTAAATCACACAACTTATGTCAAATAAATTTTCAGTTTACGGCGTTAACCATTTCCGAGTTATTCTTTATTATAGGCTTGAATAGCTAAAAACTTCCTAACCTTTGCAACTACAAAATCGCTGTTCCCCCCCTTTTTTGTCGTGGTTACGCAAAGAGAACGGAATTTCAAAGCCATCACATAAGCGAAGCGCTCTTAAAACATTTGATTGTTGCTTCAGCCTGCTTATTCCCGAAAGCTTATTATAGCTACAAGGAAATATGCAGCAAAACTATTTTTGAACTCGTGTATTCCGATTAACATGAAGTAGATAGAAGATTAAGCATTTGTAACAATAATTTGTTGAAGAGAGGGTAAAGAAGGTCTTGTGAATGTAACGCATAAGATATGTTACTTTTTTTAAAAAAACTGGAGATCATCTCTATTAATTTATTGTAGTAATTTTTTGTATGTTACAGCAATTTATAGCATATTCAGTTGGTTAAATGATCCATGAGCTGCGTATTTAAAGAGATGAGCTCTTATTTTGCTTCACCATACCATTTAATACGTTTAACTTTAATTCTGTACCTTTGTTGGAATAAATTACTTTTATAAGCATTATAATGATACAACCATCCATTCATTGAATTGCTCACAGGTTTTAAATACCGCAAAACTAATTTTGTAGTTAACTATTAAGCATAAAGTGTTATTGAGTGAAATGACCGTTAATTATAAACATATACATATATATTATCTTCCATAAAAACGATATAAAATGGTGATCTAAAATTCAGATAATACATAAAAGTGGATTAATTTAACGAGATTTAAAGCGACTAAACTGATGGGCAAGATGCACTCACTATGTTTCATCATTTCATATACGACCATGTCATTAAATGCAATTCGGTTTAAAGTTATAAATGCATATTTAATCAACCGGGTACTCATGAAGCCAGTTTGCAATTCAAATCACACTAGATTAAAAAGTGCGTAACGCATGAGGGTTTGTGAATCGTTCGCAAATGTTCAAGAGGGGGGGAAGAAACTTTCAGCAGTGAAATATCACAAATTGGTACCCCTTGGTAGATTATGAAGAACTAGGAAATATGATTGCAAATAAGAAGAAACATTCTAATATGACAGGTAGGTTAACTGAACCATTTATATAGAACTACCTTTTTATAATAAACGCAGCAACTGCAGCTTTTTTCTTGCTGTCAGATGTGTAGAAGGTATTCTTGGTGTTAGCTGTCTGATTAGAGTTTATTCAATATCTGCACGTCCCTACGATGATAGTTTGTTTACTGCTGTTTGTAGTCCTCTGGCGGAGCTCTGATTTACTTCGTTGGCAACCCTGAATGACTGCCTAGTGTTTACGTAACACATTCCCGTTGTTAGCAGTCTTGGTCATTTGCAGACTGTACCCGCTATTTATTCGGCAATCTGTCTATTACTTAGTGCAATTATAAATCTACTAAAGAAACTGACGAATAAAATAACACAAAAATAACACGATTAATTCCGTTGGATATCAACCTTAAACATAATTCCTCTAATCGCAGTTTCTTCATAATGCAACATAATTACAGAAGTTCACACACCCAAAGAACCAATTTTTAAGGAAAACTATGGGCGTAAACTCAATAAGGTATTATTCAACTTACCCTAAAAATACTGGAGCCAATATAGGCTAACCAACTTTCAAAGATATAGCCTTCTCCGTTACAATGCTTGCGTTGTTTAATTGAGGAACTAGTTCTTAATTATATGTAATTTCGACATATCCAGTTTATAATAATCAGCGTTTGCTTTTAACCCGAATAATTTCAATGCTTTAGCACACGTGTTTCTTAGTATATTGCTATATCATAGGCTTAAACTATATTCTTCCATAAAAAAAGAAATTTTATAACGGTAAAGAAAATATTGTAACAAATGACAACCCCAAATGCTACGAAACAACTTTATTTGTCGCTTAGATCCTCAGCGGAGCCCACTTCACCACTGCACTTGACGTCTCTCTCTCTCTCTCTCTCTCTCTCTCTCTCTCTCTCTATCTCTCTCTCTTTTACTGAACTCAACTGATGGGTAAGCAGCTTCCTCATGTACTCCCCGCAAACACAGCAAAATATTCTAGAAGGGGTAACTACTCGAAACCCGTCGAAATGAAGTTTTCAGAACTGCGGGAAGGCACATATAAAGAGTTTGTTGTTTGGGCCATTATTGTGCAATAATTTGTTCTAAAGAGCAGACCGAAGGCGCTATCAATCCAAGCGGCTAGTCAATGCTCTCACATTGGTGTGGTCCGCCGGCAGCTTCGCGCACATGGTCACAATATTTAGAGTACGAATGAATGTAAACCTATACACGCTATTTAAGCACATACCTTCGTGGCCGTATTACGGGGAATTGTTTGCCCTACACTGTGTTATTTCTATCGGTTCCTGGTCCTCCGCGTTCCCCCATTTCCATGTGCCGGCTAGTCAGTTTATGCGAAGTCTTTATACACAGGTCAAAAATTGTGAGACCACGTGTTTCACCGTTATAGTATATTATCACTGCCAATGCAAGCAAAAGATCGATACTTCAGCACATAGGATCTTCATGTATGCGTTCCATGTAACTTCTGCTGCAAAGAAGGGATTTATAGCAGATTTCCTGTTGTTCGTGCGTCTCATAGAGAAACGATCGTAATCTTGTGAATACGTTTAGGAAAACTCCATCTATTCTTGATAAGAAGCCGAAAGCAAATCGCCGAGGTAAAACACAATGATATCGGAGAAAAGTTAGAACAAAGTCCAGGAAATCCCTGAGGAAGCTTGCAAAGAATCGAGAATTCGCAAACCTCAGCTGTTGTTCAGGGGATGCAACCACGCCATAGTGTGAATAGAGTTAATTTCTGCTATTGTGTATGGGGTAATGATAATGATGTTGTTCTGTGCTCAATTTTTTAAAGACAAATCATGGTTTTTATTTACATAGTCATGAAGAATTACTGAGTGTTTATACACATTTTCTTAAAAAGATGCGACAGATGTGTGGCGAGACAAGGTCATCATTTCCAACATCTTATTTTAACAAGAAAGTGACTATTGTGGTTCTAATTTACATGAGAAATCTGTGCGCTTGACTTTAAGGAGCTATAATATGATTCCTCCGGCAAACTGCGTGCTTCCCGGTGACAAGAAATTCCCGTTAGTCCAGCAACGTATTCAAACAAAGACTCTGCAAATGTCATTTTAAGAATTTCCTATTATTCCGCGAAATTCCAGTCTTCAGTAACAGTGCTCTTCTTGGTTTTCTGTTTCAAATTGGAAATAATGGAAACAACGCTGTATTGCACCATTGAACCAAAATTTTCCTTCAGCTTTTAGAATATGTTTTCATTGCAATGCCCTATCAGGTTTTATTTTCTGCGCATTATCTCTCGAGTATCATCCTCAATTATAAGTAAAACATCTAAGTATGTTTTGGTGTGACTCCGAACATATATCTGCCCTAATACCCAAGTCCTGTAAATCGTCTTCAGTGTTTTTGAGACATTTAAATTTCAATAATTTACATTTTTAAAACCTTTTGGAGCATGCGGAGCATATGTACTTTCAAAATAACTAAAATGCTTGCAGTCTGCTTCAGTAAAACACCGTAACTAAGAATATTTTGAATTCTCGTTTCAAATACACAGGGATGGATTTGGCGTTTTAAATATAATTAAGAGATAATATTGTAATATAATTAGTATTGGAAACGTAACTGAAAGCATTATTTGTTAAATATGATGGAAACAAAATTACGCACAATTAACCACCACTACGTATATTTGGGCTCAACAGCTGAAATAGGAAGGCTACTTATACCTAAACTTTGAAGGAAGATATGATGACTAAAACGAAATAATCTATAAATTTAAAAATTAGAACATGCGCACTACTCCCTTTCGCCATGTCCACCTATCTGTTAGATGTAGCTTTCTAGACTTGCCCAGAGTCAATGTGAATTTAATTTTAGTCTCTACAGCGTAGGTGCAGCACTGCAGACAGTATTGATGTACATAAATATTCTTACTTTCTTGAAATGCAATAAGTTCCTAATTATTATATTCATTGTATTAAAAGTTATCTTGTATTAATTTCTGTAATAGTATTTCATAAAGTATCAGCTAAATTGTAACAATCATTCAATTTTCTTACACGTCATTTATTACCAGATATTTTAATACATAAAGATTCATCCACTATTGAGGCAGTATTTTTAACACTTGAATAATTTAAATTAAATTGTACAATATATAAATTAAATAACAGCCCGCCTTGAAGCAATATGTGATAATTCTAAAAACATGCATGTAACAGTCATTGCATATGCTTATATTACTGTAAATATGTTCAATAATGTTATGTGAATGCATTACGTAATTTAATAATGTAAGAGCTGTGATAATAATAAGTTTAAAGTTGCTAACAATGAGGTAACAATGAGGCAATAATGAGTTTGAGAGTTTAAATGCTACTAGTCATGATTAGGGTAGCAATAATGTAAATTTTGTGACAGTTTAAAAATAGTCAATCAACAGCCAGAAAAAAACTTTAGTAAAATGCACGTATTCTATTGGATTAGCCAATCAGAGACTTGAAATACAGAAGTTTACAGGTTTGGACCGTTGAAATATGTTCAGTTTCCTGCAGACCTTGGTAGTAACCGGATGGAAGATGTGTTCTCTAAAGAAATATTACGTATCCGTGTGAAACGAAAATTAAGTATACGCGTTAAAAAAGTGCAAGTATTACATTAAAGAATTTTACAGCTCTTGATATCAGTGTAGTGCTATATAATTTGTGTCAAGGATTAATAAAAAGTATTGAATTTAAACTTAAAATCTGTGTAAGCCAATATTATTGTCACACCACGCCCTGATTAAGAGAAACGTGTCTCTAAAACAATACTGACGCAGCCGAGGCAAACATAAACATAAATAGTTAAAGAAGCAGTTTAATAATAGTTCATATTTTATAAAACTTGGAGCGTAACAACAAAAATACATCATCTTCAAATCGGCTTTACATACGTAGCAGCATATTACGTAACAAACAACCTTCTTCAAAATTGACGTCCATATGTGGAGCAAAAAATAAACAACTCCAACGTAAATACAAATACTACTTCAAATTGACGCCCAAAGCGTGGTGCAAACTCCTTCAACTCCAAAAACACTTACAACAAAGAATTCCTTCTTCTCACTATTCAATTTACGCTAAATTATTACTCATTGTCAGCACATAGCCTTTGCATATTAATAAATTTATATTCGCATTGGGATTAGTTTAAAAAAATTCATTAATATTAGTATATTACCTATGTCTTCTATAGTGTAAATCCAGTTGTATTGCGGGAGTGATCTTTCATATTATCTCTAAGCTGCGAGCTGCATAAAAATAAATTACTAAGGATTGGTAATCCACCTGGTGTGTTTTCAAGTGTGTAGTAGGAAGATTTTGTTACTGTCATCTTATGGATAGTTAATATCATCAAATGACGTACTAGAGGCGTTCAATTGACAACTTCAATTTATTCTTGCCTTCTTAGTATTTTAACCTGCATTTAAATGACAGTCACCCTGGATAACGTGTTGGTAATAGAACAGGGTAGAGGATTGATATATGGAAACATCTCAGCAGAATTCTCCAGAAAAAGTGAAGAAAAGTGTAAACAATGCAGATAATCTCTGGTGAACTGTGGCAGTGTTTGGGCAATACTGGCATTACAGAAAAGCCTACAGTAAAAACAGCCTGCAAAAGGTAAAAGCCACAGAAAAACACGGAGGAGGGAAATTCCCGGAGGAGAATGATGGTAACATTACGATATAGTTTCACGTGCTGCCAAAAGCCATACTTCACCAATTGGTTCTACTTAAATATCACCTTAATGGGCTTAGAGGAAATGCATATGAGGACTTTATTGCGCCAAATTTAATACTTGGAAGCAGTTGTACAATGGTAGATGCCCCACATTCTTCAAACCTTATTCTGTGTGGTCTGGCGTCTGTGTGGTGCAATTTTATGCAGATCAAGGGGAACTTATGTTAAATAGAATTTACCGTATTACCTGGTTGTAAATTATTAATTATACACAAAGAATCAAAGGTAATTGAATTAGTATGCCCCTTGCACTTCTGTTTTCTAAAGCCAATTGACGCGCATTCTGTTTGACAGCGGATAAGAAATGGAAAATATTGTGGTGGGTTTTCTATAAATTGTATAAATTGTATGTTCTCATAATAATAATAATAATAATAATAATAATAATAATAATAATAATAATGGGTAAATTTTACACCGCTTGTATTTAAAAGTGTAAATATTGAAGGACTTTGTAGATTTAATACCACAGATATGATGAATGTATTGATAAGAGTGTTGTTCAAAACAGTTAGGATCTTTATATAATAAATACGGATATTACTTTCAAGCAAACGTCTCTAAGTTTGTCATAATGTTTTATTTTCAAACATGGTATCCAAATAAGCATTATTTTTGCCAGGAGTGTTCTACAGCTGTCTAACATCTTCTTTGTTTAAATTTACAACCTAGAAAACAGTTATTTTTATTTTTCTTATAATATGTATATAGTATAATAAAAATAACAAAATATTTATCATAAGATTTCCTCAGAAAAGTTTGTGTTGTATATCCACAACGAATCTACTTTCTGTGCAGGCAGAAGCCACATGCTCCAATCAAAGTATGAAAAAACCTAGAGCTCGACACGTGGAAAACTTTCCTTCTGGTGCCAGTATTCCGAAAGGCGAACAAAAAAGGCATACCCACGAATAGGGACAAAGAAAATTGGATCATAAATACGTGACAGAAAGGGATGAAACCGAAGCTTCTATTTTCCTGGATCTCAATATCCGTGTCGTGTAAGCTTACAGACTGGCATTCAAATAAGGGATAGAGAGCGTGGAACTTTGGCAAGGCTTGCATGTGTAATAATTAGGTGCTCAGTAACAGGCTTACCTACGCTTCTAGGAACACAAAACGTGTCACTGGCGCATCAGCTTATTTTACTGGAATTGATGATTTACCTGGTTCAATTAGTAACTGTTTAAAGAAGTTTCCTCACAAAACCGTTGCCCAATCCAATTTAATGTTTTTGGAGGAATAAATATTAAACATGATTCCGTTTTAGTTTTCCCACTACTTAACCATAGTAAGTAGAGTAAGTACTGCATTCTACCCAATAATTAGATACCGATGTTTTATCGGAAATACGAGTTTAGAGGCTACCTGAATTAAAAAAAATGTCTGTGTGTGCACGCGCTGTGTGCAGCATAATTAAAAAAAGAATAGTCGGTTAAATATAAAACTTGGTATTTAAGTTCGGAATCTTCCAAGGAAGCAACACGAAGATTTTCAAGAAAATCCCCATTCCAAAATACCCTGTATGCGGAATAATTTTCATTATTTTTTATTCTCCTAAAATACCTCTAAAGATTCTGATTAACTTACCACATGTTTAAGATATTTAGGTAGATGACAAAAGTATATTTTAAGTTATATGAGAATAGCTTATGGAGTCCTCTTCATTGTGAATAACTTTTGTATAATTGGAAAATCGTAAGAGCTACACGAAAACTGTAGAACTGGTTAAGGCGCACACTTAAATCAATAATTGTTTTATGGAGTTAACCATTTCCAAAATATTCCATTTATTGGTTTGAATTTTCAAATACTTATACGTTTCTCTAATGTCATGTTGTAGTTAGTTTTCTCTAGTGGTCATGCAGAGAGTATGTAATTTGAAAGCCATCACCTAGCGACATCTTTACTGTAAATATCGTACAATCAAACGTAAATGCGAAATTTAAGTTTATATGAGAGCGAGTAGAGAAAGTCATGTGAATGCACATAAGATTTTTTCTAACATACATTATGGTAATTGCAACATTCTGTCCTTGTGGTTTTTTCTTACTAAGAAGGTTAGCTTTAATTCTCTACTAGGTTGCTCTGATTCCCACTGCCATAAACAACATTTTAATTGAAACATGAATTAATGAGTATTTAGTTACAATTAAGAATACAAACATTAATCCTCAACACCCCCAATAGTCCAAATGAGACCATACACTTGAAATAAAAAATAAGCACGAAAGAAAAATAAACACTACAATAAAACACCACTGTTATATAAGATTAAGATACATTTTTCCAAATGCAGCAGCATAAAAAGCTCAAAACGCAACGCAAGAAAATCGTAACATTGTATTACCATCCAAAGTTTTCCCCTATTTTAATACCTACAGAACATTAAGAATAGTACAACACAACACAATAAGGGTACCGAATAATAACAGCAACACTCAATAGGTTGCGAGCCTTATTCAACCCTTTCTCATAATATTATCCTTCTGAGATCTGAGCTTGGCTGAGTATTGGCTTAAACATTTCTAACCTCTCCTCGTCTTCGCTGCCTGCCAGTAGCGCCCAACATGTCGAACTACCCCTATTTAATCCATTAGGAATTGCACTTAAGCTTAGCCGTCATTCTTCCGCTCCCTTATAGATTAAGACCCAAGGTATACAGCCAAGATTTCTCTTCCTGGTATATAGGTTAGATTCTCAGTATCGCTTCCATTAGCAATATTTATCATCTGTCATGCATACTACGCCTAATGACTTCAGTATATATATTATGCATTGCTCCGCAACCCAATCGGTTGTTAGCCCCCGATTGCACTTCCTGAAAAATATTTTCTCTGCATTGGGATGGAAATAATTCTCTGACAACTGTATGTTCTAATGAACGCTGCATTTTCTATTAGCTAACCTTTAGCTTATATATAACAATTTCCCAGTTAACACAGTTATATAAACCTCAACCAAAATTATGAACAATTAGTCTAATGACACAAATTTCAAGATGTACTTCTTATTCTTCATGAAAGTATTTTAATAGTAGTATTTATATATACAGTATGTATAGTATTATATCTATAGTATAATGCACTACAGTTAATATAATTAGATAGTTATAGTGTAGTATATACAGATCGGTCCCTCAGCGCTCTGACCGAGAATTGCGGCAATCTTGCGCCACTCGTCTGAATGAACTCAAGGCCACGGGCTCTTCCACTTATCGGACATGTGGCAACGGGCTTCAGTCAGCTGTTATTGCTTCTTGTGTATAGACGCGAGACGCGTGTGTACTTGTGTGCGATTGAATTATCGGATTATTACAACCCAGAAATGGTACTCAAGTGTTCCCTTGAACAAAGACTTTCTATACATGACACGTATGTGAAAACCGACTCATGTAGACAGGTGTGTAGGCAATTTCACGATAAATTTCCTGGCGTTCCAGTTCCGAGTAGAGAAACAGTTAGATATCTAGTGAAAATAAAGTGAAGAGAGCGGGATCATTTAATATTGTAAGTTGCAAAAAGAAACGAAAGGTTCTAATGGAAGAAAAACTTGATGAAATTGGCTAAGCATTTGAACGGTCTCCAAATAAATCTTTACGACGTGTAGCACAACAAGTCAGTGCTTCAAAAACCTCAGTACATAGGTCTACGAAACCGTTGAAATTAAAACCATACAGAGTGACTATTGTCCATAAATTACGACCGCGTGATGATGAAGCCTGCGTAAAGTTCTGTAACTGATGTTACAAAATATTGCTTGCGGTACTGTTGACCCACATCTAATAATTTCTTCAGATGAGGCATGGTTTCATTTGACCGACCATGTTGCTTCACAAAACAATAAGTATTGGTGTACTGAAAGTCCACATTTAATTCACGAGGTTCCTTTACATGATGAAAGAATTGGTGTACGGTGTGCTGTAACAGCAGAACGTATAATAGGCCCCATATTTTACAACGATACCGTAAATTCCAATAGGTACCGCAGAAATATTCGCGCGCCATTTTTTGCAATGTTGACAGATAATGAGAGGGAATATGACTATTTTCAACAAGATTCTGCCACAGCTCATAGTGCGGAGGCTTCCTGGGAAGACATCAAGAATGTTTTTGATCACAGAATAATCTCTAAAGGTTTATGGCCGGCTCGATCGTCGGATCCTACTGTGTGTGACTTTTATCTGTAGGAAACTCTCAAAAGTAGAATCTATAGGAATAATCCTCGCAACATAGACGATCTTAAAAGCAATATAAGAACAGAAATTAGGGAAGTTACGCAACAAGAACTAATGCGTGTGAATGGTAATTTCATCAGAAGGTGCCAAGAATATTTATCTACCAAAGGACACCACTTTCAACACTGACTGTGAAAAAGGCTAGTACTGATAAAATAAAAAGTAACTATGTTTGTTCAATAGGTAATCAATATATCGTAATAATCATCGTAATATCAGTAATAATATGGTATCCGCATCAGTAATGTGAATAATAAACAGATATGCTGAATATAGCGCGCGGAACACGCATCGCGACTACGGGCCAGAGAGCTGAGGGACCTCTTTGTAGTATATAATTATAGTATAAATTAATATAGTATATATGTATATACTATTATATTAGTAGTATGATAGTAGTATGTATGGTATTTAATATATGTATATATATATTTAATATATTATACTAATTTAATTAAAACATTGGGGCTGTATTATAAAAAATACAACATATCGAAAAGTGTATTTTGGGGGTAATGCACTCAGTCTTTGTGATACCTGTGTATAAACTAAGAAAATTTTAACACTCAATCAGCGGAATCTGTCTGGCCGATAGCGCTTAAGAACACACCACTGAACTCTGTGCATGACGTCAAGTGCAGACATAGCCAGGGGATGTAGAATGATTCTGCAGGCATTGGCCCTCATAAGCCAACATTATTGTGCTTGCTTAACTTAATCAGTTTGAAAGTTTCCGAGAGATTAAAAGAAAGTTATGTTACATGCACTTTAGTTTTTCTAACCTATATATTTTATTAGTGATTATACAAATATTCTTATGAAATCTTATTTTTGATCTACTTCATTGGAATATATGTAAGCTATATTACACGTTTCGTTATAGATACAAAGTGAATTCGACAGTTAACATTTTAAGAGCTGGCCGTTATGTGCTGGGCTTAAAATTCCATGCAACAGCGACAAACAACTGAATATCGATAGATCTTTAAGATAATGATAAGGTATTGAACATTTTATACCATTAATAACTCGAAAATGGTTTATGCACAAAAAGTGTATTTGAAATAAACTACTGTTTTAAATTGACCCACATTTCTATTGCAGTGCGAAAAGGTGCGTCGCTCAACCTTTGCAAGTTATACAAGTATTTACAAATTTCCTTCCCAATGAAGAAGACTTCATAGGCTATTTCCAGAGAATTAAAGATATAGATGTTATTGTGTATATATATATATATATTTAATATATGGCATTTTAATCAAAATCGTTTGAGTTATTTTTGAGAAAACCGAAAATTAAAACGTCTTCCATGTAAAAGGTGGTTTGAGGTTGGGGGACTTTCTTGAAAATTTGTGTGTTATATCTTCGGAAGATACTGAAGTTAATACCAGTTTGGTATTTATCCGAGTTATCGTTTTTGAGTTATGGTGTTCTCGCGCGCGCACACGCACACACGCGCACGCGCACACGCACACGCTCGCGCATGCACACGCACGGACCTTGCTCCAATTTTTTTTCCGGAACCTCAAAACATGTATCTTGGATGAAATCTCGATATATATTTGCATATGGAATGTAATACCTACTCTTCCTATTATGTACGTGTTAGAAAAAGTAAAACTACGCGTAGATGATTAAAGTAATTAGCTCAATACTCTTTCTTCACAAATATGTTAGTTCTATTTCTGTTTGTGGAATAATTAGTTTAACAAAATTTCGACAACTGAACAATTTTAAAATGATCCATTTAAGGTACCGAAATTACAATTGCAGCGTGCGTAATACAGTAGCAGCAGCAGCAGCAGCAGCAGCAGCAGCAGCAAAGAACTTGGTATAATATCCGTTCTGTGAATAATGCTTCTAAAAACCCTTGTGCGTGATTAAATTTTATTTTCACTTTCACAATTTTCAAGACTTTACAAGAAAAGTTGTCAATTACGTTACAATATTTGGCAAGGTTGTACAACACTTGACCTGGCAAGACAGCGCAATGTGTATTTATGCGCTGTATTTTTGCCAAATGGAACCCCTTCAGAACACTTATCTCGTGCAAATTAATTTACCATTACCGCCACAGCATAACTATTTGCAATGAAATACTGCTGTTTACGTAACTACATTACATTTTCACGTATTACAGCCCATGAAATCAGAATACGATTAAGGAATACGATGGAAATACACGATTTAATAGGTGAACTACATATAACAATGCATAATGCACCATTCTGTACTGGTCAATTGGGTCAATTTCTTATCTGGAAATTTCTTCATATGCCCTTTTCTTCATCTTATTATGCCAATCATGGAGCGCAAATGTTCAAACATGGCCAGCTATTGTATAACCTAATCAGCTCGCATATGAAACTCCTGGGCCAGGTTGCCATTTTTGTTTACTTTTCGTTATCAGCCATGTTGCAGATTTCGTGACGCACTAAAAATATTCGCATTTCATTGACCAAAGCCAGCAAATCATTGTCAAACTTTTGAGCGTTTCAAGCATGTCGTTATTTGATTTCAGGACATTTAATGACTTTAATAGTATTGGGAGCAATTTGAAAAGAAAAATTGCGAAGCTGTGACAATTCTTGGAAAGTCTTGTAAAGCATTGCACTTGACAAACAGCTTGTTCGCTACAACGAACCTAATAGTACTGTTTTCAAAATATATATATATATATATATATATATATATATATATATATATATATATTAAAATATTCACCAGTCCATTTTTATCATAGCAGAAAAATCAAAGCCACAATGATTTATACTATCCGTATAGCTTACATAAGGTATAGTAAGTAACTATTGAATTCGATATCCGGTCTGATCACAGAAGATATTTGGGTCTTCTGAACCGCATATAATGAATTTATTTTCACAAAATACTTTTACATGCGTGAACTGCATATATACATTTTAAAACTCAAAATCAGGATAAGCACTAAATTTCAAGGTTTTATGTACACATTTTTTGGATGCTACTTGAATTGACCCAAGCAACACTTCACATTTATACATATTCTCAAAACCCTCCAACAACTTAAGGAACTTTATTGATTTTATGATTACGGCATCTTATGTTTGAGATACTGGTCTGAAAATAAACTGTATATCTTACATTTCTGAAAATAGACCGAAATACTTCGTCGTAAATTTTATATAACCGAGGATCGTATAAGAAACGTAATAATATATTAGAATAAAATATGTAGAGCACCTTAAAGTATATAATTTAAGATAAATTAAAGATAAAAGATATTGTTGATCCCGATTATCATGATCAAAATGACACTGACCTGTGGTAAGATGTTTTGAAATTGCCACGTGACTGGCTCAATTATGCTCAATTATATGCTTACAAGTGCCATAAGAATTATTTATGAAACATGTGTTCTTATTTTTCAGTAATCAGTTGCCTTAATAGCGTTTTTTCGTGACATCACTATTTCTGAATTAGGTTTTTAAAAGCTTTTCTGGTTCTGTTTGCTGTGGTATGCTCGCTTTGTGAAGAGTTTGAGAAAGTTTGATTCTTCTTTTTTCGTATGAACTCAACACTAGAAAATTTTACTAGTGACATAAAGAAGAACGTGCTCTTTATCTAGCTTGCAACGAAGTCCCATTAATGTTCGAAACTAATTTTTGGATTATCGTAATCATTTTCATGTAACAGAAGAATCACATTTTGTGTGAGTAGTATAATACGTAAGGGTTAACATGAATGTGTACATAAACTCATGTTATTAAGCACCTACACTTGAAGCTCTCTGAAAGTGAAATGTCTGGGCAACGTTTTATGATACTAATTCTGAAACAACACACTCCCAGCGCCCATGCACCCATGAAGAGGTTACAGTAACACGGTCCACAGAGAACTGGACATGCTGATGTGGTACGGAAGGCTGGTTACTATGCAGTCGCCCATGCCGGCAAAGATTCCCGCAGAGGATTTCAAATGACCACATAATGCACTAGTTGCAAGTGACAGGTGCACAACACAGGACTTCTCATGCAGAAAGACATTGTCCCATCAACCGTGAAGCGACTAGAGAGCGATTAATAGATTACGGATTAAAAGTCTTCATATCAGTTTCAAGGGATCCATCAGCCATGTCTCTGTTCATACTAAATGCTTCGTTACTCAAAAGCCCAAGTTTTATTTTCTTGTAGCAAATGGAAAACTGGACCCTTATAATTCCAGGGATATACAGCCTTCAAGTCGATTAGGCCGATAATACTTTGCCACTAACTGCGTGCTGGAAACAAACATATACGAAAATAGATATTATCTTGAATACTCCAATTCCAAAAAGAATTGTCGACTGACATGAAGCGCTAAGAATACCCAGTTACACGTAGAACGTTGCATTGAGTTTTCTCTTCTAGGATCTTCATTTCACTGAGTAGTGAGACATGAGTTTGCTTATACGATTCGGCAGGTGAACACGGAAGTGCACATACTTCAGCGTATAACGCACTAGGTCAGAAATTCTGCAACCTGAATACTCAACATATTTCCTTATTTAGTATTTTCTGGTGAGGGTACATCCAAATTAATAAGTCTATAAATTAACTAGTCAATATTATGACAAATAAGGAATGAATCTATAAAACGTCATGAAAAAAATCTGATGTGTTACATTCACATGACTTTCTCCACCATTTATCGCTTATTAGTGGGTATACAAACTTGTTACTAAAACTTGTTTTCCTACCTACTTCATTTTACTCGTAATCCAGTAAACCTTTCCAAAAATAGCTACATTGCACATTTCGTTATAGATACAAAGAGAACAGCGATAGTCAAATGTTCAAGAACTGGAGCTATATGCCGAACTTAAAATTCCATACTGTTTCCATTTCATTGCTAGAAGCAATTAAAAATTGACAACACTTTACAAGAATGGCTACTTATTGAAAATTCAAATCATAAATAAGAAATGTCTCGGAAATGGATGATGCTACAAAAAAGTTATTTGAAAAGAATTGTGTGTTTTAAAGAGATCTCCATTACTTTTTAGTGCGTTTTCGTCTATCGCTTAACATTTACCAATTAAAAAAAGATTGGAATAACACTCCTTCGGAATGAAGAAGACTCAAAAGCTATTCCCAGGAAATCCAAGATATAAATTTTATTTTACATTTAAATACCAATAACATATGGTATTTGAATCAAAACCGTTAGACATTTTTTAGAAAACGAAAAATTTCGAAAAATGTTCCATGGTGTTGTTGTTGATCCCACTTTTCGGTTTTTAATTATGTTATTCACACACACACACACACACACACACACGGAGGACGTTTTTATAAAAATTATTTTTTGTTTTGTATTAAAATGCCCTCAAAACACGTATTTTCGACGAAAGCTCGATATCCATTTTTTGGGTGGAATGCAATACCTACTCTTCCTACTTGGTATGTATTAAAGAAAGTAAAACAACAAAATGAGACCTAAAATGAAAGTAAACAAAAAACAGAATGTCGGAATAAGGGTTACAGGCCCGGGAAGCAATGGTACCCGTCGCTCATCGAAGAAGGCTTGTACATTCCTCACAATATGTTGCCGGGCATTGTCCTGTTGAAATGTGTTCTGTGGTGATGCCCGAATCAGGGGGAGTACCTCAGGCTCTACAACCACCGTTAGGTACCGGTTGCTGTTCAAAGTGCCCTCAATTCGTAGGAGGCGAGTTCAGTTGTTGTAACCAATGGTGCCCCAAACCATCATACCTGGTGTTTGTCCGCTATACCGCTCAACAATGCAGCTCTCCAGGTTGCGCTCACCACGGTACAACGGAACATGTACGCAGCCATCACTGTAGGACACGTAGAAGCGGGACTCGTCCGGAAAGACTGCATTTTGCCACTCAGCACCCCAGTGACGGTGTTCACGTGACCATTACAGTCGGAGGATCTTGTGCTTTCTGGACAATGGAAGCCGACGTAATGGTACGCAAGCAACCAGTCCAACCTGCAGCAGACGGCGACGAACCGTTGATGCAGAGAAGTTTACACCTGTTGCAGTGCTCCAGCGTCGATCCACACTGTGGATGAAACCGTACGGTCAGTTAAGACCATGCGGACAAGATGACGGTCATCCCGTGCTGTGGTCATGTTCCGTGGTCTATCAACCACTCTTCGCTGCGTACGACTCTCAACTATCCACTGCTTCCACACACGCATCACTGTCGTAGCAGCATGCCCTGTACGAGCCGAAATGTTACGGTATACAAACCCGCCTCCCGGAGACCGATCATTCTGCCCCGTTCGAACTCACTCACATGCCGATATGGATCCCTTTGACGTCGACGAGGCATACTGGCACATATATTATTATTTCCACCTTGTTAGACAGCTCTCCACTCACTACACCGGGCGCAACACTGACCTAGTCTGACCGACACGAGAGGGCTCTGCTCGGCCTACGTGTATCCCATCTCTCTGAAAACCTAATCACTTATTGCTTGCACATTCTTCCGCACTTCCACCAAGTTTGGAGTTATTCGGGAAATTCTTTCTTGGTGTTGCAATTTTCACAATATTATATATTATCCTATACGAGATGGAATATTAAACATAACATTTTGTGTTTTCATTAGTGCCACTGTGTGGTTGCAATCACGCATCTCATTATAATCATTTATATTAATTTATATCTAGTTATCTGATTTAAATAATTGTGGGGCCATATTAAACCATATCAGAATACACGACGCTGAAGCGGCATTCAAATACTTAATAAGCGAGTAGCTATATGCTGGCTTGGAAATTTCATTGTTTGCACATCTAACAAGTAGCAATTAATAGCTCGTAAATGGTTAAAGCCACTTTAAATTTCACAAATTGTGTCTGTTAACTAGATCCACGTGTTCTGTTTAGTGTGTTATGTTTTCTTATGCATGTTTTCTTAAATGGATTAAGAGTTATACAAAATCTACTTACAATTAAGGACTTCACTGTATATTTGAAAAATAAATTATAAATTTTGTTAGCCATATATCATAGTAATAAATGTTGTTAGAGAAACTTTCGAAAAAATTTAAACCTAACAAACGTTTCATTTATTTAAGTATTAGCTTGGTGTGGGTATTTTTTTAGAAATATTCCGGCACTTCTCTCGTTCAAGATTTGTTTCCAACAGTTATTTGCTTTACTTTCAGTAAAGACCTTATCGGAATTCTTTTTTCAAACATTCTTCGTAAATAGTCCATCCATTTTATCTACGTATTCCAGCTTCTTTATAGCAGTGGCTTTTTTCCTGGTTATTACATTCTCTAACACACGTGCATAGGAGACAGAGAAAGTATTGCAAAAATTTCATATGAAATTTCACTGAAAATACATGTTTTAAGGAACCCTGAATATATATAAACAAAGCATTTTAGAAAGGTTCGCTTGTGTGTGTGTGTCTGTGAACAGCATAATTCAAAACCGAAGCTAGGATAAATGCCAAACTTGGTATTTAAATTCAGTACCTTTCAAAAATGTGACGCAAAGATTTTCAAGAAAATCCGGCTACGCCAAACTACGTTTTATATGGAAATGCTTTTAAAATTTTTTATTTTCTAAAAATGGCTTTAATGATTTTTATTAAAATACGATATATTAAACATATTTACATGACAAATATAATGTGTATTTAGAACGTTCTGGGAATAGCCTATGAAGTTCTCTTTATTCGGAAGGAATTCTATATATACTTGTATAACTGGTGAAGTTAAGTATTAGATGAAAACTTATCACATAAAAAGGTAGATCTCTTTAGAACAATTTATTTAAAATCTTTTTTGTGGCATGAGTCATTTCGGAGATATCTGCTGTTAATAGTTGGATTCGTTCAATACTTAGCCATTCTTTTAAAGCGACGCCGATTCTCAGTTCTTTCTCGCATGTCATGGAAAAGGCGTGGAATTTTAAAGTCAGCATAAATGGTCCAATTCTAAATCATTTGACTGTCACTATTCCGTTTACATCTATAAAGAAATGTGTATTGCAGGTATTTCCGGAAGGATTTATCTCCATTAAAATGAAGTAAATAGTTAAATAAGCTTACGCAAGAATAATTTGTATATACATTAATAGACGGATTAGACGGATCAGACAGACAGACAGACAGAGAGACCAACCGACCGACCGACCGATGGAGAAATTGTTTATTGTTAGAAACATTTACACATGTGTAGCAACGTCAAATGTTAAACATTACAAAATTAAAACTTATAACATTCCTGGAACTTAAGGAATTTTTATTCAAATTCATTAAAATATGTGTTTTAAATGTATTATGTAAGTTTCTTAATTTTATCATGTAAACTGCTGAATAGATTAATAGATACTACTTCAAAGTTATTTTGCAATTTATTATATTTTCATTTACTAATAAAATACTGCTGCTACTTCTTGTGGGATAATTATGGATATTTTCACACAAATTATAATCTTGTAGATTTCTCTTAAAACACAATAGAGAAATTATATATATATATATATATATATATATATATATAAGGAAGAGTGAGAATTTAAAGTTCAATAATAAAATGTGGTTTATAATGTGTTTTGGGGGGGACCTCAGATAAAATTCATATTGCTTTCTTTTGTAAAATACGAGAAAGCTTGTTTGCATAGGTATGGTTGTTCCAAAGTAAGATATAATTTAAAAGAGGGTATATTATCGCGGACACAGCTTGGTGGACAAATAATTGTTTAATAATCGGAGTAGTAACTGAAATTATCTATAATTCTTTTAGTCGCTTATTTAAGCAAGTATGATTTCTTTTAAAGTTTGAATTTGCATTTGCCTGAGTTAACTTTGTACCACGTCCTCTTCCAGGATGAAACGTTTCCTGTGTTTCATGTGCACATGCTTTGATATCTTGTGACTATGTGGATGTCATTTAACCTTTGCAGTAATTGGCTGTTATAATTATAAACTAATTGTGTAACTCACCTTATATGGAAAAGATGACGTGTTAATCTGTGGATGGCAAAATCTATTTAAATGGCTAATACATTACAGCTTTGATATTTTATTAATTGTTTGGCTCAGTACACGTAAATTGAATGTTCCTTTACTTAGTTTCCCTGAAATGTAATCTATGTGAGACTTCCACCCTAATTTCGGTTGAAGATGAATGCCTAGAAATTTGACTGTTGTAGGAATAGAGTTAGAAAAACTGAGATCCACAGTCTTATCTTTATTAAGGAATAGAGGGTAGAGAAAGTAATGTGAATGTATCACATTAGATTGTTTCTTTGATACACTCCACTTATTTGTGCGTGACTGCTGAAATAGAGCGTTTACATAGCTAACATCCAATGCAGACCGAAACACTCATTTGCGGTTTTGTGTCCCTAAAACCCATTTTTCTCTGCCCAATCAGTCTCAGGGAGAAGTCCCTAACGCGCATCACTCACCTACTTAGTTTTTGTTACCCTCGGTATATGGAGGGACTGAACAGCTTATAGTTACTGTAATTTTTCCCCTAGGGTACACAGGAACGTAATGTGTAAAGTGCTATGTGATGCGAGAAAAGAACAGATATTTGAAAATATTTTCAAACGTGAATCAATTCAGTGGCATTGCATCGGTGTGGATCAGCGTGGGTTGTTGTGCCAAGAATATCTCTGTGACCAGCTGTGAAATATTCGCATCATTTCCCGCATTTCATAGAAAGGGATTGTGTTTATATGAGTTTCCACATAGCACAGACTGGGTCAAATGATGAGAGATTATTTCACAGCAATCAGCTATGTTGAAACTGTTTTACTTGTTTACTTCATTTCACCTACGCACTCCCTCATTAGTGATTC
The DNA here is from genome assembly GCA_030765065.1 of Deroplatys truncata. NCBI lineage: Eukaryota > Metazoa > Arthropoda > Insecta > Mantodea > Mantidae > Deroplatys > Deroplatys truncata. Next base: position 64,071,801 of record CM060986.1, read on the forward strand.
ACAGAGCAATCATGGTATAGAATTACAAGAGCTTTCTATTTTTAGAGTTATATGATCTAGTGTTTTCTGCTCCATATAATATTGAACAACGGACAAAGTATGTCTTAATTAAGAGAGAGATAAGGTTTTAAAAAGCAATTTAAATTGAAATACAATTGAAATACAATTTTTAATTGCACGCTTTACTGCTTATGTTCTGAACTAGTACAGTAGGAGGATGTTTATAGATCTTGAACTCGCGAAGACTGTATTTCCAATTAATATTTCAGCAAATTATGGATTTTACTTAGAAGACTAAGTGTGAATTTCCCTAATATGGAAATTAAAAGTTTCAAATCTTCAGAACGAATAACCTCTTAAAAGTTTATGTCGATGTGTTCACATGAGGGACTTTGTTGCTACATAAAAATGAGTAATTTTACCTTCTTAGAGAGATACGAAAATTATTAGACTCAAAGCAGGATTTGTTATTTACTATCTAAGGTTATGTCTCCATGTTGCTTTAAAGTAATAAATGCTTACAGAATTTTACATTAGTAAGAATTAGATAACTCTAAATTAAAAGTGGAATAAAGCTAGAATCAATTTCTTATCTTCTACTTATGTACAAATGGATTTTTTAAAATAAAATGTAGGCATATTCAATCCCATATTGCCAAAAAATAGATATTGGATGGAAATTTTCAGTCATTCTTTCCCTCAGTATTATCAATAAATTAAATACTAGATATTTGTTCTTTGATGTGTATCTTTTGCTCTGTGTAGATATTTGAGGCAGTAGGTTGTAAAAATGAAATTTCACCAAGAAATATTACTAACGTAATGTTATTGGAGGAAACCAAATATCCACAGTGAAAAATAGCTGACAGGTAACCGCGTAAGGTGTAGACTTTTAGATCTTTCTAATTATTTTCAAACTCATAACCTACAATCATTTCTATCACAAAAGTGTGCTTGAGCCTAATAATTTTTATAGTGTGTATATGCATCTATTCTCTATATAATTTAACTACATTCTTCTATTTATACTGAAATTTGAATCCTTTAAAATGCCTTAGCTTAAATACTCCTTGAAGATTAAGCAATGCATCTTCATCATTTGGAGAACAGTTAATTTCATATTTATTTACAGCGCGTACAGATTCTACTCGAGTTTAATTCAATAGTTACAAAATGAATTTAAGTTCAGGAGATTCATATTACAAATACAGCTATATTTAACATTTAAAAATCGACTTTTTATATAAATGATTTGCTTTTCTCTTAAGCTTCAACCATCTTAAGATTAAGAAAGTTGCGTATCATAAACCGTTCATTTAATAAGACCTACAGTTTATTCTGTATCAACGTTTACATTATAAAGCATTTAATTAATTTTGTTGGACTAAATCTTGAATATATAGTGGAGAAAGGAGGCAGGCAGACAAGCTTGCCAAAATTACTAAAGAAGAACCTCTGAATGTTGCTTGTTGCGCTCACGTTCAAGCCTTCAGCGGGGATATACTGAGCAAGAATTAAATGTTTGGAAAAAATTAATTCTTGATCGCCTTATGGAACTTAAGAACTGTGTTTCATTCACAATTGTTAAACTGCTGACTTAATTTTTGCCAGAATCCATGACCCGAGTCAAAAGAACACGCGTTGTTTTTTGGTGAGCAAATGAGATTTAGTACTAAATTTGTAGACTAAATTCCAGTTCCATTAAGCAGGTTCTCCGATTGAATTACCTATATTATTTTACAAAACTACTTCTTTCTGCATGCCAATGCTGCATGCAAGAATAATTGTTTCATATTTATTTAAAACTGACAAAGAATATAACACATTAAGAATAACCATTATATGCACATGTTTTCAATAAAGATCCTGGTCAAAATTTATTAACAAGTTAATGGTTGTTTGAGAAATTCAAACTTAATAACCAACCGTTTCCAATAGATGAAATAATGAAATGAGATCAGCTATAGTGAAGAACAATAAGAAATGTATTTTACCTATAAGGAAGATATTGTACCGTCTCTTAAATCAATTTATTAAGTTAATGGAATTTGCACACAAGCTATAGGTGTAATGGTTATTAGTCTAAAAAAAATTAAGGAAAGCAAATGAAATTGTTTCAACTTTGAGATATCTTTGACGGATATATGAATTGATACGAGATAGAAGATTATTATAGTACATAATAATATTATTAGTATAATTGTTTAATCGTCTGCATTTTTTACTTCCCACAGAGATAGGTTACAAATATAAATAATAAACTATACACTCTATACTATATTACAAAGCGTATTAGTGTGAGGTGTGTGAATGTTTGTGTCTGTGTTATAGTACATGTATGTGTATGTATCCGCATGTGTATTATGTATTTACGAGATGAACATATGTGTATTTGTATTGTGTGTGTGTGTGTGTGTGTGTGTGCGCTGCGGGATTACAGTGGATACACATTTATAATGTTTCAAAATTGACAATTTCAGGTCGCTTCATTTGAAATTTTAATACAATAAGAGTTTAGTACACAATATGTAACTTAACTTCTGCGTATTTCTATATTAGTTCCAGAGACATCATTTTTTTTTTATTTTCACTCTTTTGAAAAATTCTTCCATACGATGCAATTATTTTTTTTAAAAATTAGTATTTGTGGTTAAAATCTTTACTAGTAGATATATAAATAAATTGTAGAGATGAGTTTTTAATTATCCTATTCTCGTAGTGTCGGAAGAAAATAAATATTATATAAATGGGAATTTAAACTTTTGCATAACATTTCACACAATTATTGTTTAATAACATCACAACTAAGCATCACAACAAAAGTTCATCTCATTTTTATACAGTTAATAACAAGAAGGTAGATTTACACGAAAAACTACGTCGTGTGGAAAGTTTTGAAAATGAGAATATGCCAAGAAATTAAATGAAATGAAATGAAATGAAATGAAAAAAGACAGTTTAAAATTTAAACACTGTTCCCTACTTAATATTTTTTAAAAAACATTTAGTGCATTTAAGGCCATCCTTTGGGTTTCTCTGCAGCTAATTTAGTGCTTTAAGATTCTTAGGCCACTCTTGAATGCTTTATTCACTTTTATATAGGCAAAACTTATCGTTTTATTTACTATAATTTTATAGGAAGTTAGGCTTACAGGCAGACATTTAAGTAACTATAACATGGTTTAAGAGATCGTACAACTGTAAAAGCTACATCGAACTAAAGTAGAAGATTTGTAAAATATATTTTTTTCCTTTCTTCACTGATGGGTATACACATGTCAAAATTATGAAGTAGGTAAGTAATATTAACTTTGATATTTAAGCCCATTCGCTTCCAATCATACGACACAAAGGTGTTCAGGAATACCCCCTATTCCATAGCATGCTTTACATGGAAAATTGTACTATTCTTTTATTTTCAAAACGTCTCTAATTATTTTGATTAAATTTCCATATTTTGAGAGAGTAGTATGACTAACAATCTATACATATTAAATATTATGACCTTTATTATCACAAACTTTGTATAATTAAGTATAGTTACTAAACCATAAGAGGTAAAACTTACCTCCCAAAAAATGAAGACATTTTTAAAGCACAAAATATATTTCACACACTTTTTTGTGGCATATCCCATTTCTGAGGTGGGATGTTGTTGATTTCAACTGAAAATACTGTGTCATTTTCTGGAGTGCTGTAACTATTCTGTTATTTATTGTGATGCCATAGATAATTATATTACTTGATGTGCACAGCGATCCGCTTTTAAAGATCGACCAAAGGGATTAAAGATTTAGTCTCCGGTATCCCCTTTGTACACAACTATCTAAACCGCAGTGTAATGTAGCTATTTTTCCAAATGTTTTTATTGTTTGATTGACGTAGACAGAAAAACAAAGCTTTTTAAAAATATTTAATAGAATCGCTATGAAAATAAAACGGCAGTTGCCAGTGAAAAATACGTACATCCATTTTAATACCGACCACGGCCCGAAATGCATGTTTTACTGAAGTGATAAACCATTTGAACAACTCTTTAAACCGAATATGCAACTTTTGCAGCATTTGGAATATTGCCATGGGCAGATCACGAAGTTAAGGAATACAACATTCGTCAATATTTCATTCAAACGTCTGAATATCAGAAAATGTTTTGTTTGTTATTACCCACAAAAGTGTTTTAGAGAATTTGGTTTGTAAGGGAGAAATTGCTTAAATTATTGTGAACTATTATCATACGGTGACATCAAGCACAATTAATGAGGAGTGTCGATGAATACTGGATTTTGGAGCAAAACTTCGAGAAAAAAATAATTTTGTATTAAATTTTCAAGGAGAACACACCCAAATACAGCAAAATGAGGATGTAATGGTGATTTTGCTCCTCTACTGCAACTCCAAATGCACATACGTGGGTGTGTGCAAACAGGAAGTGAAGTTTTAAAACTGAATTTTCGCGTAATGTTGTTATTTTTAGATTTAGATTTTTAATAATGTACTGCACGAGTCATTTTTAAAAAATTGAAAGTGTTATATACTTAACAGAATAATGTTTAATTATACACAGAATTTAATGCTTGATTGTAAATAATTGTTTCCCAAAAACTAGATGAGAAATTTAAGGATTTCTTCAACTAGTACATTCATAAAATACTCAAACTCAACTTACTAATACAATTTTTTAGAAGAACGGTTTTATAGAGAACTATGACAAATATTTTAGGTAAATTGACTGAATTTTTTAAAATTAGAAATTACATTTACGATTACGCTTAAATTGTCACGAGAAATTTAAGTGTTCGCGCGTGAAATTGCTGGTAAGTCAGATAGTAATTTCTATATTCAACAGATGCCGATATGTCTATTCTGAAATCGAAGTTTCTTTGCGTTGTCCCGTACAGCAGACAGCTGAAAGTTGATCGCTAGTTCCACAAGTTTCAGTTTTGTAAAGGTAAACAAAGAAAGTTACTGAAAATAAACTAATGAAACAGGCAAGGCAAGACAGACGTGCTACGAAAATTAGCAACAGACCACAAAACACAACAGGTTACTGGATGGCTAATAACTTGTATCTGTTTGGGAGATCACGAAATTCTCCCGCACCCTCTTGGCAAGTCTTGAGCTGTTAATTTCCATCTGGGACGATTACTGGCAGGTAATTGTGAATGCAGGCGACAACGATAATGAATTAACCTCTAGAGAAGGAAATTTCCGGCGCCAAGCACGCTCGCTAGCTATGACCTTGTTTACTGTTGCGCCAGCCGCTTCATTGTTATGCAAGTCTCTTGATGAAGTGCCACAACTGCCGTGGACTGTAAAGTAATTAGCAGCGTAGCATAGGAAAGTAATTTTCTCTCACTTGGCAAGGGGTGGCATTGCTGCGGTGAACGAAGGTGGGTATCGTGACGTAGGAGTCTGTCGCATCACCCCTAATAGCATGCTAATAACATCCTAGTACGGAAGCTGTTAAAGACAAGTCTATTTTCAACCTTTCTGTCCTCTACTTGAAGGCAACCTTAGTGTTTCAAAAGCTGCTTTTCAAGGAGCAAACATTTGATCTTGTACGTAACTTCTGTCGGACCTCAGTTTTTCGATAAAGACCTAGTTTAGAGGTGTATACTTTTCGATCCACTCGTGTTTGCTTAGGCAACATACACGAGATTTTGTCCTGGCGTGAGGGAGCCAGTAAGTAATAGCCAGTAATAGCCTGGTAAGTTTTCTAGAAGGTTTCAAGCTGAACGAAGACAGCCAATGAGATTTTAAGAAACAATATGTTCAAATGTTTAAGTTTAGGAAAGTTGGTTTTAGCGTCCCCAACAGCAAAGCCAGTTGCGTATAAAGTGCGGCAATGTGAAGAACATAGGTGTAAGCCCTCCGAGGCAGGCGTTATTATTTACCTCTCATAATGTAGTGGGAACGTTTAAATGATATAAATTTAAAAGTTCAAGTTATGAGAAGGGAAACAAAGTATAGTTTAGGAACGTGTGATAAATACTACCATTATTACTAGAGCATTTATAAAATACTTGATTGCTAAGCGACGGTTCTACAGCTCCAACTAATTAAAGTAACTGTATAGCTTATTACTAAAGCAGAAAATGCGTGTGCCATTAAAGCATTGTGTTCTTCATTGAATTAATCTTATGTTAGTGTTGCTACTACTTACCTTCCTTCCCGTACCAGACCGTGCAAAGTTACACATGCTCTACCAAAAACCCAAACAGCAGCCGTGGCAAAAAGTATAATAACATCATAAAAATTTAATAGTAACAACCAAAACACAAGATAACCATCAGAAATAATTCGTATATTAATATATCTAACATGTGTACATACTGCGAGTTATGCTCTCACACCACGAGTATCCCGCACCCTTCACGTTATGTAGTGCGATCAGGACCTACCCGTTGCTGTGGTATGCCTACAGAACCTGGAATATTTTCGAATGAATGCATCGAATAAAATAATACTTACTTTGGAGATACATTAGGAGTTAGTGAAGCGAAAATATCCTATTATATTTTCATCCTAGCTTAATATACGGCATAATATTTAGTGGAAGCTCTTTAGTAATGAGAATGATTTCTTTCTTAATACATTATTGCATTAGAAAATAAAGCTTTTAAATAATTGTCCATAATTTTACTATGTTTAACCTTTTACATTTCACCTAATTCCCAGATTACGAGGGTCATCCAATAAGTAAGTTAGCCTATTTTATGAAAAAAAAAACATTACACACAATTGATCTTGTTGAATTAGTTTTGTGTTTATATTGTAAAATCCTTCTGTTACTTTTCTACATAGTTAACATATTTTTCTAAGCATTTTTGGGGACGTGACACAAGTATCTCCAAGTTTTTTACCAGGTCGTTTCCTGTGTTCGCAACCAGCTCTTCACTGATTTGACTTCATCATCGGTGTTAAGAGTGCTTACCTTTGATTTGGAGGAACACTTGGGGCAAGCTCCGGTGAATACGAATGATACGAGAAAACTTCAAATTTGAATTCTGACCCAGGTGGAGCTCAGAAGATTCAACTGGGAAGTTTTCTCGCATCCTCCATATTCACCAGATCTTTTCCCAAGTGATTTTCACATGTTCCCCTGACTCAAATGTCATCTTGCAGGTAAGCACTTTAACACCGTGACGAAGATGAATCAGAAGTGAACCACAAGTCGGAACCTGTGCTCGTAACAAGCTGTTCACGGGAACCCAAGACAGACCAATCTGGCCGATTTTATCGCGGCTAACCTTGATCGCTTGGATAGTTTGATACGCGAATTTTCCTATTATCCTATTCATCCTGCGTTTCATTTACTCCTTCACTTCTATACCAGTTATTGGTCTGATCACCAATCCTGTTCTGCTATGATCCAATGTTCAATGTTTGCTTACTCTTCGACAAGGTACTGGCCCAATGCATTGGCTTGCAAGTCCTTGGGAGTGTACGTCATCCTAAAACGAGCGTCATCTGAAGGAGTGACTTGAGTGAAAATGCATAACTACTTAAAATTTGCGGCAGAAGTGTTCAAATCATGGAAAAATTCAAAGAACCTATAGCGAAATGGATAATGAAGCAATTTCGTTTAACATAAGTTCTAATCTTATTAACATCTTTCTCAACTAAAGTTTAAACCACTCTTTTAGGATTTCCTGCGAAGTGAGCTAATACTCGGTTTAATGAAGTTAAAGGCTAATTAGAAAGAAATGAAAGATGTGCATTTTTCTTATCATTCTACTGTTGCAAGCATTTCGTATTGTGGCGTATTATTAATTTTTGTCATTACCAGACGCACTGCTGTGCTGTATTGGTGCTACCAGACGTAGCATTATTGGGTCTCCTTGGTTATACTCCGCTTGACGGACTTTCATTTTGGCGCGGACCACGTCAAAGGGAAAGATCTGTTTGAAATTTTCTGGTGACGTCAGCCCTGCCTGACACGGTTGGTGGGGGCAAGAGTGGCCGTTGTAACAAGTCGTGTGTGGCCGGTCTTCGGTCTCTGCCGTCTCCCTTCATCCTGTTTCCTTTGTTAACTATGTAGAGAAGCCAAACGTTTTTGTGAATAAATCCCAGGTAATGTCGGTTATGTAGTCTTTCAATGAAATATAAAACCCACACCTTCCCTTTAAATTTTACACACCAAAGTCCTGGACTTTTAGCTGCCAGCGAGTTGTGCCCTCCCATGTACGTGTTGGGATGACCTAAATCAATCATTTTCTGGTAACTTTTTTCGGCCATCATCCAAAAATGTAACAATATTTTATGGAATGTAGTTTAGGCGATTGTTTCGAACTAAATGCTGCATAATAGTGTTAATAAAGTGACACATTTGGGTAAGGGGAATTCCTTGAATGCATCTGTCCTGTATCTTTAGAGCAGACTGACTTAAACATGAAATGTTATATTTATAGCGCAACTAGTAAACGCAAAAGGTTTATTATTTTTAATTTTAGGCACCTCAGATTTCATTTGCGAAGTCACAATACTACCCCAGGTGCCCAACTGAAAGATCGAAAAAAATCTAACGTAATTTTGTTTCAAGCCATGACCATTGTAGTTAGTGGAATTTCTAGGTAATTATAGACTCTAGTGGATTATCCTGGAAAGAGAACCTGATGAAATTGCAAATTGGTTTAACCGCAAGCGGGCAGGCGTAGGATGGAGTTAACTGCAATCGAATAGATTAAACACTATTCATCCTGCCACATGCAGGTGCATCATGACAATTTTGGCCTATTAGTGTTCTTTTGTTTTAGTTTTATCAATTAAAGATAGTTGTGGCAAACTGCACCGGATTTAAAGTGTTACAATGAGTAGAAACAATTAATTACTCGAAAAAGCGAACAAGACAGATAGAGTTATTCAGTTATACGCTTCTCGTATATACACGTTAAATGTTCACGCACCGAACTTTGTCGAATAGAACAATTATACGTTTTCTCATTAATACCTTGCATTTTTCTTGTCTCAATGTACGACATACACGGTGGAACATTTAACTTGAGACAATATCTCCAAAACTACGCGTTGTAGAAACAAATGTCCTGAATAAAATTTGCTTGATATTATGGGGGAAAGTAAATGCCATTAGTCGGGTTTTATTTGGAGGACGTTGTGATGGTCAATTAAATTGACCCTTGTAGGTTCCCATTTAAACAAATTAAATTGACCCTAACGTTCTCCAAACCAAACATTGGTATTTACTTTCCTCCATAATATCACGTAACTTTTATTCAAGGCATTTATTTCTAAAACGCTTAATTTTGGAGATATTACAGTCTCAACTTAAATGGTGCACACTGTATATTGATTTACTTATTAATTTATACGTTATACTTACGCTATATTAAGATGCGTTAGATAAGTTTTCTGTATACTGTATCCCGGTTGTCGCAGCACCTTTGCATGTTGGGCAAGACATCAGTAGTTTCGGAACGCATTATAGCTGCGCATGTTAACAATACTGTCAGTCAATGTCATTCTCCCCCGGTAGTATCTGATAATATTAGTAATGGCCAGTGATGTCCAACCTTAAGGGAAACAGGGGAAGCCGGAATTATCCCCTCTCATTGTTCTCGGAAGTATGACGTGTTCAGGTGGTCACGTGTTGTCTAAAACCAAACGTTTGCTTACTTTGTAACATGCCACTGTGACCTGCCGTCAGTGAGTGGGTGAAGGGGAAATGCTTCATAACACAAACGAAAGAGGTGGGGTAAGGCGGCTGTGTACATCATTAGCTCATAAGAGACAAGATTGGGCTTCACTGGTAATGACGGTGATGGAGAAGTGGGCCTAAATAATGAAAGTTCCAATGTACATGAGTCAATTTATGCATTGAAATTACACAACGTCGCAAATCCTGAATTTTGACAGCATTTCTGTTATTCTTGTATATAATCAATTAGTGTATAGTATGTGAAAAAATCAAGAATAAAAAAAATTGAGGATTATTGTAAACCAGTGTAACACTCTAGTACTCTGATATTTTTAGTTTCTGTTTGGATAGACATTGCACTAAATACTATATTATGTTTATTAGTTGTTTGTTTGTTTTCATTTATTATTTCGTACATTAAATAATACATAATTTTTGAGTAATAATAATCTTATACTCGTACTGTTCTCATTAATGCTCGTCCCCTCTAATTTTAGTAAAGGTAAATATATCCCATTATTAATATGCAGAATTTAACATAAAGACTATGATCATATATGTAAATATACGATAGAAAGTAAAATAGTAGAGAATATATTAAAACGTAAATAAATAGGAAAGGGGAACAGATACACCTAGTGGGAATATTGTAAATATCATGTAATATATGTTACGTTTCTCCCAAGGACTGGCTCACCATGAGAATTTTTCTACGAGCTACCCCACCTAGAGTAGGAGGCTATTGACCTAAAGGGATGTAAGGCTATCTTATCTTAGTGAATATTTGTAAAAAATAGCAAGTTGGACTTCTGCAGACAGCGAAATAGGCCGCACGACAGGGTTAGGCAAAAGTTGACCTAGAAACACGGGGAACTGGAAAAAGTGACAGCGTGTGCGAGGGAGAGGACCGATGAGATAGAGAGACAGATATACATAAGAATTCTCAAATGTGTCCTTTGAAACGCGAATGAGAAAAATGAACGATTGAATTCTCATAGAAAACTATATGAAGCACCAATAAGAATACAGATTACAATACTGGCGCAAAAATACGTGTCGTGGGATTTACATATAAAGGCGAAACTTTTTGCAAGCAACTCATAATGCTTTTTTTAATTCCAGAGGCTGAATCCAAGACAATCTATATGAAGAAAGGTGGGGAGATAGCGCGTGACTACAATGATTTTTGCTTCCCAATAACATTATTACAAGTAGTAGGGAGACGGGATAATAATTATGAATACAGAGAAAATGTTTGAAAAGTGTAATTAAGGGAAATAGCTTGGATTGCCACTTCCATACTTTTCCTATCTGAATTAAATCTAGTAACAAGCAAACACAAGGTTGTCTAGTTCCCGAGGTCGCGGGTTCAAACCCAGCGGAGGGCGATGGATTTTTTCGGGCGTAAAAATCCTTAGCATGGCTTCCTTCGGAAGGGACGTAAAGCCGGTGGTCCCATGTCTTAGATTTACGGCACGTAAAAGAACCTCAAGCCTGATAAAGAGGCCTCTGAGCAAAATTACCGGTCTTTCACGCCCAATATAGAATGTGACGCTAAGAACCATAACAGTTAAAGATCGTCCATAAATAAAACTCAATTTAATTTAATTTAACTCTCACTCTTGAGAAAAGTGTCCATAGGAAATAGGCTTTAGCTTACAGTATCTTCAAGTGTACATTTCATTAATTCTTACACCTCACAGTCTTTACAACTCCTTCGTCGTTCGCAGTTCTCAATATAATTAATAATTACATAATAACCACAACCACAAAGTAAAGGAGCAAGCTAGAGAGGAAGGGCTGTCTGAAAAGAAGAGGTGTTAACTGTCATTTGTTCACCGTTGACCGTTGCAGTTTTGTCGAATCACTGGTAGTGGTGATAAGAGCAGCTGTTCTCCCACTGTTTGTAATAAATTATTGTGGCGGACACGATACTTTTTCTATCATTTTCCCAACGTCACTTTGTTCAAGGTGTACTGCTACATCACTAATGTGATCTAATTAAGTTTCACTGTCACTTCACTAATGTAATTTAGTTCCGTTCTGAATGTCAATTCACTGTGATCTAATTTAATTCTACAAGTGATTTATAGTAGTCCATGCTTCTTCCTTGTGCTGTGCTAATGGTTAAGTAAAAGTGTCCTGAAGAAAGAAGGAGCGGAATTTTAAAACCAACCAGTTTTCCCACTATAACTCAACTACTCTCTAAATTCAGGGGCATATAATGGCGCATATCATTCGCGGAATTAGTTAATAACCAGAAAGCTTGGGGCGCAATAACAGCTATTTGTTGTTATCAGTCAAAACCAAAGGTGGATTTCTATGAAGTGTGTCAAACTCTAGCTTTGGAAGTCACCAATACTTATAAACCAATACTTCATTGTACGATTTACAAATATGAATGTGAATGAACGAATGAATGGATGATACAGAATTAAGAAATATTTGAGGTAGTAACATTTTAACGACTTTGCAGAGAGAAAATTTAACAACAATAAAAAAGAAATGAGAAAGTAGCCCCCACGATGAAATTACATTAATAAAATTGCATAACAACATAGTTTTTTGTATCTCCAATAATAATACGCAGGAAACTTGAAAACCAAGTGACTTCTTTTGCAATAAAAGAGGTACAGGTTCTTCATTTCATATTTCATAGTCTCACTAACTATTTGCAATTAATTTAAGTAAGAAACAACATAATTAATCGATTTATTTTTTTAATTATAAGATTAACCTATGCAAACGCTATTTATATTTTGGGTTTGACTCCTTCATTGCCAGATATACTCACTTTTAAATTTCAACTGGTATCCCTATATTCTGATATTTAAATGTTTAAATATTAGCCAATATCTATGCATTTCATTCATTAGTGTTTGTTATACACTGTATTTATTATCACTGCCTAGCAAATTATCTGTTTTGAGCACCTTCCTAGATTTAATTCATTAAGCTTACTAAAGTAAATAATATTCAAAATCTTCTTTCTTGCTGGCTATAAAATAACTAAATGAAATGAAATACAGTGAATGCAGTCTTCCTACACCTTCTAGTTATTTAACTACTGAAAAGCTTATGAAACGTCAGTTGGCATAATGGATTAGAAGGTCTGTGGTAGAAATGCTTATTTTGCCATTTCATATTGTAATAAATATGTAATTAGCTCGGAAACTTCACTACAGAAAAGAAATCTGTATTTTTGTTAAGTGAATCCTGGAGAATTGTAAGAAATACATACTGGACTGATGTACTGAACATGATGTACTGAACTTCATCGCATTACAGTCAACTTGGAGTACAGCTTCAGAATTGCAATTCCGTAACAGAAACACTCCCTAAGCTGGGATATACCGGAAAAATTAAATTAATATGGTTTCGCAGAGGCGATCGAGGATTGATTTTGAAATTCAGAATATGCGTAAAACCTATAACTTACTATTTCTGAACCTTCCGATATTTTCTGAAGAGCTTCTCGACCAATTGGTAGAATTCGTTTTCTCTTTTTTAGGTTTTTGAATATGAGTAATCGCATATTCCTATTAAACTTATCATGTAGACGTAATTTCAATATTGTATATTGACGCTTTTCTTTGAAAAGACTAGGTTCCAATTGCAAGGTAACTTTCAACCTTGGAAAATAAGGATGACCTGTACTTTGAAGGACATATTCAATTTTTAAATGGCTTACTGTCCAAATACCAAATTGCACTAAATGCTTCACGGTAATTATAGCTTTATTCACGAAGTCTTAATCGAAAAGTATAATCATAGTCCAGGTTTTCAGACAACCATGGAAAACAAACGAATGAATTGAATTAAGAATGAAATACTATTTAACATTTGAGCATTGCAATATAGGTATGGCATTTGAAATGTCTTCTTACATGCAGATCTTCTTTAAGGATTTAAGTTGCCCTTTTGTAAACACTAAATTACATCCCCGAGATTTAAATGGATATACGTGGGTGTATGCAAATTACCGCGTGAAATTATAAAAACCACTTTCTCGTAATATTGCTTACTTAAGTAAAGTGATTCTAATAAGGTAAGTTTCTGTTCAATTTCTTTCAGATTTTCAGAGTACATTATTTAAAGTTTGGCGAGTTCAAACGTGCCTTTTCTCAAGATAAAAGCTATAGTTTGAGATTGGGGATTTCAATAATTTAATCCATAACTGCATTTTAGAAAATTGAATGTGTTACACATACCATTATTTTTCAGGAAATCTTTTAATATTGCACAAAATTTAAGCTTTAGTTCAGAGAATTGTGTTCAGGAAAAATGTGCAAAACTTATAAGTTTAAACTTTCCAAAATTTTATCAAAGAGAACACGAGAAGGGTCTTTCACTTTTAAAAATGCATTTCCTGGTAGCTTATATACACTATGAAGCTGGTTATCGAGACCCAGGAGAAATAATAATGATGATGATGATAATAATAATAATAATAATAATAATAATAATAATAATAATAATAATAATAATAATAATAATAATAATAATAATAATTATATATACGATCGAACATAGCGACGAAAATGTGCTGAATTCATATTAGGAATGGGTTTTGTAGGGAAGACAGAGAAACAAAGTTTGTTTCCTCGAAGCAGAGGTATTTTACCTGCGATGGTCAACGAACCTGCATACCGGAAGTCTCGCCTTTATACTTTTGGCTCGGACAGGATTTACAACGGTTTCAAAGCTTAAAAGGGTGAGGAAGTATATGTGCCTTATCTACGATCTAAGAATGTTCGTGGGAAGATTTTAAAACTCAAAATAAGCTGTAAGAAGCAGATGTGAAAGTTGTCAAGTGGGGGTAGCCAATAATAAAAATCATGAAACAAAATGATAGCCAATCGAAAGATCGCGTACACATCACATGATACGTTTGAATTTAAGACGGTACGAAACTTAAGAAAGGTGGGGGAAAATGCTAAGTTTGGCGAAAGGCGTGAAAGAGGAAAACGCCGGGCCATTCCGGTACAAACTAACCACGTGGACGGGCGACGAAACAAGATTAGAAGAAAACAATCAGAAAGTTTATAGTGTAAAAATGAAGTTATGAAACCTAGGCAATTCGAGGGCTAGTCGGAGAAACATATAAGTAGCGACTTCGAAAGTGATAAGAATAACAGTGGTTTCGACGACGAAGGTGGCGGGTCGACCAGATAGGAATCTACGTAACAAAATAAAGATATAACTCAAACTTCTCCGGCAGTATTATTATCATCAAGGCAGTGTCACCACCCCTGAAAACTAGAACCTCAGCTCTACCGAAACAACTTCCAAATCCCTGCCATCCAACCATCGAACCCAGGACTCTGAGTCCACTGAAGCAACTGCCAGGAACAACACAGATGCGTCAGAGGTCAGCGTCATATGGCGCCCACTACGTTGGGGCTCGAAATACTGCCAGCGGATAACGCACCCGGAGAACCGACAACGGACAGAAAGACGACGCCGATGACGACATCAGCAACCACCAGCAGCAGAGTGTACCGATAGACGCGTGGCAACAAGCGACATCGACGCCGCTCCATTACAACAAGGAAGCAGACATTCAGCGCAGACATCATCAGTGTTCAAAAAGTGTGTAAGTGTAGTGAAGTGTTTTGTGAACTACTACAACACTTCGCATCAGCTCATACCAGCACCGAGTAAGTGTTAACTGCATGATACATAAGTCAATAAAATTTTGGAAGGGAGTGTATATGCAATAGATATAAGTCAACTGGGGTATGTATGTTTGTAAATTCTGTTAAGAAGCAAGAAATTAACCGGCAACGTTATGGAAGGTAATAGCAATGAACAACGGGAAAATTTCACTAACAATAGCACGCTGGTAGGTGTAGAAAATGGAGATAGCGAAACATTAGAAAACCAAGTTACCGGATCACTTAACACGAGCGAAATACTGCAACAAATGTTGGCTCAATTGAGCCTCCTAAACACTAAAATATCAGAACAAGAGCAAACACTTGGGCAAACACTGACTCAACGATTATCAGAACAAGAGCAAACACTTGGGCAAACACTGACTCAACGATTATCAGAACAAGAGCAAACACTTGGGCAAACACTGACTCAACGATTAACAGAACAAGAGCAAACACTAACTCAGCGATTAACAGTACAGGAGCAAACACTAAAACAACAATTGTCCACCCAGGAACAAACATTGCAGCAGCAGATAGCCGCACAATTAAGCATCCAACATAAGGAAATCAGTCAGGGCTTAGAAAATAAAATACAGGGTGTCTTGTCAGAAATTAGAGCAAGTCAAAATGTAATCTACGAGGATGTAGAATACATAAGAATCGAACTAAAAGCAACACAGAATAGTGTAGAGGTAGTAAGGAAGGAACTTGTCGTGGAAATAGACGCAATCAGGGCACAACAAATTGTAAGCAATGAAAACTTAATATGTACAATTAGTGATAAGGCCAGGGAAGAAGCAATGACAGTCTGTGTATCATTACAGAATAAGCAGCAGGCACTTGAAGCAGGGGTTAATGATGAAATTAACAAACTAAGGGAGGAACTGACACAGACCGTCAAAGCTCGCAGGGACGCGGTAGAACGAATCGAACCGACATCTCAAGGAGCCACGGATGCGCGAATTACCTCTGAGGTTTCCGCGCTTTCGTCGTTCCAGTGTAACAACCCGAGTAGCGAACCGAGGTCGAACGAACCTGCCTGCCTTCCTTCGACCTCAACGCACACGGCAAGTGAAATGTCAAGCACCGTAGTGCCCCTGCAGCAATGCAATATACCTTTTCAATTTTTTAATGAACTGCCGATCCCCAAGTTCAACAGTGAAGTCGATAATGCGAAGCAGTTCATTAATGACCTCGAATCTTATTTCGCGCTTAGGGGAATTCCCGATCGTTTCAAAATGGTAATTATAAAAAGGAGCTTGATAGGCCCGTCCCTGAGTTGGTTTCGATTGACGGTGGGCGAGCATGCACAATATGAACATTTTAGGTCTGCATTTTTAGAAAAATATTGGAGTGGCGTTGCACAGTACAGGGTGCGCGCAGAAATAAATAATGGCCGATACAGGGAAGAGAAGCGTGAGTCGATGGTCGACTACTTCTTGCGACTCGGCCAATTAAGTCAACTCCTGGACCCACCGATGCCCGAAGGTGAATTTGTATCCCTCCTGACACGACACTTCCCACACGTCATACGTCATCACCTCGTGGTAGCACGTCCGAGGACGCTGAGCGAAGCCATAGAACTGCTTACCGCTCTGCAGGGGTACGGAACGCGGGAAGAAGATAGGCCCAGAATCAGGACTGAAGGCAGGCACATTGATCGGATACATTCGCATCGTAATGATGGGACGAGGGCACAAGGTGCGTTGAACAACTATTCCACAGTCCGACAGCGTTATCAAGAGCCATTTACGAGAAATCGGGAGAGAAACAATAGGCCCTGGAACCAAACGGGCACGGGTAGGCCACCGAGGCAACATGAGGAGTTTCCCGTTCGCTACATGAGATTCTCGAGGTACCCGGCGAATAGTAGGCAACACCGGGGAAATAACCTCCACGGTGGTTCAGCGGATAGGCCAAGAACGCCTCCGAATCGCCCAGAAACTTCCCCGAACCGACCTGGAAACACCCCGGGCAGGCCAAGGACACCTCCGAGCAGGCCAAGAACACCTCCAAGCCGGCCAGCGACCCCACCCCGTAGAAACGAGAGACACGAGCTCTTAAGAATGCCTACGTACAGCCACGCATTGACGCCGAGCGGGTACCCATCACAGACACGACAGCCGCAAAATGTCCACCGCGAAATGGACGACGCGATAGGCCACCTAAACGGGGCAATGGCAGGACAAAGCATAGGCCAATTGATAGGCCCCAGTCAAAGATCGTGGTCACGACGGTCGGAAAACTGGAGACAGGAAGAGTCGTAGCGTTCCCAGGCTCAACCTCAGAGAATGCGCGCAGGTTCTCGCATTACACATGGAACGAAAACAAAAATACAAGAAAAACAATTTTTTTATTGAATATTTGCACATTGGGGGAGGCATTAACGTGGTTAGAATTTTTACGCAACAACTGTGCGAAGGGAGAGATCTTAACGACACGCCACTGCAGTCAGCTGATGAGTCAGAAGTAGGTCAAGCACCCCAGTATTGTGGGTTAAACACTGAAAATGAAAAAGTTTATTTCGGTGAGAGACCGGACGACTCGCAGGTAGTGAGTAAACAAAACATGTCACTATCAGGTATACACGAACATGTAGCATCAACAGACTGCTTAAACCACCAAGTAAAGAAGGAATACAGACGTATGCATATGTGTTGGAAAGGTCCTTATCGGATATCACAAACCTTCGGGGACAGGGTATTTCAACTCCAACAATTAAGGACCGGGAAAATAATCGGTAGGTACCATCTATCATTGATTCGTCCATTCAAACAGGACCAAGGAAATTTAGTAGAGTCGGATAGGGAAAATGTACAAACGCACTCGGAACACGAGTAAGGAAAGTCAGATACGCGAACGTTGTTTACAAACAAATTGGTAGCTTTGGGATAGCAATGTCCTGTAAAACCGTGTGCTTGACATTCACGATGTTAATGACATACAGAAAGAAAACCGGACAGAATGTATACCTGGCAGAAAAAGGTACCAAAAGGTGTCTGAGTGTGGAGGCTGCTAATAGCCTCAAGAAAACCAGTATTGTATGTAATGTGCAAGAGAGAGGGAGAGAAAGATGAACTAAGATGTGTAATTAAAAAAAAAATGTTTGAAGAATGTATTGTGCGTGTATAAACAGATTTCTTAAATGTAAATGTTTTGTAGCCTGGTTGTTGACGGCCAGATATTATGTAGATTGTTTTTCTTTTACTTTGTGAAAATACTTGTGTCAAATTTGAAATTGCATTGTGTACAGTGATTGAAATGTATTGTGAACAGAATAAATGTGTAACGGTGGGCTCGCCATCAAATTGTCGTAAGCCACTAAATAAACGAATGAATAAATAAATAAAATGATAAATGAAAGGAGCCGAGGGAGAGAGGGACATTAGATTAGCTTAGATGGGACATTAACGATAAACCCATCATCCAACCTAAAGGTCCGATGATAAATTTACCGTCAGGGCATATGAAGCTGGTTATCGAGACCCAGGAGAAATAATAATGATAATAATAATAATAATAATAATAATAATAATAATAATAATAATAATAATAATAATAATAATAATAATAATAATAATAATAATAATAATAAAATACGATCTAACATAGCGACGAAAATGTGCTGAATTCATATTAGGAATGGGTTTTGTAGGGAAGACAGAGAAACAAAGTTTGTTTCCTCGAAGCAGAGGTATTTTACCTGCGATGGTCAACGAACCTGCATACCGGAAGTCTCGCCTTTATACTTTTGGCTCGGACAGGATTTACAACGGTTTCAAAGCTTAAAAGGGTGAGGAAGTATATGTGCCTTATCTACGATCTAAGAATGTTCGTGGGAAGATTTTAAAACTCAAAATAAGCTGTAAGAAGCAGATGTGAAAGTTGTCAAGTGGGGGTAGCCAATAATAAAAATCATGAAACAAAATGATAGCCAATCGAAAGATCGCGTACACATCACATGATACGTTTGAATTTAAGACGGTACGAAACTTAAGAAAGGTGGGGGAAAATGCTAAGTTTGGCGAAAGGCGTGAAAGAGGAAAACGCCGGGCCATTCCGGTACAAACTAACCACGAGGACGGGCGACGAAACAAGATTAGAAGAAAATAATCAGAAAGTTTATAGTGTAAAAATGAAGTTATGAAACCTAGGCAATTCGAGGGTTAGTCGGAGAAACATATAAGTAGCGACTTCGAAAGTGATAAGAATAACAGTGGTTTCGACGACGAAGGTGGCGGGTCGACCAGATAGGAATCTACGTAACAAAATAAAGATATAACTCAAACTTCTCCGGCAGTATTATTAATATCATCAAGGCAGTGTCACCACCCCTGAAAACCAGAACCTCAGCTCTACCGAAACAACTTCCAAATCCCTGCCATCCAACCATCGAACCCAGGACTCTGAGTCCACTGAAGCAACTGCCAGGAACAACACAGATGCGTCAGAGGTCAGCGTCAACAGGCACAGAACGTATTTCTACTATAAAGAAAAAATAGGGATAAAATTTTATATAAGCTGATTTAAATGTTTATAAACCACCTTTTCTGTTTTGAGTAACCTTAATCTTAAAATAATTTCTCTTGGAATATTTCCCAAGTGATGTCTGCTCTGTATCTGGAACAAGGTCGTATTTAAGGTCTTATTGTCATTCATGTCTGTTCCTAAGGACTATTACGATAAATTAAATGTCTCATTTTGTTGATTTCTACCTCCACTTTCACATCCAACATTCGCGTAAATGTGCAAAGAAGGAAATGGAGTAACCACGTTCAGTGAAACCTCATCTTCTTTTTAACGTGAGCGAATTGTTCTCATTACATTTCTCTGTGCAGAGGATCTTTTCTCTATTATCCACATTGCCACTTCCCTACTCTCTTCCACTCCCCTACTCTCTTCCCCTCACAAGTAAACAAATACCAACTGTGGAGTATAGTTAACTATCTAAGGAGAATGGTAATACACATTACTATTTATATTACTTCTAGGACGAAAAATAAACTAGGGAAGTGCGTGTTTAGTTCTACTGTATATTAAGAGAAGCAAGGAAAAGAAATTGACTGCAACGCCAGTTTTGTCAAAATTAAATTACACGTGTTAAAAGTACATTCTAATTCAATCTACAAAACATTACGTGTTACGTTTATATGGATTTCTCTATGCACTTTCTATGCACTATTCTTACACCAGGTAATTCTCTCCGTCTTTTTAATCGAGATAAATGTTTACAGAAATATTTTTATTATACATTTCATTGTAGGTACAAGAGGAATAGACTAAACTTAAGGGATATTCGGATCTTTTAAAAGCATATGGCTATGTGGTGGCTTTGAGATTCCATTTTCTTTGCATAGGATTGAGAAAAAAATGAATAGCGACTTACGCATAAAAATGAAGTACTTGACAGTTCGAATTTCTAATAAAGAATGAAAATCTGAAAATGCACAAACAGTAATTACTTGTGCAGTAATTTTTTCCCTTCTATTACTGTTTACAATTATAAACAGCTCATTCGTAATGACGAGGACTTCAAAGGAAATTCGCAGAAATTTTAAGATATAGTACATTTCATTTGTCATGCACATATTTAAAACACATTGTATTTTAGTTAAAATTGTTAGAGCTATTTTTGAAAAAAAAAATATCCTTTTCTATGAAAGGATAGTTAGGGTTGGGCTATTTTCTTGAAAACCTTTGTGTCGCATCCCTGGAGGATGCTGAACTTCAATACAAGTTTCGTTTTTGATTTATGCTGTCCACAGTCTCTCTATCTCATATACGAGGGCGACATAGAAAAGGTTTGGAAAGAAAACAAGGATTACTTTTTAAAAATTTAAATGACTTTATTGTTTTTAAAAATATTCACCTTTGCCATCTATACATTTTTGCATTCGATGAAATCACTCCTTAAAGCAATCATGCTATTCTTCCTGAGGCACTTCAGAAATCAGGTTTTGTATAATGTTCTACTGCTTCATCTCATGCCGAAAAAGTGATTCTATGCGTTTCATCTTTAACTTTTGGAAACATAAACAAATACAAATTCAGGGCCGTATGGTGGAGGATCCATGATGCTGACCTTTACGGCATCCAGGTACACAGTTGTTAGTTTTGCTGCGTGCGGCGATGGTTCTTATGATGTAACAATGTTTTTTCAAGTTGGGCCTTTTTCACCAACTTTTTCAGTTGCACTATGGCATAGCTTTGTGCTTAATACAATATATGGTTCTGTGCCATAGTTCAACACTTTTCATATTACCAACCTAATTTTTTGTTTACGTGGATTACTCGAATTGCTAACTCATAACCGTTACAAAACATTTAACTTAACATTGACTACTGATAACTATTGTTATATACATTGTTACCGGGTTCCCATATGCAATAGCCAGAATGATACTTTCTCAACTTACATAATCTAGCATAGTCCCTTTTTCTATTTTTTACCATTTTATCTGTCCTGAATTGATACTAGATTATGCTCGCATTTTTTTTGACTTCTTTGGATGCTTTAAATAAATGTAACGTTATAATGTATTATTTGAAAATTCACAATTGTTTATTACTGTATATTGCTGCTGCCATATATTATAATTAAATATTAATTATATACATTTATTGCCCTTTCATTCTCACTATTAAATGGTATAATCGCGGAGTATACATGCAAAGCTTCAAGTTCCATTTATACAGAATGTTAATGAAAATCCCAAAATATTTCACACATCCTTTCTAAACCTGACTTTACTGCTCATGTAACCTTTATTTCCAAGAGAAGCAATTCAAATAAAAACTAATGGCCATCATATCTTTAAGAGATTCTTCGCTTTTGCCATTGATTGTGCCTGTAGAAACAGTAAGAAAAAGGATATTTCGAATGTATGATATACCACTATAGTGGCAGAAGCCATGTTGCACATTTTCTAATCGATGGTTAATCGATTTATTTGCTTCTATGACATTCCTCTGGAATATAATTGTGCCTTTATCGTTTTACTTCATAACTAGTCCTAAGTGGGATCATAGAAATTATTATCTACTTTATAGGGATTGATATGAAGAACGGTTTGAATTCAGAAATGAGAAAGGACCATGAGACCTCTATAAGCAATCGCGAATGTTGCTTAGAAAAAGAAAATTCATGTGGCATTTGCGTATCTAGAAAAGGTATTTGTAAAATAGGTAGCAATACACTTTATGGAGATTCTGAAGAAAACTGGTATGCAATAGAAAGAGAGAGGGTTACTAAATAATTCTATACGAAGCAACTAATTAGTGTCGGAACAGGCTAAATATTATATCTGAAGTGGAATAGAGAGAAGATGCACAAGGGGTGTGCTCAAAATTGAACCCCTTGAAATTCTGCTAGAGAACAAATGAAGGTAGCAGCATAAATAAGAATAAACTCAGTTTTCTGATCATATGATGCAGGTAACAGAAAAAGACGATTCTAGCCCATCTGAATGTCTGTGTTCAGAGTGTAAGGTATGAAAATAAATGGGAAGAGGAGAAATCCACTTCTACTGAAAGGAAAAAAAATTCTGGTTGAAAATTCGACGAAATGTAGTGGAGCAAGCGGAAGGCTTTAAAACAGGAATGTACAAAAAGTAGTAATACGATTTTTTTCAAGTAGTTTAACAGAGGGTGCCAATTCCGAGTCACCTCTGAAGGCAAGATATCTGTGAAATCTTAAAATCCGCGGCTTTCATCCACAAACTTGATATTTTTCTACTTTTACGACCTTTTCTGAGACATGTATATTTGAGATATACTGCTTTTTTAAATAAACTTTGATACCATAATTGAATATGTTCAATGTATAAAACGTGTGTTTTATCCTATTAAAATTATAAAATACACATTTGAGTATTTAAAATACTAATGAATCTACAAGAGAGATAAAATATAGAGGTTGCCCACTTCTGTATTTTTTTTTTTTTTGAGTTTACGAATTATCAAGCCAGGAAAATATTTAATGAAGTAATCGTGTGTTTTAAAAAAATTTGATTCTCTTAACTAATACTTTTTATTTGAATAATAATCTCAAGTGTGCAGTCAAAAATGTCGAGACATGGAGCATTTTAAGTAGTAAAAAAGAGTAAATATTATTTAGAGAAAAACGATCTAACAATTGGAGCATGCCTTATAGCAGTACGTTAATGGGTATTTCAATTGCCTTATGGATCTTTATGTTGCCAATATTAGTGAATTACAAGGGTCAAATGAAAACTTTTTATTTATTCCAGAACATCACTAAATTTCACAGTTGCTTTGCCAAAGTAGGCTAAAAGTTTCTAAAGACTACTAATTTTCTATAAATTTCAAACAATTTAATTTAAATTCGTATCACATACTTATTCAGCCGAGATTTACAAGAAAACTTTATTTTCGTCGTTCTATGTAACTAACTTACCAAGAAAATAAAAATCCAGTGTAGGAGATACTTCACGTTATAAGACTTTTAAAAACTTAAATGCTTAAACATTAGGTTTTATTTTTCGAATATAATCCTGTACAATCAGACTAAGCCATATCCATATTGCGACGGTTATAGCTTTATTTAACAAAAATGTGAAAAATATAACTTTATAGATTTCCATAAATTCGGGACAAAATTTGTTTAATTAGATCCATAAAATTGGCTTTAGAGTTCTTGCGAGTCGTTTCCCTGATTGTTATATAAGCAGGAGTTTGATAATATAATTTTAGGGGAATAATCACCCCATTTTCGACACGTGAGTGGATTATGTAAATCATGTTGACATCCGCTTAGGTCTGTGCTGGCTAAAGCACTAGTCAGCATACTCCTCGGTCATACTCCTAGGTCCAGACTAGCCACACTTTAATATAATATTGCTTCTTTTGAAATAGTAGATAATGGAGGATTTGATCTTGAAGAGAAAAATGCATTAACCAGAATATTTCATGAGAAGAATGTGCTTGCTAACAAATTCACGAGAACTGTGATTAAGAAATAAGCTCGGGATGGAAATTATGTAATGGGATGATAAGAATTGTTCGTAAGTCCCGACGAAGACAAAATCGAAAAAAGAGAGGAGGTAGTTGGTGAATTTTTAATAACAGTTACTGATCTGCGTTGGAACGAAAGCAACTACCCATTTCTTTCGTGTTTGCTTCACCATTATATTCTACTGC
This sequence comes from Deroplatys truncata, assembly GCA_030765065.1. Taxonomy (NCBI): domain Eukaryota; kingdom Metazoa; phylum Arthropoda; class Insecta; order Mantodea; family Mantidae; genus Deroplatys; species Deroplatys truncata. The sequence continues at coordinate 64,096,278 of CM060986.1, forward strand.
TATTGACTTTCACTACAAATTTCCAGAGATGAAGATGAGACTGAGAGTAAATGATGAATGAGCTCGAGTGTTCTCTACCGTTTGTAAACGTGAACTAGTTGGTCGAGGATTAAGTCTACAGGAAAGCACAATGCAGCCTGAAGCGGGAATAGAAACACGGAAGGCAATCGGTGCCGCTAGCCTGGTGAAATACCCCCTCCCACCCAAGCCAGTTTCCAACCATTACGCATAGCTGACCACCGTCCGTTTATTAATAACGGAAATGCGTCACTGCAAACCCGCCACTAATTCCATGCTGGTTTTGTTGGGCTCATGAAGTGACGTGCACAAATAGAGAAACGAGGCAACGGATGACCTCTCTGGATCTCGTAGTTAGCTCCATGGGTTTTATCCATGCTTATTTTTTCGGACCTGACTTAAAACCATTTGTAACCATTATATGCCAATCCTGAAAGCTGGAAGCGTTGAAATCACACAAGGTGTTTCTAGCACCGAATTTATACCTTCCTTCCACCCAATTGAAGCCATGTTATATATCGTAACGTTTAAAAAGAAAAAAACTAATGCAGAAAGAGACGACGCACGTATCCCAAAGCTTTCTACATCGTCTAAGTACTTATCTGAAAGAAACCAATGTACGTCTCCCGCAAACAATTCCAAAGAGGATTCCAAAAGAACCTCCATGGAAAATAGTTCGTCCAAACATCGATACAACTCTAATGGCTAATCATAAAAGTGAAACTAACGCTTGCATTTATAAAGCTCTCTGCAGTGAATCTTTGGGTAAATTCAAACAGTTCATTAAGTTTTACACGGATGGATCCCGTTCGTCAAGTGGTTCAGGATGTACAATTGTGTACATAATCAAATACAAGTTAATGGCATATGCTTGGTCTTCTTTTGTGAAGCCTTCCCAATCAGAAAAGCTTTTGAAATAATAAAAACTCTAGAGAAACAGCATTTCTAATTTGTAATTCACGCAGTGTACTTGAAAGCATTCTATATCATGAAAACAAAGAACCAATAATTGTAGCAATCAAGCAGCTGTACAGCAAAAATCATGCCAACAGCTAACTTAACATTAGGTGGAAATCATCTCATATTGGAATTCCTTGAAATGAAGAAACAGATAAAGCAACCAAAGAAGCAAAAACAGTGGCCGGTCACAATGAAAAATCAATTTCTCATACGGATCTCAAAACACACCTCAGTTGTTTAAACAAGAAACTGTAGAATATTCAATGGATGAAAAAATACTCTAGTAAACTTTGGCAAATCAGGAACTACGTATTTATCAGCAATCAAATCCACCTAAACAACAGAAAGTATAAGATAATTTATACCCGATTACGAATTGTTCATTCGCAACTGGCATATGAACACCTAACCAAAACTCACGTCACTCCGTGTAGCCATAACATTTACAATAAAACATACATTTCAATGCAAACATTTAGAACCGTATAGAACAAAATGCAATTCTCCTCCAGGCCAAAAGGAAACACCAAATGACTCTACAGCTGTTTCACACACTATTACATTTATCAATTCAATTTACCAATGTCATTGTGATTATTTTCTCAATGTATTATATGTTAGTTTTTCATTATTAAGATACCTTATTCTAATGTCTTTATGTAATACCATTGTTTGTAAAACCGTAGTTGAAAATTTTTAACGTTATACTTAATCTCCATTATATACTATGTTCAATTTTTTTTATGTTTTAAAGCACCGCTATAATGGTAATGCAATATAATTACTGGCTAGTGCTTAAAATACTGCTTATTTCTTATTTCCAATAGTTTTTACTGAAAAACAATGGAATATCATATTCTACATGGGCACTCATGCCCTAGTTGTTTATGCGACCTAAAATAAATAAGTAAATAAATAAAGGGGATACGTTAATTATACTTGAATCCTATCCCGAATACAGCCGGCCGAGATGGTTCTTAGTGCGATGGCCCTAGTTGAAATCACATTGGGCCGGTTGCCCTAAAGTTGGGTTTCTCGCGATTTTCCTAGGTCGGTAGACTAACGTCGGGAAGACTCTTTTTCTAACAATAATTTCATATCCATCGTAACCTGTCCCAAAAATTTCCTTTCATCTGTTTCGCCTTCATATGTTTCGGGGTTGTAGCACCAGGCGACGGCGATTAGTGCGTGATGGCGAGAAGGTAGATTGCACTCTGTAAACGATTTCTCCCTGGCGCTGGGATTGGTCTGCTGGTTTCCCTTTCAGGCAGCCTCGCTTGCTCGATGTTACTCGGCATAGTTAAAGACCCAACGTGCCGTCGTCCAGAACTGGTCACCCTTCGGGTCTGCCCTTCAACCCTTTTACCCAAGGGTTACGTAATGCGTACACAACGGACCTATTGGGATGGTCTACATGTGGTATTGAGGTCTAGTGCCAGGGAGCTCCCCCTCCATCTGACTATCTTACCCTAGTTCAAAAAAATGCTAGACTAAATTTATTAGAGGCATAGCCCAAAAGCACACTAAGGGCACGGGATGTTTAAGGGTTTAATGCACACCAATCTATTATAGTTTATTATGAAGAGGTACATCACACACCAGTTTCAAATTACTTAAACGACAACACTATGTCAACGGCATAGCTTTTTCGGTCAAAAGGAAAGCCAAATGAGGGAAAACTGAGCCCAAAGCCAGGCTGTATATGGTTTTATTCATGAATACAAGGATGTGGGGGATTAGCGAAATTTTACGAACAGTTCCAAACTTTCATAGTATTCGAAACCTATGTGGCTAACAAATCCCTACTGAAAGTAGAAACTCTGTATATCCTGTGCCCATTTCAGAAGTTTATGGTAACTTCTTGTAAACAGTGATGAAAAATCATTGCCATAATACCAGGAAACAAACAGCTGTACTTGTGCAAGATTGCTATAGCATAAGTTCGTAAACTTAAATGTCTCTCTGTATATAGTTCTACATGTGTGAAATGAAAACCTAAAATTTAAGTATTTTTTTGAAGAATGAGTAAATTATAAAACAAAAATTCCACCACACTTCAAAACATTACTATATTAACATCCATGTTTCATATATCCACTACGCACTTGTGGACACTTATTTCCTGTACAGAGTGACATACACAAACCTGCCACCTTTAATGTGTCCTACGCTGTAGCAAATATCGATGAGCAAGTGAAGAAGAATGAGACAGAATGTGCCGGAATTAATTTTATTATGTACTAGTTTATTCAGTGTTCAATTTAATCTATAAATTATATAAGTGTACAATGTGAAAACAATGTAAATAGTAATTTTTGTATAATGTAATATTTGTCGTGTACATAATGTTCCTGTTTCACTAGGTTTAGAATGTCTTGAAAGCTGCAGTTAGGATAGAAACATGCTGTTTCCAGGTGCAGCTAAAACGGTATCTTTTGTGTAAGAAAATAAAGGTAAAGGTTTTATGACTCTGTTTGTTTCCGCTCCGGATGTATGGAGCGAGGCAAATATTATAACGGCAGTTTTACCGTTGACTTTTAGTAGAGGGCCGTCCACAGTGTAAGACGTACAGTTGAGAAGGCAGTACACAGGGGAAGACAGTGGTGATATGTGAACAGGAACAGTATGTAGTGTTAGAGTGAGGAAGTAATAATAAATAGTCCTAAAGCAAACGTTCCAGTGTGTAATCAATTCCTCTATAAGCTCCCATTGCCACAACTGAGATCGACGAGCTTATCAAATGTCATGATAGGCAGAGTCCATGCAAACATCACCGCTGAGATCCATCTAGCCAGGGTAACAGCGAGAGGGACTACAAGACGAAGCCACGTCGAAACAATAGGCAGGGATACCGACGCATAAATGGCGCCCAACGTGGGGCCTGAATGGAGCAAATGAGGAGAGAATAGGAATCATCAAAAAGGAATTAGGAGACGCAGGAAAGAAAGAAGAAGATGACACCAAGACAGCGAGCAGAGGAGAGGAGCACAGCGAAGACAGCGTGAAGGGAAAAGAAGAATCTTGTGGAAATATTTAGTGCAGTGTTGTGATATGTGCAGAGTAGTGAATGTGCCTTAGGAAGGAAGGGGCATAAAATTAAGAAAAGAAAATCATCTCAAGAGAATAAAAACCGCTACAATATACTACAAGAAGAAAGAAAGAAAAAAAAAGGTCAGATTAATATTCATGTTAAATGGTAAAACTAGTAATAGTGCTATATAATCTATGTTATTACGTAATAATAAGGTAATACGTAGGAAAATGTCTGATAAGGGTGAGAATTTTGAGAAAAGTCAGGAGGATAGGGAGAGCTATTCAGAACCTGATATGGAAGTTGGATACGATCAAACGGAAGTAGTAAATATGCCCTTGAGTAGCATTTCTACAGAGGTGAATTTAGAAGAAAGCCCAGATGATAGGTTCAGTGACCCACTTTCAAACCTAAACATTCAGAGAAACCCCAGTCCAGAGCAGGTAGATAGAGTAGATGTCAGTCAGGTAGAAAATAATCCTCAACCCTCCACACAAAACTTAGAACAGAGTAATTTCGAGATACTTATGTTCATGATGAAACAAATAAGTAGTGAAATGAAAGACATTAAAGGGGAAATAAATCAGAAATTTAGTAGTGAAATGAAAGGTATTAAAGTGGAAGTAAGTCAGAAATTGAGTGGGGAAATGACGCAACTAAATCAGAAAATTGACAAGCAAAGTAGTGAGCTTCAGAACTTAAGAGGGGAAATCAGCCAAAAGGTGAACCAAGAAATATGTGAAATGAAAGAGAGGCTTAAAGGACAAATGGAAACAATTAATATTAAAATCCAAGGAGAAGTTAATCAGGTTAGAAAGGAAGCTAAAGATAGGGAAAGCAAAATATCTAAAGAGATAGGGAAACAATCAGAAAGGGTAGATAAACTAATGTCGAAACAAGAAGTAGAGATAAATAAAGTCAGGGAAGAAGTAAATAAAATGCATGTAAATATTACCAATAGTGTAAAACAGGTGGAAGAAAAGATAAGTGCTCAACAGGTAGAAAGTATGCAGGGGTGGAATGATAAATTGCATTCAGTTCGTGAGGAAATATGTGAGAAAATGCATAGTACTAATGATGAGATTTTAAGTAAAGTAAAAGATATAAATGACCAGTTGGCAGAGGAAATTAAGAAACAGAATGCAAATTGTAAGAACACACAAAAAGCTGTTGATGTGTTACTACATAAAATTAATAGTATGCATGTAAATAATAACAGTAGTTCTATGAACAATAATGTCTCCAATGTATTTAATAGTGAAGGTAATGGACGTAGAGAAACCTCTTCTGTATTTTCCAACAATGTTAGTGAAGCAACAGGGGGTGCCATTCAAAGTTCTGAATCTAACAATGTAATTTCAGGGACCTTAGGTCAAACAATAGATTCCGGTATGCAATCTTATAATAGCAACGTGTTGTGTGACCTACCTCTACCTACTTTTTTGGACGCCAATGATGACTCACCAATTTACTTCCTAGAGCAATTACAAGAATACTTTAGACTTAAAAATGTTCCAGAGGGATTAAAGATGATAATAACTCGAAAATGCGTGGACCGACATACTTTGAATTGGATAATGATCGCGATGGGTCCTGAAAATAATTTTGAATATTTTAAACATCCGTTCCTCAATAGATATTGGAGCGCGAGCAAACAACAAGAATTAAGAGTAAAACTGTGCTATGGTTACTATTCTCCCAGAGAAAATATGAGCATGGCAGATTACCTTTTGCATAATGCAAGGTATATTAAATACTTAAGACCTCCTGTACCGGAAGTAGATCTCATCGATATGATGGCAAAGCATTTTCCAATTCATATTCAACGTTCTTTGTTGGTCGCGAAGCCTAAAACGTTAATTGAAATGGTAGATCTAATTTCTGCATTAGAAAGTCAAGAAGCTGAATCTTCAAATTCTTAGGAAAATACGCAACATAACTCGAACTTCAGCCGAAACAATAATCACCAAGGACGTAGGGGACAACCAGGGAGAGAAAACAGACCTCGTAACAGATATGAAACTCAGATCCCTCAGTTCCAGCATGGAAATCGAGTAGATAACCGAAGAGATCGCCATGAACGCATAAACTTCATGCAATTCGAGAATAGATTTTCTCCAAGGCAAAGATTTCGTGGCCGAAACGAATTTTCACACAATTCAAGGGGGCATACAAATAACTGGAGATCTGGATACAATGGATATCATTCCGATGGTGAAAGATCAAATAGATCAGTACGAACAACAAACAACCGTGGAAGAATGCAACCAGTTCAAAATCAACGTGATGGTAGACAGGAAATCACAGTAGCACCTGTTCAAGATGGCCGCCCTCACATGAATAGTAATACCAGTCAGTTAAACTAGATTGTGACGTAATGGTTTAGGGATCACAGAGGCGTCACACAGAATCAGTTCGTGAGATATCCCGCAACAAAAGAACCGATGGAAGTAAGAACCGGGGAAATTAAAATTGAAAATAATAAATCCGACGACTCTGAAGTCCCATTAATATCTATTAAAATAGGTGAAAATGTGTTACCCGCAATTTTGGATTCAGGCGCTACTACATGTGTATGCTCAACAAGACTATACATGCAATTAATTAACAATGGAATACAAATAATGGGCCTTCCTACATCTAATCTAATATGTAGGGTCGCAGTTGGAAAATCTGGCCAAATAATAAAGAGGCAATGTTTGTTAACAGTAAACATTGAGGAAGAAATCTTTGAAATAATGTTCTTAGTTGTAAATAATTTAAATAGTGATATTATACTTGGTTTTGATTTCTTAGAGGAATATAGAGTTAGGATTGATTTTGAAAAGCATAGTGCTTTTATTCAAACGGAAGATCTCATTTTAAGTGCTCCTTTCATTAAGAAACAAACTATTCCAATTGAACGCACGCCTGAAGAAATGGAACTTGTTGACTCGGTACTCTTGGTACAGAAAATAATGATTGACAACCCGAGATAGTAAGTATGCGTACTGTAGAAGGAAACGGACAGAGAGACCTGTTTATTCAGGAAGGGACAGCTATACCGACCGATCTCCAGGTAGTAGGCACAGGTACCCAGCAACGGGAGAAAGAGGAGACAAAAGGAAGAAATTCTTCAGAAATGCAACGATGTCAATGGCCTGAACAATAAACAACAAGAAATTAAGTGGACTATTCAGATTGGTGATAACGTACTATTGCGTAATAAATCATTGTCCAATAAAATAAAGAAGGGAAACCAAAAATTAATGATCTATTACAAGGGACCGTATGAAGTCATCAAGAAATTTGGTAGGATACTGTTGAAATTGCTGATATTAAAAATGGAAAAAGCTTAGGAAGATTTCATAAAACCTTGTTGAAGAAATATAAACAACCATCGGAAGAGCAACAACTAAAGAATATAGAGGAAAATGAAAAGTAACGGGTAGAAAAGAAAGAAGAAAGATCAGTAAATGAGAAGTAAAACTGAAAACCAGTTAGGTATAATACGGTTGCTCAACTAAGTTGCTAACTAGGGTTGAAATGGTTGTAAATAAAAATAAAATTGCTTAACATTGTATTGTATATAAAATAGAATATTAGGAATATTGAATATAATATAAGTTTATAATAAATATATTGTTTATATTACTTGTTACTCATATAGACATGCTAAAATCTAGTATTAGTGTAACGTAACACAGAAAAGGACAACAATAAGTGTTATTTGGGGCGAGAAATAAATGTCAGAGGTATTAAGCTGTGAATAAAGAACAATGTGTGTGTGTGTGAAATATTAGAAATGTCAAAAGGAATGCTGTATGGATGATGAAGTAAAATATTTTGTATTAAAATTAAGATATAAATGTCTAGCTTAGGAAGGAATCGTTAGAATGTAAAGAAAGAAACAACGATTTAAAATTTTCTTTAACATTCACGATTGGGGCATTATGAGACAGAATGTGCCGGAATTAATTTTATTATGTACTAGTTTATTCAGTGTTCAATTTAATCTATAAATTATATAAGTGTACAATGTGAAAACAATGTAAATAGTAATTTTTGTATAATGTAATATTTGTCGTGTACATAATGTTCCTGTTTCACTAGGTTTAGAATGTCTTGAAAGCTGCAGTTAGGATAGAAACATGCTGTTTCCAGGTGCAGCTAAAACGGTATCTTTTGTGTAAGAAAATAAAGGTAAAGGTTTTATGACTCTGTTTGTTTCCGCTCCGGATGTATGGAGCGAGGCAAATATTATAACGGCAGTTTTACCGTTGACTTTTAGTAGAGGACCGTCCACAGTGTAAGACGTACAGTTGAGAAGGCAGTACACAGGGGAAGACAGTGGTGATATGTGAACAGGAACAGTATGTAGTGTTAGAGTGAGGAAGTAATAATAAATAGTCCTAAAGCAAACGTTCCAGTGTGTAATCAATTCCTCTATAAGCTCCCATTGCCACAACTGAGATCGACGAGCTTATCAAATGTCATGATAGGCAGAGTCCATGCAAACATCACCGCTGAGATCCATCTAGCCAGGGTAACAGCGAGAGGGACTACAAGACGAAGCCACGTCGAAACAATAGGCAGGGATACCGACGCAAGAAATAGTAAATATATTTTAATATTATTCAGAAAACGAGCATTTTGAGGAAAAAAAAAAGTTTTATTTTTGTAACCTATGAATGTTTGCGTCTGATCTTTACATAGTTTTGGTTTCCAGTCGCTGTAACAATATTTTACAAGAACGTTTCTCGCAGATCTGGGTGGCTCAGCGTTTAGGCGCTGGCCTTCTGATCCCAAGGTCGCAGATTCAAACTCGGTCCAGAATGATGATTTTTAAGTGTACTTAAAAGCGACAGCCCCATGTCAGTAGATTTACTAGCATGTAAAGAACTCCTGCGGGACGAAATTTCGGTACACCAGCGGCCTTGATATGATTCTGGCAATTAAACATTGTCGTTAACAAGCAAAAAATTTATTTATTTTACGAAATCTGTTAATTCAGATCGCTTTAATTCAATTAGAAACATACCTACAAAAAGTATGATGTATGACATTCACATGAATTTGTCTTATCACTGTCATTTACAGTAATTATCTTCTGCAAACAATTTTTGGAAACGCATATTTTTCTATCTACTCACATTGAGATAAACGTTTGCAGAAATAATTACACACTTAGTTACAGGTATAAGGGGATTCAGGAGGTTGTTGGGGCAAATCTTCGAAAAGTGAGTCTCTGTATGCTGGCTTCAATACTCCTTGCACGATACCGCAGAAAACATAATAATAGTGACTTGTACACTTTAACTAATGTGTATTGGAACATTAACAACGAATTTCGGAAATGGCTTATGTCAAATATTTGCCCCAAATTGTGCGTTATAATCAAGTGGCGAGTTTGTTTGTCTAATTTTCAATACAAAAAGCTCATAGAATGAAGAGGGCGTTAACGGAAAATCAAGGGATTGTGACGACTATTATTTTAATTTAAGAGATTTTGATAAATATGATTTTATAGAGTTGGAGATATTCAGAACAAACCTTATTTAACTATCTTCAGGAAATTGACTTTAGATTCCTTGTGCATAATTTCCCGTATGTTGAAGCATGCAGAGATTGGGTGACACACGGTTGAAGGTAAATGTCCGACACGTGGTTAAATTATTAATTTCTGTTGACATACGCTTACATCAGTAGGTAGCTAGGCACTTATCAGCATTTTATCGGGCATTTAAACTTAGGGATTTTTGACAGCGGTCTCTGTACCAACCACATACATAGCCGGAGTTTTTACTGGTCAGCTCCTTAAATTTATTGTGTTAATTTGCAATCTCAACGTAGGCGCTAGGACCGACGAAGATGGTCCGCCTACCTCCTCTGCCACGCAGGTAAAACATCGGCTGTTTAATTATTTCTTTTTGCATGTAGTTTAGGCTATAGTAGGCAAATTAAAGATTTGGAACAGAAGTTACATGTCCTATAATAACACCTTTTCACCCCCTTCCAGCTACCACAACCTGTAACCCTCTCGAGGCCATCCTGTACTACGTTTCCCCATCCTTTACGTGATGTCTGGTGATGGCACTGATGGCGTCGTCGCCGGTTTAGTTACAATATAAATGTTATTAGCCATAGAAATAGCACAAATATCTGGTATCTTCATTACAATTCTTAGAGTAAGTTTTGGGAAACTAAAAAAGGAAAGGAAACATTTACCACATTAAGGGCAGTTGGAATTTTCTTCGAAAATCTACTTGATGTATTGTTGGAAGCAGCTGAACTTATTATAATGTTCAAACACACACACTCTATTATTTCTGAGAATGGCTTTTGGTTTTTTGTTCAGGTGGTCCTAAAATGCCCATTACTCATGATCTCTCAATATGAAAATTTTGGATGGAGTCTCGTACAATATTTCCTCTGCCTACAATACATGGTTGGTAGAGAAAGTAAAAACGCTGTTTGCATATCCGTTTGATTCCGGCCTATCTTGCAAACAGGGACAATATCCTGTACGTATACAAATTTATAGATGAGCATGCACTATTGAACTAAGCACTAGTTTTCTGCATTGATCTGATTTCACATCACTTCAAGCATTTTGTATACCTAAAAAAGCAAATCTCTGTATAAATATTTCATGTCCAAACCATATTTGTTAATACAGCGGTTAACATACAAATGCAACGAAATGGCATACGCCTCGAGTCCATGACTGCGTGGAAAATATTTGTCCTATTATGTTTGATACTCCACATTTATCGACTGGATTGTAATCGAATTTACCCACTGGGCGGCAAACGTTTTGTTACAAAACCGAAAAACGGAAATGCAATCGGTAAAGAATATCTCATTATATGGCGACACGCATATGAATTCACAGGAGAACTAGTAAAGTGTGCATATTTTCTGATTGCATATACACCGTATGTTAAGATAAAACATTGTTTTCAAACGTACTACTACAACAAATATTTATGCAACATTAGCGTTAAAACATTTTTTGAAGCTATAAATAATTCAAAATTGGATTAAAGAATAGGTTACCAAGCACTAACATTCCATGACGTCATCACCGCTTACTCAAAACAATTTTATAGAACTTACCCGAAACAAAAGAATTTGATGTTTTATATTCGCAAGACTCCTTCACACTGTCGTTATTTTTAATATATCGTGGCGCAGCTGCCATAGATTAAGGATATCGGGAAGTCGGCGCCGGGCAGTCTGAGTGAACAAGATAATGCTGCTCGCCAGTATAAATACCGGGCGCGCTACCGGGAGATAACTGGAACCTTCTGGAAGCTATTTCTCCCACCCCTCCTCCAGAAATGTGTCGAAATGGTTCTAGAATGCGGAAGGATCCTACTGACAATATAAGCGAAAACTCTCACGGTCAGTCAGTCAGTGTGTAATGGGTGCGATTTGTGTGACGACAGTAGAGTATATCACGCCAGTGGACTTGTAGAGTTGTTGAGTCAGTGCGAAACAGTTGAGTACGCGTCGAGTGTAAGTTACTTGCGTCGGTCGGTCGGTCGGTTAGTTAGTCAGTCAGTTAGTCAGTCAGCGAGCGAGTTGGCGGGGGAGTTTCCCGTGGGACATCAGGAGCGATTCTCCGAGCAAGTTAGTGATGGCTGTTGTGACGTACAGCGAGTATTACTGTGGACCGGGGGGTTGTGGAGGTCTTGTTTTCGACTCCCGAGTGAAGGAATCCTCCGGCATGGAGGGGCTGGTCACGAGGAAAGTCAAGTGACTGAGAATTGAACTAGTTCACCTTAGTAAAGTGACATTGTTATAGTAAACTCCCAGTGCAGTCGAACTACATAAAACAACTAAACAGTGACATTAAGGACTAAGAGAAGCGACATTTGAAAAATGAACAAAGTTTTACGTGCTATTCCTAAGAAGGTTTATTCTTCTATATACTTCACAATAATTGAGATAAAGCTATGTGGAAATAGCTCGTTTACACGTTTTTCTGTAGATACAACAGGGGTAGAGTGAAAACTAGATAATATTTTTTGTGATATCGCCAGAAGAAACTGAATGGCGACAGCAATTTAAAACCTATAATGTATTGAAAAACTTAAACTAACAATGACATATTTTGAAATGTCGGATGTCACAAAAAACGTTTACTGGAAGGAAACTATCTGTTTTAAAGAGATCTACGTTTTCTGTGTATTAAGGCTTTGCCTCTGCTCTTATCATTTACACAACACACAGATCTGTACAGGTTATAAAAAATGCTTTCGAAATGAAGAGGAATTCCCAGAATTTCCATGGGCTATTCCTAGAAATTAAAGTGATGCATTTTATTTACCATACAAATGACTTAAAGACATATTATTTTATTCAAAATCGTTATAGCCATTTTGAGAAAATAAAAAAACACATAAAATGGTTCCGTGTTAGGTGTAGTTTGGGCGGGGGAATTTTCTTGAAAACCTGCGTGTTGGCGCATCTGGGAGGCACTGAACTTAAATATCAAGTATGCTATTTATTGTACTTATTATTTTTGAGTTTTGCTGGTTACCGACAAAAGACAGAAACACGCGGATGTTTTATTCTAAAAGTGATTTGTATGGATTCAGGGAACTTCAAAACATATAGTAGGCAGGTGTAGCGTTTCACGTGTATGCTCACGTGATGTATTACCTTGGTGATGTGTTCCATATTGAAATTCTGGTAAGTTCTCTGCCTCAGCTGCCAGTCGTGAACTCTGTATAAATTCGTTTGTGGCTAGCTATATCTAGAATATTGTGGGTAAAGGCAGTTAGTAGGCTGAATTTCTCAACGATTTGATTTATTATAACTTAACAAATTATCGAAACGGCTAGCAACTATTCGCCTTTGAATAACGATGAAGTAATATACGAGCTGCATTATACATTTTCCCACTACTACTTTTAATGTTGCAGGGACCTAGCTATCTATGTCACACGCTATCTCCCCCACCCGCACGCACACGCGTTACAGCACCTGTCACAAAATAGCTCACATGAGAGAATATGAAAGAGATACGAAATCAGAAGCGAACCTTTCTTTTATACCATACCGGTATGACGCGCCATTTTATTTAATCCTTATTTCGACTGGTTATTTACTTGGCGTGCTATGATAAAGTAATAGTTCACTTTTAGAAGCCAGGTTCTGTCCGACTCCTTTGGTAAAAGTTACTATCTCTGTCTCCCTCTCAACTCTAGTTTCCCTTTCTAATTGCTGGCTTCTTATCCAACTCCCTTGACTTTCCAGGAATTATCCCCCTATCTTCGTCCTTGTTTCCCCTCGGACCTCTCTCTCAGCTCGATGCAATTCAGCCTAATCTTATGCTGTTAGCGTGTGTGTGTGTGTGTGTGTGTGTGTTTTAGTGGACTTTTAACCATGCTACTAGCTCGCTCCTAGATAATTACAATGTTTCTTACATCTGTCTACATTTTATTGTGCAAGTAATCTTACAATGTTATCTTATATTATTACATATTCCTATCTTGCTTACTGATTCATATTTCCGTTATTTACTTTGCTTGCCCTTGTCGGGTGTATGTTCTCTTACAATGTATTTCCGGTGAAATTTCGACATCGGTTTATTGGATAAAATACAACACTTCCTCTACTTAGTGTGAGTACGATGTAGAGAAAATTTACAATCCTTACCCTAATAAGTACATCAATATTCATACATAAGAATCATAAAGTTAGCACTATAATCTACAGCAATAAGCATTTACAATCTGTATTTTGCTTTCAATTAATTTCGTTACCTAACATCCACCAACTGATTCTGACGTTCACCCTCCTAACTTCTTAGTTTTAGTAATACTTATCCATTTGTTTTCTGGAAGGAACGTTTGATTTTTTTCTTCGTTTATATCTCACGGAACATTTCTTTAAAAAAGTTACAAAAAATTAAATGTCGACTTGCATTCACCACTCTTTTAACTTCGGTATCCACACACCAGAGCTTCAAAAACGCTGAAAACTTCGACTGGAAGAAATTAAATTAAACTTAGAATCTAAATCTTAAATTACTATGTAAATAATTATTAAGTTACTGAATAATCAATATGATTTAAATTTTGACCAGCCCTAAACAGTATGCCAAAAACATACCGAATGAGATGGATTGGCGGTAATGTACGAGGCTCGAATTCGGGAGCTCAATTCTGGGACCTGCCACCTTAACCATCGCTTCTTCGTTGTTTCCTTTGGTTTGCATGGCAAATGCTAAGGTGGTTTCTCTTCTACTATGAATTTACTTTCCCTCATTTCTTATCATGTCGCTTCCCCATTCATGTTTCAAGTAACCTTAAGGGCTATGCAGTGTTGGTCGGTATCGGACACATGGTACAAACAGTTAGAAGGAAGGTCTATCCGGGCAAAGGCACCCCACTTCTGTGCCCCCGCTTACTCGGAGATGGAAGCGAATATGCCACTTATGCGCGTCATTCCGAAAGGGCGACTACCGATAACCTCGGTAGGGCCGACAAAAACCTAGTATGCCGTTCTACCGGCTATCCAAGGCGGTACCATTGAGGCGTCTCACAACCCCACTGGTATGGAAACCCATACAGACGTACTCAATCTCCCATGGGTATCGCGAACCACTACCCCGTCGAGACCAACGCAATCCGATCCGCTCCCCAACGGAAGGGGCCCGAATGTTCGGCCCGGCGTACTTCTAGTAACGTTAGAAGTACACACTTGCTAGTTGGAAAGTTCTTCTCGGTCCTGCCTGATAGCGTACTTCTCTGACCGCATCAGGCAGTTCGAGTTCTCCCCGGTTCCGCCGGAGGGAAGCCTTCATTGAGTATTCCGCCGTTGTAACCGGGACCTCAAGCTTGGAATCTTTAGGGACCTCTACACATCTCTGTCAGCCGGCCTGGCAGTGGTCTGTAGCCTCCTGCGGTTTCTTCACCTCACAAAACATTCGCGTTGGAGGAGGTACGAGGTGTTTCCTTCGCTCTTTAGTGACACTTTTACTCGTCATTCCAAAAGGGTTGTTTCATTCGTTGCAGTAACATGTGTCTCTCTATTCCACATACTTAATAGATTACTGCTTAATTGAATTATTTAATACAACATTAAAATAATAACCTTGCCAAGGGTTAGTAAGCAACGATTACAGCATATCCAATAATAATCTGTACTACGTCATAACATTACCTCTAACATTCAATTCAACACAATTATAAAATTTGTTTACATAGTTTAATGGTACACTTGCCAAAACGGCATAGTAAACATATGCATTATTCCTTCAGGTGAGCACTCGTGAAAATTAGGCCGCGAGCTTACGCTCTAAACATTCACTAGTGCCACAGTTATCAGAATTATGCTCTAGATACATACGTAACTATTACTGACACACAGCTGCAACATACAAATCTGGGCTGTCGTGTATTAAAACAAAAGTATCGCAGCTATCCACTTACAAATTAGTTATTGATTTAGTCTCGCAATTTGCAATTCGTTATCATTTTAGTGCCTCCTTTATTGTAAATCAAACAAAACATGTGTCTTTTAGCGTGAAAATTACATAACTGCCAGAAATTTTTCTTCTGATAAAGGAATTCTATGTAATCAAATTTGGGTATAAATTAATTTAGAAAGTTACTTAGGACATACACATACTATGTAACGCATTTTGAAAGCTAACAGGTTCCTTACACAACATTGAATGGTAGCGTTCCGTAAGGGGTTGAAAATAAATGTAAGGATAGTTTTTAAAATGTTCGAGGTGTTATGTGTTGGAAAAAATGTTGCTAGTCCCTGTAACATATTTCTACAGTATTTTGAGTGGATGGATTATATAGTATAAATTGTTACACAAGAGTTGAGAACATGCCAGTGAGAATTTTTGAGAGCTGTAAGATAGCACAAAACATTTTGTTGGATCCCTTAAAAGTACAAAACTGTGTCTGAAAAGATCAACGAGGTTAATTTGTATGTTTGTATTTGAAAACAGAGATTAAAAATAACTGTCCAAAGTTTTTGATAGTTGTGGGTTTATATATAATATTTTCTAAATTCTTGAGAAGTTCAGTGAATTCGGAAGAAAATTTGGTCATATGAACATGAAGAGAAGCTCTAAAGCCTCTTAATAACTTGATTCTAAAATTGAATATATATATATATATATGCATATATATATATATAGTTATACACCGTGGTGAGGCCAAAAGGTTTACAGCTAAAATATTACATTTTGTTACCCAGGCATAAACATTGGGGGGTCGTAGCTACAGAGGCTAACAAGAGATACCAGTAACTTGTTGTACAAAGCTAAGGCGGCGAGGCATATTTATAAATAATACATATAAATACACATTTAACTCTGCTTGGTGCTGCTACATAATTTCCAAAAGATTACAGACAAACACTGGGGGGGATGCCCCCACTCACACGGATCACGCACACTACATACAACCACACACTCTGAGGAGATACACTAGACTGCTACTGCTGACGCCACGCTCTCAGACAAAGAGCTCTTCCCTCAACTTGCCTTCACCCCCCTTGACTAGGAATTGGAGGGAAATATGCCGCGCCGGACAAGAATTCAATTCACAAACAAAATAATTAGTTCAACAGTAAGATATTTAAATCCATATTTACATTTGCTTAATTGAAACCAAATTAAAGGTATACCACTGTTAATGATAAAATTGAAATATTTCCAAAGATTTTTGATTGAGAAACCTTGCACACAGCAACAATGTGTCCGACGCAACAATGTACACACATACGCTACTGTATATATAGTCTTCAACTTATCTATTTAGGCTCTAACTAATTAAAATCTATATTGTTGCAATAAAAATTCAAACATACTCTCTGATATTCATATTCAAAGAAGAGATATTGAATTTTTATAACATAAGTGCTTATATACGGGGTGAACGATCTTTCATGCAATCGGTTTCGGGTCGTACAGCCGGCCGTCAAAGCTGTCTGCTATGTCGGCTGTGTGGGTGATAGGGAAGTCCACATTAAATATAGTACGGCTTGTTGCGTAAGTTATTTCTAAGATACATATCAAACACTTAAAAAGAAAGGTAAATTACCCACGTATATTAAGCAAGCAGATGCTGGAACTACCTCCCTTCGTTGTTTAAGCATTTCTGACACCTACTTACGCGACTACTCATTAGACTCACGATTCCTCTGAGAAATGACAGCAATTTATTGGTCAGTGTTAGTTTTAAATGTATCTAAAAATTGTGTGGATTTGTTTTTTACACTTTCTATTCTAATGTCCCAATAGGTAGAAATCTCAGGGGGTTAGATCGGGGGATGAGGGGGCCATATGTGTTAGTGATAACTATCTGGTAACACGTCATGCATTTTTTGTAATGAGAAGTTGACGTTATGTGCTACTTGTGCAAGATTTCAGCTTACACTGAAGCCTCGCGTAGTGGAGGAGAAATATACTCCCCGCCTTCGCCGACATAATGGCAACCGCTGCCGGCCGATCCCGCGGTTGTGTCAAGCATTGCTCATCCAGTATATATATTTTTTTCTTCTTTGCTTTGCAAAAGCTCGTTACCATAAATGATTTCAATGCTACTCCGCAAGTTGTAACAAAGCACTTGACATAGTTTGAAACCATTCTTAGAAGAATATATCGTGAGTAACATAACGTGGTTACAACTATCACTCTTTTTGAAGAATATAATGCATAGGTACCGGTTATACAACGGAAGGGAACACCTCGCGCCCTGCGACCTATATAGACATATTGTGGTTACCACCTCCCAGGAGAGAGGTATGAGGTGAAGGTACGACAGGTCGTAGGCAGACAGTCCACAGAGACGCGCGGAAGTCCTAACAGTTCCTGGCCTGAAGACCTTTCCCACCACCTAGGGCTTCCCAGATAGGGCGATGAGCAACCCGTCGAAAGGTGTCCTCTAGTGTGTTTCCTTTGGGCAAGTATCCGCTCCTTCTGTCCGGCAGCGTCGTATGTCACTAAACCTAGAAATACACCTGAATATGAAGGAAGCGGAATGAAAGGGAAATGTGAAAAGGAAATCGTGTTAGATGAGAAATCCCCCAGCATTCCCTACCGATAAGGGAAAATCGCGCAAAAGCCAAGGTTGGAGCGAGTGGTCGAACTGGGCACACCAGAATGCGGGCCTCATATGTTATCGTGGAGCCATCTTGGTTAGCATAATGTATAACGGACATATATCAATTTATCATTGGTAGAGAAAGTGTGTCAAAGTATTACATTAGATTATTTATGCTCGACCATGCCAAAATGTAGTATTTATACGACTGGTAGCAGTACTTCAATGGGCCTCATTAAAGTACACCTGTTCATTAAAGTATTGGTATTCGACCAAAGAGAAGTGGCCACGTAACATTGTGAAAGCGCAAGAATCGATTATTCTCGTTTCGATCGTCAACGGTACTAGAACGAGTTTAGAAAAAAGTAAAAATGTCTGACACTAGTAACAGTGACATTCAACCTACACCCCCAGAAATTACTACAAAAGCAATCAATCTTACCAATAACTTGTTGCCCCAAATGTCAAGAAAGATGTACGAGAAATTCTATCACAATTCAAAGGTATAAATTCGTTCTCAGAAAACGTCAGGTGCTACAAGGTCATTGTATTGTAACTATAGATAAAGGAATAACGATTGTAATACATCACTCAAACCAGATACAAATACTTATGAAACCTTTAATTTAGATACATGGTCGAGCATAAACAGTTGTATGAAACTTGACTATAATGGTGATTAAAACGCTCATATGATAATTATAAACCTCGCTTTGCTTTGCTCGCTGGGTTAATAATAATACTCGCATTTTAATTACTACTATTATAGTCTCATTGCAAAATATACTATTTAAGTTTCGTAATTATTCATGATATTCTATAACTTAAAAAAGTAAACACGTTAATTGGTTATTCTGCTTTAGAACTGCATTACGCAGCAATTATCGCACATTTCTACATAGCAAGTATAATGCTAAATAAAAATGTTAAGTCTACAAGAAGAAAGCAACTCCAGGGGCCGACGAATAAAGTGCTAGTAAACCATTGACGTCAGGTGTCTATTTTGGAAGATGATGCAAGAGCACCACATTACTGAAAAAAGAAGCGGTTATTGCTTCTCGTTCTTTTGTTATTTCTTGAAAGATGTTGAGGAAGAGTGATGGACAAATATAACTTAAGTGATGTTCCTGTGGCATGGAGAGAGAGAAAGAGAGGGACAGAGAGAGGGGGAAAATGGAGTGCCAAGGCGTTAATGGGAGACGTCAACAGACTATGAGCAAGTGGGTCATTTTTATACGGAAATCAATAGCTCCTCCTCATGCGAGCCTCTAATTACCGGCATATACAACTAATATTCACAGCGACCATCCAAAGTTAAGCCTCGCTTCGTAAAGATTCGCAGCAACAAAATTAATTGCCTAGGCTTCAGATTAAAGCACCGAAAATGCTAGCTCGATAAGTGGCGAAAACGGGGGAAAACCCGCCAACAAAGTGTTTCCTGTATAGCCAAGAGTAATTTTCCTCCCTCGAGATAGCTTAAGCATGCCATTAAAACTATGTGCAAGCTTAATGCTGTGCAAAATCGTTTGGAGCGCATTAGCTTGTTCGTTGTTTTCAGTTTTTTCTCTCATCTTAATGCTCTAAAGGTAATGCACAGTTACAGACCTAATTAGAGGTATAGCTTTGAAAAGTTACGCTACAGCATTTCACCGTGGTGGCGTGGAGGTAAATGGGTTGCGTTTCAGCTTACAGTCCCCAATTGTTTCTACTTAAGGAGAACTTATCTGTTGTTTTGTAGTGTTTCCTCGCTCTGAAGTCAGGTATCTCTCAGCGCTAAGGACCCCAAGCTCAACTGTATTACCCAACAATCATTCGTTTGACTCCTTGATTTTTACAACTTCGGTTCAATATATGAAGGAGTTAGCTAGGTTATTTTATAAGGTTTTCTCATTCTGAAGCCGGGTATATCTCAGTGCTAAGGAATACGAGCTCATGTAATAGCCAACATTCATTCGTTTAATCCCTCGAGTTTTAGAAAACTTAGCTAGGCTGCTTTGGAAGGTTTCCTCCTGTTGATGTCAAATTTCTCCCGCCACTAAGGACTCCTAACTTAACTTTACTATTCAACAATCATTGTATTAATCCCTTGAATGTTACAGCTTTTGTTCCAAATATTAATTAATTAGCTAGGCTATTGTGTGGAGTTTCCTTTCTGAAATGAAGCGTATTTCGGTACTAAGTGCCCGATCTCATCTGTGATATTCAAAATTCATTCCCTTAATCGGTTGGGCAATACAGGCTCTATTCTAATTACGGAGAAGTTATCTAGGTTGTTTAGAAACTCAGATATCTTTTATTACAGTATTACGGGCTCATCTGTACTTCCAAAATCGTTCAATTAATCGCGATATACCTATAGATTTTATTCTCATTAGAAGTTAACTAATTGGCTTTGGAGTATTTCTTCATTTTAAAATCGGTTAACTTTCGTCATTAATGACCCTGGGCTCACCTGTGCTATTAAAAGTTCATTGCCTTAATTGATTCCACAATCCTGATTGAGAAGACGAGGTAGCGATTCCTAATTATATTGTGATGCAGTGGCTAAGGCCTAAGGTTATGGAGGTCAGTGCCAGGCGGTTGGAATAAACCAAGATAAGTAGCATTTGAGCATGAACTTCGGGCGTGCTATTGACAGATAAAGAGAACCTCTTGGAAGCTCCTCCTATCGCCATCTTCCAGATGGTGTGTCAAAATATTTCTAGAATCTTCTAGAACATTGTGGAAATACTCCACTGGCTATATAAGCGAGCGCTCTCGCGGGAGTAAGTCAGTGCGAGTCGAGTGTGGGTCAAGTTGCGTCGGTGAGTCAGTGAGCGAGCGAGTTGGCGGCTGAATTTCCCATGCAATACCAAGAGCGATTCTCCGAGCGAGTTGGTCAGGGATGTTGTGACGTGCAGGGAGTGCTACTGTGGAGGTTTTGTGTTTGACTCCAAGTGAAGTGAACCGTCCGATATAGAGAGGCTACGTCACGAAGGAAGTGAGGTGACAGAGAATTGACCTAATTTACCTTAGTGAAGTGAAAGTGTGAACGAAGTGAACTAGAAAGCAACTAAACAGTGACGCTGAAAACTGAGAGAAGTGGAAGTTAAAAAATAAAACTGGATAAAGTCACAGTATGTATCCAACAGGTTTTAGAAGTGTAGCTGCGGGACAATGCTGCGTTTTAAAGTTTAGAACTGTCTCGCATTTGACTTTTCCCTTTAGTCTTTGTGCGTAGAGATTTCGATGGTTTTTACACGATACTATTGCACGTGTCCCAATGCATACCGTCTAGAAAAAGAGGTGTTTTTAGATTGCTTGAGTTGAATTATCACCTCCATCAATTCTGCCTCTTATGGTTTCCTTTGATGGCACAACCGCTGGCCATAGTATATCGTAATTTTGTGAAGATGTATGCAGAAAACGACTGTTATGATTCTAGTTAAAGCTACAATGAAGTTGATACGAGCTCGTATAGGAAGAAAAACACACAAGAAGAGAGTCATCCGAAATGAAAAAAATAAAATGGCATGTACAAAATGTAAAGATAACCTTACATTTTAACAGAAACGATATAATATGGTTCAGAGAAAGCATAATCTTTAGAAGTAGATAAACTTTTGTTTGTTTTTTTTTTTGTATAGGAAATACAGTATATTATTACTATTCTAGAAAAATTCTCATTTTATACGTTAAAATTAATTTTTCTACCCTGCGTATTTATTAGTGGGTATACAAACCCTTCGTACTAAAGCTTATTTTCTGTCTACTTCATTCTAATCCAATTAAACTGCAGAAATAGCTACATTACACATTACCTTATAGATACAAAGAGATTGGCGATAGTCAAATGTTTTTAAGAACTGTACGTTATATGCTGCCTTAAAATGATATACTGTTTCCATCCAATCGCAAGAAACAACTGCATATTGAAAGGACTTTAGACAACGCCCAAGTAATGAATATTTCGAACTATTAATATCGGATATCTCGGAAATGACTGATGCCAAATAAAACGTTATTTGAAATAAAGCGTGTTTTAAAACGATCTACATTTCTTGTGTAGTAAGTTTTCATCTATCGCTTAAAGTTTAGTAGCTATACATTATAAAATGTTCCTTCCGAATGAAGAGTACTTAAAAGGTTATACACAGAAAATTCAACATATACATTTTATTGGTCATGCAAATATCTTTAATAATAATCGTTAGTCATTTTTTAGAAAATAAAAAATGTCAAAAAAGTGTTACATGCAACGGGTATTTTGGGGTGAGGGAAATGTCTTGAAGCCCTTCGTGTCGCATCTTCAGAAGTAGTGAACCTAAATACTGGGTTTGGGGTTTATCCGAGTTTTAGTTTTTGAGTTATGTTGTTCACAGACGTACACGCGAATATTCTTCTATTTTTTTAAATTTATTCAGGGTGCCTCAAAGCATGTATTTACGGTGAAATATCGGTATCTAACTTTTGGATGGAACGCAATACCTTCTGTACTTACTATGTACTTTGTAGATAAAGTGAAAACGTTAGGAGGCCTACCACTAAAATACCTATCTCTCTGTTTTCCAATCAAATGTTCCCCTGAGTACTTTCAAATTGAAGAAAAATATATAGTAATATAGCTGGTATTGAAAGAATATCTATATTTAGACGAGAAAAAAGGCATTAAAATTGTAATTCGAATTCGGCTGCACCAAAACATCTGCACTTTAGTACTTTTCTCTACGGAGGTGGGCATCCTATAAGCATAGTTGAGATTATAAAGGAGGCGAGCGAATCAGCAACGCATATGTAGGCATGGAAGACAATGCATGAAGGTTTGACAACAATAGTAAGTAAAAAGCGGGTTTACTAAAGCAAACTCGATGGTGCTCCTGAAGTGTGTTACCGTAAGTATTGAGAGAAATATATAAATAAGTGAACAAAGAAATAATAGTAAGATAAATGATTGCAACAATTAATTTACGTACATTAAATCAATGTATAACGCAATAAGCTTGAATTGAAAATATTTGTCCGGGGGAAAAATAATTAGCGAGGTAATAGCTGAGGAACAAATACATTATTATAAAGATTTCTGGAATGGAATTAGGTACAGCTTAGTAACAAGGTAATAGACGCATAGTAAGTGTTTAAGATTGGCCCCGCGTGAGGAGGAAGCTTGGTAGAATAGTTCTAAGGTAGGCGGAGGTTAAGTATTAAACGAGCGTATATGCCTAAAATTAGCGTCTTACCGTACTTATCTTCGTGTACAGCCTTATGAGCTTAGTCTTTTACGATAATCGACAGTTTGCAGCGCCTAAGACCGCGCTGAGTTATTAGCGGTAGTCACCAGGGGTTTTGACGGTAAACATTTTAACAACTCAGGGCAAGTTACGCTGCTAGTTTCATTTATTACGTAAACAGTTATTTAAAACCGTAAAATCGATACTGAGGAAGTTAACAGGTGTAATAGGTAAATTTCTGTAGATTTGAGTGCTACGATTCATAATAATAGTTTCATTCTTTATCTTCAAACGGTCGGCAACTCGCTTCACTGGCTCAAGTATAGTTCACATTAAATTCCTCAGTCAATTTAAACTGGTGTTGTCCTTTCACACTATGAGACAAAGATCTCATAGCTAACCACTGTAGCAGCCGGCAGCAGATACTGAAGCAAAGGATACGGCCTCAAAAAGTGACGGCCATCGCCCGGTTTCAGGTGTATTGCAAAGAGAGAGATGTGCTACTGAACCCATCAGGAAGTACCCACCGTAGCACCTGTTACCTTACAGACGTGTAAGTGTAGCACAGACGTAGCCAAGATGGATAAAAGTAAAAGCTAAGATCGGGCAAAAATTTGTATTATTTTAAGCATCGTACCAAGGTGAACGTGCTTCCGGAATGTTCAGCGTGCACTTGCCAGTAAGAATCCGGTACGTCATTGTCACCCGCATAATGCATGCACATGTACTGCTTTAAACCCAAATGGATACAAAACTATAACTGTACAATGCTGACTATATTAGTGTATGTAAATCTTGGATACCGAACGAAAAAAGACGGAAATGAAGTTCAATCAGCTGAAAAGAAATTTCTCCATAGGGTAAAAAGCTGTATAAAGTTGAACCTAATATAAAATGAAAATGTGTGAGAATCATTATATACATACAGCCTGAATGACAAAAGAGAAGAGTATAAAGATAACTGGAGAGTCCATCTAGGTCACATAGATATCGCAAGAAACTCTAACTTGTTGAGTAACTGCCAAACTTAGGGAGGAAGATACGTTGCGTGTCCCACAAAAAGAGAGTCCTAACACTGTGAAGATGGAAGAGACAAGAATACCTATTTCCTTATGATGAAGACAACGATGATGATAACGACGACGGTGACGATTATGATGATGATGATGATGTTTGGTATCCAGTTTTACAATAATGTTCGAAACAATTTTTGTTAAAATTAGTTCCATTGATCCCTTGTGCCAAGAATCAGAAACGAAGAACTACTATAAGCAAACGCCCTTGTGGATCTAAACTCGATATGTGAACGGACGAGAAAAGCAGCGAAAAGGAACAGGAAACCCATTTTGTCAGGTTATATTTACGCCTCACGTATTCTCATTATGTCCTTAATAAAAGAAACGTTCTTGTAGTTATTGGGCACAAGGGGGCGCAAACGCGCGCACGCACACACACACACACACACACACACACACAGAGAGAGAGAGAGAGAGAGCCCTACAATCATAGATATAATTATACACAACTCGTAAGCGTTTGTAAAGGAAAGTTGGTTTCCTTCTAAAAGTTCGTGCTGCAATTCACCTTCTACGTGATGTGGGGAGATAAAAGTGAGAAGTCTTTGAAGGGGAAGGCTGGTATAAAACTTTGGAACTAATAGGGATAAAATTACAGCAAGAAATGAAAGTGTCATTAGCAGAATGGCAACATTAAGATAAATGTTATTTCACAACTAACTCTGTGCCTGAAGTGTAAAAACAGCTAATTGAAAAAGTAACCTATAGAATCAAAAATACATAAAGACCAACGGGCTCTGGACTGACTACTCAGTCCGCGCCCTTGGAGCGCAGGAGTCGTGATCATAGGTCTTTTCCATTAGGCAGCACCTATTTTATATTCTGCCCCCCCTGCGTGGCCAAGACTGGGCTAGGACACCATCCTCCCCTCGTCTCCTGCCACGCAGGGACGGAAATGGATACGTTGCTTACGCGCGTCAGCGCAACACGGAAAACCCTATCAGGGAACACTACCAAATAACCTCGGTGGGGCCGTTAGTAAATCTAGGTACTGTATCAGCTCTCACTCATGGTTGGTGCCGGAGAAGATCAGGACGTCTCACAACCCCGCCTGGGCGGAAAACCAGACAATCTCCTATGGGTATCGGGAACCACTGCCCCGCCGAGTCCAACGCAATCTGAACAATACCCTTTTGGGAGGGGCTCGAATGTTCGGCCCGGCGGTTACTACCATCGCCAGAGTTTTCCATCTTTTTAGTTCCGAAATAAGAACCCTATACATCGATACTTGTTTTTTTAATGATCGTCTGGAAAATCTGGATTAGAATACCAGAAAACCCCGAAATGTAGATCGAATAGTCAGGAAATACTTGAAACTTTCCTGAATAGTTTTAACTATTCTATATTTATTTGTGCCAAACAGTGAGACCCATTTTAAATATTTACTTTAGTAAACTGAATTAACCAAGACATTTCTCAAAACAATAACTGTTTTAATTTAAACGGTTTATTCATTATTTCTTTAAACTCAAATGTCACCAGGTCAACGCAGGTTGACAATGCGATAGAAAATAACACATGTGAGCATAAATGAATGAGATATAATAACAAAACAAATTTACTTAGATATTAAAATATGGGGTGTAATTTGAAATTTTTTAGACGGGAAGACATTCATTGCATTTTAGGTTTCACCTAAACTTGTTACGCAATATCTAATTAGTTAAACTAAATAAATGGTTACTTAAACCTGAATTTTTTGGAATAAAAGCACGGTATTTTTAACTTGTAATCAAGATGTTCTTTTGCCTTTCGACAAATGGTGATAACATGAAACTAAGCATTTTATTTTTGAAGATGTTATTTTGTATATCTGAAGTTAACCTTCTTCACTGGCTGAATCAATGAATTAATTTCAAAACTATACATAATGTAGCGTATGTGTGTACATTGTTGCGTCGGACACATTATTGTTCTATAGCATGACATTGTTGGACTAGTTATTTTGATTGGAATTTTTAATTTCGTCCGACACTGCATCTTTCCCTCCCCACCTCCTGGCCAAGGGATGGAGAGAGGAAAGGGAGGGAAGTTATTTACTTTGTCTAGTGGCTTCAGTCAGTAGCGTTAGTCAACCTTGTGTGTGTTTTCAGGGTGAATGGTTGTATGTGAGAGTGGGTGGATAGTGTATATGTGGAGCATCTCCTTTCAATGTTTGTCCTATAATCTTTTGGTTTTATGTAGTGCCAGCAAGGTAAATTTATAATAAACCACAGATAATGTGTTAAATGTGAATTAAGTGTATTTTGTTGAATATCCCACGCCTTCTTTAAATTTTGCTTCTAAGTTCCTGGTCCTTTCGTTGCCACTGCAGCCACGCTCACCAATGTTTATGCCGGGGTAACTAAATTTAATATTTTAGCTGCAAAACCTTTTGTCTTCACCCCGGCGTTTAACAATATATAAAATTTCTTAGAATCCATTTATAAAATTGGCCATGTGGCATCTTAAATACTCCACGGGGTTATACCAGATATGCAGTAAAAGTCTGCATATATCGTGAGTGTGCTGTAAGTTAGGAATTGTGTGTATCGTTACTTAAAATTTTTATACCATGTATATATTAAAGGGTTGTGGATTTTTTTTCTCTCAAAACCAAGTGACTTCATTATAGTTATGTGCGTAACTCTTAGGAAAGTGAGCTTCTCAGGACGAGTAAGATGTACCGAAACTGCAGTTACGTACAATACTCTGCTTCATACTATGTCGAAACACTTTATATACTTGTTAAATATTTTACTGCATATTATGTTGGACATGGATACAGTGATATTTATATAGGTGAATGCAGTTGTAATGAGTTGATGTAATAAACGTTGGTAAATTTGAAGCTCGTAGTGCAGTGGCGCCGTAGTCGGAGTAACTATCAGTTGCTGTTGATTATGGGACTGCAGAAGTTTAGTAGCATTATGTAAAAAATAATCTGTTAAAGTTAATCAATTTAGGTGAGGTATTAAGTAATAATCAAAATTTAAAAGTTAATATAGAAATGTGATAGAATACAACACGGAAGAAAAATGCTTATGGAAATTATTCTGTAACAGATTTATCGTTATGTATTTATATGTCTGCGTTGGAGTACGAAAAGCAACTGAATGAAAAAGTTCAATTTAACATGATTTGAATACGGAAGAGCATGAAATACCAGATTGTTTTCTTCAATTAATGGGATGCATTATAGTTCCAAATATCTAAAAATTTGAACGCTGTTATCTCATTTGTTGCTATAGATGATATATACAGAGGTAGGTAGATAGAGAGAGAAGGCAGATAGTGTAAAAGCATGAGAGAACAAAAAAGAGTGCAAGAGGCGAAAGATGAAAGAGAGAAAAGGGTTGAGAGAGTAGCGGAATTAGAAAAGGACAGCAAGGGAGAGGTAGAGATGCAGGGAGATAAATAAGGCAGAGAGAGTGAAAATATTAAAATCCACAGATAGTGCAATAACGAGCGTGAAACTGCGCCATCATCTACCTATTGCATTCCACACAAAAGTTTCAAGACCACGTGAAATTTAGGTATTGAGGTCCCTGAACCCTCCCCTCAAAAATAACATTCTCATGTACCAACTGAGACGATTCTGTGATAATGTTTGTGGTTCGCATCCTGTTTCGAATCCTGGCCAGCCTTATCTTGACAGTTTTTCTTGGTTTTCTCAGGTCGATAGGTGAATACTTACCCTTCTACCACTAATTTCTTAATCGTTTTCTTTCATCTGTTTTACCTTCATATACTTCAGGGTTGCAGTACTATGTAATGGCGATTAGTGCTAGAGGCACGGGACGGTAGAGTTTACATTCTTTAAAATTGTGTGCTGGTGCTTGAATGGCCGACTAGGACTTCGTTACCGGGACACCTGGATTGAACACGACGTAAGCAGCCTCTCGTTAGCGTCAGTTTTGGTTCTTTCTGGAATCGTTAGGAACTGCGACGTCACTATGGCACATCGTCTTCCCCATCTGATTACTCTTTGGCGGTCCCTTCCTCCCAGCGGTCACATAAGACACAATGGGTCTGCTAAGATGACCTACATGCAATGCTGAGCCACAGTAGATGTGGGGGCCATCTGTCTTTTTATCCTATACTAAGGTACACGTGTGTGTAAGGAAAAGAAATAGTCTGTACATCACATAACACAAAAATTAGAAGTAATAAATGTCTAACTTCGCACTTTTCCACTATTTTCCGAGATTTTAAGGTAAAGATCTTCACATCGTTTAGTTTTTAAAATACTCTAATGATTTGAATACAAATTCCATATTCTTCAAATCCTGACATGACATAACTTATACATTATATAACTTGCTGCAAAAATGCAAGTTTATTACCGAGTGAGCCAAGTTAGAACAGACCAGAACCATTATAAAACTGAACATTTTTTTTCACATCTTGCACTAAGCATATTTATTTCAAAGCAATCTTTAGGTGTACGCATATCCTAATAAATTTATATCTGGTCACACTTTCTTTAGTTTTAAAGCACGCAATTAATATCCGCATTTCTTAATGCATAAATAAATTGAAATTTGCATTGTACACAACATGTTTTTAAATAATGATACTAATTTTAATATAACACTTGCGATGCTGAAGTATGTCTAAATTCATAATCCGGTGAAAATTATAATAGTAAGTTTCACACATAACGTTTCCAGATCTATATATAGTAATGCATGTACTGGCTCCTGCATACAGACAGATAACGCTAAATAGGCACACTATCATAGCAAATGTACCTAAAATCGTATCAGCAAAGAGAGTAAAACCTAGTCTAATATTCTCTGGGAAAAGCATCTGCAAAAACACCCCAGAACGAACGATATGGAATTGTAAAACCACAGTGCTCTTCGTATCTGATTTCCCTTTGCGAAAGAGCATCCAGGCGGTTGGGAAAGAAATCGGGTTGTTACCTTTGGAGGTCTGTTAGAACTTAATGCTCTTGGTAAGAAGATAGTGTAACTCGGGAACGCAAAGCTGTCACATCGTTCCCCTGAGGAGAAAAGCAAACACAGACTCTGCAGAGATTTTCCAGCTTTTTAGAGATCGTAATATCCATATTTACTCAGGGAGAAGCTCGGAAACCCCGCGTTTATACGCGATACCACTCATCAAAGTCTCTCACGTCTTTTGTAATGTTTTAGAATGTAGATGATATTCGCTTTGCTGTCTCATGGTTACATATTTTGTTAAAGAACATTTTGTTTTCTCTAAACCCTTGCTTCTAGTATATACTGGGAAGAACCTGCAAGCTCTATTGATGGCAACTTGAAGTTGAACCAATTTTTTATACTCTCGAGTTTATAAAGGC
Organism: Deroplatys truncata; assembly: GCA_030765065.1. NCBI lineage: Eukaryota > Metazoa > Arthropoda > Insecta > Mantodea > Mantidae > Deroplatys > Deroplatys truncata. The sequence continues at coordinate 64,125,935 of CM060986.1, forward strand.
AATGAAAAATGAAAGCCACAAGGAAACTGTGCCCGTTACATATTTGGCTTAAACCAACCATAACGGCACATAAAATTTGTGTTCTAGTTGAAAGGGGATATATAAAACACAACACACATATCAATATTAAACAAGAATTGTACATAATATAATAATTCACCATGAAATATGTTAGAATATTTAACAACTAAGAATTGTACAGAAGCAGATTGTAACTTAGATAAGTAAGGAACGGGCGAGCTAGCTAATTCCAGGTAAAAGATATTCCAAGGTAGAGCCCATCTTTCACAAAACTAATGAGCAGGGAACTGGTAGCAGTAAGGAGAAATAGAAAGAGAGAAATGCAGAAGGTAAAAAGACAGAAATATTGAATCTGCTTCTTGACACGTCACGGGGACGCGTATGCGAAATCTTTTGGAACAGAATATTCTCATACGTAATAAGCTAACGCGGTCTGAGGACTAATTAGAAACATCGTTACATTTTGAGGCGCGGAGGTAAGCGTCACTGGGCTTAGGTATAAAAAGGGCAAGAAAGCCCCAGATTTTCTCTCTTATAGAATCTCAACGACACACAGTGTTACTCCCTGGACGACGCACGTGTGTGCATTGGGTGTGAAGCGTGTGCAGTTAGTTTAGGCTACTAAATTATTATAATGGTGGGAATTGTTGTAATGGGAAGTGGTAGCCGCCCATAAATATTTATTGGATAATAAACCACATTCTTAAGGGAAATGCAGTGTATTTTAATTTCCCTGACCTATGAAAACCCTGAGACCCGTGGAATTACCTAGATAGGTAATTGATTAGGAATGGAGAATACAGCAGCCGACTTGCAGCAATAGCCGGAGACAAGAACACTGCAGTAGAGGGCATCAACCAGAGGAGCAACGTTCTCCAGCTATAAATAATGCACAACGATATCCCGCTACATAGTCGTGAAGTTTACAATAATGACAGTGTTTTATATAATCAAAACTGACTTGCTCATTTTACAAATTGATTTCTGAATTTCAAAGTTACTTGTTAGCTAAGCATGTGTGCTCAAGTTAGTCGTGGGAGGGCTAGTTTTGCTTTAAATGACCTCTCCGGACGCAGTTTGCCACTTGGACACCACCTCAGAGACACGGACAAAAATTACGACAAACATTATCAGTGAAATTGGTTTAGCTGAAGCATTTAATAGAAATCTTGTGACTTACATATGGCAAACTTTTGTTCAGAGCACTGCAAAAACAGAACTAGCGCTCCTGACGAAGCAAGAATTGTGTCTTCATTAACTAATTTTTCAAGTTTTGGTTTCATTATGCTTGACATTTTTGAAAGAATACTTATAGATAAAACATTTTAAATTTAGAACACCAGGCGTACAATAGGTGATGCTTTTAATTACTTTTTTATTTAAAGCTGAATAAAATTAAATCTGATGAGATACGTTCTTAACAATTTCTCTAACAATGACTATTTCACAAATCCCGTCATTTATTATAGTATTTATATAAAATATTATTATTTTTTACTTAAAAATACTTACGAAGTGCTTAGTTACATGAGAACATGGTACTGAAGTGTTTATTCGTGGTAGCAAGCCATAACAATGAAAATAAAGGAAGAAAGAACAGGGGGACAATAATCGCAGACTTAAAAGTTATGGTGCAAAGCGTAAACATGCAACATGGAATATTTCTAAAACAGCTGATGCTACAAAAACAAGCTTAACACAAACTCACTATTTTAGTGAGCTTTGCATTTTTTCTGTTTCCCTTGTCACATAAGAGTATACATAATTCACTCAAATAAGCGGAACATTACATGTTATATTATAAAATTAAAAATGTATATTCCTTCATGCAAATATTCTAAACATGTTCTTTAATTAAAATCTTTGGAGCCATTTACGAAAAAAAATTAACACCAATTATATAAAGAGTAATTCTGGTTTAGGGGAACTTCATTAAAATAGTCATGTCGCATCCTTGGAAGAGGTTGAATATGGATACCATGTGAGGCAGTATTATTAACACTTAAATGATTTCAGTCAAATTATATAATATGTAAGTTCAATAACAGCCTGCCTTGAAGGAATATGTATATGTAATAATTTGTAAAATGTATGTAACAGTCATTGCATATGCTTATATTATTGTATATATGTGCAATAACGTTATATGAATGTATTACATAATTTAATAATGTAGGAGCTGTGAGAATAATAAGTTAACGTTGCTAACAATGAGGTAACAATGAGGTAACCTTGAGGCAATACTGAGTTTGAGAGTTTAAATGTTATTTGTGATTCTTGGAAGCATTAATGTGATTTTAGTGACAGTTTATAAACAAATAGGCAATCAAAAACCAGAAAAAGCTTTAGTTAAATGCAGGTATTCTATTGGAATAGGATCAGCCAATACCAGACTTTAAGTACAGAAATTTACAAGTTTAGACGGTTGAAATCTATCCAGTTGCCTGCAGACAGTGATAGTAACCGGATGCATGATGCGTCCTCGAACGAAATTTAATTACGTATTCGTGTGAGACGAAAATAGTATGTGTTAAAAAGTGCAAGTATTAAATAAAAAGAATCTCAGAGCTCATGATATCAGTAAAGTGTTACTTAATTTGTGTCAAGGGTTAATAAAAAGAAGTGAAGTAAAACTAAAATCTGCGTAAGCCTACATTCTTGTCGCATCACGCCCTGCCAAGATATTCATGGGTCTAAAATAACACTGACGCAGCCGAGGCAAATATAAATATTAAGTATTTAAAGAAGCAGTTTAATTACAAAGCTAATATTTTTAAACTTCGGGCGAAGGCTACCGAAAACCGGGTACCATACGTGCGGTTGCAATGAATTTTAAATTCGGCTTCCCAACAGTTGAAATATAATACAACTCCTACTTCAAATCGGCTTTTCCATACGTGGAGCTAAACAACATAAAAGAAACTACCTACTTCAAATTGGCGTCCATACGTTGAGCTAAATCAATAAACAGCACCAACGTAAATAAAATAACTTATTCACATGTTTGATATTTATTCGAACTTTATTTTTTAAGCGAAGATTAATGTTACATATATAAATTCATAACCCATTATCTCAGAAACTGTTTAATATATCAGACGAAATGTTTAGACTATGCATATTAATGCTTTATAAGTTAATTATTATACTTTCATCCAACATGTTTCTTTATTAAATAGTAATGTGGGATATTTTTCTTTATTATTCCAGATTTTGATTAAAATTTATCAGTTGTTATTTTTTAAAAAAAAAACCATTATTAACACCAAGTAGGTCCAAACAGCACTTAGACGAATAAAATTTTAGGATGATAAAAACAACTATCTTCAATAGTTTCAACGAAATGTGCCATTTATATAAGAAAATGTCATTGACAAAATGCTGTTCAAAGCACACATATAGGAAGAAATTATCATGTGTTTGTGAAGAAACAAAACACATGGTTTGAGTACACAGAAGCTGCCATATTTAACAGTAGTACCAATATCTTCCCCTTGAAGATACACTAGTTTAACTCTATATTCCAAAATTTATATGATTTACGCTATATACAAAATGGGAGGTGTAGTACTGTTTTTAAAAAAAGTATTTAAATATGATTATGGTCGCCGCAAGGACAGAATATATGTCATATTAAAGGGTAAAATGCAATTTATAAGACTGATAAACGAGTTAAAAGTTTCATTTTCTTTTTATGGATTTTCCTATTTAGCCACCCATTAATCATGCCATACAAACAGATGGGCGCGCTCACACACACACACACACACACACACGCACGCACGCACGCACATGCACACACACATACAGCATTTTCTATTTATTTAGTTATTAAGAGACATGAAATTTGTTTTCGCGGTAAACAATCAATATAAGATTTTTGGGTAGAATGCAACACTTCCTCTATGAGGCAGTATTTTTAACACTTATATGATATCAGTCTAATAATATAAAATACAAAAGTAACAGCCCGCTTTAAAGAATATGTATATAATATAATAAATAAGGTGTATGTGCAGTCATTGTATTATGTTTATTTTATTATGTACATGTATAAAAATGTTATGTGAATGTATTACGTAATTTAACAATGTAAGAGCCGTGAGAACAGTAGCAAAATACCTTTCGTAGCAAACAGAATTATAAAGTAGAAGCCGAAAATTGCTAATAATGAGGTAACCTTGAGACAAGAATAAATTAGAAAGTTTAATAATGCTACTAATAATTCTTGGAAAAATAATGTAATAAAACCAGTTTATAAATAGCCAATCAAAAACTAGAAAAGCTAAAAGTTAAATGAAAGCATTCTATTGGAGTAGACTTAGCCAATCAGAGGCTTGAAATAGAGAAAATGCGCAAATTCAGGCGGGAAACGCTACAAGATTGCGTACTCTATTCGGTATAGTACGTTTTCAGTGTGAGACATACAAATTTATTGCAGTGAGAGTAATAAAAAGTTTACCTGTTTGAATAGTACAGCTAACAATAATATCACAGCTCTACAGTGAAGTGTTACTTAATCGTTTAAAAGATTAATAAAACAAAGTTAAATACAATTATAATTTGTGTAAGCCTTGTTCTTTAGCCGTACTAGCCCTGCTAAGAGATACGTGTTATAAAAATTACTACTGACGTAGCCGAGGCCTACATATATAATATTTAAATAAACATAAAAATACAAAGTTGATTTTTTAAACGTGGGGCGAAGGCCACCGGAAAGTTTGTATTGTACGTGGGGCGAACACTCCAAGAAACATATCTCCCGCAATACGTGGTGCAAACACCAACAATTAAAAAATTCAAGTTTGGCTACCATACGGGGCTACAGCTACTACATCTACTATAATTAGATTCTTGAAAATGTAAAATCGTCGCTTGAAATTATAATTTGCATGCAAATTTCAATGCAGACATTTCCGGATTATGTACAATACGTGTTACTAATATAACACATTGTTTTTTTATTCACATTTTCCCTTAAGCTCCGACTTTAATTTGCTCCAAGATTAAATCTATGCTGAAAAACACAGCGATAAGGGAAGATTATAAACAGAAGCGTTTCATTTGACCTCACTGTACAGCCAAAGTGTGTTTGCAGCATTTCGCCACGATAGTAATCCTTTTTAGAGGGGCTTAAGCCGTGCTCACAAAACACGAGAAAAACATCATACAATATGTATTTATCACTAAGGCTCGCAGTATGTAATGTGGTTGACATTTTACACGCCAGTACGAGATTCTCCAGTTTGAGAGTGCAGGTGTGAGGTGTCAAAAACCAGGCAGGGCTTTGCTTGCTGTAGTTTAAGTCCGGGCGCAAGGCTGAGTTCTAATCACCAGCTCAACTACCTACACTCGGAACCAGCTCCGCGATTAATTTGCATGTTGGCCGGATTTAAATATTTCAATATTTATAACGTAGGGAAAAGCGTGGGCAGTGGCCCTTCTCCCCTCTCCCATGAGGATTCCTGCCTGAAAACCTCTCGAAGTCAGGTTTAATGTTCTAAATGACAGAGAGCGAGAGACAAACGCATAACGCGCCATCGCGTTTATTTGTCGTCGTAAAGTTGCTGAAGAGAGGGCAGCATATATGCATAATCCATGTTATTGGGATGCATATCTAAAGAGACGCAAGCTAACAGTAAAATCGTGAACAATAATTTTGAATATTTTCAAAGCAAAAGTTTCTATAGTTGAAATAAACATCATCGTAACGGTATGCTGTTTTACAACGAGGCGAAAATGTTAATGTTTTTGTTTAAATACAATTTATTGTAAGTACACCTTCAGCTGACCCGGATATCGACATTGCTGTACGTATTATAAGTCAGGTAGTATTTCAGGAGAAAGGTAATAATCCAACCTAATGGACAAAATGTACCGTGGCTAATGCCTTATAATGGACCGAATGGATGGAAGCTAATGTTTCAAAATTCTTTGCTTTCACTACTTTTACATTAGAAACATGCCATTTCGTAAAACTTTATATCTAGTTCAAACGAGGTCAATGCAAAAACTTATAAAGCCTGATATGCTTTTAAATTCACAATTTCAATCATTTCGCTTCCTCTAACTATAATTTCGCTTACGTCTATTATGCAGAGAAAGTATTGTATTCTGCGCAAACATACGAATCGATATTTCACCAGAAGTATATGTTTTCAGATTTCTGAACCACAACAAAAGCATTTCGAGAAAAATGGCTCTCTCCCCCTCTTCCTATTTCACAAACACACACAAGGTACGCCTGTGTGTTTATCTGTGAATAGCATAACTCAAAAATAAAAGGTGGAATAAATACTTATGTTTGGTATTTAAACTCAGTATATTTCAGGGATGCAACATGGAGTTTTTTAAAGTAAGTCCCCACCCGAATCCAAACTATTGATATTGAAGAAGTTGATATTGAAGATATTGAAGAAGTTAATGTTTACTGTTTATTTATTAGCCTCACGCTTGGGAAGCCAACTTTAAGTAGTTAATTCTATTTACGTAGTTTATTTGCCCGGCGTATGGGAGCCAAATTTGAAGTAGATATTGTCTTGGAGATTATTTATTTATTTCCACACCTGAAAAACCAATTTGAGAAAGTGTTCTGTTGTTGAAGTTTGCACCATGCTTTGGGCGTCAGTTTGAAGAAGATTGTTTGTAACGTAATATGCTGCTACGTATGTAAAGCAGATTTGAAAATGTGTTTCGGTTGTTACGCTTCAAGTTTAAAAAAATATATTTTAACTTTGTTATTAAAATGGTTCTACAGATATTATTCATGTTTGTTCTTGCCTCGGCTGCATAGTATTGTTTTAGAGTCACGTATCTCTTAGACAGGGTGTGGTGCGAAAAGAATGTAGGCTTACACAGATTTTAAGTTGTTTTTTATTAATCCTTGACACAAATTAAATAGCACTACACTGATATTAAGAGCTGTGAGATTCTTTTATTTAATATTTGCACTTTCTTAATGCGTATAAATAATTTTCGTTTCACACGAATACGTAATATTTCTTTTGAGAACACATCTTCCATCCGGTCACTACCAAGGCAACTGAACATATTTCAACCGTAAAAACCCGTAAACTTCTGGATTTTAAGTCTCTGATTGGCTAATCCTAGTCCAATAGAATACCTGCATTTAATTAAAGTTTTTTCTGGCTGTTGATTGGCTAATTTTAAACTCTCACAAAATTTATATTATCGTTTCTCTAATTATGATTAGTAACATTTAAACTCTCAAAATCATCATTGCCTCAAGGTTACCTCATTGTTACCTCATTGTTAGCAACTTTAAACTTATTATTCTCACAGCTCTTACATTATTAACTTACCTATTGCATTCATATACAATTATTGAACATGTTTACAATAATATAAGGATATGCAATGACTGTTACATACATTTTTTTTATAAATTATTACACACATATTGCTCCAAGGCGGGCTGTTATTGAATTTACATACAATTAATTCATTAAAATTATTCAATTGTTAAAAATGCTGCATCAATATGGGGAATAAAACATATATTTTTATTTTTTTGGAGCAGCGTGTTAATACTCCTTCGCTTTAACTATGAAACCATAGGCGATACGTACATACTTCAGAAAAAACGTGGAGAACTTAAAGTAAGAATTTCTATATATAATTGTAAGAAGCCCATTAAAAGGGATACCAAATTCATTACCCAATACCAAATTTCTGTTAAATCAGTGCTTTATTAGTTTTAGTCATTTGCAACATATTCCGTGTTGTTGATCAACATTACCGTTATTTCCGACTTGGCACTTCTGAAATGCAATGTCCGTTCTTACCACTATTATTACAATATAAATTCCAACATAACCAATATTTCATCCTCAAAGCAAATACATAAACCCATAAAAGCGCACTATTAAACATAATTATCCATTTATATACCGAAAAAATTCCATATTTTGATTTAGATATTTCCAACATTACAAACTCAATAAAAAAATGCATAGTTGAATTTCTTATTAGTACATTAAGTTAAGCATTTAATTCAGCAATAATGACACAATTAGCAACCATGACACCTTCTCTTTCTGTATTAGTAGTTATTTCTCTATTAGTCGGATATGAATTATTATACATATATTTTATAATAAAAAAAGTAATCGGGTTTAGGCTTGTTGTGTTCATAACAGATAAATATAAACATATAGCGATCTGCTATATGTATGTATAGCAGCTCACGTATACATGTTTGACATTATATTTTGAAATATTTTGCTAAATTGTTTAGTTCATATGCTTTTATGTAGCTGCAATGTATACTGAAACCATTTCGTCACTTGTTGTATGTCTCAGAAAGCAGTTAAAACCAAACTTTGACATTTTTATACGAACGTAGTTGTTTAATCCATGCATTTTTGTCGTCCTCTGTGGTTTAGTGGCTACCATGTCCCCGAGGTCGCGGGTTCAAACCCGGCGGAGGGCGATGGATTTTTTTGGGCGTAAACCACCTTAGCATGGCCTTCTTCCGAAGGGAAGTAAAGCCGGTAGTCCTGTGTCGTAGATTTATAGCACGTAAAACAACCTCAACCCTGATAAAGAGACCTCTGAACAAAATTACCCGTCATTCACGTTCAATATAAAATGGGACGCTCAGGACCATAGGAGTTAAAGAGCATCCATAAATAAAACTACATTTGATTCCCATGCATTTTTGTGGTCAGGTTTTGGTTGTTTCTACACTGGCGGCTTCCAATTTTCACACATTTGTGGTCATTAAAGTTCAAATTCAGAGCTCCCCTTCTCTCTTCTCCTCAAGTATATAAATGCTATTTGCCCGCACAATGCAAGAGCTAGTCGAGGAAACAGCAAAATAGAACGGAATAGAACCCAACGCATAAGCAGCAGTCCCATTCCTTTCATACCTGAACGATGTCTTCCAGAAGTCTCACGCGCTCCATAAAGGAGGGGGAATTCTGGAGATTTGTATCCGCGTCACGATGAGTAAAGATAAAGGGGCCCCCAGACCCGGAGCAGAGCTCCGCAAGAAGGCCAGTTCGCCCCTATTTGCTTCCAACGTTACCCTCGGGAGAGAAGGATGAGGGGAGAGACCCGAAGGGCGAACACATCAGGAGGCCGACGGGCGCAAGCATGAACGGGATCTCTAACGTTTCCAGATAGAACGCATCCGCAGCCGCACGGTCCCTGCCCACAAGCCAGCAATCTCCAGGGTCCCGCGGAGATGAGCCCCACGCTGAGGAGAGACCTAACTGAGAGGTACCGCAGCTTCGTCAGGAGAAACCTTTATAAAACGCAAGCCACTCCCCAGTGGCAATACGTAGAAGACTGTCGCGTCGGCCTACAACCATGAAACAGATGACAAGGAAGATAATCGGTATAGGAAATGAGAGGGAGAAGAGTCGTGGTAGAAGATGAACACAGCAGCTTTCACCTGGCGACCCGGGAAACCATGATAAACCCATGGGCCAGAGTGGGGGGTTACGGATATCGATCCCAGAACCTCCCGAATGCGCGACACAGACGTAACCGCCTAAGCCTTGCCGTTCGGTCGTCACGATAGGAGTTTCGAACAGTCCGATAAGCTGATAGTATTTCTCTATCTCTCTCTGTAACCAGCCACTCAACAGCCAACGCTGAATTCACACCCTGATCAAGGCGTAGCATGTAGTAAGGGGATGTTATATATTGAATATTTTTGTTTTACGCAAATATTTTGTTTATGAACGCGAGCACTATATCAGCTGTTTCGCATACAAGCGCTCACAAGGTGGAAGGGAAATGTTATTTATACTACATCATTAAAGTTTTCACTTTCTGTATAGTAAAATCCATTTTTCAAATGCATATTTGCAAACACCTTTGAAACAATTTGTGGAATAAAAATGCACATATAAAGAATACATGATTCTGAAAACTGGGCGTTGCTAATGAAATATATATAGGCTCAATCACCTAAAACTTGCACCGTAAATATTTCGAAAATAGAAAGTGCCATTGATGCAGTTTTTAGAGCATTGATTGGTAGTCAGGGGCTCGTACATTTAGCCTATGAACAGATTTTAATAACAGTGAGAAAGTATAGTTTTTTGGCAAACATACAAGTTTTTAAATAGAACAATGCCTAGTTACATCAACAGAATAAAGCTAGGGTAAATTAGAATGTCAATGGTCTTTGTTGCAGAATTCTAGTGCAAGTGGTTTATGAGAAATCGTATTTTGAAAAGTTTCCACCCCGACAATTATTTGTCCCATTCAACCTTTTTAGTTGCTAGATACGATCTTGTTATGTTTGTGTTGTGTTTTCTGTTCATTCATTGCATTGCGACTTTCTGGTCAGATAGTTTGTGACGGTTCAAGCAGTAAGTTGTGAGTGGAAGATGGGCTTTACTAATGCAGAAAAAGCCGACATGCTCATGATGTATGGAGAGTGTAGGAAGAATACAGTTCGTTCCTGTACGGTGTATGCGGAAACGTATCCCAATAGATGTCACCCATCTCGGCAATTATTTATCAAGCTCTTCAACCAATTACGTGAAAGTGGTACTGTAACACCTAAAAACCGTAATAAAAACAAACATGTTTTGGCTGCCGTTGCAGTAGATCCACAAACTAGTTCCCACACAATCGCACGTGGAAGTGGCACAAGTCATGCAAGTGTACTGCGCATTCTCCATCGACATAGGTTCCATCCCCATCACATCTGCATGGAAACGATTTTGAGAATCGTGTTAACTTTTGTAAATGGGCATTAAGACATGATACTCCATATTCATCATGTATCTTGCTTGGTGATGAGGCAACATTTACCAATCATGGCCAGGTAAACCGCAGAAACATGCGCTATTGGTCTGTTGACTATCCCCGTTGGCTTCGTTAGGTGGCACGTCAGCGTCCATGGAGTTTAAACGTGTGGTGTAGTATATTGGACCATCAGCAAATAGGCCCTTTGTACATAGAAGGAACAATGAACAACTCGCACAAGTATCGCAGCCTCCTGACAGACCATCTGCCACGATACTAGAACGTTCTTTGCAGACCAGGAGGAACCTGTGGTACCAACATGATGGCTGTCCAGCCCATAGTGCACGAAGTACTACAGCTTGTCTTAACGGATTGTTTCCTAATCGTTGGATTGGACGAAGAGGATCTGTACCTTGGCCGGCCCGTTCACCGTATCTGACCGCTTTAGACTTTTTTCTTTGGAAAAGCTGAAGGACACTGTCTACAAGGATGTACCAACTAAACCAGACAATATGAAACGACGTACTACTGCTGCCTGCTCTGAAATTTTCGCTAAAATGTAGAACGTGGGCAGCAGTGTTTCCATAGCAGACTGGAAGCCTGTATTGAAGCCGCCGGTGGTCATTTTGAACACAATCTTTAGAAAGGCTATGTTATCTTTACTTGTAAGTATCCACAGAAGTATTGTAATTCCCTTTTGTTTTTCTTTAGTTTGTGCTACCACAGTTTGTACATGTGTCGGTGGATACAAGCTTCAAAATAAATTTCTCGTAAACCACTTGAACTAGAATGCTGCAATTGACATTCTAATTTACCCTGTCTTTATTCTGTTGATGTAACTAGGCATTGTTCCATTTAAAAAATGTATTTTTGCTGAAAAAATACACTCTCTCAATATTATTAAAGTCTGTTTATAGGCTAAATGTACGACCCCTGACTACCAAACACAATGCTGTGAAAACTGCACATCAATGGCACTTTCCATTTCCGAAATATTTGCGGTGTAATTTTTAGGCCATTCACCCTATATATTTAAGGTTAAATGTTCTTTCAACATTGCCATGGGATGTTTTACTTCACTGCATTGTAGTATATCTTCGAGGCACTATGTCCATTTTCATGATGTAATATGAATATTGAATATAAAAAAAGAAAAAAATTAACATAAGGATCTGTTTATGTGAATTGTCAAGCAGAATTATTTAACCGGCGCAGGACTAATAAAGAAGTGTCCAAAACATGAGTTGCATCCGTATTAGTGATGACTTTGCAAATTGATATTTAGGGAAACAATATTTAAAAATGTGTTATCAAATGCGATAAAATCTTAGTTCACTTCTGCCTTAAAAAGATCTTTAATGATCGACTTCAGTTCATTAAAGAGCTAATCCTTTCAATCATGCTTTGCGTTTAAAAAGCATATTCAAGATTAAGGGTTTTTTAAAGTGATCTTGAGATGGATACCTCTTTTGCTGAGACCTTCTCTTGAAGAGCACAGCGCAAGAGATCCTAGCTTTCGGGATTGCTGTCCTAGAAGTCCCTTAAGCCCAGCTCTATCAACTGCAATTTGCAGAAGCCTTTGGGAAATTGAATGTTTGTACTTTTATTTTCCTCTCTTTCAATGTGGATCTAGAGCCAGAAACTTTTACGCATGTTTTTTGCAGAAACGCAATACTAATAAAAAGCTCAAGTTCAAGAGCAAATACGCAAATTACACGCTTCTAGTAAGAAAACCAGAATATGAAAACATACATCCTCACTAATATGTATATAAGAGTGTTTTAACTACGTAAAACGGGTGATTTTCTTGGAGTGAATGAGACTTTCATGTAAAGCAGAAATAATATAAACAACGGTAGAGAAGTATGGAAAAGAATAAATTTGGAAAAAAAATAATTAAACAGATTTGCCTGCGTAAAACTGTATTCACTCATTAAAAACTTGTGTGACTTACAAAGATGCTACAGGAATATTTACAAGAAAATCCCCTAGTTCAAATCACCTTTTATGTGGAAAATATTTTCGTTATTTTTTATTTTCTCAAAACGGCTATAGTGAATTTTATTAAAACGTTAAATATTTAAGATATTTACATCAAACAAAATATGAGTATCTCTAATTTTCTGAAATGTCCTTTTAAGTCCTCTTCATTCTTAAAGAATTTTCTATAATTTCTAAACAATAATAGATAGAGAAAACCTGACATAAGAGACACATGAAAAATGTAGATTTATTCAGAACATACATGTATAGAAGTTTTTACTGGAATTAACCTTTTCCGGCATATTCTTTGTCATTAGTCCGAAATTGTTGGTGCTTTGTATTTTTAAGTGCTATGTCGCTAATCAGTTTTAACGCGGTAATGCAGACACATTACTGAGTCATCTCATAGCTACCACCCTTTAAAGATCTGATTATCCCTTAAGCCTATTATAGCTTTCTTGCACCTACAACTAAATTTTTAAACAAATATTTCTGGAAAACGTTTAATTATATTAAAAAAATAGATGAAAGAATAAGGATTTAAAGTAGACTGAGAAAATCTCTGAATGTAACGCTATGAAAAACTTGTTGTTTATCCGAAATTTCTTTTTTGAGTTATGCTGCGCACACAACACACATTAATCACGGAAGGTTTTCTAAAAATAGTTTTTATACAGGAAGCCTCAAAACAACCATTTCCGGTGAGCTTTAGGTAATGAATTTGTGGATGATATGTAATAAACCCACTGTCTACTACACACATAGTAGAGAACGCAAAATATCTAGGGCGTTACATTCACAAACATTTCTGGACCCACTTTTTCACAAACTATTCCTCTATACACTTCATGTTAAAACGTATGAAAAATACTTTCATTTCACATTTTATTTTAGGTACAATCACATACGCCTTTTTTTTTATAAAATTTCCTTGGTTACCCAGTTTATAATTATTGTGTTTTTACTGTTTTTTACATTACTACTTATTACCGCAATTACGCATAAACACCCGTGCCCATGGCGGAAATCGAACCTCAACTTGGTGGAGCGCCGAAGCTACACACTCCAGCTACCACGGCTACAGGGCGGCAAGCCTTGAAAATACACCGAAGACGAGGCCTTTTCGCTGTCCCCGCAATCTCCTCCTGCTTGACACTGTATGAGCATATGAGGGAAGGGGTGGCAAGGACATTAAGCGATACACAGTTTCGTTAAAGGAATGAAACTTGAATGCAATTTGATTAATAGCCATAATCTATACATTCGTCAAATGCCATTTGCGGCACACATTACGCGCTATCGCGTAACTACATGTGACAAGCTGAACATACGATTAGGAAAACTGAAAATGCTGTAAATATGCTGCAAAACACATTTCTAAGAGTTCGGAAAACCTGTATTATAAAGAGGCATGAAATAAAAATTATCCAAATATATTATATATTGATATTGCAACAAAAAAAGGTCACACTATCAAACAATATCAGCTCTAAATTTCTGGGCTATTTTGTTATTTACATACCTTAACGTTTCAGGATTTCATTAATGACCTTGTAGTGCACAGATTATTTAATTTGAAACATTCTACTGTCGTTTACTAGTTCTAATCGGAAGATGTTACATTCAGTAACTTTATATCTTCGAATATATAAAACATATTGGTTTCTTGCGGATGAAGTTTCGAATTCATATTAAATTAAGTTCGTTGTCAGACGGTATTCGGAGTTCCTCGTTAGCAATTACACCGACCGACGGACCGATGGATGGATAAGGTATCTTTATTGGTTTCAAATCATTGAAGTTATTACACAAGTATTTAGTGCATGGGTCATTTAAGATGCGAGTAGGGTAACAAAATAAACAACAGAAAAAGAAAAGAAAACAAAAAGGAACAACAAAAAGGAAAATATAGTTAAGTTACCTTTGTCTAACTGAACCAATTTGACCTAGCTTCGCGCACTTTAGCCAAAAACTTGTCCATGTTTTGCCAGTTCCTCTGGTCAGCCAGTAGCTTCCTACATGCCAATCTCTTTTTTGAGGGACTTAAGAATTTTTCTTTGAGTTTAATCGTTCGTTGATTCTCCCACTGTGCACATTCCGCCAAAACATGTACCCAGTCCTCATCCAAATCACAGAATGGGCAGATTCTCCCGCCAGGATCGTCAGTCATTTTCTGTGCCCTCCAGTCCTCCAAGCTAAACCACGCCATTCCTGATCTTCCCTTTCTTCCTAAGTTAAGTATATATGACTCTTTACTCCAGTTCAATTTTATTTCATTTGCTAGACTTAGAGACGGTTTAATTTTACAATCCGATTCTATTTCCTGTTGGTAGATCTCTCTTAGTCTTCTTTTGACATATGTTTTTGTCATTTGCTTCAGCTCTTTGCCATACTGACCCCATTCCTATTCTCCTCAAACCCCTTTCCAAATCAGCTGCCCAAAACTTAGGAGACAGGCCTTCTCGCTGGTATTTATAACAGTTGGATCGTAGTGTGGAGTTATCCCCATGCATCAGCCTCAGCCAGTACTACACTGCTCTTATTTTTCAGTGCATTGTGTCTTCATAACATCTCACCTCCCTCAATACCCCCGAATTGAACGTGCCTTTTGAAAATCCAAGAACACTTTTCCAAAATGCTACCTGCGTTTTATTTACATGCTCTGCTCTTTCCCATCCCCAGATTTCACTTCCGTATAACAAAATCGGCCTTATCATAGAGTTATGCATCTTTTCTAATGTATCTACAGGTACATCCGGTATTCCGAGGGGGTACGTAATAATTCATTTAACTGCCCTCGTGCTTTATAGTTAGTTACTGATAGATGTTTGTTCCATTTTCCTCTCATATTAAACATTACTCCTCAATAGGAGAAATGTTTAAGGTTTTGTAGTTATAGCCCCTTGTAATACTATTTTTCATTTTCATTGTAATACCATTATTGTCCCAATTTTAACAAAGATAAATCATTTTTCATCCCTGTCATATATATACAGATTTTTTAAAGGTATTTTGTTTTGTTTTATCAATGTTTACCACCAAACCCCATAGCTAATATTAGGCAGATTCAGTACTATAAATTCATATAATACGTAATTCATTGTGTGATGCGATCTCCCTTAGTTAAAAGGGTACCTAACTTACAAAAGTAAGAGAAAAAGGAAATTATATGACCAAAATATATTAATTTTTGTTAAATAATATGGCTAATTAACATAATGACATTTTCTTAGAAGAGCATTCAAAATGATGTGCTGTACACTAAACCACATTTCTTCTATAATTCTCAATATTTTTTCTTAACCTTAGTGTGAAGTAGGAATTAAAATATGTAATTAATAAACTTATTTTCATTGTATACTACTCAAAAGAACTAACAGTATTGTGGCGAGTATATGTAGATTTAGTTTGGTAGGTCTGAAGTTGATTCTCCCGGAATGGGTTGGCGGGCCTGTACCGGAAGTATCAGCTTAATGTTGGCAGTATTGTGGTTATTCCAGAAAGTTCTGGAAACACCTGGAATACTTGAGTATCTTGGGGTGACGTATTAACAGGAAGTTGTGGTGGGATGATTAATTATGAAAAATCATGGGATTACTCGATTCGTTCTCTTTAGCAATGTGGGTTTAACAGGGTAAAGTGCTCTCGGGTTAGGGAGGGGGTTTTAGGTTGAGGATATTCTTTTAACGGATTTAATATGTGATTTTTAAGGTAAGATATTCTATATCATTAAAATTGTCAACATTTAAATAACTTCTTTTGTGTTTCTCCATAATAATCACGGTTATTCTCTCGAGTTCTATTCCGTAGTTTTACATGCCAAGCGAATATACGTCGCACATTTGCCATGACCTGAAGTAAGGAAAGTTTATTAAAGTTGTTAATCCAGGGTCGTGACAATATTGACTTTTAAACACAGTATTATCAGCAAGCAGAAGGGTTTTAGTAAACAAACCAAGTTAGTATCGCACCAATATTGGTGGCAAGAAAAGGTGGAAGAGCTTGTGACCTGCAGTATTCTCTATAAACAAATATGATGTACAGCTTGAAGGTAGTACACCTTACTTCGATAGCAGATAGATCAGAATTAACGAGTATTAGAAGAAAATAAGCAATGTGTGAGTAGCTATTGATAATGTTAAATAACGTTACCTATTTAATTGGGGCTTTAATATACACAAAACTGAGATACATTGCCTCTTCTGTTACATGGAAAGTTCTAAATGTTTTAAAGCAATAGCTGTTCTTAGTGTATGACACAGGTTCTTTAGAAACTGTGATCCATAGTTTTGAGCTGAGGAGGTTGAAAGTCCACTTTCCTCATTATTACTTTTTAATAATATTGCATGCTCCTTGTGTTTCATTGAATTAGAGGTTGTTTAAAATTAAGTTCTAAATGTCCTTTGAACTGTAATGTTACATCTGATGCTTTTCCCCTGGTGCTGAAATGTTCCATTCCAAATTTCGCCACGAATGATGCATATTGTGATGATGTATGAACTCTTCTTTATTTTAGACATACTTCCACAGTTATCTGCTGGTCTTATATATCGAATAAATGGAACAGTCGCAACGAAATTGTCTGTTGGGTTGGGGAGGCAGAATCTGTCACAATACCTGACCTCACCTACACTCCAAGCGGTAACATGATTGCTCTACATACATTTTGTGCAATAAATATTTTTTTGTATCTGTACACAATTTAATTTTATTACCAAACGGAACTTACTTACTTTCTTGACGTACCTCGTACTTACCAAAACCCCTCTGCCTGGTTATCAGACACCTCGCAAAATAGGAAAACTCACAAAGACACGGTGAAAAGGTACTGAAGCAAATAATTTAATAGGGTAAGTACAGACTAGATGTGACGTCTGTGTGACATTTTTGTCACTATTAGCAGATATAGTCTGCAATCATTAGATGTATTTAAAAATAATTTACGTGGTTTTGTCTGCTGAAACAGTGCCAGAAATGTTTCAGTATTTAGAATAAAACGAAAGAACAGCTAATTCAACAAATGAAAGTTTTTTGACATTCAACGTTGCCATGTTCTTAAACCACATTAGACAGTAATGTTATCGAAGGGAAAAGGGGATGGACATCAATATATGTAACTTGCAACCAATTTACATATGGCACTCCTCATATTTCCTGGTCGGACCATAAATCACCTCACTCACCAGGTGACACAAAACTACTTTACTCTTTTCTCTAAGTTACATACTGAATTTTTAATTCGAAGGTAATTCGCGCTACTATACAAGCAAATCTGTTCTGAAGGAGCGTCAAGCGAGGTTGAAAGGTGAAGACTGTTTTATTTCCTTTTTTTTACTCGCGTGGTATGTTGTACCACTTTGGCCTCAATAAAAATCATAAGACCTGCAATCCCGTAAAAGTTTACATTTTCAGGCAAATCGCAGCGCCAGGAGTACTTTTAAAATCTCTAACTGTAGAAGAAGGATACACTAGCTTGAAGCAATAGTCCAGACTTTTGAAAGTAGGTCGCTGTGAAGGTTTTGAAATTCCCTCTTCCTTGTATAATCACGAGAAAAACAATGACTAGCGGCTTAATACTTGAACTGGATGTATAAAGTATTTGAAATGCTAACAATGTGTATAAACCTGAAGGTGTATAAAATATTTGAAAATTCAAACCATTAAAAAGGTCTTTGAAATGGTTAAAGTCCCAAAGCATTTGCATAAATATTCGGTTTTAACGGAATATACGTATTTTGCGTGATTAAAGTTTTGCCTTCTGGCTTTCAGTTATGAAAAAATTAACAAGCGGGATGACTCAGGGGTTTGCATCCGTGGCCCGCATTCGGGAGGTCGTGTTTCCAACACCCGCCCCGACCTTGACCCATGGGTTTTTTCGGGAGGTTCTCCGGGTCGCTAGGCGAATGCTGGGATGGCTCATCGACTCCTCCGAATCTCTCTTCCCTCATTTCCTCTCATTTCATCTTACTCTTTCACGTTACGGTTTGGCTCCGTGGCTGTGCATCGGACGATTGCGGACAGACATTGCAGATGGCTTACATGTTGAAATTTCTTCTCGGCCCCGTCAAATGGCAGCCGGTCGAGTCTCCGCTGCTCGGTCAAGCTTTCGCCTCTCTCCGCTGGAGCAGGCTTGTAAGTAAACCCTCCAGTGGTTTGGTAGGGCTGCCTTGAGCGCTCTCTGCCTGGGTGTTCCAGCTTGCAATTGTTAGGGACCTCTGCGCGACTCTGTCGCTGCGCTGGCCGGTCCTGTAGCCCATACGATACCTGCGGTTCCTTCATCTCATCCGTTTCTCCCCGGGATGTATGAACAAAAGATTCCTGCGTGGGTTGAGGTGCTAGGTATCCTCTCCGTAGCGTAATCGTAATCCTAATCGCATGAAAGAAAAATAATGAATATTCATTCAGAATGCAAATGTCTTCACAGGATATTATCAGAAAAATCAAGATTTACGTTATAATATTTATGTAAATAGGTTAAATCAAGGTCTTTTGATCAAAATCGTTACTGTAATTTTAAGGTAATGAAAATCAATAACAATTTGGCATGTAAGGGTGAGAAATGTTCTTGAAAATCTTCATGTTGCACTTTGGAAGATTCTGAAGAGAATTAACAAATTGTCTCGTACTTATGTTATCTAAATAGAACTGCCAAAAATACCAGGAAGTTTCGGACCTTGGCCATGGGGAGGCAGCCAGATCGATACCAGGTAACAGGAATGTGCCCTAAGAACTTATTGAAAACAGGCAGTCTTATATACTGCGTTTACTGAACAAAGATTTTCATACAAAACAATATACACCGTTACATGTAGCATGAACTCCAAAATTAGGGATTTCATAAATTTGTAAATAGCATACATTATTATATACGTTTAGCTATGATAGAATTGATGATAATGTAGTGCTGTTTATGTCTTTATCCCATTTGATTGTGTACCCTAAGCTTTCCACCTCACGCTAGCCTGAGTGTGAAACAATGGACACAATTTTAATAAATTCCCGGTAATCCGTAAATAAATAACTCATAAAATAAACTTTAGACACACCAACAATTTAAAATTACAATTAACATTAACAATGTACTTAAAGTCTGGAGAAGCTAACAATTTTGATACACGGCTAGACAACTAATAAATTGCGCCAACTCTGAAAAAATTAACAATACACATAAAGCCATTAAATCCAACTGTTTAAAATAATTATTATTGTCTAAAACAGCTAAAGGAATGCACAAACTATATATAATAAACTCAAGTGATCGGACGCAAAAATTGCAAAAATTAACAAATATAAATCCTGTCTATGCTACGCGAAAAAGTTACGCTCAATAATACATTCTGTAGCAAACAACAAGCTTATGAAAATAACGGACACACCCAAGTGAAAACTCCGACCAGTAAAATCCTCTAGAAAAATACAAAATTCATGCCTTAATAAGCCAATCGGAAAGTCACCAAACAGAGATGTGTCCCTTAGCACTAGTAAAAACGAACTGTTGACTCCAGACACAAACAGAGCCCCAAGCTGCAAACACCGCAGACATATCAGTGCGGGAAATAATCGCAATACTGAGGAAAAGCAATGCCGCCTGATGGCATCTAGAAAAATTATTTGGAGTTCGTGAAACAATTGATGTGCGATCAGCGCAAAGCTTAGTATTTAACTAAATTTTCATTTTTGAGTTATGCTACTCACAGAGAGACGCAAATGCTTTTCTTTGGGATTCACGTAACATCAAAAGGTGGTTTTTGGGTGAAAACTTGCTTTAACGGTTTAGTGGACTACAGTGTATCCTCCAGCTCAGCCTATCTCAACTCTGCTCGGCTGAGTCAGAGCACTCGCGCATACTAGCAACAGTGGTCAGGACCCGAACATCATAGCACAAGTGCTTGCGTTTCCTGATGGGTTGGTCATTTTTTATGAAATATGATCAAGCCGGGAGGCCTGTTAACTATTTCATGGGAAGAACTTTTTTCGATTTACCGAAAAGGACGGACTTGCACAATATCTTGTATATAAAAAATGCGGAATTCAACAAGGAATAGAAGTACAGCGTCATTATACAACACGTCATTCAGCCGTGACGACAGCTGGCCCCAGTACCGAGCTGTACTGCATGCTGCAGGCAGACTCCTTTGAGGCGTGGGCAATTACTGTGAACTGGCTTAGCCCCTCTAGCTAGTGTATTTAGATAAGTAGCAGAACAAGTAAAATAGCGCAAAGAGAGTTACGTAAATGTTGCATTAAACGAATAAACATAATTCATATATTATGAATTCATGTTTAGAGCTATCTCTTCTATTAGCACTACAATAATTTATTGAAATAACATTAATTTTTGTGTGAGCATTGTCTTGAAGGTCTACAATACAACTTCGACGATTTAAATAAAACTTTCTTTTAAAATACCTGCAGCGAAGGTATTCACAGGCAAGAACTGAGGATCTTTAAGGACATAAAAAATATCCATTCTTCGAATGGCCTATTCCCTAAAGAGCATCACGCACCTGCAATGAAATTCCTTGCTGAGTATTGCCATGTAGTCCTTAAACATGAAGAAATTAGTGTTACATAAGTTGAAACTTCGCAAAGATCGTTGGAGGATATCCATAGCAAGCTAACTTCACACAATTTTCTAGAAATGTAAAGCCTTCCGGTATTAACCTAATATTGTGTCTTATTGGCATTTTTATAAAGTATGTTTTTAATTTATATAAATAATTTAATTAACGTTTGCTAAATTACTCTTAAAATTTTTGTTTCATTGAATATCTTTGTACAAATGAATAAACTCTTTCCTTTATTTAATTCTCAAAAGGAATGTAACATAAACTAACTTAAGTTTGATTTTAAACTTATATTTTTTGGAATACGATAATCATTTACTAACGCACAGATAACTGAAGCAAAAAGAAATATCCTAAAAAGATGTGCGTTGGTAGGTACTAGTCGGCCACAATATGAATGCACGTGGGAAAAGAGGAACTAAACGGTTACAATCATGTAAACATCCGCAGCACCATTTACTACCGAGGCTGAAGCCTGCACATGTAGTACTGTTTTATTGTACGACTCCCGATCGCCTTGCTTCTGCCTTCCCTCCGATTCCTATTCTTGATTGTCAACAAAACAGTGGCGCCCTCCACCAAGCATATTAATTATGACCGAATAATACTCAGAAACAAAGCCTCTTCACAACAAATAAAAGCAGACTTAATGCAAACTAAAAACCAAGAATCACAATTTAAAAAAAATACTGCGTAACTCAGGTGCAGATTATACGAATTTTGACATTGTTCCAAATTCATTAATAGTAATTTGTGTCAAACTAAAAAGAACACGCTCAGAAATTTATTTAAATATTTCAAACAGAAGCTGATCTAATTTGTAGTAACTTAACAGAAGCCTCATAAATTTGAACTTTTATACCCTGTGGTGAAAAACATGAAATGGACTTCTCTTTCAGAATAAAGACTATTAACGTTCACTACTTTCCAATATTTCCAAAATAGCGCATGTATATGTAATGAAGAGATTTATTTCACACTCATTTATATGGGCGTAGATCCTACGGCTCTTGCATATTATCTGGAAGTGGAAAACCCAATATATTCTTGAAAAATGAACCCAAGATACTGTATGATGAAAAGAAGGAATTCATAATTTAAAGGGTAAAAAATCTGCTAGATGAGGAAAAGGACAGAGTTAATAGGTTTTTACATCTGGACGTTCAATAACTCAACCGTGTCTGTATCCTACCAAACTAAATCCAATCTAACCTGTGTAAAAGGAATAAAATAAAGAGTAAAGGTTGTAATGTCGCGTTTTGCGAAAAAGCAATTATTGGAAAACCAGAAAACTGTGAAAGAAATAGCCACAATGGAAATGAATTATAACGAAGGGATAGCACGACCGAACTACAGACCCCGAAAACATGGTACAGTACCTACGATTCGAAGAAAAGGTTTGTGCTAGAACAGGAGATTTTGAAAGAGACTTTTCTTCTTCCTAATGAAGAGTTGGGTACGTTTATTTGCTCGTTCTGATGCAGTCATACTACTGAGTTTGCTAGAGCTTTGCTGCTCATGCCTAGTACATTATAATGCTATGCCTTTGTAGAAGTAGTTCTTGTCGGTGTGTGGTTATGTTTTTATTTCCTCTAACACCTACTATAGTGGGTAGGTACTAAAATGCATATTTTAAAGCCCACTGAATCCATTATTAGAGAACGCAGTGTGTGTGTGTCTTTGAACAGCCTAACTCAGAAATGAAAAGTCGGATGAATATCAAAACTTGGTAACTTTATATAGGTATTTTCCAACGATGCTACAGAAAGTTTGTCCGAGAAAATCCCCCATCCCAAACTATCCTTTACATGGCAAATGTTTCTTTGCTTTATATCGCTTGAAAAACGGCTTAAAAGATTTTGATTAAAATATCAGAAGTTTAGGATGCTTACATGAAAAATGGAGTCGGTCCTGTGGAGGTATGGGTATACCAGTTCAAATTGGTACTGTACATCCACTACTATTTGCAGATGACCACGTTGTGATGGCTTGAAGTCCTGAGGATATGAAATATATGAGGAAACATATGGAATGCTTTTGAAGCAGGGGGTTTACGAGTAAATATGGATAAAACGGAATACATGGTAGTAGGAGGAAGCAGACGGGACATCTCAACACCCCAAGGAATTATTAAAGCTGTTAAGAAGTTTAAATATTTGGGATCGCTTATTGATGAAGTAGGGAGCTGTAAACTGGTGTAGACAATAAGCTAGAAGAAGCACGAAGAGCCATAAAAATGTTGAATGGGATTATTGGAGTAGAGATATGTCAATTTGTACAAAGAAGAGGATTTGAGGACTATGGTGGAAAGTATAATGACCTATGTTGCGGAGTCGTGAACTTTGGTAGAGGGACAAAACTCTAAGATCTTGGCAGTGGAAATGGACGGAATAAGACGTAGTGCTTGAGTATCAAGGATGGAAAGAAGGAGAAATGAAAACGTATGACATATAACGAAATTGGAGGAAACAATGGTGGAGAGAATTGAAAGGCGGGGTCTTCAATGGTATGGAGATGTAAAAAGAATGGAGGATGATAGGTGGCCTAAAATCCTTTTAGAATGGTCACCTCGTGGAAGAAGAAAGCCAAGCAGACCAAGGGCAACCTGGAGAGAACAGATTCATAGAATGATAAATCATCGGTACCTGGAGGAGGATGACTTGTTCAATCGGGAAGAATGGCGAATGAGAATACAGGGCAACTACTGAAGAGGGAGAAGCCCTTAAAAGTAAAAGTAAAGGTAATTACATGAAAAATGCATATCTATGAATACCCAGTGAGGTACACTTAATTAGAAATTAATTTTGTATACCTTTCTGTAATTGGTAAACCATAAGAAATAGGCAAAACTTAATATTCAAAAGTGCAGATCTCCTTAAGACACAATTTCTTTCAAATTTCTTTTTTTTTTTTTTGGTGGGGGGCACGAGCCCTTTCAGAGACATTCGTTATTATTGCTTAGTTTTTAATATCATCAAACAGATGTTTCTCTTCATGTAATAGTAAGGGTACGTGTAATAGTAAGGGCCACTTACGAAGAGTTAATGCAAAATTACTGCTTTGGTGCGTTATAACCTACCAGCAAACTACATAATATCAATTGGCCGACCAGCTAATTCATAGATATACAGCGTGGACCATTCAAATTGAGACTGTACAGTATCTCCAAAACTAAGCGTTCTAGAAATAAATGTCCTGAATAAAAGTTGCATGATATTATGGGGGAAAGTATATGATATTAGTCGTGTTTTATTTGGAGGAAGTTATGGCATTTTAGAGTCAATTTAATTTCACCATAATTGTAGGTTCACATTTAAAAAATTAAACTGAGCCCCAAAATTACTATCATAGCGTCCTCCAAACAAAACATGACTAATGACATTTACTTTTCCTCATAACATCAATCAACTTTTATTAAAGGCATTTCTTTCTCCGATTACTTTTGGAGATATTGTAAATTCTCAAATTAAGTGGTCCAACTTGTGCAAATGGAGACGCAATAACCTTTGGTAATCTAAAGCACTGAAGAAGAGGAATATTATAAGCTGAAATTTTTAAATTAAAATTAATAATAGCATAAATTCTACCTAAGAATTTCCTGGATTAACGAATCAGATAACAATAACACATTGTCATTTGTGGCCCTCGTAGGGCAGCTCAGCGACAGAACGCCTTAAATGTGATAGAACTATTGAACCTCAGTCTGAACTTTGACAGCCGAAAATTACTATACATTGTTTTAAATATCAAGGATTCCTACATGTGAACAATATCTTCAAATATTGACAAAAACTAAGAATAGAAATTGCGGATTTATTTGTGCGTCATAGTTTCTAAAATTATTTCCATTTCACCGCTTCCAACCTAGGCATTTAACGGTATTGAGTACTGAAATAGCTGTTTTCCACAAATTTAAAGTAACTTGAGTGAAGTGTTAGTTATTTACCGAAATTAGAGAGAAAATATTTTTCCAAAAATAAGAACTCAATGGTACACGAACATTTGAATATTTGAACATTTTAAATTTTAAATGCTCATAATTACTATCTATATCTCGAGCAAAGTTCCTTACAATAAAATATTGAAATTTGTATAACATTAAAGCTTTACTGAAAATATATAACCCTAAAATCAACAATGTATTAAATTATTAGAATTACAAATATAAATCTAAGCATTTTATCGAGAAAATGCCTGTCCCTACACCATGAAAGAATTATACTGAAAATCGGCAGAAAAACTAAAAAAGGGCTGACTTGTTACATTCACATGGCTTTTTCTACCCACTATTTTGTGGCTTCTACAAACTATTCTTAGAAAAGCTTATTTTTCCATCTACTACGTGTTCACCCAGATAAACCTTTGCAGAAGTAGCTTCATTGCTCATTTTGTTTTAGATGTATACAAAAGGGGTACAGGAGAGCGAAGACAAATGTTTAAAAGCGCGTTGCTATATGCTAGTCATAAAATTGCATACTCTTCCCTTAGTATCCCAAGATGCAACAGAATATGACATCACTAAAAAATGGATCTGAACAACTCAAGCAAATAATAAATCTTCAAAATGTATAACACCAAATAAAAATTATTGTAAACAAGTTGTGGTTTTAAAGAATTTTAAATTTTCTGTGCGGTAGTTTTTGTCTCTCACTTTTGGTTTACCAGTTATACAATATTATATTATATTCCTTCAAAATGAGGAGATCTTAACAGGTAATTTCCAAAAAGTTAAACATACACATTCTTTTGTCATGTAAACATCGTAAATACATATGGTTTTAAAAAAACCGGTACAGTAAATTGAGGAAGTAAAAGATAACGAAAGCGTTTTCATGCACAGGGTAATTTTGATAGGCGGAAATTCTTGAGAATCTTCGTGTCGCATTCTTAGGAGATAACGGATTTAAATAACAAGTTCTGGTACTTATCGGGCACCTGAAGTTACTCACTCTCTCTCACAGACAGACACTCTCTCTCTCTCCCTCTCTCTAAGACCTTTTTTCTAAAAAAATGTTTTATTTTTTATTCAGGGGGACTCATAACATTTACTTCCATTGAAATCGCGACTCCATTTTTGTACGGAAGGCAATATTTCCTTTACCCTTAGTAGTGTTGTTTAAAGCCTGAGATGGATATATGTGCTATGAAATTAAATTTTGAAACAGAATTTTTGATAGGAAGCTTTCCAGGTTGAAGTTTAGCGTACCTTACCGTCACTTACCAGTTATGAGGACTGAGAAAAACCTAAGGAACACTCAGTCAGTGATGACAGTATTGGCGGGATTTGAACCGCGAGCTGCCGAATGCGTATGTGTGTGCATTGTCGCGTCGCATACATTATTGCTGTGTTTAATATATTGTTGAACTGATTAATTCGTTTGTAACTGAATTCTTGTACATCCCTCCCATTCTTAGTCAAGTGGGGTGAAGGCCGGTTGTGGGAAGAGCCATTGTCTGATAGCGTGGGTCTAACAGTAGCGTCCTGTGGTAGCGTCAGTCTAGTGTAGGTCTTCAGAGTGTATGGTTGCGTGTGTATGATAGGTGTGTGTGTGTGTGCATGGGGCATCTCCCCCGGTGTTCGTCTATAACCTTTTGCGTATAATTTAGGGCACATTGTTAATTATAATAAATCAGAGATAAATGTGAATTTATGTATTTTTATGTTCTAAAGATCCCACGCCCACTTATCTTTGTGCAGCAAGTTCTTGGTATCTTTCGCCGCCTCTGAGCCTACGTCCCCCAATATTTATGCCGGAGTAACTAAATTTAAAATTTTAGCTGCAAGCTTTCGGCCTCACCCCGGTGTATAAAATATGCAATGCATTATATTTTGGAAAGGAATTTTTGACAGGAAAAGTTCCAGGTCTAAGTTTAGGGACCTCCCCATCATTTACCAGTTGTGAGGTTTGAGGAAAACCTAAAGAAAACTCAGTCAGGGATGACAGTACTGGCGGGATTTGAACCGCGAGCTGCCGAATGCGAGCCTCACGTGTTAGTGCGGAGGAATCTATATCGGTTTCCTCTATCTAATTAGTTACGTGATAGACAAAGTAAAACTTGTGACATGACGTGTTTCAAATGTCAGAAATCCAAGAAACCAGGTTTATGAGTACAAGTTGTACAATCTCATAAACCATTTGCCAATACCTACAAAGTCAATTTCAACGTCATGTTCGGGTATTTAAATCAATAAAACGTCAAATATACAACTTGGTCCTTATTTAAGGGGTTTCAGGTGCATGAGGTGTACGAAATTTAGGAAACTTATTTTTTTAGGTTTTTGTAAACAATTTTATGCAGTATTGAGTACCCATAAATTTACTTCATACAGTAAACAATTGCTATATTATATGTTCACGCCTAAGTGCACTTTCAAACAAGACGAATGTAAAAGAAACAGGGAAGAGACTTTTCAAAGCAATATATCCTGCGCTACCGGCAAAAGAGATAAAGAGGAAGAGAAGAAAGAACAACAAGAAAGAAAAAAAAGGAAGAAGTATGTGCGGTGAGGGAAACCTGTAAGTGAAAGCTCTTCCGCAAACATGGGCACCATGTGGGTCATTAATACGAAAATAATCTTGGGCACATACCTTAAAACAGACTTGGTGACAAGGAGATCCTTTTTCTTTACCCAGATCCAATCTTTTTTCTTTTCTTTTTATTTTTCTCTCGTGCTCCCTCTCTCTCTCTCTCTCTCTCTCTCTCTCTCTCTCTCTCTCTCTCTCTTCAGCTCCTTGAGAGAGGCATGGGATTTTCAGTGCCACATTTTTAAGGACGGATCTAGGACGAGACTCTGTAGACAAATTGCCTTGCATTTTTCATTTGCCTGAGCAAGAGTGGGCGTAAGAAGGAGGAGGGTAAGAAAGAAGAGAGGGAGGGAGGTAAAGTTTTACGAGGTCCTAGAGATAACCTCTGCAAACCATCCTCAACCTGGAAGAGCGAGATAACTTTTTAAAGACGATTGTACTGAACCAGGTGAGCATTATGACCCAAGTTATCCGCGACATCGTCGTATTTGCATTGAAGAAATGCAGTCTCAACTCCACTGATTTTTTGTTGCTAGCTTAATCTGTGTTATTCCGAGTTGAAGGTAAAAGAATCCAACGAATCCCTAGCTAGGAATTTTAGGTTTCTTAAGCCGGATCAAAGTCAAAGGTGTTACAGAAATACAAACACAACTAAGAAGAGGTTTTCTGCGCTACATAATAGTTGTATGCTATCCATCAATTATCGTTAATCGTTAAAAGGCGTTATGCAATATTCTTGTAAAATATTTCTACACTATTTAAACTGTTATACTTTATGGACTCCTTTAGAACACCTGAGGTTAGTCCTGCAGGAACCATAACCTCTATTATATTTCATTTTAATCCGAAGTACCTCAACTGCGTGCGGCGATCAATTTCTCATTGCGCTAGGCCTTTTTTCCTATCCTCTCTCTGCGAATTAATACAAGCTGAAAGTACCTTAACAGCGTACTTTTATATAAAACATTTACCTATATTCTACAAATCTATGTGTGAAGCACGTATGATTCAAAGTTGGAAATTTCACAAAAACTGAGCTAAGCCACATCGGAAAAAATGTGTGGGGACAAATAAGAGAATATAGTGCCCATTTTATAGCGTAAGGAAGTGCAAAACGACTGATTGTAGGACACAAAATAATAAAACAATCACCTGCTGCACACTTTTACCTAATAAGTTATGTAAAAATTTATAGGATGTGATTATAATATACACAATAGTTTTGTGTAAGTGTGCGTGTGTGTGTGTGTGTTCCTGATAAATTCATACACCTTTGCACCGATCTCTCTTAAATGTGGTATACAGAAAAACGGGAAAAATACTGTGGGTTGGTGTCGCAAAACATGCCACAACAAAAGGGGCAGTGGGAAATATATTCCCGGGAGGTATCTTTGAGGTTATTCAACAAGAACGGATCTGCTTTTTCAAAACTTTCGTGCAATAAACGTATAAATAATGTTGTCTTCATTTTTTAGAGTGGTATAGCAAAACTCCAACCCCAAACGTGAGAGGAGGTGGTAAAGTTTTTGCGGTGGGTAATTTTGAGGTTATTCAGCACGAATGGACCCGGTTTTCTCAATAATAAAAGGAGAAGTTTTGCTCCCTTCATTCTTTTAGGGTTGGTAATACGAAGAACCACACCTAATGGGGATAGCGTTGAAAATGTGTTGGATAGGAGGCCATTTGGGGGATTTTCAGTACAATGTGAAATTTTACACAATGAAGGTGAGCTGAAAACCAAAAATATTAAATTTATTTAACCGGTTGTGTATAAAACATATTTGGGATAATTCATGCGCTATAAAAGCCCCAGACAACACTGTATGTCTGTTCCAGTAAAATATAAAACAAACATACTATTTGTGGTATTTGTTTAGATAACGTGGATACTCTATATAATAATGTAGACTTGGAAATTATGTCGTACCGAGCCATATTACAAAGCGGTTTTTGACAAAATAACTTTTGCTTCGGCCATAAGATTTTTGCTTTCGAAAATAATTTTCAATTATGTGCTTTTTCCAAAGGTAACATTTCTCAAGTCTTCGTCTTGCACACACAACTCTCGCATATTATCGTTTTAAGCAAACAACTGCCACCTGAATTTCAACATTGTCATCAATCTTGACCATCAAGCAGTTCTTCACAGAATACCCAGCATAGCAAGAAAACAGAAAACAGTACCTTAACAGCTCATTGTTCACATGTTTTCAGTCGCCTAACAATTTACTAAATTATTCCTAAATTTCTTAACTCTACATCACCGTGTAACAATGTGTGACTGCACAACAATGTTATAGAATTTATACTGTAAAATGGTGTATGTTGTATTATGTTGTGTACCGTAACTATTTACAGGAAGATATAAGTAATTAAATATATTTTTATAGTACGATACAGAATTAATTGCAATAAATAATTTGCTATCAATGTATAATGCGATAAGCTTGAGCTGAAACATTTGTCCGGAAAGAAAAGGGTAATTAGCAAGCCATGTCATTAGTAACAGCCGAGTTACGAATCCGTTAGCATAAAAGCTCCTGGAATTCGGTTAGAAATAGGGTTCAGTACGTTTGCACAGTCACGTAGGAAGAATTCTGTAAATTAGAAAGAAAATGAAATTCTGAGATTCGAGGCGGTTCCCCATAGCAACAAGATAAGAGAGGCATACGTAGGAGCTTTAAGATTGGACGTTAATGGGTTAGTTCTACCAAGAAACTTAGCTGTTTAAGGTTAAGGCCAAAACAGAGAATCTACCGTCCAAGCGCCATTACGTTTATGTAGCAAAGTTTAAATACTTATCTTAATAACTGTTACTTCCTCTCCCACGTACTGAGCAGAGGAAGTAACGCATTCCCATTAAATATCGACATCGAGGTCACAAAATAAAAACTAATTTTAGAAGAAGGTCTGTGACAAAGAGAGAGAAAGGGAGAGAGAGAGAGAGAAAGGGAGAGAGAGATAAAGACTGAGAGACATAAATTCCGTTTTTGAGTTACAGTGTTATGATAAATATCAATCCTGGTATTTAGATTCAGCTTGTCCTGAAGATGCGACAGCAAGATTATTACTATCAAGAATAGATCCCCAACACAAATTAACCTTTATATAAAAAATAACTATAGATTTTCATTAAAAACCAGCGATTTTACTTCACACTGTGACCACCGTACGTCTGCTGCCGCCGTCCGCCACAGCTCGGACTCCTGCACAAACGGTTGTAATACACCCGCAACAGCTTCACGTTCTCATATTTACAGCTATAATGATTACAATGATAGTAAGCGCACTGCTTATAAGAGATGAAAATGCTGCTCCTCTATCCGAACGTTTCTGTCATCTTTTCAAGCAATATTCATTAACACTGAAGAGTCCAATACCCGAAATTGAGTGAATTTCTCGCCTGATGTCTTCCTTTAGTTATTTCAATATTTGGATTTGTCTGTTTGTCGCAAAACTAGCTGTTATATCTGGAACCAGTGGTTTAGCAGTTATTTAACACTCGTGTATTATTAGAAAGAAATTATAATAAAGCTATACAAGGATTAATGTTTAATACAATTTTATGCATTTACTTTACTTACTCAAGGGAACCATGTTTCTAATGAATCATTTGAGAAAACGATTAAAACTGATGCTCCTGATTCTAAGCGATACAACCAAGAGTTTCATTTAAATTAGCTCAGTCGCTCTTGACATACCCATACGGAAAGAATGTGGTTTTAATGATATAAAGGATGGAAGAGGAATAAATGCCCATAGCCTAAAGAATAATTCCAAAATGAATGAAATGAACTACATTGTTATACACGGAGTGAGGCCAAAAGGTTTTGCAGCTAAAAATATTAAATTTAGTTACCCTGGCATAAACATTGGGGAGTGTAGCTGCAGTGGCAGCGAGAGGACCAGAAACTTAGCTACAAATTTTAGAGCAGGCGTGGTATATTCATAACAATAAACACTTAATTTCACATTTACTGTAGCTTATTAAATATTCACACTGTGTCCCTACATCATCCACAAAAGATTAAAGGAAATACATTGCAGGGAGATGTTACACACACACGATTCACGCACTCTTACATACTATACACCAAACGCGAAGCGACTGACTGACGCCACACACCACACAAAAGAATCGTGCCATACTACCCCAGCTCTCCACCGCTAGTAGGCTCACCGACTAGACGTTGGCGAGTTGCCACGGTAAACGAACTTCAAAAACCCCAAGCAAAAGAATTATCCCCAACAATGTTGTCGCCGACGCAATAATGTGTCTGGCATGACAAAGCACACACATGTACGCTACAATATTAATGTTTATTTTTTACTAGGGTGGTCAAAACCAAAACCTTTTACACATAACGCCATTGAAGTTTCCACATTTTCCTGGTGTACTATATCTGACAAAGCTGAGCGCTGGGTCGCCTCATTCATTCGTCCATGAACCACGTTGTACGGTAGTGAGGTAGTGCTTTTGGTAGATAAGAGCAGTAGTAGCTAAAATTTTGAAAAGTACGGGGTTTTATGTATAATGTTCATAGGTGGAAACACACTCGTATCGGTAGCTTGGTAGTAATGCTCTGTTTTGTAAACCCTGCTTGCATTTCGCATACCTCACTGACTATGCAGTTCCCCTCACACTACTACACGTCAGTGTTGGCTAAACTGAGGAAACACATTGCAAGGAAACGACCAGAACTTCATCGGACTGGGTGGCGACTTCATCATGAAAACGCGTGGCCTCGAGTGGAAAATTAAGTAATGCAGTTTTTGACTAAATGGAAGTACCGCATCCGTCTTATAGCCCCACTCTTGCACCCTATGCTTTTTTATTTCCGTCATTAAAGGTAAAGATTTGTGGCATTTGATTTGGGACCCCTGAAGCAGTGCTCAAGAAACGTGAGGCGATTTTCAAGTACCTCACAAAGAATGACCTGCATCATATGTTGAGGACTGGCAAAGACGCTGTAAAAAGTGCATTAAAGTAGGGGGGATTAATCAAAAAGAAACGTAAAGAAAAGGGGAGACGTGAGGATCTAATCGGATCAAATCCTAACAATTGGTTTATTTCATGAATGAAATCAAGGATCTCTCAACTGAGCAACTTAGCTTCATATACCTTGAAAAAGATCATTTAAACATTGAACTGAACTAATACGCATCTGTGAAAGGAAAATATCAGTCTCAGTCTTTATTGATCAACCCTTGTAGGTTTGTGAGAGCCCGGTGGAAAAATAAAATTCTCACCCACAAAATATTTAGCAAGTCTAAAAACCCTTAGAAATTATATTAAGTCACACAGAAGTAAGAGGAGAACTGCCTAAGTAGATCAATTTTATGAAATTAATTTTTTTAGCAAGTCTCCTGGTTTTACACAACATAAACGTGAGAGAAGAATGGCTTCTTAAAGTGAGAGAGGAACACATAATTTCGATGCAGAAAAGAGCTTTTCCAAGCTAAGATAGCAAGATACCTTTGCCCCTTGAAGTTTCTCAATGACATTTTGAACATACGGTGCGATGCAAATAATGACTTAAAATAAAAATTATCACTATTCCTATTATAGGAATTTTAAACAATTCACGGGATTTTTAAAAGCTACTGCCTAGGAACCTAGAAATTATGTGTCGGATATTGGTGACAAATGATCCGTACTGTTAAATATGGTGTCCGGTTTATACAAAAATTATAATTATGCACATGAGAATTTACCTATTTTAATACAAGTGCATTTTTAAAAACAAGCCGATAACTTATGTAAAAGGTTCGTTGCAGTTACCCGTAAGGATTTCGTTAGTATCACATGTGAACACTTATTTTGTTTCACAACACTATGCCTCCTTAATTTCAGTTTCTTGCCAATGTACTTCCCATTAAAAGTGCTGCAAGATAAAAATAGACAACATTGAACATTTACTTTCGCGTCCTGATGTTTTACTAACAACTATTTCTTAATTTAATCGCTATAAATTTATAGAGTCTATTACAAAATATTTTACCAAGTAATACGAGGCCATGCTTCCAATATTGGATACTTTTAACGCAAACTTTTCTCCTGTTTAATCGGGAGAGATGGCTGGTACACTGCCAGCATTTATGCGATTGTCACATTTCTTGGTAACTGACCTATGATACCGCAATTTTCAAATTGAATAACATAATCAGAATTATCCAATATGAACATTCATACAGTGTTTAATTTTATTTAACAGTCTTTATTTAAATTCGGCATAAAAGGTGCTGTGGTAAGAAAACAGCGGAGCAGAGTCTGACATCAGTATTTAAAAGGCTTGACACCGTATTTAAAAGGATTGACACAGTAAATGGGGTAAAATCTCGCATCACGATCTTTTTTTAAGAAGCTGGTAATGTATAGAGAAGAAAATGCGGAATTAATTCTCTATGCACGCAACGCATCAGTTTGCAGTCTCTTAGGTTAGGCAGCGCCTTTCGTGGCTCTATGTGAATTTTTATATTTAATTAAATGTGTGCAAAGTCTTGTGTTTGTGCTTCGTTTGCGCTTATTTGTGATTGTGATGGGGATTAAGGCCCACATTATTATCAGATTTTGAAAAAAAAAATGGTTTAGGCAGTGCTTGCAGTTTGACCTAATGTAATGTATCATATTTCATTCTTTTCGGCGACTTATATTCTTTATTTAATGGTGAACGTCTATAATCATTCCAGTAAGTTAAATAATTTAGCTATGTAAGGTATTTTCACTTGGTTTTCCAGCCTACAGGCTCATTTATTTGTAGAGGAAACGCTCCTCTGCTCTAAGAGAAGAGAAATACTGGCATTGTCTTGAATTTAGTGCTCTTAATAGCATTACAACTTCATCCGCTTCATTAAACTCTAACGAAAACACTTGGTCGGTAAGTGACTTTGCATAAAAACAAACGAAGAGGAACAAGCAGAGAAGA
This sequence comes from Deroplatys truncata, assembly GCA_030765065.1. Taxonomy (NCBI): domain Eukaryota; kingdom Metazoa; phylum Arthropoda; class Insecta; order Mantodea; family Mantidae; genus Deroplatys; species Deroplatys truncata. Next base: position 64,160,687 of record CM060986.1, read on the forward strand.
GAAAAAGGCCTTCTCGTGTGTGTTGTATTGAAGTTGCTTCTGGTGTGGTGCAAGTGGCAGGATGGTCGGATTTTGGAAGTTCTCCAGAACTCATCACTTGCCTAGAATGGCGGTCATCAAGAGCAACTAAATGCTAAGCCTGAAGCCGAATGTCGTGCTCTTGTTGTAGGAAGATAAGTTTCTCTCTTCCGTCTCCGGAACACGCAAACAGTTTGTTGCCGCCAGACAACCTCCTAAGTAAATGCTTCATTTGACTAAAGTGCTCACCTTTCAGTCAATGGGAGTTTCTCCTTGGTCTTGTTCTAGTGAACCTATTCAACAATACAGATGGACGTTTATGTAAGAGAATAAATATGCTTTGAAATAAATGTTTACTTTCTCTATTACTGCTTTTAGGAGTATTTCATTCCGACCAATATCTTGAAATCAATTATTTCAACCGAAATACACATTTTAAGGTGTCACTGAATCCATAAAAACCTTGTGTGAGTGTGTGTGTGTGTGTAATTTGCAATGTTCTTTTGTTAATTCGATATTATAATTACAATTTGTTTCCAAATAATTCTTAAATTATTTCGAAAGTGTCAATGAGTATAAGTGAATCTAAACCTGATAAATACTAACTACTTTTAAACATTTAACTATATTACAGTTAAAATCATATACTTTAATAATGTTAATAATAACAATAACAAAGGTCAATAAATATTTACTTTTAAGAAGACAAGGTACTCTGAAATGCTCAAGCTGTCATCCAACACCCCTTCTTAGCACATTTTTGTATCTTTCAACAACGAACGACTATATCATGCCCAGCGAGCAGTTCAGCAATTAACAACAGAGACCAACAGAAGGTAGTTATAAAAGCTGAAGTAAACCAGGAATGAAAGTGCAGATGATTATGACCCTGGAATGTACTGAAATGTCAGAATGTTAATGTTGGAACTTTAAATTCAGTTTTCTCAAAACAACATTTTCAGATATTTATATAACTTTTTCTCAGAAAGAATGAGAGGTAGGGAGCCGAAATTTTCAGTACATGTATATAACACACAGTTAAATTTTACGAACCACAATCATAATTTTATAATGTATGTTAGTGATATTAAGAAAGCAACAATATTGCAAATTTTCAACGATTTTTACTTTTTGACTTTGCAAATAATTGTTTTTCAATTTCTAGTGAACTGATACACATAAATAAATAATTGCGGCTCAAAAGATAACTAATTATACTAAGAACAAGCATGCAAAGGTGTGATTCTGTGTTGCAAGAAGTATCAGAGAAAAATGTACATGAGTTCGTATGTTTATGAGTAAATTTTACTATTTTTACGTTTTCACATACATAAGCTATCAATGCAAAAAACACTTCAAATAGGTGTCCTTATGTATAGAATAATTAATAAAAATTTCAAGAAAAACCATTGAGAACTTTTAAGAGCAATGATAATTTAACGCACTTAAGGTGTAATTTCCAGTGTTTCAAACTACCTTGTCCCCTTAATTCGCGTAATAGAGGATTCTCTCACGATTCATAAAGCATAAGATGCAAACAAAGCGTAGTTAGAGGTGTCTACGCCTGATTGCTCAGGCAATACATATGAGATCTTGTCCTGGCATGAGGGAAGGCAGTAATTTATCTGCTCTAAACCTACCTCTATCCTGCGCAGTGCGGTCAGGATCTACCAGTTGCTGTGGTATGCCTTCAGGACTTTGAAATTTGTTGAATGCCCACGCCAAATACATCAATGCTTACTATGCAGATACATTAGGAGTTCGTTAAGTGCAAACAATCCTATTATATTTTCATCCTAGCTTAATATACAGCATGAAATTATGTTGAAACTCTTTAGTAGCAAGGGTGATTTCTTTCTTAATACTTTTTGAAAGAATTAAGAAAGAAATCCTTTAAACATTTTTTTTCTGAATTTTATACGTTTACTTTTGCGCCAACAAATTTTTTCCTAGTTCCCACTCTACCCTACATTTTTCAACAGTTTTACATGTTTCGACATCGTTAGATGCCTCAACTTTACTTTAACATAAATGTTTGGATCTTTTACAGTTTGTATATTCTTACACGATTTCATTCAATTACTAGGTGCCATCCAATTTAAACGGATGTCCTTGTGATGACAGAGGTCTAAAGCTAGATCACTTCAGTAGAAGTCCACAATATTAAAGAGGTAGCGCAAGTCAAGGTATCCATTAAGAGCGGAAGAATTGAGAATAAATAATTATGAAATAATTGCAAAACTCTTGCGATGATTTGTTCACTTTGTTAAAAGCATATATTTTGAATATCTGTAAGCAAATAACACCACTTTTTAACCCTGATTCTCTGAGGGAACTCAACATTGCTCCATTGAGTATACTGTACCTTTGCCTCACAAGGGGTAGTCCCCGTGAGGGAAGAGGAGGTGAGAGGATACACCGGGCAGCCGGAACCAGCAATGACAACACAGCAATGACAAGGTCACTACAGGCAGAGCAGGGAAACCCGCCCCACAAAGAGGTTCCAACAACCTGTACAAAGGGGCGGTCCGTTTACCCCGGTAACATATTACACTGTTAATAATAACACTTAAAGTTATATCAACTCAAAATGCTGAAATACCTAAAATAATTTTAAAACTTCAACGTATTAGTGGAAATAATTTCAAAGTTTTTCGAACAGTTCTAAATGGTGATGTTTTATTATTTATTTAGGAATTTGGAACATATCATTATGGAAACCACTTAAATTTAACTGTAGTAAGCATTAGGATGTTGTCATATTGAAAGGCCATCCACGAGATAACGCGTATACCACTATCAGCAGTCAACGTATGAGAGACAGGTTTCCAAATTCCGCCACTAAACATTCGCTCCTGATTCAGGTAGTGTAAAGACAGACTTTTCTTTACCTGCCCAGCATAGAGATAAACTGCCTACTTTTGCTTACGTTCCCCCGCGGGAATCTATCTGCAGGGCAAGCAGATGCAGCCAGTAAAAATTGTAGAAATGTGCACCTATATGCGCAGTTAAGAGTAGAAAAACATAGTGTGACGTATGCAGAGATTGTCGCGCATACGTCTCTCTGGTCACCTGGATTCGAGATAGCGGTTAGAACTTGGGTGGGGGAATTAGCAATTTTAGGTGGGGATAGGTTGGTTGGCGTCCCCTACGCTTTAGGTAGCGTGGCTTGGGACAGACAGTGAGTCAGTGAGGTGAAGTCAACCAGTTCAGACGTGTAATCGCCTTCTCCGTGCAGGCATGCATGCCGGCCTCGCCCGACAGGCATGGGAGCTAAGAATGTGGGGTAACGTATCCATCTTTATCTAATAAATCATCTGTCATCTATATCTTCCTTGTATTATTTATGATAGTATAAAGTTCCTTCCTTTCATTTTGAGCCATGTAAGTGTCCTTTTGCCAGTGTTTGATAATATTTCTGTACTTTCTTTAGCTGCGTCCCTAGTCGTAGCCTCGCCATGTTATAAGTTTGTTAATTTTCCGGTACCTTTGCAAGCGAGTTACCCACCTCACAATGAGCATTAGTTAAGAGAGGCTACGACAATAGTAGACTATGGTGATTTATGAAGAAATGGCACAATTATTGCTAGCGACAACTTATTATACCTGAAATGCAGAGAAATTGTGGGAAATTATTTACCTCTATAGCAAATGTTGAAAAGTCCTCCATCCTGCATAAGGACAACTCAACACGTTGTCCCATGTTACTGGCCACTAGTTGCAGGACTCTGTTGTCAATAACTTGAATCTCTTGTGGAATGTTGTGCTTCAGATCGCCCAATGTCTGGGGACGTGTGGCATAAACCCTGTCTTTTAAGTAACCCCAGAGAAAGAAGTCCGGAGATGTCAAATCTGGAGATCTCGGTGGCCACAGGTTCTTGAAAATTATTCGGTCGTCAAAGAAACTTGCAATTAGTGACATTTGATGTATGGCATGTAGCGCCGTCCGGCTGAACATATCCTTGACTCAGCTCTACATCATCTAATTGCTCAGTAAACTCCATGAAAATCTGTCGGCAGTCTGCACTGTTCACATTGGTTTAAAAAAACTGATCTCGCTATTCTCTGTGCGGATATTGTGCACCAAACTCTTGAGTTATTCGAGTTCACATAACTGGATAAATGGAACCATGCTTCATCTGTAAACCATGTGATGTAAAGTATGGCAGGATTTTGCACAATGAACGCCTGAAACTAATGACAATAATTCAATCGTCTATCCTTATCTGGTTCCTGTAGCTGATGGACAACCGTAATCCTATACGGCTTTAGACCTGCATTTTTCACAGCTCTGACATATTTAGTAGCTGTACCCTGTCTCCTGCGAAAAACTTGTTAATGATTTTTTGAGTGACTGATCCAATCGTGCTCTTACGTCAACAAAAACCGTGGGAAGCCTAGTTGAACGAATTTTTCCTTTACCGTTCACCAGAAATCCAGTTGTTTTCAATTTGTTTACCAGTCCCTGTGTTTCTATGGGGAGGATTCCGAACACCAAATTCTCTCTGGTATGTCCTTTGAGTAGCTGTAATTAAATTCGTAATCCAGTACTGCTTTATAATGAAGAGTCGCTCATTTAATGTTTTCTCCATTTTCACGTTGACAGTTGCCGACAGTAGAGCTAACAATTATGAATCAAACATGAACATCTGCGCATCCAGTGACAGACAATCGAAACCCCAGAAAATGCTGCTTAATTTGGTGCTAAAATTGGGGCATTGAGTGAATTTCGAATAGAATAATTAAAGAAAAAAATGTGTCAGTTCTTCATATATCACCCTGTATAATCAAACCTGTAACATTACTCGTCTAGGTAACTGCCAACGTCGAAATCGTTCTTCATCTTTTACCAGGTCTTGAGTTTCTGAATGAGAAACCGAGGATATTAGTTTATCAGCGTAGAAAATTAAAATAAGAACAACTGAATAACATACTTGCACACTTCGTATTGAAACAAGCGCTCATCCAACTATACTTCAACAAGAGGAAAGTGCATAAAGAAGATGGTACGAAAGTGACCAAATAAGGAAAGTAATTTGTTTTCAGCCACGCAACGTTTAACCTCTTTTTATATCTTGTTGCCTATACTGCGTCATTACCTCGTAAGAGCTGCTCTGCATCTAATATGCAACAGAAAATGTTAGAGAGCAGAGAGAGGGTTGGAACTTCCTTTAGAGATAGTCTGAAGCAGGAAATGTGCGTTTCCTTACACACCATATGCCTTTCCTTTGCCTCAAAGGATACTAAGTGTAAGGGCTTCCATTATATAATCATAAAATGCACAGACTGCAGACAGTGGAAGTTAAAATACGTTTTAAATTTGTGAAATATGTAGTCAGAGATCCTTGGGGTGAAATTTGTAAACATTTTTAAAATCTTAATCTGAAATTTAACTATCTATACTATGAGTATGAAACACTAAATTTGCTTCTGTTCTATAGTGATTGTGAAATCAGCTTATAGTGACTAATATAATATTTCAATCTATGGATTCTATAGTAATTTTGACAAACTCTAAAAGACTTAGTTCAAATCCGGAATTTAGATTTAGTCAGAAATTAGCTATTAAACATTATAAATTCTAATTGTAGCACAGAATCTGTTACAGATAGTAATTTTTACTTAATTTATATGCACATGTTAGATGAAAAATTGACACGTTACTCGTAAATTAAATTGTTATATTTAAACTATGTTAAAATGTTTGCCTACAGTATTTATGTTTAATATCTTCACACAAAACTGAATTAATATTTTATTTACTTAAACTAACACTTTCAAATATTAAAAATGTATGATAATTTAAACGATATATGTAAAGAAAATTAGACAATATGCATTCACAGGATTTTCTCTAAGCTAAACTAAACTCCCTGGCGCACCAGCCCGTTGCCGGGTGAAGGTTTGGCGCCCGGCCACTGCGTCCCCCACTTCTGCCCACAACAGGAGTTATGAGTGGGTTGCAGCGTTGAATCTGCAGTATTGGGGAGTCGAACCCGGGTCCCCCGCTTGGTAAGCAGCTGCGCTACCACCGCGCTAGGGAGACGACCCAGAATTTGAATGTCAATGACAGATACCTATATTACAGTTTTTATACAAAACTTAATTCTTATATCCACGTTATGTTCTTCAGGATATTTATTTTGCTTAGAAGTGATTTCGAGTTAAGCAATAAGTGCTTAGTTACAGTGGTTACAACACTAAATGGTTTGTTCGTAACCACAAGTTCTTCCGTCGGGAAGAAACGAAAGGAAGCATTACAAACTTTCAAGCATGTCCGTTGCAGGACATTCGCAACATGGAATATTTCGAAAACAACTAATAATACAAATATACTGAAGGAAAACTGACAGTTATTCACAGAACATTTAAGAAATACGTTCTATTTTCGTGTCATTATTCAAAACGTGCAATTTAGTATCATTTCTGGGTCATTTTTAAGGCAATAAAAATCAAGACAATTTTTTCATTTAAAAGTTAAGTTGCGATATAAAAATCTTCTCTTCTTATACTTCTAAGATGGTAAGTAGATTGGATTGTGAAGTGCAGGGGATTCGCCTCCGATCCAGGAATGAGGATATTGTACCAACGCCCCATGAGGGGGGACTCCGAAAAGGAGGGAGGTGATGGAATATACCGGGCGACCGGAAGCAGGAGTGGCGACACAGCAATGTCCCTATGGTTTCCATATTGAGGCACCCCGGCAGAAGACAGGCAATAACAGGTCCCGCCCTAAACAGGATCCAACTCCCCCCCCCCAAGAGGCGGTCTTTATACCCCGGCAACTAGCCAAGCGCCGAGGAACGGATAAGTTCACAGAGAGCATCCTTTTTTCCTGACGACACTTCTAACCCTGAAATAGACCAAACGGGGTGATTAATGAAACGAAATGGAAGTACGGGAAATTCAGGTAATGAAAAAAATCATTTCAGCATTCGCCTAACGACCCGGGAAACCTCCGAAAAAGCCCATCTGTTAGAGTGGCCGGTCACAGAGAATCGAACCCGGGAGCTCCCGAATGCGGGCCATCTCGCTCTATAAGATGGTACGTCTAATGCTAAGTTTGATATTCATCCTACTTTTTCTGTTTGAGTTATGCTGTTCACAGACAGAAATACACCACACAAATACGCACACACACCACACCAGTTTGGCTCTGGATATTAACTTTTTGGGCTGAACAAAGTACTTCTTTTATCTATTTTATGTACTGGTTAGAAATTGTAAAAATACGCGAAGCCTTTATTTGGTTTAGTTTTGGATATAACATTAACATTGTAGTGCAGTGAACATTACGATTTCATTTTAAAGCTTAGAAGTAATTTATTACGTCTTTGTGTTGAAATAGAAAGTGTCCTTTAGGGAGTACAAATAAGAATCTATTAGTACGCCCAGCATAATTCCACTGCTATTCATTCCGTCCTTCAGCCCTTCCTAGTTTATACTATTTCACGCGGAGCACTGAGCAAAAATACAACTTCACAGTGCAATATGGCGCAATGAATTGATCGATCCTGATTCATACGTTTTATGTTTATTTCTGAAAACTTCATTTATTCCTTCATTCAAGAGGTGTAGCTTTGAGCTGGAGGTAAGTTTAGTTCTTAATGAAGGAATGGGCGAGACTCATATAGACCCCTTTTCAATACAGTTTCAAAAACGGTTTTTTTGTGACATCATGGTTTTCATTTTTCCATAAATTTTGTCACTTTCTAAAACTGCTATCGTTATTCAGTTATTCCACGTGATGTCATGAAGGGAGTATGAAATTTTAAGGCCAGCATAGAGCGGCCGGCGTTTAAACATTAACTATTCAGTCTGTTTTATTTGAGATTGAAGATTTTCTTTAAAATCTTTGTTTGAGTAAGTATTAAGCTCCATTCTCTTTAAGAATCAGGGTTAAAATTAGTTAAATATATTGATTTAAGTTAAAAGGAATATTTTTATGCATAAAATTTACATTTGTTTTCATAAAACTTGGAAGTTTTAAACAATGGTAGCAGAAATCCCTCCCTTTGAACCAAAAACGAAATGTGTAATGTAAACGTTTCTGCAAATATTTATCTCGATTAACATAAAATGTCAAATTATCTTTCGTAGGAACAGAGTGTAGAAAGTATATAAAATGAACGATAGTGGGTAGGGAGGTCGTCTAAAAGTAACACGTACAATTTTTTTCTTGAACTTAAATAATAGATGTTGTATGTGTTCGACATTTCGGTTTTAAGTTATGCTGTTTACATACGCTCAGCGCAGCGAACTATTATTTTTAAATTCTATTGTTTTACCCAGAGGACCTCAAAACATTATTTCCGGTTAAGTATAGACATCAAAGTTTTGGGTGGAACTCGATACTTCCTGTGATCTACCATACGTAAGCGACGGTGAAAACAAAAATGTAGATCCTGCTAACACAGTTTTAGTCAAGAAGGTAATTTTTTTCGTATCGTTTGTCATTTCCGAGATGTCCATCATTATTCTTGTGGATGTTGTAAAATTTTAAGTGCCGTTCTTTTGTTTCGCCTTAGTTCATGAACGGAACATACAATATCAAGGGAAGCATATACAAAACAGTTCTTAGAACATATCAAACTTATCTTTCTGAGTGTATATAAAATAAAGTAAAAGAAGAAAATCTGCAGAAAATACTAATAGCTTTACATATAAATGCTAAATCTACAAGAAGGTTAAAAACAAACGTAAAATCCAAGGAGCTTAAGATTTAAAGTAGCTTCTTGGAAATCCTGGTGTCTGGGACATGAACCGGGAAAGCCGTTATAAGATCATAGCGTGTGGGGAATGTAAATGTACAGAAGAGAAACTGTCCGTTTGACAACACCGTCACGTCATCTTGAGGTTCTCAATTTTCCCCGTAGAGGTTCAAACGTCGCGGTCTGCACTTCAACGTGCTTTGCTTTACCAAAGAGGCTAAACCGTGCTTCTTGCTTTGAATATATCCCAAACGTCGTTTATGGAATGCAAATTTCCAACCGTGATCTTTTTACGCATTTTCAAGACGTCTCTCAGGATATAAATAAACAGGAAGACCAAAGCACTAGAGTGATGCCGTTATGCACCTTGGAGTCTTCGCTTTTTGACTTCAAAGTGTTTCACCGTCATGCACAATAAAAAAATTGCAGTAAAGCTACTTTGAGAACCTTTCAAATAACAAAATATCAAAAGAACTAAACCAAGTACTTCCAGCCCATTCCGGTTCATCTTTATTTTTCCTCTTTAGCGGCTCTTCATACTACCGCTTGTACAGCGTGTTATACATACAGAATTTATCAACAAATTCAGATTCCCCGAATTAGAGGTTGCTATAACCAATGTATGCTAAATAACAAAACGATATGAGCACATAACTGAAATTGTAAAGAATAGAAGTGTATGTTAATAAAGCTGTAACTAATTAAACATTATCTGAGAATAATTATAATCTACAAATATGTATACAGGATGAATCACCTAAAACTTGCACCGCAAATATTTCGGAAATGGGAAATGCTATTATTGTGCAGTTTTCACAGCATTGATTGTTAGTCAGGGGCTCGTACATTTAGCCTATAAACACATTTTAATAATACTTAAAAATGTATTTTTTGATCAAGCATACAATTTTTTAAACGGAACAATGCCTGGCTACATCAACAGAATAAATATAGGGTAAATTAGAATGTCAATTATCTTTGTTGCAGGATTCTAGTGCAAGTGGCTTACGAGAAATCGTATTTTGAAAAATTTCCACCCCACAATTGTCTGTACCATTCAACCTGCTTAGTTGCTAGATACGATGTACTTATGTTTGTTTGCATTATGTTTTCTGTTCATTGATTACATTGCGACTTTCTGGTCAGTTAGTTTGTGACAGTTCAAGCAGTAAGTCGTGAGTGCAGGATGGGGTTTATTAATGCAGAAAAAGCCGACATGCTCATGGTGTATGGAGAGTGTAGGAAGAATGCAGTTCGTTCCTGTACGGTATATGCGAAAACGTATCCCAATAGACGTCAAGCATTTCGGCAATTATTTATCAACCTCTTCAACTAATTACGTGAAACACCTAGAAAAGTAATAGAAACAAACAAATGACTAGAGAAGTGGCAGAAATTAATGTTTTGGCTGCAGTTGCAGTAGATCCGCAAATTAGTTCCCACACAATCGCGCGTGGAAGTGGCATAATTCAGGTAAGTGTACTGCGCATTCTCCATCGACATAGGTTCCATCCCTATCACATCTGTCTCTCTCTCTCTCTCTCTCCATCAAGAGCTGCATGGAAATGATTTTGAGAATCGTGTTAACCTTTGTGCATGGGCATTAAGACATGATACTCCATATTCATCATGTATCTTGTTTGGTGATGAGGCAAAATTTACTAATCATGGCCAGGTAAACCGCAGAAACATTCACTATTGGTCTATTGGCATCCTCAGGTGGAACGTCAGTGCCCATGGAGATTAAAGTGTGGTGTGGAATAGTGAACCATCAGCTCATAGACCCTAAGTTCATAAAAGGAACAATGAACTCGCACAAGTATCGCAGCCTCCTGACAGACCATTTGTTACAGATACTAGAAGACTTTCCTTTTCAGACTAGGAGGAACCTGTGGTACCAACATGATGACTGTCCAGCCCATAGTGCACGAAGTACTACAGTTTGTCTTAATGCTTTGTTTCCAAATCGCTGGATTGACAGAAGAGGACCTGTACCTTGGCCGGCCCGTTCAACAAATCTGACACATTTAGACTTTTTCCTGTGAGAAAGGCTGAAAGATACTGTTTACAAGGAAGTACTGACTACACCAGACGATATGAAACGATGCTATAACTGCTACGTGCTTTGAAATTTCCGCTGATATGCTAGAACGTGTGCAGCAGCCTTTCCATAGCAGACTGGAAGCGTGTATTGAAGCTGCCGGTGGTCATTTTGAACACAACTTTGAAGGACTATGTTATCTTTACTTGTAAGAATCCACAGAAGTCTTGTAATTCCCCTTTGTTTTTGTTTAGTTTGTGCTACAACAGGTTGCACAAGTGTCGGTGTGTAAGAGATTTAAAATAAGATTTCTCGTAAACCGCTTGCACTGAAATTCTAATTTACTCTACCTTTATTCTGTTGGTATAACTAGGCATTGTTCCATTTAATAATTTGTAAGTTTGCTCAAAAAGTACAATTTCTCAGTATTATTAAAATCCATTTTTAGGCTAAATGTACGAGCCCCTGACTACCAATCAATGCTGTGAAAACTGCATATCAATAGCACTTTCTATTTCCGAAATATTTGCGGTGCAAGTTTTAGGTGATTTACCCTGTATATATTCTCCCCACATATTTCCTTATCTAAAGCAAAACTCTATATGAGATTAATCGGTTTACATATAAGACAAAGGATTTTTCAATATAGCTAGCGACCTTTTAAGAACAATAAGGCCACATTTTAAATAAATGAGTTCTTTAATTTATAGCTGCATTACATATTTCTTTACAGATTTGAAAAGGCTGGCATCTCGTAAACCTTGTGCTGTTCATATAATTATTCACTAAATATTCCTCAGTTTCTTTTATCACTAAACCTGTGAGTTTAAGTGCGCAGTACGATGTTATTCTAATAATGTCTCAACTTTTAGAGGAGCTGATAATTTCATAAGCATGGTGTGTTGCGCGAAACGCTTATTAGACGATCAAGGCATTACTTCCATACTGTTAGTATAAGGTAGTGGCTACCAACCTGTATTTGTCATTTTGCCAAAACATTACACCATCTTTCGTCACTTTTGCTTGAATTAGGGTCGTGTGGAAAACAAAACAGCTAGTCCCCCACTTCGCACTTCACGTATGCTGTTTTGTTTATATCCAGGAGCCGATCATACTAATCTACCTTGACCTAACAACGTTGCCTCTCTCTCCAACTACATTGAATGTGCAAAATGATGTTCGGAAAACGATTAATTATTTCAAAATTGATGTCACGTATTTACTAATGAAATTAGGTCAGAAGTAGTCTAATTTACCCATCTTACAAGTAATAAACTATTATCTTCGTGCATTCTCTAGAACAGACCATTTAATTTGGAGAAACGACAATTTTTTTCGAAAACGGCTGAACACAAAACAAAATGCTATTATACTTTTTTGCTTATAATAACTCTATGAAGCACATATTAGAATGAATGTAATAAATTACCTGCTACCCTGTATATTCCCAAAGTTTTGTCCGAATATTTGGTCCAATGTTGCAAATGAATATACCAAGAGCTAAATATATGAGTACAGATAGTTTGTATAAATGGTTACGTGTTCCGTTATTTTACCAAATCCTATAGTAGAAGAGCTCTACTTTGTGCCTTGATTGACCAAGCAGTATAGTTTTAACTATAGGGGGTTGAAGATAAAGGACAAGTGTGCGTTTAAAAAATTCGAGATACTAATTGATTGAAACTAAGAGGTGGGTATATTTTGGAATCTCTAAGACTATGACATTCTCAACTTCTGTATTGCGGTTGTATAATATTTCACCAGATGGTACCAACATGCAAATTTCTACATAAGAGGTTTAACATATTATTGGGGGAATTTTTGGGAGTTGTAAGGCGGATGTAATTTTCCTTCTGTCCAATAGTATAAATGTATAAACTTTGGTCTAAATAGATCAAGTAGTGTTTATTTGTATGCTAAGTGTTGAAAATTGGGATGAAAAATAAGGGTAGTTTATAATTTATGTCGGGTTATAAAACTCTAGTGCTCCTTGATAACAAAGTTAAGCGAATTCATAGAGACATTTAGTGATATGACCGCGAAAGACAACTCCACTCTCCATTAACAGTTTTAAAGTATTGTATACCTCCCTGGTATCTCATATTTGGATTGGAATTTGTCAAGAGTAATATTCTCAGTGACCACATTCAACGAAACGGGATTAAAACGGGATGTGCAATTATAAAACTCACATAAACCCCTTCACAGTTTTATATAATTTGAAATGTTTTAATGTATATACATCCGTCTGGCAGAACTGTGCAATTATTAATGATGAAAGAATAACTAGAATCAAACGAGTGGTTTCAGCGCTTATCCTAAATACAACCACAAGCATGCATGCCCACACACAAATGTGGCCACTTTGGTATATTAGTATACATAATACAGAGCGGTCCCTCAGCGCTCTTGTCGGGAATTGCACGGCAGTCTTGTGCGACACGTCTGAATGAACTCAAGGCCACGGGCTCTTCCAGTTATCGGACATGTGGCAGCGGGCTTCAGACAACTGTTATTGCTTCTTGTGTATAGACTCGAGACGCGTGTATATTTGTGTGCGATTGAACTATCGGATTATTACAACCCAGAAATGGTACTCAAATTTTCGCTTTAACAAAGACTTTCTATGTATGACACGTATGTGAAAACCGACTCATGTAGACAGGTGTGAAGGCAATTTCGCGATAAATTTCCTGGTGTTCCAGTTCCGAGTAGAGAAACAGTTATATCTCTTAGTGAATAAAGTGAACAGAACGGGATCATTTAATGTTGTTAATTTGTAAAAAGAACGAAAGGTTCTAACGGAAGAAAAACTTTATGAAATTGGCGAAGCATTTGAACGGTCTCCGAATAAATTTTTAGTGTTTCAAAAATCTCAGTACATTGGTCTAAGAAATTCCTGAAATTAAAACATAGAGTGACTGTTGTCCATCTATTATGACCGCGCGATGATGAAGCCCGCGTAAAGTTCTGTAACTGATGTTACAAAATATTGCTGGCGGTACTGTTGACCCAATCTAATATTTTTTGCAGCTGAGGCTTTGTTTCATTTGACTGGCCATGTTGCTTCACAAAACAATAGGTATTGGTGTACTGAAAATCCATATTTAATTCACGAGGTTCCTTTACATGATGCAAAAATTGGTGTATGGTGTGCTGTAACCTCAGAACGTATAATAGGCCTCATATTTTACAACGATACCGTAAATTCCAATAGGTACCGCAAAAATATTCTTGCGCCATTTTTTGCAATGTTGACAGATAATTTGAGGGAATATGGCTATTTTCAAAAAGATTCTGCCACAGCTCATACTGCGGAGGCTTCCTTGGAAGACATCAAGAATGTTTTTTATGACAGAATAATCTCTAAAGGGTTATGGCCGGCTCGATCGATGGATCTTACTGTCTGTGACCTTTATCTGTGAGGAACTCTCAAAAATAGAGTCTATAGGGATAATCCTCACACCATAGATGATCCTAAAACAATAAATGATCAGAAATTAGGAAATTACGCAACAATAACTTATGCGTTTTAATGGCAATTTCATCAGAAGCTGCCAAGAATGTTTATCTGCCGAAGGACACCACTTTCAACGTTGACTGTGAAAAAAGGTTAGTACTGATAAAATAAGAAGTAATTATGGTTGTCCAATAGATAATCAATATATTGTAATAATCATCATCATAAAATCAGTAATGATATGGTAACAGTATCAATAATGAGAATAATAAACAGATACACAGAATATATCGCGCGGAACACGCATCGCGATACCCGGCCAGATAGCTGAGGGAACGCACTGTATAAAACGGATTTCAGCGAGCTTTTAAGCTTCAGTGATTTCTCTAAAACAAAAAGAAAGAAAAAAAACTGGCATTTGTTTACATTCAGTAGTACGCAGGAATAAATAATACATTCAGTTAAATCGAAGGAGCTTTGAATCATTCCTTTTCAAAAATGTTTTATAAATTTTAGCAGAAACTGGACTGCTGCGCCCATTTTAAGCAGAGATGTAGTTGCAACAATTTCTCGTTGTCCCCAATATCTGCTGTTGATACTACTGCCGGCTGCCCCAGTATTAGAATTATGAACACATTCCCACAGTGTATGCGTGGCTATATTTAAAGACAACATCAGTTTAAATCGACTGAGAAGCTTATTGTGAACTAATATTTGAGTTATTAAAGTGAATTCGCCACAGTTTGAAGATAATGAATGAAAATGATTATGAATCGTATCACTCGAAATTTCAACAACTGAATTATTATGTCTACTATATTCTGCAGTATCAAAGTTATAGTTTCAAATAACTTTTTCCGCAATAAAAAAAATAGAAGCATAACATGCCTGAGTCGCTAAAATGCTTAACTGCGAGACCACTCGCCAATTATCGCTACTCACACAAGCGCGTCACTGGGCGCTTAAAATCACACACATAAGTACCGCTGTACGGAATAACACTCTGATTTAGATGCCTGCCTTCTTATTGTGGCGAATTAGTAGGCATTAGTAGGTATTGTCATGCCAGACACATTATTGCGTCGCATTGGCGGCAGCATTGTTTGGGGTAATTCAGTATTCCTTTCGGCCTGTGTTTGAATTTCCGTCTGACATGCCACTCTCCACTCTGGCCGGCGAGACTAGCCAGAGTTGGAGAGACGGGTGGATATATGTTAGCGTTACTTTATTGGGTGTGAGCGTCAGTCTGAGAATTGGTGTGTAAGGTGTAGGTGGCGTGTGAGGCATCTCCTCGCAATCCTTTGTTCCCTTGTGTATGTAATGTAGGGCCACAAATTACTTTATTAATAAATTACAGGTAACGCAAATGATATGAAACTTGTGTAATTTGTTAAAATTGAGGCAGTATTTTATATCACAACACTGTGAATGCCAGAGTGATTGTAGTGTAAATTAACATTATTGTAAGACAATGATTTGAGATGTTTGTCAACTATAAGCATTGTTAGGAAATAAGTTTACACGGCCTCACTGAAACTGACAATAGGAGCGGGTAACAATGAGCGAGGGGGTGAGTTGTTTATCAATTAGAAGATACAAACAAATGACGTCAGAGTAGCGCGCTTTTCTTTAGAAATGGAGGGAATATCTTCCCTAGAGCATGTGTTTCGTAATTTTGATTGGATATAAAAATAGACGCTAATGTTGGCGCGCTTTATTAACCAATAGCAGCTCTGTTATAATATTTAGGCATATCGGGGTGAGGGAGTATAAATTCTGAAGCCGGAGACAAGTAGCGCGTAGTTTAACAAAATCATTCACGAGTTATACGTCGCGCAGTTTAAGAGAATCATTCACGCGTTACACATCGCGCAGTTTAATAGAATCATTCATGTTACACGTCGCGCAATTCTACAGAATCTCTCGCGTCGTAAAGCTAGTTACAAAAATGTGAAATACTCAAATTATTAATGTACGGCAAATAAGTGATTATAGTTACATTCGAAAATATAACAGTTTCAGTCTGGAATGTATCAAGAGTAATTATGTGAAATCAATAAAGTGTGACGGCAATAAAAGCGTAAAAACAAATTCTTTTATCAGTGTTATCTTTTAGTAACAACTCCTTTCCGTTTACACACCCTGTTTAAGAGATTTACTCGACTGAGTAATAATAGCTAGCCGGAGGACAAAGAACTCAAAATTAAAAATAGTAAAACAATAACAGGCGCTCAGCAAATAAGATAACACGAACGTTACCGCGACACAATGCATCGGAATGTGAACATCAAGGTCCTGGTCCTCTCGCAGTGTCTGTGCAATGTTTTCCCCATGTGCATGTTGGGGTAATTAAACTTTAATATTTCGTTGGAAACCTTTGGCCCTCGCCCCAGCATGTAACATTATTACTAAAGCCACGAAAACACTATAATTATTACTCCCACCAAAATCATTTTTCACGCGCCACCAATACCTGAATACTACTTCTATCTCATAACTTTGTTACCATGCTGGCCTAGCTAAACTCTCGGAAATGCCTTTCAATTCCCTTTTTCAGAATTTTTGGCCCATGTGAGTGTAAGCGTACTGAACTTATAACATAAAGACGTTCCCAGAAATCTCTAAGCTAATGTGCTCGCTACTTCGGCTGTCGCTAATGACTTTGGCTAATGTCTTCTTAATTACCTTCGCTTTTCGGACAAAATCTTTCAATTCAAGCTTGTTACATTATACATTGATTTAATATACGGAAATCATATACTGCGATTATTTATCTATATTACTATTACTTCATTATTAATTACTTTATTTTCTCGGCTATAATTACGGTGCCAAAATGCTGCAAGATAGTGACATCTGGGAAAACTAAAGATGCCATAACTATATTATGGGAACGGCTCTAATGCCACACACAATTTATTAGATATAAATTGTATACTTCACTAACTTTAGTTAAATCTTTTAACTCTTGTGATTTTCAACTTATATAAAAAATCTATTCAGAATGAAAAAAACTGTACTGGCTATTCAGAGAAAATTAAAATATATTTTATTAGCTATGCTAGTATATAAAACATATAGTGCTTTAATCCAATTCGTTAAGAACCATTGTAAGTAAATAATAGACAGTTAATGTTTGCGCATGTAAAGTATAGTTTGGTGGAAAAATTTTGGTCGAAATCTTAATTTTTATCCTTGAAATATGCAGGATATATATGCGAAGTTGAGTTCACTTTTCGTTTTTGAGATGTTGTCCCTCTAAAACATGGAGATCTTCCCCTAAGCTATTTTTGGAGGTTCAGGGAACTTAAACGGCGTATACTCTGACATCTGGAAACCAATTTTTTGGGTGGCATATGCTACTGGCTTTGCTATCGATACGTGAGCGGTAGAAAAATCAAAAATAAATTATAAAACTGGCATAGCTCCTAAACGCTAAGGAACTGAGGCCAAGACAAGCATTTAAGTGTTTCAAAATCCTTATAAAATACTACACTTTTATCTTTAACGGTTACTATTGGTATACAGAGTGTAAATACGTGTTAGAAGGCTAGACGATGGGTAGATGGCTACCATGTGAATAGATGTTAATAAACCAATGTCCAGACGCAATTTTGTTTACGTGCCAAGTTCTGAGGCATAGCAGACCACTTAGATAGTAAAAATTACAAAAGATAGGTAAGAAGTAACGAGGAAAATTGGGGTACAGAAGTAAACAAAATTTCAGCAGCTGCTGAAAATGCTCAAAATGGCCGCCCCCAACTTCGATATACTTTGGACAATGTATGCTTATGTGATGTCGAACTCTTAGAAAGAGTTCTAAAGCTGATGTACGGCATGATCATGGATGTCGATAGGGATTTTGGTTAGGAGTAAGTTGTCTGTTTCAGTTAAATTCTTCTCCAATCTTGGAAGCACGGTGTGGGCTAGGTGACGCCTCTAGGCGCAAGGTTGTTGATAAAACCGGAAAGCCCCTCTTGCATTCCTACAGGCTTCTCCTAGATGAGAAGTATTTTGGTGTCCTCTGCGTTTTGCGGAAGGCCGTTATTGTTCATTCATTCCCTCTTGACGATAGACACACAAAGACACACTCTGAAGTATGAATCTGCTAAACAGAATAATACTGTTGACTGTAGGTATATAAATAACTGCTGTGCATCAAGTAACAGCTGATAAAGTAATTTTGGTAAACCGCTGGCAACTAATGAATGTGACATCTACTGCTGTCGCGAAGTCTGCGGTTTGTTTACTTACATGTGATCACATGCACACCTATCTGCCACCGAACTTTATAGTCAAGCATATAAATTTCTAAGCATTAAAGTCAGGATGAAGGAAATGAGGGTGAACTGTCGCTGATATATAAACAGGGACGTCGCAGATAACAAACTATCCCCATCCCTCGTACAGTATTTTGGCGCTTGCAGACAGCACTCGGGCAGGTGTTTACCCGCCTATCAGTGATCTTTAGTCCCTATTATTTTGCTAAGTTTATAATGATAGTGTTTGAATGTAGATAACTTGAAGCTAGCGGCTTAAGACTTCCCCTGCCTGCTAATTCCATACATTCTTTTTACTTCTCCTTTTATAATACACTTTTCCCTCAACCATAATAAATGCCTAGGAATAGTTTCAATGACAATATGGGTAAGGCTACAAACATTATATCTATGGAAACAACGCTCATATGCTTATATCACAAGTCGATCTTCTGAGGAGAAAACAACTGCAGTATTAACATTTCTTACTACCACATCCTTTCAGATGACTGAATTGCATGTCCTAGGGAACTATTCATATATGCACACTTTGTTTTTTGCCTTATAAGGACTGTTTGCATTATGATGAGATGCATTTCTTGAAATTACACAACTGAAAGCCATCATCACATTTCCCTCCACGCAAAGGGATGCGCCTTTCGCTTCATTGGTTACGGATCATTCCTTTCTCTCCGCTCTTTCCAATTCCATTCTCGTTCTCTGCGAAAAATAAACTACGGCTCCCATGGCGGTTTTGGCAATTTAATGGGAAGAAGGAAGGGCCTAAAATAGGACATTTCTGACAACATTAAGCCACTTTGGTATACGTCTGTCTTCTCCCTACCACAGCGTTTGTTTCTACGTCTTTGCAGTAAAACAAGAAGAGAAGATTGTGTGAAATCCCTTTTTTATTGTTTTATTCTTCTTCACTTGAGACAGTGGAACAATGTCAAGTTAGTTCATCAGCGATCGAACATTACGAACTAAACGAAGGATATAATAATTAAGTTTATTCTGTTACAATAATAGGGATTAAAAGTGGTATAGTGATAGTGGAAACCTTTGTAAGCTGATAGACGCAAATGAATGACATTTGAAATTATGAAGTGTTGCTTGGAAAATAAACCTTTGTCTATGAAAATACAGGGTTATTAAAAAGAAGTAACAGACTTTAAATATTTATTTATAATGAAGGACAATAGATGGTGATCCATGCGATACATCACTGAATAGAGAAAAGTTAAAAATGTCATTTAATGTGTTCAAAATGAGCACCATTTGTTATGCGAGGACGACCAGTGCTTTTCCGTTTGCATACGCAACCACCTTCTAAGAATTTATTGTATCAATTGCAATTTTTTTTATGACGAGGCGGGTCGTTGTTTAACTTACAACGAAATGCATGCTGCAATGAAACAATGGACTCACTCTTTGCATAATGCAGCACACAAAACGACTTTTCCTGTGGCGTAGCCATTTTCTCGTAAACACACACAGCACCGCTGTAGGCACTGAATGGAATTAATAGGCGTGGCTTAAAACCTTGAACTTTCCCCTATTCAAGTATGTGTCGTATGTGTCGCTATTTATTGTCGTTCATTAAAAATGAATATTTAAAATATGTTCCTTCTTTTTGAGTATTCCTGTATAATAAAGCGAGAAAATGTACACCTATGTTTTTTGTTGTGTATCCTGCTTTTACGGACATTATAGGCCATCATAAGTACGTATAGGTTGTACAATGGAGGGGAACACCTTGCGCACTGCGACCTACATAAGCCTGTTGTGAATACCACCCCCAGGAGGAAGAGATGAAGTGAAAGAACCACAGAAGGCTACATTCCAGAGAGAAGCACGAAAGTCCCAAACAGTCCCAGGTTCGAAGACTGCCCCACTGCTGAAGCCCATAGGGAGGGTGTGAACGAACCAAAGATCATGCAACCCTCTAGTGTCCACAGAAAATATTCTTAACTTTGAGCAAGTATGCGCGCATTCTGACTGATTCCACCATTCTCTACCTAGAAGCACACCTTAATGATAAGAAGAAGCGAAATGAAATTATGAAAAGGAAATCGTGAGATGATAAACCTCCACAGCATTCGCCTACTGACCAGGGAAATCCAGAAAAAGCCAAGGTCAGAGCGGGCGGTCGACGGGAGTCGAACCCGGGACCTTCCGATGTGATCCTCATACTTCCGCGGAGCCATTTCGCTCGATTAATAGACCATTAAATATTTCCAAAAGCTTATAGAGGTTTTCATTAAATCCGAGGAAACTTTTGGCACATTTTTGATGACTTATAGTTCAAAGGTTCATAGGGTTGCTTAAAATATTTTAGAATGTAACCACTATATTACACATTGTTTTCTTATCACGAAATTTCTCTATGAATTGGATGGACTTCGTTATGGAAGAATATTTCTGATATGATTTTCATACACCTTGGTACACTTTGTTTTAATATCTGGCAACATTTAAAAGCTTCGGATACCCCTGTTTTCAATTCCTATTTTAACCTTTAACATACAGAGCAACACTCTTTGCCTTATGTAGGCAAAACTTTGTACATTTTTACGACAGGTCTCATTGAAAACTACCTTCAAACTCTCTTCAGCTACCCCTAGCGCATTTTATCCCCTTATATGGAAATCTGCATCCTGGTTTACTTACAACTTCAAAAAACTATGTAATATTATCCTTCATTTTCAAAACCTTACAAAAAACTGTGTTGCTTGGATAATCAGATAATGAATTTATGCACTTGAGCTATAGGATGTGACAAAAATTGCACAATACCTTCTACCTTAAAAGAATTTCTCATACTCGTATATTTAAACCCCCTTTGGCAAACACTGAGAAAACTTTGCACACTTCCGC
Source organism: Deroplatys truncata (assembly GCA_030765065.1). Taxonomy (NCBI): domain Eukaryota; kingdom Metazoa; phylum Arthropoda; class Insecta; order Mantodea; family Mantidae; genus Deroplatys; species Deroplatys truncata. The sequence goes on from CM060986.1 coordinate 64,182,053, forward strand.
TTTATACAGGGGTGAAAATTGGGTTTACAATCTTCAAAATCTATCCCTATCGTTATTTGGAACCCCTTTATCATAGAATGCATCCATGCTGTGTAAGACATCTAGTTCAAGATAAACCAATACCCTTTGCAGAAAATGCTAGGAAGCTTATTTTAACCCAAGTTAATACTTTTCATATTTTCATATGCTATGTTTATAGACGTTTCAATCGGCATATAATGCAATAGTATAGACGTTATGAAATAACTTTACTAAAAGCAATTCTTACGGTAAAAAGCTCCTCTTGACCACAGTACACACATTTTCTGATGATATCAGTTTTTAATAACAAGAAGCCCAAGCTCTGGTCACGTTATTGCATTCTATGTGAAGATTCTGATCTTATCTCCCCTTCTACCGCTCTCTCCCTTTCCAAACTCTCCTTTCTCTTCTCGGTAAAACATGTAATATAGTGCTCTAAAAGCCAGTAATAAAGGTTGTTTTCGGGATGTTAAGATATAATTATTAAAATTTATATTTTCTACATCTTTTAGGCGAGGGATATATTTATTTATTTATTTACGTTCTACTTATTTATTTTTTTGGTTTATACTAACACCATTTTTGGTGTTAAACCATTCACATTTCACTGGTATTGGTTTACGTTTGTTTTATTTATGCAGTATTCTGAAGAAAAAAAGATATAATAAATGAAAGAAGGAACGAAAGAAAGAAAGAAAAAAAAATTAAGGGGTTAATGAGTCTACTCATGAAGTATAAGCAAAAGATCTGTACAAAGAAATATAACAGCTTTGATATACATATATTAAAAGCAGAGGAATTATTTTCATGTTAAATGTATGAAATATCTTAAACAAAAAAATTGAAAATATTAATAGCCTATCATTTTAATTTCGAAAAGCTTTAATTCACAAAAGGGAGCTCTGCGGGTTAACTATTTCTTTCAGAGCATGGAGTAAAATTTCAGGTTCCTAGTATGAAAATTGTAGCCTCGTTGAATTTTTTAAAAAATAAAGATTGTGGAGACCATTATATTTATAAATTTCTTTGCATTTAGCATTTTTATAAAGCTCAACAATAAAATTTTGGGAGTGTTTTTCCTCTTGTACCTCGTTTCCTTTGGGAAAAATAATTAAATGCCAAATGGCTTATAATCTAAGAGGAACTTAAGATATATTATGTATCAAGATTCATAACAGCATATTTAGTTATTCCTGCGAGAAAATGAAACATATCGGGGCGCGCATCCATACCCACCCCCCTGTTCACACATACAAAACGATTTTGTTAGGCAGAACAATTATTTACCCAAAATAAACGTTCACAAGAACATCTTCAATCCCATTTTACTATGGGTGTAGATTGTTTTACCAGTCGTAATAATTATTTATCTCTGTAAAATTTTCGTCATGAGCGCGAAAGGAAAACATGAAACATGAGTTACAAATTTTTGTTATTTCCTTCGTTTTGTAAACATGACAATTTATATAAACAAAAACAGCGAGCGAAATTTAATAAACGTATATCTTATGCATCAGCAGAGCTCTTTGGTGCGGAACGTTTAATTTCAAATTAATTCACTGGATAATTTTATAGACTTTCGTTTTCGCTGTTGTTTCCATTTTTCCATTTCCGGAGTTACTGCCCTTCTTCAGGCAGCTGTTAACAATTTTACACAACTGTTTTTCCTAATTACAGCGCCATCAGTTTAATTATGTACGTTAACACGTAGCTCACGCCGCATCCAGTAATTTTACTGCCTACGTAGCATCTGCCCTGTCCCTCGTTAAATAAAAATAAGAAGACAAGAGAAGCTGGACTTGTGTTTTCTACAGAACAACAGCAAAGACAGCTATTATTCGTGCTGTACGGCATTAATATTATAATGCAAATGAGTAATTATAAACGCTGCGTGTCAAATGAAACGGTTTAAAAATTTGGTAATGTAATGGAAGTGCAATGTGTGAAGAACAATATTATAGTAATAACTAGACATAGGATACGAATACTTGTTTTGCAATGCATACACTGAGCGGGATGGCTCAGGCGGTAATGTCTGTGGCAAGGTAAGGTCCCGGGGTAAACTCTCCGGAGCCGACTAATCTGGCCGAAGGTTTTATCGCGAACTTTCCTATCATTCCTTCCTCTTCATCGCTATGCCAGACATTGAGCTGATCACCCTATGATGTAGAGTTAGTTTGTTCCTTAACAGGCTACTGACTCTGGGCTTCGGTTTGTAAGTCCTTGGGGGTGTAAGTTCTACAAAGATAAACGTAATCATTTAAAGAAGAATTTTTTCATGTTTTCTGTGCTTATATGTAAATTTTTATAGTGCATATTATTGCATATTTCCTAAGTTCCTGCATATTTTATAATTTTCCTGTGCATTAAGTATATAATATCTACTTTTAGTTTAAAATTAATATTTAAGCGTATTAGTGCCAAAATAATGAAGTATTTACTACGGAAACACACAACCGAGCGAGATAGCTCCGCGGTATTGCATTCGGGAGGTCCGGGTTTGATTCCCAACAACCACCCCCTCTGACCTTGGGTTATACATGGTTTTCCCTCCGTGGCTACCCATCTAACACGATTTCGTTTCCAACTACTCCCATTTCATTCCGTCTTCTTCTCGTCGTCCACGTGTGCTTCTAGATTTTGTGACGTATGGCGGTGCTGGATAGATGATGCGGATGTTTGCTCAGATGAAACACTATTGGAAGCTGGAAACTGTTAAGACTTTTGCGCGTCTCTTAGCCTGTCTGACTACGGCCTCTAGCCTCCCGTAGTTCCATCACATCTAGGCATAATAGACCTATGTAGGTTGCAGGTGCTCTATAACCTACACTTATAGAGAGACATTCATATAATTTCTCATTGAGGTACGGAGTAAACTTGCAGGTGCTGCTTTAAAGTATGCAGGATAATTAAGAGGTAAGCTGTGCAGTATTTTAGAGGGAAATCCTGGCATTAAAGTTTTGTATTTGTGGATAAATTCTGTAACGCAGCGCTATGGTTATCAGTAGGTCAGTGCCGGGAAATCAGAATAAACTCGATAAGTACCCACACCAGCACAAACATGGGCACGCTATCGGCAATAACCCGAACTTTCTGGAAGTTTCTTCTTTCCCTCCTCGAAATGGTTCTAGAACGTTCGAGAACCTTCCGGAAAGATTCCACTGACTATATGCGAGTACTCTCCGGGAGAAAGTAAGTGCAAATTCAGTGTGAGTTGAGTTGCTTCGGTCAGTCAGGGAGCAAGCAACTGTCGGATGAGTTTCTCGTGCGTCATGAGGATTCTCCGAGCGAGTTGGTGACGTGTAGCTAGTGCTATTGCGGAACTACGGGTTGTGGAGGTCTTGTGTTCCACTGCCGAGTAAAGTTAACAATCTGGCGTGAAGAGGCTACGTCACGAAGGAAATGTAGTGACGGAGAATTGAACTATTTCACCTTAATGAAGTGATATTTGCAGTTGTAACCTCACTGTTGGAGGGCCAAACTTGAAGTTATTTATTGTTGCTGATTCACCACGTATTGCTGGAGATATGTTTCTTGGGGTGCTCGCCCCACGTACGATACAAACTTTCTGGTGGCCTTCGCCCCACGTTTAAAAATCACGTTTAATTTTTACTTATGTATTATATATGTATGCTGCGTTAGTAGTATTTTTAGAGCACGTATCTCTTAGCAGGACTGGTACGGCTAAAGAACAAGGTTTACACAAATTATAATTGTATTGTACTTTGTTTATTAATCCTTCACATAATTAAATAACACTTCACTGATATATCCTACTATAAAGCTGAGAGATTACTGTTAAATACACTTTTTAACATGTAAACCTTATATTATCCTCACCGCAATAATTTTTCATGTCTCACATTGAACGTGTATCGTACCGCTCGGGTACGCAATTTTGTAGCGTCTCCTGCCTGAATCTGTACATTTCATTTATTTCTAGTCTCTGATTGGCTAAGCTCACTCCAATAGAATACCTTTATTTAACTTTTTAGTTTTTCTAGGTTTTGATGGACTATTTATAAACTGTTTTAAATATTCCATTATTATTCTTGCAAGAACTATTAGTAGCATTATTAAACTTTCTAATTTATTGTTGCCTCAAGGTTATCTCATTGTTAACAACTTTCGGCTTTTACTGTGTAATTCGGTTTGCTAAGGAAGGCAGCTTGCCCCCATTCTCACAGCTTTCACATTGTTAAACTACGTAGTACATTCACATAACATTATTATGCATGTACATAATTATATAAACATAATACAATGGCTGTAATATAAATGTTTATATATTATAGTATACATATATTCCTTTAAGGCAGGCTGTTATTATATTTTATATTATATAATTAGACTGATATCATTTAAGTGTTAAAAATACACCTTCACATTAGCGAAGTGGATTTCTATGAAGTTGAACTTGAGAAAAACTAAACAGTGATAATAAAAACAATGAACAGTTACAGTTGAAAGACTGGACAAAGTCGCAATACCTTCAAAACGTATTCTTCCAGATTAAATTTCACCAGAGTTAGTACGTGCTTTAAAATCTTGTGCCTAACATCTGTAGAACTGAATAGAACCTTCTCAGTACACACACTTTTGTTAACCAATAACATATTAAACTTACACCTAAGTATTTAGAGAAAATGATAATTTTATACTGCAACTCAAAGTACAACGACCAGAATAATGTTAAGAAACAAAACTCTCAAAACGTATAAGCATAAAATAAAAAAGGTTAGTGTATATTTTCGAAATCATAGGGTAAATTTTAAAGATTTTGACAGAATAAATACGTGCATATTTTATATATTTTAATGTACACAAGCAATGTGCAGTAACCTTAATTGATACTGCTCTCCAATACTGTAAAACAAACTATGTGACAAGAAAAGCCTAATTTTAGGGCAAAGCAAAGTAAAACATTGTTACGGAATATAAATACCACTAACAACTAATGTTACCAGATTTTTGTAATAAAATATACTGTCAGCATAAATAAAACTATAATAGCATTCCTAATTCTTTTCCAATTAGTATTGACCTATTTCTGCAAATTGGGGTGAAATTAGCAATCTGTATCCGGAATGCAGATTAAATAATTACAGTGTTCCCGGAATGCTGCTGCTGTCTGCTCTGTTTTTTGTTGTTGTTTTTTTTAGGTAAATCTCATGTTGGAATATTTCTTGAGCTAGACTTTACATATCGACGTAAAGGATTTACTCTTGGCGCAGAGACAGTGCGATTTTATTTTACTTTAAGGCACCTCGTAATTTATAATGCAAAAATATTCTATATTTTGCTTCACATGACTCTCTTTAACCCCTGCTAAAATCATTCTTAAAAAAGCCTAGTTGTTATAGGCTACATTTTAAGTGTTGGTTTTCGCATGATAATGAAAAGCAAAGGAATGACAACTTGAGCCCTTCAAGAAAGTGTGGGTCGTTTAGAAATTCAAACCAATAACATCGAATGTCTCGGAAATGCTCAAGTCAACAAATAATTTCATAAAAATTCTGTAGTTTAATGACTTCTACTTTTTGTAGACTTTCTCCATATCTACTAAGGTTTACAAAAGTATAAAAAATTACTTCACAATGAAGATTATTTCAAGTGCTGTTTGTAGAAAATTCAATATTTGTTCATATCTTATTTTTCTTAAATTTATCTTTTTATTAAACATGTATTATCACAATAAAACAACTAGAGGCAGATTTGATAAAATAAAAAGGTAACGAATTCTTTAAATGTAAAGAGAGTATGGTGTGGGGATTCTTCAAAATCGTGTTGTATCCTCCAGAACTAAAATACAAAGTCTGGTAGAGAGAGATAGAGAGAGATATAGAGAGATGATAGATACTGGTCAGCCAGTAGATCCCAACATGCCAATCTCTTTCTTGAGGGACTTAGGAATTTTTCTTTCAGTTTAATCGTTCGCTGGTTCTCCCACTGTGCACATTCCGCCAAAATATGTACACAGTTCTCATCGAAATCACAGAATGTACAGATTCTCCTGCCATAATCGTCAGTCATTTTCTGTGCCCTCCAGCCCCCCAATCTAAACCATGACATTTCTTTTATTTCTTCCTAAATTAAGTATATATACCTCTTTACCCCAGGTCAATTTTATTTCATTTGCTAGACTTGTGTATATATATTCCACTTTTTATTTATACTGTTCACACACACACACACACACACACAGACATTTCCTCTAATATTTCTACGTTATAGAGAACACAAAAATTAAAATATAAAATAATAAAGAAAATTAAAACCAAAGTTTATATAGTAAACAAAGATAAATTCTAATGAACGAGAAATAATTAATAATTGGGTGAAAAAGTAAACCAATGCAGTATATTAAATAGTACTGAATTTTATCTCCACATTTTTACATCTAATTATACAATGGCACTGGGTGCTTTTAAAACAGATCACGCGGTAATGAGTACAACTTTAGTCATGAATGATCTGATATTTAAAGCACCCAAGGCCACTATGTGCATTTGAGAGAACCATAGGTCTCGGGGAGCCGGCAATTGACGTGCAGCAATACCTAGACAATTTAGTTAATTACCCCGACGTTGAGGCAGTATTTTATATCACTTCACTGTGAATGCCAGAGTGATTGTAGTGTAAATTAATGTTATTGTACGACAACGATTTTAGCCGTTTGTTAGCCATAAGTATTGTTAGGAAATAAGTTTACACAGCCTCATTGAAACTGACAATAGAAGTGGGTAACAATGAACCGATGGGGTGAGTTGTTTATCACTAAGAAGAAACAAACAAATGACGTCAGGGTAGCGCGCCTTTCTTTAGAAATGGAGGGAGTATCTTCCCTAGAGCATATGTGTTAGTAATTGTGATTGGCTGACAAAACAGACGATTGGCGCGATTTGGTAACCAATAGAAGGTCTATTATAATGTTTAGGCATTTCGGGAGGAGTATAAATTCTCGAGCCATAAGCATGTTTCGCGCAGTTCAACAGAATCTCGCGAGGTACACATCACACATCTTGAAGAATCTCTTGTGAAGTGCATGTCATACAGTTTGGAAGAATCTCTCTTGTCGTAAAGTTAGTTACAAAATGTGAAGTACGCGGCAAATAATACGACAGTAATTACATTCGGAAATATAACAGTTTCAGTGAGGCGTGTGTAAAGATTAAAGATGTGAACTATTAAGTGTGACGGCAATAAAAGTGTGAAAATAAATTCTTAAATCAGTGTTATCTTTTAGTAGAAACTCCTTTCCGTTTACTCGCCCTGCTCAGAGATATTTGCTCGACTGAGTAATAATAGCCAGCCGGAGGAAAAGAACCCAAATCTTAAAATAATAAAACAATAACAGGCACCGAGCAAATAAGATAACACGAGCCGATTACCGCGACAACGTTATACATAACTGAACTCTGAACAGCACACACACACAACAATACATGCGACTACCTACAGCAGCCCTCAAGTCCTTGCGCTTACAATAAGCCAAGGCGGACCCGGGGGCCTCCCCCGTAAGGTGGCATCGGCTCGCACCTGCATTTTCAGGCAGGCAGCCCGCCGGATGCGCACTCTATGTGACCCAGCTTACTAAACGGACACGCTCAATGAAATACAATGACATCCCCCGCCAGGGAGAAACACCAATTAATAAATATCAACAATACTATTTAATACACAAAAGTCATAACGAGACGACGCCACATGGCGGAAAACTATATTACATGACAGTGCCCCCACAGGGCACTATTTAACATGTTTAGAATGTGTACATAGCGCAATCATTATATACCAATATAATGCAATATAAATATATATATACATTTACAGTATAAGTTAGATATAGAGGCGCAGCCGCCGGCTCATCCAACCATTGACTCGCATACAAGACCAATACTTGTGATGCACGACAGAGGTACCACTAGAGGACGCAGCGCTAGGACGTGAATAAGGCACACTTATTACTAGAATAAGAATAGAACTCCTTGAATATCCTCACACAATACACGACATCCCACAACAATCCTCTCCTAGAATCCGCTAGTGGGCGGGCTGGGCCTATATCAAGTCTGTCTCTCAGCTCCCAATAACTAACTCCACTGGTTATTTTTTTAATTTTTTTATTTTTTTGTGGGGATAAAGGTGAGGAGTTTCATGAGCTGTTGAATAGGAATCGACAGAAAGCAAGGGTAAAGGTAGGAGTACCGCATTAGCACCTCCGTTAGTAATAATTGGTACATGGTGCCGGGCGGTGCCGGGCGGTGCCGGGAGCGGAGTACAGCCATGGCACAAGTCCATGGCTGCCACCGGGGGGGGGTTAAAATGAAGGATGGGTAGGGGTTCCATGGTTCTTAAATCATAAGTTAAATCTGGGTTGTTTCAGCGGTTGCTGCGCCGGTAGTTTTGGGATGGTCGTACAAGTGGTAGCGCATGTGGTTATGTAAGTGGTAGTGTGCGGATTTCCATAAATGCTCGACATATAACGTTGCCTTTATGGATTTGCTAGTGGTCTTTGTGGAGTTTCTGTAATTTCTAGAGAACGGTGGTTTCTGATTGCAGGTGCTGCTCTCGAAACCCAGAAATTGAGGCCTCAAGGGCACTCAGTCGCGTGGGTCGGTCGTCGCAGTCGCTGTCTGTGGCGTCGTCTGGTTCCATTAGGTGGCGCTCGAAGCGCACCAGCTTGCGCTGGCAAGACTCAAGCACCCCCGTGTGCTCATTCTGGACGTTCTAGCGAAGTCGCAGAAACTGGGAGGCCACCGTTGAGAGGAGTCGAATGATGATGCGATGCTTGGCCTCCAATGCCGCAAGGCACGCACTGCAAGTCCGGTGCAACACCTTGAGGTGAAGGCCGAGATCCCGCAAGGTGTGTTAGACGCCCTCAACGGCGCCCTAGAAGTCCAGTGTGCAGGAAGGCCCGTGTTGTTGCAAAGCGAGAGATGTTGAAGTGCTCTGTGCTAGAAGGTTCTGCGTTGTGATGTTCTGGTGCATGGTGTTCGGCGCTGTTAGTTCTGGACGGGTGAGTGGCGGTGCATGAGGCGATGTTTGTTGACGGCGAAGTGGTTATGATCTTGGGTACCGCGGGCAAGATGCCTGGCCGATGAAGTGATCACCACCACCGCAAGTAGCGCAGTAGCGGTGCCGAGAGGCCAGGTTATGTCCAGTGCAGGTTGAGGTGAGCCGCAGTAGTGACACCGTGCTTGTGCCTTTGCAGGTGACCGCTACGTGTCCTTAATGGCAGCAGCGGCGGCAAGGGACGTGCCGGTCAGTGCGGTTTGTCTGGATGCGCTGCGACTGGCCTAGAAGTGCGAGGCTAGTCGTGATGGCTGCGGCGTAGTGCGCCCGGTCCAAAAACGTCAGGCGCAACAGCGGTACTGGTCCTCTGCCGGACGAGATCCTGGAGACCGGATGAGAGAAGGCCAGAGCGCCTGGGTGGCCTACATAATAATCCGTTCCGGCAAGAGGTGGTGAACACCACAGCGCTAAAAGCGCCGAAACGGCCCGTGGTTCTCCCAGTGGCGAGGCAGTAACCCCGGCACAGGACTGCCGGTTCTGCGGTGGTGGATGCGGAGCTTCAGGTGTGTGTTTTCTCGGTGATGGTGAGTTGCTGACTGGCGTAGTCAACTCCTGTGACGGTGGTGTGGCAGCCTGGGTTGCGGCGGTGTCAGCAGTGGAAGCTGCGTCAATCTGCGGCGGAAGGCAGACGGCAGCTGCGGGGTTGACTCCGGCGTAGCAGCTGCGTCGAGACGGTGTCTCTTCTTCTTCCCCATGTTGTCACCACGGAGTCCTGCGTGCGTATATTATCTCCACTGGTTACCCCACTGCGAGCCAGTTTATGTTCTCTCCATGGAATACGCGGGTGCTTCAGGCGTACCGCAGCAAACCGATTCTTTTTCACTCCGGGTATGCCAATTCATTTGTGGGTCCCACACTCCCAGTTCCGACTACCATGGGGGCTTGGGTTAGTGATTAAATCATTTTCTCCTCCACTCGAAAAAAAGAGAAAAAAAGGTATTTTAAATTATATATAAAACAGCATACAAACTTCAGGAAATCATCTACTAAATATTATGAATTATTTTAAGTGCAAGATGTATAGAGAAGCCACAAAATATATTCCCTCTGTAGAAGAAAACCGCTGCAATTTAAAGTCCTTTATGAAAAGGAGTTTAATAATCATGTTGTTCTTCACCATATTTCACCTTTGCTTTGATTCAAACACGGTTGATATGTTTGGGATATCTGAATGAGGAATGAAAATTAAACTTGAAACTCTGCGAATGACCATTGCAACCTTCATCTTATTTAACTTTATAAATCATTAAGGATAAAAACACTTTATACGGAATATTTTGAGTTAAAGGCACGCAATTTACATAAGGAATAATTTCGTAGAATTACCCACCGTATATTATACTACAGTACTTTCTATTATACTAACGAAGCTATAAGTTAAGTTATTCAGGAACTCTTTCTCCTTCATACACACACACACACACACACACATACACACAAGTGTATACACACCATACATTCACAGGTGTGTCTGCGTGTTTTTTATTCAGGTACCAGAAAAAAATGCATTTCGGTGAATTGAAGAATGCTGAATATAATGTAAAATTTGCTCCTTTGGGTGCCTAATGTGGCAGAAAAAGTAGAAATGAAGTTTCCATATTGAGTAGTTTTTAACAGTGAGATGTTCTAAGATTTGAAAGAAATCTGGAGATTTCTGGCTCCATAGCAATTTGACGTAGATATGAGTGCTGAAATTAAAATGCAGGTAAATAAGAATCAATAAATGTATAGGTAATTTCTAACAACACGATGTCCAGGTGTCTTTGTCATATTTCATATAGTCACAAAATAATGATATAGTCTTGTGACGAATTTTAACGACCTGAACCAATTTAAAACTTTTAGCTAATCTAAAACTATTAAATGGTTTAACTAAAGTTTAACACAATAACACATTTTCGATACTTTGTCTCACCTCTAAACCTCATACTGGGATTTCCGATATTTCAAACTGGCATTCCACGTACGTAATTTTATATTTTTTTTTCGCGAGAAGAATAACGGAAAGCTACGATTCAACAGCGCAGTTAATTAAACGCGGATCATCTCTCCTCTAGAAAGAGACAGAAAGGTTAACGGTACATGAAAGGTTTCGAGGACCCTCATTTTTTTACGATAAAAAGCAGAGGCATGGTACAAGTGCCTCTTGGAATTTTTTTTAATTGTGGAAACATTTTTTCCACATACGTCAAGTTCTCTCATTGGGAATGCTATGATGGGCGCTGTTGTAATTGAATACTCCTAACCAATAAATTGAAGATAAATAAAAAAAACGTTAGTAAAAAGGTTAATTATTCGCCAGGAAGGAATTTGAATCACTTAATTGGTAAGTACACTTGAGTGCATGGAATTCTGCTAATATAATGCGCATTAGTTTATATTATGCCACTCCATCCCCCAACCCTTATCTGGTTTTAGCACTCCACATAATGTTTGTCTTACTCCCCCGTTTAACTTCGCTCCTGAACCTGAAACTCCCCTATGGTCATAGGGTAATGTTTGAGATCATAATTTTGGCATTAAACTAATATGAGACGGACTCATTCAGGGGCTAGTATGGACAGTCATGGCGAGGCAGCTGCTCAGGTAAAATTCTTCCGTACTACTCCCCTTTTATCGCTTATCTAGGTCTGACTTTATTCATAGGCTAATGCGTGTGTGTAGGACTTTAATTCAAACCAATAACAAATTGGTTCACCCAGAATGGCGTGGAACACCGATGACAAAGAGATTTAGCCAAAATTAAATAAGAACACTATAGAATGCTAAAACCAGCATTACGTCTCCGTGCACTTGACTTTATAAGACATAACACTAAAACTTCAAATAAAAAAATAAAAATAACCTTCTTACCGGCTCAGTTTTTCGTTTTTCCTCACTTTTGTGAGTTTATTAACCTGGGTGTCAACAATGGTTCAACGACAATAGTTACAGTGGACAGAAACCGTACGTCAAGGTTGGCGAAAACGACTTCCTTCCGCGAGTCACCAAATATGCAACACGCTCTGCATCACTCAGCAACACGTGAAAAACAACCGGGGCGGTTGCATACAGGGAACGGCGCCTGCGAGTCAAAATAACTTCGAGTCACGTTTTCTCCACCTCTGCCGTATGTTATGAAAAGCTGTAAGGCTTGTAATTTAGATATTTTGTCCGCGAGTGTTACTTTAGTGTATAGGAGTGTGAATGCATATGATTTAGAAGGGTTGTTCAAACTGCCTTCTATTTATTTGAATACAGAATTCATTGATATGAACTGCTGATTGAGATTTTGCTTATACACTCAAGTAATTTAATTTATTGCACGTTTATTATGAAGTAGCTGTTCCTCCACGTAACACGTATGATACAAAGTTTCCGCCCCACGTTCACTTTTAACTTTTATTTTAATGTTACTTTATTTATTTTACTTATGTATGCCTCGGCTTTGTCAGTAGTGATTTGCAACGCACGTATCTCTTAGCAGGGCTGGTGTGGCTAAAGAATGAAGGCTTACACAAATTATAATTGTATTGTACTTTTTTTTTATTAATCTTATTAATCCTTCACACGACTAAATAACACTTCACTGATATATCCTACTGTAGAGCTGTGAGATTATTGTTATTTGCATTTTTAACAGGTAAACTTTATATTATTCGCATTGTAATGAACTTTTGTCTCACACTGAACATGTACCAAATCCAACTGATTGGGTACGCTATCTTGTAGAGTCTCCCGCCTGAATTTGCACATTTCTTCTATTTAAAGTCTCTGATTGAGTAAACCTACTCCAATAGAATACTTTTATTTAACCTAAGCTTTTTTATAGTTTTTGATTGGCTATATATAAACTGTTTTAAATATTATATTATTGTTCCAGGAAATATTAGTAGCATTATTAAACTTTATAATTTACTGTTGTCTCAAGCTTACCTCATTATTAGCAACTGTTGGCTTCTACTGTATAATTCTGTTTGCTACGGAAAGCAGCTTGCTTCTATTCTCACAGCTCCTACATTGTTAAACTACATGATACATTCACCTAACATTATTATACAGGTACATAATAATATAAACATAATAGAATGACTAACATTCTCTTTTGATATTATATTATACACATATTGCTTTAAGGTGGCTTGTTATTAAATTTTATATTATATAATTAGACTGATATTATTTAAATGTTAAAAATACTGCTTCAATTATCTTCTACACCATCTACCTATAGACTGTGAGGTCCCGTAAACCCAAACTCGAACCCGTAGATCCGTGCGTGTGAATAAAAGAATAAGCCAAAAAATAATGAATAAAAAGCATACCAAACTTTGTATTATATTTAGTACCATTTCCAAAGGATGCAGCACAAAGGTTTTCTTCAAATCCCCTACCCCCACTATCATTAACATAGAACAACGTTTGCTCTTTTTGTTTCCTTTACTGCTTATCGGTAGTAAACAGAGGAAGCATATTATTCTATATTCAATTTTCACGAAATACATATTTTGAGGACCCTGGATAAAAAAGAGGTTTTAGAAAAATTTGCGTGTGTGTATGTGTATGCGCGTGTGGGTTTTGCGAGTGTGTGAAAAATATAACTAAAAAACGCAATCTCCGGCAAACACTAAACTTGCTATTTAAGTTAATTACCTTCAACAGTTGCCATATAAAGATTTTCAAGAGAATTTCCCACTCTGAACAGCTATTTACATGAATCATTCTTCGTTAAAAATGTTCTCTAAGCATCATAATTAAAATGCTATATTATATTTAGAATTTTTGCATGACAAAACGCGTACCTTGATTTTTCTCTAAGTCGTGTGTGAACTCTTTTTCATTCTGATGAACTTCGTACAATTTTGTAATACTGGAATACAGGAAGAAATAGACAAAGGATTACTAGCTTTAAAATGTTGATCTCGTTAAATTACAGAATTTAATTAACATATATTTTTATGGCATTAAGCCTTTCCGAGATATTCTTTGTTATTTGTTTGAATTATCAATGCTTCATATTTCAACTGATGATTCGCTGTTATTTTTTTCTCTTAATCTTCTTTTCTCTAGCGATCTTGCAAAGGGAGAAATTTCAAACCTAACACATGTCTATACCGTGTTTAAACACGTCAGTAACGCTCCTACTTACAGTATCCTCATTCTACCTATAACGAAACGGCTAATTGAAGAGTTTTTGCAAAAGTTATGTCGGTTAATATAGCACAATAAACCCTCCTAAGAATTGTTTGTAGAATAGAGGGCAGAAACAAAACATGTGGATATAACACACCAGATCTTTTATTTTGTCAAAAACCGCTTTAACCACTTTTATTAAAATATAATGTTTTTACATGACAAATAAAATGTACCACGAATTTCTTCTGAAGAGCTCGCTACTCCTTTTATTTTTTTATTTATTTATTTTAATTTTGCATTTTTTTTTGTGTAACTAAGAAATCTTAAAACGAAGATACACAAAACCTATTGCAGTAAAACGTTAATGTTCATTAAAATACACAAATATCGAGAGAGATGGCTGCACGGAAACGCAGATCGTTGTCGGCAAGTCCGGTGTTCGACACCTCTTGACAGTGCAATCTGACCTTGGGTTTTTCATGGTTTTCTCTGGTCGGTAAGCGAATGTTGGAATGGTTTTTCATCTACATCATTTCCCTTTCATTCCTTTTCTTTCTCATCCTTCAGGTGTGCTGTTACGTTTTCATGGCGCATGATGGTGTGGATGCCTGCTCAAAGGAAAGAGTACTCCCCGTGGACACTAGAGAGCTGCTTGTTCGACGGGTCGTTCATCGCCCTCTCTAGACAGCTCCAACAGTGAGACGGGTCTTCGAGCCTGGAATTTTATGGACTTCCGCGCGTCTGTGTGGCCTGTTTGCCTAAGAGCTATAATCTCCTGTGATTCCTTCACTTCATCTCTTCCTCCTGGGGGATGGTGGCCACAGTAGATTTATGCAGATCACAGTGTGGGAGGTGTCACCCATTCCGTTGTAATTCTTATACCTACATATACCTATAATATATATGTACATACCTATAAAATACACAAATTGTGCACATTGATTTTTCCCCTGTTTTTAGCCTTAGGCGCAGCATATCATGTTCCATTTCATGCTTAATGTTAAATCGTACCAAAGCAAAGCTAAATGATAACACAGACAAATAACATAGAAAAGTAACTGTTTATTTAAAAATGTGAATGGCGGATTTAGGTAAACTTTTAACTGGAAGTGCAGATTAAAAAAACACAATTTTTATTATTATTATTATTATTATTATTATTATTAATTATTATTATTATTATTATTATTATTATTATTATTATTATTATTATTACTATGGTTGTTATTAGAGGCTACCAATAAGCGAGCCTATGTGAGAAACTTCATGTGCGGGACGAAGTGAGAAGGCAAACATGAGGGAGAGTGGTGAGCAAAATTTATATTGTAGCGATCTGTTGTTAACGTGCGAATTTTAAAGTTATTTTTTACAAAAAACACAGTAAGAGCAGTGTGACCATTTTAAGATGAGTTAAATGTCCCCAAAATGAAACTTTTGACCTCTTTCTTTTATTGCTATATGAATTTTAAATTATTAATTTCATTATAATTGTTATGTTTATTGGGGATTTTTACGTCTGTTAGAGGTGCTTAATATCTTACACTTATTTAACACCAAGGCTGTCCATGATATAAGATAGTCTTTTATCAGGCATAACCTATGGAATAAACTATGAACGAATGAAGTCTAATGTGTCCCTTTAAGGGCAAAGACTGCCCTGTAGGGGGTAAAGCTCATTTGCATAGTAAACCAAAAATAAAAAAGAAATTAAAACTTCAAAGGAAAGAAACATTATCAATTAATCAATTAATATTTTGGTTTATAATAACTCAAACACATACGAAAATATAGAAAATAGAATTAATGTTACTTTCATATCAAATAATTTTTTATTTTTATGGTGAGCTACTCCGTAAGGAATAATCATGTGTCAGGAATAAACTATATAATGGTTAAATGCTATAAATAGTTTGTAACAAATTCATAGTTTGTAACAAATTCGGTATTTTAACAAATTAGTTCAACTTGTAGATGTTCTCAGTTTTCTCCTCGATGTTTCGTTTGTGCCATACCCACCGTGACCCACTCCCTTTCCCACCCTTCTCTCCCTCCCGCCCTCTTCTCTGTATCTCGCCCTCGTAAGTTTTCATTAGAAATTGCAGAGATTCCTGAATCACTGCAGCAGAACAAAATTCCAGTGAGGCCAGAGCGTGCAATTAAAGTTGACACGAGAATTCTGATAATCACATTTCATAACTTCACGCGAATTTCCGTCAAGGAAGAGAAAGTTTCTGTTGGTCAGTGTATGTGGGTTAGCTGGTAGATTGAGAGGGTGAGAAATTCGATGCAAACTTTCCTGTCCAGGAAGTTCAGAACGCTCGTCTCCTTTTGTTTTTTTTCCTCGGGCTGGTCTCAGCAGAAGGTGCCAACGCAGTATGGGTTTGTTTCTAGCCATACACGCATTAGGAGCATCCGTCTTACGAAGTTATGGGCCAAGTTAGAAGAGCACGTGTTAGAGAAAGTGCGAAAACTTGAGGTTGTTTTGTTTTCTTGATGGAAATAGGAAGCCAGCTGTCTGCTGCCCACGTCGGCGTTCAGATTATGTATCCCGGGTTTCCCTGCTTGCGCAAAGGCTTATATTTTTCTACAAAAGACTGACGCAATAAACTTCAATAGCTATTTCAATTGAGACTGTACAACATCTCCAAGACTAAGCATTGTTGAACTATATATGTCCTGAATAAATTTGCTTGATAGTATGGGGAAAAGTAAATGCAATTAATCGTGTTTTATTTGGGAGACATTGTGATCATTTTAGGTTCAATTTAAATTGATCCTAATTATAGGTTCCTATTTAAAAAATAAATTGACCCTAAAATGACCATCACAACGTCCTCCAAATAAAACAGACCAATGGCACTTACTTTCCCCCATAATATCAAGCAACTTCTATTTAAGACATTTCTTTCTATAACGCTTAGTTTTGGAGATATTGTACAGTATCAATTTAAATGATCCGCCGTGTAAAATTTGTTTTACATTGTTCGTACTTTAGGGGTTACATTCCCTTCAATTAGTTACTTTTCCTGGTTGATTTAAGCGGAGATAAACGGAAAGGTAGAAACAGACTGAAAAACTCATTTTCATGGCCAGGATTTGAACCACGGATCTTCCATGAGTCAGTTGGGGGAATTTAGTGCCGTAAAGGCATGTTTCTATGGTAGCTCAGTTGGTCATAGCACCTGGACGGAAAGCGGAGGCTGAAGGATAGTCAAATCTTTGAAAAAGTGAACTTCTACATGCTGGAACATATGCTGGACTTACAAACAAACTAATGACTTCGAAATAGTACAAAATATTTGAAAATGCAAACTAACAACAATGAATATCTCGGGAATAGTTAATGCAACAAAAACAAATATCAGACAGAGAATGTGTGTTTTAAGGATATCTAAATCTTTATATGGTATATTTTTTCTCTCCGTTAGCGATACGTAAGTACATATCAAAATTAAAAGAATCGAGTTTTATTTATGGACGCTCTTTAACTGCTGTAGTTCTTAGCGTCGCATTCTATATTGGGCGTGAAAGATCGGTAATTTTGCTCAGAGGTCTCTTTATCAGGCTTGAGGTTCTTTTACGTGCCGTAAATCTAGGCTAAGGGACCCCCGGCTTTACATCCCTTCCGAAGGAAGCCATGCTAAGGATTTTTACGCCCGAAAAAATCCATCGCCCTCCGCCGGGTTTGAACCCGGACCTCGGGAACTAGAGGCTAGCATAGTAACCACTAGACCATGGAGGACGACCACATATACAAAACTCATTACGAATGAGTAGGACTATACCAGCTCTTCCCAAAAAATCCATGATATACATTTTATTCATATGTACATGTTTTAAACCTCCACCAATTTTGACTAAAATGTATACCATTCTTTTTAAAAAAATATAATGTAATAAACAATTTTTTATGTTGAGGGTAATTCTGGGTAGGAAAGATTTTCAAGAAATCTTTTTCATGTATATAATTTTACCAGGTTTTTAGGTTCTATTTACACAGCTCTACTTCGAAACATTAGAATAGTAAGGATATAAAATACACCAAGATATACAAATATGTGTTGCGACTACCACCTACCAGGAGGAAAAGATGAAGAGAAGGAACTACCGGAAGCTATAGGTCATAGGAGACAGGCCACAAAGACGCGCAGGAGACTCTAGCAATTTCAAATCGAAGACCTGACCCATCGCCTGAAATTCCCATACATGCAAAATGATTATACTCTTTTCCTAGAGCAACCATCTTCTCCATTTATTAAGCATTGCCTCATGCCGCGAAACTGAAAGCTTACCTGAAACATGAGAATTAAATATACTGAAAGGGAATGAGGGAAAAGAGAGAAATCGCCGCAGTATTCGCCTACTGATCAGGCAAAACCACTAAACCTCAAAGTCAGGTCAACGAGAACGAAACGACCTCCGTAGTGGCAGTGGTTAGCACGATAGCCTCTAATTCCCGAGGTCGCGGGTTCAAACCCGGCGGAGGGCGTAAAAATCCTTAGCATGGCTTCCTTCGGAATGGAAGTAAAGCCGTGTCGTTGATTTACGGCACGTAAAAGAACCTCAGACCTGATAAAGGGGCCTCTGAGTAAACTTTCCGGTGTTTCACGCCTAATATAGAATGGGACGCTAAGGACCATAGCCATTAAAGAGCGTCCATAAATAAAACTCAATTTATTTGAGAATGAAACCTGGGCCCTACCGAATGACAGCCTCCCATGTTACCGCTTCACCACTAGTTCGGTCACCAAGAAACATTTACATATAGGACGCGGCCGTGAATCTGACGATTAACTAACTTTCTCATGGGCGCATGGCTAGCTTTATTCAGCATTACCACATAGGAACATAAAGTACACATAGAAGCATTTAGTTTTAAAACAATTTAACTCAGTGAAACTCTCTATTTTTCAAAAATAATGCAGTTCATATAACTATTATTCTTCTGCGGCAAGTCTTCTGCAAACAGCACCCATTACCCTTTACACGGGAACTCCTTTAATTTCTTCCTAATTCTGTTTTTCAGCTACTGAATTGTGTTTGTTGCAGGTGCACTAAAGATCTCCACAGAAGTTTTTCATTTTCTTCCTAAATTGGGTTCTTTTAGTTTCTGAATTGTGTGTATGTTCCTGGGACACGAAGCTTGTCTACAGAAAATCCTTCAGTTTATTCTCGAATTCTGTTTTTCAGCTCCCTTAAATGGTGTGTATTAACTAAAAATGTGAAAATTATTTCAAGATATAAATATAAATTTATGAAATCATTTTCATAAATTAATGAAAAATCCAAATAATTTAAATCAGGTACACTAAGCGCATCCACGTGAATTCCTTCAATTTATTCCTGAATTCGGTTTTTCAACATCTGAGTTGGTTGTGTTGCTGGAGCGCTAAAATCTTTTAAGATTTCAAGTTCCCCAGAAAAAGACGTCACAGACTGAAGGATCCGGGACCTGGCTGACCATCTGATATTACCTTGTCTGAGATAATATGGTTTGGAAGAAAATTCCTCACAGCCGACATGGAAATTTGGCGGCAAGGTTTGCTGCTTCACCTTGTTGGAAGAACGCTCCCACGTTCCGAGAGGTCGAGTAAGTTCAAGAGCTAAAGCTTCTCCAATATGTGAACGTAGCGTTGCACTGTCACAATCCTTTGCCTGACTCCTTCAAATAAGCATGGACCAATAACGTCTAAAGCAGATATCGCATGTCAACTGTAACTTTCAGAACGTGAAGCTCACCACAAATATTTCTGGATTTGTTGCAGACCAATAACGGACGTTTTGTTAGTTAAACCCATATAAATTGAAATGGGCTTCATTGTTCATCAGTAAGTTGTTGAAATTATGCTTTCTACTTATCAACTTCAGCAAAGAGTGTTCTGAATTAAAACCAGTTTCCATGGCCTTTTTCTCTTTGTGCACGAGTAATTTGATTCTTATAGAATGAAAATTAAGATATTTACTTAAAGTCTGATCAGACTTACTATCGGAAAGCGCAGATAATAGAGAATGACTATTGTGCAAACCGGCATGGTTTCCCCATCTCTCACTGCCGCTACGTTCTTGGGTGTACGTACTGTTTTTCTTGTTGTCTATAACCAGTAGCCTCAAATTTACAAGCCCTGGTCTTGATGGCATGAGCTAATGGAACACCATCAGTTCGATGAATCCCAAAATGTCTCCGGAATTCAGCTGAGCGATCACGCAACTGTCCCCTTTCTTGTAAAATTCTTTTACATCATAACAAGTTGCGTCCTAGTCCACATCTCCATTGAAACTGGAACGATTTAAAAGTAGGTACCATCCGTATTCTCCAGACTCCGCCAAAATCCAAATAAGTGCTGTTGCGAAATTGTCCGACTCAAGATTGGTTATAATTAGGTCAAAGATATTGTGAAGTAAATAGAGCATTTTTTCAGTGTTTGAGGAAATTAAGCAATTCTATATCCCAATAATATACCGAAGTCTTGCATTACAATTAAGGATCATACCGCAACTGTGAACAGTTGAACCGGTTTACGCCACGTGGAATTGAAAATGGATACTGTGTTGGTAATAGAGATAAATATATCGAGTGCTGACGTCGTTATAATTTCGGCCACATTATTATTTTTCTTGATGTCTACCATTCTTATCCGCACAGTTCGTGCTGAGCGAGAAGAGAAAATATCTAATGTAAAACTTTTTCATTACTTTCTCTACCTATAAGCCATGCATATGTATCCCTTACATATTACACACCTGCTGATTCTTGCTTACGCGTTACGTCATTCGGATACACATTGTACTAGAAATGAACTCGCATTATAAAATATGTTCCCAGTTACATACTACATGCAGAAGCATGCTTGTATCAAAAAGGCTTTGCCTAAAAACGAGCTTATACAAAGGAAAGGAAAATAACGCAAATTTTCAGAAAGTTCCACCACATAAAGCTCTTTAATATGGGAAAATATAGTGTAGTTAAATTATATTCGAACCCACTCACGGCCTCTCTACTGCGCGAGACAGCCGGCAGTCGTCGGGGAAATTACGCCGGCAGAGGCGGACTAAAATCCCTACCTTATAATAGATGCTGGAAATGTAGACCTTCTGCTCTCAAACAGGCAGCATATCTCATGCAAATATTCTCGCTCACTCTCCGAAGCTCAGCAGCAGGCCGCGAGTGGGTGCGAATATAATTTGACTACTCTATATAAGAATACAAGGACATTCTGGAAAACTGCTGATGCTACGAAAATTTTTCTACCATGCACATGGCAGGTGTTGCATTCCACCTAAAAGTTCGATACCGAGATTTCACTGGAAATACATGTTTTGAGGCTCCCTGCACACAAAAGTACAGTTTTATAAAACGTTCCGTGTTGTGTGTATGTGTGTGTCTGTGAACATCATAACTCAAAACAGAATAGTTAAGTTCAGTATATTCCAAAGATTTTCAACAAAATCCTCCCACCCCAACTACTATTTACATGGAACATGATTAAAAAATTCTGAATTTCTAAAAAAAATCTATAATTATTTTGATTAAAATACCACATATTAAAGATATTTATATGACAAAATGTATATCTTGAATTTCTGGGAATAGGCTGTAAAGTCTTCTTCATTCGCAAGCAATTTTGTATAATCTTGTTCCTATAACTGGTAAACGTTAAGCGACAGATGAAAATGTACTACACAAACAATCTCTTTAAAACACAGAATTTGAGTAAGTTTTTTAGTGGCATAAGCTATTTCTGAGATACGCATTGCTAATTCCTTGGCCATTCCCTTATAGTACTGTCAACATTCAGCTGTTTCTCGCGATTGCATGGAAACAGTATGGAATTTTTAAGCCAGCAAATAGTGTCCAGTTCTATAGCATTTAATTATCGCTGTTCTCTTTATATCTGTAACAAAATGAGTAGTATGGTTATTTCTGCAAAGGTTTATTTGGTTTAAAACGTGGTAAATGTAAAATAAGCTTAGTAATAATAGTTGGTATCTATCCCACTAATAAACGATAGAGGGTAGAGAAAGTCATTGAATGTATCACTTCTAATTTTATTCCATAGTACGTTCTTATGTTTCCAATACATAAAACAGTTATACATAATTCATTTAGAACTTCATTCAAAACGAAACGTGGGAAAAATATCAAAATTCGTATTTAAGTTTAGTAGACAAACAGTGGTCAAGAAAGACAAAAGACAGAACTCCAGGAACTCAATCGAATTAAAGTCTTATAGAGTTAAACAGGGCCAAAATGACATCAGTCTATGAATAATACAGTGTGGATCAAATGTTAATAGAACATAAGTTATAGAGGTAAGCAGACCAACATAATTTTGCCTCGTTTGGAATGTTTCACCAAGCGAGAAATAACGAGGAGGTATAACCCTTTAAGGGACAGTATGGGTACATTTATTCATTCATTCTCGTTTTCTAAGGATACCCTGCACCATGGCACGCCGAGCTAGGGCGTAATGCTCTGGTTCCCGGCCACGGAATGCGTCCATGTTTGATCCCACACATGGGGATGCAGATTTCAAGTCCCGGCTATAGGACTAGTGCCCAATCAGCATCGAGCGAAACTGCAATAAATTCCGAATCCGGCCATGGTGGCCAACATTCTAGCTGGGAGATGCGTGATCATCTCCCCGTATCGGATGGATGATCGCCTAACTCTGTCGTGCATATGTTGGCGTGAGGACGGTAGTCGGGTTGGCAGGTCTGGGCTCTTCATGGGCTGCAGCGTCACGGGATTATCTTCCAAAGATGTGACATTAAGATTTCAACAAAATTACCAACAACCCAAAAGTATCCTTTTTGGAAAATCGTTTTCTTATTTTTCATTTCCTATAAGCGGTCTTTAAGACTTTGAATAAGATGCCCTAGATTTCCGATATTTTAATGACAAATAAAACGTATATCTTGAAGTTTCTATGGATATACTGCGAAGTTACATTTAATGGTGACAGTTTTTTATAAGCGGAAAATCATAAGACATGATAAAGCTTATGACAGGAAAAATGTAAAGGTCTTTAAAATACAATTATGTGTCAATTTTTCATATTGTTTTCATATATGCCAAATTGGAAGTTTACACAATTTACAATTGTGAGTACATGTTCAAACGGATATGCTTGAAACTTTGTGTTCCCCCCCCCCTTTGTCTTTAAATTACAAAAGCTTCTTACCGTGAATCAAGATTTAAATTCTGTTTCCAGGTGCTTTAGGCCTACAACTAAGTACCGAGTGGTTGTTTTGTAGCCCGACCAGACCGCATGTTTGTGTGATTAGCTTGCACTGTAGTGATCCGGCATGTTCCGCTAGTTTAGTAGCAGTGATTAACACGCTCAAGGCTACCCATTATCGGCTGCGAACGTTAAATGTGAGTTGCTACCTCTTGCTGTGAAGACTTCAGTTTGTTAATTGTGCATCTCAAAAGTGAAAGCTCAGTCAAATATCTGTGTTGTGTGCATGTTACTTTCAAATATTGTTATTGTTATTTTCTTGCTATTAGTCATTTGAAATGCCTACCGAAAAAATTTACGCTTGAACAAAGATTTGTTATGTTACGATGCATTCGTAAAATCGTGATCATGTAGACTGGTGTGTAGACTATTTCAGGAGACATTTCCTGTTATTCCAGCTCCAAACAGAGATTCTGTCAGATGTCAGGTTAAGAAGGAATTGCTAAACGCTAAACCTAAGAAGCGAAAAATACATATGCTATTGGAGAAAAAGATTGAGAAATTGGTGCCTCACTCGGACGCTTTCCAAAGAAGTCCCTTAGATGTGTTTCACAGTAAGTGGGTCTTTAATGCAGCTGCTAAACGTTTAAAACTGAAACCCTATAATTACAACCTTATAACGAGGAGCAGTGCAAGAAGTGTTCCAGTGCAGATACACACTACTTTCAACACCACTTACAAGTTAGTCCTTATTGTAGTGTACGTTACTATTATTCACGAGTATGTAACACCAGAGTTTTTGAATAAAAAACACTCTGTTGCGAAAGAAAACACGCGGAACATACATACACGCAATCCGAGCCGTGCCATAAAACGATCGCCCTGTATTTCTTGCTTAACTAGAGGCAAAAACATATCCTAAGTAACGTTACGTGTCTTGAAAAATCACTTCTTAAATAAAAATCATTACAGATATATCCAAGTAAAACAATGGTATAGAAAGTCACCAGATATTTCAATGTTCATTCTTAATGAGAGAAGTTTTTGTTTCGTTTATAGAAAGTTTAGGGCTTTTGACGTAATAATCAGAAGATCAACGCTGCTATGGTGTTATAAACTATGAGGAAGTGGTGAAAGAGGACACTACAGCTTCGTGAACACATGCGGTACTAAATTCGAGGCAGTTACATATTACAGCGCTGCGGTTCTGAATGTTGTATCGCCAGTATAGATGTAATTATTTCATTACTCTCCGGAATTACAGCTCGTGAATTGAGGACGACAACAAAATAATGAGGTTAGGTGTTCCTATTCGTGAGCAGAATTTATTGCTCTATTCCGTATTTCAGGTTCAATATAATTTGTATCTTCCTTCCATTTACTAATAGGTTTTCTGTATCGATTCTTGGTTGGTATAGACACAGCTGTTTTTAGACACGAGAACCAAATAGCTTTATGGTATACCTAATTGCCGTTCATTTCTTAAAATTTATTATATTCATGTATCGTGCTGGTTGTGTTGTGCAATCGCATTGCTCTCTATCTAGAGAGCCACTAGTGCTCGAGATCGCGGGTTCAAACCGGCGGAGGGCGATGGATTTTTTCGGGCATAAAATATTTAGTATGGCTTCCTTTGAAAGCGAAGTAAAGCGGTTATCTCGTGTCCTAGATTTACGGCGTACAAGGATCTCAAGCTAATAGAAACCTCTGAGTGAAATTTCCGGTCTTTCACGCCCAAAATAGAATCGGAAGCTAAGGTCCATAAATAAACAAATGCAATTTTTGAGCATAAATCTCCAGGTGATGTCCCTCAAACGAGCTTTTAGATAAAGTAGAAGATGGAAAGATATCTTAACAATACAATTTTAATATACTACAGTCATTCTACATACACTATCCACCTTAAGTTTACAGGTAGTTCTCGTATATATTACGAGTGTTTAATTTTCAAGTAACGTTAGCTTTCTTTTGTGTCATAGTTTAGTTTCTACTGTCGTTTCACTTTCCTTTGCACATAGCGGTGTAATGAAACACGTGTAGCAGTCTCTTCTTCTTTTGCTTGTTCACTGTATTGTAGATCTTAGGACTTCTCTGCTAGCATATACTGAACAGCACTCACAGTAAGCCACAACTGTCGTTCCGATCTCACTTGTAGAACACACCGAGTAACTAGAGCTTTATTTTGCAGCAACATCAAAATCTCGCTCATTAACTAAACTGTCGGAGTGCGTTCGCTTAAATACAGCTGCAAGGATTTCAAAAGAGTTCGTGAAAGGCGGGCAGAGAAACAACCAGAATTATCTCCCTGTGTCTGAAAGGAGTTTCTGGTATTTACGTCAGAGATAGCGCCGCCCTGCCTATCTCTCCGAATAACCCGTCGACCGGCGCTGACGGCCACTGCCATCCAAGTATTAAGTTCGGCGCATAGCAGCTGGTAACTACCATTTATGTAAAACGTTCTTCTATTCAGATTACTTTTACCGTAAACATTTATTTTGGGATTAATATTAATTGTTGCGGGAACAGCTAAGAATACCCGTTAGGAAGAAGTATGCGGAGGAGCTTAGAAGTGTTGGTTAAAAATCTGTTTTACCAAGAAGTATCTATAATCTTGGAAAAACTGTTGTATTAGCTTGCTCCTCGTAATTGGCTATCGCTAAGCTAGTCTAATAGCCTACAACAAGACATCCAGGGCCACTCTGTAACATTTTGTGAAGGTTTAATAAATTGTTGAAGCCGCTAAACAATTGATTGGCATTCTGTAACTTCGTAACAAAACTTTTTTAAGAACAAATATTTGTTTGTTGAACGTAAAAATACCAATGCCATTCACTTATATGGTTTAACCAAAGGAGTCCTGTATTCTTTTAATTTCTGTATAACTGGGAGTAAGTTTAGTTCATTCCTTATATGCTAGTTTTTATACTTTTCCAGTTTTGTAAATCCTTTTACCTATCTAAGAAATTTCATTTCCGCTCACTGTATTCCCTTAACACCCGTTTTTCTTTAGGATCCATGTTTTGCATCCATACAGCAGAATTGGTACAGACATCTCTTATAAACCTGTATTTGTGTTTTTGTTTCTTCTTTTAGTTTTTAGGCTCCTGACAATTGTGCCACATATATTGTGAAAATGTGTTAATGTTAATGTCTTTATCGTAGTTAAAGGTAATATCCCAACATAAATATTTGTAAAGTCTTACTTATTCTAAACCTGTGTAACTTATTCTTTTGTTTCTGATTGGATTATTTCCTATGAAAGCCATAAATTGCAATGAAATCGTTAGTGAGTATTCTTCACATATTATATTAGTTTATATATGGTCTTTTGTAAATTGTCTCCGCCTTATTGGATAATTATCTGGTCATCCTCAAATAAAAAAGTATTTGTTGTACTTTTGTAGTTTACTTAGAACTCCGTCTGTAATATATTCCACTCTGTAAAAACTTGGAGAGGGACCACATTCTTATTTAACGGATTCATTAATTATAAATTCTTACGATAATTACTTCTCCATTTGTTGACCGTTTTATCTACAGCGATTTAATAACTTGTATCAGATGAAGGGGATACCTATTTTATTCATTATTTTCCACAGTGTGTTCCGGTGCACCCGGTCGAAGGCTTTCTTATAATCAATGAATCGAATGCGCGTTTCTAAATTGAATACTCACTTATTCCGTATAACCATATAAATTATTAATTTTCATCTATACAGAATCTCACATGACTAAAAACCATGCTTTGTTCTTCTAGCAGTATTTTATCAGTTGTAGTAGTTGACATATTTATAATCGTTGTATATATTTTATATGCTGTATTTAGTAAGGTATTTCCTCTATAGTTTTTCGTTAAGCTTCTATTTTATTTTTAAAGATATATTAATTTTGCTTTTGTCCTTTAATCTTTTTCAATTCTTCCAACCAAAATTTGAAAGCTGTAGTAGTCTCTGTTTTAGCACAACTTATGAACTATAAAACTAATTGCATCAAACTTTGGAGTTTCTATTTGGAGTTACTTTCTGCTTTTGCAATGCTTCAAGCTCAACTATAACAATAAGTCTATATTATATACTTTATATAGAATAATAATTATTGATAGAAATTGTCAGAATAGCATATACAGAAGTAAATAAATATATATTATAGGACTCGGTGGTAGGTAGATGGGTGTAATTTGGTCATATTTTGTTAATAAACTCACGTACGGAATCGCTTTGCTTACGTACCAGGTCCCCTAAAATATAGGAGGAGGACGTGGTAGTACAAATTAAAAAAGCTGTAGAATCAGTAGAAAAGAAAACTAAAATACCTATTATAAATAAACAGATAGTAAGATCAACTATGTGCGAACGGGTGTCTGTGACGCTTACAGATGTTTGTTAGGGCGTATGCTGTATGTTTAAAATATCCCCAATATTGGAAACTGGCATGGGCTAGGTGATGCCTGTTAAGGTAACTTCGTTAATAAGCCGGTAAGTCTCTTATAATTCTTTGGGGTTCTCCGTAGATGAGAAGCACCTCGGTATATCCAGCATTTGTGTTCACTGCGATATGATAGTGGCCAAAAAATGAACACCGTGAAGTATGAAACTGCTAAACGGAATTACACCGTTAACACTACTGTTGTTGTAGGTATGCTGAAGGACTCCGATGCAGTACCATTAATAAACTCTTAAATAATGAGTGCTCTGTCTACTACCTGTTACGGAGTCTATGGATAACCTATACTCTTCCCTTTTCGGAGGCTATAGAGCATGAACAAAGGCTTTCTAGACATGGGTTTATAAACAAAATATGATCATAATGTATACATTTTATCTACCACATAGCCTTGTAATACACACTTTTTATACCCTTTACAGACAGATTATTGTTCTTTTGGCTTTTCTGAACTTTGCTTTTTGAATTATACTCGTACATGTAAGTTGGCTCCTTAAATGTAATGTACTACAGCACGAAATCTCTTATCTGTACAGTTTACTTACCGCTGTATTATTATTAGTTGCGTGCGCATTGATATAGTACCAAAACTCCATTCCTATTTTATTTAATATCACTGCTAGCAATATCTAATACAATGAATGAAACAAAGTTTTCATCGAAGCTGATCGCAAAATGCAGAGTATGTGGTACATTTACACGGATATTATAATATGAGTGCACCTTTTGGCCACAAACTAACAGACTGAAGGAAAAATAATTATTTTAAAATGCCAGATTATCTCAAGTTTTAATTCGTTTTTGGTAGGATTTGTCAATTTTTATCACCGAAAAGTAAATGTAAAGGCTGAGAAATGGTCACCTTCTAAGACAGAAAACCACAAAATGTACTCTAAATCAGCTGCAACCACAACACGCCTAACATTGCTGGTTAAGTGAGCTTTCCCCATTCCCTCTGAAAACCTTCATTTAGATAAAATAACTAACCAAAAGCTACATTGAATCACCTGCAGGAAACGCAGCCAAATTTCAAGTATAATGCAACAACTGCCATAATTGCAAAAATTAGAGATTCGCAGGTATTAAAACAAAATCGAAAATGTATTTCGAAACTAATGAATACGCTTGGATATCGAAATATTGACATACCATCGTTAATTGCTATCGTCATTAAGTTAATTGCATATTTCAGAAAATCTAGTGTTATGCGATATCATGATGAAATACGTGGGTTTAAAAAGTATAGCATAGCAGCAAATATTGTGCTTATTGATACTGGTATTAATATACTTTATTAAATAACTTATCCCGATTTCTATGAAATTTAAAGATGATGACTGGAGAAGAATAAGTGTACATGGAGGTTAGGAGTGAGAATTAAGGAGGATTTCAGTGCTGCTTCCAAAGCTTAGTCTTCCACCTGGAGGAAGAAATGGGGAAAGACAATGCGAAGGGTGGCCTAAATTGATGGTGGAGTTGCGACACAGCGAGGTCCCTAACGTTTCCAGATGCATCTTCGATGTCCCCCTTTACTTCGTTGACAATTTAGGGCAGAGGGTTACTAGCAGGGAAGAAACAGTTCTCTTTAAATTACATCTACCGCAGGATGCGCCACACCCTGCAAACCCTGAAACTGAAAGTTAATGAAATGAGAGGAAAGCAGGGCCAATCAAATTCGTGGTAGTAACAATTACCAGCATTCACTTACGAATTGGGAAAACCAAGAAAATACCCAAGATCAATGGCCGGTCGAACGAATGTCGAACCTGGGACCTCCCGATTGAGGGCCGCAGACGCTACCGGGTGAGGCATCCTGCTCGGTATAACCGTACCTATGTTGCTACTGATGTGGAGCAGAGGGTTGATTCGAACACGCGTCGCTCAAAATAAGAGTATTTGTACTTGGTTGCATACTTACCTAGCTGTTCAGAAAAAAAAAATACATTTTCAGACATAAAAGCTTCTCCTATATTTCCTCTTCACATATCCCCGTTTTTGTAGATGTGCTTTTCTTGCTTTCGTGCGTGTTAATATTAAAAACAGTAAACGGAGCATCCGTTCCTTTCATTTAATTGTTGTGAGAACAGCAAATAGAGTTCATGTCGTTTTATGGGCTTACGTATTTTGGTTTCCCAGTTCTTTGGATCCCACAAGCGTGAAACTTCCTCATTAAGAGTGCTTTTGGATAACAATGTCGGATGCACAGATGTTCTGGAATGTATCACAGAAAACTAACAAAACTCCCAGACTTTTATTTTTGTACCTCTCTGGCTGCTCATTGTGCGTTTTTCACTTTCGTTAGCGGAATTCGTGTTAATGTTTTTTAACTTGCTTTCTTCCAGTATTTTTAGCTCTGCATACACTCAGTGTACCAGAAAAAGGAAACGAAATACACGCAAAGGAGCGACAAAGAGAGCGAGTATGAAAAAAAAGACTAACAACCATAATATTTTCATGTTATCTGAACAAACTACGTCTCATAATTTTTACTGGGGACTGGACGAAACTTTGGGGGCGGGGATGATAATCAGGAAAACAAATGCGGATGGCGACTCCCAACGTAACAATAAAAAATTAAAAAGCAGAATGAGGCTTTAGAGCACAGAGAAGGGATTAGGATAAAAAGAGACACTCTTTTCACACTTTGTACCGCCTACCACTGTCGAGTATGCAGCGATATGACTGTATAAGATACGGCTTTAAGGCCGCTGGCTTAGCCTTACTTCGAGGCCTCAGTCAATTCCAATAATTCTTAGTCTATGGCAGCTAGCCTTGTTCTGTTGTGTCGACTGTCCACAGCAACTGCGTTCACCATTTTGATAGAAATAAAGTAGTAGTAGTAGTAGTAGTAGTAGTAGTAGTAGTAGTAGTAGTAGTAGTAGTAGTAGTAGTAGTAGTAGTAGTAGTAGTGCTAGTGTTGTTAGTAGTAGTGGTGTTGGCGGTGGTGATACTTTAGTTGTGAGTAGTGGTGGTAGTATTGGTGGTAGTAGAGGTGGTGCTAATGATAGCAGCAGCAGTAGTAGTAGTAGTAGTAGTAGTAGTAGTAGTAGTAGTAGTAGTAGTAGTAGTAGTAGTAATAGTAGTAGTAGTAGTAGTAGGAGTAGGGTGTCAACTTTCTGTTGACTTTTACACAACAAATATAATTATTATTCAGTCAGTTTACAATGTTCTTCACTTCACATTTTCCAACATCAATGATTATTCTTCTCGTAATTTGCCTTTCTAGATTTACTTTTACCATCTTTTTGTTAGGTTTCCTCTTTTACTTCAAGCTTTCTCCACTGCGTCATTATATGTTTACACAATCTTGTTAATATATCTTGATAATTGCTTATATTTTTCTTACTTCTATTCTCTGTCTAATTATTTTATTTCTTACTTCATCTCTTCTTGAAATGCTTACTGAGATCCAATAATCACCTTTCATTGTCAAACGTGCAATGTATTTTTCATTTGCCATTGATTGAAACAGGCAACTTGGTATTTAAATCTAGTAGTTTGCAAAGACGCGACACCAAGATTTTTAAGATAATCTCCTTATCCCAAACTACCCTTTACAAGGAAGATTTTTGGATGTTTTGGATTTTCTCGAAAACGGTTCTAATGATTTTGATTAAATTATACAGACTTAACATATCTATAAGACAAAACGTATATATTGATTCTTTTTGGTAATAGCGAAGACTTACTAGAAATATTCAAATCATACATTTAATTTCAAGCATTTTTTGGCACTAACTATTTACGTGTTGAGTTTTCCAATACTTCCTCATTTTTAAAGTGGTTACTTCGGTTTATATATCAGTATAACGAAATGCCTATTGAAATATTTCTGCAACAGTTTATTTTGATTAGTACCTGGATAGAAAAGTAAGCGTTTTTAAAAATAGCTTTCAGGAGCTAATATATAAAAAAATAAACGATAGCAGAGAACTCACTTGTAAAAATAACAATTTTCAATTATTTTAGTTATATTAAATTCGAATCCCCAATGGCGTGTAATCCGTTATAAATTATATTAAAATTATTTCATTACAATTCTAGGAGTTTAAAATACCGTAACATCGTATAATGAATTAATAAAGTAGGCGAAATCACGCTGAAATGACTGCGTGTCTCATGTAGTTTGCGTTACTCGTAGTTTTTTGCCTGAAAATAAGAGAAAATCCCGTAGAAATTCATTTGGCTAATATAGCCAAAACTAGATTCAAACTCAGAAGCTACTAAGGGCATGCACGTTACACCCCAACATTGAGGCAGGCTATATTCCATTTTTATTTGAAATCCAAATGTGTCTGAGAAGGGTATTAAAACATTGTATTTTCTTATTTGTACTTCATCCAGAGCTGGCTTTCTTTTATTGTTTATTCCTATCTAAACAACCTTAATTAGATGCATTATTATATTTAGTGCTCTATTATTCGGTTAGTTAGATGCAGTCAGGTGCATTAATATATTTAACTGCTCTATTACTCGAAGAGAAGACCTTTACTTCTGTATATAATTTCCTCATCGCCGGTTTTAGTTGTAATGACCAATGTATCTACCATTTCATTATTCGTACATTAACTTTTCATATTGAACGTGAAAACTACAGCAGTACCATATTATACAGTAAAAAAAACTTCTACGAAAAAAATACATTAGAGCTCTATGTCGCGCTATGTTTTAATGTACTTGCCAGAAACCTGCTGCAATCGATTTCCTTCTTATTTATTTTAAGGAAAATTGATAATTCAATACTTTTTTAGTGCAAAGGGATTTGCGGTAGATAGTGCAATTTTAAATAGATTTGTTGCATTTCATTTTTCCCTCCATTTATTGTAGCGATACGTGTGGTGTTGTTGCTCCTGCGCTGTTCTAAACTGTAGACATCCTTCTCAGAGAATATGTTCACCATAGCGACAGCCAAGATATTGACCCATTTTATATGCACTTCCACTAACGATAAATATTACGACTGTTCTGATACTAAACGGGCAATTTTCAGTGAAACTTGGACATGGTGTAATGTAAACATACAGACTAGGTTTCATGCTGGGTTAATGCAAGCAATGGCGGGTCAGGGAAATAGGCGGAATGCATGGAGAAAAATGAAGTACCGCTTCTATGATAATGACAGGTAATAAATAATTACGCAATGCACGGATAAGGTTTCGTTGCAAGTACAGTCCGGGTTAAAATCTGAGTGGGGTGTCGAACAATACATGAAAAAGGACACCAAACTCATTAGAAGAGGCTCGCGTAGCTTAGACTGGGAGCAGGGTGTATGATATAAATTACTGATCAAAGTGGTAGGAGAATCTGACCCATTTGCAAGGAGGAAAAGTTATGGGTATATATCTTGGCAAGCTGAACGGGTACAGAGGAATGGAGGGGAAACTATCTACCGCGATATTTTACCACCTCGAATGGAGAGTTAAGGGCATGCTGGACGCTACTAGCAGGCAGAAAAAACATGGAAAGGATAGGAAATGTTCTACTTGAGGCGAGTTAGCCGAGTTCTGAGATGTCTGATAGTAGGTAAGAGGGAGGGAATGTAAGAAGATCTAAACACTGGTGCCGGTGGTTTATTTCCTTTTTTGTGTTTTTTCACTTATTGTTGGTGTGTTGTGCATACTTAATCGCTTAACGGTTCTTTGCTTACCACAATAGAGCATAATAATGCATATAAATACGTTTTCCGCGTTCTATGGGTCGTTTATGTTAAATTAAGGTTCTATATTTGAATATGTTTTACTTTTATACTCAGACAACAGTATTTTATTGTAGTGGTATTTTTTCTGGTTTCCTTCTATTTGTTGTCGTTTTATTATTATTAATTATTATTAATCTTGCTAATTATTCTGTGAATTATAATCGCATGTACGGTCTGTGGACCCATGCGATTGGCAGGGATCTATGTATCTATATCATTATGTAAATGATGACTCTCATGCATTCACTTTGGCTGACGTGGACATAAACATGGTCATAAATGTATAACGTAGAGGTATAAATGTGAACGCTCCAAGCTTTCACGCTTACCCATCGCGTGATCATTCTGTTATTCTCACATCGGCATGCTTTGATTCGCTGTTTTCTGTGTAACATCCTTAAAACGGATAAGCTAGCTCTTGTTCGTTTATATATAAACCTCTGCTTTCGGCGGTAGAATCGCAGGCCGCCATATTATCTCAGCTGTTTTACGCTCTCTTGCGATGGGCTGGCATTCATGTTTCTATTTGTCGTTGCGAATGACATACTGTATCAGCTTTATGCTCAATTTTGCTTGGTCATGTTAATGCTGAATAACCCTTAAAACTTCAGCTTGTTACGAGCTGCATCTATCAGTCACAAATCAACGCCTAAGTCTATAACTTTACCACAATAAAATACATATTTTTACCAACATGAGCAGGGCTATTTATGCTTTTAAACAATCGCGCGGGCATGTGGATATTATTCCACATTAGCTTTCGCCGATGAATTAGTGATTATATGTAGAAGGCACAAAAAATAATCTACAGAGAGTTCCTACTTACTTCATCAGATACCTAGCGAGTTGGTTTCGCGGTGACGTGTGAGACAGATGTTTGGGAGGTCCTGTGTTCGATTCCCGTCGACCGCCCACTCGGATCTTGGATATTTCGTGGTTTTCCTGCTCGGTTTGCGAATGCTGAGGTAGTTTTTTCATTACCACTATCTCCTTTCCATCATTTCCCGTTCATCCCATTTCATTATCATCTTTCAGGTCTGCTCCTAGGTTGGCGTGGATGTTTGCTCAAAGGAAAGAGTATTCCCTGTGGACACTAGAGGGCTCATCGACCTCTCTGGATAGCTCTAGCAGTGGGACGAATCTTCGAGTCTACAACCATTATGACTTCCTCGGGTCTATGTGGCCTGTATCCTCCCGTCGCTTCAATTCATCCCTTCCTCCTGGGGGTGTTGCCCAAAATATATCTATATAGATCGCAGTGCGCGAAGTGTCTCCCTCGTTTGTACAACCTATACCTCATAACATTTGTAAAGAACATAATTTTATAATCTCCATTTTAAAATCAGTTACCAAAGCAGTTATTTTAGATGACAAACGTTTTAGCACGTGTTCAATATTTTAACTACATAATTAAATAAATTCTGTGGTGCTACAGCACACGAAGGGCCTGAGCCTGCCAACCGACTGCTTGCCTCACGGCAACTACGCACGCAGAGGTGGTCGATCAACCAACCCATACGGGGAGGTGATGTAGTTAGCATCACAAATCCCCAGTCGGAAAGCTGGCTAACGCGGACAGGATCGCTACCTACCGCAGCTCCTCACTTTCCTCAAGATGCTGAGTGGGCATCGCTCTTACACACGGGACTTAAAATCCGCAACCCCATGGCTGGGGGCGAACCTGCGTTTCACGTAGCCGGGAACCAGTGTTCCACGATCTAGCCCACAGCACTATGTTTCAACTAACTAGGGTGTGATGTTGCATATACCTATGGCAAAGATATACTTAAAAACATTTAGGAGAACACCAGGCAATGTGCGGTAATATCTGAAAAACGTTTAAAACAGCACGGATTAACACACAGCTAAATTTATAAAAGTTAATGGCAACTCCAGTGTTTCATTAAGATACTGAATCCTTGACATTGGGACAGAACGTCCACACCCATACACAAGTTACAGAAATGAAATTCCTTATTGCAATGGGACAGATATGTTTGGTTATAAATTAGAAATTACGGTATAGAGATTCAATTACAAATATTTTCAATAAAGAAATTTGGAGGAAAGCAGAATTTAGAAGGAATATGTAGCATAAGGAAATAGTACTGTTATTTAGAGCGAAGAAATCCAGAAAGACCGAGGCGAAGATGAATTTAGAACGGAACAGGCAGAAGAACCCAATCTCTGAAAGGCTGATGATGATGGTAATGGTGGTGATGATGAAATTCTATCCATTATACTCTCATATTTCTCATTATTTATCTGATATATAAACAATTTCAATATACTTTTGGCACTCATCTCGGAGAACACATGTGGACTCATGTCCTTTAAGAGTCGCCAACTTCCTCACACTTGCTGCTCCTGGAAGGAGAGAACAAAGAAGTGTATTTTTATTTTTGGATATGATGTGATATGTCTTCTTCTAACTATTATATATTAGTGCTAAATGAGGAAAAGCATTAACAAATATATAAATAAGCTTCCACTGGAAAGAATGTGTGCTCGTTTACTCAATAGTACCTCAGGTTAATTTTTAGCATGGCTTCCTTCGGAAGTAAAGTGAAGCTGGTGGTCGCGTGTCGTAGATTTTCCGCACGTAAAAGAGCCTCAAGTCTGATAAACCTCAGGCCTCTGAGCAAATTTTCCATCTTTCACGCCCAGTATACAATGGGACGCTAAGCACCATAGTAGTTAAACAGCATCCATAAATAAAATAAAATTAATTTTCTATGGTTATTTGTTCGTATTTTTCAGCATGTAATAAAATTTTAACGATAAATTCCTGAGAGGTATTCCCATCACAAACAGAGCGTCTTTAACGTGATGTTCAAAGTTCATGCTCTTATGAACTGAAATCCGCCACAACTTAACTTTGGGGGTAATAATACCTATTCCGGTTTCCCATAAAAGAATCTTCTGTCAATGTAGGCACTGAATACATGTCCCTTTTTCTGTAAACGATTGAGGACTGCTTATAATCTTGAGGATACGGTTATTATGGAAATTTCATCAAAGTTATCAACAGTTAAATATAAAGCGCCGGTAGAGTAAAATTGAAGTTTATAAATTATTATTAAAATAGATGAGAAAAACTAAACTGATTTTTATTTATGGACGCACTTTAACTACTGTAGTTCTTAGTGTTCCACTCTATATTGGGCGTGAAAGACCGGAAACTTTGCTTAGAGGCCTCTTTGCCAGGCTTGAGGTTCTTTTACGTGCCGTAAATCTATGACACAGCACCACTACTTTATTTCCCTTTCGAAGGAAGCCAAGCTAATAATTTTTACGCACGAAAAAATCTATTGTCTCCGTCGGGGTTGAATCCAAACTCGGCAACATGTACACCTAGGCCACGGAGGATGACAGTATAGTTCAGAATGATAAAAATTTCATTATAACGGAGTAACATCTTAGGGCTAGTACTTGCCGGCCACAAAGTATGACAAAAATAAAACCGGTATCATTTTTTTTTCTTTCCTTTTATTTGATGCGTCCTTTATTCATCCAAGAACGACCCTTAAGCCGATTCGCTATTGTAAAACTACTGAGCCTGTACGTGCAGCTTTCTAACCCGTCTCGTGTGTCACCCATAAAACCATCAACCATCGCTTTTCAAATGTAAAACACTGTCTTTTCAATTGTTTATAGTTTATTAATTCAAAATCTTGATTATAGGCAATCATATTCTAGTTTTAGTATTTATTAACTCCACCTGGTATTCGGTTGCTATCCTCCGAGGTTTGCTCCATAAAAACAAATGCGACTAGGACTATGTTTTATTGACTAAACACAAAGTGCTAATAGGCAACTTTCTCACTCCAAATACCACTTGTCACTCTAACTTTAAAATACATTTGTGAAAAACCTACCTTCTTCACACACCTTCACTAGATATTAACTTTGTGAATATTATTTTGGGAATCGCCGGTTATGACAAATGCGTCATAAGTGCGTAGAGTTATCCAGAGGGGTCAGTTCACAAGAAAATTACTTCTGGAGTGTCACTGAAATATGTGTTCATAACCACCTGTGTCGTACAGAGTTTTTCTCAGTTTATAAACGTATTTTCCGAGATGGATTTAGGAGATATACTTAGGAATGTTAGCAATTTCATAAACACTCTACTGAAACCCTACTGAAAATTTGAATGCTGTTAAGTATTTTATTTTAAATCCTGGTATTTTAACACAGTAAGTTATAATATTGGCTTCGAATGTCAAGCGTTGACTTAAATGTAATACCGAAGTTAATATTTACTCTGTTAAGCCACCGAAAAGGTGTACTGATAGTGGTCGGCAAACAAAATATCCCTCTCTGGAAAACAAATATGTTTACCTTATGTATTCGACATCGCTAAACCCAAATATATTACTAATTATTTCCCTAACACGTACCATTTTGGGGGTTGGTACCTCCGAAGTTGGAGAAAAAGTTGGTAAATTTTATTAGCAATATGTCTATGATTTTGTTTTAGTGTAAAAATTATGATGCCACCAATAATTTAATCCTTAGATAGGATTATAAGGACTTAATAATGGTCTCTGGATGAATACCTTGACATTGCAATGAGAACTTAGAAAGCGCAACGCTCCGTAGTCCCATAAACGGGAAGCATATAGTTTGTATCATATATCATATCATATCTCTCACATATTCAGTTAACATGAACGAAATAAATACAAATATACATCTTTTACATAAAATAAACTAAAAAGACCATCAATGGAGCATATATGCTGAACTTAAAATTGTAGCATTGCTGACCAGACTACAACAGGGATATACAGAATTCAACTGCATCATGTGTGAGTGGGTCAAGCGCGCGAGAGAGAAACATTATATTGTAAAAGTAGGCCACCCTAGGAAGAAAGCATTCTAGGTAAAAAAAAAAAAATGTGGAATTTGAAGCGTTATCCAACAGCGCAAAATTTATATTGCCTCCTCTTCACATTAAGATTGACTTAATAAATCTTTGATGACAATGGATAAAATAATATAAAATTCGGTATTCGCTTACTGAAGGAAACGTTTCCAAAAATTAGCGAGGCCAAAATGAAAGAAGGCATTTTCGTTGGACATCAAATAAAACAACTATTTCAGGACAACGTATTCAAAGACGAAGTAAATTTAATTGAGAAAAGAGCCTGGAGTGCATTTGAAAACGCATGCTGCTACTTTTTAGGAAACAAGAAATCTAAAAATCACAAAGAAATTGTGGGGTGTGTACTTGCCTCATTTTGTAACATGGGCTGCAGTAATATGTATCTGAAGCTGCATTTTTTAAATTCTCGTTTGGACTTTTCACCCACAAATATAGGAGATATTTCTGATTGGTGTGGTGTATTTCTCCTTTACCACAGGAAACAACTGAATAGCGACGGCACTTTAAATAAATGACAAAATTATTGATACGTTGGGCGTCATTTTGGTGTGAGATTATTGGATTGGACTCGCTGGGACGGCTTAAAACAATTCGGGTACTATTGGTGTGATATTGTTGGGCTGCTGGGTTCGTTGTGGGTGCGGGGGCGTGTGTTTTGGTCGTAAGTTCCTAGCCCCTCATGAGTTCGTTCCCCTTTCAGTGATAATGTGATGTTGGACCGGGGAAGGATTCTTATCTCAGGTGTTCAAGCAAAGAAGGCGCAGGTAGCCAGTAGACGACCATCAGTTGCTGGCCCTTTATTCTTGCAAACACACTCCCCCTGCCCAGCACACAAGACACAAGCCAATCGCTACAGTTATGATAATTTATTAAGTCGCTGTCACCTATGCTACGTCCCGATGATGAGTTGTCGTTCCTCGCTATAACACGCTAATTTCTATGATTATTACTTATTCTCTTGCACGACGCTATAGTAAACTTTGTTAATGTAGACTTAGTTATTTTGCCGACCACTACGTCGGAAATGCAACGCTTAGCGTTTTAACATGATGCCGGTCGGAACGAGTGTGTTCCTTCGTCTTTGCAGCTCCTACCTCGTTCTGTCTAGGATCTTTTCCTATTTCATGTCCATTTTCTAATCGACTTGGTTTGGTACCCTAACCACGTGATTATCCCGTTGGTTATTTGCTGCTTTCTTTTCTACGCTTAATTCTTATTGGCGGTCCTCCTACCCCGACTAGTGCGAATTACTATTTTAAATTTTATGGCCTGTCGCTCATTTCTAGCCCTGGTTTGTCCGCTTAGTGAATATGGAGATCGTTAAACACGTACGTCTTGGTGCCTCTAAGTCGCGTTGGAATGTTCTGTCCTTGTTCAGAACGCCACATGTTCGGCAGAATCCTTAAAAGGCAGAAGACCTTTCCGTTATAGCCTCCATCTCCTTTAACAGCTACATATTCCGGTCTACTCTTCCCAAGCTTTAGCTCTTTTGAAAGTTCATTCCTTATGCTACAAGTATGACTATTTTATGTGTATTTATTCTATTTATGTATTATATTTATTATATATGTATATATAAATAACTGCCAGGCACGTGTTTCTGCTTCATGGTGAGCGCGGTGAAAGATTTCACCAAGATATAGCTGAAATGGAAGGGAGATATAGCGGGAAATGAAAGGAAAACATGTTAACTGACTACTGCTGGACTCTTGTGTGCGAGAGACCCCTGAGGAACTATATTAAAACAAAATGACAATAAAATAATTTTTTCATTAAAGTGTAAATTTTCTTCAGTTGTAATAGTGTTATTGTTGAGATATGATAATTAAAATTAGGGTTTCAAATGAAAGTTCAGTGTGTATAACGTACGCGAATGTTACTAAATTTTTGCAGTTCAAGTATAAAGCTTATTACGTTTTAGACATAACATTCATAACCCAAATAATTCAGCTCATTTTTTCAGTATTTTGAGTGTTATTTAATTATTTCACTTAATTTATATATAATGATGTTAATAGATTTTGCATGGCATCAGTAGTAATTTCTTTCTGCATGTAAGTAACGTGGTTTCATTTTCTAGCGATAAAAGTGAAATTATCTCTATTTATGTATATTTAATGCCAGTTTATTTGTTTACAGTTACACAAGATGTTATCGTTAGTCATTACCTACCCAAGTCCCATTACGGTATGACATCTCAATACAATACGAGATCTCCTTGTGGTTTACCAGGAAAAATGCGAATCAGTTGGGGAACTTAATGTCGTACCGGCATGTTGCCATGGTAGCTCAATGGTTAAAGAAACCGGGATATCCGTGGTTCATATCCCGGCGATGGCATTAAATTTTTCAATCTTCTGATTCTACCTTTCCTATCCAATATGAGATAAAAGGAAAGTATTAAGCCAATGTTTCAAATGTACAGACAAAATATTAATTTCGTTATACAAATTTATGGCCCTTTTAAAAAAGGTACGTGGTAGAATAATTTAGTTCTCAAATTCAGTTTCATCGTCATGAAAACCATATGAATTTTCCTATTATCCCCCCCCGAGAGGATTTTAGTGCCGACAAGTGTAATCAATACTACTTTAAATTATAACTCATTACTTTGACATTTTAACCCATCACGTTTATTTATTGATAACATAAATAGTTCTTTTAATGACGACATGCGCTATGTGTTGTGACTGACATTTTCTAGAATTTAGATTTAGATTTTGTATGGGATTGGAAATCGTAATTCATTGTATAATATTATCCTATCGCATCTAAGACAGGACGAGAGGTGGCTGAGAAATAAAATCGAACTTTAAGAGTATGCAGCATTGAAATTTTGATGGAAATTTGAATTGAATGTCTAAAAGCTATAATTCATCATTAATTTTCATATACTTAACAGTATAACATTCGGGAATAAGTTTCTATTTTAGCTTTAAGTTTTGGAGTTTTGAAATTTTTCTTTTTCTCAACACTTTCACTCATTCGAAAAGCTCCACGAGGTTTTTAACCACCAGCGATATGTTTCTTGTGGTTTCTCAACAGCCAAACAATTCCTGTATTGTGAATGATTAATGGCTTTAATGGTTTTAAAGCAAAATATAAAAGTGAAAATGAGAGTAAAATTCAATTTTTAAACTCACTAACTTGAAAATTAAAATGAATGTATAAACAGGAATGTTAACATAAGATTACCTCAAAATTAAATTTTCAGCCAAATTCACTGTAAACTTAAGATAATATTATTTTGATAATGAGTTCCCTTAAAGTAACTTGCTAATCTGTGGTGCTTTATGTTACCTAACTTTATATTTGGCCATAGTAATTTGGGATTTTACAGCCTGAGAAGGTGTTTGTGAACTACATTTTTGAGAATTGTGATTGGAAGTATTTAACAGAAAGATAACCCTAACACATGGTAACACAATACAGTTCTCTATGTCAACTTCGGCATTATAGTGTTTTCGGTTTCTTCAGCTCACTCTAGGTCATTTTACCCGATTTGCAACCGTCCGCCCACGCCACTCAGTCCCCCTCTTGCAGTAGCAGTATTATTGTTGAGGCAGTAGAGTCTTGTAGTAACTCTGTGGTCAAGCTTGAGGAAGGTAGGGACTGGAGGGAAAACTATGGAGGAAAAAAAATAGAGAGAACCAGAGTGGGGATTACTATGTGTGATTACTATTACTTGATATACTGACCAGAGTGAAACCACTATACCACCGCGCTGCACTACACACGGTACCTAGCAGCGAGCCGTTTCACGATGGGTGATGGTAGATCACTACTTTGAGGATCACCCTCATTTGGATTGGCAATCTAGTTTATTCTGACCCTCTGTGCCTGCGACTTTATGTATCTCTTGACTTAAGTCGAAGGGTATAGGATTCGGAGAACGCGCGTCTCAAATTGAGTTGTGCTCCTTCACCAGTTCACGAAATTGGAAATTCTAATATGCTCCAACTACAATTGAAGAAACACTTCAGGAATATCGTCGCACGGAGTTACTATCACTATGAATTCTGTAAAGAAACCTAGCTCTATTGCCTACCTATAAATAAGTCATGTGTTAGGCGGGCCCTAACATAGGATTTTAAATAACAACAGAAGCGTTTTGCCCAGTTATGCGTCTTGATAGGATTTGCATGTGGAACTGCATGGTGGATATGTAGAACCTGCCTGAAGGAGTTGGGGTATGCATTAAGGATTTCATAGGTTCTATTTTAAGACCTGTATTCTAATAAACTGTACCGAGGCTTTGTAATCAGCCTGTATGAGAGTAAAGCAATTAAGAAACTTTGTTTTTTTCCTGTTTCATAGTCTATTTCTACAAAGATCCTGCTGTGTTGTATTTATATGACTTTTCTACTCAATCCTCCATAAACTGTTTTTACGAAAACTTATTCTGTCTACTACTTGTTAATCGATGTAAGCTTTAACTATACAATAACACATTTCTTTGAACAGATAAGGATACAGAGGCTGAAGTAAAGGACGCATTTTTGAGAACGTCTTGCTATATTATGGCCTTAAAATTCCTTGTTTTTTGAATTACCGCGAGAAAAACCGAATATCGACTTATGACCTAAAAAATATGAGGTGTTGCATTAACGTTATATTCTGTATTTATTCTTCCAAACATTATTCCTACAAACGCTTATTCTGCTACCTGCTTAGCACAATGGAGATTAATATTTCTGGAAACGGTTTTATTATGTAGGTACAAACCATAGTCAATTTTTTTAAATTGCGTGTGTTGGTTTTTGAGACTCCGTTCCCTTTCCATTACACGACAAGAAGAAGATAAAAAAAGGAATAGCAGCTTAAGGCAAGTACTTGACGATTCAAACAAGTATAAAAGGATATCTCTGAATTTGTTAATGCAACAAAAGCTCTGTTTCACATAAATTGTATATTTTAACGAGATCTACATATTTATAGTAAAGTTTTGCCTATTTCATACGGTTTACAAGTTATACAACAAATTCATTCAAAACAAAGAGGGTTTCATTGGCTATTCGTAGAAAATTCTAATTATACATTTTATTTGTCATTAAAATAGCTTAAACATGTAGTCTTTTGATCAAAGTTATTAGAGCCATTTTTAAAGAATATGAAATGGTGATTTTTTCCCATAAACTGAGGTTTTGTTGGGGGAATTTCTAGAAAATCTTCCCGACAAATGCTTGGAATCCGCTAAATTCAAACTTGAAATTTGCTATTTAACTGATGTATCACTTTTAAGTTATATCGGAGACACAGATATGGAGTTTTTTCTGGCAATGCCTTTTTGGAATCTTGATATAGAATATTTAGTTGAAAGTCAGTGCTTCCACTGCTTACTGGCAATTGATAGAGAAATTGAAACTTATTGTAAGACATAAGATACATTATTTATATCCAGATGTTCCGGATATGCATTCCTGGCTGATATTTTCATATTTATCATTGCTCACCTTTGAAAGTGAGTTTCACTAGGCTCACCAGTAGTTTTGAACTTGATTTAATTCAAATAAATTCATGTCATGCATAATAACGTCTGCATGTTG
Organism: Deroplatys truncata; assembly: GCA_030765065.1. NCBI lineage: Eukaryota > Metazoa > Arthropoda > Insecta > Mantodea > Mantidae > Deroplatys > Deroplatys truncata. The sequence goes on from CM060986.1 coordinate 64,226,021, forward strand.
TGGATTCGTCAATTAGTGAGTAACGTTGAGTTACGCATTCAATTGGTTAAAGGCATTTTAAAATTATTTACATTTTCTAATGAAAAATATTATTTATTTAGACGCAATAAAAATTACTAACTAATAATTTTTGCACATATTTTTGAAGCTCTGGGGATATTTTACTCTTTGATACCAGTAGGTAGTTTATTGTATAGTTTAAATCCTCTGGAGTAAAGGATATTCTCAAAAACGTTATTATGCAAGATTATATGTGACTTAGATTTCTCCCTTGTATTGTCGTTATGCATCCCTGAATTCATAGCAACGTTTTTTGTACGTATTTACATTTGCGCTCGTATATATTATTTGCAGCTGTAAAATAAACTAAACACGATTCTAATCACTTTTTTGCTGTTTGCAAACGACTTCACTGCTGTTTCCCCTCAAAGTATTCCGTATGAAAAGAGAGAATAATGTTCTGAAAAGTATATTCCCTTAACTATATATGCAATACAGTAAATACAAATTTATGTATTAATTTGTAGTCAAATCTGACAGTCTATATGTCTATTCTAACTTGAATTATCATAAACGTATGTTCATAGAATCCCTTATTGAATATTATAAAGTATTTCCTACTTATGTTGGGAAAGTGTAAGTGCCATTAGTTTTCTAATTTATGCACATACAATTACCTTTAAACAATGTTTATATTTTATCGCAAATTAGTATGCTTGTATGTCTGTAAATACAGAGACTTTTATGCTTTTTATGTAAAATAAACATAGTGGTAACAAATCATATCTATGATTTAGGGATCTAAATGCGTATTTAAGTACTACACTGATAATGATAGCTTGCAGAAATACTAAGAATAACCCAGCCGATAATGAAAATGCCGGGTAGTTAACAAAGGAATTAGGCCATACTAATTAATCACCTAAGACGGACGATTTGGCTCGGTACACCCAAATGCGCTACTATTTGTAATCATTGTCATCCTTGGCTAAGTTAAGCAAGACAATATTGACCCAGCTTCAGCGTCTTATCTCCAACACCGCGTAAGGACCATCGTACCGTTAACTTAGCGCGGTAATGTGGCCCATACTGAAGGTAATGGTATGGGCCAATCAGGCTCTCAAGTGTATTTACCTTGAGGGATATTCGAGCAGAGAAGTTACGGAGTCATCGGACCGTGCTTTTGCTGCTCTAAATATAACAACTCATTACGTGCCACGCCAGCAGGGCTTTTTGGGGGATGAGGCAGCTCGCTTCAAGGCTTTTTCTTACAAGCCTTGCTCCGAAGTAGTTTTTATACTCTTCTTTATATAACCTTATTTAAAATAGCTAATTCTATTCCGCCTTCGAGTTATTGATTCTGACATCCTAAATAACACTCCTTTTTTCTGTAATTTGGATCGCTTCCAAGGCAATGATTTCAATGCGGTTCCCAGCCCTGGTCCATCAATTCCAATAAGTCCAATTCAATATCACATTTACATTACTATCTCCTTAAGATTAGGGAATCTATTTTACATAATTAAGTTCTAAAATAAAATTGGCATACGGAAGGGCAAGAAGCTTGCAAAGCTAATCTTTAGATTGTGTTGATTAGCGTATACTCCCGTTGGTTGCGGGATTTTTAAAATAATTACCCTATTTGGCTTTGCACTTTTTCAGAAGCTTAAGCCTTACTTAAAAAATAATTCATTTCAAATTCAACTTACCGCAAAACGAAATACGACGGCCAGGCGAAATTTTCCAGACATTAGCGTCTATGACTCGTATGTGGTGGTCTAGGGTTAAAATCCTATGTATTAGCCAATCTGATAGTTTTTCATGGATTCCCTGGATTACAAGTGGGTATAGGTAAATAGCTGAATAGATACTTAAAGGTTTACTAAAAATAAATATTGTAATTTTGTCCAGCTTTTACAAACTGTTGCCTTACTCTCCAAGCTCTAAGCTCTAATTGTTACTGTTTCATTTTATCTGTCAGTTTTTTTCATGTATTCACCATCATTGGGAGTTCATTTCACCAATTCCATTTCACTTCGGTGAAGTAGTTCAATTTTCCGTCACTTCACTTCCCTCATGACGCAGCCTCTTCAAGCCGGACAGTTCACATCACTCGGGAGTCGAATATAAGTCCTCCGCAACAGTCGCTCCGCGGTAGCACTCGTTTGCACATCAAGAAGCCTTTACCAACTCGCTCGAAGAACCGCTCTTGATGTAGAACCAGAAACGCAGTCGCTCACTCGCTCGCACACTGTCTTGACTCAGCTCTACTCTGCCTCACTCGACATGCACTTACTGACTGACTGCCTTCCTGACTGTCTGCCTGCCAGCCAGCCAGCAAGAGCGCTCGCTTATATTGGCAGTGGAACTACTTCGACACACTTTCTGGAGAACGGGGGAGAAAAAGCTTCCAGAAAGTTCTAGCTATCTTCCGATAGCGCGCTCGGTGTTTACGCTGGCAAGTGGTGTTAGTCGGACCACCCGGCGCCGACCTCCCGATAACCTTGTGCCATAACCGCTGCTTCACAGTATAAACAAAAACAAATATCACAGGAAGGCGGCAGCACGACGCAGACCACTTGAGAACAGCCAAGGAGTTCCACGATGTCAAGGTTCACATTCCGCAAGAATTCAATAGCAGTAAAAATATGATAAGAGAAGGCGAATACGACAGTAAGGTATCTATCAGCAAGTCCCTAAAGCAGATAGTATATGAAAGCGACTACGCAGCTTAGGCCATCTGTCTGTCATGCACTTCCTCCGGTTAACCAACGAATCTGGAATAACATTCGCTATATGACCATGAAGTTGAAGTGATATAATAAAAATAGGCCACAGCATGCCTATTAAACATAAGGTAGATGGTACAGAAAGGCAATATGACAACTAATTACATTTAAGAACGGCCAGCCAGTACCACGATTAGAAGATTTACATTCAGCAGAAACTAAATAGCAGCGAAATAGAAGTTACGGGAAGACGACTATAACCTAAGGCCAACTCAGAAAGTTCCTTAAGCTATAGTATAGGAAGGAGAGTTCGCAGCTAAGACCATGAAAAAGAAAAGAAATCGTCCGCAGTATACCTATAAAGGCGTAGGAATAAATCTGTAATGACCAACATTTACAGTAAATCTATAATCTATTTTAGTTTAGCTTCCTTTAATCGTTTAGGTTATGTCGGACCATTAATGAAATTGATGAAATGATGTTCAAATGAGCTCGGGGTTAAAGTAATGGACAGTGATATTTTCAGAATAAGGGAAAACCTTTAAAAAATAATAATAAAAATAAAAAACGGATAACTCACCCTAACCGAGTTTGGAAACACATTGTAGAATATAAAAATAAGGAGTAAAAGAACATACCTACATTTGGAAATTTTATGACTTTAATGCTATATTCTTGTTCAATTTATGGAAATACTAAATATAATTATTACTAAATATAAAATAAGACTTTACGAACAATTCTACGAAACAGTGTTAACATTCAGCATGACTGTTGCTGTTTACTTTACACAGGCCCAGCCAGTCCCTTAATATAGAATTGGCAATATTGAACTTAGCTTCCGAAATATAAATTATAGCCAGTAGTGCTCAAATATTAAAAACTGAGCTACTAATACGGGAACAAGCACTAATAATGTGCCGTAGGATTAGAATAACTGGTTTCTTAAACAAGAAATTAGATCCACATGTCTTAAAAAAAACAGTTTTCTCGAATCTCGCTTACGTTTGACGCCTCGGATCATCTATTGATGTTGCCAAGTACGTTATTCTCCGTATGGATGAAGCATTTCACGAAACGCTGCAAATTTACGGCGGATATCTGATAAAATATTAAGAGCGTGAAGCATATTTCAGTATACATTTTAATTTTGGTTAAATCTGTAAGCGGAATCTCTCAGAATGTTATTATATAGCGTGGACCATTTAAGTTGAGACTGTACAATATCTCCAAAACTAAACGTTGAAAAAGAAACACCTTTAATAAAAGTTACTTAATACAATGGGGGAAAGTAAATGTCATTAGTCGTGTTTTATTTTGAGGACGTTATGAGGGTCTTTTAGCGTAAATTTAAATGTATCCTAAAATGACCATCACAACGTCCTTCAAATAAAACACAACTAATGGCACTTACTTTCCCCATTACTATCAAGCAAATTTTATTCAAGACATTTCTCTCTACAACGCTTAGTTTTGGAGATATTGCATAGTCTCAAATTAAATTGTCCAACCTGTATATTGGAGATGTTTTAACAAAGTCTGTTCTTAAGTTCTTAACTTTAGTAATGCATTTCCTCTAATGTTTACCATTAAATAGGATTTAAACACAGAAGCTGCATTTAAAGTAACTGATAAATCATTGTTTCAGGTTATATGCATCTCTTTTCATGAAGAAGTAATGAAGAACCTAGTTTAGTTGACGACGAATACTTGGTGTTACCTTTTAACGTCATCTCCAATATTTGCTGTCGATTCTGCTGCCGGCTACTTCAGTGGTTGGCTATAAGATCTTTCCTTCAGGGTATGCGTGGGCGTAGTGTAAAAGGTTAACGCCAGTTTAAATTGACTGAGGAATTTAATGTAATCTCGAGCTATGGAAGCGAGTTTCCCAGCGTTTGAAGATAAAGAATGAAACCGATTATGAATCCTAGTACTTACAACTATAACAATTGAATTATTATACCGGCTAAATTCTGCAGCATCAATTTTGCGGTTTGAAATAACTCTTTCCGCAATAAACTAGAAGCGTAAGGTGCCGTGAGCCGCTAAAATGCTTACCGGCAAAACCCCTCGCGTCTACCGCTAAGTACTGATAAATCAAGCAGTCTTAGGCGCTACCAACTGCCGATCCCCGTAAAAGACTGTAAACCCCTAAGGCTGCACACAGAAGAAAAGAAGGATTCCAAATTTAGCAATACATGTTCTTTTATTAACTTAAGCCTCACCTACCTTAGAACTATTCCACCAAAGTTCCTATATTATAAGTTGCCAAAACTTGCGCATCTGCAACACAATTTTACTCCCTGACTACCAAAGCCTAAGAATTCCTTCACTTTCTCAATTTTTCCGAAATGGCCTACGTGCAGTTACACATCTCTTATTTTCTAACGCCTTGAATTCTAGCTACCTAAACTTTGACCAGATGGGTTTCTTTTTGACTTAAGCTCACCAGAACGCTTAATTACCTTAGCTGCTCTACACTTTAACTAATTACTTTTCCTGAACCCGTAATCTGACTGCCACCGACTTCCTTATTCACTTACAAAGCTATAACCATTTTTTCTTTCATTATGCATCGATTTAACATACGGAAATTATTTATTGTAGCTATTTATTATTGTACTATCGTTTATTTCATTATTTATATCTTCCTGTCAATAATTACGGTATAATAATTTAATGTAACGCTGTACGAAGACATCTGCATTGCGACAAAGTGAGGAAATCCGAATGCAAATTTTCTAAATATAGATATGAGAGGAATAGAAAGAGTGGAATTTCCACACAAAATAACTAATATTACCTCTTTTTTAGAAAGGTTACGCGAAGGAAGTACTTAAGAGGAATATAAGTTGATTGAAACGTTTATAATATGGAAGAAAATTTAGTAGCAAGTGCTTTGTGGCAGATTGGCAGACTAAGTTAAATGCTTCCTATGCAGAGAATAGGGGAAACGAATGGAGGCTACCTGGGCACAAAACTGTGATCGATTACATTTTGCTTATCAGTATACAACTAAGTCATGTATTATAATTCCAATCCTCTTCATCGTAATTGTATCGTATAACTCATCGATGCTCTACATCATGTCTGTAAATATTGTAAACAAGAGCAATTTTTTGTTTTGTTTTATAATGTTGCATTTGTAAAGTCGCCTCTAGCTTCTGACGCCATGTGAGTTTTGGCTTGAGAAGCAAGAGACTAATAACTCGATGAATTTAGGTTTTATCACTTCATAATTTCCAGACTCTGTGGAAGGTAAGAAATGATCCCAAAGAAAGAAAGATTCTAACCCCCCAGGCGGGAAGAGAACCCGGCACATCTATAACCAGAGCGCACCGGCTCTTGTTTACTTGCAGCCATGGTACTTATACATACCCAGAAGCACGTAGGTCAGCGTCTATCCTGCAATATCATTTCATAGTTTTTATTCTACATATTTCCAACAGTGTACTAGCGATTTTATTCGTCGTTATCTTGTTCCTTTTTAGTTGTTCTTCCTCGAGCATTATTTGGATGCTTTTCATTTCACCTTGTCACGAATTGCATTGGCTACAATTCCACATATGTAGCATATTTTCTCTTCTCGAGCTTTCTAATGAAATAACTCCAGCTCCGCCATCGAGTCTCGTATATTTCCTTTTTCTCACGTTGTTTTTGCCTTTTCCGATATCTTCCTCTCCTTTATTATGCCCTGAGAGAAGTAACTTCTAAATCGCATTGCTGTTTCCTGTGAAGTAGCCGTAAGCTCCGATACGCCTTCCACCCAATTATTTTCATTCACTAACATTATTAAGAGATGTGTTTCATATTGAGAAAACAGCGGCACTTAATAATGTACCTTGTTATTCCTTTATTTCTTTCCAAATGTGCACACAAATTACCACTCCCCAGACTTTTTTCAAGAACACTAATCCTAATGTGATTCTAGAGAAACCGGATATAATTATACATCAGTGGTGAATGTCCAAATAAATGTTTTAGTACTTAGTGTGTTATTTTTCCAAAGAAAATTACAGGGAAGTTTAATTAATCCATTTATTATCACAGCTAGAATAACTCAGAACTACATCCATCCTATTACGAATACTCTTTTCTGTCTCTCCACCCACGTCTCTCCTGTTATTTATATTTCCCCTTTCTGCGGAGTGAGCCAAGGATATGCTATCACAATCTATCTTGCATCAGAAATTCAAAGAACCTAAGTGCCGAATAAAATTCTACGTATAAATTCCGGTTATTCAAAACGTAGTAAATTAACCTTAATTTATGTACAATACTAAGAATAATCATATCCTGGTCTTTATTCGAAATAAATACATAACTTAAAGTTATTGTACTTCATATTTTTAATAAGTTTTGTAAAATAAGTGCTGAACTCTTCCATTTGCTTCATATATCCTGAGTAAAACCGCTATAAAATATCACTTCTAATCCGTCCCAAATTTAACCGCTATAAAATAAATATTTAAAAGGGAATTTAGTATTCTATACAGGACAAAAATTGTGATGTATAAATAGGAAAGCAGAATAAAATTTGGGACTCGAATATCAAGGCGGTACTGAATAGTTTAATTGATTCGAATTTCCAAGTTAGTATCTTGTAACGACTAGCGTGAAAAAACAATTGTGGAAATACAAAAGGAGAAGCAGTAGTATGCATAATTGTATTGTTATATTTTAATTAATATAAAATAAACAAAACAATTAAAATACGCTAACATTTTTACGAATAAATGAAACAATATACGTATACCCAAAGTCTTAGACGTGATCTATTAGTGCCAAATTCTTCACATTTATAACATACAGCCTTTGATAAAACATATTTTATTAATAATTTACCCAAACAATAAAAACAGTAACATTACGCCGTTTTAAGTAAAGTATACTTTTGTACTGAACTTTCAGATTTTAGTTGTTTCCTTGAAGAAGGAAGCGGCATGTGTTTGTAACCATAAGAACAACTTTTCTACCCCGTATCATCACTGAATTCCTGTTTCCCAAAGACAATTTAAGCGGTTTAAATAAGCGTAACTTCCAGAGACCATAAGAAGCACATACTATTGCTACCCAGCACATTTCCCTCAGGTGTTCACATGTTAACACTAGTATGTGGAGCTGCATTGTCATAGAGAAAAACACATTTCACTTTGGATGTCGGCGTTGCTTTTCTTTAATATCAACCAGAAGCTGACAGTTTCTATTGGTCCTCATTAATGAAGATAGTTTAGTATTAAAATGCTCCTGAAGTCCACCAAAGTAAAGCTCATGCACTTTTCTCATGATGGTTGTTTGTAATTATCATTAATGACGCTCGTAAAGGTAAAGGCAGGTATCACGGAGGGCCCCTCGGAACCGAAGCAGAGCATCATACGCAGGCAAGTCTGCCCTTTATCTTTCCAACGTGACCCTTGAGAGTGAAGGATGAGATGAGAGACCCGAAGGGCGACCAGTTCCGGATAGGCGCAAGCATGGACAAGGTCCTAACGTTTCTAGATAGAATGTATCCGATGCCGCCCGCTCCCTGCCTATTAGTCATTAACCACCTCCAGAGTTCCCCGGGACGAAGTCCCACGTTTAGGAAAGATCTAACTGAGCGGTATCGCGGCCAGAAACCTTTATAGAGCGATAGCCACCGCCCAACCGCAAACCGCCAAACACCGTCGCCTGGTCCTACTACCCGGAAACACATGAAAAGGAAGATGAATATACCGGAAATGAGAAAAAGGAGAGTCGTGGTAGAAGATGAATCACACCATCATTCGCCTGGCGATCTGGAGAAACCACGATAAAACCCATGGGCCAGAGTGGACGGTCGCCGGGGATCGATTCCGGAACTTCGCGAATGCGGACCAAAGATGTTGCCGCCGGAACCATCCTGGTACTCGTTCTTCACAGCCTGCCAATGTTTGTTGTTACACATTTGAGTGTTGAACGCGTTTCTTTTTTAAACTATGCCTAAACACTTATCAGAATTTGGGATGAATGATTTGACGCCTTCTTTTGATGAGAGAGTACAGTCGTCTACAGCCGAATGTACGGAGACTTGTCGATGCTTCTAAATTCCTACAGTGTTTTTTAATTAATATTGGCAGAAAGTTTATCATCTGTGTTCCACATCAGCTCCAGGTGAGCCAATCGCGTATTGGTTGCTTGAATTCAAGTCCGACACAAGTCCGCATTGGACTATGAATATAGATCAGTCTAGGTGATCGGCAAAAGGGGAAGCGTACGGAAGCATTTTATCTGAGTAGCTGGAAGACAGGCTTCGTAATGACGATCCAGACCAGCCCCTGTACAAGTCCGTCTTGCTTTGGTTTCATGTCAAACGTCTGATACTCAAACATGAACCTATGAACACAGTTGGGTTTTAGGATCAAGATCGAAGGAAAGGGGGAGTGACAAAAACTTTAAGTGGATTACTAGAACCTGGTAAGATGTGTATGCTGTGCGTGACGGAGTCGGTTTAGCATTTCCTTATCTACATAACCACCGCGCATTATATTGCATAATCCCAAGAATTCGACTGCACCTCTTACTTACTTGCTGGCCACATAACTTTAGCAAGAGGAATGGACATCCACGCCATTGAGTTCTTCAAGATCGTAAGCTGGTTTACTATAATTTGTTTTTCTAGAGGAAAGTTCCAATGTCTAGTTAAAACACACCAGGATCTAGTTACCTTGACGTGAAGTAAAATTCATCCGAAAAGTATAGTTTTAAACCGTAAGCTATGGAACAGAAACTTTTCAGAGATTCCATTAGAGGAGATTAGTACCTGAGGCCCCGAGCTTGCCTCCCTTAGGAAGGAAAGCGTGAAACTGTTGCCTTCGTTTTTACATACTGGCAGAGAAAACAGTATGCATCTACTTTGGGGACAGACATATATAAAACATATTGCAAAGCCCACTAGTCTGAGAGTAGCCTTTGACTGCGTCAGATAAATATATTAATATCTTTATATATATATATATGTATATATATATTCATAGTGTACAGTATAGTTCATATGTTGCATAACCATCTCCAGAATATGGGACCAGAGTACCAAGTCGGAGAAGGTAAATGTAAAGTTTGAGATCTAGTCACTTACCAGGTAGGTGACTGAGGAAGAAATGCGAGCTGGTGTACAAGCCAAGTTAGCTTAATTCACAACACCTACCACGCTTCAGGTTACACGAGTACCTTTACCGTCTCCCAGTGTTTTACATCAGTTTATTTACATATAATAGCGTATGAAATGTAGCATTGACTTACAGGATCGTCAGTCGAGAGTGATCAACATATTTATTACCGTCTTTTGGGTATTCTAACACTGGTTTTCTTTTACAGTACCGGTTACTTACTACAATAAATGTCTTTTCTAATAAATTAACAAATATACAAAATAGCAACTAGCAGACTATAACAATATAAGTAAATTACTAATTTCGTAAAGTTATATGAAACATTTAAAATAAAGAGTCAGCATGTTTTGACACTAATTTATTTTATTATTTGCATGAAAATGAAAAAACAGATATGAGTATGAAGGTAAATTGCATTATCATCACGCAGCAGCTCAACAATAAATAATCCTAGCTGAGGAGTAAGTCAAATGAACAAGTGGCGGCAAAGAGGTGTCAGCTGCCAGCCAATTTTAACCTCAGTATGACGTGCAATATTACGTGTTTTACCAAGCCAGCAAAGCTCACAGATGCTATGATGAGGAACCTAGAATACGCCAGTGCGCAAGAGGTATTAATAAAGTTACAGCAGTGCACATAAACAAACAAAAATGATAAGGTAAAACACTATTAACCAATTCTGATAATTCTTTAACCTTGAATAGCTCTATTTCACCCGAGATATTTTAGGAGGACTTTCACATTCATCTCATTAAATGTTAATCCCGTTTCAATGAATACGAATCATATATATTTTCGCCCTTTATTGCGAGTACGGTAGATATTTAATAACATGCACGCAAATGACTTAAAGGGAAGGCTTAAAATGTTTAAAACTGGACGGAGTTGAGTACCATGTTCATACCACAACACTTTCCTCTTGAAAGGGTTTATTGTTGTAGTTACACTACGTATAGGGACAAATTTTCAGGTATTTTAGACCACACACGTAATGGATGCCAATTTACAGCAGATTGTTTCTAGAGTTTTCGCCACACGTACGGTACAAATTTTCCGGTGGCCTTCGCCCCATGTTTACTTTATGTGTAATAGCTATTTTAATGTTATTTATTTAAATATTATATATGTATACCTCGGCTTCGTCATTAGTATTTTGTAGAACACGTATCTCTTAACAGGGCTGGTACGGCTAAAGAATGAAGGCTTACACAAATTATAATTGCATTGTACTTTTTTATTAATCCTTCACACGATTAAATAACACTTCACTAATGTATCCTACTATAGAGCTGTGATATTATTGTTAATTGCAGGTATTGTTTAACAGGTAAACTTCATATTATTCTCACCGCAAAGAATTTTTGTCTCACACTGAACGCGTATTGAGCCGAGCTGCTTGATTACGATTCCTTGTAGCGTCTACCATTTGAATTTGTATATTTTCCCTATTTATAGTCTCTGATTGGCTAATCTTACTCCATAGAATACATTTATTTAACTTTTAGCTTTTCTAGTTTTTGATCGGCTATTTATAAAGTGTTTTAAATATTAATTATTATTGTTCCAAGAATTATTAGTAGCCTTTTTAAAATTTATAATTTATTGTTGTCTCAAGGTTACTTTATTATTAGCAAATTTCGGCTTCTACTTCGTATTTCTGTTTGCTACGAAAAGCAGCTTGCTTCTACTCGCACAGTTTCTACATTGTTAAAACTACGTAATACATTCACATAACATGTTTATTCACGTACATAATAAACATAATGAATGACTGTAATATACATTTTATATATTATACAGATGTTGCTTTAAGGCGGGCTGTTATTAAATTTTTATATTATATAATTTGACTGATATCATTTAAGTGTTAAAAATACTGCCGCACTCTGAACATTGTATCAGAGATCACTTTTGGTATGTTGACAAGACTGGTATACTCGGGTTTTAGAATATGGCAAAAATAACGTACACGAAAATTAAAACGGAAGAACAAGCGCTAGCCTTTTTTTCAAACCAATCTGGCCCATGAATAAGAGGAAAATTATAGCTATTATGTTAGAGCGACAGGTTCTGTAATAAGCTGTACGACTTCTTGCTGAAAGCGTTATGAAATAAGTGCCTTGTAAATTTAAGTTATTACTGTTACAATAATTAAATTTAAACATTAGAGATAGTTTCGTTTATATCTTTATCTCATATTTACCGCTGAATACGATCTTGGGAGATTTAGTAAGTGATTTTGTGAACACACTATTTATTTTCCTAGGATCTACACTTACACCTGAGAAAGGATCCTCCATGGAGTAAAGCGCTTATCACGAGACGAAGTTTGTTAATGTGGCGTCACTGAACAGACTCTGTCTCTCTCACTCTATGTGCAATGGCTAGGGAGGATTACTTTCGTGATACAGTATTTACTAGAGCTGTAGCCACTTGGGACCCGCTAGCCTATTTCATATGACATATCATGTGCTAGAAAAACATATAGAGAAACTTAGCTGAATGGATATACCCCTTGAATTTTAAATGAAGTGAAGCAGCATAATCTACGTCTTCCTTAAAATATATTCCGAGAAATTACATCTACACTTATAAGATACTCCATATAATCTTGAGTGTATACTTCAACGAATTTCAAATTGTTTATACGCAGCTTAAGGATACCCATCAGTGAAATTTAAAAAGTCCACAACTTTCGATCAATTTATTTTAACCTTAATACAGCAATTAGAGTTTAGTATACAATATGCAAACATATTTCTAAAATAGTTACAGATATACTATTTGTTATTATATTTAGCGTTTTGAAAAACTTCTGCATACGATGCAATGATTTTTTTAAAAACAATATTTTATAGGGAAGAATCGGCTCTAAAGAAGGTGAGACAGTTCCATTTGCAGGCAAGGTTATAGCGTCAGTTCTTTTGGAATGTATGTGGAATAATTTTCATTGATTATCTTCAAAAAGGAAAAGCAATCAATGACGAGTATTATGCAAACCTGTTGCAGCATTTGAATGATGAAATCAAGCAAAAGCGGCCGCATTTAGTGGAAAAGAAACTTTTGTTTCACCAAGACAATGCACCAGTTTACACATGCATTATTCCCATTGCCAAAAATCAATGAGTTAAAGTTCGAATTGCTTTCTCATGCACCCTATTTGCCAGATGTAGCCCCGTATGATTATTTTCTGTTTACAAAGTTGAAGAAATAGGTTGGTGCTAAAAGATTTCCAAACAGTGAAGAGCTAGAGTCTGCAGTTGATGGCTATTTTGCAGAGCTCGATGGTTTTGAGTATAAACAGAATATCGAAACTATCGAACACCGCTGGGAAAAGTGCTTCGTGCTGAAAGGAAACTATGTACAGAAATAAAGATGTTTTCCCCCAAAATATTTCTGTTTTCTTTGTAGGTCGGGTACTTTTTGGACAGCCCTCGTAAGTGCTTTACCCAACCATAAAGTTGTACGCCCTTCCAAAATATTTGTGGTGTCTCCTTACTACCCATAGCAGTTTCGAAATTTTGGAAGTTAAATTAGATTTAAGAACTCGGTTCAATGAATGGTATTTGAACCTCCGTTGACGTGCGGATATTCTACCACTGAATTAGAATAATCCAAACTCATTTACTTTCTTAATTACCACTAAGAGGACTTCAGCGATACTAAGATGTTATGGGCGACTTAAGTACTGTGAATGTGTTTTATCACAGGCTTCCTACTTCTGATCAGGAGAAGGAAAATAACTGACTAATTTATGAGGAGAAAAACGTTCTTTACTTGAATGTGTATCGGAACGAATGATGAATGGAGAAAACAATTTAGGCAAAATGAGACAGGAGGTAATGGAAAATATGAAGATGCTTTTCATATTATACATCAACGTGAAGCGGTAAATATGATGCCGCGATGGTGCCACAACTTTACCTGCTTCCATTGTTCGTTCTGCTATCTCGTGCCCCAGATGCTAGTAATAGAGCTAAGAGTATTTTCTCAGGGTATGCGTGAGTGTAATATGATTGATAGCACCAGTTATATTGACTCAGAAACTTAATGTGATCCAATACTTGAACTATTGAAGCGAGTTGCCGACCGTTTCAAGATAAATAATGAAACTGATTATGAATCGTAGCACTCAAAACCGTAGCAATTAAATCTATTATACCTTCCACGGCTTTAAATAACTGTTAACACAATAAACGAACTAGAAGCGTAATTTGCTGTGAGTCCCTAAAACGCTTACCGGCAAATTCCTCGTAACAGCCGCTAAATCTTACACAAGCATGTCACTGAGCGCTTAAAATAACACACCTGTCGTCACAGGTATCCAGAGTGATGAATGTATGCACGAATGTGTGCACTAAAAGACTGCAGGAACGAATTCGATCACTACCTCTCTAACTAGGCTGCACGCCTTTATGTTACCTAAGCTTCGCCTACCTTGGAACTGCCCGCACCAACGTTATTTCATACGTGGGGCCAATACTTAAGCATCCTACATGCGCGTATACCTGTTGCTTGAAAGTCTGGTTAAATTCTCAGAAAACCTTTCAGTTCTGTTTTTATGAATTTTTGCCTACATGACTTCAAACGTACTGAACTTAACTCTAAACTTCCTTCCAAGAATCTTTAAGGCAATGCTTTCGTTCCTTCGGCTATTCCTGATGACTTTGCTCGCTACTTACCATTTGCTCGGACAAATATTTAAACTCAAGCTTGTCACATTATACTTGATTTAATATACGGAAATTATTTATTTCAATTATTTACCTATATCACTGTTATTTATTTGTTTATATCTCCCGTTAATAGCTACGGTATCAAAGGAAAAGCAAAAGGGAAAAGTGTAGGAATGAAGTAAAATACCTACTATAAAGCAGAAAGCAATGACTGACTAAATAATTATTTCATTCTGTCATGGGTTTATGTATCGTTTGACAGAAGCTCACTGTGTGTTCGGAGGTATCCGTATTTAGAGTCCGACAGCGACAGTAAAGCTGGTTAAAATTTCATACTCCAGGATAAATTAACAGTTGCTAGATACATAATGTTTCATCAGATCACATTACATGTAGGTTTAATCCTTTAAAGCTGTTTCATCTTCGTTCCAGCACTTAATCATTATTGCCTTAGCGCATTGCTGTCAATATTCTTTCTCGTAAAATCATAAGCATAACGGAATCTATGGGAAACGTCATACATGCTACTCTTTTATATTAACAACAGATACATAGTTGCACGATAATTATTCCACATATGTAAATAAAACAAAACGCTGGACTCAATCGCAAATAGAATGATAATTAGCATTGTATACTGAGAAACCATGTTTTTCTATTTTTCCTGTACGACATATGTTGTAATTTTAACCAAATAGTGAGGTTTTCAGTGTGATCAGAAAATTGTTTGAACATGAAAATTTATCCTTTAGTAAATTAGATTATACAGCATCAAAGTTATCTATGTTCAGTGAAGGTTATTTCAATGCTAGCGAATTTAGTTCAAGTCAAGCTTACAAACACACAGCTCTTGCTATCCCTAATAGCTGCAATTCTGAAAATAGTTTATATATTATTTTATTTGCTACTTACCTATAGTAAGCAATGGAAGTGCGTATTCTAACAAATATCACACATGAACATTTCACTATAAATATACGATATGGTATGCCGTGAATCCAAAAAGAGCAATTTTAGAAAGATTTCCGTGTTTGTGTATCTGACCGTGTATGTTTACCTATATGTGCCTACCTCTGTGCAAACCGGTCTTAAAAACGAAAAGTTAATTAAAACCCAAACTTGGTGTTTAAGTTCATTTTCCTTCAAGGATACTACCCGAAGGTTTTGAAGAAGATCCCTCAAACCAAACTGTCCTTTCCATGGTAAATTTTTACATGTTTTTTATTTTCTTAAAAATGGCTAACGATTTCGATCAAAATGCTTAAGGTATTTACGCGACAAAGAATATGCACATGTTTAATTTTCTGTGAATAACCACTTCATTCTGAATTATTATTGTTTATCAGGTAAATCATAAAATATAGACAAAAACTTACTGCACAAAAAACGTAAATCTCGTCAAAATATAGTATGTATGTCAAAACATTTGGCAGCACTAATGATTTCCGAGATATTTTTGTTATTGGATTGATTTTAAAATTCTTTATACCTTTTTCAAGTGTTACTCGCTATTCGTGTTTTTTCTTGTGGGTACGGAAGAAACAGGCCGTTTCAAAGCCCGCATTTAAGAAATACATCCATCGCTCGAGGTTACTGTAACATTCTTGTATCCCAACTAAGTTTAAAATGAATTCATTTCTGCAAATAGAAAAATAAGCTTTTGTAACATGTTGAACGAAGGCCTACCAGAGCAAGAGCCTTAGCCCAAGCCCCCCTCCAGAACCAAGGGTCAGCGCCCATCGAGTGGCTCTCCAACCGTGGGGGTTTCCCATGAGGCAATACCTTGAGTCTAAAAAGGCCCCCCACATTTACTCGAGGATGGAAGTGGATACGCCACTTACGTGCGTCATCCCGAAACGGGGCGACTACTGTTAACCACGGTGGGGACAACCGCAATCTAGCATGCCGTCTACCAACTCTCACTCATGCTTAGTGCCGGAGAACAGCAGGACGTCTCACAACGCCGCCTGGGCGGATAAAGCAGCCAAGCGTCCCAAATCTCCCATGGGTATCGGGAACCACTGACCCACCGAGTCCTACGCAATCCGAACAGCTCCCCGTCGGAAGGGGCTCGAATGCTCCACCCAGCGAACTTCTAGTAACGTCGGAAGTACCACGAATGCTCAGGGTCCACAGTGTCCGCACCACAGCATCTGAAAAGGTCGGAACCCCTCATTTTTGTAACAACAGTTCATAGAATTATTGGGTGGAAAAGTAGTGTGAATGTAACACATCAAATGTTTATTTTAAAGCAACATTGCCAGATTAGGTCATTTAGCATTTTAGGATATTAAAAATGAATTTTGTATATTTAAAAATACTGCCAATTGAAAGATTTTTATGCATTATTATTATATGAGCGACCGTTTCAATACGTTGATGCCTCTCAGTGCCCTAAATGTCCCGTATTTTTGTTTGTCGATGTGACGAGAAATCCGAGGGTCGCCAACTTTCGACTTTTAAAACGTATAAAAATACACACATCCCTTTCTTGCTCTTCGCAACATCACAAATGACAGTGACATCACTATTGATGTGTTGAGAGTCCGAAGTTGTGTCTTCAAATTGCTGAACCAACTCAACTATCCTTCGTCTTCACGCTCGAAAGAACTGGAAAGCCTCAGGACAGTTTTGACAGGAATGAAATTTCCCCCATGGTTGTTGGTTTAAGAGTTTTCTATTGTGCTAGAATGAAGAACTTGGGCAGATGTGAAAAGGAGTACGGAGAGCAGTGCCTTCCACTGTTGAAACTTTATGCATGTTATGATAGATACGAGGAAGTGTTTTTAAAGTAAATACTTAGAAAAATAAGCAACGGAATATTATTTTCCAAATAATCTATTATCACTCATTACCTTACACTAGTTCTCCACATAGTTACCGCCGTTATTCGGGCACTTATCATAACGGGAAAACACTTTTTGTATACCTTCGTCAAAGAACGATGGCGCTTGTAATGAATGCCAAGTCTGCAATTGTTCCCAACTGAAGGATGCGATCAGATCTTGAATTGTTTGGTTGTATGTTTCCGTGCATTGTCACTCATTGCTTCCCCACGGACCCCACACGGTTGGCGATGTATGTTTGCTGGTACAACACTTTTCCCATTCCAAAAAGAATCACTGAGTTGACTTCACAGTGGCTGGGTCGTTCAATTGTTTTGGATATTCCGAAAAGCTTTAACAACAAGAAAATACAAAGTGACGATCGCTCACAGCTCCATCTGTCTTCGTAATAAATGGAGGAAGTGATCGCGCATGCTTAAAATCCCGACTGCAGTGCTGCAGCGGCAAAATATTAAAACGGTACTTACTTTAAAAACAGGCCTCTTATTAAATTTAAATTGTTGTGGTGTATTAGTAGGTATTGTCATGCCAGACGCATTATTGCGTCGCATTGGTGACAGCATTGTTAGGGTAATTTAGTATTTCTTTCGGCTTGTGTTTGAATTACCCTCTGGCATGACAATCTCCACCTCTGGCCGGCGAGTCTAGCCAGAGTTGTAGAGAGGGGGGAATAGATGTTAGCGTTACTTTCTTTGAGAGTCAGTCTGAAAGTTGTAATATAAGGTGTAGTTTGCGTGTGTGTAAGGTATCTTCCCTCAATCCTTTGTTCCCTTCTATATGTAATGTAGGGCCACAAATTACCATATTAATAAACCACAGGTAATGTGAATGATGTGAAAGTTGTGTAATTTGTTACAAAACCTCATGCCTGCATCGGGATATGAACATTAAGATCCTGTTCCTCTCGCAATGTCTGTGTTACGTTCCCCCTATGTGCGTGTTGGGGTGATTAAAATTTAATAATTTGCTGATAACCTTTTGCCTTTCCCCCAGCATGTAACACTACTGCATTCTAAAAGAGGTTTGCTATACTTCAGGCAAATGGTCACTGAACTGAACATTTTGATTAGTTAGGTGTTGCTTCTAAAACTACTTTCATATCATAGATTTTAGTAAAGGCCACAGTTGTTTCTCTATTACTATTTAGAAGTATAACAGCTGTGTTTAGAAGCTTTAAAAATATACCGCCTAGCAATAGTCTCTGTTTACTCCAGTCCCTGTTTCTCATACTTCAAATGTTCAGCATTTTGCATTCTTTCGAAATTGCTTGATGAAAAAATACGTGAATAAGTTGTCTTGAGGTTTGGTACAGATATTTTTGAAAGGGTAAAGAACAAATTTACACCATTTCTACGTATTCCTTTCATGTATGACATACTCATCTATTAAGTATTTGATCTAAATTATAAATTTCAAAAAAAGGTTTTATAATGAATATTGTACGATTTCTTTCAGTAACAGAAAATAAACAGATTTCAGAAAGTATGCGCGTTCATATTTTCTATAATAAGAAAGCAGTTTTGAACTTACTCAGTCTTTCTGGAACTTTTATTAAAATAACCACTTTTATGCAGCAGTAAATTGAATAAACTATGTTTTCAATTAATCGAGCAACATTTAGGATAGATAGTTCAAAGTTAGTGCAGTGGTAAATTATACAGTTTGTAGCAAGTGTGCAAGTTTTAAGAATTTTTGAATTAAACCTTTATAAGACAAGATTTCTGTGAGCCATCACCTTAAACCAAACTAAGTATACTGCTACATTTATTTTTTGCCACGCAAAATGTTAATTTATTATCGATTTGATAGTAATAATTATTCTGCTATGTGGATATGCGCAAATATTCCTTCGTGCGTAAAAAGAGTTGCAGAACTAAACGGGGCAATTCCAAACGAACACAGGTCAGTGAGGAGCTGGCGCATTAGTGTGAGCGACCTTCGTTTTACTCCTCTTGCTTACCATAGAAAACAATGAACGCTTCGCGCTCACTGAGAGGTAAATCCCAGCTTGTTCCAATCCATGACGATACATAACAGTGTAGACAAGACCGAAAAGCTATTAGAATGTTTTCCTCTTCACTGACAGAGACTTTATTTCCGAGGGAATGAACTCACTTTTTAGATTAACAAAAGGCTAAAATTTCTTTATTTGACCTACGAGCATGCGCCCACAATTTTTTTTTATTTTTAGTATTCTTGTCTCTAATAGGTACTGTAGAGTTAAATCAAAACATTAAAGTGGCTTAGCGGAAACCATGCCAACATGAGAAAGTGTAGTGTTATTACTATTACCACTAGTAGAACTACTAGAGATGGGAGTAGTAGTAGTAGTAGTAGTAGTAGTAGTAGTAGTGTTATTATCATTGCTAGTTACGGTAATTATTATTAAAATATGTCGAGTCGGCTCATTGTTACTCACATCAAAAAGGCACTTGGTTTTTATGGCCGTAGAAGCACAACACAGTTACTAATACTTCTTTTAATTATAAAAATTGTAATTATTATTCTTACTAATGTTATCGTAAGCTACTTTAGTTTATCCTTTTATTATATGTCTATTTTAACAATGAATTCAACTTTACATTTACTAATACCTCTTTTAATAACAACAATTTTAATTATTGTTGTTATTAATATTGTTATTACTTTTGGTTACGCACTATACTCATAGTAGAAGAAATCCAAACACTGAAACGGCCAGACTAGTGCGTACGCAGTTCATAGCTTTAGTAAAGCCATAAACGTTATCGATGGTTTGCTGAACTCTACTGACTACTGTTTTGTTTTACTCAACGCGATTTCGAGGTCCTTAATCGAACTACGGACCTACTTTTTTATTTCATAACTGATAGGCTTTGGTTTTCAACACATGTTGCTCGCGTCCTATAAGGACGCATTTGACGTTTTAACAGAGTAGAGTGCAGAGAGAAATATTATAGAAACACGCTTAGGTAGCTGTATGCTTGATCAGACCAATGTCCAACCGTGTCTTCGTCACACCAAAGCGCATGACGTCATTAGAGGTACTTTACTTTTTCGTTGCTTGTTTATTATTTTTAAAAGTCGAGTATCACCATGATTTGAACGTGCAACTCAGGAACAGTAAGCTAACTCTCTACCATTGAGCTAAGAGTGCTGCAACTTCAGACGATGCAAAAGTATCGGTCATTAAGCTGCAAACACTAATGATCAGATAGTTGGTGTAGCTGGTTCATTCAAAAACGAGGAGTACATGGATATTGTTCTCCTCTACGTCGAGAAGCGATGTAATGCTGTCGCAGCTCGGAGACTTTTTTTATAAAGTTTACCCATACGTCGCTTATTATTACTAAACGTTTTTAATACAGCCGTGATGCGAATGCGACTACAAGCAACTTTCACTACGCAAACAATAAGAGAGAGACTAGTTAGTGAAAATGAAGAAGTATAGAATGTACACCATTATTTTGAGAAAAATACTACACGTAGCGAGAAAAGCAAGGGATCATCTTAATCATAATAATAATAATAATAATATTGTTGTTATTACTATTTTATTATTTATTACTATTGTTATTAACATAATCAAAGACTGGATATTGATCTCGATTTTAATTGCATGCTTTAAAGGTCAAATAAGGGCAAACCCAATTTGGGAGTTTCAAAATCATCCTTACAAAGAATTTTCTAGGAAAGAGAGTAGCATCCGTATAAAATTCACCTCAACCAACACAGCTCTACGGCAATCATTTTTCTCATAGGGTTAATTATTCCACCAGATTAAGCAAATATTTTGACATTATGACATACTTGAAGATGTTCGCTGGTACGATGAATGCTGTTTGAGCAACGATGTCACCGTGAGCAGACACAACATGAACTACTGGTGCCCTTACAATCCTCACTGGTTTAGAGATGCTCTCTACAAGCCCGTTGGGGCTTAAATGGCTGTTGTTGTATTCTTGGGGACATATTTTCGTACCGTCTTTCTCCCACCCAGACTCAAGAGGATCACGGTATTTGTAATTTCTGCAAACTGAGCTGCAGGATTTTCTTGATAATATTCCAGTACGATTGGCTGCACATCACTGGTTCCAACATGACTGTGCGTCACCTCACTATTACGAATCTACCAGAATCCATTTGAATCAAGAGTACCCTGTACGTTGGATCGGCCGAGGTGGCCGCTTATCTTGACCAGCAAAATCTCCTGATCTTACCCTATTCGATTTTTATACATTTTCTTTTGGGGCCACATCAATGATACTGAGTTTCAAAAAGATCCCCCTCCATGGAGAGGTCTTACGTAAAAGGGTCGTGGAAACATTTGCATCTGTCTCACCAGCGGTTCTCAGAAACGTCCACATGGATCCACGGAGACGGTTGGAACATTGTATCAATCAACAGAGTCAAAATTTCGAACATGCATTCTATGAGCGAAGTAAGCATAACAGTACCGTTAGATAATCGTCATGATGGTAATGCTAATAATATAAGGATAATAATAACCGTGTTGATGATTGTGAGACTACGACGATGATGACGATAATATTAATAAATAATAACAGCAAGCGAACAAATGACAGTGCAACATTATGCACATGGTTCATGGTTTTCGTTACGACACTTTAATGTTTTTATTTAACTATATGATGCATATAGTCCATAATGTTAGACAAGAACAGCGTAAACAGAACTAAAAGTAGCTATGGGCGGATACTGAATGATCAAATAAAGACATTGTAATAATTTGTCAACCTAAACAGTGAGTTTATTTCCTAGGAACTGCCTATCAACGAGCGCGATCCGCTTATTGTTTTCGCTGATAATCAAGGGACATGGAACGAAGGTCACT
The DNA here is from genome assembly GCA_030765065.1 of Deroplatys truncata. Taxonomy (NCBI): domain Eukaryota; kingdom Metazoa; phylum Arthropoda; class Insecta; order Mantodea; family Mantidae; genus Deroplatys; species Deroplatys truncata. The sequence continues at coordinate 64,248,236 of CM060986.1, forward strand.
CACATTAATGCACGAGTTCCCCACTGAGTAGTATTTATTGGAAATTGCTCCGTTCAGTTCTGCAACTCTTTTAACGCACGAAGGGATATCTGAACACGTGATATGTGGCGCGGTTGGGCCACCTGGTCAAGTGGTTTCAAAATAGGCATCATACGATCGCAAGTAGGGATCTCTGATAGGTATGACTCTCCAAGTGAAAGTAGAGATACGAGTGATACACTGGTCTTTGCTGACAAAGCATTAAAAAAACCAGATACCGCAATAATAACTATTTTCATGCTTGCGGAAAACAAACTTAAAAGGAAATGAGTACCAGATTCGTAATAAGTCTTTATTTATTTACATTTATCAGTACGAACATTCAAATGAACTTACGTAAACTCAAAGCTTGTTCTTACAGACCATAGGTGTCCAATACCCAGGTGTTTCCCTACTGCTCCTCTTTAACCTGTGAAAGTCTGTCAATTGAGTTTTGCAACGTCTTATGTGAACAGATGATTGCTGTTTGCTCATCTTATGTATTAAAAAGAAAAGATGGTACCATTTGAAATCAGGGCTAAAAAAATAATCTGTTATTTTACGAATTCAATTGCAATTCCTTCAAACCCTATCTTGAAGAAACACTTCAGGATGGAAAGAAACCTTGTGTAGAGTTTCAAAGCTTACATTTATTTGATTACCGAGTTCTAATGATGAACCATTGCTCATACGTGTAAATTCACCCATATATAATACAGAGTACCTTTCCAGCTACCGTCATGAACGAATAAAATCGAAGCCACCCGGTACAAGTTAGAGAGGTTGCATGAAGCTGTCGCGTTACTCAAAGGATAGGAAGGGATAACTTCATTATTTTTATGCCCCATGTCCTGGGTAATGTAACGTGACAACTTGGCAGTTTTGGAGTGGAGGACCTGACAGCTATTGGCTCAAGTCCTCGGATAGTTAAGTTACGAGAGTGTAATTAAAGTGGCAGATGGCCATAGAGAGGTGCTGCCTTGGAGCATGGATCGAATGATATTTAATGCTCTTATGGATGCTCCGTTAATGAGCTACTAGTAGATCGAGACAGAGCTGGAAGGTACCCAGCAGAACATAAATAAATGTTCTGTACGGTGTAACTAGTTTTGTTTCCTGTTTTTCCAAATATGTAACTAGTAGGAAACTGACCCAACGTTGTGTGGTAGCTTTATAAACCTCGAAGGATGGCTTAATTTTCCAGTACCTCCTATACATTCTTACGAAACTACTGTACAATGGTACAGACATTTTAAATGCACGATCTCGGTAATCGAGTGTTCAGAGTTCTGCTTTCACAAACCAGAGGTCCAAGTTTTAATTCTCGGGTGGGGGGAAGTGTTTCTTCAATTAGAATTATTCCCTTTGGATATATGATTATTTAAGTGCATGCTAGTGGTTTTATAATTAAAATTAGTAGAAGCCAACAGTTTAAAACTATACACCTATAAGCAACGAGCCAATTGTTTCCAAATTGAAAAGCCTCCGATGTAATCAGCGAATCTTCCCAGTTATTAGTTAGAAATGTCGGTTGAAGAATTTCTGACATAATTTGGGCACACTTTGCTACCCATCAGAGCTAGGATAAATATCCATTGAGTGAGGAATTAATATAGCTACCACTCTACCCAATTTATGTGACGTCGCACTAAATACACAGATCCATATCTGCACAGTTGACCGTCAGTAGTTCACTTGCGTTACTAGTATGATAGTGTCTTCTGGGAGCTCTGTGTTTACAGTATCTCTGTCGCTACTGTTTATAGTTCTAGTTTACCTGTGGCTCCCTTCCCCTCAACACACTGTCGATACAAAGTCATTGCATGCACACATTGTAAGCCTACGGATGTTTGTCCAAGATCTAGTAATTAACCAGATTACATGTAGAGGAAATACAATAAACATTTCTTGCTTAAGAATTATTAAAATTATTGTTATCTAGCAACTTAATTGCATACGTTCCCATAACTACAATAAATGCTATTGTGTATATTTGAAATAAACAATTAAGAAAATTCCAGAGTATCGTGTGCATATGGCAATACTTCCATAGTGCATTTTCTATTTTCTTAACCGCTATATATATTGGAATGGAATATCCGCTGCTTTAGTTTTATTTTTACATGAACTTCCCAACCCATGCCAATCTCAACGAAAAGCCAAAGCAGGCATTCAGAATGCCGAGGTCATAAGCTTATGGACTGATCGGGAATTCCGTGGTTCTATTCCGGCCAGGTCGTCGTCCTGACTGAGGTCCTCTCCAGGTTTCCATAGTCCCCATAATCTGCAAATGCCGGCGAGCTACTCTAAGCTTAGCTCTGGAACGTTTCCTTCCAAAATGTCCTTTCCCAATAATCATTTCATATATCATTAGCGACCACCACCTATATCGCCCAAAATAGTAAGAATGGGTATAAAATAGTTTTAAAAGGATACTCACATTTTAGAACCCTTACGTACACTTCCGCATCATTTGACCAGAATGGACCAAATTTCGGCAATTTAGGCTTTAGGTCTCAGATGATGATGATGATGATGATATGCGGTTTAAGGGCGCTAAACTGCTATGGTCATCAGCGCCCTTACAGTGTATAAAAGATAAGGTCAAAATATAAAACAGGTAAAAGAACCGCATATTTAAAAACGGGACCCAAACCCGCGATGATCAAAAAGCTAAAACTAACAATATAACAATAACAAATATAACAATAACAATAATAACAATAACAACAATAACAATAAAAACAATAATAACAATAACAACAATAATAAGAACAAGACGAAAATCTGAAAAACAACACACTAAAAGCATAGGCAGTAAAGGATTAAAACGTGTCAGGAACTGTAGAATGCGAGGGACATGAGCGCCATATGTCCACTGGGGATAAGAGTTCCCATAAAAAACCGACAGGATAAAAGTACGAAGCTAACAGACGCTCAACGCATTGAATGCGCAGATTAAAATCACTGTCATGAATAAAACGTAAAACACATTCCACAGCATGCGTGTCGTCTGCCAAAACGTTGGCTAGGCCAACAGGCAGACCCACACGAGCACGCAATGCAGCTAAAACCTGACACTCTGTTAAAATGTGACGCACCGTTAAGGGCACGTCACACTGCCCACAGAGTGGCGCGGGGTCACCACTCAGCAAATACTTATGACTAAAAATGCAATGTCCGATACGAAGGCGTGTTAAAATTACCTCTTCCCGACGAGAAGCACGGGAAGAGGTAGCCCAGACTAGCGGAAGAGGTTTAACCTCCCGCAACTTGTTCCCCCGGAGGGACGTCCACTCATCGCGCCAGCGTGAGAGGATGCGGCGACGTAAAACAATAAACAAATCTGACGAAGGAACAACAGAGGTAAAACGTCTGGGTGATAAAATCGCCGACTTGGCAGCGACATCGGCAGACTCATTACCTGAGATGCCCACATGACCTGGAATCCACAAGAAGGAGACGCTGATGCCAGAGACATCAAGCGAGTGGAGCAGGTCATGAATGCGCTGAACGAGCGGGTGGTAACTGTACAGCGAGCTAATACTTTGAAGAGCACTCAGGGAGTCGGAACAAATAAAACAGTGCCGTAAGTCGTGCCGCTGAATATATAAAAGAGACTGATAAATGCTAAAAAGTTCGGCGGTAAAAATCGAACATTGCTCTGGTAAACGAAAGGTAAAACTATTTCCACCACAAAAAAAGGCACATCCTACTCCAGCATCAGTCTTAGATCCATCAGTAAAGATAAAAGGCAAGTCCCCGAATTGCGACTGAAGTTCTAAAAACGCTGATCTAAAGACTGAAGAAGGGGTCTCATTCTTCGGCATTGACGATAACCCAAGGTGACAGAGGGCCTCAGCGCGCGACCATGGAGGAAAACGCGTTTCCCCCCTTGGAAGGGCCGGCGCTGGCGTAACGTCCAAATGCCGAAGGAGCAGTCGAAATCGAACCCCTGGAGGGAGCAATGCAGAGGATCTAACTAAATATTGCCGGTCAAGTGAATCCTCGAAAAATGCCGCGAAAGACGGGTGGTCAGGTAAGCTTGAGAGTCCACAGGCATAGCTGCACAAGAGCATCTCACGCCTGGAGGACAGCGGAGGCTCTGCAGCTTCAGCATAAAGACTGGGCACGGGGCTAGTTGGAAAGGCCCCTGTAGCGACTCTAAGACCACGATGATGAATGGGATTCAAACGACGTAACACAGATGGACGTGCCGACGAATAAACAAAACACCCGTAATCAAGTTTGGATCGGACCAAAGAGCGATAAAGGCGAAGAAGGACGGTCCGATCAGCTCCCCAGGATGTGCCACTTAAAACACGTAAAAGATTAAGAGAACGGTCACACTTTGCTTTTAAAAAGGAAACGTGCGAGGTCCAACACAACTTCCTATCAAAAATCAACCCCAAAAATTTCGCCTCGTCTGCAAACGGAAGTATCCCTGTCCCAAGATGGAGAGAGGGCGGAGGGAAATACTTCCGGCGCCAGAAGTTGATGCAGACGGATTTCTCGGCGGAGAAATTAAAGCCGTTGGCGTTACTCCAGGCGTAGAGACGGTCGATACAGCTCTGGAGACGGCGTTCGAGTAGACAGGTCCGCCGTGAACTGCAATAAATAGCGAAATCGTCAACAAAAAGGGACGATGAAATGCCAGGTGGAATACAATCAACAATGGGGTTGATAGCAATCGCAAAAAGTGTGACACTGAGTACAGAGCCCTGCGGTACTCCGTTCTCTTGATTAAAACGACGACATAAAACCGAGCCCACACGTACACGAAAGACGCGGTCCGTCATAAACTCCCGAAGAAATATGGGAAGACGACCGCGGATATTCCAATCGTGAAGTGTACGTAAAATGCCGCCCCTCCAACAAGTGTCATAAGCTTTCTCCAGGTCAAAAAATACAGCCACGGTTTGACACTTTCTCAGAAATCCATTCATAATATGCGTCGACAAGGACACCAGATGGTCGACGGTAGAGCGATAGCGACGAAATCCGCACTGAGCGTTCGCTAGAAGTTTCTGAGACTCAAGCCACCATGTCAACCGCCCGTTGATCATGCGCTCCATCACCTTACAAATGCAACTGGTGAGGGAGATAGGGCGGTAGCTGGAAGGTAGTTGGCGATCCTTCCCAGGCTTAAGTATAGGGACAATGGTGGCTTCGCGCCAAACGGAAGGAAAAATGCCGTCTTGCCAAATACGGTTATAGACCTGTAAGAGAAATAGTTTACTGTCGGCTGAAAGGTTCTTTAACATCAGGACATGAATGCCGTCCGGCCCGGGAGCGGAGTGCCGAAAGCAATGAAGAGCGTGCTCCAGCTCCTTCATTGTGAATAGTTCGTTATAGCATTCATCATTAGCAGACCGAAAAGTATATGATGCGGAATCCTGCCGGTCTTTAATAGAGCGAAAGCCGGCGGAATAATGGTCTGAACTGGAAACCGCCTCAAAGGCAGAACCCAGAGTGTTAGCGATGGCAGCCGGATCCACTATGGTGGCATTAGAAACCTGAAGGCCAGAAACAGTACAATGTGACACTTTACCTGAGAAGCGACGAAGTTTATCCCAAACAACGGATGAAGGCGTAAAACGATTAAAAGACTCGACAAAACGAGCCCAAGATGCCTTCTTGCTATCCTGAATAATGCGACGTGCCCTGGCGCGCGATTGTTTAAAAGTCACCAAATTATCAAGTGTAGGGTGGCGGCGAAACACCCTAAGTGCAGTCCTACGGGCACGAACGGCGTCCCGACAATCCTCGTTCCACCACGGAACAGGTGGCCGCCGAGGTTGGGAGGATGAACGGGGTATTGCACGTTCGGCGGCTGAGAAAATAATAGACGTAAGGTGCTGCACTAGTTGATTAATGTCGGAGAAGGGCTGGTCGTCAAAATGCACGAGGCTGGAATACAAGCTCCAGTCGGCTTTTGCGAATATCCAGGTAGGTACTCTGGAATGCTGTACGTGGTGCGACAGAAGAGAAACGATGCAGGGGTAATGGTCGCTGGAGTAGGTGTCTGCGACGACGTTCCACTGAAGACGACGTGCAAGCTGGAGTGAGCAAATGGCAAGGTCCAGGTGAGAAAATGTACCAGAAGAATCAGAAAATAAAAGTAGGTGCACCTGTATTGAGGATGGAAAGATTGAACTGATAAAAAATGTCAGAAAGAAGAGTTCCCCTCGCACAAGCCCTTGGCGAACCCCATAGTGGGTGATGGGCATTAAAATCGCCCAACAGAAGAAATGGTGTTGGGAGAGCGGACAGGAGAGATCGAATGTCCGCGGAAGCGAGGGGAGACGATGGAGGTGTATACACAGAACAAACAGAAAAGAAAAAACCGGGTAACTGCAGTCTAATGGCAACAGCTTGCAAGTCGGACGTAAGTGTGATAGTTTGAAAATGAACGTCAGTACGCACCAAAATCATGACACCACCATGAGCAGGAGTACCCTCCTCCGGTTCAAGGTCGTAGCGAACCGGAGTATATCCTCGGAGATCAAAAGGATCGTGAGGGCGAAGCTTAGTCTCCTGCAAACATACGACCATAGGCGAATGGGAACGCAATAAAAGTTGCAGTTCCGCCCTATGCGATCGTACACCACGTACATTCCAGGTCAGGATCGCCATTACGAATAAGGGGATAAACTGTCTATTTAGAAGGGCGGCTTAAAATTACCTTTTGTTTAACCTTTGGGCTCGGGCTTTTTGTATGGAGTTGGTCAGACTCCATAGCTTCCTCGGAGGGAGGGCCCACGCGCTCAGTGCCAGAAACCGATTCCAGCGCCGTGAATCGGTTCTGGGTGGCGATGGGTGAAGTGTGCCGCTGAGCGCGGCTTGTCCCAGGACCATCCTGGGACAGCGACCTCCGAGGAGGAGAAGGTGAACTTTTGTTACCGCGCGCACGCGGAGGGTCTTTCAAAAAATCTTCCCTACGAAGTTTCTGCTTGGGCTTCTTTTCAACGGCTTGCGTCTTCATTGACTTGGGACCAGGTTTATACGGCTTGGTAACTGTAGCCTTAATAGACGGCCGGATGGTAGTGGCGGTTAATCCAGTCAAGGTCCAGGTCTGAGTTTCGGCATCTACTCGTGGTACTGGCGAGGCAACAACAGAACTAAATGTGCCAGATCGCAGGAGTGAAGGTTGGCGCGCATGGTAACGCCTCCGGGCTTCAGCGAAGGAGAGTTTTTCCTTTACCCGGATCTCCTGGATCGCCTTCTCGTCCAAGTACCGCGGACAGTCGGCAAACGAAGCAGAATGAGACCCTTTACAATTAACGCAGACGGGGGCTGTTGAACAGGTACCTTCGTGTGAGGACTGGCTACAGGTTGCACAGATGTTAACGGCACTCTTACATGAGACTTGCGTATGCCCAAAACGTTGGCATTTAAAACAGTGCAGAGGTCTAGGAATATAAGGCCTCACAGAAATCCGTTCGTACCCTGCGGAAATGCTCGTGGGCAGATCGACGCCATCAAATGTAATAAACAGGGTACGAGTGGGTACCAATACGCCGTCGCGTTTGGCCTGCACTCGATGAACCGCTGTCACCCTCTGGTCTGCAAGATATTCCACCAGGTCTTCGTCAGAGATACCGTCGAGGCTATGCGTGGTGACAACGCCTCTACAAGAATTCAAGGTGCGGTGCTTCTCAACACGGATAGGATAACCGTGGAGAAGCGTGGCGCTCAACAAGGACTTACTTTGTGCCTCGGATTTGCTTTGAACTAGCAACGAACCATTACGAAGCCGAGTGCAGGAAAGAACTGGACCAGCAATTGAGTCAATGCCCTTCTGGATAATAAAAGGGTTCACCTTCTCGAATGATTGTCCCTCCTCTGTACGGGTAATCACTAAGTAACAACCAGCTGTTGGCGGTGCTACTTCTGTTACTAAAACTTTGCGGCGCTTGTTGTTAACAATGGAGAAAGGGTGCTCCATAGCGAAAAAAATCCTCCACCATTGCAACCGTCTCCGACCTCGGGCTCTGACTTCCCGGGCGTTACCCCGGCTTGGGTGAGTGGCCTATCTATACCTAGCTCACCCCAGGGTCACACCTCCCAGAACATAGACAGAGGGACCCAATCGCCGTCGGAAGCCAGCAGCTCATGCAATGGCCCCCCCGCGGGACTGCAGTTGAACAGCGGATACGAACAACAACCCTACATGACGACCCCGGGTGGTGGGGATGACGCCATTACCCACTCATCCAGCTGCGCACGCGGTGCGCGGGTATCCGTCAGGCTGTGTCCACGGAGGATTTAAATAAAAAGATAAAAGAAACTAAAACTGTGTGGGCGTTTCGCACGCAAGGTAGGCCGGCGGGGAAGAAAAAGAGATATGCGAATGTCGTGGTACGAAATGGCCGGAAAGTGATTAGGGAAGAAAGAAACGATGGTGAGGTGCGGTATGTATGGAATGCAAAGAACGCACGAGAGCCTACCTTGGGTCCACCGGTCACTTGAAGAACCCACCTCGACCGGATGGGGGTGAGGGGATGAAGGTGGCGATGATTGGCTCGGGAACCCCCGGGTGCGCCAAAAACCCGTACTCACATAAGGTGAGCCCCTGAGGGGAGGTCTCAGATGAAATAACAGGATACTCATTACTTTCAAAAAATGCTTCACCCGTTGCTTTTATCCATGTGAAAGAATCCTTACAACGGGGGATAGAATACGCAGTCCTTTAACATGATTACTGATGATTGCTCCCTTAATTATTTTACATTTTTGTCCAGCCCAGCACACCCATAAACATTAACATGGTGGAAAGGTCTCAAGGTACCCCAAACACCTACATTCAATTAAAACTAGAGTACAGAAAAACGAATTAACTGAGTTGGCTTTTAAAAATCTGTTGTATTTAATAGGAATAATATGTGCTATACAATAAAATCCTGAAATACACCCGACGTTATCCCGAAAATTAATAAAGCATACATAAAAGCACAATTACGACGTAAAGTGTGTCTAAATTACACTAATGAGTAAAATACCAGATTACCAATTTATTTAATAAGAACCAAGATGATTTCAGGAATTCCAAATCATGAAAAATGTCCTGCTAGTTATTATTGTATAATTATTATGTAAAACTATGTAATAATGTTTAGTTATAAATAATATTAATGGTATAGTAATAATTTAGTGTACTAAACAGCGGCAAAAAATGAAGTATGTGTTTTGGCTTTCTCACAACATAAATTACACGAAAAGTAAAGTATAATGATACACATTATCACCATTTACAAACACACAAATTTTACAAAACCCAGAAAATTGTAAACTACCTGTATACTACATATTATAGAAGCACCAATACATAATTTATGGCTCTAAGCTCAAAGAGTGTTGAAAAAGTTTGTGAAACCTACAGGAATTTCCAACTGGAACCAAATAGAATTCGCAACCAAATACATACCTGCGATACCACATTATGCAGAGTAGAAAAGTAAAACACCTTCGCAGTTGCCAAGAATCGAACTACCCAGCTCTCTCGCTAGACGTCTGAGGCGACCGAAAGAAAAGAGATATCACAGAAAACCAGAAATATAAACACCGAAAATTTCCCTTCAGTTTCGATATTGAACGCCAAAGAGAAAAAATAGCCCAGAACAGACTTTTTTTATATGCTGAGTCACGTTTGTTGTTTTACAACATCATGTTTAGGTTATATTCCTTACACATCTGCTGTAGCAGTTACAATCCATAGTGTAAATAATTATCACTGACTGTTGAAGTGGTTATTGTTCTTTACGTTGTTTGCTACTACGTATGAAAAGCCGATTTGAAGTAGGAGTTGTATTATATTTCAACTGTTGGGGAGCCGAACACTTGAAGTTCGTTGCAACCGCACGTATAGTAAGCAGTTTCCGGTAGCCTTCGCCCCAAATGTACTTTCAGGTGGCCTTTGCCCCAAGTTTAAAAAAATATTAACTTTGTAATTTAACTATTTCTTTAAATATTATATTTATGTTTGCCTCGGGTGCGTCAGTATTTATTTTAGAGACATGGATATCCTGGCAGGGTTGTGATGCAACAAGAATGTAGGCTTGTATGCAGATTTTAAGTTTTAATTCACTCCTTTTTATTAATCCTTGACACAAATTAAATAGCCCTTCACTGATATAGAGAGCTGTGTGCTTATTTTATTTAATACTTGCACTTTTTAACACGTATACTACGTTCGTCTCACACGAATACGTAATTAATTTCTCGAGGACACATCTCGCATCTGGTTATGAGCACTGTCCGGAAGCAACTGACTAGATTTCAACTGTCTAGACTTGTAACTTTCTGTATTTCAAGTCTATGATTGGCTAATCCTAGTCCAATAGAATACCTTCATTTAACTAAAGCTTTTTCTGGTTGTTGATTGGCTATTTGTTTTAAACTGTCTCAAAAATTTGCATTATTGCTGCTCTAATAATAACTAGTAGCATTTAAACTTCCTTACTCATTATTACCTCAAGGTTACCTCATTGTTAGGAACTTTAAACCTATTATTCTCACAGCTCCTACATTACTAAATTACGTAATGCATTCACATAACATTATTGAACATGTTTACAATAATATAAGTATATGCAATGACTGTTACATACATTTTACAAATTATTACATACACATATTGCTTCAAGGCGGGCAGTTACTGAATTTACATATTATATAATTTGACTAAAATCATTTAAGTGTTAAAAATACTGCCTCACTGTCGTCTCCTACAACTATCTTTTTCCCCATTGTTAATGTCAGTAGTGTCGCTTTCTTAATGCGCATTACGGTCTACAGTGAAATAATATAGATGCTGAGGCTGCTAAAGCTTCTGACAAGCAGTTATATTCTACAATATTAACTTGAAGCTGAACTAATACATATGAGACATTGTAAAGATAAGCAACGAACGCAACAATGGGCAATTTTTATTTCATTTTCGTGAGTTATTTCGTGAAAATCTGTGAAGATTGTACGACTGTCCAATCGCCCTGGCTCCTGCAAAACTGAATGACACCCCGAGTGGCTACCTCACCCTTTACCACGGAAGAAGTATTTTGACATCATCAACGACCAAACTCTCAAATCATGTGAAGAACGACAGATATATCAATGACCACGAATGAGTCAAAGATTGTCTTTTTTATTTTAATGTTGAAGTTTGTGTTGTCGAAGAGCAGTGGTTAATCTTCACCGTTCTTTCGAGTGAAGACAATGTGGCCTCGAAAATACAGGGCGTGTTTTTTAAAGTACTAATAGTTTTTGTAAAACAACAAAACATTATTTTCCAAATACTTTGTTATTTATTACATTACACCTTGCACTACTTCTCCATACAGTCAGGCACTTGTCGTAAGGGAAACCCGTTTTTCTATGCCTTTGTCAAAGAATGATGCCACCTGTGATAAAATCCAGGTCTGCACTTCTTGTTTTACAGCATCATCGTCTTTGAAATATTTTCTACAAAGGAATTTCTTCAGATGAAGAAACAGATGAAAATCGCTTGGTGCCATTGGAGGGTGGTCAAAGTGTTCCAACCAAATCATGCGATCAGATCTTGAGTTTGTTTGGCCGTGTGCCCGGACATTGCCACTCCTCATTGTTCGTCGTCCTCCGTGGACTAGTGGTACCGTGCTAACCTCTAGTTCCCAAGGTCGCGGGTTCAAACCCGGCGGAGGGCGATGGATTTTTTCGGGCGTAAAAATCGTTAGCACGGCTTCCTTCGGAAGGGAAGTAAAGCCGGTGGTCCCGTGTCGTAGATTTACGGCACGTAAAAGAACCTCAAGCCGGATAAAGAGGCCTCTGAGCAAAATTACAGGTGTTTCACGCCCAATATAGAATGGGACGCTAAGAACCATAGTAGTTAAAGAGCGTCCATAAATAAAACTCAATTTTTTTTTTCCTCATTGTTCCTTAATAAACCTCACACATTGGCGATGAATGTTTGCTAGCGTGTCATTTCGCGCATTCAGAAAACAAATCACTGATTCGACTTCACAGTCAGCGGGTCGTTAAGATTGTTTTGAACATTTAGAAATGCTCTAAAACAGGAAACCACAAAGTGACGATCCCTGGTAGCAGCGTGTAGCTTCTTAATGAATAGAGGAAGTGATCACGCATGTTCAAAATCGCGATTGAAGCGGTATGGCAGCAAAATATTAAAATGGTGCTTACTTTAAAAACACGCCTTGTATTAGCTAGACATTCAAGGGTGTAAAAATTATAACCTGACTACGAGGCTGTCCCAGAAGTACCCGACGTAACAAAGAAAACAAAAGAATTTTGGGAAAAAAACATATTTATTTCTCTAAGTAGGCTCCTTTCAGCTTGATACACTTTTCCCAGCAATGTTCAATAGCTTCGATACCCTGTTTGTAATAAAAGACGTCGAGTTCTGCAAAATAACCACCAACTGCAAACTCCACCTCTTTATGTTGGCAAATATTTTATCACCAAGCTATTTCTTCAACTTTAAAAACAGAAACAAATAAGAGGGGGTTAATTCTGGCGAATAGGGTGTATGAGGAAGCAATTCGATCTTTTGCCATGGCTATAATGGATGTGTGAACTGGTGCATTGTGTTGATGAAACAGAACTTTCTTTTTCGCTAAACGCGGCCGTTTTTGCTCGATTTCATCATTCAAACGTTGATATAAGGTGCATAATACTTGTCATTGATTGCCTTTCCTTTTTGAAGATAATCAATGAAAATTATTCCGCGCGCATATCAAAAAACTGACGCCATGATCTTGCCTGCAGATGGAACTGTCTTCGCCTTCTTTGGAGCCGATTCTCCCCTTTCATTCCACTGTTTTGACTGCTGCTTCATCTCAGGTATGAAGTGGTGGACCCACGTTTCATCCATGGCTATGAATCGACGCAAAAATCAGCTTTATTGCAGCGAAACATCGCCAAACACTCGACTACAATATCCTGGCAACGCTGCTTTTGTATCCATTATGAATAAACGCGGTATCCATCTTGCGCACAGATTTCTCATGTCTAAATTTTCAGTCAGTATGGGAAGTACAGCACTTCGTCTTGGTAGCTCGTACGGCCTCGCTTAAACTCTGCCACCCAATATTTTACTGTTGTAAACGAAGGAGAGACTTCCCCAGAGTAGAATCTAGTTCAGTTTTAATATTAGTTGGACTAAGACCTTTCAAAGGAAAATATTGTATCACATAACGATGGCCAGCTTTATCCATGTTTGGAAATTTGCTGAGTGCGTTCACTACTGATGGCTGTCAAAGAATTACTATACAACGTAGCATCTTCAAACTTCAAGATTAAGTTTATAAGGGTGGTACTTTCTACCATAGTCTTTTTTTTGAAACAACAGCCGCTATCTATACGTCAAGTCGGGTACTTCTGCGATAGTCCTCGTAATTTCTTTGTTTGCGTAGTAAATAACATGTCTATATAAAGCTACACTATTTGGTGCAAGTGGTTTTTCTTTTTAAAATGTAACGTTTTAAACGAAATTGTTTAAATGTTATTTTTCTTAAAGTAAGCATTTGTTGAGTTCCCCTTTATCTTCGCAATGCCTCATATCAAACTAAAAATATGGGTATTTGATGTAAAGGGTACACAACGGAGGGGGAAGGAGATATACTGCCGCTACCATCCCTCCGCAGGAACCACAAAAGGCTATAGGCCGTAGGCAGACGCACTGAAGTCCTTAACAGTTCCTGACTTGAAACCCGTCCCACTACTGGAGCTGCCCAGAGAGGACGCCCACAACCAAGAGGATTCCTGTGTCCACAGGGAATACTTTTTTCCTAGAACAACTATCCGCGCCATCTGTTCGGCACCGGCATTTACCCGAAACCTAGAAGCACAGCTGAAACAGGAGAAGAAAGCGGAATGAAAGTAAAATTATGAAAAATAAATCGTGCTAGATGAGAAACACTCCGGCATTCTCGTACCGACCGGAGAAAATCGAAGCAACCCAAGGCCAGATTAAGCGAATGACGGGAATCAAACCCGAACCTCCCGTGTGCCAGTCTCACATGTCCGAGTCATCTCGCTCACTAACGCGGATAGTTACGCAGGTGTTTTTTACTTAGTGACAACATTTAAAGATTTGAAAAGCTATTTTTACCTGACCTGTTACTATGTATGATACACTGTTTGCAGTAAATTCACCTACCGGTTCACATGCAGCAGTAGTTCATCAAATTATTTATTAGACGTTGATTTGTACCAAGAGACTTCTGAGTTAACAAGTTATTCGCAGAACATTTTTATCGATTCTGCAACATAAAAACTAATTTAAGTTTTATTTTCCGGCGGATGAAGTCTTTGAAGAGGTGGAAAGCTGGAATAGGCAGAAAGAGGAAAGGGAAGTGTCACTAACGAAATTTATTTGAAACTCCAATCGAGACGTGATTCACTGTAGTAAATGTGAATCTCATGTCACTACGAAGTACAGTCTGATTATTTATTAAGCCTCTTGATACACAGAATCCTGAAAGAATGATTCTCTTTATTGAATACAGACATAACAGATATGGTTTCTCCTCAGTGTTTTGCCTCATCTTTAAAATTAAAAAGAAATCCACACGTTCTTTTTCTTACGATTACAACTAATTTTACAGCACACACGTTATGTTATTATTTTAAAAATTGCAAAGCATGCTCATTATTTGAAGACCATTTTATACATATTATACACAGGTAAACTATCCAGTCTAACGCATAAAATATAGAAATGGCAGTGTTAGTGCCGCCATGGTGAGGAAAAGCTAAAAGCGGATTTCGTGTCAGTATATCTACAAGGTCTACAATCTAAAACAAGCAAGAAGAGGTTTATAAATCCTCACTCTTTCTTGTTATCTTTTGGAAATGCAAAAATTGAGAGCGTTAGACTAATTAGTCTATCAAAAATTATAATCATTATCATCGTCATCACTAATATCCTTGCAAGGATTAGGCCTGTTCCGAATTCCTAATGCAATGACCAGCTCTTCCTCGAAGTCCAATATCTATTCTACCTTGAGGTTAATAGCTATCACTAAGGCTGGGATTCCTTGAATATTTATTCAAGACAGGAGGGCTATCCAATTGTTTTTATACTATTCTATTTTTTCATCATCATCCTCATCAAATATCTCACTGCTTGGGCCCTTGGGCGGGTTCCGATTTCACAAACTTTTAAAATTGGTGTTTCCAATATTTTCTCGGTCTTCCGATCACTTTTCTTCCTGTGAGTTTGTATTTTTATGTGCTGACTCGAATAAGGGAAGTATCCATTTTACACCAATGGTCATATAATTTTCTATATTGCTCTGTTACTTCTGAAATGTTTGTTTAGTTCTCCCGAATGTCATCATTTCTCTAATGTTCCAGAAGCGCATATTGAGACAGAGGTCTTAGTAATTTCATTTCTGCTATTTCAGTACTCCTTATGTGTGTTTTAATTTTTTAAATTTTTTATTAACGTCCAGATATCAGTTCCAAGGCATGGCAGGTAGGACCATCATCTTATAAAATTTTAAAATCGTCTCTCTACGGACTTTATTAAACAATGTCCGTTTAATAGTACCATTCAGCTTTATAAATGCATTTAATTTATTTTATGAATCATTTGTTCTTAAATTTGAGATTATAGATCCCAAGATTTGAAACAGGAGACCTGCTTAATAACTCTGTTAAGCACTATTGTCTTTATGCTTTTTGGGATTTTTCCTTCGAAGACTATGACATCAATTTTTTTCTGTGGTTATGTTTAAGTTATACCGTTTTGCAATTAGAAAATTGATGTTTTAAATTGCTATTTTTTCATTTAGGTTACATATACTTAATTCATCTCATATAGTTTCATTTTGTATCACATCCATACTTGTGCGTCCTTTCACTGAACGGAGAACGAAAAATTTCCGCTGAATGAATATTACCTTTATGTTTTTCATATGTTATCCAAATTTCACTTCCGAATATTAATACTGGTATAGCCATTACTTTGTAAAGTTTTATTATTTATATTTTCGTGTTTTATTTTGAAGAGTTCAAAGTGATTGAAATTTATTTAATTTATTTTCAATATTCATTCGTCTATTATAGCTTATATCACATCCTAGATAATCAAAATTATTTTCATTTTCTACTATTACTTTTGAGCGCACTGGATATTCACCACGATAGGCTATAACTTTCATCTTACTTTTAGATATTCTCAAGATATATTATTTTCCAATTTTACTTAGCTTATATATTCATCGTCATAAATTGTCTCACTATTCTATATCATAGCTATATCACCTGCACACAACATTATGTTTAGATAATCATTTATACTTATTGGTGTACCTGGAGTTAATTCGTTGGTAGCATTTATTTAATTAGTCTACCATAAACTATTGGACTATTTGCAAGTTCTCCGGGATGGCTGTTTTGTACTACCAGAGATCAGTATTACGTATTTTCCTAGTTAAAAATGTGGATTCTTGCTAAATCAGTGTATAGTTTGCAGTTTTATATATGCGTATTCGGTTACAACTCACGAATATGATTTAATTGTTTATTTTAAGCTTAAATTTCCACCCTTCTGTGTTCCGAGTGTGATATTCTCGAGCGTATTCATCACTTTAGTCACTTTAGTGGAGGTTTAAATGAGAGAACGCGGGCAGCCGAACCGCAGGCCTACAATATTTCCAGCGATCTTCCCCGTATATGAAGTTGAAATTGTGATGCTAAATGTTAAAGAACATTTCTAGATGCATCTTAAATTTGGTTCATATGTATATAAAGTTATGTTTAGTGGAGGTTAAGTGTACGCTAAAAATTATGAGTTCCGTTCACCTGTTGTTCGTACAAAAATTGTATGCAGAAGTTTATACAGAAAATTTGTCAGATTTGAATCGTGACCTCAAAATTTAAGAAGATTATGTACTACTTCCTATAGTAATAAATATTAATAATACTGCCACAAGGCATTCTTTTAATTTATTTTAACAACTCAGTTATATTTACTAAGAGGGTTAACTGTAGGTTCTTTGAAGAATTGGTTTATTGAGTAGTTTCTTTCCTTACATCTGTTGATAGTCCTAGTTCCGTAGTCGCTTTCCTACGCCATCTATTTGATTACATTACGACAGGTAACCGTAGTTACTCAGTCGTCTTCCTGTTCCATCTGCTTATGTAAACTGTTGAGCGATGATCTTACTTACGTTTTAGTAGTTTATGTATACAACCTAATTTATTTATGTTTGTTCTGTAAGTGAAACTTTGGGTCATGATGCTAGAGAGTGACAGAAAAACAACAAAAATGATAGATTGGACGTGCACATGTTTTAAACTGGGATATACCAAATTAGAGCCACATATTTTCACTTTCATTAAGCAACACAAATACTACATTCTGAGATTATTTTTCGCATTAATAAATTATTACAACCTGCTTTACATATTATAAAATTGTAACATACACAATCTTAAAAATATGGTAAAATCATAACCGAAGGTTTCTAGTAGCCGTATATCTGGATGAATCGTTGATACTAACGTATCGAAGTTTTAACATTCTAAGTTAAAATAAATAAATATAAATACTTATACATATATGTATATATTTTGTGTAAGTGTATGTATACATGTAGTGTGTGACCGAAAAGAATTTTACGAAACTCGATTATATGGCATCCCAATTACTTTCACTAAGTAGGGATATTAATTATCCACTAAATAAAATCTCGCCTATTGCTAATTTAAAATAAACAATTATTGAAATAAGTTTTCAAGCTTCTGTACTTTGTAATGTTACATAACAAAGATTTGAAAGCATTACATTTCACGTAAGTATTGTCATTTGCAGGATTTTAAATGGGATGAATATTTAAGGGATTATGGCAATTTTTCATTATTAATTTAGATAAAACTATTACTACGAGAAGCAGTATACATCCAATTGTTCGGTGAGCATAAGGAACAGGCACAAATGATGTCAACGCTTTTACTTCTATTTAAGGTTGTTAACACTCCAGAAAAATATTTTAATAATGGTTTTCAGAACATTGCATGATGTGAACATTGCACATTGAGAGTGGCAAGAGAGAGAGAGGGGGAGAAAATGGGAAATGTAAAGAAAGACGAAAATGGTGGGAATGGGAAGAAGGAAGTAAGAGACAGTGCGTAAGTGAGAGTTGGGAAGGCGAGAATAGTTTCCAAATTTAACACAATAACGCGAGCAGAGCTACGATCTCTTTTGCTAATTAAATAAAAGAAAATAGAAATGTTATCAGAATGAGCATGTATGAATATAGCTTATACACTAAGCAGGATATTTTAGATGCACACTCGTACACGCTTTTTCAGGTTAAACGTGGTGAAACACCATCCAGAGTATCGACGACTGAAAACATAATTTTTAACATCAATCCCGTCGTTATCAGAAAATTTTCGGAGTACAGCCAGGCATGACCTTGACCCATGCCCCATTGAAACGGTTCGTCCTGTAATGGGTAGTCATCAAGTTGCGTGATGGAAGGGGAGACGTATCGGTGGCATACCATTACCAACCCCCTCCGGGCTGCCATCCAAACGGACACAATGACAGATGCTCTCGGCAGCAAATCCCTGTCTGCAGATATTTGAATACCTCCGCAATCTCCAACACAGCACTGGACGGAGGAATTTAGCAAGCAGTTACCAAGAGGGATTTATTCTCCACAAACGCAGGAAACGAGAGCATAGGGCCGCAGGCTATGCGAGGAAACTTATTAACGACATACATTTTCTCATCAAGTAGAATGCAGCTTCGTGTTAGTCACCGGAAAGAGTAAATTCTCTTTACACATTTCCAAAGTGAAAACGATGTCACTACTACTATTCATTAATTATTTTCCACTCTAAAATACCTAACGGCAACATAGGAGGCTCGCATTCCAGAGATCTTGGGTTCAATTCCTGGGGGCGACTACTCTGACCATAGTTTTGCGGATGCAGATTCGTTGGTAAGATTTTCTCAAGTTGCCAGCTGGCAGCTTCCTTTGTGTTGACTTACGTGGGTCGAGTTCTCTACAGTTCAGCCAGAGGGAAGCCTTTTCTAAGCAGCCCGCCGGCGTGGCCAGGTAATCAAGCCTGGAATCGATAGGGACCTCTTCAAATCCCAGTTGGCTGGTCTACCTGGCCTATAGCCTCCTGCGGTTCCTTCACCCCATCCGTTCTTCCTGGGGTTGATAAGCACAAAAAACTGCGCACTGCATCTCCGTTCCCTAGTCATAGTCATTATCTGAGAAGGTTATTTTTTCACGCATGGAAAAGCCGATTTGAATTAGGAGTTGTATTATATTTCAACTGTTGGTGAACCGAACTTGTAGTAGTTGCAACCGCACGTATAGTAAATAGTTTCCGGTAGCCTTCGCCTCAAATGTACTTTAAGGTGCCCTTTGCCCCAAGTTTAAAAAATATTAACTTTATAATTTGACTGTTTCTTTAAATGTTATATTTATGTTGCGTCAGTATTATTATTAGAGACATGTTTCTCTTTGGAGGGTTATGATACGACAAGAATGTAGGCTTACACAGATTATAATTTTACTCCACTCCTTTTATTAATACTTGATACGATTTAAATAACACTTCACTGATATAGAGAACTTCTTTTTATTAATTACACTTTTTGACATGTAAACTTACTTTTCGTCTCACACGAATACATATTATATTTCTTGAGGACACTTTTTGCGTCTGGTTAGTAACGCTGTCTGCAGGCAACTGAATAGATTTCTAGCGTCTAAAATTTGTAAAATTTGCCTCAAGGTTACCTTATTGTTAGCAACTTTAACCTATTATTCTCACAGCTCCTACTTTATTAAATTACGTAATGCATTCACATAACACTATTACACATAGATATAATAATATAAACATATACAATGACTGTAATATACACTTTTTATATATTGCTACATACACATATTGTTTTAAGGCGGGCTGTTATTGAATTTACATACCATATAATTTCACTGAAATCATTTAAGTGTTAAAAATACCGCCTCACATCATAGATTATATACCAATACACCCATGAAATATAATACGTAAATAAATTGATAAATACGTAAATAAGTGTATTGTATTTCAATAAAAATATGATATCGCGATTTCACCGGAAATACACCTCGAGATGCTTTCAATCTAAGAGCATTTTGGAAAAATATTGTTACATTCATATGGATTCTCCATTCCTTCTTCTATGAACTACTCTTTCTAAAGCTAACCATGCGTCTTGTTAATCCAGATGAAACTTTCAATTTGCATCTACCCATTTGGTGTACCATACCGCCAGAGTCAGATTTTTAAAGAGCGTGTCGTTGTGGTGCTTTGAAATTCCATGCTCTCTGCATGATACGAGAAAAAGACATAAATATTTATAGTTTCTGAACAGCTCGTTTGAAACTTCAAAAAAAAAAAATAACAAGGAACATCTTGGAAAGAGTTAAGTCCACCAAAATAAAGAAATGCGTAATAGAAAATATTCAACATAAATTGCGTGCCTAAACAATATCTCCAAATTTTGTGTACCCTATTATTTTTATTTTAAGTGTAGCATCCTTTAGCCGGTTATGTCATATCGGACGATCCATTACGTTTCTATCCCTTACGGTTTACCAATAAAATGATGCAAGAGTCATTCAGAATAAAAAATACTCTAGATGCTATTCCCAGAAGATTCAATATATAAATATTTTATTTGTGGCGAATATATATAAAATTTGCGGTATTATAATCAAAATAGTTATAGGCATTTCTGAGAAAAATCTAAATTTTTTAAAATTTTCCATGTGAACAGGGATTTTCTTTAAAATCTTCCTGTCGCATCCTTAGAAGGCTGAATTTTAATACCAAGATTGTAATTTAGTTAATTTTTCGTTTTTGAGTTATGGTATTAAAAACCACGGATACAAAAAACACACACATGCACACACATACACGGAAGTTTTTATAAAAATTGTTTTTCTGGATTCAGGGGAGCTCAAAACGTGCATTTCCGATGAAATTTCTACGTTGAATTTTTTTGGTGGAATGGATGTAATACTTCCTTTACTTAACCTAAGTAAGTAGTACACAAAGTAAAAAAGAGAATAATTGACGAGTATTCTTAGTACTATAATTGTTCTTCTAAGGATCCTGGAAAAAGCGGTATTTAAACGTTTTCGTTGCTAAAATCACTGCTTGTGTCTTACATTTAAACCACATCCCCTCTTTTCTTAGTTCTCTTTTCATTGAAGTTCACAAGATCAGAAAAGTTTTCTGGCAAAAGTAATCTTTTCTTAGGGCTGAAAATGTAATAGAAAGCTGTAAATCACCGATCTAATTTAAATGCATCAGAGGACGGGACCGTAGTGCTGAGTAAGGACGAGAGGGGTTGCCACTTGAGAACAAGCTGCAACCTTCCAAGCACAATTGTGGGTCTGTTGACCAAGGCTAGAGCCCGTCCAGTTGAATTGGGTGCGATCCAACTTGTGCTGTCGTAATGAGGCAGCCTGCAATTGCTCTCTCAATGTCGTCCATATTTCAAACTTGCAAGACTCTCCAAGACTGGAAAAGTGCTAGCCTTGCTTGAGAAAGCAGACAATGTAGCTGTCTCTTTCCATACAATGCTTCTATAGAAAAATCTGATGTATAGCATTTGCATGGCTTTCTCTACTTTCTGCAAACCATTCCTACAAAGTATTACTATTCTATTCGATTCACATTCAGACAAAAGTTTACAGAAATGTTTCTCTTACACGTTTTGCGTTAGGTACAAGTGGGCTTAAGCATCGCTTAAAAGCGGGACACTATGTGTTTGATTTTAAATTTTTCCCCTTTATATGGTCAAGAAAAAGCGTATAAGTTGTTTAAGAATTCAAGCCAATAATAAAAAATACCTTGGAATTGCTTACAGTACTGCAAATTTATTTCTTATAAATTGTGTAGCTTAACGAGATCTACATATATTACTAATATTTTGGCTTTCTGTTACAGTTGACTAATTATATAAAATTCGTACAGTATAAAGGGAACTTCACAGGCTGTTTTCAGAAAGTTTAAAACATTTATTTGTCATGCAAATAAGACCCATAGTATTTTAGTAAAAACCGTTAGTATTTTAGAGCAAATAGGAAATAACAAAATAATTTCCGATTTTACTGTAGTTTAGGGCGAGTGAATTTTCTTGAAAATGTTTGTATCACAGCCTTGGAAAATGCTGAACTTAAATATCAAGATTCAACTTCCTGTTCAGTTCAACCAACTTTCTTTTTTCGAGTTATGCTGTTCACAGACACACGAACAAACACATAAGATCGCTTGGTGCCAAATTCGTACTCTAGGGAGGGTCGAATTGTTCCCAATCAAATGATGTAATCCGATCTTAAGCTTTTTGGCTGTGTGTGGCTGGGCATTGCCGCTCATTATTGTTTCCCCATTAACTTCACATAATTGGCTATGTGCATGTTTGCTGGCGTAACATTTATCGTATTCAAAAAGCGAATCATTGATCTGACTTCACAGTCAGCGGGTCGTTCGATTGTTTTGAGCATTTCTAAACGCTCTAACACTAGGAAAACCCGAAGTGATGATCGCTTATAGCTGCGTTTGGTTTTCTAATGGATGGAGGAAGTAATCGCGCACGTTCAAAATCGCGATTACAGTGAAGCAGCGGCAAGATATTAATCAGTACTGACTTTAAAATAGGCCTCGCAAGATGCAGGTACGTGATTTGTTTATAATCATGATTTTTACAGTTCAATAATACTTACATTTAATTTTAATCCATCGAAGATTAATACACATGGTGTATTTTCTTCACACTGCGGCCACCGCACGGCGGCTCGCATGCTGGTCACTACAGCTGATACTTCCGCCCAAACATTTATAACACCCACAGACTGTTTCACCTTATAGTTACAAATCTTAAGCACATACCTTATTATAAGAGATGTTACAAGCGCTGCCCTTTGTCTTCTCGGGAAATATGAAGCTCTTAATCTTCACTTATGGGTAGAGCCCATATAGAAATTAGATTAAGAATTCATACTTGCAATTATTATTATTAATATTGTCATACTACAATCACATTAAGTTTGATAATACGACAGAAAGTCATTTTACTTATTAAGATATCTTATATAATATATGAATTCAGCAATTCTTAATTCATTTCCAGTGTAACCATAGCTTCATTAAAGGTTTAACAAAGATTAAAAAAGATTTAGCAGTGCAGTATCCTAGATATAATAAATTGCCTAATCGAGAAATTAAAGTATATATACACAGAATAAGAAAAAATACTGGCAAATGTATAAATATGTTTATTTTATACTTTTATTTTCCTACATCAGTTAAAGCAATTCCATACGGTGAAGTAAATGAATTCCCTTTTCAGTATAATTCAATGCGAATGAAATAACCATGAAGAAGCTATCAGTACCCTTCAAACAGATTAGTTGGGATCTGTTACTTCCGGTGACCTTGTTCGCCGGGAGTTTGGTTTTAGAGCTGCATCGCGTTTACTACCGAGTTCGGTTTCCGCCTCAGGCTCATGTCCTTTTAAGTAAAACCGCAAAACCAGAAAAATTATCAGAGAAAATCAACGAACAAATGGGACATAAAAACCAAGTGAAGCATTTTCTAAAGTCAGTACTCCAGATAGGTGCTTATTAGTTATTGAATAATTTACTCGCTATATGTGTTTGAGACTATTGAGGTCCTTGGGTAATCTGTTTTCGTCTCAGCGGAAAAATAGTAAAGAATTTGTTTCGCAAGCTATGTTAACAGAATTATAAATATAATAATATCAGTTGGTTGTATAATACAAAACACTATGTATATAAAACAAATGTAATTATAATCAAAAAATATAATATGTCCTAAAAATATATGTATGCAAATGCAGCAATTTTATAGCAACATAAAAATATTGCCAACATAAATGTGAGCTTCAAGATTAAATTAATTTTAAGAACTATTCCCAGCCCAAATTTTTAATATTACAAGTTCAATTACTGCAGAGAATTTGTGAAGAAACAATATTTACATTTTTCTTCAAGTTAAGCTGAGTAAAACGCATCAATGTAAAAGGTGTGAATCATGCTTGAGTGTAGAAATGCAAAGCTAATGATACAGAAGAATACAAGTAAAGGAACGTATACTGTGTATTCCAATAAGGTTTTAGGCTTAATAAACAGACATTCTACATAATGTAAATTCATAACTAACGCATTGCACACAGACATAAAATAAAGATTCCATAACAATTTGAGGGAAGGCGCCCGAAACATAGACTGCCTGTGAGCAACACTGCATAGAAGTTGCCTAAAGGTGACGGCGTAATGCTCCAAGAACTTCCGAGTTCTTAGAGGGAATTTGTTTCAAAGTTTTGTTAAAAATAGGCTTTCGTAACATACTCGCTTTATTTTTTAACATAGTTTTCATTGATGTCCATTCACTTGGACCAGCGAGTTTCCAATTTTTTCATCCCTAGGGAAAATAGGTTCTGTCAAATTCTGCAAAATATTCGCAGATAGCGACGATCACTGCTTTGTTTGAAAAAAAAAGAAATAATTCATCCCACCAAGCTAAATCATAAAGTTTAAGAATAGGAAATATCACCTATAACTAAATCTTGAGAATAGTAGAATGAGAAATCAATTTGAAGTCCACCATAGGCATTATGACTGCTGCTGTTTGACCTGGAGAATCGCCTTGGTCAAACAGCACATTTGTGTGTCTCAAACTAGAACATTTTTCATCCAATACATGTTTAAACGACACAAAAATGAAGCATAATAACCCTCAGTTATAGTTCTGCCTTTTTTCTTAATAATCTATCAGGATGATATGATCATCTTTCCAGCAGACAAAACGTCGTCGCGGGTTAGCGCGCTCTCACCAACCTTTGTCCATTGTTTTGACTGCCACTCTGTCCCCAGTGAGTAATGGTATATCCTACCCTAGAATCATCCACAATGGTGAATCGGCGCAAGAAGTCGCCTTCGCATTGTAACAACAGTGCCAGGCACTTCGTCGAAATGTCTTCGGCATTCTTTTTGGATCAACAGTCAGGAATCCCAGCACCCAACTTTCTCATCTCTAATTTTTCGTACATAATATACACTGATTTGAGCGAGATGCCTATTGTCTCAAATTATTATATTGCGCACTTTCAATCGGCGGTCCTACATTGAATTTTTTTCCACTTCCCTTTTTGCTGTTTTCGTGGTTTCGGCGACTAGGTGGCTGAAGCGTGCCTGATTTTCTGCACCTTAATCATCCAAAACTAAACCGTCTTCTATGTGGTGCTGAATCCGGTTGAACTTCATCTAAATCTGCTTTAATCTGTTTTTAAATCCAATCCTTTTCATGGAGATGTTTATTAACAGCACAACTCGCTTCCATCCATTCTCTATGGCACGTGCGACACTGATCAGTGAGATAGCTCTCAACAATTAACCGAAATGCACACCCATCGGAAAATGTGTAGATCTGTTACACGAATCATCGTACCAACAATGGTGCCCCTTAACAAATCTTCTCGCCATTTAATGAGCATTTACCATATGTATTAAATAAGCTGAGTAATTATTACAGCATGAAGTGCAAGGGAGAATTTTGTCTTAGGATCAACGTATCATTACATTGGGGGAGAGAGCTCACTAAACCTGCAATGCGTAGTACGATGTTACTTCAACATTGAGAAATTCTAGTGGAACTGACATTAACAGGTGTGCTTTTCAGTCATTGACCGCAAAATACTCATTGGACAATGAAGGTCTTGCTTTCATACCGTTAGCGTAGGCCAATAGCTACCAAGTTGTGCTTGTCATTTTGCCAAAACGTTATACTACTATTTCGTCGTGTTTGGATTAAGAGTCGTGTGAAAACAAAGCCGCTAGTCCCCCCGCCAACCAGTTTAGATATGTTGTTTTGTTTACGTCCAGCAACCGGTTCTCACACTGACCTACATTGACCTAGCAACGTTCCCTACGTCTCCAAACATATTACGCCTGCAAAACGGTGTTCGGAAAATTATTAACTATTTCAAAACCCTAGATGATGTCGTCCAGTTACTACTGGAACTACATCAGAAAAAAAAATTCTCTACCCATCTTACAAGTAAAAAACTGATATCATGCATTCCAGTGGAATGGGCCATATAATTTGTAAAATAACAACTTTTTTCGAAAACGGCTGATCACGGAACAAAAATACTATTATCATTTTTTGTTTCCAAAATCTCTATGTAGGGAACGAAATACGTTTTCTTCCATCTCGTACAATAATAGGCCCATTGTACTATGTTATACTTTTGTATGTTCCTGTCCAGTAACAAAACAGATGGTGTAGAAATACTCTTACTTTTTCCTCTTTTATCCCATACCGTGAACAGAAGTTTGCACTAGAGTGTAAACTTTTGAATCTAAAAGTTTAATCTATAGTTTCCTTGCGTCAGGTATAGAAATAAAACGCCTTATTAAAATGTTTGGAAACACTTGTACTACATGAAGCGTTATATATTATACGCGTTTGAAACGAAACAAAGAAGAAGTGCTGCAGGCGTGAGGTATGACACGGAGAGGTTTCTAGTGGAACATGCTACACCACGAAATTGGGGGAGAATTTGAAAAAAATGGGAAATGGAATGTGTGGGAATTAATAAACGCTTCATCATTGCAAAATGTCGCAATCAGGCAGTAGGATTATTTGAATACACCTATTTATTATAATGTGCCGATATTGTTTTGGAAATCTGTGAACAAAATTTCAAGGAATAAAGAGTTTTAGAGAAGTTGAAATCAAGTAATTAGTAAATTTTAAGTGCTCAAAATGCCTGACTTATCTCTAGAGCTTCTAAAGGTATCGTAATATCTTTTCATGACCTACAATATAGTTTTGCGAGTGTAATTATATTGTTTGGTGAGTGATTTGATAAGGAAACTGAGATATATAATTTCAAGACAACTTAAATATTTGTTTTCACCTGGTGAAACCCATTTTAATCGTTGTACATTCATATTGTCAGCAAACTTCAGCAAATAAGTTTAAACAGATGAATGTTTAATAGAGTCGTTCCTGAGAACAAAGATTATCTGATGTTTTAGAAATATTGATGTGCTTATTTATTTAATAGGAATGAAACTGAAATGTTTCTGGTGATTTGAGATAAATAACGTACATAATAGGACACTACAAGGAATAAAATTAATCTCCCGTTTAGAGAATAGCTCACTTGGAATTGTAATTATTTTCCTAAAAGGAATGCGTGGAGACAAATTTGGTGATATCACGCTTACTATGAGCTTTTTTACTGACAACATTTTAGCGGTATGTACATAGGAAGCTATATGTATCTTTCGTCACTATAAACAGTTGCACGAGGGATCAGTAGACTTCAGATAGTATAGGCATAAGGAGCAGGCGCAAGTTTGTGTAGTGTTGCAGTTTTTATTAACGACCAGGACGAAAGCTTTTTACCAGTTTTCAAAACATTACATAACCGCACGAAAGGGAGATAAAGGGGGAGATTAAGAGAAAGTTGACGACTACGGAGAGGGAGAAAATGAGAAATTGAGGGAGAAAAGGGACAAGAGAAAGAAAGAGATAGTGGGAGAGGGAAAGAGAAGGAGAGAGAATGTTTGCACTATGCAATAATTCGAGCGGGGCTTTAATTCTGGTAGTATTTAAAACAACTACATACAGCCAGAACGTAAACTTTGATAAAAGCAGCCTCAAGGCAGAGAGAAAGAGAGATCAAACAGAAGCTACCAACATACAAATTGGAGCTTTCTCTATGTTTTAATCAAATTTTGTCTTCGAGATGCATAAGGTTAGTAGATCAAATATACAAGAACACAAGTAGTAACACAAAAACTATTGTTATAATTTTTACTTAATATTTGTCATCTACAAATTCCTTTAATCTGCTTCAAGGTGAGAAGAGATTCCATTTCGGAACCTAAGGAAATTAAAAGCAGTGTTTCCTTCCCAGCTGTTAATTGTGTCGTATTTGTTGCGTTAGTTTTAATACTAATTTATTTAACATGTGTGTTATCCTCTAGACTAGCTGAGACTTATTCACTAAATTTTAACGTATAAATAGGGATATGAAACGAGTGTCCTAAAAAGCTTTATGCAATCCTAACACTATAATTAATGATAAATTCCAAAACTATGCAACCAAATTTTATTTTATTACTTTGTTAGCCGAAGAAAGAACTCATGGTTCCATAGCTACAGAGAAAATTTGTTTGATTATTAACAGCGAAAAGCATGTTTTGTTTGGTTACTTATAAAAAGGATGAAGGAAAATCAATTCGGTTGAAATAGAAGATATACCTTTGAACTATTGCAAGCAGCTAGCTGAAGAACAACTATTTTCACAGAAATCTAAACAATGATATTAGGGAAATTATCATCAATTTTATGAATAAAAAAGAACAAAACAAAGTATGGTTAGAATAAAAAAAGTATTTGCTGAATATCGTAACTTCACACTTCTAAAATAAACTATAATTCTTTTTGTTTTTGCTTCGAGCTTTTAGCTTTCCAGTAGTTCGTTAATTCAGCCAAAAACTTTTAAGAGAAAAACGTAAGTAACCTTATTGCTAGACGGAACGGGCATTAAATTTATTTTATGTTAGCGTATTAATGTTAGCAGACTTGTATTGTTATTTTATACACATATTCCGTACTGATAATGCATAAGACATTTGTTTGGTCTTTGTGACAAAACCAATTTCATTGCTAACAAATAAGAAGGAACCAAATGACGGTATTACGGAAGGATTTTGAACTTTGCGTATTAGTGCTAAATTAGAAACACACACATACACACACACACAGTGTATGTATGTGTTATCTCAGAAACCACTCAGTTGATTTTGATAAGTGAATAACTGTTGAAAAATGCGCCCGGGTTCGGTTGCCCACATGGGGGTGCGGATTTTCAGTCTCGTGTATAGGACCAGTGCCTACTAGTATCCTGCGGTAAGTGAGGAGCTAGGACAGGCAGCGATCCTGGCCTCGAGAGCAACTTTCGGACCGAGGGATGCACGATGCTGGCCACATCACCTTACCGTATCGTTTTGATGATCACCCACCTCTGCCATGGTAAGTGCTCGTGAGGCACGGCAGTGGGTTGGCAGGTCCAGGCTCTTTGCGGTTTGTAGCGCCACAGGGTATATTTATTTATCACCATTGAAGGCACCTTTTCTTCACGATAGACATGAAGACACTTGTAATTGAATTCATAAATATATAAAAAAATAAAAGGATGAGCACTTTTGGAGTCAAAAATGAATATGCTTGCGAAGAAGGCTTTGAGTTTTCGTTGAGCGTGCCATGTAGCAGAAAATAGTCGTTACTCCACAGTAAATGCATATAGAATAAAACAAGACCACGGATATTTCATTCTAAACATTGTAAATAGATAGTCAGAATTTAGATCTGAGAAAACAGAAGAGGCAACAAAGCAAAATACAATCGGATCTACTTATAACGTATGATATTTATACCAACACATGCTAATAAACCTTGTATAAGAAAGTTTTCCTGCATTTCCTATGAATGTACAGAGGCTTCATTAGCACAGTGTTCCAAATAATTATACAAAGAAAGAGGTTCCTGCGCCGCCTCTGTCAGATGTGCGACACGGCACAAAATAAGACTGAGGAAGTCTGAATATTGCCAACTATTCTTTTTATTCTTTTTATTATTATTATTATTATTATTATTATTATTATTATTTCATGCTTTTGAAAGCAACCAGCACAGCAAAAATCCTCAAATATTCTTAGGTTCGAAGGTGGTTTCAATTGATGTCATATCTGAGCTAAGGCAAATAAAATTAGTATTTGTATATTATTGTGGCGTGTATGTGTGTATTGTCACGCCAGACACATTATTGTGTCGTTGGTGACAGTATTGTTGGGGTAATTTAGTTTGAAGTTTGTCTGGCGTGACGACTCACCACTGGCTAGCTGGCGATCCCTAGTTAGCGGTGGAGAGTGGGGGAAGTGAGCGTTACTTTCTTTGTGTGTTGTGTGTTAGCGTCAATTCTGGTCTAGTGTCTGGTGTGGAATGTCTATGTGAATTGTGTGAATCTAACCGCGTATGTGAGCATCTGCCTTCAATTTCTTCCTTTTACTCCCTTGTGTGTGATGTAGGGACACCGTGTTATGTTCAATAAACCACAGGTAATGTTATTAATGTGAAATTCTGTGTATTTTGTGATAACAATCCCACGCCTGCTCTTGAATGAGTAGTAAAAGTTTCTGGTTCCTCGCTACTTCTAATGCTATGACACCTAATGTATATGCTGGGGTAAATAAATTTAATATCTAGCTGCAAACCTTTTGGCCTCATCCCGGTATATATCATTATTCATGCATAGAGACAAAGTGTACGTATCTGTATGGTACTTCAGTAGGTAATATCGCAAATTAAATTGGATAATTTTTTCATCATTAAATTGTAGTAACACAATTGCGTTATTGCGCTATGCTTGCACTACCAGTATTCGGCCACGTGGAAATAAATTCCAACAGATCGGGCTGGTGAACCTTGACCGCCACATTACGGCATAACAAGAGCTTGACCGTGTTTAAAAGGTGCTTGGGAGAAAAATTGGCATCCGAAAGTGGTATTTCCAGGCAGTCTCTAGAGGCACTTCTAGGCATTCTACGGAGATTTTATAAGACATACAAGCAAGATAGTTATACGTTAACCATTATTCTGCAGTCAGGCTTCCAAAATATTCGTCCATAGTAGTACGTGCAGTCAAACATGGTCAACCTCTACACTTTTATAGCCAAGCTAGTATGGACTCGGTAAAGTATGGCAGAAGAGAGATGGACGCAGATGAAGAAAGCAATGGTGAAAATGAGCACGATTTAACATAACAGGGTAATATCTCTCCGTTTTTGTTTGGAGATACGGTTTCTAATTCAAGCATTGTGTGATTTAAATGTTGCCAAAAATTTATTAGTTCCAAGTGTAATTAATTACGTTTGGCAAGGATTTAGGTTGTAAAGTTCTATACTATAAAATTTTGATCGTGGGGCAAGACAAATGTAAACTCAAATATCTCAACCAGAAATAGGATAGCTTGGAATGTCGAAATCGTATTTTAACGTTTAAATGTTATTTGTAAAGGGTGTTTAAATGAGAATGGATAGCGAAAGTAAACTTGAACTCACTTCATTTATTTCAAGAGAGGTAAAAGGTACCATGAGGACAAATTAAAGGTGTACCGTTGCAACTGTTCATTTATTGACTTTGGTGGTGTTAGGCTAGACTCATTTTGTGTGAAAAGCCATTCCTTGAAGTCGTGTATTTCATGCCAACATTTAACTCATGCTGATTGTTAACGTGTTTTAGAAATATATTGCTAAACAAAGCTACCACAGCAATAGGCAATACATTTCGCATAATGATTCAAGTCGTTTCCCATATCATTGTGGGCCTTTCAGTATGTTTAGTGGATGCAGTGTACGTAATAAAGGTTTAAAGGAAAGTAACGTAGCAGCGGTAGCAGCAGTTCATGTTAAGCAAAGTAGCAGCGTCACAGGTAGTAGCAGAATCTTAACACGTTACAAAATCAGGAAATGTGTCGAAAAAGCTGTCATCGTGTAGCTAGTTACAAGGGCTGTCCCAGAAGTACCCGACCTAACAAAGAAAACACAAAAATGTTGGGAAAAAAACATGTTTAATTCTCTACATAGTCTTTCAGCTCGATACACTTTTACCAGCGATGTTCAATAGCTCCAATATCCTGTTTATAGTGAGAACCGTCGAGTTCTGCAAAATACCCATCAACTGCTAGCTCCACCTCTTCTTTGTTGGCAAATCTTTTATCGCCAAGCCATTTCAACATTGGAAACAGAAAATAATCAGAGGGGGTTAAGTTTGGCGAATAGGGTGCAAGAAGAAGCAGTTCGCACTTTAACTCATTCATTTTGGACATAACAATAATCGATGTGTGAACTCGCACATTGTCTTCATGAAACGAAACTTTGTTTTTTGCTAAATGCGGCCGGTTTGCTTCATTTCATCATTCAAATGCTGCAGTAAGTTTGCATAATTCTCTCAATTCATTGTTCTTACTTTTTAAGATAATCAATAAAAATTATCCCACGCGCATCCCAAGAAACTGACGCCATGACCTTGCCTGCAGATGGAACTTCCTTCTTTGGAGCCGATTATCCCCTTTCAATCGACCGTTTTGACTGTTCCTTCGTCTCATGCGTGAAGTGATGGACTCGTGCTTCATCCATGGTTATGAATCGAAGCAAAAGCTCGGCTTTATTACAGCAAAACATCGCCAAACACTCGACTAAACATCCTCACGACGCTGCTTTTGTTCCATTGTGAGTAAACGTAGCTCTCATCTGCCGCATAGCTTTCTCGTGTCTAAATTTTCAGCCAGTATGCAATGTACAGCACTTCTGAAATGCGTGCGATGTTTTTCTAGCACGTGCACATTCAGTCAACAGTCATCCAATATCATTTTTTGGATTTTCATCACAATTTCTGGCGTGGTCATCTCATTTGGTTGACCACTGGGATGTTCATCTTGGCAGCTCATACGGCCTTGCTTAAACTCTGCCACCCAATATTTTACTGTTGTAAACGAAGGAGCAGACTACCCCAGAGTATAATCTAGCTCAGCTTTACTATTAATTGGACTAAGACCTTTCATATGAAAGTATTGTATCACATAACGACGACCAGTTTTATCCATGTTTTCAAATTTGCTGAGAACGTTCAGAATCGATGGCTGCCAAACAAACACTGCACAATGTAGGATCGTCAAACTTCAAACTTAAGCTTTATAAGGTTCGTACTTTCTATCACAGTCATTTGTTTGAAATAACAATCACTATCTATACGTCAGGTCGAGTACTTCTGGGACTGCCCTCGTATATAGAAATTGGTTTTTTACGATTCCTGATTTAAACATTTTAAGTATTAAAACGCATCCGTGCAACGCAGTGCAAGATATACGTTTTAACAGATTTATTGTGCCATTGTTGATAAGCAAGCATTGTAGTACCCGTAATAGAAAGAAGTAATTATGCAACATTTTGTGTATCATACGTGTTTATAATTCTAAGATTACATAAAACGTTTTAAATAATGTAGGTAACTGAAACGATTTATTTCAGATGTAAGATATGTATGATGTTTGTATACTGTTTCTTTGATACTCGGTGTAAACAAGTTATTTATATTAGATAAAACGAAAATAATAATTCCCTGTAATTATATAAAAAATTTACCTTGAATTTAGCTACCGCCTGGAGCTTAATAAAATTAATCAGCAGACAGTATGAAAGATGCTTATCATTATCAGCATATGAGTTTAGACTCCGATTCAACATTGTTAGGGCTTAGAAAATGTGATCTTAAAGACATTCATAAATATCTCCAAGTTATTGCAAAATTCTGAATCTGCAAGTTCCACTTTGTCCATTAAAAGTCTATTATAAATAGGCACACTAAAAGAAAGAAACGAATGATTCGAATACTGAACGTATTCTCGTGGAAGCCTTAGTGATGCTCAAAGGCATGAAAGCGAAAGAATTCTAAACAAAACAATCATGAATGGAAGAAAATATGTAAAGAAACACAAGATACAGCGGTAACACGGATGGGAAAAATAATATTGTTGTCTGAAGTACAAACGTGAGACAAAAAGTACAAATTCATTTACTACTGCTTGTTCCCAGTGAGAGGCAATTAAAAGTATTTATCCAATTGCAAAATAAAAATTGTAACAAACAATTTTGTAAGTTGTATAAATAACTGATAATAAACTCTGTAATCCTGGATTTCCATTACATTTTCAACAATATGTTTGTATGTTTCCGCGCGCTCTCTTTTATTTTTAAAATGCCCAAAACGATTATGTCACCTCATATATAACATAACTCCGACCACTTAGATAATGCAATTTACTTCACAGAAGGTGAGTTAACGAGTTAACAGAAGGTTAAAACTTCACATATCTTCATCTATTACCGAGTTTCTTCAATATATTAATAAAATATTAATAAGCTTAATCTTTCAAACATGTACTTATTCACAATATTCCTATAAGATTCATATTTAAGAATCTATTGCAAGTTTTTATTATTTCTCGTGAAATATCAGCTACTACGGAAAACACCATAATGCGATCGCAAAGATAGCAAATGTTTCTGAATCATAAAACCAATCTTTTACCTAAGTCATACTAACATTCTTCTAGAGAAAAACAAGTCTTTTGAGCGATTTTAGCAATCTCGCATGCGTGTAGGTACTTTGTACAGAAACAGCGAGGAAAAAGAGAGCAAAACGGGAAAATAAAAAAGAGACAATAATAGAGAGGAAGTGGTGGAAACAAACTCTTGACAATTAATGCAATAACTTAATTTGCATTGTGTTAGCTCAGTATTATGTTAGTTTATAACACAGAAAATATGCAGAGAGAAAGAAATATATAGTTATAATAATGATGGAAACACAACAATACTTCATTACTAGGAAATATTATATTATTTAGGCTCCTATTAGTTTGTGGGAAAGCTCTGTTTTGTTTTATAAAAGTGTTAAAACTAAAGAAGAACCTGCATCTCTGATGGTGTTATAGGGTTAAATTCGGAGATAATTTTATTTGTCCCTCTTCTATGTTTTCACCGTCTCTCCTATCTTCTTTAAACTCCTCACTCCCACTTACTAAATCCTTCCCATTTCCCACGACATCATCCTCAGTTTCCTCTGTGCAATGTAATTTGAAACCCCAAAATAAAACTGTTTCTTCTGGTTGTTAATAAATATATAAATAGAAGTAATGAAACACTTCTATTAGACCAATAGTAACATACTCATCGAAACTAAAGCAGGCACTGTAAAGACAAGGAAAATAATGTCAGCACAAGAATAGTGGGAGGTAACAAAACTTGACAGAAACAGGAACAAAGATATTAGAAATAAATGCAGAACAAAGATATTGTGGCATGGACATGTAAAATAAGAGATGAATGAAATGATTGTAGCTCAAGAATGGCAGGCTATAGGATTTTAAGGATATCTAGAGATAATATTCCAGAAAGGGGGAGGAGCATAGGATGACCAATTAAAAGATGTGATTCATACTCTGGAACAGGCTAGTAGTCTAAATCAAGAGAAAATAAGTAAAGCGCTTAGAATACCTGCAACTCCTTTCTTACGTTTGTAATGCTATTGCAACTATATATTTTCTAGCGGAAACAGATTATGTACGGTTCAAGGTTGATAAGAATTCTGCTATGAGATGAGGGACCAGAACAGCTTGCTTGCTCACGTTGAAATTTTATTTAGCACTACTTGAATATTTTAGCAGGTTTTAGTTACATAAAATGAAATTCATATAATTTTATCTGCTAGGGTTAAAAGTTTGTCTATAAACGCAGTCCTCATACACCCTATGTAGTGTTTTCATAAAGATATTAGGAAATATCTACGTAGTGTATTCCTGTTGCTGGCATTCGTGTCATGAGCGGATTATATACGAATAATAGGAATTAAAAGTTCTAATTTAAAAGTAATGTAATCATATTTACTTTTTAAAAATAACAGAATATGCTTATGGATTGTATGTAAAGTTTTTTTAAAAGGTGAAATATTTCAAATTTTACTTGCATTTGTAATAAAATTTCCATGTGTGTGTGTCTTTGTGTATGTATTTCTTTTTGAACAGGATAACTCCGAAACGAAAGATTGAATAAATAGCAAATGTGGTATTTGAGTTCAGGATCTCTCAAAGATTAGACAAGAAGATTCTCAAGAGAATTCCTTTCCACAAACTAGCCTTGGAATAGTATACTTAGTTATTTTTTTTTCGAAAGCGGCTTACGATTTTTATTAAACTGCTACATATTTAATGCATTTTATGACAAATAAAGCACAATATCTTCGATTGTCTGGAATAGCCTGTGAAGTTCTCTTTATTCTGAATGGATATTATTTTGTATGAGTGGTAAGCTATAAGAAACAGACAAAAGCTCAGCACACAAAAAATGCAAATCTCTTTAAAATACACTATTTGCAAAAATAAAACCTTTAGGCATTAACCATACTCAAGGTATTCGATACCACTACCCTTATTTTATTTTGCATAAATTGTGCGTATTAAGGGGGATATACTTTTTTATCAAGTAAGATTATGTGTATCTCATATGGCTTATCGATTATACAAAATTATGCAAAATTAATTTAGAATGAAGAGGACTTCACAGACTATTGACAAAAACTCGAGACATACATATTATTTCTGATTTGAACAACATAATTCTACAGCATATAATCAAATTTGTGACAGACAGTTTTGAAAAAATCATAAAGAAAAACTTTCCATCTAAAGGGAAGTTTGAAATTGACTACCAAGTTTGCGATTCACCATAATTTTTCTTTTTAGGTCTATTTCTCTCTCTCTCTCTCTCTCTCTCTCTCTCTCACACACACACACACATATCATACTGAAATGTTTATTTAATACTCTTGGAGCCTCAAAGCCTGTATTTTGGCTCAAATATCCATTATCTCTACCACATAAAGTCAAAATGTTAGATAATGTTAAAGGAATAGTATTCTTTTGGCTTAGGTGATGTCTTTGCTTTCTTCATTTTGAGGTGGCTAGGGATCCTATGTTAATTTGAACACTATTCTTTGCAACCAATAATTACATTTTAGCGGATTGGTTTGAGACGTGTTAAATTAATTTATTAATGTTTTTTCAGTTTATTAGAATTACACAGTATTGCAAGTGCATTTATTAACCCGCCTCCTTTAATATACTAATGCTGTTTGCACATCTACTGCTGAAGTATTTTTCTTTCACCAAAGTACCTACATCGTATCAGAACAGAAAATCCCGGGCGTTTCGTTTTTTCTTTCCACTTTTCCAAGCCTCGTCTTTCTCCATTAGTTATCGAAGTAGCAACTGTCGATGGAATAATCCAATTTCATCAGCAGATGTCTGGGATTTCTGCGTAGCATGAGGTGTTGGTTGGGGGTTTGCTTGCAGCTTGGAATGCCGTGAAGCCTGCATAGGTGGATTTACACCTTAAAGGTTCATACATTTTTAAACGGAACTGATGTATTCATTAAGGAGTAGATCATTTACTTGCCTAATTTACACTTAGCAGAAGATAGAGAAATTATTCGCAATGACACATAAACTGATTAAGATAGCTTTCACTTCTTAAATTATTATTCAATAACATCTATTTTTGTGAATCCTGATCTTCTCTTGCGTTCAAAAATTCCTATATCCGATTCTTTCAATAAAACACGTAAATTTCCTATTCTAACCGCGCAACCCAATATTAAATATCTCCAATAGTTTACTAAAAGGTGCAATTGTTGTGTATGGAATAGGGAAACCATATTGGGACTGGAGATGGCATTGAATTTTTCAGTCGTGCAATTCTACCTTTCCAACCTTGTCCAATATACGGCTTGTGTGGAAGAATAATTAACTCTACCCAGATAAAGATTTGCGGGTTTATCCCCCATCCTGATAAGACGAATGCCGGGCAACTTTAAGCTCTGTAAAGCTCGGGCTCATTTGAACATCATTTCGTTCATCGTAGGATATTACCCAAAAGGTTAAAAGACGCTAAACTAAAACAACAAATTGTCCTGAAATAGTATTTTTAATGAAAGTAATTACAACATAAACCTAAATTAATTATAGTTCACATTTACTAAACATTATTTTAATAATCTTTACATGCAAATGCTAATGGAAATGCCCTAGCAATGTCCTCAAATAGCAAATTGGCTTCCCACATACCCAAAATTCTTCCGCGATGCAATTACGAGATATTTGCATATATCGCGAGAGCTACAGTTAACACACACCACTGCTTGGCCGAACAACAAAGGCAAAATGACCATCCCTCCCTGAGAAGATTGGTAAAATGCCTCCCGACGCTGTAGTGACAACATAAATGGAAGCCAGTGTACCTCTAGTCACGAAGCGGATTTTATGTACATGACCTCACAGGTAAACAACCAATGTGCCACCAAACTTCACCCACTCGATGCACAGTAAAGCACGTTTCTTAAGTTGTCCCGATTCCTTAGCATCAAATGAGCATCGAATAAACAAAAGGCGTAATTTTTGTAAAGTATATTTTATTTAGGACTATATAAAATGGAGTATTAAATCTAAGAACGGTTTTAATATATTAGATATAGTATTCCATTTATGTGGAACATGTCATTCCGTATATGAGATTTAATAATAACATAAATATGAGATTCAATAAATGAGCTATTAGTTTACATATGCGGTATGGGATCCCAAATATCCGATATGATGTTCCATATATTGGGAGCGGAAAAAGCAATGCACAGGAGTAGGAAGGCAGTACCAAACTAAGTATTCTGAGAATAGGAACAAAGGGATCGCAGATGCAGTATATTAACAGGATTTCTGCATAACATAGTTGTAATCGACTGTATCAAACATCTTCATTTGTAGTCAAAATCAACGTAACTCACATGACAAGTATGTGCGTGTTGTCCCAGCTAATGAGTAGTAGTACAGAGCGGGAAGGCTCAGGGGGTAACGCCTATGGCTCGCATTCGGGAATTCCCGGGCTCGATCTCGACCGCCCACTCTAACACTGGATTTTTTGGTTTTTCCCTTTTTTCTCCTGGATGCTGGAGTGATTTCTTTCACTCCTTCAAATTTACTGTCCTTCCGTTTCATTCCATTAGTCATCTAATTTATCCTTCATCCCGTTTGCTTTATTTTAGGGTTGGAAGTATCGGCGATGGATCCTTGGTGTAGCTTGGCAGGGAAAAAAGATGCTTCGGTTGGTACCGAGGTATAAGGACCGCCCCGAGGGAAGCGTTGGAACCTCTGTGGGGGTGTAGTCCGCGATTGTCGTAGGGTCTATATCTGTAGCCCCTGTCATTGCTGTGCCGTTACTCCTTGTTACACCGGCCGATGTCTCCCTTCAACTCATCCGTTCCTCCTGGGACGGGCCCTCGTGCGGCATCGGTACAATATCCTCATTGCTGAATCCCCTCCACTTCAAAATCCAGTGAGTAACGGTACACGATGAGAAACAAACCATCACATGCGCGTACTGCTCTGTACTCTTTGTACTGAACAAGACGAGCATTGTGTGTTAACGTATCATCGAGTAGGCTTCACAACATAATGCGGTATCAAACATCAGACGGGGACGGTGACTATTACTGTACAAGAGTGCGGTTTTTTTTCGCATGGACACACCTCAAACAGGATGGATTTAATGTCAACGTATGTAGCGCAGTAAAAGCACTTCTGCGAACACTTGTTCCTATCCTCAAAATGCTTACTTGCTACCGACTTTCTACTCCACAATTTTTGCACATTGTCTTTCCGCACCTAATTTCCATATTTGATATGTGAGATATATGATTCTATACATGGAATATGAGATTTCACATTTCTCGTAACACATATATAAACATTTGCGGTAATTGCTTAAAGTACGTGATATAGAATTTGTGCATTCAAAATTTAAAGCTTATCCTATTTCAAACAATCATTTTGCCATAATGCATGCCTAATTCGTATCGAATGTAGCTCGTTTGTT
Organism: Deroplatys truncata; assembly: GCA_030765065.1. NCBI lineage: Eukaryota > Metazoa > Arthropoda > Insecta > Mantodea > Mantidae > Deroplatys > Deroplatys truncata. The sequence goes on from CM060986.1 coordinate 64,287,859, forward strand.
GGATTTAAGCCATTCTATTCGTGACAAACTCGTATCTAATTTATCGGAAAATACAAAACATTGCTTAAGCTTTTTAAACTTATAAATTTTATCAGTGTAATAAACAAACATTAAGACAGAAATAATAAATTATAAGTACACAAAGAATTAACACACATACTCATTTAGAAGGAATTAATAGACTGTATAAAGCATAGTAATTAATTGTTCTTTCACACAAGCCGTTTGTAGGGCAAGGTTGAAAGATAGAATTGGACTGAAAAATTCAATGCCATAGCCAAGATTTGAACTATATATCTTACGGTTTTCCGTTGCTCTAACCAACTAAGCCATCATAACAATATGCCGGAAGAACAACAAATTCCCCAAATGACTTGCATTTTTTCCGCTAAACCACAAGGAGATCTAAGTTCGCTTGAGACGACATATTCCAATGGCGTCTTACAATGTCGTAAGTGTTTTAAGTCCCGGGATTAATAGTTTAATTAACTATTAGATCAACCAATACTATTTAATTACATATTCATACAAAGTGTACAGAACAAGTTTGGAAAGGTATAACCAGACTGAAAAATGCAATGCCATAATAGGGTTATGAACCACGGATATTTCGGTTTCCCTCTGTTTTCTTTAACCAATGAGCTACCATGGCAAAATGCGAGTCAGCTGGGGAATTTAATGTCCTGCCGGCATAGTTGCTTAGAGAAACCGGACGGAAACCGGAAGGTATGTGGTTCAAAGCCCGGTATATTTAGCATGTTGTGCTGTTTTAAATGTAATAAGCATGAAGGTAATTAATATTTTCGATGCTTAATAGCTTCTTTTGTATTCACACATTCTGTCTCAGTAAATAGTCAAAATCTTCGAATAGTCACATGTTATGGTAAATAAGGGATAGATTATCTGACTGAATATTGAAATTTTCAAATTACTTAATTTATTAAGAATGCTTTATTGGTCTCAGAATATAGTCTGAAACCGTCCTCTGTCACGCTTTTGCCATGCCATGTTTACCGCATTGGCCTCTATTAGATTTGGATTGTGGTATCCGCTCCGTTCTTACGAAAAGCTGGATTTTCTCGAACGGAACTCCCTAAAACCGAATCGACACGAGTAGAGAGGCCTTTCACCTCATGCTAACAAATAGCCTTTTTTACGTTCGCCGCGCAGCGGGTGCTGAGGTCAGTGCATGGAACCGACAAGCAATACGTTTTCAGGCCTTGTGAAGAACTCCCTAACCGAAATGGACGAAATAAAATCACTGCTTAATGATCCGAGAAATAACCAAGTCAATCACTCCTAAGCCAAGGACCTCCGCGCGCGATAAGGGTGGAAATACTGATTGAGGTTAAGGATGGCTGATTTAGAGGGAGTGTGGGGACGATGTTATCGAGCGAAGACAGGAAGATATAACGACAGGATTCGGAATCGAAAAGGGAGGAGAAATGTCGTAGCAAGATACATAGGAAGCTCCAAGATTGAAGCGAGTTTTTATGGTGCTTCAAAATTTACTACGCGATTACATTAATGAAGAAATAGTTAGCTTCTATATCATCATAATCTATATCGTAACTCAGTATCCCGCTGGATACAGAGAATAAATCATTCAGGAACAACTAAAAGAAAGGTGATGCCCATATTATATGCAAGGTGTGTAATTTAAGTTGTAAAAATGCTGTTTTTGAAAGATAGATAATAGTCGATTGGTAGCGCTGAGCATCCTTTTAAGGAAGAATTAAGTTAAAAATGCATATTTGAACTAAATTAAATAGTTTTCTCGTGATTTTCCATAACCAAGGAAACCATCAACACAAAACACATGATATGGAAATTATGAACATTTGAGATAATACTTCCTATACGTAAATTAAAAAAAATCCTAAGGAAAAAATGCGTATTTATGGGCGTTCTTAACTACTATGGTTTTTAGTGCCCCGTTCTATATTGGGCCTGAAAGTCTGGAGGACTAAGAGGATTCTTTATCAGACTTGAAGTTCTTTTATGTGCCGTAAATCTATGACTGGGACCGCCGGCGTTACTTCCCTTCCGAAGGAAGCCATGCCAAGGATTTTTGCGCCCGAAAAAAAGTTCATTGCCCTCTGCTGGAGTTGACACCGGTACCTGGGGAACTGGAAGCTAGCATGGTATGCCTAAACCATAGAGGATGATAGTCTGTAGGCATTAGAAATTCTGTGTTTTCTAGTAGTGCTAGTATGCTTTGTTAAGTAAATTAGCCTCAGGTCTGCTTTTCGTAAGTATTTTAATTTTCCAGATGACAAACATATCTCTGTCATAAGGCATTGACACATAAATTAATTTTAGGAAAGCTTAAGGCTATTTGTATAAAGCATAACAAAGTAATTAAATTGTGTGGTTATTTCGTTCTTATTAATTGTATTATTTAATTGTCAGTTAACACCTATTACAATAAGTAGGTCATAAAGTACGAATAGAAGTTAGAAGAACATTTAATTTACTACCAGGAAAACTGAAAGACGTCCATAATTAACAAACGTGGTTGTCTGCGTGGTCTGGTGGTTAGCATGCTAGTCTCCAAATTTCGAATTTTCGGGTTCGATTCCGGACTGAGATGGGAATATTTCTTTACCGGGATAATTGTCATTCTCTTTAGTGTCTGGAAGTATGAACGAGCTTGTGTTTGTGTGTGTGTGTATGTATGTATGTATGCGTGAGAGAGAGAGAGAGAGGAGATGGAGAGTGAGATTTTAAAGGCAAACCAAAAACCCAATGATTAACCCAATGAACACTATTGCCAACGAGCAATTGTTCCAAAGACAAAACCGCCAATATGACCTAACACACTAAAGATAGTATATAAATGGAAAAGGAAAAAAACTATAAATAAATTGTGAACGTTTAGCATAAAGCAAGTCATTTAGTTAGAGTTCGCAAACTTGTTATTTATCCTGACGACAATCCTTTAATAGGAAATAAGTGTAAATCAAGGCTAAACAATACGTTAGATACCGAGCGGAATGGCTCAGGCGGTAACGTCTGTGACACGCATTCGGAGGTCGTGGCCATCTTGACCCATAGGTTCTTTTTGGAGTTTCCCCGGTAGGCCAGGCGAATGTTGGGAAGGATCTTTATATCCCCCGAATTTCCTATCCCACCAATTCACCTCCGTTGTCATTCTCTTCACCTTTCATCTGCTTGGTCTCTTTCAGCATTGCAAGTGTCGGCGGGAGGTCTCGGCGGCAGGGGAAAAAGATGCTCTGAGTAAACCTTCGTCCCACGGATTACGAGCGGTCTCCGGGTCCCGGACCCTAGGGGATGGTAAAGCCCACAGGGGGCAGGGGAGCCAGCCCCCACCCTGGGAATTCACATCTGTAAATGGTAGGGATCCTGCAATCTAATGTCATGCCTCCTGATCCGACCGACCTCTATATCCTCTTGCTTCATCCCTTCCTTTTGGGCGCGCCCCATCAGGGGCGTAGGTACAAAACATCTGCGTAGGTCGAGATGCTAGGTCACTCTTCGTTTCTAGTCCTATACTATGCTAACGCGAGACGATACGTCGTCATATCGCAACTAATCATTACACAGGTAGTAACTGAAGTTATTATAAGACAATATCTAGAATGGTCCGAGCGAAACACCAGTTATAAACATTGTAACACATTGTTGGCACATGCTCTAAAGGAAGTGTAGCCTAATGTCGGAATGCAGAGGGAGAAGACCGGTTATTCACAATGAAACTTTCACATAAGCGTAACGTAAGCATTGAAGCGTGCTTTGTGTTATCCTAATGCACGTGTTCACATGGTCAGACGACATAAACATAGGCGTAAATGTATAACGTAAATAGATAAACTTGCAAGATCATGCTTTCACGTCTACGCCAAACGCTAAGGACCATAGTAGTTAAAGAGCGTCCATAAATAAAACTCAATTTAATTTTAATTTCGCCAAACACAAGAAACTAGGAAATTAACGAGCGATTCACTATATACCCCTTATCACGTGATCATTCTGTCACATCAGTTAGGTTTTCCTCACCATGTGGTGATTCGCTAACTGCCTTTCTGAGTAAGATCACTGGCCAGGGATCACTGGGATATCTATAAAAATGGCAGCAAAACAAATTGCGAAGTTGGGTGATGTTTTTGTGAATTTAACCTCCTTTAACGGGGTTGTTCAGTTTGATGCATGCTTCTGTTATATCGTGTGTACTTTCATTTCAGCGTCTCTTCGCTCGTTGCCATTTAGCTCAGGTGTTTCACGCTCTCTTCTGATTGACTAATGCTTATGTTTTTTTTTTTTTTTGCGTTGTTAATGACGACAAACCGCGTTAGCTTTATACTTATATTTTACGTCGTTATGTTACTGCTTAATTTTCACGGTGAACGACCCTTTAGAACATTGCATATTCGCGAAAAAGCAACATTTAAACATCCGTTGTAATCAGTAGCAGCGTGTATTTTGAATTATAAAATAATTTACCGGGAACAAGAAGTATACTTGTTGCTAAACAGTAAAAAATTTCAAGTACATTAATTGGATTCAGAGACTTAGCAATCTCCCGCTCCCATCAACTTGGTCTATTCGCGTATACTGGCATGCATAAATGTGGCCCATAATAGAGCAACGCTGTTTATGTTAGTAATGACAAAATTAGTCACATCCTCCGACAGCGTGACCAGTGTAACAGCGTTTAGGTTTTACGGGTTTCAGTAAAATTTGTTTATTTATTAATACTGGATGTTATTTGTTTCGTTGTATATTTATTAACAATTCTGTACCTTAACTGACATATGAATCATATAAAAGCATTAAAATATGATAATTGAATACACATACAATTTTTAAATAATAATGCAGAACATTAATATTAATGTTATGTAGAAGGGGTCTAAATGACTCCTTTGTGCGTTAGAGAGGTCAGGGAAAAACTGGGCGTACTGATGCTGAATAAGGCAGGGTGTTGAACTTAATAGCCTGTTTCTATTAATACGTAAATAGATACCACATCTTTGAACCACACCACCAGGGATAAACAGTCGGAACAATAGTTATAATAATTTGTACGATTCTTATCATCGCATATTCTATGCATATTTAAATACTATCAACCGCACAATTTGTGTAAACATTATATAATTTTTGGCGTGTTTAAAAATGTAGATTTCAGCATCAACTTGTCCAGCGTAATTACGAATATTTCATATGTAATGCCGTTCGTAACAGTTTCATAACTCAAACGTATACGTCTAAGCTCAAATTCTGAGTCTCTATGGAACTTTACTTGAGTTGTTTTACTCTTATAAATTTAGTAAACATACAACGCCTTCTTGAGAAGCCCATAGAATTGCGAAGACCGTGAAGTGTCACGAACATAAATTTCATCGAAGTGTGTCGTTAGGTCTTTCTCAATCAATTTATGTATTGCCATTTCTCTCCGGTTGTCATTTTTTCCACAATTATCTGGATATACCTGGTGTATAAAGTCGTATAGAAAGGAGTAGAACCTCTTTATTATAGTATGTATTTAAATTTGTTTTAAGAGGAGTGATGCATTGGATTTAACAGGGGTAGTTCAGGCAAACAAAACAACAGGTCTTTATAGCAGCAACGTTGTCTATATATACATAACATTTCACTTTTAGACTACAAATAACGCTCTAGAAAATGTAGTGAAAGTATTCATGAGTGATAGTTATAAATATGCTTTATTTTGTTGAATTCGCTACATGATATATAGCATTAGCTACATATAGACATTTATACAACGAAGCTAAGATACATTATTACAAGGATAGTGCGACAAGAGTCCTAGAAGGAACCGAGAGGAGGCACGTACAGCACATGCGGCGATATAGTAAGCAAATGCGTATGATTTCAAGTTGCGAACTAGCTTAAAGTAAGAAATAAACAATGCTAACGCCATCTGATGAATCATTCTAATGGTCGGTAATACCTGCTATACTTTAATTATAGCAATAAAAATATGTACACAGTGTCAATTTAAAGCTGGTCGCATCTGAGAGATGGAGCTCCAATCGCGTACTTCCGCGGGTTTGTTAAGACTGCGTATACATTCTTTTAGTAGTTATAATGGGGAACATAATTATAATCACAAATGTCTTCCGAGAAAATAATTCACGTACGGGATTTCAAAACATACAGATGTTTCGGAGTATTTCAACACTGTAACCAAAACACACTTAATTGATTTAAGCTTCTGGTTACATATCTCGCTTAATGCAACACTCTTAGCTCAGTGGTGAGCAAAAGGTTCTGAAAGGAGACATACAACCAATCGAATAGAGTATTGAAAATAACAGGAATAACTAATGTACAATAATATTGAGAAATATCTGTACTATAAACTAGCTTGTATCATATAATGTAATTCCCGAGAACACGAGCATGTAAGGAACATCGTAATCAGCAACCAGGCGGGCTGGCAATAAGGGTGAAAGTCCACCGGCACATATACACGTTAATGCACATTGGTTTTAGGCAAAGTCACAGAAAATATGGAGAGAGGCCCGAGGTTAGAGTGTGGCAGGGGTAGAGGCCCAATTCCTGGAAAGTTAAGTAATTTGGAAAAACAGAAAGAGAAAACAGAGTTGTAAAGTGAGACGGAGATAGGGGATTTTACCAGAGAAGTCAAAGGGTAGCTTGATTTCTAAAATTGGAACACTTTATTTTCATAGCACGGTAAGTAGATAACCAATGAGAGTATTTCTTGAATATAAATGTGCGAGTTCTGGCGTCATAGTAAGGGAATTTAAAAGGGAAAGCCTCCTTAACTCTCCCTCTCTCTATAGCAGTCTTGGTGATTGTCAGCGATGCATGTATGTGGGTGGAACATGTCAGGTGACGCAGTTAGACAGGCCCGCGTAACAATTCACAGTAGCGGGAAGATTAAATATACAGCTTTTATATAATTTTAATGTCAAACAGGGAACGCTGCTAGCTGCTTCAATGGGCAGTATATTTGAATAAATTAAGCTATTTCAGGGAAAGTAAGTTTCTTATTTGCCTTCACTCACATAATTCTGAGAAATACAAAGTTAGCTAGCTAGGATAGGAATTATTTCTCAGCTCTACGACACGCACCCGGCAAACAAAAAAACTTCAAGGTAACTTATCCGAGGCAGCGTATAGGTGAGACAATGCGTGGTACTCACATGTGAGCCCTTGCATTCCTGCTACAGTTTCATAGGTTGCAAGTTCAAATCTCCATGGAGTTACTCAACTTTTTTTCTTTCCTTTCATATTATTTACATAGTAAAATATAACAAATTTTCTTCATTTTTATGTATGTGGCGTTTATTTACCTGTCATGCCAATACATGGCAACCATGACATTAATTATCGGTCAGGAGGAGTTCCATAATCAGTCAGTTTAATTTTACAACCACAGATTTCACTATTATTGTAATTATATTTGTAAGTAAAGTGACGTAACACAAGTAATATTATTTAACTATATTACATAAAACAAGGTTTAAAAAACAAAAGATAACCACCTGCTACGCAGGATCGAACTCTTACTACCTTTACGTAGAAGCCAAACCTGGAGTGGTGATAGCCCAAACTAGTGCATTGTGGCTTGTATTATAGAGTTAGCCAAAGTGGCACAAAAAGTGATGATGAACCGCCGTTCACTCAAAGGGGTGCTGAAAAACATTAACTGCTAAAGATACCGCCCACCTTTAGTTTGACCGAGTGTACAAGCCTGTGTAGCACATGACAACACAGTTTTTATTTTAGAGCGATGGAATCGCAAGTTTCTGTAATACATAAGACTGTATTACGTACTCAAGTAGTTCCAAATTCTGCTGCGATAAAACTCTATGAAAGTGATACATGTCATTTTTTACATCCATAGTAATAATTATATGGCTAGTGTAGGTATTTTTAACATTACACTTAAATATTCGCATGCTTATAGTTATAAGGGAGTAATTTATTACTTTCTCTACTACGTATAGTAAGTAGGGGAAGTATTGCATTCCACCCAAAAATTCGATACCGAGATTTCACCGGAAATACATGTTTTGAGAATCCCTGAATCCAAAAAAAGCATTTTTAGAAACATGTCCGTGTGTGTGTGTGTCTGTGTGTCTGTGAATAGCATAACTCAGAAACGAACAGTCGGATAAACACCAAACTTGGTATTTAGGTTCAGTATCTTCCAGAGATGCGACACGAAGGTTTTCAAGAAAATCCCCCCACCCCAGACTACCCTTTACATGGAACATTTTGCGAAAATTTTAATTTTCTCAAAAATGGCTATAACGATTTTGATTAAAATATCATATGTTTAAGATATTTTCATGGCAAATGAAATGTATATCCCGAATGTTCTGGGAATGTCTCCAAAAGTGTTCTTCATTGTGAACGACTTTTGCATAACTGGTAAACCATAAGAGATAGACAAAATTTTACTGCACAAAAAATGTAGATCGCATTAAAATACACAATTTATGTCATATACATTTTTTTTGTTGAGTGAACCGTTTTCGAGATATTGCTTGTTATTCCCTTAAATTTTCCAATACTTATACTTTTTCTCAAATTCGTTACTCATTTTTTTATGTCCTGGGCTTGCAAAGAGAATGGAATGCGCCACATAGCAACCAGCGCTTAAATGTTTGACTATCGCTTAAAACCTACCATATTCCCCTTGCATCTACAAGAAAATTAGTAATAAGATTGACAACTCGATATCTCGATTAACATGAAGCATATGGTGAATAAGCGTTTCTAATAATAGTTTGTACAAGAGTAGAGAAAGTCATGTGAGTGTAACACATAAGATTTTTTTTGTTTGTTTTTCCTCTCAGCTTAAGGGGATAAACATAAAGAGCTCTTGAAAATATATAAGGGTCATTCAAATGAAACCTGGTCACTTGTGTAAAGTAACGGTAACGATTTTATTAACTCAAAAATAGTCGCCAAAACTTTTGGACATTTATCCCATTGCGACACTAGCCGGTCGATTCCATCTTTGAAGAAGCTAGTAGGCTGCTGTCGGATCCAGGCCCGGATCCATTCACACACTTCGTCGTTCGTTGTGAATCGATGTCCGCGAATAGCTTGTTTTAGAGGTTCATAAACATGAGAGTCACACGGTGAAAGGTCTGGATCGTACGGTGGATGTTCCAGCGTTTCCCATCGAAACTGCTTCAATGTCGTCTTCGCCGCATTGGCAGTGTGTGGGCGGGCATTATTACGCAAGAGAATAACGGCATTGGACAACATGCCTGGGTGTTTCGACTTGATGGCTCGTCTAAGGTTCTGTGAAGTGACTTGATAACGCTGGGCATTGATGGTGGTTCCCCGTTCCAGGAACTCGACAAGCAGTGGGCCCTTGTGATCAAAAAAGAAGGACATCATTACCTTATCAGAACTGGTGTGCACGCCTTTGATTTCTTTGGAGGTGGTGAAGTCGCATGTTTCCAATGCTTGCTCTGACTCACTCCTCGTTGTTCCTGCTTACTCGCCTTCATGTTCAGTAGTGGACGATAACTTGTGTGACCACCTTCTCTTCGGCGTGAAACCACACTGTCGCTATGCAACGTCAAACGTTGCACACGCTGTAGTCGCTCTACCAATAGATGGTGCCACCATACACGCAGTTACGTGGTGCCACCTTACGTGTAGTGCAAAGTTAGACCCAGTGACCAGGTTTCATTTGAATGCCCCTCATATATTCCGTGTTTCTGCTTGTAGGACGAATGTGTATGCAATTGTGCAGATGCTGACATTATTTAAGTACTAACTTACATGTATAAGCGCGCCGTTTTGAAATGTAAGCACACTCTATGATTTGAAAGTTATTTTTTTCCTTTTAGTTAGCTCAGATTGTTCCTTCTTGTATTAATAATTGCTTTAAATGTTCAAAAAAAATAAATAAAATGAACGTACCTATTCTAGAAATCATTCTTAATTTTTAAAAAAATGTAAAAACAGGTATATGGTTTTGGATGTTGTTTCAACGGTAATTCATTGTTTGTTGCCGGATCACGAGCTAAGTTTATAAGAAAGATATATTCGAAACACAAACCGTAATGTTTTCTCAAAAAATTTAAAAATTGGCCAGCAAGCGAATGTTTCTTTAATTCATTTTAAGTATGTACTTTTTGATATTTTGTATTCAATTAATTAATCTACAAGTTTGGGAGTTTTGTTATAGAATATATCACATACATCTCTTTAAGAAAACATGAAATTTCCAAATTTCACCTTGTGCCCTTTCGGCACAGGTCATTTGAAATTCACGTTAACTTGGCTATTGTCCTAGTTTGCGTTCTATTCCTGTGGGTCATGTATATATAGATTCCATTTCCACATTATCAGTTTCGGTTTCATCCAGTTTACTAGAGGAAGCCGAGATAGTTGATTCTAGTGCTCCTCGACATACGTGCTCAGATTTCGGGGGTAAGTTTTTCCAATGGCGTAAATGCTTTTCTAAATTGCTTTTGGCCAAGTTTGGGCTATCCTGACTGCCTCGCTTAATTAGCTTTAGCGTTACAAATTGCGTATATGAATTATGTATATCTTAAATTTAAATACTTAATGTGTACGGAAGCCTCAGGCGGGAATTAAAACTTTTAGCATTTTAGTTTGCCTGTAATTTCTGGCTGTAATTTGGCTATTTTAGAATTTAATCATATTGGCAAAGTTTAGAATTTATATAATTGGCTACATTTTAATTATATTATTGCTATTAAATTCTAAATTTCATAGTTTATCTAAACTGTTATATTTCGGTAAGTTTTATCGTTTATTTGTGGGTGACTATGCAGTTTTATTTAAATTATATCCTTGATGCTAAATTGTTAGAGTGTGTAAATTATTATATTCTAGGGGTTTATTTGGTGTTACTCCTGCCCAAGTACAGCTTTGTTTATATTTGTTCCTTCGCTGGCTTGCTTTTTAAAGTGTTAAGTTTTAGTTCTGACCCCATTCTTGTGTGTATTTTATTAGAGTCACGAGCTTCTACAAGTGGGACATTTATGTAAGGCTGACATGGTAGGAGTTTTTTGTTTAGGGTGAGGTCACGTCATGTGATTATATTCTAGCTATTTTATTTGGTCTTCCTTGAAAGTTGAGTGTGAATGCCCAAGAGAAACAAGCTGTACACTAATTTTGTATGTTCTGTATTTTTGTATAACTGTATACAAATACTTCACGATTTCAATTGTGCTTTAGTCTGTATACGTAACATTTATTTTCTGCTACAGTTAAATCTGCCTATACAAGCAATTTAGAACCCAGTGTACTGCAATTGTTATTAATACGCTGTCTTTACGACTTTCGTGTTTGGGTGTATTTTCTGCGGCGGATCTCCTCCTACTGACCTCTTTTTCTGATCCAGACGTTTATTGTATGGCTTTCTCCATCGACAGAGATGTGAATATAATATAAGTAGTCGGAGTATAGGGTAGTGCAACCTTTAGTCCCCTAAGAGATCAAGAAAAGCATATTTCAGTCATTTTTGCTATCAATGCAAAATAAATGCATAAACATAACCATGTCTAAACATAGCTACACTGGATTTTGAATCAAGAAGTAGGAAACACATCATTGGTAGTTATAAAAGTTTTTATTGACAAATGTTATTAAAAGCTCATTAATATATGGGGTCATATTTCTAATATGCTAATTAGTTTTACAGTAATGTATTTACTGAACAACATATTCATCATTTTGGTTGGCTTTATTGTGTATTAGTCTTTATTAAACTCCTTAATGTCGCAAAATTGTCTCAAATATTGAAAGAATCAGGAAATCCATTTGCTTTAAAATTCCGTTTTCATAGTGTTTTATATATATCTTCAGCTTTCTGTTATTGAAAACGTATAAATTCTTACGCAAGGGCTTAGAGAGATCCCTAATGTGCTTTTACGGTTGACTGATTGTTTGAAACGGGCATCTGTTTCCAAAGTAACTAACATTTTCTCTCTCTTTTCGACGAAGCATGTTCAAATTGGAGTTTTGGGGAATCGCTTAGTAATTGTATGGGCTGTGTAGATGCGATGTTGATGAAGCAACAAATCGTCGGCCTCCCCCTTCTCCAGCTACATATGAGCAATCTCGCCTCGCTCAGTAATAGCAAGGCTGTAGCCCAGACGGCGGTATAGAGAAATTAGTCGCCAGTTGAAAATGGGGTTGGGGTGCGCTTAATGGATGGATTCGGTTAGGGCCAACCCCTTCCTTCCTTGCCCCTTCCATAATTGTGGGTTCATCTCTTGACTTGGCCCTAGAACTGCTGCAAGTGATGTTATGGGACTAATTACATCACTACGAATTAATTAAGGCATTTACAGTATTTTATGACATCTTCCGTTAGCTTTAGGTAAGGCAAAATAGTTTGCATTTTTTTTGTTGTGTGTGCTTTTACAGTCAACTTTTATGGATATAATATAATTGTATTGCATTGTACTACGTAAACAGTAATGATAATTGTGACGATACGTCTTAGAACTATCCGGTGAAGTCATATTCAGCATATACGATGAAGTAGCGCCGGCTATGAATGCATAAACATAGTTACGGGAACCCCGCCTGAATACATAAAAATAGTTATGGGAGGTAGTGTTCATATCCGGAGCACAATTTCACCTCAGTGAAAAATACTGCAGCTACCGTCGAGAGTGTTTCTTTTCAAGGTTTGGTTAGTTTATTTCAGCAACTGAAATGTACGCCGCTAAGAATATAACTAGTGTATCTTCAACATTATTATCCAACGTAATCTCAGGTAAAAATCGTATTTATAAACGTTCGTCTTTGTATATTTCACGTAGTAAATATACATTGTTAATGTAAGTTATTGTCTAGTAGGTGATAAAATGGGGATAATATACGATTAATCAGGAAGTTTCTGGGGTTTTGAAAATTCTAAGTTTCAGCATGTTGTTGATGTTTCTAAAATAATTACCTTACTGTGAAGTAAGAAATTCTGCCAAAAATATTGTTGTAAGAGCATAAAGAAATGATCTGATAATTTTAATATAAAATAGCTTAATCAGAAATATTTCGTGAAAACCCTTAGGTTCCCACATCACCATATTTAATCTCTAAAACTGAAAGCAGTACTTCATAATTATTTACAAAGTCATTTAATTCACAAGTTAAAACACAGAGAAAATCAAAGTGGTGCCATTTATTGTTAAGGCCCAACAAGATAATGGGTTAAGGCCCATGATGATAATTTATAGGCGTGAGGTAATTTGGAGTACGATTTCTCACAGTCTTACAAATTACCTCACTTCCTGTAAGCTCAATATCATAAGATTTGCCCTGGAATACATAATGAAAACTGAACACACTGACTCCATGAGCGCAAACATAGCTCTTCAACAGATGTCACACAGAAACTCTTTAGTGCAGAAAAATTTACTGCAGTATAATAAGATAATAATGGTGTGACATTAGCATGGATATCATCTTACATAAGCATATCCGGAAATGAGAAAGTTGATGAGGCAGCTAAAGAAGCAACATGCCACTCTCCAAGCCTGGCCGGTCTCAACATTCCGACTTCCAAAATTTCCTCAAGTATTGTCGCATTTAGTTTGATTTTGGGGATTATTGTAGTACACCTAGAATAATTCAATATTCATATGTTGGCAGCTTGTGTCGGTAGTGACGTAGAGATTATGGGTGGAGTTATAACAGATACTGAAGTTCATACAAGCATTCTTCCTCTTTAGAGCGCAGTGTGTCACTGGGTCAACATAGGGGGGGTGGGAGCAGTCATCGAATAAAAGGTAAATCATGAGTTTTATAATTTTAATTTATAATAAACCTACTAATGTTTTGAAATGTGTTGATATTTTGGCAATACAAACCATTTACTTTTAGTTCCTGTAATACAAATTGTATAAAGAAAAGTGATGTGCCCGATGATTGTCGATTAATTCCAGTATGCATGCTGCTTTGTCCCATTGTCTGCCTCGGTGAAATGTAAATGGTAAGATCCCGGGTAGCTCTGCCCCCTTAGAATATTCTGTAGAGCCATGACAGTATGAAAGATGTAAGCTGTGGAAGTTATACTGGAATTCCACACCCAGTAGAAAACTAAACTCCGTAAACTCCAACCATACTTTCAGTTAACAGGTAAAATATCTAATTCGTGGCAATCAGATACTTCTCACCAGGCTACGCAGTGGACATACTGCAGTTTTCATTTATATCTCCCTACAAAAGATCATAAGCCTACATTTAAGCACTATCATTCCATTCCCACAATTCAGCATATAGTTGCAGTGTCATATCTACCATGTTCTTCGGCTTCAGTGTGGTGTTTCTGCTGGTTTCTCGGTAGCCTTTAGAGATCCAGCAGTCTCTATAACCTCTGTAAGTTTGTAAAATAAATAAAATTGTATAATATTAATGTTATCAAAATTCTAATTTGTTTCAAAATACCGATACTTAAAAATTAATTTTAATTTACGTAATGAATTTACTATAATAAATTAAACAAGGTAATCGAAAATTAATTGATAGAACTAACTAAAAGTTCAAGTTTCAGGGATCACACACATAATGGGGAAGCAGACATAGAGAATAAGCTGCAGATCTTTAATAAATATGTGGAATTATAAAAACAATTTTGAGGACAGAACGATAGCAAAATTAAACCTAACAAAATAACTAGTAATACTTGTCTACATAGTGGCAAAATCTGGATCCTGGACGAAAATGATAAGGAACTGAAACCCAAGAAGTAATATTCCTAAGTGAAAAGGACCATACAATCCAAAATAACAAAGTAGTTTGTAAGAAATAAATAGAGAAGAAATTTTAAACACTACAGATCAGTAGGAACAACTGGATGGGTCATATAAGATACATGTCTCAAAAGGAATTTCACCCTAAACTTCGCCAGAATCAATCACAGCTATTAAGAGTCTAGTATCCTGCTTCTCTATTATACAAGAACGCATGTCACCGAGCAGATGCACCATATATTGATGAAAATGTTAACGATATAATGTGATTTAAACTGAACGAGAAATAAGTTTCTTAAGTTATAAATACTGAATGTTAATAACGAACTTAGTAAAATAGTCATAATTCGTGAATTTGACATTCTTTCCAAACTTTTCTACTAAAAACATATAAAATTATTTTATACACTACGTAAGAAAAAGTTTAAAATTGTAAGCAAATGTTCCACAAAGAAAAATTAAAATCAATAAAATGAAAAATTCGAAAACTGTAAGAAAACTAAACTGCAATATCGTTTGTTGTTTCCGTGTATTAATAATTAGAACGATTTCCGTTAATTTTAATATTTTATTTACTACATTTTGTCGGGATTGATACACGTGCCTATAAATCGATGACGTCGATTATTGTGGCCCCGGGGATATGTAGTATATAGGATGGTCTTATTAGTTTATTATAATTTAACAGTTAGGGGTGTAGGGACACGTTATGCTCGTTGAAGCCGTTGACCTTGTAACGAACTCCGAGTTAGGCTTCTTCTTACGTGCTGTGTGGACGTGTAGCTTCAGCCTGCCGAATCACTATGACGCGATCACATTTGTAAGTTTATACTCACTTAATAAAATGTAATATATTTTGAATTTCAACTTAATCTAATGTTATTGTTGACATGCCTTGATCTAACATCCAATCCCATTAAGTTGTAGGGATATAGCTTATGAATGACGAGTTTTCAGATTCAGTATCTTTTCCAGCGTTACGTCTTGTTGTCAAGCGAGTGTTTTCCCATTGTTACATTATTGGCTTAGATTTGTGTTTAAATATAATACGCGATTTCCAAGGTAATGTGCAACATATAGAATCGTTTGGAAAAATCAACCAAAAAGTAGAGATAAATTATGCAATGAGAGAGGGCGAGAGAAAGAAATAGACATTCTGAAATTCTAAAACCTTGTAAAAGAAACAAGAACAATTTAAAGAACTAGGTTGATTACTTAAGATTTTCAAACACATAAGAAACAAAAATTCTCGTACATTTCTTGCAGATGACAGACTTCATCACAAAAAAATTACGAGGGTGATCAGAAATTAAGGTTACAGAGCCGAAAATCCTCAAGTTTCGTCCGTTATAAAGAAATTAGTAGTGTGCGGCAATTCTAATGCACGGTTGACAACTATGTAGTTTTTCATCCACCCGCCACCTACATCACTAGTTTTAGGTAACACAAATGGGAAACTGTTCTCGCGAAGAAATTCACTCCGTTATTCGATTTCTGTGGGCGAAACATGTAACCGCGGCTGAAATTCACGGCAGCTGGCAGAGTTTACGTAGAGACTTTAATGGCTCGGCAACATGCCGAAAGTTTGCGCCCGGTAGAGAAACCGTCACCGACGAGGATCGCAGTGGCCGATCCAGCACGGCATCAACTTTGAATACAGCTCGCATGGTGGAGCTAATTCAGGACAACAGGAAGATTACGTTACGGTATTAACAATAGAATTGGGAATATAATTCGGAATCGCTCGTCACATTGTTCACGATAATCTGCAGTACCGGAAAGTTTGTTCCCAATGGTTCATCGAAATCTATCCAACCAACTAGGTTGATTACTTAAGATTTTCAAACACATAAGAAACAAAAATTCTCGTACATTTCTTGCAGATGACAGACTTCGTCACAAAAAAATTACGAGGGTGATCAGAAATTAAGGTTACAGAGCCGAAGCAATCCGGAGGGAACGGTCAGGCTTCTCACCGAGGGCATTATCTTCCTTCAGGACAACGCGCGACCCCATATAGTCCAGAAGACCACCATGCTGTTCAAGCAGTTTCGCTGGGACATTCGACCACCCTCCCTACACTCGCTTCAAGCGACTTTCACCTTTTTCCTCACTTGATGGAGCACCTGCAGGCTGACGATTCGCTTCAGGTGAAACACTGCGCTGAACACCCAAGGACAGGATTTTTACTAAGTGGGAACATTCAATCTCATCCCACGAAGCGATAAATGCCTAAACTGATATGGAGACTACGTCAAAAGGTAATCTAATATACGTACTATCAGTTGGCACTATTGGTTATGTGAAATAAAATGTACACGTTTCACTGCAGGCTTTGTAATCATAGTTTCTGATCACCCCTCGTACAAAACCCTCAGTGTAGTTACCAGGTCAAGGAGGCCGCATATACCGGCCGGGAGAGACCCGGTGTGCTGACCACGTACCACCCTCCTGTACTGCACCCCACTCATGGTCCCTGTTTGGGCAAAGGTTGAAGACACAGGGGCCGGTTCATAAGCTTTGGCACGACAGCGGGTGTTGCGCCACGGAGTGTAGTTTAGTTTTCAATGTATAGTAAAATAAAAATACCTCTATGACCTTCTGCACTCTCCCTTCTACAAAAAAAAGGTTACCAAGGTGCATTTCTCTATCTATTTTTATGCAAACAAACCTTTAATACTAATTTACACATTTCGTTATCGGTGTAAGAAGAATACAGTTAGCTAACGCGATGGTTAAACCTTTTCAAATCGTTTGCTATGTGATGGTCTTTGAAATTCTGTTCTCTTTGCATGAACACGAAAAAGAAGTAAACAAACAAATAAACAAAATAGAGAATTGTATATGAGAAAAGCATAGGGTATTTCATAATTCAAAGCAATAACAAAGAATATCTGAAACGGTTAACCTCACAAAAGTTTGTTAAAAAATAATTTTTTTAGGAGATCTAAATTATTGAATACATAATAAGATTTGGTCTATCTCTTACGGTTGTTCAAAATAAAGAGGACTTCACGGGATATTTCCAAAAATTAAAGAAATACATTCTATTTGTCATAAAAATAGCTTAAAAATTTTATTTTAATCAAAATCATTACAGCCATTTTTATAAAACTCGAAATTAGCCAAAAGCTTTCCAGTAAAGGGTATTTTTAAGTGGGGAATATCTTCAAAATATTTGTGGGGTATCCTTGTACGGTCTTGAACCTATACAACCAAGTTTGGTATTTAACCGAATTTTCGGTTTTTAGTTATGCTGTTCACAGATACACCATCGGCCCTTTCTCTGATAATGCTTTTCTCTATTAAGGGGGGTTCCAAAACAAGTATTTCCTGTGAAATTTCTGCATCGAATATTTGGTTGGAATACAATACTTCCTCTAATTACTGAAATTACGTAGTAGATAAAGTAAAAATGGATTCTTTATATTTATTTCAGTTTATTGTGCTACTTAATCCAAAGAGCAGAATTTGGTAGTACTGTTTAACACCGGGTGACTCTTGTTTCAATCTTTTCTCTTCAAACCCATTGCGGGATTGTACATATACGCGTATATGCACATACACACAGAAGTTCAGAATCACAATGCATCTAATTATTCTTGAGTAGCATGTGATACGGTAACATAATCCTGGCTCTGAACGGTAGAGAAACGTCAGTTAGAGGGACGGAACAGGAATTATGTATAAAGTAACGGGATCAGAAATAAAGCCAGAATTTGCATGACCCAGACATTTAGCTCTAGCATTATCACTTGGTTATGCTCATTCGGCTACTATAGCAACAAAATACCCTGTACATTATATTTATGCTACGGTTACCTATAAGTTTATTACCTTCAGAAATAATTTTTTACTCATTTGTCATTGGAACTTAAAGAAAAGAATTGAACATTTTGGCAACTAATGAAATAAATGTTATTTTTTTCGTAGTTTTACTACGCTTATATCAGGTACCTTTATGCTCCTAATATAGACTATTTTAAAGCTCCGTAATGGTTTTGCATAATTTTCCATTATTTGGAGAACAGCACAGCTGTTAACTAAAATGTTTGAAATTTGGAGAGCTTCAAGAAACAAGGATTCAAAAATTCTCAAAACACTTAAAATTTAATAGTTCATTCCTACTTTAAACATTGCCCCATAACTCAGGATGCCAAAATTTAAAAATTAAGTTAAAAATATAAAAGGTATACTATACTAATTACCTTATAAGTCTTAACAATGATTTTATCGACTTAAACAAAATTTTAGGAAACGTATAATAAACCGTATGGGGCAAGAAATATTTCGTGATAGCATACAAAACAATTATTATAAAGAAAGAGGATATATAAAAAACCTGTGACATAAATCATTAAAATCTATATTCCATTTGCTTCATCTTCTGCTTATGCGATAACACTGGAATAAAATTGTGCATATTTAGTTTCTCAACTTTCGTACCTTTCCTTAAACAGCTTAATGTAAGTTGTGTTTTGTAATGTGATAAAGATTGTGATAAGCATTTGCTTTTGTGTGTGTCTATTACTGCAATACCACGAGGCGTGTTTTAAGGTAAGTACCGATAATATTTTAAAGCATAATAAAACATTATTATCCAAACATTTTACTATCTTTCATTACTGTATATCCTACATTACTTCTCCACATATTCACCATCGTTATTTAGCCATTTGTCTTATGCGGAAGCCAGTTTTAAAAGCTTTCGTTAAAGAATGATACCACCTGTGATTAAAGCCAAGTCTGCACTTCCTGTTTCACAGCAGTCCGGATTTGGCACCGAGCGATTTTCACTTACTTCTCCATCTGATGAAATTCCTTGGCAGAAAACATGTTAACGACGATGATGTAAAACAAGAAGTGCAAACTTGGCTTTCATCACAGGCGTCAGACATACAGAAACTGGTTTCCTGTTACAAGTACCTGAATAACTGCGTAGTAGTGAAGTAGTGTAAGGTGTAAGGTAATGGATTATAAAGCATTTGGAAAATAAGGTTCTGTTATTTTTAAAACATCAGTACTTACTTTGAAAAGACGCCTCGTAATTCCGCTCATACAAAAATGAAATAAAGAATATCAAATTTTCAAATGTGTAAGTGTTAATAAACAAATAACTTACCAGGAACACTCCAATGGAACTGAGAACTATTTCGGGTTTTCCAGGTGGTAGATTTACGTGGTATATTGCTGAGAAATTTCAAAACTTTCGGCCTAAAGTGGCTTTTAGGACCATTTTCGAGCGTAAAAGCTTCAGTGGCATCCTTGTGCATGGCGCATGGAAGGAACGTAAGAATACAAGAAACTAATTTTATCGGAGAGACCGGAAGGCTGTGTTCAGTGGCTCAAGTGACGGCCAAAAAGCCAACATCTCAAAACCTCATGGACATTTCAAAGATCTCTGTACACCTTATTAGTTACGTACTTCTTTAGGTTCACCAGTTATTTCGAAAACTATAATTTTAGTTCCAAGGGAGTAAAGAGAACTTAACAAGCAAAAGTCAAAATAATGCAACTCTGTTCTTTATACTAGCATCTCAAATAGTAGACATTTCATCCAGAATGGCTAAGACCCAGATTTTGCTATGAAAGTTTTCTCTACATCTGAATGAGATTTCCCAATAATATTCATACATTACATTGCACACAATACGTCTGCTTTATGAAGGTTTCTATTACTTCGACTTTTTGTTATACGTTTTTAGACACATGCGACAATTGCGTTCATTGTTTTCTTAAAATGCACTGTATGCATTTAAAGGACCTCAGGAAGTATTGCAATGAATTCATCCAATCCAAGGATTGGATAAAATGCGGCATATAGGCTGTTACACTATTCAACTTTCTGGGATTACAGAGGGGTGTTGGAGGAACAACTTGATATAATACACCTATAGTCTCCGACGACAAACTTAAATGCAAATAAACAGACTATTAATGCGGTACTGATTTACACCTTAAAATAGTAATTTATCTTTCAAACAGACAACAACAGCTACCATTGCGACATTTTCAAACGTATGGGCTTTGCTTTTCATGCAAAATGCTCTCTCAGAAAGGACCAATACTTTAACAACTGCATTTTCACATAGATATTTATACATATCAGAGAGACAAATAACCGTTATCTGTAGTAATAGCGCAGTCATTAGCGTACTTGGCTGTAAATCTAATAGTGTTGGGTTCAAACCCTGTACAACAGTTAAAACATTGCGTTTTTCACAAACAGATGAATGGCGTATGCTTGAAATGAACCCAATTTTAATTTCTCGCGTTTTTTTAAAGGTTTAAGTACATATTCCAGAGGTATACACTTGGAATGTTTCAAAATAGCATGGTCAGGATTACCTGAAAATATCAGCAACTCCGGTAAGCTATCAGCGGTGTACTGGCTCGTTATTCGTTTAATCTATAAATTGAATTTTATTTATGGACGCTCTTTAACTGCTGTGGTCCTTAGCGTCCCATTCTATATTGGGGTGAAAGGTCGATCATTTTGCTCAGAGGCCTCTTTAGCAGGTTCTTTTACGTGCCGTAAATCTACGACACGGGACCGCCAGCTTTATTTTCCTTCCGAAGGAAGCCATGCTAAAAATGTTTACACCTGAAAAAATCCATCGCCCCCGCCGGGTTTTAATCTATGGAAACTACCATGAACTAGGTGACCGTAAGTGCTCTAACGGTCCTCTGTAACCAATGAAAGTTTCTGGGTTAATTCTGGAACACCCTGTTCACCCAAATGCATATATATATAAATATTAGAGAAAATAAAAGTGAGATTATTTAATAATTGTGATATTTTTCAATGTGTTCTGCGTTATTTACTTCAAATTATTTACAAGCAAGATAATTTTCTGTGCACGAGCATAAATGATCCCGTTTCTTAAAAGGAAAACTATTGTTTCTTAGTGTTGGGATACTGTAGAATTAAATTTTGCAGATACAAAACGTGTTAATCGTTTAAGAAACAAGGAAATTCCAAAAGACTTTAATGCTATAATTCATAGCCATTTACTACCCGAGTGTTACCTTCATTAATTCAATTGAATATTTATTGATTACCTCTTTTTATATTCTGAATAGGGCAGGAGAATGCTTGAGAGCGTAATTTAACTTTTGAAGTAATAAATTAATTAAACTGATTGGCGGTAGGAGGATTGCATTCAATTTTTCAAAGTATAAGCTGAGAGCGGTATTTTTGTCAAAACTCATATATATTTATGAGAAGTGGAGAGCGGAATGACAGCACACGCGCTGCAGCTATGAATTAAAGAAAGCAAAATGATGTCCGCACTAGCATTGGCAAATCAAGGCACACATGAGTGTAGTAAAGTTGATAATAAAATACAATTATTACTTTGTATAATGTGTTTCTTTACCATATTGCAACTCTATTTAATGTGAGATTGACCCTATTGCTTTGTCTTTCTGAGGGGAATAAATGGCAAAAACGCTTTTCATTTCATTTATGCTCATACTTTTCTAACTAATTTTGTAATTAGTAATTATTTTTGTTTCATTAAACGTGTTGTAATTTTAATCGTTTTTTTATACGTTCCCTGCTATATCTTTTCATGTTTTGTGGACTGGCATGGTTAAAATGTAATATATCACTAATTAATTATTGTAGAAGACTGTCGGTTTAAGAATAACAGGAAGCTACTTGACGGCACTATATGTAACATCAGTTATTGTTTCTTTCCGTTGTACTTTCTTTAGTATTAAAAATTTCTGCTTAGCTGTCTACGGCTAATTTTATTCCGCAATTTCTATAAAATCATTTCCTTTGACAAACACTATTCTATCAGTAAGATTTCAAGAAGTTTGAATATCTATACACATCTAAAGTGCTGAGCTTGACCTTTTAGTGTTGCTGTAAAACCCTTTAATACTAGGAAATGTATAATAACAATAACAATACCACTACCACCACTAATAATAATAACAACAGATAAACATGTAAAAGTAACATCTTTATTTTATAAGAGTAGGGTTTTTACAAAATGAGCGGAATAAGACACCTTTAGGCTTCAATAATATTGTGGCATGTATGTGTGTGTATTGTCATGCCAGACACATTATGGTGTCGTTGGCGACAGTATTGTTGGGGTAATTCTTTCGGTTATGGGTTTGAAGTTCGTCTGGCGTGGCGACTCGCCACCTTTTGGCTGGCGATCCTAACCAGATGTGGAAAGAGTGGGGGAAGTGAGCCTTACTTCTTTGTGTGTTGTATGTTGAGTGTCACTTTTGGTCGAATGTTGAGTCTGAGAGGCTGTATGTGAAGTTGTGCTAATGTAACCTGTGTAGCATTTCCCCTCAGTTTCTTCATTTATCTTTCGTGTGTGTTGTAGGGGCACTGTGCTTATACTGAATAAACCACAGGTAATGTGATTAATGTGAAATTCTGTGTATTATGTTAAAATTATCCCATGCCTGCTTTAGAATGTGTTGTTTAAGATTCTGGTCCTCTTGCTGCCTCTGCAGCTATGCCTTCCAATGTGCATGCTGAGGTAAATAAAATTTAATATTTAGCTGTAAACCTTTTGGCCTACCCCATTATGTAACAATATTTAGTATTTTAACTAGCCATAATTCTATAAAAGATTCGTAGTCTTTAGTTACACACTTGGGCGCGTGGTTGACATGTGTCATATGTTGTTCCCTCCCTTCAAAGAACAAGAAATGAGGACACTCATATTTTCTTACAAATGTTATTAATACTAAGAGCGTAACTAGAAAGGAGGTATAATTAACTACTTCAAAAAGTTTTTAGCATTCACAACGCATAACAGTACCAACACGCTGCCTTTACGCTTCTATCACAATTCTGGTATCATGTGATCTCTCAGGCTATCCTGGTCATATGAACATTTTCGGAAACCTTCTTTTGGATTTTTATAGTGTGTAAATAAATATATTGATCCCTTTTAAGTCTACTGGGTGCAAAAAAAAAATATGTATATAATTGTGGAGTAGGAAGAGAGTATCAAAATAGACATTTTGGGGATAGGAGCAAATGTTCGCAGAAGCACTTTTACTCCACTACATGCGGTAACATTAAATCCGTCATGTTAGATTCTCCGATTGTAAATCCTGTTTATCACGTGTCAGATATAAACAAAAACACTCTGGTATAGTGCTAATCACCATTCCTAGGTGTGTATGATGTTAAATGCCGCATTTGTGTTGTGTATCCTACTGGTTCGATGGCAAAACTGAACGCTTTTTTTGTTCAATACAAAATATTCCGTATAGTACGCGCATGTAAGGTCTAGTTAATTTTGTGTGCCAGTGCTCATTATTATGACAATATCTACACATTTTTTGTATAAATTAAATTTAATTTTGACTGTTCAAAGATGATATTTCATAATAGGGTTTTGAATTATATTCGTGTAGCACTCCTGCTATTATGATGCAACTGCGACCTCCAGTTCACATCCTCAAAATTTTTAATCCACTACTGGCTTTCTATGTTAAAATTGTAAGTGATTTAATGTTTACGTAATATATTTTTACGTAAATTATTAGAACTTGAAGATCTTATATTGTGCTGCTTTTGTTTTGTTTGGTTACATAATCGTAACTGCCCCACGTATGGGAGCCAATTTGCGACGGTTTAAATGTTTATTTATTTAACATTATTGTAGCCCCACGTTGTGGTAGCCAATTTGTAACGGTATTACTTATAATGTTATTGTATTTATGTGAAGCCATCTTGTGACGTCATTCATTTGTTCGGTTTGTAGCTCCATCTGGTGTTAGCAATTTGCAGCAGTGTTAGTGTTCGAAATAATGCGACTGTTATTTGATTTAATTTTTGTTTACTGTCCTCCGGCTAGCTATTATTTCTCGGTCGAACATGTCTCTTGATCAGGGTTGTGTAAACGGAAAGGAATCTTTTATCCAAAAAGAACACCGAAGAAGAAATTTGTTTTATAATTTTATTGTCGAACACGTTAACTATCACATTTATATATTGATCTTAACACTCGACAAACTGAAACTGTTATAATAACTTCTTACTGATAATTCTTTTAATCCACGTACTTCAATCTTTTGTATAATTAACTTTACCATACTTTAGATCTTTCATAATTCTGCTGCGCGTAACTTGTGAATCTATAGCCGATGTATGCCGTACTAATACTTTCGACGAACTGACTGAAGACGACGTGTAGTGTACACAGAGTTTTGATGAACTGGACTGAATTTACCTCCAACCTACTGCTTTTATACCCATACACACTGATATGCCTAAAGATTACAACTGAACTGCAATTGGCTAACAAAACGCGCCAAAATTAGCGTCTATTTTAATATCCAATGAAAATTATGAATACATATGCTCTAGGGAAACGTTCCAGAAGATTCTCAACGGAAAAAACGCGCACACATTACGTAACTTCCTCGTTCCCAATAATGATAAACAGCTCACCCCCCTCGCTGCATTATTGCGCGCTATTATTGTCAGTTTCAGTAAGGCAGTATAAACTTACTTCCCAACAATAATTACAATAAACAAATATCTCAAATCAATGTCACATAAAAATGCATATTCATATTACAATCATTATTTACATTTAAGTAATTTGTGATACAATTTACTGCATCAAAATTTCCTATTGATTGTTTTTTTCGTAACCTGTGCATAGCGGAAGCGGTTACTGCATAATCATATTTTGACAGATTTCCTAAAATGTTGTCTCTATGTTCGATAATCAGGCCAATGACGTCAGCAATCTCGTGAGAGCTTTAAAGAGCACTTCTCAGTTTATGTTACACCTAAAAGAACTGAAGTATTTTACTTCAGCTTGTAATCCTGGCAACGCTTACATATGTTCATTAGAAAACACCCTCGGAATAAGAAAATCTATAAACATGTGCATCGAGAAAAAGATTTTACTCCGACTTCTTCATTAATTCCAAAAATGGGAAATTATGAGCTTGGTGAGTACAACCTCACAAAGTAGGCAACTTTAATTATTCCTAAAGAATATGTTATTCAGACATTATATTTTAACTATCTTAGACTTTGAAATTTTTCAGCGCAAATTAGTTTTTCTGGTAGATAAAACCATATAATGATGTAAAAGAAACAATGAGCGTTACTCAGATTTCACCTTAATTAATATAAGAATAACACAACTAATATGAAAATATCATCCACGTTTACCCTTTGTTAATTTTACTGACACTTCTGAATAAACCCGCAGAGAGCCGCAATTGAGTGCCAAAGTATAATAAACACCTATATATACTTAAGAAGTTTCAAACGTGAAACTACAGACTAATATTTGCAATTAGAGTTTAATAAGAATTTAATGATGTACGACTTTCTGAGTTGTTTTATTTGTATAGCTCCCTTTAAATTTTGAGGCAGTATTTTATAACACAACACTGTGAATGCCAGAGTGATTGTAGTGTAACTTAACATTATTGTTTAACATTATTGTATGACAATGATTTCAGATTTTTGTTAATTATAAGCATTGTTAGGAAATGAGTTTACACGGCCTCACTGAAACTGACAATAGGAGCGGGTAACAATGAGCGAGGGGGTGAGTTACTTATTAATTAGAAGAGACAAACAAATGACGTCAGAGTAGCGCGCTTTTCTTTAGAAATGGAGGGAATATCTTCCCTAGAGCATATGTGTTCGTAATTTTGATTGGATATAAAAATAGACGCTAATGTTGGCGCGCTTTATTAACCAATAGCAGCTCTATTATAATCTTTAGGCATATCGGGGTGAATGAGTATAAATTCTGAAGCCAGAGATGGGTAACGCACAGTTTGACAGAATCATTCACGAGTTACACGTCGCACAGTCCAACAGAATCATTCACGGGTTACACGTCGCACAGTTCAACAGAATAATTCACGGGTTACACGTCGCACAGTTTAACAGAATCATTCACGAAGTACACGTTACACAATCCTACAGAATCTCTCGCGTCGTAAAGTTAATTACGAAAATGTGAAATACGCGAATTAATAATGCGCGGCAAATAAGTGATTATAGTTACATTCGAAAATATAACAGTTTCAGTCCGGCGTGTATCAAAAGTAAATCTGTGAAATTAACAAAGTGTGACGGCAATAAAAGTGTAAGAACAAATTCTTTTATCAGTGTTATCTTTTAGTAACAACTCCTTTCCGTTTACGCACACTGTTTAAGAGATTTGCTCGACTGAGTAATAATAGCTAGCCGGAGGACAAAGCTCAAAATTCAAAATAGTAAAACAATAACAGGCGCTCAGCAAGTAAGATAACACGAAAGTTACCGCGACAACTTATATGGAAGTATCGTGGGCTATGACGTTAGAAACAACTGATGGTGTTACTAATTCGTCGCCTGTAGGTATTCAACTTTTATTTTATTCGTTTTCATTAGGAAAGACGCAAACATTCACTCACAGATTCACACTTATGCCAATTTGACCCTCCCCGGCAAAATCTACTTTAGGCTACTCGGCTGTACTAAAGGAAGGCTGACATGTAAGGGAACACATGTGAAACGACTATAGTAGTGGTTCTCAAGTAGACAAGAAGAAGAAAGGGCGCAGTTATTTTGAGTCACGCAGTACGTCAGGCGATTGTGGTCATCAACCGCGCAGGCGCCGGATCAGTTCCAGCTTTCTTCAATGTGCTGTCCACAAGACTGATCAGTCTTTCTTCGACGGCGAGGTTACGAGGAATACAACAAGACAACGTTTAGATAGAAGGCATTCTGTACGGTATTTCTAAATGCATTTTTGGCTTAACGTATTCAAAATTCTCTTTAGTAATGCTTCATTGGGAAAAGATTGATCGTCTGAACTATAGACTTATTACTGTTAGTTTAGAAATATATCGGAAAATGTGAAGCAGGAAGCAATTCTGTAATTATTGTAATTTAATTTAAAGTTTTGAACCCGTAAAGAATGGTGAACGAATAAGGGTTTTGTAATAATTGTAATTATCTATGTTATTGAAATGTGAGTTTATTAAATGGAAGAAATTCGACTTGTGAACTAATTGATGGAATATATTTTCAACTAGGAATCTTCCATTATTCCTAATTTAATCCACTTCCTCTTGGGTCAAAAGAGCACGTTACAACTTACAGACTCTGCGAAGGGTAGGGAATGGAGGAAATGATTCTAATTAAAGAAACTCTAATCGCCCCAGTCGGAAATAAAACCCGGGTCCTCTGGAATGACATTATATAAGCTTTCTGTGGTACATTCAAGAGAATAAAAAATAAATTTGTGTACTTTATTTATTTGAATGAAAACACATATTTAAGTGTACCAACCGAAATTTGGAGGATGGAGGGAATAATTCCAATTAAAGAAAGGCTAACCGCCCCAGTAGGAAATAGAATTTTCTGTGATACATTCAAAGAAATAAAAATCAATTTGTGTAGTTCATTTATTTGGCTTAAAGGAAATATTAAAGTGTACCAACCGAAAGTTTTTTACGGTTGGGTTTCAAAAATTAAATGCAATTTTATGGGCATTACATAAAGTCTCTTAGGGTTGTAAAATTAAGAAGCATCTGTAAATATGTAAGCATATTGATGTGCATTCTGAAATCCTTGTGGTGAAAATATTGTCGATGAAATGCAACCGAGGCTTTATGGTACAACTTCTACTCCGCAAACCCTCATTGCAGGCGGGATCCAAGAAAGCATATTATTATTCAGCCCGGCTGGTTTGGCAACTTCTCTTGTTTGACTGCATGCACAGTCAATATATCCTCAGGCGTATAAGAATGGCTAACAGGAGTAGTGAAACAAGTGTAGCACAAAACCAGTTAGTGCTACTAATAGGTTGATGTATGTGTATTCAGGTAGGTTAAAACCACCTGATAAAATGGGTCTTAAAGAGCAGCGCCAAAACATAAAACTACATTTGATAAGTTACCTAAATGTATATACAAGAAAATACAAACCTAAGTGACACAAGGAAGATGATCACATGCAAGAAGTATCAGATCGGCAAAGGTTGTTGTAGTAAACAGAAATCTGGTACCGTGATGCTCCGGAAAATTAGATTTTGGGAAAAACTTGCTCCTAGATAGTATGCAAATGGTTGCTCAGGTATTCATACGGCAGGATCTAACCATTTGAGGTGAGCGACGATAAAGAGGAGTCACTGGAGAGAAGAGGGTGTGTGATTGTTGTGCTTATTAAGTAGCTGCTCAGAGATTTTCGAAAGAAATTCCGCATTGTATTTAATTCTAGTCCCGCAACATTTAGGGACAGTGGAAGGAAACGAAGGAAAATGATATTCGTTAAGCAGACAAGGCACTTAAATATACATTTCGGAGGCGATAGTTATATATTTATATCCTTATTTAAATTTGTTTTATTGAAACAAAATTAATTAAAATATGTTATTAATAGGATTTAGTTACAGGTTGAAGTATTCAAAATTGCTTTTACTTGTATTACTAAGGAACAACTACTTTGGAAAGTAAAGTTGAACCAGATTCGATCAACCTACACAAGCCCAATGGGGAAGGACTATAAAATATTGCATTCGACGCAGTGCAGCCCTAAAGAGGATCTCAACAAGAAATAACGTTTGTGGAATGGAAACTATGGCAAGGTGGCAACCAGAAAGTAATCCATATTATGAACAACACTGGCCAAGGAAGCCTACAAGAATACAATAAGAAGACTTGAGGGAAAAACAGGATAAACCACCGCTTCAGAATTCACGAATATATGGATTAAGGCATTGTTGGCTATAATTATTCGATTCTGGTTTCAATTTCGTCCGACGCGGCATTTCTCTCCCCACCTCCTAGTCAGGGGTGGAGAGAGGAAAGGGGGTGAGGGCAAGCAGAGGTACTATCTTCTTTGTCTAGTGGCGTCAGTCTAGTAGCGTCAGTCGTGTGTGTCTCTTCAGGGCAAGTGGTTGTGTATGTAGAGTGCGTGGATCGTGTGTGTGGAACGTCTCCCTCCAATGTTCTTTTTGTAATCTTTTGTGAATGATGTAGAGGCAACAGGTAAATTTATAATTAGCTACAGTTAAATTGAAATTGTGTGCATTTTGTTATGCATATCCCACGCCTGCTTTAAATTGTGCAGCTAAGGTTCTGGTCCTCTCGTTGCCAATGGTTACGTCCCCCAATTTTTTATGCCCGGGTAACTAAATTTAATATCTAGCTGCAAAACATTTTGGCTTCACCCCGATATATAAGGAATATATGGATTAAGACCAGTAACTGTTTTCCCACAGAGATGAAAAGTATACATATATAAACGTGTGGTGTAGAAGTTTGTAATAAAGCTTTAAATTATATAGATATATTTATTTGTGTTAGTATTTAGTTAATAATAATATTATTATTATTATTATTATTATTATACTTTTAAGTGGACATACTTTGTCAACTTATATCCTGTTGTCGTTCAATTAATTAGCATTATTTTGAGTATTCCAAACAATCATCTCGTCGAAACTACACCAATAATTTGCAGGAATGTGTTAGGTACCAACTAATAAGAGCCACAATGTAAAGGGAAATTATCACTAACGTACGATGGTTTTAAGAACGTACAATGAAGGAAGCGGTGTAAACCAATGATCTCCACAGAATATAACGATGTGGACCAAAGTCTCCATCAACTGTAACCAAGAGGATAGGTGGAAAAATGTAATTCCCATCCTTCAACGATAAATTGACGAGGTATTTATTTTGTGCCTGTTTCTGTACCAAGGCCGTATTTGTTTTATCCAGCAAGATGGTTACGTGGAAACATGTAAGGCTGGCATTCGGGTTCGATTCCCATCGACCGCCAACTCTTACCTGAGGTTTTTCGTGGCTTTTCCTGATCGGTAGGTGAACGCTTGTATGGTTTATTATCTATCACGGTTTTCCTTCCCTCATTCTATTTCATTTCATTTTCTTTTAATCTTAAGTGTGCTTCTAGATTTTGTGGTATGTGGCTGTGGCGTCAGATGGCGCAGATACTTGCTCCAAGGAAAGGTTATTCTGCATGTACACTAGAGGGAGGGTTGGTTGTGGGGATCGTTCATCGCCCTCTATAGGCAGCTCCATTAATAGTTGAGAAGATGGTTTGTTGTATTGTTATTCTTAAATTATTTGCAGCACGTTTCGGGAGCCAGTTAAAAGAAGATTTTTTTTTTAATTTTTACACGTAATCTATTTTCGTCTCACACTGAATACGTATTACATTGTTTAGGACGTGTCTCGCGTCTGCTTACAACCAACGCGTCCCGTTATGAGTACTGTCTACAAGCAACTGACTGCTATATTTGTAAATTTTGCTATATTTCTGTTTCTGATTGGCTAAAACTAGTCCAATAGAATACCTTCATTTAACTAAAGCTTTTTCTGGTTGTTGATTGGCTATTTTTTAAACTGTCACAAAAATTACATTCTTGCTTCCAAGAATTACTAGTAGTATTGTTAAACTTTCAAATTCATTATTGCCTCAAGGTTTCCTCATTGCTACCTCATTGTTAGCAACATTTAACCTATTATTCTCACAGCTCCTACAGTATTAAATTACGTAATACATTCACATAACATTATTACACATGTATAAAATAATATGAACATTTACAATGACTGTAATATACACTTTTTATATATAGTTACATACACATATTGCTTCAAGGCAGGCTGTTATTGAATTTTATATTATATAACTTGACAGAAATTATTTAAGTGTTAAAAATACTGGCTCATAGTACGGGTCTTCAAACTAGGCACTGTTGGGACTCCCGCGCGTCACTGTGGTCTATCTGACTGTGGCCTGTAATCCTTTGTGGTTCCTTCACTTCTTCCTCCTGGGGTGGTAGCTATAATAGATCTCCCTTTGGTCGCAGTGCGCGAAATGACCCTTAAGGAAGGGGTTCTGACCCCTTCAGCTGCCGTGGTGCGAACTCTGCGTACCCCTAGCAGTCGTGGTACTTCTGAGGTTATCAGAAGAACAACTGAGCACCTGCCGAAGGGGAACTATAATTGGGTTTGATTCTGGGGGGTAGCGGATCTTGAAATCATGGGCTTTGGGTATATTTGAACGCCGAAACCCAGACATAGTGTCCTTCGGTACCAGGCCGGAGAGATGGGATCCGGCGTGTTAGATCGCTGTCGACTCTACCGAGGTTCATCGGTAGTCTTCCCTTCGGGGATGACGCGCGTAAGTGGTATATCCACTTCTGTGAGTACATAAGCGGAAATGTTTCTTTTTCGGTTTTTTTCTGCTAGAAACTAGGTATTGGTTTAACGGAAGCACCCACGAAAACGAGAGCCATTCGGTTAGCGCCTTTCGCTTGTCATGGCAGGGAGCTTCGACTATGGGTAGTCTCCTGCTCTAAAAGACAAGCTTGTCCCTCTCCGTTGTACATTCTATACCCTATATATCACCTACTCCATTATCATTGAAAATGCAGCACTTCTTGGAGCGATATTTGTCCATCAAGATGAAGTTTCCGAAGTAAGATGCTACATCTGGGGTAGAAGTAAGCTGAGAGTGTCCTATTTCCAGGTCTTTTAAGTTTGCAATTTCCTAATTCTATGCCATTGAATCACCTTAGCTTTCCGGTTGTGACCCTCCCCCTGGAAGGGCGTAGTGCTAATGACAGTAATCATCCATAGAAAATTCAATTGCCCTCTCCAAGTGGGTGTGTTGCAGCAATTAAATAGAAAAGTTACGTCTGTATTACTCTTGCTTCATGTTCTGAACCGGCTAAGGAACTTTTTATTTTTATTTATATACAATTAAAATCCCTACAAATGAAGTGAACCATTCTACAGTGTAAAAATGAATCTGTAATTAGTGCGAACATTTCATTTTCTCATTTTCAAGATTTAATTAAGTTGGTTCTTCAAGCTATGTATGATATAATTTCCCTGTCTTGGCGTCCATCGTTTGCAATACAAGAACTACTTGTTTAAAATGGAGAAGCCTCTTCGTGAGTTTTAAACTTTAGAGCTACTCATTATGTGTGTATTTGTTTACATTTCCTTATTGAACATTCTCAAGAAATACATAAATTCTGTCGAGAAATCATCACTTGTGATATTATTTAATATTTGTCCGTTGTTAAATTTTTTCTAAGTTTGGAAAAAAGATTAAAACCGAGAGGTAAAAAATTGAGGACAACTCAGTTACATCTATATTATTTTTTGTCTGAGTTATAATTTATTATCAAAATTAATAAACTTGTGTGTGTGAATTGTGTTGAAGAGAACAGGCATCTAAATACCGGAAAGAAGGAAAGAAGTCGCAAAGAAATCTATACGGATTTAATGTAGTAGTGTGAAGGCATAAGCCAATGCAGCGAGGGTGATGAATGGACCATGAAGAAAAGGTGAGGTGACAGAAAGGAGATGAATCTTCTCCAACCAGGGCACATTTCTTGAATTGAAATGCCCGCAAGCAGCTCATCTAAATAGAAATGGAAACTGATCCCGTTGCTACTCTGCAAGGTCTTCACAGGAAGAAAATGTATATTCCATTTATTCTTATGCGAACTTAGTCTGTATATCTTGCCTTTATGTCTTGATATATCCTTATAAATTCAGCTACATACTTGCTTATATAAACTCCAGCATATTTATGAACACAAATACCTAACTGGGAAATATGGAGTAGAACACATTTTGCCACACATCTTCTATGAGCAGGAATACTCAACGTGTGTATTTTATGTCCATAAATATTGTAATGTCACAGGGCAGAAACGGTACCCAGCTATTGGTGTAAGGAAACACCCAGGAAAGTGTTGAAACTAGGACGGTGTATCTAGATTAACAGGACAACGACGCCACACAGCTTAGGATATTTAAGCTGACCTAATATAGGTCACATGAGCAGACCTCCTCGACAGTCTATGCGGAACGTCTTGATGTTATTCGTGGTCACGATACGTCCTTTTGTAAGTTTCGAACAAAACCAACTTCACAAGTATGTAATGGTGTATGTAATAAGGTATGTAATGTATGTATGTATGTATGTATGTATGTATGTATGTATGTATGTATGTATGTATGTATGTATGTATGTATGTATGTATGTATGTATGTATGTATGTATGTATGTATGTATGTATGTATGTATGTATGTATGTATGTATGTATGTATGTATATATGTATGTATGTATGTATGTATGTATGTATGTATGTATGTATGTATGTATGTATGTGACTTTCGGATTGTATCACAGGCCCTTATGTTAGTATGAAAGGCTAAGGTATGGTCAGGAACGTTACCGGAAGTTTTTATCGGCATGGGAACCTACATCTCCTTCCGTAGCGCTGCAGGCCTCCTCAGGCGACTGCTTTCCCAATGCGTTGGGTCACCCGTGTAAAACCCGATATTTTCCTATTTGTACCTAATTAGACATAAAGAAAAATAAACAGGGGCATGGGTAAAGAGGGGCAGTCTTTTATAACAAATAACTTTGAATAATTTACGAGACAAGATATTGATAACAAAGTATATAAGATAAATCTAACCGATTAGTTTAGGGTTTCTCTCAAGCAAGGAGGATGTATGATTTAGCGGTACTATTATTCTGAAACACTTAAGTTAAAAATGTAATTACTTACAGACTTATAATTTTTAATTATGTTATAGTTAGGAAGATGTGGCCCGCTTTATCATATACTTTTATTGACTTACTTTTCAATTTTTCAGTCGTTTTAATTTTAAAGGTAATGTTGTCTTTTGTTACTGCTTAATATTATAACATTAAAAGTTTTAAAATATTGAAACTTTTACTAGTATCCTACTTTTAATTGCGTAATTATAAGTTTTATCCATCTACTTTTCAACTTAACTGAGTTACTTATCAATGCAAAATAATTCTAAAACTTTAAGAATATAAATAATGCTGCGTAAATTAGTACTTATTTAAGTTCAAAGTTTTCTGCGATTACAAATTTAAAACAAATGTTTCTGAGAAAAGGTACAAAATAGCTTAAGTTGGACTAACCCTTTAAGAATAGAAAAATGTACCTTAAATTTGATGAGGCTTTAGAGCGGTGATAATGATTTAAATTATCTATCAATTTTCTGAACGTTAAGGAACTTTAAGGCTAAAAGACAAACCTTTTCCCCTATTTTTCTCATTTTATGAGCATACGCCTGCATTAAAGTGATCTTAAGAATTAGCCCTCGAAATTATCAGATGCACAGCTTAATGCTTGTACGGATATATCGACATGGCAGCTCAAGTGTCAGTAACATCGTCATGCAAAGCCCAATATCCGTAATTCCAGTCCAGGCCGCGAATTTTTGAAAGTGTAAAGAAATAGTATAAGGAATAGTACAGCCTTGGATTAAGAACCATTCCAGAATTACTGAATTGTTCAAGTTTACTTGAACATCTTTGCTTTTGATACGGCATATTTTATTAGTTTAACTTTGCCCTACAGAATTAGTATATTGTGGCGTATTAGTAGCTGTTGTCATGCCAGACATATTATTGCGTCGTATTGGCGACAGCATTGTTGGGAATAATTCAGTATTCTTTCGGCCTTGTGTTTGAATTCCGTCTGGCATGACGACTCGCCACCCATAGCTGGCAAGCCTAGCTAGGAGTGGAGAGAGTGGGAATAGTTTTAGCGTTACTTTTCTTTGTGTGTTGAGCGACAGTCTAGTCTGAGAGTCTGGTGTGTGAAAGAGTGTAAATGTAGTTCGTGTGTGCGGCATCCCCCCTCAATTCTTTTTTATCTCTTTTGTGTGCTATGTAGCGACACCATTTCTTTTATTGAACGGTACTCTGAAATCTGTGTAATTTGTTATAAATACCCCACGCCTGCCCCGGAATCTGAATTTCAAGGTCCGGGTCCTCTCACTGTATCTGTCGCCACGTTTCCCCGTGTGCATGTTGGGGCGAATAAAATTCAATAATTTGCTAGAAACCTGTCGGCCCTCACTCCAGTATGTAACAATGTGACGTATAATATTCAGTGAAAATTGTTTATTTAGATAATATTCATACTTTGTATTCCATTTGACTATGGCATGAAAAGAAATGTCGTATTCTGGGCAATATATCTACAGCCATTTTCGATAGGATAAAAGGTCAAGATAAAGGTTTCTTTAAAATTGTATTATTCGTGTGTAAATGAGGTTTTTTCAAATAATTTTATTTGCGTTATATACACACGCGCGCGCGCGCATGCAGGGATACTTTAAACGCTTTCATTGCTTACTTATGCTACGTTGAGAAAGCACTGCATTTCAGCCTAAAATCTTCTGCAAGATTTCACCAGAAATAGACGTTATGAAATTATAGGAACCCACTCCTTGCACTCCCCCAAAATTTTAATAGATATTATTTAATACTTAGTAAATATTAAACAATATTATATTTAATAAATAGACAATAAATCCCCTTGTCTGTGAAGAGCATACTTTTGAAAGTAATGTCAGGTAAGTTACAAACTTCATACTGTAACATGAGGCAGTATTTTTAATACCTAAATGTTTTCAGTCTAAGTATATAATATATAAATTCAATAACAGCCCGCCTTAAAGCAATATGTGTATAAAATATTTAAAATGTATGTAACAGTCATTGTATTAAAGTTTATATTATTATGTACATGTTTAATAATGTTATGTGAATGCATCATGTAATTTAATAATGTAGGAGCTGTGAGAATATAGGTCAAAAGTTGCTAACAATTGGGTAACAATGAGGTAACCTTCAGGCAATAATGAATTGGAAAGTTTTATAATTCTAGTAGTAATTCTTGAAAACAATAATGTAATTTTTGAGTATTCTATTGGAGTAGGATTAGCCAATTATCAATTGAAATAGTGCAAATTGTACAAATTCAGGCGTCAGTTGCTTGTAGACAGTGTGCCTAACTGGACGCGAGACGCGTCCTCGAGAAGTTTAATACGTATCCAGTGTGAGACGAAAATTCATTACGGCGAGAATATAAAGTTTACGTGTTAAAAAGCGCAAGTAATTAATAAATAATCTCACAGCTCTCTATATCAGTTAAGTGTTGTTTAATTGTGTGAAGGATTAATAAAAGGAGTGAAGTAAAAATTATAATGTGTAAGCCTACACTCTTTAGCCGCATCACACCTTGTTCATAGATACATGTTTCTACAAATTAATACCGACGCAGCCGAGGCGAACATAAAAAATATATTATATTTAAGGAAACATAAAAATACAAAGTTGATTCCTAATCATATCGGAGGAGACCACCGGAAAGTAAACTTGCGGCGAAAGCCACCGTAAAGTAAAGTTGGCGCGAAGACCGCCGGAAAGTGAACCTTGGGGCGAAGGCCACCGGAACTTTGTACCATACGTGGGGCAGTTATTTCATCAAGCTTGGCTCTCCAACATTCGAACTATAATACAACTCCATCAAATTGACTTACCATACGTTAAGCTAAAACCCTCCTCCAAACATAATGGTGGGTAACAATACATCCGTTATTAGGATTGTGGGCGAGTAATAAAATACTGGTATGTTAAACAATAGAAGTCGTTTGAAGTTTTCCGCAAGGACTGGTGTGATTTCTCTGGGCAAATGAGCGCAAAGAGGAAAAAAAAAGAGAACAAATTTAGTTTTATTTACGTATGCTCTTTAAATACCGTATATCTCAGCGTACCATTCTATATTGGACGTGAAGGACCGTAAGTTTTGCTCAAAGGCTTCTTTATCACGCATGACGTTCTTTTACGTGCCGCAAATCTACGACACGAGACCACCGGCAGTAGTTCCCTTCAAAAGAAAGACATGCTGAGGATTTTTACACCAGCAAAATCCATCGTCATCTGCGGATTTGAATCCAGGGCTGTGGAGTATGACAGCATGCGAAGAGAATTCAAGTGTCAGCTGTGGGAAAAAAAAACGTCCTTTTGAGCTGCGTTTATTGTGCGAAGCAGTCTGGGCATAGTGCTTCAAGAAGAAAGATGCAGTTACGTGGCAGAGCATATGACGCTAAGTTCTCAATTTTGGAAATATATTTTCTTCCTGGGAGACATTATGAGGACAATATATAAACATATGCAGAATATCAAAAATAATAACTTTATAATGTAATTAACACTCTTCTGCTTTAAGCTGTTTCCACCGACCTCTCCCTAGCCAAGTGAGTGATCATAATTCCTAGACGTATTTACATATTTGAATCTGAATTATGTAATTGTTTTTACATTCACGCTTGAGATGTCTTATATTTTGAAGAAATAAATTTATATCCCAAATTTATTAATAATTTTTAATGCTCCGTAGTTGTGAAACTACAAGAAGTCAATGATATATAAATGTTAAGTATAACAACCTTTTTGTGGTGTTAGTTGTTTACAACATATTCATTATTATATGTTTTAAGTTTTCCACTTTAAAACTAATTTTCTCTTTCATTGAACACTTGAAAACTGCTTTGGGCGATAAAAATGTTGTTTCTGCATGTATCATGTAATCACGTTCACGATGCATGTTTTCTAATGATTTTCGGATAAGAATAACTGTATGAGATTAATGTAAAGTGTATTGCACAATACGCAATGAATATTGTAAAATTATAATGCGAAGAAAATGTCTTGGGGAAGTTGCACATGAATTCTTTTACTAGGAGACCTAAAAATCTATATTTCAAATGAAAACTTAATATATATTTTTTCAGTTGGATGGCTCCTGTTGTGGTAAGTAGTGGAGTCGGTGTAATACATTGCTCTTCTGATCTGGCAGATTTTTTTTAAATGTAATGCACACCTTCTTGAGCCTGAAATTTTAGAAAACTACACTTCAATTCACAAAACCTAATGCTATACTTATATTTTATCCTTTTAAACTATATTTATTTATTACTGAAAGCATAATTTTTCTATTACTATTTGATGACATATTGCAAATAATTGTCCTTCTAAAAGTGTTACAGCATACTCTTGAGGGCTAATGTAACGTAGCTCAGTAGCCCAGTTTGATGCTCAGTTCCCTACAATGGAAAATGTACAAGGGGCGTCCAATAAGTAAGCTTTCCTATTTTATAAAAAGCATTACATACAATTTATCGTGTTGAATTAATTTTATTTATATTGCATAATCCTTCTGTTACTTTTCGACATAGTAAACGTGTTTTTCCAAGCATTTTGGGGGACGTAACACATGTTTTTCCAAACCAGTGTTGTACCAGGTCGGGTCCTGTGCTCGCAACCAGCTGTTCACTGATTTGACTTCATCATTGGTGTTAAAGTACTTACCTCCAAGATGATCTGGTGAACATGGAGGATGCGAGAAAACTTCCCAGTTTAATATTGTGAGCTCCGCCTGGGTCAAGATTCAAATTGCAAATTTTCTTGTATCCTCCGTATTCACTGGAGCTTGCTCCAAGTGATTTTCACATGCTCCTCCAACTCAAAGGTAAGCACTGTTAACACCGATGAGCTCAAATCAGTGAACAGATGGTTACAAGCACAGTACCCGATCGGGTACCACACTGGCTTGGAAAAACTTGTGAAATGTCTCCAAAAATGCTTGGAAAAAGATTTTCACTTCGTAAAAAAATAACAAGGATTGTACAATATAAATAAAATTAATTCAACATGATAAATTGTGTGTAACGTTCTTTTATAAACTAGGGAAACGTACTTATTGGACGACCTTCGTACATGGGTTCGAGCCCACACAAGAGGATGCGAACTTCGGCCCATGTATAGGAATAGTGGTCACTCAGCATTGTGGAATACTAAAGCAGTGATTTGTAGCGACCTGTATTTAGAGTTCTTATGCTGACCACATATCTCGCTGCACCGATGTAATGAACGCCCTTCTCTAAAGGTGCACATGGCATCAGGTTATTAGACTTTGGCTCTTAAAGGTTTTGCATCACCCATTAATTCAAGGCATGTAGTTAATTAAGATAAAGCAACTAAATATCACTTGCAATGGTTTCAAAGCTATAGCTAGCTGTGGTCTAATTTCAGCTGAAGTGGTACCAAGTTTGATAAAGAATACGATTTACTCATTTAAACTAAATGGTGATTAGCATATTTGAATGTATATATAACCTTGGTAGCGCTGAGACGAGACATTTATTTTGCATTTATATTGAAATAAGCACCAGAGATCACTTTTATTCTGTTTAATGCTAATGTAACAAAATCTGATATAGGTAGCATAAAATATAGAGACTCTATATGTTTGAAACCTTCTTATATGAATTTTATTTTCAAACAGATGTATTACAGAATATGGGTGACCGAAAAGTTAAGCATTCTGAAGTATTGTGCAAGTTTATAGCAGCAGTTATCGCTCGATCTTCTGCTGAAACATCAAAGTCACTATGGTAATCACAAGGATAAACGGGTTGACGAATGCCGCTTGACCTTTGCCACTCCGTAAAGCCATTTCGGGGGCGTGTGTGTAGAGAGAGCGACACTGAATACTGGAGTGATTAATAATTTGCCATACTAATGCGGATAATTTGCTAGAATGGAAACACGAGATGGGGTCAAATTAGCGGTGCGGTAGCCGTGTCTCCAAAATCGAGTGCATGCGGGGTACGACGATGACCTGTTTCTGCTGTAACCGCATGCCTCTGGAGGCCAACATCGGAGCACAATTGGATGGTCCACTTTTGAATTCCCTATTGCTTATTTGGATCGCTAATGTTCGGATATTGTGACGTTTTGCTAATCGTTTTATAGAAAACACAGTTTAAGCCCCATGTGACAAGAGTCGTTTATACAGACTGCCTCAATTAAACCTTTCATTATATTGTTACAGTGGCAAGTGATGGTATCTATGAAACAAAGGCTTCAAAATTATAGCAAATGTAGGTTTCTTCTACTT
This sequence comes from Deroplatys truncata, assembly GCA_030765065.1. Classification (NCBI taxonomy): domain Eukaryota; kingdom Metazoa; phylum Arthropoda; class Insecta; order Mantodea; family Mantidae; genus Deroplatys; species Deroplatys truncata. The sequence goes on from CM060986.1 coordinate 64,328,374, forward strand.
ATTAGCGATGCATAGAACTCCCGTTTTATCCGCAGTGATATTCGGTCGAGGTTTATACTACCACAGTCACTGGACACAATTTGCACTTCGTCTATCGATCCATTGCTTACTCTGATGTAAAGTAAATTTCCTGGTGTTTCTGAATAACGTAAGTAATTCCTTAGAGAGTATTATTGTACACGGTTTTATATACACACGCACACACATATATATAATGTATATTGTGACATTTGGTTAGGGTAATGTTTGTTGGTTGGTTGGTAAATGTATATACTAGTGTGTGGGTTGGTAACAGAGATCGGATGATGTCAGAATAGTGGGGGAAACCGGTTTCTTTAGAAGGTGTATTTTAGGACTTTTGTTAAGCTCGCTTCGTCGGACCTCTGTAGTTCATGATGCCTTAAGTACCGGTACCTATCGCTCTACCCCCGTGTTTTATCTAAATATGTAGAGGTTACGACAATATATATTGGGTTGTCTCATAAGTTCGTTCGTTGTGCTCGCAAGTTCCATCTATAGCGCCTGAAAACCCTGAACCCTCTGTACGCTCAAGTTATCATAGTTCCTAACCACCCCTACGTCTTAGATTTCAACAACCAGACTCGCTATTGGATATGTCAGTGTGCGAGACTGACGTTGGATGGAACAGTGTGAACTTGTGTTTACAAACTATGGAAAGAAAAAAGGAACATTTCCGACATCCTATGCTGCTTTACTATCGTAAGGGCAAAACCGCCTCACGATAGAGGCAGAAAATTTGTGTTATCTACAGTGAAGATGCAATAACGAATCGAGCATGTCAAAATGGTTTGGTCGATTTCGAGCTGAGAATTTCTCCCTAAAAGACAAATCTCTATCTGGACGGCCAATGGTTACGGACATGGAAAGAGTTCGTGAAATGTTAGTCAACAAACCACGAATGACAACTCGGTGTTGGCATTGGAGCTCAATTTAGCTCGTGCTACTGTAGCCAGGAACTTGAAAAAACTGGGTTACTTAAATATTCACGATGTATGGGTTCCTAGAGAACTGAGTTAAGCTAATTTGATTCATCACGTTTCCATCTGTGACTTCTTACTGAGACGCAATCACAATGATCCTTATCCTGGAACGGCTGGTAACTGGAGATGAGAAGTGGACTGTGTACAACAGCGCCCCAAAGAGTAAATCATGGTGCAAGAAACCGCAGTCACCACTATCGGTTCCTAAACCAGGGCTGCATCCGAGAAATGTTATGCTATGCATCTGGTGGGATTGCAAAGGAATCTCTATTACGATCTTCTTCCGAATAATGAGACTGTCAATTCCGAAAAATGCCGTTTTCAGTTGGATCGTCTCAATACAGGCATTGAAGAGAAAAGACCGGAATTGGTAAATGAGTCGTCTTTCACCACGACAACGCCAGGCCACATACCTCTATGGTGACCGGTCAAAAGTAGCGTAATTTTGAGCGGAATGTGTTACCCCAACCTCCGTATTCTCCGGACATTGCCCCATCCGACTTTTATCTATTCCGTTCCCTGCAGAATTTCGTGAATGGCAAACTCTTCACCAACTTGGAGGACCGCAGACTGAGCCTCGAAGAGTTCATCAACCAGAAAACTCCCACATTTTGGAAAAAGGGAATTTATAAGCTTCCAAAAGAATGGTAATATATTGTCGACAATAATGGTGTATACGCAGGAAATAAATACAATAGTTTGTTTACAAAACCTAATTGCCATATTTATTTATTTTTGAACGACCTTGTGTTTGTAAACAGAAAGTTTGGCAACTACGCTGTCGTAGCTGTGCTGTGGGTGTGGAGTGTTTCCAGGCGTTCTTAGCGTTTGAAACGTAACGAAAAACAAACGAACTTGTGAGACAAACCTATATATACATAGATAGATGTAGATAAAGTGGTTTGAGAATATTCGTATTCATAAACTGCCATTTGTGGTAGCTGGAGGTTTAAACCTGCTGAGCGAGCTTAAATTCGCCGCTTCAAGCAGGTGTAGTTTAAGGTTGGCTGCCTTTGGAGATGTAGTTAATTCAAGGCATTAAATAATATCATGAAATAATACATAGGGTGTCAAAATGTATACTAACTTTTACAGGACATATCTATTTAATATATTTCAAAGTTGTACCGAAAAACAAAAGTAATCTATAGTATGATATTCTATAAGCAGATATGACTCACACGCGTTATGCTTGTTTTGCTACGCGTAAAGTAAAGCAATAATGAACAAATGAAGCCAATATTATCGTAAGATGTTCTTTACATACACATGAATCACATTACATTATGCTAGCGTTGCTGCAACAAAATGGGCCAATTTTATCGTTTGAATAGCGGAAAGCAATTTTGAAGTGGTATTGGGAAATAGAGAATGTTGTCGAAGTTCGATGGCATTGGAGACGTATGTAAAGAACAGAACTACCAAAACCAGTAACAATTTCACTCATTCGAGACAAATTTGAAATTCATGGTAGCATATGAGACATTCACAAGGGCATATCTGGGAGACCTCGCACAGCAACAAGTCCTCGGCTATGGTTTGCAACATTTTGAGCTCTCACCGCAGACATCTATAATGGAATCTTCCAGGACACTGGATAGGACGAAAAGGTCCAAATGAGTTTCCACCGCCTTTTCCGGATCTAACTACGTTTGACTTATACCTATGGGAAACTCTTGAATGATTTTGCATACCGTAGAAAACCAGATACACCAGCAGCACTTCGGGAAGAAATTGAAACGGCATATGATGCAATCGCCGGGATCACTTTCGCAACCGTTGCTCTATCAGTAGTTCAACGTACTCAGAAGTGTATCGACAAAGATGGTGGACATTTTGAGCAACTGTTGTAACTGTAAAGGTGTAAGATAATTAGTGCTCATCATTTTCTGTTTCTGTGAACTGAGCTTCATTATGTTAACAGTGTTTATTTATTTTGTTTTTGCTTGAAGTATGTATGCATTCTTGGCATCCTCTGTATATAGATCTTTTTTCGTACACTTTCCTTTAATTAAATTTGTTTTCTCATTTTGTAGGCTTCCATCTTTCTCCATTCCATACTTAAAAGCTTTTATCCATATTTGTCTAATTGTAAATAATGTCCAGGTTTCTGAAATAGTCTCGTCTTATGATGCTGCTAAGATTGAGAAAATAATACAGAGGTTATAAGCTATAGCTGTTTCAGTACACACCCACATGCTTCATTTTAGCAAATATAGTTTAAGTTATTTTATGGGAACCAAAAAATACTCTTATATATCTCTGAGTGATAAGGCAACTGTGTTATGTACAACCCAAATAGTATTTTGTGCTTACGATAGCGAATTTACTTTTAAAGTGCGGTGTATTCAGCACATCAGATGGGACAGCCATGCCACTGTTGTCAAGCCAGAAAAGGAAAAGAGAAAATAGGCGAAAATAATCAGTAGAGTATCAACCCAAGTAGTTTAAACTCGGATGCTACACAGGCGAGGGGAATAGCTTCTGTAGTCTTAGAGAAACACTCGCTAAGCGCTGAAAGCAGATAGAAGGCCAGAGTAACTTAAGATTAATTCCCACTAAAATTATGCCCTAGAGGTTTGTGTCACTGACTGAGGGGTCTCGTCTAGCCAATTCAACAAATTCAGAGCGTGACTCACTTGAAGGTAGCTTATGCTGCTTTTGGTTGCTGACTACAAACACATCAGCATTCTACTATCGCCGATATCCTACCTATCCGGGCCTCAGTTCAGCATTGTTACAGTAGCATTGTGCAATTAGCCTTAAACATATCGTTATCCCACATGCAGAAAAGCAAATGAACGCTGCTGTCACGTATCTCTTCAAATATTACAACGCGGCTGCTATAAGGCTATACTGCTTTGTCAACGTTTATCGCCCAAGGGTTTTCTTCAAACCTTCACAAAACGTTGCTTTGTTTTGTGTTTTCTCTATGAGTAAACGTTTACTTCATCTTTATTTAACATATGCACAATTTTCTCTTTATAATTATGGTACATCTTAAATATGGACTTAAAAAACTAGTTTGAGAATACAGTTTTTTAACAGAATTAATTACTACCATGCAGTTTGAAAGCAACGAGGATGTTTCTTTGCGGATGTACTCTGAACTAGCTAGAGCAGTGTCAGTTGGAAAACCATTAATGAGGTCATTAGATATCTCTGCACTAATTTGAGAACATGGATAAAGTTACCAATCGAACTCACCAGGTAAGAAAAATCTGAAACACTATCAATTCTGTACTAATTCACGTAATCGTGCAGCTTAGCTGACACTGGTAATTAAGAAAGTCTTGGCAACGAAAGAAAGAAAAGCACAGACTTGGGACCATTGTGTTATTTTTAATCCCAACGAACCACACACTTAAATTGTGTGCTTCGTAAAAACAAGGCAAAAGCCGAGAGAAAGAGTCTGCGCTGTAGCTTTAACACGAAATTACGGAAAGGCCATTTCCTTTTTAGTCCAACCAGCCATTCGACACGACCTTCTAATTCGTCCCTTCTCTTTGTTAGCGGTGAAGAACGATGTCATCCGCTGCCTACCATTCTTATCAGTTTCCAGAGAACAGAAAACGAAAATGAGGTAGCGAAAGAAGTACCATCTGTCTCTCAATGAATTCTTTCTTTTCGTTTGGCCAGTGGCGTGAGTTGAACTAAATTCCTACATGAAGATATTTTATAATTTATGAACACTGAAGTGGCCTTCAGGGTTCACTATTGCTACAGTCAGCCTCGTCAACTTGCTGATAGTCTAGTTTTGTAATGATGTTCAAAGCCGTGCAGCTGTTGTACACTATGGCGGGGGGTGACTGAAAAGTACATGAAAGAAGCTACTGCCTACGCGGTGGTGTAAATTAATGTTTTAACTAAAATATTTTTAGAAATAACAATAACGAAATTATTTATTAAATTACACGTTATGTTTATTATTATTTAGTAGCCTGAGAATTAAAAAAACAGATTCAGACAAATTCAGACTGAGAAGACAGAGGAACATTCATTTATAATAAATACAGGAAATATATTAGTTAATGAACCAAAAATTAATTAAATACAGTTTACTAGCAGTACTTCTGTAAAATGTTTTCCTTTTTCATTTTAATAAAACTTCTTACCAATGAAGAACAATATATTTAACAACTGGTTCATTTAATATAATGGTGTAACTATTTTTATATGCCTTTGTCAAAGAACGATGCTGCTTTTGATGAGAGCCAAGTCTGCACTTCTTGTTTCACAAAACCATTGTCGTTGAAATAATTTCGACCAAGGATTTTTTTCGGATGAAGAAACCGGTAAAAATCGCTTGGTGCCAATGTGGACTGTAGGGAAGTTGTCCAATTTATCCCAACCAAATGATGTGATCAGATATTGAGATTGTTAGACTGTGTGTGGCCGAGCATTATCACTCATAATTGTTTCCCCATAAACCTCACACAATTGGCGATGAATGTTTTCTGGCGGAATGTTTCTCGCATACAACAAACGAATTATCGATCGGTTCCGTTGTTTTGAACATATGAAACTCTCTAACAACAGGAAAACACAAAGAGATGATCGCTCACAGATACGTTTGGCTTAATGATGAATGGAGGAAGCGATTGCGCATGCTCAAAAAAAAAGAGACTGCAGCGCTGAAGTGTGCTATGCAACAGTGTGTATTTATTGTGTTAAGTTTAGTTCGAACAGAGTTACATGTGGACTGTCAGCTTGAATTCATACGGAAATTCTTTGGTGTTAAATCAAAAAAATCTAATACGTTTAAAAAGTAACAGGCCGATCCGTATTAGAATAGAGGTAGACAGTCGAGAGATATAACCAAGAAAATATGCGCTGTACAAGAAAGTCCCTGTCTCGCATTACAATGTGTATTTGATTATAGAACAATTTATTAGCCTGCTCGCCCTCAAGTCGAATCCATGCAATGATGTGAGGAATTCATAAAGATAAAGTTTATACAACATATCCCTAAACGCTTGACGAATTAGAAGACAGAATATGATGTACATTTTCAAGTGTTCGATGTTATGTCCACCAGATTCAGGCTTGTGGGCATACAGAGGGACATTATTTCGGACACCTTTTGTAATGAAAGGTAAGCCTAGCATATTCATATTGTTTCGCATCGTTAACATTATCTAGGAGATGAACCCGAGCAAGTCCGCAGTTAATACATAAACGGATTCATATAGCAGTGTCGTGGTTGTGAAATTTGCCATTCGCGCCATACATGTATGACAGATTTATTAAAAACAATCAAGTTTTACACAATAATGTGACCTAACACATTTGTTTTAAGGTTATGCCATAGGATGAATTAAGTATTCACAACTCATTAATGGGGATACTAAATAGTGAAAACTGGTAGTAAATTACCTTTTAGTTTTTCATGTATATTTACAGATTAGAATTTTGTTGTTAATTTCATATATATTTAATATTTTAGGTACAATACATAATTTTTTAGAATTATACATAAAATATATCTGTATCTGCCATTTTGTAGTATGGATTCTGCAGCATTTCAGAAAAAAGTCATAACTCCTATAAAATTTGCAGTATAGAGGTAAACTTTAGCCCATCTTTAGGGAATGCTTTTCTCTACAATTTAGTACTACTGTTAAATAAGGAAGCTTCTACATTCTCAAGGCATGTGGTTTATTGCTTTGCAAATATTTGTTCATTTGTTTTCTGCGTGTTGTGAACATGTTCTTCTATTAATGACATTTTCTAGTATGAATATTCGTTTTCTAAGAAATTACTAAAAGTAGCGAAATAAAAATTTAGCATGATAAAATCACGCCTAAGTGCTGTTGTGGATCCATTTTGGTGTTAATAAGAAGTTTGATTAGGTTTTTAACTCTTATTAAATTGTAATCAAATAATGATATAATTAAGAAAACAATCCTTATTTACTTCTACTTTTAAAGGCTTCTTCACCTCCTAGTGGTTGCCATGTAATCCCTGCCTACAGTTACGATGGTCTTCCCATGATCCTTCTATATTTCTCTGGACATCATCCCTTCTATTATGCCTCTTCTCCAGGTAAATTGTGGACGTCCTTTCTTCATACATCCAGGAGGTGACCAATCACTTTCTTGGGCCATCTCTTCTGTGACATACGCTGTACGTATCTATACCACTGTAACCAGTCTACCACTGTTCCTTCAATGTTTAACCTGTCAAAAATAATGTTATTCGCAATTATTTCAATACGCGAGATGCGTAAACTTCCTTGTCATCCATCCATCTCAACAGCACTTATCCGAATTTTCTATCTGCTTAGTCCAGGTTTCTGCGCCATAGAATAAAATACTCTTGAGAATCATCTGTTATGTTTCTTGTCGAATGTCTCGAATCCACAAAATCCCATTTAAGTGTTTAATCACTGAACGAGCCTGGATTATTCGACTGTCAAGCTCCTCACTGCTTCCAGATTTATGGATGGCTGACCCAGAAACTTAGACCGGTCAACTTCTTTTATTGTACTTCCCGAAAGATGTAAATCTCGATTTTCCGCTCCTAGCACCATATACTCAGTCTTAGATAAGTTAATCTTAAGACCTCCAAAATTATTTACATCTAATATTCTTCTAAACATAAAGTCAGCATCATCTCCATATTGACATATAATTACTTGGTCATCAGCGAACAGAATCGAATGAATGGCACTTTCTTTGATTTTAGTTACCATCGGCACACCTCAAATTCCAAATTTCCAAAACTGTGCCAAGTAAATCTTGAATAGAGCAGAAGACATCCCGCGTCACTGTCTCAGGCCTTTATATGTTAAAAACTCATAATAAATACTATCCAAACTTAATCAATGCTCTGCATTTTGCATATATTCTTTTGATCAAATATGTAAATAATTCACTCACATCTATCCCCCTCAGTGAGTTTCAGCGTCTGCAAATAGGAACTACACTATAGATTTTTCGAAACACAAACCTATTCGATAAAAGTGCACGTAGTAGGCATACATCTACGTATATCCTAAGAAAATTTAGGTTTGATATCTGAAATAGTTTCCGAGATAACGGGTCGTTAATTTATCAAATTTAACATGGCACTTACTCTCTTCTAAAACAAAATGTTTTAAATAGCATTTTAATAAAAATATAGATTACCTTATGCTACGAGTTTTACCATACTATATTAAACTGGAAAATAATTTCCGATTTGAAATTTTTTTTATTATGATGCAGATTTCGAGGTCAGCCCTATAGCAAATTTGTCAGTGTTATTCCCCGATAATAGCATCTTTTAGTTCTATCCATTCACTGTTTCTAGGATGTCGTCCTCCGTGGAGTAATGGTTACTATGCTAGCCTCTAGTTCCTGAGGTTGCGAGTTCAAACCCAGTGTAGGGTGATGGTTTGTTTTTGGGGGGGGGCGTAAATATCCTTAGCATGGCTTCCTTCGGAAGGGAAGTAAAGCCGGTGGTCCCGTGTCGTAGATTTATGGCACGTAACAGAACCTCAAGCTTTATAAAGAGGTCTATGAGCAAAATTCCCGGTCTTTCACGCCCAATATAGAATGGGACGCTAAGGACCACAATAGGTAAGGAGCGTCCATAAATAAAACTCAATTTAATTGTTTTTCTAGGTTATGTCTAAGTAAACTTCATGGTATGCCATTTTTCAATCTCTTAACTGTTTCTGGCTGAGCGCAATGGAACAATTGTAACACGAGGAGAGTTAAAAATCGCAGCCGTTTCATCAGAACTTGAGATTGTACATGCTGCATCCTTTGCTATGCTAGTGATTAAAGAGAATAGTTTTTGTTAATAGTATTAATAATAGCTTAAATACATCAAAATGTGTTTTATCCTATTTTCTCTACTAACTCTTCTGGCAAATATTCTCAAAAAAGCTTATTGTTCTAGCGACATCTTAATCCGACTAAAATTTTAATTCACTTACACAGATTTTTTGTAGGATAGCACAAGTAAAGAAGTAGTCAGATTTTGCAAGGCCGTGTCGCTGTTTTGAAAATTTAAACAAATATAATGAAATATTTTGGGGAGGGTTGACGCAAAAAATGAGAAATTGTGTGCTTTCGCGAGATTTACATTTTTGTGTAGTAAGATTTTGCCCATCACTTACGGTTTACCAGTTATACAAGTAATTCAGAATGCAGAGGTCTTCAGAGGCTATTTCTAGAAATTTTTAGATGAAAATTTAAGTTTACATAAAATATATTAAACAGATTGTATTTAAATAAAAATAATTAGGGTCAATTTTCAGAAAATTTTCTACGTAAAGGTAGTTTGGAATGGGAGACTTTCTTGAAAACCTAATCTCATTCTTGGAAGATGCTGAAATAAATACCAAGTTTGATATCTCACTAATTTATGCTATTCATAGAAGCACACACACAAATATTTATAGACATTATTTAAAATTATTTTTTTTATTCAACGTGTCTCAAAACGTGAATTTTCGGTAAAATCTCGCTACCGATTTTGTTGGGTGGAAAACGATACTTCTGTTTACTATAGGTAAGCAGCAAAGAAGGTAAAAATATTTAGGCTGCTTCCAAAAACGTATGGGAATGATCGATTCATTTAAATGTTTCTTTACAGTTGTAATAATTGAAATATATTTCTCAAATTTCATTGAATTAATGTTACAGATTTGGTTAATTTCATTTATATAACCTAACTGAAGATTAGGGGAGCGACAGTGCTAATGCATGAAGTATGGTTAATGCATGTCTATCAACGTGTTTATATATACATATATGTATATATATGTGTATGTGTGTGTGTAAATGTCTACCAATAATTACATAAATTATGGGGAAAATGAGCGGTATGTGACGGAGGAGACAAAAGGTAAAAAACAGGTCTAGGTATACATAGTGAAAAAATCTGTTAGATTCACAACACTTTCTCTACCCATTCTTCAGCATTACTGTAAGTATGTAGTACAGATTTTAAAAGGTTTAAGTTCTACGTTTTTCTTGCTTCATTTGAATGCACGCCACTGCCTTGATCTTTTCTCTTTTGAGGTCACATTCCTACCAGTGCAATTCCACGACTACCTCCACTTCATTTGTAATGAATCCATGAGTCAGGTGCGCACTATATTCATGCTAAAGGCCAGTGTCAATGCAAGGTATGAAGCTTAACATTTTCAAGTTTCATTAAGAAACGGTCTTGCAAATAAAAGAGCATGCGTATTCCCTGTTTTTGCTCCATCTGCTTTACCTTCTTTCCCAGTTTCTGGTACTAACGAACACAAAACACGTAGCGGCCTGCGTTTCTTCACCCGTGTCTGCGAGGTATTCTTACATATGTTCTTTACCTGAATATCCGACTTAGTATTTTGCAGCTAAAAGTACTATGATACTGAATTTATAAATTTTTGTGATTTTGAAGTTATTTGGCTTACAACTTTCTAGCTTTATGTCCGATATTTCAAATTGATTTCGTGATGACTCACCAAATTGCAGTCTGTTTGAAATAAATATTAAGGAAAGTAAATAAATGGAATGGCATAAATGAGATCGACATATGACAAATTCATCAGTTCAATATATTTTAACCTCACATAATAAAATAACCGAATTAACCTATATGTACATATTTACATCCACTGAAAAATCTACCAGCTTCCTCCGTAAGGTTTGTATTTTTGCACACCTTATATGCCGTTTCTATAGTGTATCTTTATTGGTGTCATATATTTTGGGGACGTGTTTCTGACATCAAAACAGTAAAAAAACGTTCATATGTACATGGGTCTGAAAATCAACAGTTTCGTTGTTATAGGTCAAAGAAGATGTATTCCAAGAGTGAACAGACGGATATGCACTACACGTATGGCAGTGCAGACGGCAATGCAGCATGAGCACGTAAACTTTATGCTGAAATGTACCCTGACAGACCGTTAAATTCGCACGAATTCACCAACGCTTGAGAGAGAATGTCGCATTTGAGAGTATTAGGGATGTTGGGAGACCAAGAGCTGTACGCGGCATTGAGCTTGAAGAACCAATTCTTCCTGCTGAGGATGCAGACCTATCACAAAGCACAATACTTATGGCTGTAAAGGAAAGAGTTAGTCATATGATTATCTGGAGATTTCTGAATGAAAATCTTCTGTACCCGTATCACCTTCAACGTGTGCAAGAATTAAATGAGCCGGACTTTGAGCCCAAGTAGACGTTTCTGTCAACGCATGTTACAGTAGTGCGCTGTGTTCAATTTCCTAGCCTGTAACCGATTCACGGATGAGGCTGGTTGTACAAACGACCGCATTTTCAATTTTCATAACGCTCATAACTGGACATTTAAAAATCCTAATGAAGTATGAAAAGGCAACTATCAACAGAGATTCTATCTCAACGTTTGGGGTGGAATCATTCATGATCACCTTATTGGTCCCTACTTCTTCCCTCCACGTCTGAATGGACAAACCTATCTCCAGTTTCTCAAAAATGAGTTGCGTCACTTAACTTATAATATGCCTCTGACATCATCCAACGAAAGTGGTTTTTACACGATGGAGCTCCAGTTCATTTCAGTATGATAGTTCGCAAGTGTTTGAATGATCGACTTCCGCAAAGATGGATTGTTCGAGGAGGTTACATTGCATAGCCTGCTCGATTGCTTGATTTAAATCCAATGGATTTCTTCGTCTGGGGACATAGGTTTATGCGACTCCTGTATCTGATGTTGACATTTTGAGAGGACGTATCCAAACTGGATTTGACCAAATACGAAACACACCAGCAATTTTTGCCAGAGCATGGAACGCGGGCTTACTGCATTCATCGAAGCAAGAGGAAGCCCTTCGAGCAATTTTTGTAACTTTCGATTTTGTGGTTGTAACTCTGAAACAAATGATGTTCAGACCCATGTTCATATGAACTTTTCTTACTGCTTTGATGTCAGGAATACGTCCCCCAAATATATGACACCAATAAAGATACAGCCTGTATAGCTACTCTTGGGAGCTTGCCTCTATAGTGTAGACACTGATATTTTCTTCGTTATTAATCCTTAGATGGTTAACCGTATTATTTTTCATATGCAATTATGTCAAGACCATAACTATTATGCTTTATACTTTACATACACTAAAACGACCAAATATCTCAGTGGTTACAAAACAACAACTATGTTATATTCAGTAAATAGAATATCTCATAGATTTACAAAAAATCATAGAATACAACGCGGCTGTAAAACCCGCACACGGATAGACACGCTCGTAGCAGTAAAACACACATACATAAATACACCGAGGTATTTTCTATTTGGGTTTGACCAGACGACTCATTCATATATGTATTGGTCGCTGGCTTGGCTATGTGCATGCGTGTATTCGTATGGTATGCGGTGTTTGAATAAATATTAAAGTAAATTATAATGTTATGTTCATACTATCGAAACAATTTTAAACCAAGGATGCAGCATACACATTATGGACACTATCTTGTTAGAAATTCTACATATCACAGCAACCTTCTAAAACAAGAAATGTTGGTATAGAATGTGATTGTGTGAGTGACCTATTTTAACTTTCTCTACCACGTACCTAGTAGATAGGGAAGGTATTGTATTCCACTCAAAAATTCGATACCGGGATTTCACCGGAAACACACGAGGCCCCCTGAACTAAGAAACAAATTTAGGAAAAGGTTCGTGTGTGAACAGCGTAACTCAAAAACGAAAAGTCGCATCTGCAGCAAACATTGTATTCAAGTTCATTATCTCCCAAATATACGACAATAAGATTTTTAAGAATATCTTCTTATATGAAACTACCCTTTACATGAAACATTTTACAAAATTGTTGATTTTCTAAAAACTGCAACAAAATTGTGATTAAAATACCATGTATTAAATATATATATATATATATATATATATATATATATATATATACATAACGAATAAAACATATGTGAATTTTCTAAGAATAACCTTTACAAAATATAGTAGATGCAAAATATTATATTTATCGGATTAATTAGAAGACCGTGAAGCTTAAAAAATGTCCAAATTGAATGGAAAGGAAGCCAGAAATCGCAAAAAAGTAAAATGCTTAAAAATCAGTATACCCAGAAAGTATTGACGAAAAGTACAAAAGTGCCCAAAAAATGAAAATTCGAAAAGGTGGTGCAAATGCAAAATGTAGCAAAATTGGAATAGTTAGAACAGCGTAAAGCTGAAAAGTGTCCAAATTGAATGGAAAGGAAGCAAGAAATCGTAAAAAAGAAAAATGCTTAAAAATCGCAAAACCGAGAATACCAACCTATAATAATACTAATATAGTAGAATGATATTAAAAATTGACGAAAAGTGCAAAAATGGACAAAAAATGTCGAAGAACTGCTGCAAATGCAAAATGTACCAAAATTCCATTAGTTAGAAAAACGTAAAGCTGAAAAGCGTCAAAATTTAATTGAAAGGACGTCAGAAATCGCAAAAGATCTAAAATGCTTAAAGACCGCTAAACCGAGAATACCCCCTATTCCGAAAAGTGCAAAAACAGCCATAAAATAAAAATTCGAAAAAGTGGTGCAAATGCAAAACGTAGCCTAACTGTAATAATTATAAGTGCGTAAAGCTGAAAGATGTCCAAATTCAACGGAAAAGACGCCAGATAGCCAAAAATAAAAACCTTAAAAATCGCTAAACCACCTATTGAAAAATGCACAAATGGCCAAAAAAATAAGAATTCAAAAATGTTGTGCAAATGCAAAATATGGAAAAATTGGATTAGTTAGAGCAGCGAAAAGCTGAAAATGTGCAAACTAAATGACAAGGAAGCCAGATATCGCAAAAACTAATATGCTTAAAAATCGCTAAACCGAGAATACCCCCCTATTAACGAAAATTGCAAAAATGACCAAAAAGCAAAACTTAAAAAACTGGTGTAAATACAAAATGTAGCAAAATTGGATTAGTTAGAACAGCGCAAAGATGAAAAACTGCAAATTTGAATGAAAAGGAAGTCAGAAATCGCAAAAAAGTAAAACGCTTAAAAGTCGCTAAACCAGAATACACTATTGACGAAAAGTGAAAAAATTGCCCAAAAAAGGTGTCCAAATTGAATGAAAAGGAAGCCAGAAGTCGCACAAGAGTAATATTCTTAAAAAACGGCTATACCAAGAATTGACAAAAAGCGAAAAATGGGCAAAAATCAAAATTCGAAAAAAGGTGCAAATGCAATATATAACCAAATTGGATTAGTTATAACAGCGTAAAGTTGAAAATGTCCAAATTGAGTGTAAAGGAATGCTTAAAAATCGCTAACGCGAGAATACCCTCCCATTGACAAAAAGTGCAGAAACGGCCAAAAATAAAAATTCGAAAAGTGGTGCAAATGCAGGATATAGAAAAACAGCGTGAAGCTGAAAAATGTCCAAATTAAATGGAAAGGAAGTCAGAAATCGCAAAAAAGTAAAATGCTTAAAAGTCGTTAAAACGAGAATAAAAGACCGAAAAATGGTGAAAAAAGAAAAATTCGAAGAACTGGTGCAAATGCTCAATATAGCAAAGTTGGATTAGGTAGAAAGGCGTAAGTCTGAAAAACGTCCAAACCGAATGGAAAGGGAGCCAGAAACAGCAAACAAGAAAATGCTTAAAAATCGCCAAACCGAGAATTGACGAAAAGGGTTAAAAAAAGGTGAAAAAATAAAATTAAATGGTTGTGAGAATGCAAAATAAATCAAAATTGTATTATAGGAGCGTAAAGCTAAACAAAAATCCAAATTAAATAAAAAGGAAGCCACAAGTCGCAAAAAAGTAAAATGCAAATGTGGTGCAAATGCAGGATGTAACGAAATTCGATTATTTAGAACAGCGTAAAGCAGCAAGAAATAGCAAAAAACTAAAATGCTAAAAAGCCGTTAAAATGAGAATAACCCCCGATTGACAAAAACTGCCAAAATGGCCAAAAAAATAAGAATTTGAAAAAGCGGTAAAAATGCAAAATGTAGCAAAATCGGACTGGTTAGAACAGCCTATAGATGAAAAATAGGCCAGAAATAGCAAACAGGTAAAAATTCTTAAACTGAGAATACGAAAAGGTGGTGAACATTCAAAATAAAGCAAAACTGGATTAGTTAAAACAGTGTAAAGATAAAAAATGTCCAAACTGAATGGAAAGGAATTCAGAAATCGCAAAATAAGAAAATTGCTTAAAAATCGCTAAACCGAGAATACTAAACTATAATAATACTAATATAATAGAATAATACTACAAAAATTAAGAAACGTGCAAAAATGGCCAAAAATAAAAATTCGAAGAATTGATGCAAATGTAAGATGTAGCAAAATTGGATTAGTTAGAACAGCGTAAAGCTCAGAAACGTCCAAATTGAATGGAAAGGAAGCCAGAAGTCGTGAGAAGCTATAATGCTTAAAAATCGCTAAACCGAGAATTCACGAATATTGCTAAAAATGGCCAAAAGTAAAAATTTAAAAAGTGGTGAAAATGCAAAATGTAGAAAAATTAGTTAGAAGAGTGCAAAACGTTTTTCCTTACACCGATATTTTTTGTTTCACGGAGCTACGTGTCTATCCAACGACGTTTTAGCTAGTGGATCGAGTGGTCTGTCTCTCAGGTAAAGCTTTATCTCATGAAAGGGATACACAGTATGCTGAACGCTTATCGCGCGTGACCCTTACAGTGGAAAACAGCCAACAGTCTTGTGCTATCGCGCGTTTTTACCTCACTTACCTCAGACCAAATAAACACTGCCTCTTTCCAGCTGCTAATCCCTTACCTGCTTGGAAGGGTCTCCCACCCAATAGCTAAATGGTCACTAAACTGGCGGTACCCAATCTGTCAGTTTCCTTCCTATTCGGCAGAACCGCCTGTACACTTTCGCATCGTATTTTGCTCATCGTGACTCTCGTGAAGTTTCCGACGACGTAGATTTGTGCATACAGTCATCAGAAGGTATGGCACTGTATCTTTCTGAATCCAAATGCCTATGTTCTCCTCCAAAGTAAATTTCGAATACGCCTATATACACATCAAGTGGTCTTAATTTCCCTTTTAGTTGGGGACTGAACTTTTATTATCTCCCATTCGTTACTTCTTAAATAAATATCCCTGATATCCACTTCCGCTGTTGGCGGAAGATAAGCATATGGTGTATGCTAAGTTTATGTGATATATATTTTCCTTAATATACCCTCCTTAATCTTCATAAACGTTTACTTTGCTACTATTTTTTCATATAGTTTATGCGGTACGCGAAGCGTATTACCTCAAGCTCATTGAGGATATTGATATACGTTACATGTGCTTTTCTCCTGAGCAAACATTTTGTTCTTGGCTAATCAATGAAAACTTTTGGAAAAGCTGCAAACTTGGAGTACAAATAAAGATTAGAGATTCACTTCAAAAGTTGTTCCTTCCTACATATTTATGGCGACAGTAAATAATTAATTTAAGTTATAACTATTTTACTCTTCTCCAATTACAAAATTTGTCACAATCTCCAACATATAATTGTTTAAATTTCTGTGGAGTTAGGTTACGTTATCCTCAACTTTCATCAATAATTCAGCAGCAATACCGTTCCATTTCAACCAAATCATTATTGATTTACTAAGTTAACAAAAAACCGCTTGGCACTATAAACAACCAAGTTTCCCTTTGCCGCCCTTTGCAACAGGTATACAGCGTGTTTCACGTCCTATGCAAAAAACTCTGAGTAGCGATAGATCTCTCGGTGGGGAATTTTTTTTGCCAAGCAACCACCATTCTCCGACACATCGTTACGGAGTTATTGATCCCTGTTTAAGGGGAGGCATCTGCGAAAATTGCTAAAATCCATAGTTTTGGTCATAATGTTGTGACATTTTATATGTATTTGTGCCAAGGGGTATCTAGTAGATGTACTAAATTTCACATTTATATCTAAGATAGTTTTGCAAAAACAAAATATTTACTGTTTTTGCCACAGTTTTAGTGTAGTATAACAAATGCTCCGTGCATAACATTATTAGTTGTAAATAAATTAAACTCTGACTGTATGTTTCTTTTGATTGTGTCTACAAAACTTGCTATTCTTTTTCAGATCTGTCAAATAGTTTTGGGGAAAAAAATTATTGAATACATATATTACCTTTTTTTCCAAATTATTAATAATTTTCAAATTAAAATGCAATAACAATTAAACTGCTCCATATAGATCATTTAAAATACCAAGTGTTATGTAGCAGTTATCTAAAAACATTTGTGCAAAATTTCAAAGAAATCTATTTAAAACTGCATTGCAAGGAGCATTTTGAACATTAAAAAATGTAGAAAAACAAAAAGTGAAGAAAAATGACTTTAAAGCTTTAAATGTATAACAACGCATATTTATTGCTTTAGAATTCCCCTGAACCATATGAAGGTCTTTGAGATAACGGTTTAGCTTCCTCTTCTTTAAGTTTTAATACTTTTAACTGTTTCTTTGCTGATTTGAATGTATTTAGCCTTGTCACAAATTATTTGAGATATAAACATATCATGACAGAAGCTTGTATAAAAAAACCTAACCTAAGGCTAACCTTGCGTGAATTATTCACGGAGATTAGGTTAAGTTTAGTTTTTTATATATAAGCCGGTTTCTGCTTCACGGGATGATAGGCTAGGTTAGGTTTAGTTCTTTTTTATATAAGAACCCTTAGGTCTGTCTTCATATTTTGACGAGTTTTGACATCCATTTTTTTCATAACCTTAAGCCTACCACTACATCCTTCAAGGATACCCAATGAGGTGAAGTAAAATAAAAATAAATTTTTTTTTCGGGGCGCGAACCTCTGATTATGCAACGTAACCATATCATCACAATGTCTTAACACGTTTGGCCATCTGAGCATATGATAGCTGCAGAATTGTCTGACCTCATTAATACTGTCTGCCGTCACACCGCTTGCTTTAGTTGGGCCCTCCCCATCCTTTGCCACAGTTTCAATTGGATGCAGAATTTGCATTTTACCGGGTTTCGATCTTACGATCCTTGGTTTGATAGGTTAGCTACTCCTAACGTGCCTTAGACCGCATGGCCATAAATCCCGATGTCGAGCTTGCGCCGCCATATTTAAAGGGTTTACTAATCGTGTAACATACCATGTTATATATAACATTTCAAGCTGAGTTGTACAAAAATAGGCGTGGCAGGCATTTAAATTTGGTTTTTAAAAACGCCTGCCAAACCATTAAAAAAGGTTTTTATCACCATCAAACACATTTGAATGTTTGACTACCACTATAAAGAGTTTATTTTTGCAGACATCAAAAAACTGAAAATGTTGGCCATTTTGACTAATAAATCTCTCCTAGGTCCCCTTAAACTTCAAAATTGTATGCGATTTTGCTGCAATGGGGTAATGAGTGCATTTCAGGAGCCACGCCCACCCGCACAGGGGCATTCAAATCATGACGTAACGGCCTTTTAAATGGTGACGCGGCATAAACTACAATAGATTCTGAAAGTACAAAGTATAAACATAATTTTGGGGAAAAAAACGTAAAATCGGATTTTTCATCATTTTTGCCCCAATTTCACCGATGCCTCCCCTTAAAGCGTATCTGGTAAGATAGGTCTGAGAGGCACATCCAGCACAACCAATATAGCTCGGTATTTGCGAACAACAGCTCCATACATACCACCTCCAGAAAGCACAGGGACCTCGTGTTCGTGCTTGTCCAGTAGTTTCTGCAACGAAGGTATCGTAGATCATAGATTTCCCGCGCACATCTTGTTAACCGATGAGACCTGCTTCACACGAGACGGAAACTTCAACAGCAAGAAAAACAAAATCAAGGTTGTTGAGAACCTTCATGCAGATTTCGTTATACATCACCAACAAACGTGTTCCCTAAACATCTGGGCTGGAATCTTTGGTGATCATCTGCTGGGACCTTTCGTGTTGCCACTCCGTTCGAGTGGCTGTGTAAATTGGGCTGTGCGTCTCAGACCTAGCAAACTTAACCAGACGTGAGGGACAAGAAAGAGAGATGTCACTTGATTTGGCGGTTGTAAATAAACACGGAATCAAAGTGTACTTACTGGCTCTGCCTCTCAAACCTATCCTACCGGATACGCTTCAAACAGGAGTGAATAACTCCGTAAAGATGCGTCGGAAGTTGGTAGTTGCTTGACAAAAAATGTTCCCCTCTACGAGATCTATTGCTCCTCAGAGTTTGTCGCAGAGGAATTGTAACATACTGTATATCCTTCTCTACGCTATTCATGACAAAATCTAAAGTATTATGCACTTGTTCCAGAAGTAAGTATATTGGATTATATTGTGGTTTTAGTACCTTCCTCTAGCCATTCATACTATTGCAAAAAATAGTCATAAGAGTAACTTTAATTTTCCTTTGGATTATTTCCTTAAACCCTTTTATTTCGAATTTAAAGTATTTAGCATCCACCACAACGTCATATTGAACTCCGTTAAAAGTGCATATTTATTTAACCTATGTTTGTCCAAATATAAAACTAAATATAAGATAAGATATGTTTGCCAGATGTAGCTGTTAAATACAGTAGCAGCTTTGGTCCAAAACGTTACAAATGAATAGCTTAAATTGTCAAATATACTATTTGTTAAACCGTTAATACTTTAGAAATTCAGTATGAACTTTCAAATGTTTCTGAAATCCACATGCCTCATCAACTCACACGAAGCACACTATTACGTTGCTCTAATTTCCTTGTAGGAAGTAAGCCCCTGCATGTGTCCTGTTTTTTGTTGCACCTCCTTTACTTTCTTTTCCACTGACTGGTCCTAACGAACACAAAACACGTTCCGGCCTGGACTCCGCAAGCCTTGAGATAAGTTTCTTCCATTCTTCCTTTTTTTATTCTTCCACGCCGGCTGCTTTTCCTCATCCGTATCTGCGAGACTTTTCTTGCATCCCTCCACTACCTAGACATCCGACTTCGTTTTTCGCAGTTAATGCTACCGACGCTTCTTGCCCACCGACCGCGAGAGCGGACAGAAAAGCGGATATAAGATGGATGGCGAGCCACACTTCCGTTCAACCAGTGCTACCAACACACCGCCCCGAGAAACAAAACCTTTGAAAGAGAAAAACGGCACAAAGAAGCTGCACGGAAATGCATCCTGTGTGCCTTTAGGCCTGTTATAATGACTCCGCGAACACCTCTTTTCATTGTGGCTAACGTAAATAATGAATCTTCACAGGCATATTACAGCAAACACCTAAATAAATACAGCCTACGAGAGGATTTAATACTGAGACAGCGCGGATGAATACAATACAAAGAAGATTGCAATATTGCTTTCTCTATGGTCGTAAGTTTCGGTCTTACATTCCCGCTGTCACTACAGTAATTAATTCTACTATTTATTGACTATTTTATGAGGACTGCTTCTCAACCTCATTAATTGCTTATCACATAAAATCTCTCCCCACTTACGTATTGTGAATTCTGTAACTGATAACTTCTACAAATTTCAACCAATTCAATTTATGTTTGTATACTAATTTTCCAATATCGTCATAATGGACAGTTTCTGTAGCCCAATATACCAAACATTCCAAGACAATTTTCAGAATGTAAAACTGAGTTTTTTGAAATATACTGCACGTGACGAAAATTTGAGACTTATTTTTTGTGTATTATTCTTCGAATACACTTCATCACAACCAAAAACTGCATTTTGAATAAAATTAAAACTTTTCCTGAAAAATTATAAATCATTGAACTATTAGTTTTATAAAAATTAATTGTGAATTAAAGCATAAAAACCGTAAATCAAAACTGACTGTTTAAAAAGATCTTCATCTTCAAGAACGTATACTGGAAATTTGAATGCAGAAAAAGGTATCACGTGAAACACTTTAAAGTGGCAAAAATATAAAAAATGAGATAAGGGCGAAAACAAGTGTTTAAATTGTACTTAATATTTGCAAGTCCATTGAAACGTCACATTTATGCATCAAATGCCTATTAGGTAAAAATCTTGATTGAATTCTGATTATGCAATGCTTGATTTATTTCTAGGAAGACTTTTAGAAAGGCAATCTTTTTCGTGGTATTTTAAGAAAATTTATTAAAAACTTTCCCATTTAAAAAGGCTAGTTTCTATTACTCAATAATAACGAACTTCGTGAATTCGAATCATACCAAACTATTTACTTTTGTGGATGTATGTACACTTATAGAATATATACTTTATAGAAATAAAGAAATTTAAACTTTGAATCTTAGAGGATATATTTAGCTAAAAAAAGAATAACGTATGAATACTGAGGACTAGACAGTTAAACGTATGAAATTACGTCTAGTGCTGGGAGAGATGGCGAAAACGAGAATTTTAAAAGTGCAATTGTAAGCCTCGAAGCTTCAATATAACGCTGTTCCTGTTAGGGTACTCCCTGGACGAGATGGAGACATTTATAGGTGCTCTTATATGTTCTCGGCACATACCCAAGAGGTGATTTACTCGGGAACACCGGGCGCTACCGAATTAGAACTAAAATTGCAGGCGCATTTAGTCGTAAACTTTATGAGGTGTATGAAGTTCAATTAAGAAGAATTAACATCGTTCGTATTGATCACGTATATCTAGGACACCACCATCAGGTTTGTGATCACTTAGATGTCCTGAAGAAGTCCGTCGAGAAGGAAGAATACAAAATATCACCAGCATAAATGGCAGGACTTAGTGTAGTAGCAATGGGAACCTTCTTTGTAGATTTTATACATCAATTTATCTTAAAAATAATTGAAATAACTTATTTTGGCTTACAGGGTCTATTTTTTATTTCTCCAGTATCTATTCACAATAGGTTGAGGAAGTATTGCATTCCACGCTACTCCCCAAAAGAAAGAAGGGAAGAAGATGATATCGAGGTTATATGAAAAATACATGTTTTGAGTAGCTCTCCTAAATAAAAAGGGAAAAAGAAAATATTTTTAGAAAAAAAGTAATGACATGAATGTGCTCGTGTTTGTGTGTACGTCATCAGCATAACTCAAAAAGGAAAACCGGCATAAAAAACTAAATTTATAGGTAGTATCTGACTTCAATATTTTCCTAGGATGCGATACAAAGATTTTCAAGAATATACCTATAACTAACTTTTAGATACATATAAAATGGTTCGAAATGTTTTAATTTTTTTTAAATTGGCTCAAATAACCCTGATTACAATTATATATGTTTAAGATATTTGCATGACTAATAAAATGAATATCTTGAATTTTCGGGGAACAACATCTTAAGGCTTCTCCATTCAAAACGATTTAGGTATAACAGGTAAAACAATAGGTATTGACAAACGTTATAACACAAAAGATGCAGATGTCTTTACACCAACTTATTTTCGCATTTTCGAGATATTCGCTGTTATCAGTTTGAAATTTTCCAGTAATTCTGTCATATAGCGATATTAACATTCGTTTGTTTCTCGCAATGATATGAAAGGTGTATGTAATTTCAGGACATTACGTATGACCCGATAATAAAAGATGGTTTAAAAAAAAAAAGTTCCCTTGTATTAACCAATTTTATGATACTGTTTTTTAACTGTTTTCGTTACCGCTTATTACCGCCGTTACACAGCACACACAAACACCCATGCCCACGGCGGGACTCGAACCCGCGACCCTCAGCTTGAAGGAGCGACGGAGCTATGCACTCCAGCGACCACGGCTATGAGCGCCGGCAATATTAGTTAAACCTACTGTATACCTCTTCTAGATAGATCAAAATGTATAACGAAAATATTTCTGCAAACGTTTATCTCGATTAAAGTTAAGTAATCAGATATTTCAGGAATAGTTGCAGAAGCTATATAAAAATGGTATAGACCATACAAATTCCAGTGTATGTAACATATCTGATTTGTATAATCGTAAACTATTTATACAATAATGCTTTAATATTAGCTCAATACAGCGCAGGGATAATCAATGCCCACGGGATGGAGTAAGCGAGAAATAGGCACGTTATGTGTGAGGAGAATGACTCGCAGATTCTACTTGTGTGGTTCTTTTACGTTCGAGTAAACTTCATACGGTACCAATTGGTTTATTTATCTCCTTACCTTCCATGTTAATATTTTTACTGGAAAAGTTCATCCCTTTTGATAGTTTCGAATCCACGATCTTAGGGTTGAAACCGAAGCTCAGTGATTTTTTGAATTTTGGAAACTATCTTTTGTAGCTGTATAATATATCCATTTAAGTTTAGGATACTGACATTGTGCTTATAAAGTAATACTGCCATGAACAAGACTGTTATAGACGCTTGTTGGGATTAAATGACAGTTCCTTTAAAATACAAAAAATATCGGTGTAGAATTCATGCTCTTCAATTCTTCACCCCACCGAGAAGAAAAAGGTAATCAGAGGTGTTCATGTGTTCAAACTACACCGTGTTTACCTAATTGATTACCTGCAATAAGATAAACAACGTCAACAATGAGCATAATATGATTACAGCGTACCCGCACGTGGGGACAGAAATGACCGAGCAATTGCATGTGTGCTGTTGATATTACAGTGACAAATAGGAATTTAAGAATGCTACTGATATTCCATTGTCTAAGTTTCTCAACTGTTATGATAAACAATTTTAAATCCTTGACATAGTGCGGTTTCTCATGCTAGTATTAGTATACACAGTATATCAGTTCGATCCATTTAAAACTAAGTCGTTTTTCACGTGCTATTTTTTACTACAGTTTTCCCAGCATTTATATCCGCAACGTACTAGATGCTTGCTCTCAACTTAATGGGTTTTTGCTTTAATTTGTTAGCTATCGTAATGGACGAGTAAATAAAACGTCTAGTATTAGCACTTGTTTGACCGCACAGCTGGATATTTCAAGCTATAAAGGGCAAAAACAGCGATTCAGAGATTTATTTGTGAGCTCCATGTACTATATTGTGCTGTGAGAGGGCGGTTCTTGCATTAGCGATTGTATGAATGAGCCTAATGGCCTGTCTCTGTTGGAATCTAAACATTAGATTATGGCTAATAGTCTCCTGTATTGACTTTCACGAAAATCGCACGTCGTATGTGTCACATGAGCCGTAGGGGTTGATTGATTCCTAAGCTTGCCTACAGGCTTTTCGATTCAATTTACGAGTCCTGTATTTGCCTACGCCCGATTTCCGTCATAGTGGGGGTATTGGATTTGCCTAGAGATTTTAACAGCTCACTGAGTATAGCAACGGGATCCCGATAATCTCTGCATTGCGCCATTACGGTAGCGAGATAGGTTTCAAAGCGCTTTGTGATATATCTGTTCACTTTTTAATCGCGTTAGTGAAAAGTGCGGACAAAGAGAGGTAGAATTCCAGACAAAAGGATAGGCACTAACTTAAATTCCATGCTTCGTTAAGAACACACGCACGCTGACAGATAGCTGGCGATTCAGTAAATGGACAGAACGTGCGATGCTGATCCTCTTCCGGTGTTTCAGCTGGTAATAATGTTGACAGAAGCTTTGATCCACTGTTTATGTATCTGATTGATACTTAAAGTATTTTAATTATCTCAAAAATAAATACAGATGCTACGATTTCTACTACTTTAATTGACTGCATAGCCTACTTATTTTCAGTGAGCACATAAACAGTGCTTTACACTAAAAAGGGAAATATATTGTAAGAATAACCCAAGCTCTAAGCTTAATCTTTCTTTCTATTTGAAGGTTTTAGTGGAAATACATTTACGTTCCTTGAAAAAGGAAGTACTTTTAAAAAAAGTGGTGGGTATGTGTGTGAACAATAAATTAAAAATAACAATAAATCAATAAAAAACGAAATGTTAACTACTATACTTCGTATTTAGGTTCATTATCTTCCAAAGATTCAAGCTGAAGGCTTTAAAGAAAACCCTGGCAATAAATGTGACTTTATGTGCAACATTTGTTGGTATTCTCGAATTCAAAATGGCTTTTAACGATACTGATTAAAATACCATATTTGTAAGCTATTTGCATGACAAATAATTGTATGTGAATAGCCTGTGAAGTCTCCCTTTGTATACTTTTGTGTAATTGGCATAACATAAGATACAGACAAAATCTTACATAGCAAATGTTGATATCATTAAAACACACAATGCATTTTATAAGGGTTAACCGTTTATAAGAGATTCGTTCTTATTAGTTTGAATTATCAAAGCCCCTATCTTCACGAAGTGCTAAGTCGCCATCAATTTGATTCTTGTGTTAATTCAAAGACTGAATGTTCAAAGCTAGCACACAGTAGCCTGCTTTTTAAAGATCTCAGCATCGTTTCAGCCTCCAACATCCATCTTGTATTTTGCACTCTTAATCGTGTCTCTTACATTATTACAATGGAAACGTCTCAACTAGGAAGTGTTCGGACCTTGGACATGCGTGACAGCAAGACCGATGCAACAGAACAGGACTGTACCCGCAAGCATTTGTTCAGAAGTCTAATTCGGGAAGTTATTTTAATTAACAAACGTTTGCCATAGGGCGGTATACATCAACATATCCAGCATGAACACACTAAAAATGTCCATCCTCATAGGTTACCAAAAACAATGATATTATTACACGAGTTCACACAAATCCAGTAATTATTGCAGAGAGATATTTTAAAATGTTATTAACATAAATACATAATAGCTAATACTATTTAGCTCTATCACTACAGCTCTTCACCTCACGCTTGTCTGACCATTAAACACATCAACACCACTAAGAAACAATTTCCGGGATGCGCATAAGTCCCTCACAAAATACAGATGATCAGATAAACTCTGAACAGTTCACAGTTTACATAAACTCTGAGAAAAGTAAAAATTTAGGTAGAAGCTGGACAAATTAAAAAGTTACATCAACTCCAAACTGCTTAAAAATCTGGATAAGGCTTAACATAAATAGCAAGAATTAAAACATTTTAATATTGCCTTAAACAGCTGAGGAAATTCCCACACACATGTCAATACCAAACGACGGGCCAAAACAAACCCAATTATGCCAGGTTGGCAAATGTAACGTACGTCAATGGTTCCGCAAAATAAGTACGTTTTAATGCAAAACATCTGCTTATCGGAAAAAGCGCAACGGAATGAACCCAGATGAATACGTCAATCAGAAACCAATTTACAAAATTTAATTTTCGCTTACTAAGCCATACAAGAAACTCACCGTCGTCCTCCGTGGCCTAGTGGTACCCTGCTAGCCTCTAGTTCCCTCCGTCGTGAGTTCACACCCATTTTTCGGGCGTAAAATCCTTAGCATGGCTTATTTCGTATGGGAAGTAAAGCCATTGGTCCCGTATCGTAGATTTACGGCACTTAAAAGAATCTCAAGCTTGATAAAGATGTCTCCGAGCAAAATGTCCGATCTTTCACGCCCAGTATAAAATGGGATGCTAAGAAACATAGCAGTTAAGTTGCGTCCACTCAACATGGGGTAGGAAGTGCTACCGTCCTACCAAATGGAATTCATATAGAAAGGCTCCCCGATCACAGTTTATCCTAGTGAGTTCTACGCCCTGAAACAAGCATTTTCATACATTACAGAATCCCATAAATAACCATACACATTTTTTTCTGATTCAAAAAGTGTTATCTTAGCCACCCAAAATACACATACAGAAAACAAACTTATACAAGAAATACAGATGTCATATAACCATGGAACAAGGAATACATATGACTTTGTTTTGGATTCCATTCAGCAACAGAAACAGCTAAAGAAACAGCGAAAGCGGCCATCCAAAAACCAACGTTTAGTGTAGAGATAACAAGCCATTCAGACTTAGCCCTATGTATCCGATCCGATGTCATTACTTCAGAGGAAAAAATATGGTCTTAAAATCAGGGAAACAAGCTACTTACTCTAATAGGGTCTTCAAATAGTATAACTGGCGCAACAGTTCTAGACACGTGAAAATCTTAATGACAGCTATGAAGCGAGTTACATACCAGATCAGTAGGTGACCGGTCGTCTGCTGCTGCAGGAGTGCGTGGGACAGTCATGGTCAAATATTGCACACTGGTTATGCACTGCAATGCGCTGATAAACTTAGTTATATACAGTATATTA
Organism: Deroplatys truncata; assembly: GCA_030765065.1. Taxonomy (NCBI): domain Eukaryota; kingdom Metazoa; phylum Arthropoda; class Insecta; order Mantodea; family Mantidae; genus Deroplatys; species Deroplatys truncata. Next base: position 64,355,416 of record CM060986.1, read on the forward strand.
AAATCCACGCTGTAAAAAGCGCTTAATATAAAAAACACTGTGTATCATTGCCTCCAATTCTTCCACACCTAACAACCCTTCCTCTTCAGCGGAATCACTCACATTATTGCCGTCATCACTGCTGTCACTACTTTCTGCACCATTATCCTGGATGAGAATTATTTCTTTTTGATTTTCTGCAATTCCGTATTTTTCGAAATAATGATTCTTAATTTATTCAACATGTCGACATACATTTTCCCATTCTGGGCCTTCGAATTTCAGCAAATTGCTGGTGTTATAACTGCTCCACATATTTTAATTTAAAAGTGATATTTCTGCATGCCACCCATTTTTGATATCAACCCAGATTAATTCGATTGGGTTTAGATCTGGGCGATACGATGACAGCCTAAGTACATTATGGCGATGTTGTATTACTATCTGGTCAAGTATGTATGCCTTCTGAAGCTGTTTTTTGGCTTTAATTAAGTTATATAGCTTTGTTTTACTCATGCTTTCATCTAAAGCTTTATTATGTCTAAGTAACCAAGCTCTCATTTCTTCTTTCAAGAAAGTTGAGGTAGGTGGTTTGTGAATTTGAGTGTTGACGCATTGTGAAGCATTGTCGATGACCAGAACAGACCCAGCAGGCATATTAGGTATCAACATGGCGTTGCTTCACTTCATGTAAGTTTCTGTATTCATTTCTTGATGAAAATCTCCTTTTGTTTATTGTGACTTGTAAAAGAAGGGCATTTGGAACGAAGCCGATCTTTCCAACAGCACGAACGATAATAAGTATTTGCCCTTTGGCAACAAGTGCCTGCAAACCTAATTCGCTATCGTCACTCCAACTTTTAGATGCTGTATGACTGCTGTGTATGTATGACTCATCTTTATACATTATAGTATTTTTCTGAAATTTGTAGCACCACCTTGAAAATTGATGCTGATATAAGTACACACTGATATAAGTACATATAAAATTATAGTCATTTGGAAAGGTAGAATCAGACTGAAAAATTCAATGCCATAGCCGGGATTTGAACCACGGATCTTAGGCTTTCCGTGCCGTTGCTCTAACTGACTAAGCTATCATGGCAACATTTACTTTTTATTTTTATTTTTTATTTTATTATTATTTTTTTATTTTATTTATTTATTTTGCTTTTCTGTTAGAACTCTTCTATTTGATTTCGGTTTCTTCCATTTGAACCCTAAATCTTTAATAATTTTTCTGAGATTTGTAGCACCACCTTGAAAGTTTCTGCTGTCTTTCAGCTGGATGCGCAATCTGCTTATTGTTAGCACAGTTTTTTCTTCCGCATAGGAATTGTGAATCGTGCGCCGAATGACGCATTCGAAATCGTCTATTTCTGTAATACGTTTAGGGACCTTATGTTTCTTCCCAGGTGTGTCAAATGGTACTCTTTCATCCATATGTTTTTTTCTCTTATCTTTGAGAACTCTGGAAACGGAACACGGTGAAACACCAGTTGCTTTGACTACTCTTTCTTTCACTCTCTTAAGGCTTTTGTGGAACTCGGATATAATTTCTTCCTTCATCTCTGCTTCTTGCTTCATGAAGTCAATGACATTTGTAATTATTTCCCTACTTTGACTATGTAACACCTTACCACTTAACTTTGAAAACATAGGAGCCATGGTTATAAATATAGCAAATATAAAATAAGTACTATTTAGATACTGCAGCTCTCTTTAAAATTACAACCAGATGCAGACACTTTCTGTGCAGACTGTATGTGTTACGCACTGTGAGTAAGCAAAGGTATTATATCGCTTTCGTTGATAAAGCTAAACATAAACCATTCCTAGGCTTGGTAGCTGGGTTGGCAATCAAGGTCACGATTCCAGAAGTTTTGCGCGAGTAATAAATGTATTTTTGCAAAGTTAAACAGGAAACCTCAAGTTATCATTACCCGCTTAAGAACTGGACATACAAAGATGACACACTCCTATCTGATCACCAAAGAAGCTCAGCAGCAGTGTTCAAGATGCAAAACTCTATTGACAGTTTTCCACGTACCTATTCGCAGAATGCGATCGTTATAATCCACACAAGAATATACATATATAGTATCCCAAATAATATTATCTGTCTTAATGATTCAACAATGTATAAAAGGATTATAATGTTTTTACAAAATATACAACTGTATAATTATAACTGTTCTTTAATTGTATCGATCACATAAGAAAAAATTTATGTGGTTATTATCAAATGATATTATGTATGTATATTCCTAGAAATCTATTAATGTTTAACCATCACTGTATTAATGCAAGAGTCGTCAACAGACTTTGTGAGTTAAAGTGACTTAAAATACATTTCAAAAAATGTATTTACTACAACCCGCAGAATCGTTTTCTTTCAGATTAGAAGAATTTTAGTTGTGTATCATAATCGCAAGTGACATAAACCAGAAAAAATATGTTTCTCGTATATTGCTTTATTTTCTTGCCCAGTCTATCGCTTCACTTCTAGCGTCGAAAAACGAGATGCTGTGCATCCAATTTATTTCGCGTTGCTTTTTTCCTCTTCCTTTTTAACTGAATTTTCCCCGCTATCCTGGGAAATAAGATTTCTAAACTTTTATTTCTTCGCTACTTTTCTTCCTGAAAATTACTGGCACATTTGGTGACTTTCCCTTTAACCTTAGAAACTTTATCTACTATCTAATGAACAAGAGTATTTTTTATTTAAGAATTATGGTAGGATTTAACATACAAATCTGATGTGTTGCATTCAAATGGCTTTCTCTACCCTTCTAAAATTATTAATGCGAAGCACATACGTCTACTATTGTTAATCGAGATAAGCTTTCATTACAGAATTATATATTTTGTTGTAGTTATAAGAAGGATAATATAGGCTAAAGCGATAGTCAGATTTTTAGAAAACGGATGGCAATATAATGGCTTTGAAATTCCATACTCTTTCCATGACCATGAGAAAAAATTAATAACGACTTACAGCGTGTAAAAACATACATATTCGAAATTTTAAGCAAATAAGAAAGAATATTTCTGAAAAGTTTAACAAAATAAATTTTATTTTGCATAAAATGCGTTCTTTATGTAGATAAGATTTTTCCTATCTCTCAAAGTTTACCAGTTATACGAAAGTCATTCAGAACGAGGAAACTTCACAGGATATTGTCTTATAAATAAGGTATGAATTTTATTTGTTATGTAAATGTCCATAAATATGAAGTAAATACAGTGATTTAGGAGAAATAAAAACTGACGAAAAGTTGTCAATATGAAGGGTAGTCTGGGTGGAAAAATTTTCTTGAAAGTCTTCGGGTGACATCCTTGGAAGACTTTGCACTAAAATTGCAAGTTTAGTCCTTAACAGACTTTTCGTTTTTGAGTTATACTGCTGACAGACACACATACAAACTTCTACACACACGAACGTTTTTGCTAAAGTGCTTTCAGGGGACGTCAAAACGCTTATTTCCAGTGACTATTGATATAAACGTTTTGGGTGGAACACAACACTTCCTCTACTTACTATAGGTAAGCGGTAATAAAGTAAAAATGCTCTCCTTGATGATTTTTAGCCATTCATATTTTATATGCGTACAGTATTCGGTATTCTAATACGAGAACATTACAATTTATATGTAACATCTATATTCGTGCCACCAAATCAAGAAATGCTCTCAGCTACCTGGACAGATATACTTAAAACTGACTTTGTTAAGGATAGTCGGTAAGGAGTCGAACTAGGTCATACTCAAGGAGAGCAGGAGGTGCATGGGTGTCTTCAGAGACTAATTTCAGGACTATTTATATAAATCTGAAGGCAAGTGCTGAGGCTGTTGGCTCTTGACAATACAGTTACATAAGACATGCATTTGAGAAAGTTGTAGTATAATGTTACACAACATTTTCTTATAAGGACACGTACAAAGAGCACCAAAGGAAATCTTCGGCGGATTTTGTATCGCTTTCTGGGGCCTTTTGAAGCGTGTCCTTCACCTTACCTATCGCAGAGCGTGGTGGCTTTAAAACACAGCAATAAGGGGGAAAAGAGGGGAGGTTGATGCCTTTGCTTTTTCTGGTGTGATTGAAACCAAAACATATTTATTGTCTCAAAACCAGTCATGCCGTATACTAGCGAAATTACTCGTGGACGTATCGTGGGTATGTGAGAGGCTGCTCGCACCGTTACATCAATTGCAACGGCAGCGCATAAAAGTGCTTTTATAGTAAATTACTGGAATAAAAATATTCCAGTTAAGTGGGGAAGACGGTGTACATACTCGTCGGAAATTGGGCACCCCCAGTAAAACATCCGCAGATGATATTCGTTTACTAAATGCAAATTACTCTATTTTAAATTGACTGATAATGCTTAGAAACTAGAGATAAATATGCATATGTACATGGTTTATATGGATATGACATCATATTATGGCAATAAAATTGGGTTATATTTTTTGTCTATAATCCTGTTGTATTCCTATGATAAGCAATACGTTAGCAAAGGTATATTAACCAATTATAGTTGAATTAGAGGGAAAACCTGCTACTTAATTTCTTTATTATTTAGTTATGTTTGCTTCTGTGCAGCAACAAAAATTGATATTACTGTGAGAATACTTCTGTTTATGTTTTGTTATAAAGTGGTGCCTTGCTATGTATTTAATGAATACCATTAAAACTGTAATTTGCACCCCCTGAGAATCTTCTCACACTACACATTCTACATTAGGTTTTCCCCTTAGCTTCTAAACCTTTCAAAGGCGTGTCCTGCACTAGCCGATAAGGTATGGGCTACCATTCACGATAAGAGGTCTCTATGACAAACTGAATGCACTCATTCTACCTCTTTCTCTTTTAGCCAATACGATCGAGAGCGTCAACATATATTTCGTTTCTGCGCCATTTTGTAACCTTTGTTGTGGTTATTGGTGCAGCTATTTAGCAGAAGGACTGGCGCATCCTTGCGCAGTGGTCTAAAGCAACCAATCAAATAGTTTCTCATGCCTTCTCAAGGCCACGTAAAACGATAATGTGACGTATACGTGAGGTCCTGCGTGATTTTCTTTGGCGCTCTTTGTATATGTACAGCTCCAAGCTCTTCAACCTCTGGACCTAGGGGTTTGATAAATTTGATCCAGTGATAAGATGGTCCCTTGCGTAACAAATCAGGTTTTTAACTCTGGGCACTTTATACAAAACTACGAAAATATCCTCCGATTACAAATTTGTGATATGCGCTTTATTACGTTTTATTCATTCATGAACTTAGCTAATGTTACAACTTGAAAATATCTGCTTCCATTTAGTGTATCCGATTCTCACTCTTGTAGCTAGCTAATCGAACTTGTGATGAGCTTCGAAAACAAACAAATGAGACGTGCCCAACCGGTTATAAACGAGTGGAACTGCTATCATGTATCCGATAAGAATTTATGATGGGCATTAGAGAGGTTATCTATCAGTATCACATATGAACATTACATCATAAAATATGGCTGTTGCAGCCAATACGAAGCAGCATCATGAGCAATTATATCCCCTTCACTTCTGATGTAACACTTGATGTGTTGGTTGAGACCTCGCAGAAAAGTATGCCAAAATGTCAATATCGACATACTATTATTACCAGGATATTTGCAGCTTTAGAAAGTAAAGCTGAGGTAAATGATAACTACTGCGAATAAAAAGACTATACCGTTTTCATTTTGTGGTGCGATAAACGGAATATTACCGTTCAGGAGAAGATGGCTTTAGGCGCAAATAATTTCAGTGAAGAGAGAGAGAGTATAGACAGACAGTGGGCGAGTGGGTATGCTAGAAAAATCGGTGCATTTTTCAAAAACATTTAAAACTAAAAAGATAAAATGCAAAAACGCGGAATATGTCAGCTGTAATATATTTTGCTCTTTCTCTTACAAAAAGGGGAATTTTGTTTCTGTGGATGCAGCTAGTAGGGTTTTACTTTCTCTACCACGTACATAGTAGATAGAGAAGGTATTGTGTTCACCCAAAAATTGGATACCGAGATTTTACCGGAAATACGCCTTTTGAGACCTCCTGAATCTAAAAAGAAGCATTTTTAGAAAAAGGTTCGTGTGTGCTTGTGTGAGTGCGTGTATGTGTCTAAACAGCATAACTCAAAAACGAAAAGTCGGATAAATACCAAACTTGTTTTTAATGGAGCCAACTGAAAAACTCAATGTCACAGCCGGGATTTGAACACGGTTCTCCCGCTCTCCGTGCGGTTGCTCTAAACATTGAGCTACTTTGAGAGCAGTTGACACTTATAAAACTTGCCAAGACGGCTAAGGTCTGTAAAAAGTATACTTAATTTTAATTATATATATAGTAATAATATTAATAATAATAACAATAAAGTAAACTCTTAAGTAACCCATAAATACCCAGCACTGAAGTACTTGCGATTGCCAGGCGTCACTGAGATTGTCGTCTCGATTGAGAGGCTTTGGTGGTCTGTCTGGGAACCAAACTTGAGTCAATTGGGGAATTAAATGTCCCATCGGCATGCTGTCACAGTAGCTCAATGCCTAGGGCAAACGCACGGAAAACGGGAGGACCGTGTTCAAATCCTGGGTGTGACATTTGAGTTTTTCAGTTGGCTCTATTAAAAACTTGCTAAGACCGGCTAAGGTCTGTAAAAAGTATAACTAATTTCAATTAATTATACACAATAATAGTAAACCAAACTTTGTATTCAGGGTCAGCATCTTCTGAAGACGCGACAGGAAGAACATTTTTTTTAAAAAATTGATTTTATAAAAGATGACTCAATATTTTGATTGAAATATCACCTTTTAAAGATGCTGACATAACAAATAAAACTTATCTTGAATTCTCTGCGAGTAGCCTTTGAAGTCCACTTCATTTGGAAGGAATTCTGTATAACCTTGTGTAACTAGTAAACGTTAAGGGATAGACGAAAACGTACTTTACAAGAAATGTAGGTCTCTTTAAAACACACAATTAATTCCAAGTAGTTTTTTATCAACCATTTTGAGATATCCATTATTAATGGTCCGAATTGCTCATTACTTGGTCATTCTTTAAAGTCATTTCAACGTTCAGCTGTTTCTCGAGATTGCATGCAAACATTATGGAATTTTAAGGCAGCGCAGAGCGCCCAGTTCTTAAACATTTGTCTATCCCTGTTTCCTCTGTAGCTATAACGAAAAGTGTAATGTAGCTATTTCTGCAAAGGTTTATTTGGATTAAAATAATGGAGATAGAAAAATAAGCTTTAGTAAGAAGAATTTGTATACCCACTAATAAACATATAAATAAGGTAGAGAAGGTTATGCGATTGTATTACATTAGATTTTTTTAAGTTGAGACAAACTTATTGGATTCATTTACGTACTTGTTGTACGAAACCACTTTATATACAGTCATCTATATTTGTGTGTGTTATCCTATATTTTTTAAAAAAAAACAATGAAACAAAAGGGAAATATATGCTCTACAGATCTGCGATTTGCAATGAGCAGATCGAGAGGGAGTTAATGCGAGCAAATCTATGGGTTATACATGGTATTATATTAAAAATAATTATGGTTATTAGAAGCGGAGGAGGATTTTGGCATTTAAGCGCACAGTCACCTACTGGGCTTCTGAAATTATCCAGGAGGAAGGCAGTAAAGCGAAGAACACACAAGACGACCAGATCCGAGGCGGGGTTCCTACTGTTTCCAGATACTACATACTGATGCGGATGGGACCCGCCACAGATGTAACTCTCCACAAGTTGAAGTTGAAGCGAAGGTCTACAAGAGCAAGAGCCAAAGCCAAAGCCCAAACCCTCCCCTAAACCCAGGGCCAGCGTCAGCCGAACCGTGGGGGTTTCGCATGAGGCCAATACCTAGAGCCTACAAAGGCCCTCTCGCTTGCGCGAGGATGGAAGTGGATACGGCCCATATGCGCGTCATCCCGAAAAGGGGCGACTACCGAAAACCTCGGTGGGGCCGACAGCAATCTAGCATGCCGTCTAACGGCTATCCAGGGTGGCACCGGAGGACATTGAGGCGTCTCACAACATCGGCTGCATGGAAACCCGCAGAGACGTAACTAATGCCACGCCGAGTCCAACCCAATTCGAACAACTCCCTTTCGGGAGGGGCTCGAATGTTCTGCCCAGCGTACTTCTGGTAACGTCAGAAGTACCACGAGTGCTCAGGGTCCGCAGCGTCCGCACCACGGCATCTGAAGAGGTCGTAACCCCCCCTTACGGAGTGTCTCTCTGGGGCCCGTCACTCACCAAACGTCAGGGTGTACAGTTCCATAAAGCAACCTCTGCCATCATACACCTCACCCACCGCCCACTCACCTGTTCCTTGGGCCCTGAAACATAAGGAAGTTAAGCGACAGGAAAATTCGTGGCATTATACGTATAATTCATCCCAGTGTTTGTCTACCGGCCATAGAAAGGTGCGAAAAATAAAGATGAGAACATCAGCGGGAATAAAACCCTACACTTCCGAATGCAAGACTCCCAGGTTACCGCAGAGCTATGCCGGTCAGTATACTCTAACATAAACCCCTTAAGTTAATATATTGTTAGAAGATGAGCATGAAACACGAAACCTTGCGTTATTAGCGATTTTAGCGTTATTTTGTTCGTGTGTACTCTTGTTTTGCTTGTGAGCACTACCAATAAACGATACTATTACCACAAACGCTCGAACACAGCGCCCATTCCGCGCGCAGAACACGCACAAAGGGGAATCACCTTTTGTGGTGTCGATTCATTTCGGAAAACAAAGCTATCGCTTCACGTCGGACCTTGGCAGTCTGATGGTATAGGATTAATGGGGCTATTCATCCCGTTATAATACGTTAAGGTCGTGATGTAATACGAAGAAGACAAAACACAGAGAAAAGAGGCGATGGGGATCCAAAAAGAGGGCAAGGGAGTAGGGAAATGGCTCTTCATTACTTCGGTGAAAAGGGAATGAAGGGGAGGGGATGCAGTTCAAAAGAACTTCAGGTTACTACACCTCATAGCAGGAACAAGTCCGTGCTCTAGGCATTTCGTTTTGTTTTCACCACTACATCCATGTATAACATCGTAAAAGAGCTCAAAGGAAAATGGCAGCAGAAGGCGTTGCCGTTGTTATGAAGGTCCGTTTTTATACAGCAAAATGACTAAAATAATGGATTTGTTTTCAACACAAACTGGATAGCATGTTGCTAGTAGGTTTCTGCATATTTTAAAGCACCCCTCCCACCTCCTTTCCTGCTCTATAATGGTTTAGGGACCTTAATGTTATCTGTATAGAGAAAGGAGAAGGTTATAATAAGATTCGTGGCTCAAGATTTTAAAGAGAACGCTGTTTGCAAGAAGAAAGGCTTTTCCTTGTTTGCAAATTTCATGCTAATGTGCTTTGTTCGCGTATAATGAATTGGCCGTCAGCGTCAAGAATTTCTAAGGATGAATAATTGAGGCCAAAATTACGTCTCTTAATGTCATTCTCATTGAATTATACGCGCAAATGCGTTTTATCACCAGTCTGCGGACGTTTAAACGTTTAGAATGATGAAAAGCGGATATCAAGCCGGCTACAAGAGCGATGAATAGAACTTCGCGAGAATCGGATGTAGAGCATCATTCCCATTAGAAATCTGGAAAAACAGAGGCAATGACGAATAAGGTAAATGCAAACATTGATCTGTTATATAAACAGCAAACTCGCAGGATGAAAACAGAAATAAACAACATTGAACGCTTAAAATTAAGTAATGCTGTGTTTAAAGTTGTACAGTGTATTCTGAAAATTATTTCAATAATCGTAGAGGAAGTAATATGCACTAATATAAACAATAAAAAGTACGCTAAGCGTCGGTTCTAAACTTAATATTTCCGTTGACATGCCCAAATGTTTGCCCTCATATGTGAGTGGCATAACTTTTAATATGAGCACAAAAATCTAAACTCAAAAAATGAAGCACCAATAGAGCCTTTTATCACTGCGTTTTATTCAACATACACAAGAACCTTGTTTATCGGGTCCTGTTTATCAGGACTGATTTTTTACTTAATTTGCTTTTCTGCTTTTCAAACGCAGCACAAATATCGAACAAAATAAACCGACGGGCTATTTCAGAAAATAAAACCGACGTCCTGCTTTACTTTGGTCTTCAGAAGCGATGAAAGTGATGCACTAAATGCCCTACAGATGCCACCTTATGTCATCCTCTAGCTCCAACACAATGCTGGCAACATATGAATAGCAAACACCGCCAAAGGGTAATCAGTGTAATATTAATAATAAGTACTCACGACAGCATCCACTTACTCTTCTATAAACACCAGAATAAAAAATTCCCAGTAAGATACCGCCGACGATCTCAGCCTGCGTTCCTAATTACTTTTTATTTTAGGTTTATTAATGTTTTATGTTTCTGATTCACGGGAGGTTAGGTTTTTTATGCATATAAGCTTAGGTTTGTAATTCAGGGAGGTTAGGTTTACTTTTTCTTTATATAACCTTGTTTTAATTAGTTACCACTGGTCACATTAAAGCACGCGAGCGTGCGTGCGTTCTTAAGCTTAAATTTCTGATTCACGGGAGGTTAGTTTAGTATAGTTTTTATTACATAAGCTTAGGTTTCTGATTCACGGTAGGTTAGGTTTATATATTTTTAATATAAGCTTAGATTAACTATCTACCAGTGTTACTGTAAAGCAACTTTTTATTAAACTTTTAATGCAAACAATATTCTAATATAATACAACTTTCGCTATAACAATCAAAAAATTAAACTTCTGTTGGAAAATCTTTGACAACAATGCGTTGCGTTTTTGTCAGCGGCAATACAAAGTGAAGAAGAAGAAGTAACAACACATCGATTTTTCCGTAGATTTCACTTTTCATTTAGCTTGGCAGTTCCCATTGCGCATGCGCGATAGCGACAAGATGGCTGCGTTTGTCTTTACATCGTAATTTTGCTTTAAAGTAAAACACCTAAAATGGGTGGGTAGATGAACACCAGATATAGAAGAGACATCTACTTCTAAACTCATTCCAATACTATCTAGAATTTCATTTTTTCCGTCTCCAAATTAGTACATCAAATTGAAATTTTCCGTTCAGTTACCTTTCGTACTCCAACACCAGCATATTGATATACCTATAATATATCTACAAGAATTTTAATAAAAAAATTTCCGCCGTATGTCATTAGTTTCTATATTAATATAAAAGCCGAATATTATTTAATATCTCACGTTGTTTTATTGGTTTACACAGACACATATATATATATATATATATATATATTCATAATGTTGCTAAACTTACTTAGCCCCCTAATCAACAATACGATGAAATAGTATATATTCCGACAACGCTCCACCGCACGACAAGCTTCAAGATTACCAACATGTATTATATCAATTGCAATGCGCATAGAAACATATTATGACTGCGTCCATGTCCAACATAATATGCACTACAATGTTTACCAAATATATAAAGTAGGCATTTCTATATAGTATGGAAAAAAAATTGTTACGTAGCTGCAGGAAAGTGCTTTTTAGGACTTCTTTCAATGTTTTTACTCGCCTTGAAAAACTCATCTTCCTGTACATTTACGTAATTAGCTATTTCCTTATTCTTCTTACTGCCAATGTAAAAGTTTGTATAGATTTGTATTTGATATTCATTTAATGGTTTGTTTCCGGACTATTCAAATGTTGGTTAATCCGGAATACCTTCAGTCTCACTTTGTTCGGATAAACGAGGTTATATAACATACACGTATACTGTAATATTACTATAATTCGTATCTTTTGAATTCCAGCACGATTTGCAAAATGCAATTATTTTGCCTACCTCGTACATTATAGGTAGAGAAGGTACTGTATTCCATCCAAAAATTTGATATCGAGATTTCACCGGAAATACACTATTTTGAGGTGCCCTGAATAAGAAACAGTTTTTAGAAAAATGTCAGTACAACTCAAAAAGCAAATGTCGGATAAATAGCAAACCTGTGCCTTAGAATCTTCCAAATATACGACGATGGATTTTCAAGAAAAGCCTCCTCCTCAAACCACCTTTAAAATGTGCAATTTTAGGAATGTTGTTTGTTTTCGGAATACCTTCAGGCCCACCTTGTCCGGATAAACGAGATTCTTATGTACACATACACGGTACTGTAGTATTACTGACAATTTATTTCGCATCTGTCGAGTTCTAGCATGAGGTGTAAAATATAATTTTTACATCCTCTATCATGTAGAGAAGGAAATGCATTCCACCCAAAACTTCGATACCGGGATTTCACCGGAAACATATTATTTTCAGGCACTCTGAATAAAATAAGAAGCACCCTTTCAGAAAAATCTCAGCACAGCTCAAAAAGCAAGTGTCGGACAAATACAATTTGTTTACCTCAGTTATCTTCCAAATATGAAACATGAAAGATTTTCGAGAAAATTTCCCCACCCCAAACCACCTTTTAAATTGAAATTTCAAAGTTTTTTTTTAATTTCCATGGCGCTAAAAATTTTGATTAAAATGCGATATATTTCGGAAATTCGCATTACAAATAAAATGTATATTTTGATATTTCTGGGAATACGCTGTTAAGTCCTGTTCATTTGTTAACTATTTTATATAATATTGTATAAATGGTAAAAGGTAAGAGACAGAAGCTCGCTGCACGTAACATGTTAAAATAATAATTCCGTGGTACCACAACACTTGAGGGACCTTGACCTGCCAAACAGACTACCGGGCTCATGCCCACGTGGGGGCTATCGTCTAACTGATACAGGAAGTGGAGCTACTAGCATTACGTATTTCCTAGCCAGAATGCTGGCCTCCGTGGCCGGGATCGCTGCCTATTGCAGCTGCTCACTTTCCTCACAATGTTGACTGGGCATCAGTCCATTCTCGGGGCTTAAACTCCGCACCCCTATTGGTGGGATCGAACCTGGGCGCATTCTGAGGTTGGGAATCAGAGCTGAACATAGCATGTGGATCTCTAAAATATCCACTTTATTTAAACAGCTTTAGCAGCATTAGCAACTTCCAACATATCGTTGCTTCAAATTTGCAATACTGCCATTTTTTGTTTGAAGTGGTTACCATTCGATTGTTTCTCGTAATATAATATAAAGGGTATGGGATTTAAAAACTCACTATAGCAGCCTATTTTTAAACATCTGACTATCACTTCGGTCTACTTTATCCCTCCTGTACCTACAACAAAACCTGCCATTAAATTATTTCTGTAAACGTTTAACTCAATAAAGATGAAAGTGGATTCTTTATTGGTATTGTCTTCGCTTTAAGTAATTTAAATTCTTAATGAAGTTATTAATAAACGGGTTTCATAAAAATGAGGTAGATAGAAAATAAAATATTTGTAGAAATAGTTTGTGGAAGCTCTATAAAGAAAGTAATAGTGAATAGAGAAAGTCATGTAAATGTCGACATTTCTAATGCTCCCCATTTGGCCTAAGACCTTCTGGGGCACCTCATTCCAACAAGAATGACTTAGCTTGTAGGCGGAGGCACCCAGCGGGCGGAATCCGTTGCCTACGATTGTAGGGCGATGAGGATGGTGGAGAGGACCTACAGCTTTACCTTAGACGAACTGTTGGGCCTTGGATATACTTCACATCAGCAAGTCAGAGGTGAATACATAGAAAGGGCCGACTTACAATCGCCACTCGAGAGCCAGGAATCGAAACCCGGACTCTGAGTATGGGAGCTGGAAACGGAACCACTGGGTAACCCTAGCGCCCTAAGAAACAAGTGTTGTCTTAAATATTTGCGCCAATAACTGTAACATTTACGGCAATCAGGTGTCTCCTTGGTTACGTTTACTCATTCCATACTCTTCTCTGTGACACTGGTGAGGTGCAGTGTCTTACTGATATATGCATTTTCTATTAAAAGTCACAAAATGCTAGCTTAAGCAGAGTCTGGTTAGCCTGCAACCAGTTTTTCAGTACAAAACATAAATAGGAGCTCCGTCACACGGTTAATGCGAAATGCGGCAGTAAATTTTAACACCTAAAACTCTGAATTGTTACTGTCACATGACTTTCTCTATCAAGTATGATTTATTATCCTACGAATTAGTAATACAAACGGTTGTTTTTCTATTTACTTCCTGTTAATCCTGACAAATGCTGGCAGAAATGGTTTAGTTATGCATTCTGTAGCAGAGCACATCAGAATTCAGGGTCTGGTATGACAGCCGACAGCTCTGTAATCCTGCTTCACATTACAGAATTTAGGGGAAACAAAAGAACGACACTTGCGAGTGTATATATAATTCTAATCATTGCAATGGTAAACTTACGGATCTAAAATTCAAACCTGGCCATGAGCAAACAATTGCTGCATATGCTGTGCAGCGAAATTTTCACAAATTAATTTCTTTAGTAACTTTACAGTCTACTTTTAAACACCATCAAAAGGTTCTTATGGTGAGCCATTAGGTAGATATTTCTTACAAAAAATGTGCTTTTACGGAACACTTATGGGTTACCGATATCAAATTTTGGTACATGTTTTTATTCCGTTTAAATTAAGTTCAATGAAGTACAATTAATCAGCATTTATACTCTCATTATAATCTTTGAAAGAGTGAAAAAACATTTAGTTTAACTATAAATATACCACTGGCGAAAATTTTAGATATAATGCATCAAAGCTACATCTAAAGAAACAGTTTATATATTACAAAACGATTACATATAAATTGACTTCAAAATCTAACAACAGCAGCCAATATTTAAATATTGGTCTTCTCTAAATTTACCTGTCAAAGTGTAAGACTAAAGCATGAAATTAAACGATGAGAAGATGGCAGCACAGCTATTTTTTACGTTTTTTAATTAAGCTTCACCGATATATTACCTTAAAATATCACAAAATTCCAAAGAACAACAGCGGATATCTTCGAAATACTTAATGCTAAAAAAGTGTTTGAAGCAATTTGTATGCTAGGAATGCACCACTGAAAGTGCTATTTTCTAACGTATCCATTCAATCTGCCTGATATTTTAATCATACATTTATGTCGTATGGATATGGCAGTTTTATGAATTTCATTTCAATATTTAGCAGTTTTCAAGTTATTTTTTGAAAAAATCCAAATTTATGCGTATAGCCAAAATCCTCCACAGTATAAAATTATCAGAAAAAACAGTTTTAACTATTTATATAGCTTTTAAGCCATTGTACTTTGATATACAATTGCTTCTAATATTTTTAATCTAAGAGAAAAGAAATTAAAATTTTGTACTTGCAATTTTCAATTTTTATGTTCATTGTTGTTTAAAAATGAATAATTATAATACTATTCATTTTACAAAACGTTATACATTGCACTTCTGTTGATCATCGTTTTTAAAAGAAGCATCAAAAGTTTGAAAGTGACTAGAAAAAAGTGCATCGTTTGGGCATTATGAGTAAGCACAACTGCAAAAAAGGAACTGTCAGAATATCAAGCTTTAAACTTGCAATCACTTTTTGCTAAAGTTTTATACTTTTATAAAATTGTTAAAATACCAAGTTCATATTTGAAGCTTCCTGCCTCCTCTACATTGATTCTGCAACTCTTCATTAATTTTAGCTTCCTCCCGGATGCTTTGATTTCTTTACAGAAACACAAGGCCGTTTCAAACGCCTCACATCCTTCCCGCGGTACATTTTCAGAAAAGCAGGCGAAATTTAAGTGCCCTTTACTTCTAATATGAACTTCAATTTGGATAAACACTCAAAGTTGAACTTGGAAACTGCTCTGGAAACAGTTACCCCAGATCTCTTTTTCGAAACGAAGACCTTCTTAAGACACTTTCGGTACACAACACTATGCTAGCTTTCATTTCCAAATTCGCACTTTGAACTGCAACTGGCATTTCACTTTCATATTTGTTTTCCAGCGCTTCCATACTAAATCCTTAGACTTAATGCCATATTTAGAGCTTCTAATACCCTTATTACGTTTGTCACCCAGCCTATTCATATTCTGTGACAATGAACTATGAATCTAACTAAACAAAGCTGTAAACTAACCTGTCTAACGCAGTGGTAAGCTATCACGGTCAGGGTCAGAATTATAAGTAGTGAAATCTTCCGACTAATAAGCTGCAGTTTTGAGTCTAGATGTTTCAGCCACACTCTGCGGTGAACATTTTCAATGGCGTAGTCTCAATATTTTGGGCGAAGGTTCAGTAGCAAATGACTGGTTGGCTTTTTTTTCTTTTTCATTCTTCTTTTAGGGAAAACACGAATAAAGGTATGAGGAAAAATATTATACCAGGGGTTCAGGGTGACGGATATGGATGGGATAGGGGGCTTGGGAAGGGATGTTATTCTGTAGTGACTCCTTTTAATGGTACTTATGGTGGTATTATTCCCGGTATCGTCGAAGCAACCGAAAATTTGTGGGCGGGCCATATTAAAACGGCCGAGCTAAGTGGCCGAGCCCGAGTTTGGCGATAGGGGTCCAGCACCATGATCGATTATCCTGGCACCAACCGTCTGTGCTTATTGGTGCCATGATGGAGATGTGCTGCCCCTGATGCTTAGCTGGGTGTTTCTACATTCAGCAGGTGTCGGTATCTAGAGTTACGTCTGGTTGAAAATGGAGTGAAGCTACCTTTGGATAGATGTGAGGATGTTGGTGTCGTGTAGTTGCCGGGGCGGGATGACGCCCGGTGTCCTTCAGTCCTGTTTAGGGTGTCCTGTAGTACAGTGGAGTGTGCTTGTAATTGGAGAGTTGACTTTTTGAGGCCTTCCGATGAAGAAAAAGTAAATTAACTATAACAATAGCTATAACAATAAATGGTAGAACAAAGAGAAATGTGCTTAGTTTCCTCGAGATGGCGAAGAGAAAAGCAAGCTGCAGCTACCTGAACTAGAGGCAGCAAGTATGTGTGCCGTTCTCCCAGTGACATCGCATCATAGAGTTTCCACCGCAGACAGTCTAGCTCTACTAGTGCTAACAGCATGCCACTGTTGCAGCATTCAGGCCAATACTCACCACAGGGTGATGTGGTAGGTGATGTGGGCGGGGCTTGCCCTCTACAGAGTTGTTGGTTGCTGAGTTGCTTGAGTACATTTTGTGTGTTAGTGCCTGTGTTTTTATGCTGAAGTACTGGGAGGCAGGTTTTATTCAGTTGGACAGATAAGTTCCACATAGTAATGCCTCCAGACTTGTCTAGAGGCTATTACGAGTTGCGTTCTGAAACGCAAATGGAATATGGGGACTTCACCCCAGCGCACATGAGTTTGTACACCCCTACGAAAATGACATTCTAATAGTTTCTGAAACACCTGATTGCTGCTACTAACCTTTCGCTGCCCAGTTAACTCACCCATCCGTCAGATCCGGTCCGCTGACAGCGGGTACTACAGCTGTTTCATCAAAACATTACATATACACTCTTTCCTCTCCCGCCACTTCAGCATGTGGAGGCCTGCGCTATTGGTTGGGTTGCACACTCTGATAGCAATATATGATCTTCCAGACCATCACCTTTATGAAGCAGATTACCGCACCCTTCTGAACCTATGTTTCATCCAGCCGCGGCAGGATGATCCCAAAATCATGATCATCAAAAACATACCACTCCATCTAGACTTTCTTCAGTCAACGAGCTGGAATGCGACCATAACCCTGTTCCGGTGGTCTCCAGGGTTATAGTGCCAATCAGCGGGCCAATCAGCAGAGAGCGCCCACACTATAAAGAGAGCAGCACTAACGGCCAACGCATCAGACGCTGCGATACTTTCACCGAGAAGACTTCGTCCGCGCCACTGAAGATGTCCACCGCAGTTGTGGACGAAACGTCTGGGAAATCTTTCTTCAGCAGACCACGGCATAACAGCCCGGAAAATCATATTAGTTATAATTCTTCACGTTATTGCCTTGCACATGTCCCCAAAGTGTTGCCGGACTGTAGTTCTTGATGGACTCTTGACAGTGATTTCTATATAGACATTCTATAGGCTCTTATTTCTAAATAAAAACGTACAAAGCAATGGGGGATGGAGTAGAACAACTCATGTAACATGCAGCATTAACTGAGTTGTGAATTAAGCTGATTTAGCTGACGCACTAAATTACGTTTCCGCAATAGTCTGGCTTGGTAACTCACTCTCAGCCAAATCATTCATCTACTCCGGTGACCAACATCTGTGAATCAAACAGGAAAATTCCTAACTTATGACATTAGATAATACAGCTCATGAAAATACTGCCTCTTTCCTTCCATCTGGTTTGTATTTACGCAAGTCAAACTTGGGTCACGAGCGTAGGTTGAAGGTATATCGTAAAACTTATTTTCATAGTATGGTAATAAAATCCTTTAAAATAAATTTTTCGATACAAAATATAGTGACAAAAAGGAAGGCTACCGCTGCTGCCACCACCACCACCGTCATCGTTAGACTCGACTATGTACAAGGAAGGAACATATAACCTGTGACATTATCAAGATAAAAAGGTGCCAATTGCAGAACGTCAAGCAGGAATAATTTTGGAATTAGCATACAACACAAAATTAGTTGCATGCCTTTATACAAAGAAAACTATGAATAAAACGTAATTCCGGGTACAAGCCTTTACGTTTTTTATAAAATGAGTATCGAATATCTAGTATTGATGCTCAAAAATTAATATCGGTATCGATTACCGGGAAATAGAGTTATCGCCCGTAAGTAGTACAGAGTGACTCTTAAGAGCGGGTAGCTATCTCACACATTTTATTACCAACCTAAAATCAGCCTGCTGCTATATAGCTACTTTGTTTGGCCACAAGTGTGCATTCTATGGATTAAATACAGTGATAATTAGGCACTGCAATTCTTAAACAGCAGTTAATGATTCTGAAAGGCGTACCAAAAGGGTACAGACATGCACCTTCATGAAAAAAGTCAATATAATGTTTGAGAGATATAAATATAATGTGCGTTGCAACAATAAAAGAAACTGATGTGTTGCATTTACATGAATTTCTCTGTTTACTTTAAACTGTTCTTACATAGGTCACAATTTGTTAATAAGATAAACTTCCATCATTACATATTTAAAAATTTCTTATACGTATAAAAATATACGATAGTTAGATACTTCTACGCTGATCCCTATGTGATGGATTTTATAATTCCATACTCGTTACATGAACCACGAAAAAACTTTAACAGCGGCCTCCTACTTACAAAAACTTAAGGGTTTGAAAATTTAAACCAATAACAAAGAATATCTTGAAAATGGTTAATGATACACAGCATTTTATTTAACAAAAATTACGTACTTTGACATCTACATCTTTGTGCAGCCAGATCTTGTCTGTCTCTTATGGTTTACTAATTATGCAAAAGTCATTCAGAATGAAGGAGGCCTCCTACGGTATTCCTAGAAAATTCAAAATACACATTTTATTTATCATGAAAATATTTGCTTCTAACTTATATTAATAACATACTTTTAATTAATTTGCTTTCAATTAAACAAATATTGTATTGTAAATAAATCTTTAAGAGTCATTTTTGGGGAATTCAAAAACAATAATATTTTTTCCATGTCATACCAGGATTGTTAACTCGTATGTTTAGTAACTCTATACATAGTAGGTAAATAGATAAGTAATTGCAATAAATAATGTTCATATATAGAGTCAATGCATAATGAAAGAAGAAAGGGTTAGAATTTTATAAGTGAATAAGAAAGCCAGTACCAGGCAGATTGCGGGTTCAGGAAAACTAATTACTTAAAGTGTAGAGAAGTTAAATTCGTTAAGCGTTCCGGCGGACTTAAGACAGCAAAAAACCCTACCTTACCTCAAGATTCAGGTAGTTAGAATTTCAAGACATTAAGGAATAAGAGATGTGTGAAATT
This sequence comes from Deroplatys truncata, assembly GCA_030765065.1. NCBI lineage: Eukaryota > Metazoa > Arthropoda > Insecta > Mantodea > Mantidae > Deroplatys > Deroplatys truncata. The sequence goes on from CM060986.1 coordinate 64,375,297, forward strand.
GCACATAGCCTAGTTTGGAAAAATTATAAAGAGGAGGAATTCTTAGGATTTGGTGGTCAAGGAGTAAAAGTAGTGTTTAGATGCGTAAGATTAGGAAACTTGTAAAATATGAACTTCGGTGGGGTAGTTCTAAAGTAGGCGGGCCTTAAGTTAATAAAATAGCATGTTTAGCTAATATTCGCGCTTTCTCTTTTCTTTCGTGTGCAGCCTTGGGAGTTTACAGTATTTTACGGTGATCGGCAGTTCGTAGCGCCTAAGACCGCTTTGGGTTATCAAGTTACTTAGCGGTAGCCGCGAAGGGTTTTGCCGGTAGGCATTCTAGCGACTCACGGAAGCTTATGCTTCTAGTTTCTTTTATTAGTTATTTTAAACCATAAAATTGATATTGCAGAAGTTATCAGCTATAATAATTCAATTGTTATAGCTTCGAGTCCTACGATTCATAATCAGTCTCATTCTTTGTCTTCAAACGGTCGACAGTTCACTTCAACAGCTTAAGTCTTACATCATATTAAATATCTGAATCAATTTAAATTGGTGTTATCCTTTCATACGACGCCCATATATATCCTGAGACACAGATCTCATAGGCAACCACTGTAGCAGCCGGCAGCGGAATCAACATCAGATATTGGAGACGATGTAAAAAAAAGGTGTCATCGACTATTCGTCATTACATGTAAAGGGAAGTTTGGAGTGCGGGAATTTCTTGGAATTCTTTGTGTCACATCCTTGGAGGATGCTGCACTTAAATATCAAGTCTGTTATTTAACCGGCTTTCTATTTTGAGTTATGTTGTTCACAGGTATAGGAACATGCACGGATGCGGAACGTTATCTAAAAATGCTGCTGTTTTGGACTCAGGAGATCTCAAGACGTGTATTTTCAGTGAAATCTTGGTACATAATTTTGGATGGAATTGCAATGCTTCTTGTACTTACCACAGATAAGGATGAAAGCAAAAATCGGACACTAATTTATTTCCTAACCGTGTGAAGTTGATAACAGTGTCTGCTTTCGCCCTAAGTGTAAAACTCACTCATAAAACAATATAATTATTAAGTAATCAATTGTGAACCTTATTTAAATCTCCTATATTACAATTTGGAATTCCAGGGAGCAGTTCCCTGCTGTTAATAATGTGATTCAATAATTCCAACACACTCGGCTATGTATCTAGGTTTATTTAACATTGTTTCCCAATATGATTATCTGGAATTTCGGCCACGTAATGTATGTCAGTTGTACTGACCATCAAAATGGGAGACACAAGTTTGCTAATTAACTTCCAGACCTATAGGACGTGCAGAATTCTAGCTATGCGCTACGTGTGTTGTTGGGCACTTAGAGCGTGAAATGCAACGCCAGCAAGACGACACTGCCAGGTATGCAGACTCCAAAATTAACGTTGGAACTACAGCAAACAAGTTTTAAAAGAGTGGGATATTCTCTGTGTGCACTGTAAAGAGATGTAACTAGAGATCTCAAAAGGCTCATTTTTACTTTTACCACCCAAAAATTAGAAATCAGATTTCACCGGAAATACGTGTTTTGAGGCCCCCGAATTAAAATAAAAGAAAGCATTAGCTTCTCAAAATGCGTGACAGAGGTTTATCAGAAAGATTCCCCTAAACCAAAATACCCTTTAAATAGAGCATTTTTAAAAAAAATTTATTTTCTCAAACTGCTCTTTCACGCCTTCCCTCCTTCTCTCTCTCTTTCTCCCACACACACACAAAAACACCATAAAACTGATATTTTAATAACAGTGTCTTACCTTGGTGAAACTTCGATATCAAGTTCTTGAAGGGAATACAACACTTCCTCTACCTACCAAATATGCATGGTAGAGAAAGCAAAGAATAATGGAAATAAACTTAGAAATATATATTGCATTTCTACATTACGAAAAGGCTTTTCACAAGGTGTAGAGAAGCTTACTAAAGGCTAAAATGGAAAATCGTAAATGTCCTAACGACTAAGTAAAACTACAAAAGGTAAAGAAATCACATTGGCCATGCGCTGGATTTGGACGTGACCTCCCCAATTCGGACCATAGACGCTATCTCCCGAGTTCTCCTGGTATTAAAGTTATAAATCAAGCAAAGAAGTGCGTTTAACGAATTCTTTTCAGGTATAAAGAAGTTATTAAATTTTATTTTCGTGAAATATCCCCCAACCAAATAAATTCTTTGCGTAGCAACACGCTGGAAGCTTTAATTTTTGTATTTTTGTTTTCACAATCTCAAATGATTTCTATTAAAATTTCATAGGTTTGAAATATGATGACTAGTAGTCTTATTTCTTGAAGTTGTGTGAATAATCCAGGAGTTCATTTATATTAAATTGTATTAATCAGCGAAACTATAATAGGCAGAAACACGTCTAATATATATATCATGCATAAACATAAATTCTATATAAGTTTACTGTGTTATTAATTATTTTTTTATTTTTATTGCTCTTATTTTACTTTCAAGTGTTGAGCTAATAATGTTGAATTAATAAGGCACTTAAGTATTCCTAGAGATCCTCTTTATACACTTAGTGTAAGTAGCGTTCAGTACTATTTACACTAACATTATATCCCTGTTTTGAAGGAAAAGAGGAGTATTTGTATCCTCCAGTTAAACAAAGAGGAATATAAACTTGCCGAGGGCAGCCTTGCGAAACACAGAAACATTGTAGATTATTTTTGCTTTAAGTGGGATATTTCCGCTGAGTGTTCCGCTTTCTGAGCTTTAAAAGTTGTGCTTCATACAAAGTTTACCTTGAGTGCGATTGTACTCTGCTTAACAAAAGACTAACAATGTTGAGTGATTAATGTTAGCGCGATGCGGTCACTCGGTAACTTTTTCGAAACATTTCAGCAGCTTATGGTACAGCGAGCAGAAAAGTAATTCTGAAACAATAGTCCTTTAAAACCGGAAAACAAAATATATAATAGAACAATAAAATGTTTTGTGTTGCTCGAAATCCAATTTCTCAATCAATTTAAATAATCAGTACAGCCTCTGCTATTCTAAAACAGTGAGTTCAGCACCGTATCTGCATAACGCAAAAGCCATTTTCTCACGGTTTTCTTCTTCAACGAATTACCCTCATCTTTGTAAGACTTAACACCCCAAGGATTTACAAGACAATGCCTTGGGTCAGTGACCTAGCAAACTAGCAAGTATACTAGCAGTGAAGAAGGAATTAAAACGTAGTGATGAAAGGGGTGGTAGGAAAATTCGTGGAACAAATTATCCATTTAACCATTCGCCGAGCGACGTAGAAAAACCGCAAATATTTTTTCGGTCAGATTGGTTGGCCCCGGTGATTTGGAAGGCGAGTCACACTTGAGCCATTTCTCACGATTTTCAAAACTATAAAGTAAGAGAAGGAATACCGATTTTCCAATAGTTAGTTTACCATCCTAGATTAAATTCACTTAAACAGAAATCAAAATCTGGATTTGTGTGAATAGCCAGCTTAAAGATTAGTTTCTCAGTTTATTTTAACATGAGTATCCCTTATAGCATGTACATGTAGTACAATTAAGATCCATATATAAGAGGGCAAATTTAAATGAATTTGAAATCTATTGAAATGTATAGCCAGTTACTTACGATATCGCGAGAGAAATGGCCAATTAGCTGTCTCTGTTCTTGTTTGTCAAGAGCCATTTACTAACTAATTATATAAAAATAAAAGTAGTATTATTTTAAATCATAATAATAGTTCATTTCTTACAAACGCGTCTCTTATGACTCTTCTTTAACTGATTACCCTCTTCTTTGCAGGACTTACAAGCTAATGCCTTGGGACAGTAGTCTGTTGAAGAGAAAGTAAACTCTGGATCATAGCATACCCAGGATGGGTGATCAGTCCAATGCCTAGTATGGCCTTGAAGGAGAAGGAAATGAAATGTAGTGATGAAAGAGATGAAAGGAAAGTTCCCAGATCAAATTATCCAACCAGCATTTGCCTACGACCGAGAAACACCGTGAAAAAATTTCGGTGCACAAGAGAGACCCCGGGGGTTTGAACCGGGGAGCTTCCGAATGCGAGTCGAACACATTACCGTGGTGTCACCTTAATCGGTCATACCAGTTTCATTATATTATTATTCCTAACTAAAAGTTAGATTAAACTCATTTCCACCCTCACAGACAATATTCGTCTTGTGCATGGGAGTAGTAAGGCAGCCCGTGAAACCTGCTTTAATTTTTTATATTTGGGTGTGTCCATGTTTTAAAATGCCTCTATATATTTAAGCATCATTTGAATACTCAGTATTAACAGTAATACTCTATTATTTTATGTTGTAACTTATAGGGGTGATTAAGGATGGATAAAATATTTCCGTTATTAGCCTTGTGGGTGGGGAACACAAATGCAAGTCCGTTAATGAATGGATGTCGTTATGAAATAAATATACCTATAGAAAATTCCAACAGATGTCACGTTATGTGGGAAAAGAGGGACATGATAATAACGGCCCTTCGTTGCACGGCAGTGAAGTAGAACCTCAAGAGAAAGCACGCGTGTTGTGGAAGCAAACTATTTGACGCAAAGACCATGTCCCATCCCCGAGGAAATGAATCAGTACTGAAAATTTTATTGAGGTACGTAATTAGTAATGAGTTAATAAAAACATTATTCATAATTCTCAGAAGTTACATAGCCGCATAAATTCAAAGATGACGATCACTGCTTGGAGAAAGAACAGGATGAAGGATATTATGACACAATTACATAGCTGCTTGGAACATGAAGGGTTTATCCAATAAAGAAGAGAGAGAATTGCAGAAGGAATTACTGCGAGGTAATATACATGTGGTTCTAGTATCATAAACGAAAAATAAGGTAAATGAGTCAAAAGAATTGAACCATTATTTCATGCTTTATAGTGGATTACCAATGAAGAGAAGGTCAGGTGCAGGAACTGCCATAAGTATATGCCGGAAACACAGTAAAGAATGTATAGTTTTACCTTTATACATGAAATAATAAAGATTCGAATATTCAAGAATACCTACGGGGATTTATTGCCGTAATCTGCACGTATGCCCTCCGATGAAGGCAAAAGCGGAACCTAAAGGACTCTGTAAGGACCTACAAAAAATATGAACGATCATACTGCATTAAGAGGTGGCTTTAATGTGACTTTATTGCAAGAATTGGCAAGTACCCATTGAAGATATACAAAGGCATCACGGAGAAATTAACATTATAGAAAATGGAAAATACTTAAAAATATTTTATGAATTTAATAAATTTAAGCAACAAACTCCTCCTTCAGACATCTAGATACATATACATAAGTGCACTTGGACCAGCAGAGGGCAGAGAAGGATAATTGATTATGTAATAGTAAATGGAATTGTGGAATCGGCCCTATGGGTATACCAGTTCAAGATCATACTGTGCATTCCCTACCATTTGCGGATAATCAAGTAGTAATGGCTCAGAGACGTGAGGATGTGATATATGTAATTAGGAAACTTTTGGATGCCTTTGAAGTAGGAGGGTTACTAGTAAATATGGATAAAACGGAATACCTAGTAGTAGTAGGAGGAAGTGTACGAGAGATATCACTACCCCAAGGAATTATTAAAGCCGTTAAAATGTTTAAATATTTGGGATCGCTTATTGATGAAGTAGGGACTGTAAAGCGAATGTAGAAAATAGGCTAGAACAAGCACAAAGAGCCATAAAAATATTGAGTGTTTTTTTTTTTTTTTTTTTTTTTAGTAAAGCTATGTCGATTTGTACACAGCAGAGGATTTTGAGGACTGTGCTGGAAAGTATAATGGCCCATGGTGCCGAACAAAAATCTAAGATCTTGGCAGTGGAAATGGATGGAATAAGACGTAGTGCTAGAGTATCAAGGATGGAAAGGAGGAGATATGAAGAGGTGAGACAGGATGATGGATATGGAGGAAGCAGTGGTGGGGAGAATTAAAAGGCGTGGCCTTCAATGGTATGGACTTGTGAAAAGAATGGAGGATGATAAGTAGCCTAAATTCTTTTTAGAATGGTCACCTCGTGGAAGAAGCAAGCGAGGTAGACCAAGATCAACCTGGAGAGGACAGATTCATAGAATGATGAATGATCGGTGCCTGGAGAACCATGACTTGTTCAATCGGGAAGAATGGCGAATAGAAATACAGGACAACCACTGAAGAGTGGAGAAGCCCTTAAAAGTAAGTAATAGTAAATGAGAAGCTTAAGATGCAAGTATTAGATACGATAGTGTGTAACTTGTGAGGTTTCTTCGTATCATTTTGTACTGTGATCAAAAATACAACTTTGGTCAAAATAGGGTAATCCGAGAAAAATGATAGGATATCATGAAAGAGAAAGGGTACCTAAAACGTATAACCATTATAACATTAAATATGTATGAAAACACAGTTATGAGCACAGACAACACTAGAAACCCAAAAAATTTAAAAACTAAATTAATTAATTTAGGAGTGAGACAAGGGTGTCCAATGTCACCCACTCGTTTTAACATATATATGCACACAGAAATTTTAGAGTGGCAAGCTAAGATGAGGTATAATTTATAATTTTATTAATTCATTCATTTTAAACACAGTATTACTTGCATTCGACTACGTTGTCTTCGCTGAAAACAAAAGCATGTTACAATAGCACTTTCCTTGTAGATAAACGTCAATTTACAACCTAGAGATATTATTACATGCTGCGGTGAGGGCCGAAAGATTTCCAGCAAATAATTAAATTTCGAACACCCCAACAAGCACATGGGGGAACGCAGCTTGTTAACGGCACGAGAACCGGGATTTTGTTGTTTAGATTTTAGATGAAGGCATGCGATGTTACATTATGCAAAAATATTATGTAACACATCCTACCTGGAGTTTATTGACAAATGTTTGGCGACCCTACATTGCACTTAGGAAAACAGGATGAAGAAGATGCCTCGAAGTCGGTGATTGACCACACACGCGACTTGCTGCTTCAACTGCTCGCACACAAGTAACGCTGACTCTATCCCCCCTCCAACCGTGTCTAGCACACCAGCCAGAGTCGGCGTCATCCCAGACCGGTTCTAAACAAAGCCCTATCTCTGGCATGTTCCGGACCAAAGGAAGGATCGTTAAGCCGAAAAATAATCAATGGATACCAATAATGCCATCGATAATGTAACCAATAATGCGTCTGATGACAATGCTTACTGAGACGCCACAATATTAGCTGTAAAAAAAGGACAGTGCATTCGTAGGAAAAAGAAAGTAAGGTTATATTGAAAGATAAAATAGAACACGTACAAAATGTTTAATTATTTAGGAACCGAATATGAACCCCAACCGTTATCAAACTCGCCTTATTATCGATGTTATCGCATTAAGTTGAACTCTTGCCGCTAGAGGGTAAGGATTAAACTCGTCTCATCATCGACGATGTCTTTCTTTCGCAGGAAATAATGGTTTAAAGTAAGCATACTGTATACATTATATTAAAACTATTCTGTATTGACATATCTTCAAAAGACGTAAGAAATAAATAAGCAAAAAAACAGACATTTGTTTTATCGGAAAGTAGAATTAGATATAAAAAATTCAATCACGAATTTTGGCTTTTAGTGGTGGCGTTCTATCTGAGCTACCCGGACAATATACACGAAACTGAAGTAAATACTATGATCTAATTCAGGTATTACTGTAAACATCAATCACTCCTATATATATTTTACCTTAAAGGCGACTTGTGATTTTGCAAGTGCTTTTAGTTTCTAGATATCTAGCAGATCTACAATTAGTATTTCTTTACTATTGATAATTGTTCTTCTTTGCGTAGAGTGAATTAAAGGAGACATTTTAATACATGTACGAGTATGTTGTGACGGTAGCTCGGGGATAGAGCATCGACTTGGAAAGCCGAAGAGCCACGATTCATGTTCCATCCCTAGCACTAGTACTTTGTGTTGCATTGGTTTCAAAATCTTAGTATAATATTAAGAAGTCGTGTTTGTTTAGCTTTACGCAGGGAGATATTTAATCCTTGAATGAAATTTACGCCATGATCACAATTTCTGGTTTCTGTTTTGTTAAACACTTTAGGCATTTGTGTTCTTGGTAGTATTGAAGAAAACTTTGCATATTTTGTTGGAAATATACAATACTTTTATGAGAAAGGAGGAATACTTCAACGTCAACGTCTGGATGTTTTCGCTGAAGACGAATACTGTTCCGTAATTCCATTTCCGTTCATTGTTTTCAGAGTTCATTAAGAATGTGACCGGCTTAAAACTCGGTAGGCAAGGTTTGCAATCGATGAAGGGATGAAGAGTATAGTGACGATGAGGATAATGAGGCAGTGGGATGGGGTTAGCTCTAAAGATTCATAACGCGGCTGTTCAATAAATCGGCAATGAAGAATCCTATATTGTTTTCCCTACATTAGTCAGCGCAAAAGTTACAGCAAATGGCTGTTGGTGGAACTTGTTGCAACGTCAACGCTCAGAAAATGTTAGAGCTGCAATATATTGACTTCTGACATATGCCCTCCAATATGCATATAACAAAACTTCATCAGCTCTTCAAATGCTGGTTATGCATGAGCAACTTAAGCCGATGAATGAGGTAGTGATATTCAAGAGTGTCACAAAGAGCTAAGGCATATCCAGTAAAGCAGTAAGAAACTTTATGTACAACTTGAAAGTCGTTTTTTATCCCCCAATCTTTATTCGCCTGGTTGAATGTTCTCAGTGCCATGGGACCACACAGTCATAATCATAATCGATTTCATTTCTGAAATAATTTTCAAGAAAAATTACAGCCATTATTCCGTATGCGGGTATAAGGTATGAAATGTTATGAAACTTACAGAATCGGGATTTCAACATTGTAACATGGAGGGCCCAAAGCCGCAAGGCGTAGCCGAGGGATTGAGGGACCTCAGCCTTAAAGGGTAGCCGAGGGATATTGTGGCGTATGCCTAAGATGATAAGATACGCGACTCTCTGGGCACCGAGATCCGTGACAGCAGTCTGCCTGGGAGTAGGGCAACTAAGTGTTAGGGAGAGGATAGCGTCAGTGACGCCTGAGTTTTAGCGTTGGTTTAACAGTCAGTCAGTAAGTAAGATTTGTGCAGGAAAGACGTGCGACTGCTAAAGCACGATGTCCTCGTCGGTAGACAATGGGAAAAGAATGTAAGTAATGTAACCAGTTATTATCTCATTAAACCCTTAGCCATCCACTCTTTTGGAGTCTTAATTATGGTAGCGTAGTGTCCTTCCTCTCCTTTAAAGCCAGGTATTATGTTGGAATAGCCATTATTTTCTCTACTTTCTTTAGCTGCGTCCCTCGTCGTAGCCTCGCCATGTGAAGTTTTTGTTTAATTTGCCCGTACCTCTTGCAAGCGAGTAGCTCCCATCAGTTCTTGTAAAATAATTTAAAGAGAGGCTACGACAATATTTTTTAGAAGAAGAGGAATGGAGCAGCTGCGGCAGAAGGCGTAGCCGTAGGATCTACGCGTCTAAACTCGAGGAGAACTCAGGATATCACACAATCAACTCCGATTATTAGAAAACCCCGATTCCGTAAGTGTATTAACATTTCATACCTCCTACCCACATACGGAATGATGTCCAAAAAGGAATAAAACTTCCGCTGAATTCTAATTTTAAATAATGCTGTACATAAGGATCATTGGACAACAGATATCACCGTTATTATTATTATTATTATTATTATTATTCCGAGTAGGATGGTTCAGGCGATAAATTCTGACGGTCTCTTTCGGGAGATGACAGCTTAGAATCTCCTTCGGTTCTAAAGTATTTCGGGTTTTTCCCTATGGAATGATTACCTAATTATCACTAATTGTCATACCCTTCATGCCATCTTATCTTTCAGTGATGTATGATGATGGACGGATTTTGTGTCCAGTTATTTGAGAAAGAACTGTTTACCCCGGTATCAAAATCTTCTATTTCTGTCCGAAGATAGGGGAGACATTGAGTATCAGTCTGCCGTAATCTACAGCATGGTAGATTGATGCCCATCCTTCCCGAGGTTTGGTGGCGTAATGAGCCTACTCTTGCACCTATCAATGTATAATTGCGCTACGCCGAAGATCAGTTGACGGAGAGCATTTCCCTCGCCGAAAGCCACTATGACGTGTGTGCAATTCGCAGGGTTTCTAATTTCCCATTTGTTTTTTCTTTACTACTTTTTTATTTAGATTAAGTATGCCATTTTCTGGCATCAACTTTGCAACAAGCATTTTTGTCTTCCCTTCTGTCCCACTCCTTTACGACTTCTGACTAAAGAATTTGCACAAAAATCACACATTGTAAACGATATTGTGGCGTGTATGTGTGTGTATTGTCACGCCAGACACATTATTGCGTCGTTGGTGACAGTATTTTGGTAAATTCTTTCGGCTGGGGTTTTGAAGTTCGTTTGGTGTGAAGACTCACCACTGGCCAGCTGGCGATCCCTAGCTAGTGGTGAGAGTGGGAGTATCGAGCGTTATTTCCTTTGTGTGTTGTGTGTTAGCGTCACTTCTGGTCGAGTGTCTGGTGTGGAAGGTCGTAACTGAATTGTGTGAATGTAACCGCGTGTGTGTAGCACCTCCCTTCAATCTCTTCCTTTTTATATTTGTGTATGATGTAGGAGCACCGTGTTATATTCAATAAACCACAGGTAATGCGATTAATATGAAATTTTATGTATTTTGTGATAACTACCCCACGTCCGCTCTGAAATGTGTTGTTAAAGTTTCTGGTCCTGTCGCTTCCCCTGATATTATGCCTCCTAATGTATATCCTGGGGCAGCTAAAATTTAATATCTAGCTGCAAAACGTTTGGCCTCATTCCAGTATATAACAATATACTGGAATGAGGCCCAATTTTGTTTTTTACCTACTGAAATAAATTTATGTAGCCATAAAATGCTTAATAATGTCAAAAATAAGTCAAAAGACGAAGGTTAAGCCACAATGGAAACAACGAAACAACTTGCCAAAGGTGAACATTTTAGGTTTGCAGACAAAATAAACCACCACGTATGGTACTCTGATGAACTATTACACAATGAGAAGAGTGCACACATTGTTTGTGGGTGAAAAATCAGATATCTCATCTCCCAAAACAGATATGTGCGAATCGCGTGTTACATTTAGGCGGGAGAGTTTGGATGGACTGTGACGTAACGTACTTACTGCTCAATTGGAGCAGTGGTGTAATGAGATTGTTAGTTCTGAAAAGTTAGAAATTCCTATTTATTAAAATACAAAGTATACATTAAATCACAAAATAAAATACTTTCATTATTATTCATACAAAAAAAGACTTCAAAAACTACACATGCCAATCATCAAAATGAAGAAAAATGAGTATAGTATCGCTCATCAAGCTTCAGGAAAGATAAAAAAAGGATACACAATACTTACAGTCTTTACAATAAATATCATCTTGTTCCATTTGACGTTCTTGTTTTGCAAATTTGAGTCAGGGGTATTATCTCAGGATTTTGTATAATTTTGCAAAAACCACAAATTAAACATTTGTTTTATAAAACCAGTGGCTCTCGGTATTATTGAAGGGTCACTGCTTATACTGAAAAATCATTCGTATGGTATGTAAACTGATTTATTTATATATGCATATTTGTTTTAGATAAGGGCCATTTCTATTTGCATTTTTAGATAATTATTTTCAGATAGTGTTTTATTTAGTTGCAGCTTTGTTAACAGTTATTTACATTATTTAAAATTTGAAATATTTGTTTGTGTCTTTACTTATTTAGTATACCTTGTTTACGGAGCCTCCAATTGGGGAAGCTAAATTTGGTAATAAATTCTGTAAGTGCACACGCCCACATGCTCACATACTGTAGCGGGAACTGCGATCCCATTGTAAATGAAATGTGATATGAAATAAGGTAACTCAATATTGTAACACATATGTAAAATGTGAAGGAAGGCCAGCTAGCCGTGAGAAGGGAAAGAGTTACACTGGCAGTGCTGCTCTACAATTTATCGAGTTTTCTGTCTGGAGCTACCATGCCACAGATAATATCACCATTTTAAAATACATGAAGAACCTTGAAAATGTATTACCACTAAAATATTCTTTTGAAAATTCCATCAAGTCCAGGCATTAAAGTAGAAGGTAAGTAAATTAGGTTTAATTGTTACTAGAATTTAGGCAATGACGTCGCAGATAGACAAACACCCTTCCCTGTAGCTAGACTGCCCAGAGCAGCACTCACCAGACCGTGTTTTACCTGACATCAGTGACCCTTGGTCGCTGTGGTTTAGATTCTGTGTGTTGATAATAGTGTAGCTACTATGAGATCAATTGCTTAAGCAAACATATGTGCGATCATAACATATTTAACATGAAATTTCACTTGAATTTATATGTTCTAAAGAAATGAATCTTATAAAATTTGGGAAATTCTTTTATCAGAAGTTATGCTTGTCAAACCTGAGGCAGTATTTTTAACACTTAAATGATAACAGTGTAATTACATAATATAAAATTTAATAACAGCCCGCCTTAAAGCAAATGTGTGTAATATATAAAATTTGTGTAACAGTCATTGTATTATGTTTATATTATTATGTAGATGTAAAATAATGTTATGTGAATGTATTACGTAATTTAACAATGTAGGAGCCTTGAGAATAGAAGTCGAAAGTTGCTAACAATGAGGTAACCTTGAGACAACAACAAATTAGAAAGTTTAATAAAGCTACTAATAATTCTTGGAACAATAATGTAATATTTAAAACAGTTTATAAATAGCCAATCAACAACTAGAAAAAGCTTAAGTTAGATAAAATTATTCTATTGGAGTAGGATTAGCCAATCAGAGACTTGAAATAGAGTAAATGTGCAAATTCAAGCGGCAGACGCTACAAGACAGCGTTCCCAACCAGATGCCACAAGATTGCGTACCCCATCGGTATGATGCGTGTTCAGTAGGAGACATAAAATTCATTGTGGTGAGAATAATATAAAGTTTACGTTTTAAAAATGTGTAATTAACAGACATCTCACAGCTCCACAGTAGGATATATGAGTGAAGTGTTATTTAATCGTGTGAAAGATTAATAAAAACAAAGTGCAATACAATTATAACTTGTATAAGCCTTGTTCGTTAGCCACACCACCGCTGCTAAGAGATACGTGTTCTAAAAATAAATACTGACGCAGCCGAGACATACATGTATGATATTTTGATAAACATTAAAATTAAAACGTTTATCTTTGAACGTGGGGGCGAAGGCCACCGGAAAGTGAACGTGGGGCGAAGACCACCGGAAAGTTCGTACCATACGTGGAGCATTAACCATCTCAAGTTTGGCGCTCAAAGCGTGGTGCTAATAACGTAAAGATAATCTATCTCAAACCAAACGAATGCTCACCGTATCCATTAAGTAGGACACTAATACAATTAGAATGATTAAACTAAGCAGAAAGTAGAAAAACAACAGTAACGAAGCTAACAAACCAAGAAGCAGTACAGAAAGGAAAATCTCTGTCGCTTACCAATCGAAGCACTTGTAAGAATGTAATGTTGGTAGTCTGAATAGAACGAAAATAACAGTCGGCACATAAGTAGACAGCTTTTATCTTCCAAGTCCTGTGAAATAAGGAAATTTCAATACTGATTTCTGCAGCAAATGCTTCTTCACCCAAGGTACCTGGTAACATTTCTCTCCTGGATTTTCATCAGCTGTAGCAAATGAGCATTGAGTTGCTTCAGATTCAGCTGGTGCCTGACAAAGGGTTTTCTTGATTGGGAGTAATCGCCGCTCTTCAAGCTTTTATTTCTGCTTGTGCACTAAGACAGAGTAATCACTGCATTCGACCCAAAAATACAATAGAATATAATTATCTGCTTTTTTTTAGAAAACCGATGTTCTGTATGACGAATAAGTAATTAATTAATTTATTATTATTAATTATTAAGCGGCGCAGAAGCTGACTTTTTATGTTTTTGCTTAAGTACTTTAAATCTTAATAATTTCTACAAAATAAAAATGCATCCTAGGCATTAGTTAAACTGTTAACTTGTTTGAGGGATTATTAATACTGTGAGATTCATAATCATCAAATGATCAAATAATTATCTGAAAACAAGATCATCCACAAAGAGCAGTACATAGATTAAGACAAAATGCTATGCACTATAACTTAACTATACAGGGTGTTAGGGGTATGTGTGCGCAGACTTCACGTGCTGGGAGATCCAAATATGACGAATAATAAATTCCAATAAGAACTTCCTCTATATTGAAAGGTAACAGAGATAACTGAACATTATTGAATACATTATCTGCACAGTCTGGTAATAAAGTAGGACTTAAGAGCCAAATGTTTTGGTTTGGTTTGCGGCCAAGTATGCGTTCACACTGCAACGGGTGAAAGTCTAAACTAGGCCAGCACTTGAAATCCGGTTCGTCACGTGCCTGTGTGTTTATTATGAACTACTGCCAATATCAAGGATGGGGTAGTTTTCTTTCAAGTATCTGATGATATTCACGAGACCTGAACAAAAGCTGCGTAAGAGGCTACGCATAAGATTTAGTCTAATGATCAAAGCTAAAGCAAATTTAAATGTGAATTATAGAAATACCTCATTCAAGTATCGTGATTAATTAAATCAAAGCCACATATTTGACAAACAGAAAATTCAACAATATGTTATGAGTATGTCCATTTACAGTTGGTGCTCAAAATGTGTTCCGCTGGCATCTATGCAGGCATCGAAACTTCTTAGCCAATTTTGCCCTATCCTCGTTAGAGTTTCTGAGTTCTCAGCAATCTCTTGGGCTGCTTCAAACAACCTGCTTCAGGGTAGTAACCTCGACATGGTACACCTTACTGTTCAAATGTCCTCTGAAATAATAATCTGAAGGATTGAGATCTTGCAGGCCAAGGTACTGGTCCAAATCGGCATATCCACCGATCAGGAATTCTGCGATTTATATCTCGTCCAACAACTGTACTGATGTGTGAGGGTGCCCCTCATGCATGAACCACATGCTTTGCCTTGTTTGAAGAAGAACTCCTCCAAAAGAGAGGGCAGATTGTTTTTAAGAAACTTCTGTTCCAGTCAATCTTGTGGGTAATACAAAAGGCCTATCAACTTAACTCCTATTATTCCAGCAGAGATGTTCAGTAAAACTGGTGATGGAAATGAGCTTGTTGCAATGTGTGAGGATTTTCCAAGGCACACGTATGATTATGAAAATTCAACACCATTACGCGTGAAACACGCATCAGTCACCAGCACCTGTGGCGAAAAGTTAGGATTGCGCACACACTGTTCCTTTAGCCATTGACAGAACCCTATTCTAGGCGGGTAATCATTTACTCTGAGGTGCTACAATCTTTGAATATGATATGTGCGAAGTAACTGTTCTCTTAATGTTCTATGAACTGTCCAATTTGATACACAAACAGTGCGTGCCATACTGCTTATGCCATGTACTTGCGCCTGGATCCTCTACCGTCAGCTGCAAAATTGCTTCATCTGCCTGTAGAACCACATTCGAGCGTTGTGGTCCTCGGATTTCAGGTCGTGAATCGCACTTCCCGATTGTCATACTCGCTGAGTGCTGCAGCAAGCCACCTTTGGTTTAAATTCTCCTACTGCGAAACTTATCCCTATACAAGCGTTGCGCTTCAACAGCATATGCAAGAAGCATATTTAGATACTCTTGATTTGTAAAGACTGTCATGCATCTGAAGCACATTCCTGTCCTTCCGCTCTACACACACGCCAATGTTGTGCAGTTGCCAAGCGTATGCCCACGAATTTATTCCAATAGACACGCAGGAATCCAGTTCTTTAATATAATTTTAGTTTTTGGCTAAAAGACTCATTTTAACAACAAATGGTAAATGCACGAATAACTCATATTTTATAGCTTCAACTTGTTATTCTAATTACAGAACTAAACGATAAACAAGTGGCGATATATTCGCAAACAAACATTTGAAAATTTCTATTTTTTATTTATGCAACCATGAACTATAGAGGATGAAGAAAATATTGTTCTTGGAGTTTATTTATTTACGTAATATTGTTACATAAGTTATTAGCCTCACGCTTGGGAAGCCAATTTGTGAAAATGTTTTTGTTGTTGAAGGTTTGCACCACGCTTTGGGCGTTAATTTGAAGTGGATTGTTTGTTACGTAATATGCCGCTATGTATGTAAAGCTGATTTTAAGATGTATTTTTGTTGTTACGCTCCAAGTTTAAAAAAAATATTTATTAACTTTGTTATTAAACTGCTTCAATAGATAGTATTTATGTTTATGTTTGTCTTGGCTGCATCAATATTACTTTAGAGACACGTTTCTCTAAATCAGGGCGTGGTGCGACAAGAATGTAGGCTTGCACAGATTTTAAGTTTTAATTCACTTCTTTTTATTAATCCTTGACACAAATTAAATAGCACTACACTGATATCAAAAGCTGTGAGATTATTTTATTTAATACTCGCACTTTGTTAACGCGTATACATAATTTTCGTTTCACACGAATACGTAATATTTCTTTAGAGAACACATCCTCCATACGGTCACTACCAAGGTCTGTAGGCAACTGAAGATATTTCAACCGTCCAGAACCGTAAACGTTTGTATTTCAAGTCTCTGATTGGCTAATCCTAGTCCAATAGAATACCTGCATTTAATTAAAGCTTTTTCTGGCTGTTGATTGGCTATTTTAAACTGTCACAAAATTTACGCTATTGCTGCCCTAATCATGACTAGTAGTATTCAAAATCTCAAACTCATTGTTGCGTCAAGGTTACCTCATTGTTATCTCATTGATTACAACTTTAAACTTATTTTCTCACAGCTCTTACATTATTAAATTATGTAATGCATTCATAACATTAATAAACATGTTTACAATAATATAAGCGTATGCAATGACCGTTACATACATTTTTTTACAAATTATTACATACATACTGGTTCAAGGCGGTTTGTTATTAAATTTACATATTATGTAATTTAATTCAAATTATTCAAGTATTAAAAATACTGCCTAAGGGAAAATGGTTCAGGAATTTGTGTTCCAACTTAACGTCAGGAAGTTGATGTTGAAGTCTGTGCACTCATACACTAACACCTTGTATGTACAAGTAAAACAAAAATAATGGCCATTAAGAGAACATCCCCGTTAGACGAAGGTACTAATAAATGCGAAAATTTAGCAGTAAATATTCCACTTCAATTATGTAGGATCGAATATTAGTTTTAAATTCAACAATCACATTGAGATGAAAGTTAATAGATTCAAACCATTTATGAAAGAACGTTTTGGAAGAAAAACTAGAAAAGAAACAGAAATGAAATCGTATAAGTTTATGGTTGTGCTTACTATATTTAAGAGCTCTGAATCGTGGAGAATAACAAAAAAAGAGAGAGATCACATATACAGTCTGCAGAAATGAAATTTATTAGATATGTGAGAGGGTGTAATATAGCTTGTAGAATAAGAAATAAAACAATAAGATCAGATATGAATATTTTCTCAGTTAACTGCAGTACTGATGAAACAAAAACGAACTGGAAAGATGATCGGACAGAATGACAGATGACAGATTACTAATGATTATAATCAATTACCATCCAACAGAGAAAATAAGATTGGGAGACCTCACAAGAGTGGTTTTATGATAGAGACCAGAGCAGGTAATATCACCTGATCCTTGAAGGGAGAGAAAGAAGAGATTCATGATAATTTATTTAGCGAAAATAATTTATAAATCCACACTAGCATAATCAGCACCTCATCCTAAATATCACATTGAGCTACGACCTACTTTCTCCCCTATTTTCACCGAGCGAGGTGACTGAGGTAAAGTGTCAGGTTGCATACGAGAGGCACCGAGTTCGATTCCCGTCGGTCCGAGCACTCTGACCATGGCTTTCCTTGTGGTTTCCCTGGGTCGGTAGCGAATTCTGGGATTGTTCCCCTTATGCTACGAATTCCCTATGTATCATTTTCTGTCCCCATCATTTGCATCCACCTTTTTTAAGCATGAAGGACCAGGCGAAGGCGGTTGGTGTGTTGCGGCAGGATGGTGGAATCTTCGCTCTGGAAATACTTTTCCCTGGCGCTTGGTGGGAGAACTGAGGCTCCCTTCCCGCGGGTTGTCTCGATTAGCATGGGATAATTACCCACCATTATCATGGGTTGTGAGTGGTTTAGGCAGAGCTAGCCTGCGTCAGGATTGGGGTGATGTTGGAATCGTTAGGGACCCCTACCTTGGTAGCGTACTGATTTGGTCGCCTTTCACGTCTCTCCTTCAGAGGTCACATTGGAAGCACAAAGGCCTACTATGGCATATGTGCTATGCGTGCTCGAGGTATTGCAATCCCCTGAATCTGACTGCTGGTAATTTCTATTATTTTCTCACCTTACCTCTCTTTTCAAATCTTTATCCCTCCATTATTTGAAAAAGTAGTATTTGCAGTATCATAGATAAAACTGTATTTTAAATTATCAGTAGAAATCGATATACCTAAATGGTTCAATAATCAGTAAACCTATGAAGGAATAAAGAAAGTAGCAAATGTCATAAAATGCAGAGAATTATTTGAGGTTAATCTGCAGAAAGTATACAAAATATTATAATAGTTCAAATATCTCTGAAATAGATAGATCTGTTATAATTTCAGTAACAATTAAGGAGCAACAGGTGAAACCAGAGTTATATCAATCATATAATTTTACCGTTTATTATGCGAACGTGTTATATTAATATATATTAGATATTGCGTAAATAATAAATTTCAGAAAAAGTAAAAACAACATTATCGTAAAACTTACATTGAGTTACAAAATAACAAATACCAACATGCAAAACTAGGTCACTATTTGTAATTTAACTTTGTTTTTCCATTTATTATTGCAGTAAAAATTATCTGTTTTCCATTTAGAGAAACGCCATTAGCTATGAAGATCACAATGATCACATGCATTACTTGTTAATGCCTTAAACAAATAACAAACAATTTAGCTAACTGTTTAATTATTCATCCATGAAGAATTTGCAAACAACAGAACTGGTCTAATGTATTTGTTTGGAAACTTCTGTTGCACAACATTTTCATTAAAAGTAAAAAAGTAACATATATAAATTTTTTGCATTTTCCTCCCAGTTAATTTTACTTTCATCACCCAGGGGGGTCCCCTTTAGGGGCTGCCAGGGTTTTTTTTTTCAAAGGAAGAGCTTTGATGTTAAGAAGGCAGCAGCCTGTAGGGTTTCTACAGAGGTTCTTTCTGGCGTGTGTAAGGAACAACATAAACTGAGCAAGTAAGCCTGTTTCGCCTTCCCTGTGGAACGTTATTACACACGCACTGGGCGCTGGGGTGCCACATCCGGAACTGTTAGGGATTGCGCATCCTCATCTCCGTTATCTAGTGACGAGGCCGCGTTCTGTACTACTGGTTGGTAAATTTTGTGAGAGGGACATAGGGTAAAGCAGTATGAGGGTGATCGAGTGCCAGACAATAGTAAAATTGTAGTGTTATGAGTTTATGATAATGTAGAGGTTATTTGTTTCTTTGCAGTGACACAGAAAAACCGTGTGCAACCGATTTTCCCACTAAGCTACACATTAAGATCCCTGAATAAATGTGTAGGTATGTCCGCTGTGCCTGATCGGAATAAACTAAGGAATTTGGACATATTAGCTTTAGATAATGAACAATGTTTGTCATATGATTTTTGCCTAAATCTCATAAGACAGATTTGTTCTGAAATTAAGCGCAAAATAAAAACTGAGAACGCCCAAGAATGATAAAGAGGCTAATGATATGATACAAAATCCATTAGAAGATATTGTCGTATGCCTCACTTTGTATTATTTTCAACTCACGCGGGAATTACATAACACACGTGCGTACATAAAAGTTACACGAAAAATGTCCCAGAAAAGTATAGTAAACAGCTAGAAATCACAATCACTGGAATATAAAGTTATAAGTTTCCAAACCACTGCTAATAAGCACAGAAAACAAGATTTTCAACTAGATGGCCAACACGTGACGAGCACATTTTCAAAGCTACAACTATCTCGCTCGTTATCTCACTCGTTTCACAACTCAACTTTCACAAAACATTTTTGAAAATAACCAGCACGAACCACTTAGCACAGCAATACAATTTAAAGGAAATGAAGCCAAAACAAGGGGAAAATGGAGTCAGAAGTTTTAGCGTCACGCCGGCAGACAATGGAAAAATGCAAAAATGAGCTCAAAATTAAAATTTAGAAACCAGACTTTCAGATATGATAGTAACAAACTTTAGAATAAGAGAATCACAAATTAAAGCATAAAAATCCTTACCCTTAAGCCAGAAACAAATTTAGATTTTTCGTGACCACGTGGAGGACCACAACCGTTACATTTTAGAGGGAAAAAAATTTTACACTTAAAAATCTCACAACAAATTCAATTATACCAGCCAAACTACTCGGTGCCTCACACCAATTACCCGGCGACTCACGCCAATTGTCGTATGCCTCACTTTGTATTATTTTCAGCTTCAGAGGAGAGCTACTCGCTTGTGAGAGGGATCGTTAACCAAACAAAGAACTTTAATTTACGAGGCAACGACGAAGGGCGCAGCTAAGTTAAATCACGAAATAATTACTACACCAACACAATGCCTGGCTTAACGGAGAGGAAAGGATTCTATTCTACCATAATTAAAAGTTAAAAAGCGTGGATGGCACACAATTCATTGGATGAAGTTAGTTACATACCTTTGCCCATTGCCTGCCGACGAGGACATCGTGTGTTAGCAGTTTCCCGTCTGTCTCACCCGAAGCCTACTCACTGAATCATACAAGAAGCCCCACGCCAAGTTGGCGTCAGTAACGCTATCCCCTCCTAGACACACTATTTCCCCTGATTCCCCCCTACTCACAGACAAACTGCCGTGCTTCGGAGTCCAGAGAGCGTCTTAATATTATCATCTGTGCACATGCCACAATATCTGTAATAAAACATTTTGACCTTAATATAAGACATTTTAAGCAATATACAAGACATCTGAAACGTTTAAGATGTAAATATTGTCATGTATTCAGTGATCAAGAACAAAGAATATTCATATTAGCAACAATTGGTAGGTATTATTTCTAAGTTGATTATAACGTGTAATGATTTATCCGTATAGCAAAATAATTGCATTATACAAGTATTAAAAATGGTGTGTAAAATTATTCCATTGCGTTTTGCTTCAAGGAATTGTGTATATTTCGTTGATGCGTAAACATACACTTATTGGATTTTCCAACAAATTTATTATTGTAGAATTGTAAGTTAGCAAATACTGCTGGTTACTGTATAATATATATGGACGATTACCATTAAAGGGACACACATACACCACACACACTAAAGCTTACCTAGTTTATTGCTTCTTCTAGCACCTATATAGGATGTAGTATGGAATTCCACCCAAAAATCAAGAAAGATTTCACTGTTACACGTTTTGAAATCTCTTGAATAGAAAAAGTTGTAGAGATAGGACCATGATTTGTGTTTGTGTATGTTAAAAGCATAGCATGACAAAAAGTCGTTTAGGTTTAGTATCTTCTAAGCATGCGATATGAATATTTTGCATCTCCTTTTTCCAAAAGACCCTTTATGTGGAACATTTTCCCATAGTTATGATTTTTCCAAACATTGACCTGCTCTAATACAACGTATATGTTAAATTTTCAGTGAAAAACGTGTCAAGTCCATTTCATTCGGAATTAACATTATATATCTTTTATTACTGGAGAAACATAAAAGATACACAAACTTCCGCAGATATAATTCAGATCTGTTTAAAACGCACAATTTATTAATACTGTTTAGTCTCAACAATAACTGTCGAAGGTAATTATTGTTCTATGTATGAATTGTTCAATAATTTAATCGTATTTTGAAGTGCTATCATAATTCAGTTGTTTGTCGCCATGGCCTGAAAGGAGTATGAATTTCCAAGATTTACACATTTAAAGATAACAGATTTAAGGATTTGTCGCTTCGGTCCCCTGTACCTACCTTCTTGTACCTAAAATGAAATGTGTAATGGAAATGTTGCTCTAAACGATTATCTCCATTATAAAATATGTATGAAAATAAGCTTTGTAAGAATCATGTATATAAGATATTGTGACGCAGCTATGGGCTTAGGGCATCGCATAGAAGGCGCCAAACGACCTACCGGTTGAAGAGAGAAGTCGCTCTCACCGAGCGTAAATACCACAAGCGCTATCAAGTGACTGTTCTGAAAGTTGCTTTCTCGTCGCCTCCGAACAGTCTAGGACGCTCTGGAAAACTCTAGCGGCTACATATAAGCTAGCGTACTCGTGAGCGAGGGAGGGAGGGAGTTGGTGAGATAATGAGGAGTTCTTAAAGTGACATGAAGTGCTGGTTATTTATTGCGTTCTCCGAGATATTGTGACGTCAGCGAGTGCGGCGATTAGAGAAGTCTTGTGTTCAACGCCCTAGCGAGTGAAGTGGAAGGAAAGAAGAGGCTGCTTCGCGCGTGTTTTATTACCGCGCTATGTGCGAGGAAAGGTTAAGACAGTGAACAGGGAACTGAAAACTAACCTAATTACATCTGTGAAGTGACAGTAAAAGCTAACTAAATCACAGCAGTGGAGTTACAGTGAAATCTATACAAAATCACAATATATATTAAATAGATAGTCACTATAGTAAGGCATGTGGATGTAATACTCTATATTTTTCATTCCTATCAGTAAATGCTACCTTCATGCCACCATAACATGGCAGAGTATTTAAAGTTGAAACACCGTAGAAATAACACACCACTCTGATATAGAAACTGAATCTGTTCATATTGATTTAAATACATCTAATGTTTCCAGTTTGTTTGTTTCATAAACTGATGTAAAGTTTGCTCTCTCTCTCCCAAAAGGCTACAACACACACAGAGGGGAGCACAGTGGATGGATGAACTATGAACTCTGTCTTCATTTCCCTCTCTAATTGTGCCTGATCCTGATTATAAGTTTACTTTCATTGCTCTAACTTGCATGATATTTTGTGTTTTCATTTGTAATTTGTGTTCCTGTCTCTCTATGACATCTATTTTATAGCGGCGAGGCCTTGTCACAACATTAGTTTTTATTTTTTGTAAAAAAAATATCCTGCCATGCACAAGCAAACACGGGGATTAGTGCTGTTAACTGGAACAACTGCGGTCCCTGCATTTGTTGATGCATGCTACCAAATGTTGCCGTTTCCAATGTAGGGCGTTTATGCATGGATGAGGGAGGAGTTCGAATTACCCTTGGGGCATACTTTTTGCTATGCTGTTTTTATATGATAAAAGCAAACTCTATAATGTTTTAAATGTAGAAACAAAATTTTTAGCAAAAATGGTGAAATTCCCCCCCTAATGCTGTGTAATACTCTCAACTTTAGCACTGAAACATAGTAAACTATATGGTGATTTTATGTGTATAAAAGAATATTTTGTAATGTTCTCTTCGTTATGTAAGAAAACTAACGAAGAATCACTTTAAATTCAAAGAGAAATACAAATAATATATATTTTAAGAAAATTCTAAGATACGTGTTAATGACTATAAGGGCAATTTGAAAGACAGACAATGGAGAATTGCATGGATAAAGAGTGATAACATTGGTTTACAAACATATCCTTTTCCTAGCTTATATCCCTTCAAATTTAAAAGCTACTTTTGCGGTAGCTTCCCATGAATTGTGCAGAATACTCAAGTTTGATAGCTCAGATAATGTGCAACCGCTAACATGAAAATTGACAAAAGAAATTTCTGTCAAACTCAGTAATATGGCCAAATCACCATCTACTATTAATACTCTAACAAGGTTTTGTGTGTAAAAGTAATCGGAGAGTAACAGAGGATAACAAGTGCACCTCTTTTATCTGTTGTACCAAGTGAGAACCTAATTCTTTTTTCTTTGAAAATTAATGGCTATATGGCACTACGAAAATCATCTAGATATCTTGCTTATGGATTGTGTTAAAATTAATTGGTTTGAAATTTTATTCCCACCCCTTGATTAAGCATGTTTAAATAGCACTTAATCTATTTTAGTTAATATTTCAGATGAATTAATCTAAAGGAACAATCGTCTATACTGAACAGAATATATTTTAGACAGCTTGGCCTAAAAGTAGAACTTCTAACACAGAGCATACGAACTAAAAACTTTAGGTTATCGCAGTGTGACCAATTTTGGTTACAAGTCCAATCAATTGATAATTATCCTAAGTATTTGCACATGTTTAATAACTCTACTTGGTTTGATTAGGTTTTATTTTCCATTGTGTCTTTTTACGTGATTAATTTCTCATGGCGCTCGCATTATCAGTTCACAATACAAATCGTCACACTTCACTTTATCCCAATTCGTTGTACAGTTAACCTATACCCTACATTTGCAGCTTTCTTTTAACCAAAACATTACTGTTTTATCTAATTGCATAAAGATTAAATGACGGAAATTATTAATTAATAAAACACTGAAATGGAAGTGAAATTACAGAAGCATTAGAAATAATAACACTAGAAGTACGAGTACTTACCCAAAAAATCCAGAAAGCAATATGATAATACCACTTAATCGTTTCATTGTCTAGTGTAAAGCAAAACATGTTGAAAATAATTTCACTCAAAGTGACTGCTAGCAAATTAACATAACAAAAAGCATCTGACATCTCGCTTTTTTAACGTCATTTCTGTTTCAAAAACGCGTTTTAACGTGATTTGTTACTTTCAGGAATCAATATAATATTGACATTTTAGAAATTGGAGCTCTGTCCAAAAAATAGTATATGCCACACCTGTTAAAAGTGGTTTTATTTTGCTCCCAAACATTCCTAATAGCAAAATAAATCCCTACTTTTACCCCCTGTATCTTAATCCGCTATTGCATGGCGTACTCTACATAAACCTTGAAATTTAAAGCTGTATAATATAATTTAGTGTCACCTTATTTAAAGGTTAATTGTAACATTACTTAAAATTATATTTTTATTTTTGAAATTTTATAATCTTTTTCTTACCGAAAGTATTTATTTTTTGCGTTTAATTTAAGTACTCAAAAGTGACTAATTGCAAAATTGCTATGCAAATTCGTCGCCTGGAAATCCGGGGTATAAAATTGAACATAATTTAAGAAATATAACTTCAAATTAAAGAACTCCATAATTCTGATAAATCTATATCTTGTCAAGCATACATTCCATTAGCTTTCAGTATGCATCATACTCTTGCACAAGACAATTGCGAGAACATTGTAGCGGGAAACGGTTGTTGGGCGACACTTGTAGAGGGAAATCGTTGGTTAATAGCCTCTGGAAAGCGTCGTTCCTCTGGTTGAGGCTATCTGCTGCAGTGTTCTTCATCCGTTATAATTGCTCGCCGGTTGCTGCGTTTTCCATCCCTAATCTTTCCCTATACAGCTAATTCTTGGTTCTAAGGGTTATCGTGGGTGAGGCAAATTAAAAATATACTACATTTCCCTTTATACATAAACGTGGTTTATTATCAATTTAAATATATATATATATATATATATATATATATATATATATATATATGGGCGGTTAGCGTTTCCCATTATGCCAATCCCAACATTTGAGTAAATCAGGAGCCTAAACTGACTGCACATGTCTTCCCAACCATATGTAAACATTTGCATTTGTCGTCAAGAGCGTAACACTTCGCTCGATGAAATTTTTCAAGAGAGTGCAAATCTGGGGCTTTGTTCGCCTTTATATACCTGAGCCTAGTGACGCTTACCTCTGCGCCTCAAAATTTTACGACGTTTCTAATTGGTCCTCAGACCGCATTACTTTAACATGTATGAGAATACTCTAATCCAAAGTTTTGCGCTTACACACCACCATGGCGCGTCATGAAGCGGATTCAATATCTACGTCTCTTTCTTTTCCCTATCTGTCTCTTTCTAATTCTCCTTACCGCTACCGGCAACCTGTTCATTAGCTTGGTGAAAGGTGGGCTCTACTTAGAATTCTCTCTTACCTGGAATTTGCTAGCTCGCCCGTTTCTTACAATCTACTTTGTACAATTCTTAGTTGTTGAATCTTTTAACATGTTTCTTGGTGAATTGTATTATTACTATGTACATTTCTTATATACGTATGGTATATCCCCTTTCAACATTGTTTAGCAAATTTCTTAGGCGACGCTTCAAACATTTTCTAAGACAACAGCCGAAGAAACGAGACTTGTAGCTGTACGAGATCTTCCGGATCATCCTTTGTGCGAATCACAAACGGTACCATGCGTATCAGATTTATCATAAAACTAATTGTCAAACATATTGTAAGTCACAAACTCCCGCCTCCACGCACATTGAACTTTTCCGAGATTTTAAAACTTGAACCACTACCTTAAAATGAACTGCCATTTCTCAAAAGTCGAGTGCCCCGGTCATATTGATGCACTATTATACGTAGCATTTTAGTCATAAGAACATGCGGGTATTGGCGTTAGTTGACTCAACACCATACTAAATATTTCACAGATAACTCAGTGTGGTACTGACAACAATACGCCTCAGTTGAAGTACGAGTATGTATATATTTTCTTGTGCACTCTATTAGAAATGTCGCTATCTAGCGGTTTTTTAATCTCCTAACTTTATCTAAGAAGTTTACGTTACCAACTTTCAACATTAAAACCTCAAACGCTGCGCTACAGGGAAACCTTAATGTGGTCATATGTATAGCTAAGTTGCTTTTAAAACATGTTATCATTTGTAGCATCAAGATTTTTAGAATCTGTCTTTAATTGGTGTGTATTAGTATAAACATAGAATGTTCGTTGAATAATGCTCCAATTTAACTGGATAAGGCTTAAAATATTTTATATTAATATAATGTCTACAACTAAGTTATATCTATTTTTGAACTTTGGTTACCTGCAACTGAAATTAAGTTATAAGGCTATAGTAACTTTGTCCAGTTTAACTGTCACTGCATTAGTTTCTCAATGTGTCACTTCACTAATGTGACATAGTTTAACTTTCACTATGACTTCACATAGTACACACGGACTTCGCTAATGTGAACTGGTTTAACTTTCACTGTGACTTCACTTATTCGTATGCGATCTGGTTCGATGATCCCTATCATTTCACTTTACTTCGTAGCCGCGTAGTGCAATACGCAGGAGGCAGCCTTTTCTTCCGATGGTTCCCTCGCTGGGGAGTCGAACGCAGGGCCTTTCTAATCTCTTGCAGTAGCTGCACTCACTGTTCACAACAGTCGTCACAAAGTCGCTCGGAGAACAGAACTTGTTGTCACACCAGAAGCGCACTCATCATCACAATTGCTCATTTACTTCCTACTCACGAGAACGCTCGCTTACATAGCCAACGAAATCTCCCGCAGAACACACTAGAAAACGTGCTGGACACACTTTCTCGAGGAGGGGAGAGGAACCCTAACAAATGGGCCCTCTTTAACTGCTGTGGTCCTTAGCGTCCCATTCTATATTGGGCGTGAAAGACCGATAATCAGGCTTGGGGTTCTTTTATGTGTCGTAAATCTACGAAACAGGTCAAGCGATTTACTTCCCTTCCGAAAGAAGCCATGCCAAAGATGTTTACGCCCGAAAAAAAATCTTTGCCCTCCGCCGGGTTTAAACCGCGACCTGGAGTGCTAGATGTTACCATAGTAATTAGAAATCTTAAATTTAAATACAAGGATACATATAAAATGCTTGCTTCTTTAAAAGAAAACATTATTACTTTCATTTGTCAGAAAAAAATTAAACTATGATATTTTACTTTAAACAAATATTCTGATCGCGTGTGCGAGGCTACCTGCAGGTCGCCGGTAAGCATCCCTTGGCCCGGAACCAGCCTTCGACCGGCAGTTGGAACGATAACCAGCGTGTAATAATAGTTAGTACGAAACAATAGTCATTGATGCTGCTTAACTTTTCGAGAACATTCCATTCGGCATGTCCTAGTAGCCTGCATTTCTAGAACTTTCCGCGTGGTATGCGAGGCCTATATAAGTGGCTGAACTTGCCCGGACAGTTCAGTTCAGGTAGTTCATCCGGTTAAAAAATGACGAAGTGAAAAATGTGGACAGCGAAAGTGAACAGTGCCAAATAAGGTTTAGTTGTGAGTTTCGACTCCAAGGATCAGCTGTGGTGTGTTCGGAGTGTTTGTCAAAAGTGACTCAAGTGTAACGTTTGGGCTACGCTGAATGCCTAAGTGATAAATAAAGTGTGTTTCATGGTAACTGGTGTTCTGATTCGCTACAATACAAAATACTTTTAATAATAACACCGTAATCATGAGACTACCTTCAATCTAGAAGAAGTCGTATTTATATTCTTTGTTGCATTTAGGAACATGTGCTGATAATACTGATTGGACACAGAATATGTTGTGGAATATTTGCAAAAATGAAAATGCACACTTAGTTTGCAATAAAAGCGAAAATAAGTTGTAAATTGTCGTATAACTTACCAGACACCATTCAAATATTTCTTAAGGGTATTTAAATGAAGGATGTAATCATTGCAAAACAGATCATGAATCTATACTCTAGTTTCAATTAAAGGAGAAAATATTACGTATTTAGCATGTCAAGATTTCATTGAAAGAGTTCCTTACTGTCTTCATAGCAAGTATGTACAAGTTGATTTATGAAGAACTGACATTTATTTCGTTAATTATTCTGTTCGAAATTCCCTCCATACCACAATTATAGCACCAAATTAAGCAGAATATTCCGGAGTATTTAAGTGCCTGTTACTAGATGCGCAGTTGTTCATGTTTTATTCGTAATTGTTAGTTTGATTGTCAGCAACTGTTTTTGAGATTTTGTTCTAGTCAACATGAAAATGGAGTACACATTATATAAACAACTCTTCCTTGTAAAGCAATATTGGATTACGAATTCAATTGCAGCTACTCAAAGGGTATACCAGAAATAATTTGGTGTTCGGAATCCTCCGCAAAGAAACACAATACAGGGAGTGGTAAACAAATTGGAAACAACGGGATCTCTGGTGAGTGAAAAAGGCAAAACTCGTTCATCCAGGCTTCCCACGGTTGTTGCCGTAAGAGAACGACTGGATCAGTCACTGAAAAAATCATTAAGACGTTTGTCGCATAGGATTACGGTTGTCCATCAGTTACAGGAACCAGATAAGGATAGACGACTGAATTATTGTCGTTGGTTACAGGCGTTCATTTTGCAAAATCCAGCCATACTGTCCATCACATGGTTCGCAGATGAAGCATGGTTCCATTTATCTGGCTATGTGAACTCAAATAACTCACACTATTGAGCCAACAAAAATCCACATGTTATTCATGAAGCACTTATGCACCCGGTTAAAATCGGAGTTTGGTGCGCAATATCCTCATAGAGAATAGTGTGACCTATTTTTTAAACAATGTGAACACTGCAGAGAACTGACGGATTTTCATGGAGTATGCTTAACAACTAGACGATGTAGAGCTGAGTCAAGGATATTATCAGCAGGACGTCGCTACATGTCATACAACAAATGCATCTGAGGCACTAATTGCAAGTAACTTTTACGACCGGATAATTTCCAAAACTTGTGGCCAAAAAATATAATTTTAGAGGTAGCTTATTTAAGAAATTTAAATATAAATATTTTTTTGTATTTTTTTTCTCGGGATCTCCGAATTTGACATTGCCGGACTTCTTTCTGTGGGGCTACTTAAAAGACAGAGTTTATGCCACACGTCTCCAGACATTGGACGATCTAAGGCACTACATTGCATAGGAGGATTCAAGCTATTGACAACAGAGTCCTCCAACGAGTGGCTAGTAACATGGAACGATGTGTTAAGTTGTGCCTTATGCAGTATGGAGGACATTTTCAACATTTGCTATAGAGGTAAATAATACCTCATAATTCCTCTGCATTTCAAGTATAAGGATTTGTCATTGGCATAACTCGTTTTGAAACAATTAAAGAAATAAATGTGTCTATAAATCATTCTGTATGATATGTTTTAAGTTTATACTTCTTTTATTCCTAAATAACTTCAGCTTTTGGAGTGTAGTTAAGGTGTGTATTGGCTTTAAGTTTGAAGCTTACCTGCGCAATTCGGATAACTAAAAGCTGTATTACAACGCTACATAATTTAATTTTGTATTTAGGACAATACATTTCCACTCAGCACCACCATCACCATCACCATCACCACCACCACAATTATTATTATTATTATTATTATATTATATTATATTATATTATATTATATTATATTATTACCCAAAATTGGAAATTTATTTATGTAAGCTTAATTTCGGATTCTTTTAGCCTCAATATATGCCAGATTCACATTACAGTTAAGAGCTTAATAACAAATGCATGTTATATGTTTTCTAAGTATGCAAAAATCTCGAACATTACCAAATTGTGAATAGTTCATTAAACCATTATACCGGGTTTAATAGAAGCTTGACGGAACATCGAAATAAAACTCTGTATAAAAATTGAGTTTTATTTTGTGAATAGTAAAGTTCTGCGATTTGATCTGTGCCGTTTAAACGTCACTTATAGGGCATTTTCACTAGATCCTACAGGGCATGCTTTAATTATATGAAATTCGGTTTGCAGAGATAATCGAATACTGAATGTCATTTTACAGCCGTCTATTCCAGCCCTAGTAACAGTTACAGGGATTTGGAGAGAAGTCGCTGTCGAAAATATAACAACGGATTACAGCTAAGCTGTATTAAGCTAAGCTGTAATTTCATATATTAAACAGAATATTTTATAAACTTAGAAAGTATCATTTAACTTTATTGATTACTTCACAATAACAGCGTATTGTTCTTCTTGTTAAGACTTTGTGGCATTAGCAGATTTTAAAATGGGTCGTGACGTTTCATGTTAAAACAAATCGTTTATTAAGTACCCAATATTTAAAAAACTTAAACCTTAAAGAATAAAAGCTGATTTATTAAAGTTTAAAAATTTACGCTGTAGCTCACAAAATCTCTAGACGGATGATTATGTTGTAAATGGATACTATGGATAAATGCCGTATTACATCAAACTGGAATATGCTTTGGAACTGAAAAAATAGGGAGAGGGAATAGGGACAGAGAGAGAGAGAGAGAGAGAGAGAGAGAGAGAGAGATCTGAAACCAATTTTGACAATCATTTCGGGATTGAAAAGCACTATTCAAGATGGACATAGGCTATAAAAACTTATGATTTCTAAATGTCTAAAAGCCTATAAAGAATTTACAAAACCTGTGCACTAGTCATAAAATAAGGTGCTTGCGAAGAAGGCTTTGCATTTTCGTCGAGAATGCCATGGGATAGAAAATGCTCATTATCCCACAATATAAATACTATGACCACAATTGTGAAACCAAACGATAGTGAGAGTAACACCAGACAAACCATTATATTAAAAGGTAAATAAGTAGGAAAAACGACAGATTTAAATAGCAGAAGTGTTATAAACAATATTGTAAACAGAATGTAATATAAACTATTATAATCTTATTTATGGAATAGTTTAAACAGACGTTGGACAGGAAGGCCTGCTAGAAAGTTAGAACAATTAGTAACTGAACTTTGGCAGAATAGGGAGTTTGAGAAAGTAATACCTTGCACAAGAGAGAGGGCCGGCGAGAGAAAGAGACAGAGATACATAAGAATCTCCAGATATGCCATTAGCAGCACAGGGAATTGTAAAAGTGACAGTTTGTGGAGAGACATTACTCAGGAGTGAGAAGTGACAGAGATATACGTTAATGTTAGTGATCTTATTATTAGAACCACCATATGCAACATGTCTTAGCAATTAATTTTATTTTCTGTTTGTATTATTTCTGTTATTAAATATCGTCGAAAGGTAGTATGCAATATGTATACGTATCATAAGAGATGTTAGAAATCTTGTCATTCTTTATCACACATTTATAGTATTTTCTCAGGAAATTTCCATTCGCATTCAAGAATTCAATATCCCACTTTGAGTACATTTCTCCGCGGATTTTTCCTTTCATACTTCCAAACTATAGTGCTATTTTTTTCTTTTTCTTTCTTTTTTTTCATAGGCTTTATTTTTCAAGCTTTCCCATAGATGAAAATCACATACTTAAACGATGACCATATTTCGTTACGAGTTACCCTGTTTAAAAAACTCCTGAATTTAACTTAATTACTGATCAGCTGTATATGCAAAAGCAAAGGTCTTGCTGGAAATACCCAGACTGACATTTAATGTTCAAAAATTAGTCTGCATTTATTGTTTGTGCAGAAAATATAAATTCCATTAGTTTGTATGCATTTACTAAATACCACACACAAATTTTCGCATCATGCAAGAGAATCCCGTGTGTAAAACCAGGTTTCTCTGTGCTTCAGTATGTGTTATTCTACGACGAAACTTAACCGTGTAAATATAACCATGCTTAGTCAGAGAAGAATAGTGTGTCAATTACTCTATTACTGACATTTCTCGAAATCCAATATACGCAGCAAATTGGAAGGACTTAAAAAAGAACATCAGCGAGGACTTCGTTTAGTTTTAGAAATTGAACTCATGAGTGTAAATGAAATTCTTTGAGATGACAGAAACGTGTGGGTAGAGAAGGCTTTGCACTTTCGTTGAGAACGCCAATGGGTAGAAATAGTTATTATCCCACGTTATAAAAACTATGATCACAGATGTCTTTTATAATAAGGTATGTGGTTATCAATTATATTTGTAAATATGAGAACATGAGGAGATTCCACGGATATTATAACTGTTTTTGTAGTCCTAGTTGTAGCGATTGGCTCGCAAGCCGCCGTACTGTGGCCGCAGTGTGAAGGAAAAGCAGTGTATAAAGTACCCTATTTCGTCTGGCATTTTGAAACTCTTCCTCGTTTTCCAATGTTGCACTTACCACACTAGTATCTTAATGTAATGCATCAAGATGTGGTACTTAAATACAAATTTAAGCTAAGATATCACTTATCATTATATAAACCAGAGTTTAATTGGCGATATAGAAGTCGTGTATTTATGGAAATGACAAGGTAGGCTTAAGTGAGCATATCTGAAGAAATAATCAGAGGCAATTACCTAAGTACTAGTGTTTGAAGGACAGGAGCAAATTGGTATGGCGGAAGTAATGTGGTAAGTTAGGGATGAGATAAGGGGGTTAGAGGGGTGATTATGGCGCCTGCTGTGACAGCTCCACTTTCTGTAACACCAGCAGCTGTAGGTAACGTGGTTTGCCCTCCTTTCTAGGAGTGTACCCTGACAAAGGAAGAAGGCTGTAAGCGCCATATTGAAATCCAAGTTATTGCATTGAGGGGATAATCATTAAATCGACAATTTTTTTGAGTATTTCTGTTTGAAACAATGTGAGAATCAACCATTAAGATGTATAATAATAATAATAATAATAATAATAATAATAATAAAAAGAAGAAGAAAAAGAAATAGAAAAAGAAACATATTGTTCCATTTTATTACTTCAAAATATATTAAAAATTATAAATTATACAATTTGGAAGAACAAAAATAATGAAAGTCATGTTAGAATCTCATAAGCACTACAATCAGAACAGAAAGTATTAGGATGTAGAGCGTCATCTAGCAGTGGAACTAATAGGCAGTCAGTTTTATTTTTATTATGCAAAAGAATATATGGTAACGCGGTTTATACTTTCCGCAGGTTTCCCATATTTTTCATTTTATGAGTATCTATTAATTTTCTAAACAAGCTACTTTTATTTTTCAACTCCTTCACGTGCAGTATTTTCAAAAGAAGAGTGAAGAAACCCAAATGCACTTAACTGAGGAGATGTTATTTTAACATATTATTATAATATTTAAACTGAGGGATAAATAAACTCGTAAAGTCGTGAAA
This sequence comes from Deroplatys truncata, assembly GCA_030765065.1. Taxonomy (NCBI): domain Eukaryota; kingdom Metazoa; phylum Arthropoda; class Insecta; order Mantodea; family Mantidae; genus Deroplatys; species Deroplatys truncata. Next base: position 64,409,229 of record CM060986.1, read on the forward strand.
ATCGAGATATTAAGGGGAAGTTCAACAAAAAGTCCATTCTTCAACACCTTTCATTGTTTTACTCCAGTGGATTACGATCAAACTATTAGGTAAGATAATAAAGTGACTGAAATGCGTGTATATATATATATATATATTATATAAATATATTGTAAATAGACCACAGGAATATTTTTTCATACACGTATGTTAAAATTATAATTCTTACTTATTTGGTAGCGCACTTGTTATTTAAGTGCTGAATATTTTTAAGGAACTGTTAATGTTGCTAAAATGTTGGCGCAATTCATACATACCAATAAACGACAGATAGTTACTGTAGCAAGATTTTGTGGGTTTTTACTGCTATATAAAATTCAATTAGGTTACCTACAGAAAGTTCAAAATATATAATTTGTACATAACACCTATGACATTAATTCTAACTATAGGGACTTTTTTAAAATTAAATAACACGTCTTCCATTTAAGGGGTCGTTTGTGGTGAATGGAATTGCTTGAAAATCTTTTCTTTCTTCCCGTTCTTAATTTCTTTACCACACACTTATGGTAGACAGAGGATGTAAGCATTGCATTAGAAGGGTGCGGACAATATTTAACAGAATATAATAATGTTTCAGTCTCCAATACATTAAAAAGAGTAGTTTTAGTAAATTGTATGTGTATACGGGGTGATTAAAAGAAAATTGGATGAACATCAGACTTCGTATTTAAACCTGTTAACTTTCAGATGTGAATAATTAAGATTTTCACGAAAAAACCCTATGCCAAAATGCCCTTTACATATTCAATGTTTTTTATTGTCCCAAAACAGACTACAACAATTTTTATGAAAATGTTAAGATATTTGACCTACTGACATGAAGAGTAAATGTATAACTTTGCATTTCCTGTGAAACCCTGTTTATTATGATTAAATTCTTTGTAATTTTGTATAACTGTGACACGCAAGGGAAAGGCAAAACTGCAGAGCTTATGTAACTGCAACTGCTATTTGTTTATGTTTTTCGTAACGTCAGCTGTTTTCGAAATACTCCGTATTGCATGCTATGTTTTCTTCTGCTAGTTGCGCTGACTGACGGAACATGTTTGAAAGTTTTCTAATACTTTTTATCCTTTCTTTGTCATGTGCTCGTTATATTTCTCAATGTGTATGATCAAATATTTTAACATTGATTCTGCTTCTTGAATATAACGTGTTAGGTACAAAGACGTATCACACAATTTGAAGTAATTTCTAGGCAAATGTGTAACCTAAATACCATGTATAGAAGAACTTTTTTCGAGTAATCTTTTACCTAAGGTTTACATTTGAAATTTTATTGGGTGTGGTAAGTATTATAAGACCTTTTAAATGGTTTTCATACAGAGAGAGGGAGACTAATAAGCAGACCACAAATACATGTTCTAAGAAACTGAACTCTCCAAAAAACGGTTTAGGAAAACGTGTGTGTTCGGGCGTGTGTGTGTGTGTGAACCGCATAAGTTAGGAATGAAAAATGCGGTAAATATCACGTTCGCTTCATGATGAGAGAAGATTTTCAAGAAAATCCCTCATCCCAAACTAAGCCTTTACAAGAAAAACTTTTATATATCTCATGTTTTTTAAAAAAAATGGCTCAAAAAGTTTTAATTAAAGTAATATCATATATTTAAATTAAATATATAAAAAAATAAAAACTGTGTCTTGAATTTTCTGAGAATAGCCTAAAAAGTTATCTTTGGCTGCTTATATATATGTATATATATATTTTTTTTAAATGAGAACCTACTATTAGAGTTAATTTAAATTGACATTAAAATGACCATCACAACGCCCTCCAAATTAAACACGATTAATGGCATTTACTTTCGCCCATAATATCAAGCAACTTTTATTCAAGACATTTCTTTCTACAACGGTTAGTTTTGGAGATATTATATACTCTCAAATTAAACATATAGATATTTTATAATTTTTTATTTGTATAAGAAATAGACAAACACATACTCCACAAAATAATGTAGACCTCTTTAAAACACACAACTTTATTTGAAATGACTTTTTCTGTAGCATGAGCTATGTTCAAGATATTCCTATTATTGGTTTCAGTTTTTCTACAATTTTGTCACTTTCTTGCTGCTGTTAGTATTAAGTTAGCACTGATAGTATTCGGTTGTTTCTCACAATGTCATGCAAACACTAAGAAAGTTTAAGATTAGGATATATTTGTTAGCTTTCAAACATCTGACCATCGATTCAGTTCTTCTATCTCCCTTGTACACAAGAACCTCATTTATCCGGCCTCATTAATCTGGATTTCAAGTTAATTCGGATTCATTTCTAGTTTCCTTTCCTAGTTATTTTTTTGGCACCGCAGGTAGCTTAGAGATCGCCGGTCCCATGCTTCCAGCTACCATTATTGCGGTCAGTGTGGATCTGTTTCTTACAGAGTTAAGAAGTTGTACCGGTATTGTACTTTTGTTCCCGTGCTTTGAGTGTGCGTGAATGAAATAATCCTCATGCGGAGGAAACGGCGCAGCTGGAAAAACTAATGGTTTACCACGAACGTTAGCCGAAAACAACTCCTGCGGAACAGATGTTAGTGAAATGTCTACGCAATCGTGCTGCTCTAAAATGATACACACGTTTGAAACAAAAGAAACTTACAGACTACATATTTCAGTACATAAAACGTGAGTAGACTATTGAGTTTCAGTGCCAAAAAAGCGCTTATTAGTACCAAAAATAAAAGGTTTGTACCTTGTAGTACATACATATTAAGAGTTTTTTTCGCTCCGGATTTTTGTTAATCCGGATTACTTCCGGTTACCTAGTCCGGATAAACGAGGTTCTTGTGTACCTATAATAAAATGTTAAATGAAACTATTTCTACAAACGTTCCTATTATTAACAGCAAAGTAGTTAAAAAGCAAGCTCTTGTAAGGACGCTCTTTAGAAGCCATATACAAATAAAGGATAATAATTATAAAAGTCATAACATTTTTATATTTTGCGAGGGGAAGTAATCATAAATCTATAATCTTATATTTCCGGGAAAACTACAATATGGAAGTTTCTTAGGTAAGAGATGAGCATTATTATTCAATAATATATATATATATATATATATATATAACTAATCCTATCTTTTGCAAGGGGATGTACTAAGTAAATCTATAATCATATATTTCCGGGAAAACTACAATACAGAATTTTCTTATGTAATAAATAAGAATTATTATTCTCAAATATATGTATTACTAATCTTTTGGAGAACTTCCATATAATTTTATCACTATACGCGTCAATATAACATAACATTTAGACCTAGCTCCTGTATCAGATCGGCACCTAATAAAAGCATGGAAATGGTTAGCCTTTTGTATTTCTAGCACGGAATTGCTATACTTGTCTTCACATTAACAAACACACCCACCCTTAAGCAGCATGTGAGATTCACCTACTCACACATGTTACATTGATGTGGCAAGCTGTTTTCATTCTTGCCGCGTTTGCCTCATTTTTCTGCTGCTAATGGCCAAGGAAAACTTGTTAAAAGAAAGCAGAAGGATCCATTAGTGGAATGTTTCTTCTGAATCACTGCTCAAATCTACAGTGCTTTGTTGATATTTATGGATATAAATGGAGGAAAAAACTCATGACTTCAACAGCAAATAAAGTTATAGGAAAAGTGAGCAAACGTCGATTATCTAAGCTAAGTCCATTATGTGTAAACATGACAGTGCACAAGATGGACAGGACATCCAGTTGAGTTCACATCCAAGATTATTTGTTTGGGTAGATTGTCCAAATGCGTAACCATTAGCATGTATATAAATCCTATTCTAGTAACTAATAACATATTATCCAACTGGGAGTAAGTATTGCCATAGTAAATTAAATCTGAGAGCCTAATGTACAGACAGTAAGTTGTACTCTTAAGCTACCTGTAGAGAAGATAAATAACAATAATATACAGATTTCAATCCTATGTCCAAACGGATTCTCAGCATATTTATTTAAAAAATCCCTCTTTAGAAACGTCAGACAAAACAATTGATACAAAATTTGGGAATATTAGGAAATTACTTACTTTCAGTTTCTTCCGACAATATTGAACACTACACTACAGCAAAAGATAATAAAATACTTAAAACGGTATACAATTGCTTTGTAGGTGACTAAATTATAAATGTTAATGCGATTGCGACGTTTAAATAAGAAAGCATAGCAACACATGCCTAAGCAAGCTCTTGTAATTGAGTACGTTATATCCTGTATTATTTGATAAATAAATTAATAAAAGGAAGCATGCACATACAAAACCCCACCGGCCTCCCGTCTGGTATTTCTCCCCTCAGCTATCGTTATTGCTATAGGTGTGTACATAGGTCATAGTTGTTTTGAAACAATACTACCCTAAAGGCAGAGATTTTGGCAAATGAAAGGGAATAAGAATAAAAACAGAGATGGACCTGTTTCATTTTTAATTTATATGACTACCAGTTCAACGATACAGATAGCAGTTTACAGATTAACAGATATTACAGTTTAAGGATATAATGTTCGGTAGATTTGACGACGTACACTCCACGGCACTTTTGATGTCGTCTTCAATAGCTACTGCTGCCGGCTGTTATATGGTGTCCTATGAGATCCTTTTCTTAGGGTATGTGTGGGTGGTTATGAGAATAGACCACACCAGATGACTCAGAGCTTTAATGTGGTCTAATACTTGAGCTATTGAAGGGAGTTATCAGCCGTTTGAGATGAGGAATTAAACTTATTCTGAATCTGAACAGCAGAAACTGTAACAATTGAAGTGTTATATCTGCCAACTTCTCAAAGATCAAATTTAAGGTTGAAAATAAGTTTTCTGGTAATAAAATGAGACCCCTAAGTTGCCGTGAATCGCTGAAATGCTATACGGCGATTACTCCTTCGTCATGCATGTAAGAACCGTTCGCGGTCTTTAGGCGCTGCGGACCTGCCGATCACCGTAAAAGGCTGCAAGCCGTCAAGGCTGTACACGAAAGAGAGAGGAAATACGTTAATTTTAGAAGTACGCACTCTTGTATTAACTGGAGTCGTGCCTACTTTACAATTACCGAACCAAAATTCCTACGTGTTATACTCATCTGGAACAGTGTTTTACTCTTCGGCTTGCCAAATGCTAAGGATTCTTTCTGTTTCTAGTTTCCGAATGGTCTATGTGCACTTTCACACATCTCTTATTTCTTAACGTAGCGAGTTCTAGCTACCTGAACTCTTGGCTAATGAGCTTCTTGACTGGATTCAATGGAACGCCTAATTGCCTTCGCTATTCTGACTTCTATCTAATTACTTTTCCTCGACTTGTGATTTGCATGGTAATACTTCCTTATTCCATAAAAATGTGTCCTTTCTTCTTCCATTATGGAATGACTCAATATATGGAAGTCATCTGCAATTAACATCACTTGTTCGTGTGGTTAGATGTCCATTTAATATTCTGTCATGGTAGACCGTGTTGCTGAACTTGTCTTCCATGTTTTACTATCCTGTACATCACAATAACAAATAAGCCTATGTTTTTGAAAGGGAAGTATAGTGTTGCCAAGATATGCTGCCTTTTTAACAGGCGATTGGATTTACTTTTACCAACCATTTAGTGGCAGCGAGAGAAGCACGACTTAATGTACTTCAGGATATTGTAATGCTGCTTTCTCAAGAGTTACATTGTGTTATGTCGATCCTTTGTTTCCGGATCAGATCATCTGCTTCTTTACGCTTCAACCATATTACTCTTAAAGTTTATAACCCGCTTTTCATCCCTCTATTTTGTAACTTCAGAAATTTTCTTAAAGGAAAAACATTCCTTTAGATTTTGTGTAATGTATTATTATTTGCATTACTATAACGCAATCGCTGTAAAGAATTGTGGTTATTGGTTTTCACGTTATGTAAAATACTCATTCCTCTGGCTTGTTCCGTCTTCAACATATTGAAACTGATCCAGTTACGTATAAAAGGGCCTTTTTCTGTCACATCTCTGACTGGTAAGAAAGCGAAACCCTTGCTAGTCTGGTAACTGTGCCGCTGTTTTTAAGTATTAGTGTTACTGATTTTCTGTTCATTTTCTGTATTGCCACATAGTTCTTGATCTTCCACTTGTCTGTGAGCGTTTCTCAGCTGGTCAATTAGTGCAAATTCTTCTAGAGAAATGTAACAAATAGCTTCTGCTTTTCTTCCTTGTTTGCTCGATTTCCTTCTTTCTCTCCTTCTTATTATATGAGAGCAGTGAGTAAAATTGATACAAGTATTTAACTTTTAGTTGAATTATTATTTTGATTGTTCCATAAAGTTTTTGGAATACATTTATGTTTATGTTTATTTTGTGTTATTTTCAATATGATACAGCAAAAATAATTAAAATCTTTGGAAAATATTTCACAATAAGTAGTTAACTGTGTCATGCTGATTCTGAAGTTATACAAAAGCTACATACTGATCTTAAGTTCTACTTTGCCAATGTCAAGTCTGCTAAATTTAGAGCACATTTTCTCAGAAACTATTAAACATATCAGACTGAAATATTTACAGGATTTAGAAGCATGCCCTTTAAGTTTACTGATCTACTTTTATACTAGGAGTTTGTTTATTAAGCAATATAGATTTTTATAACTATTATGTTTTTGTTTATTAAAATTTATCATGTTGTTAACATCCAAAACAGCAATCGGAGGTATTTTATATTCTAAAATATAATTTTGCTATCTTCAATGTTTTCTGGGGAAGTGGGTCACTGTTATCAGCAAATGTGATTCACAGAAAATCCTGCTCAAAGCAAAAATGAAGAAAGCTAAATCCTACGTATTTGAAAAGGAAAAATGAACTACGTAACTTGAGCACGTAGAAGCCGCTATACATAAAAGTAGTACCAACTTCTAAAGCAAAACTTGCTGCTATAGATAGCCTAAAGCTTACCTCTTTATTCCGATATGCGCAGGAGTTATGATGTGAAGTGATGCAAAGTAGCAGACACATTTTAAACACATATTTAAAACATAAGCATTGCTCATGCGATGATAAAGTATATCTATATAAATTTAAAGGCAAAGTTCCATTTATAAAGCTGTTTAAAAAGAGTCATGTTTTACTAATTTTCGCCATTTAGTCTCCAGTTTAAGGGAAATATGAACATATTGTTTGCACTTGTGCTATTTAAATATTTTATACTCACAAATTTTCCGATAGATATTCAGTTTCATATGCCTACAAACATTTACATTAAAAACTAATAGGAAATTACGAACCTGTATAAACATGTAATATCAAGAAACAAAAGTATAATTTACATAGGCCCGTTACTAATGTATCGCTCATATTATGGCATTTGACACTCTCCATTGAGAGAATGTTAATGGTGTTTACATATGCAAGTTTATGGGCTTCATTTAAATGCAACAGCTGAAAGCAGCAGAGAGGAAATGAATGAAACTATACCTACCCTTACACCCAGGTAGTGATGGGCATTTCATGAACGCATCTCTGCTATAAACTGTGAAATAATGTTTTTAGTCAAGCGGTATTCCCAATCCTTCACAAATATTACGTTTCAAATAGGATTCAGCATCCCTGTTTATGTAGTACAACTTCTACTTAAGTTTTACAGAGGCTCTATGATTTAGAATAAAATGATTTACGCTCTCTGTTCCTGTCTATATAATCCTCCCAATGTGGTATTCGCCGCTCATTTGTCGTTCTGAGGTCTCTCATATCATAACAGCAAATCTCATTCGTCGTCCGTAACTTCATTATTTCATGTCCTCTCTAGGTACAAAGTCTATGGAAAACAGCACAGGATATTGCACAACGTCACTAAGTAGCAGGTCTGCTGCGTAGACAGCAAGTTTGTTAAATAGGATTTTCGGTGCTACTGTATGTTAGATCGTCGCATTAATACCCACTACAGAAACACATTTTGATACCCTCCGCAACCAGAAGTTTGAATTGAAAGGTTAAAGCGTCGCATAACTTTGACCTCAAATCGAACAACGAACCTGCCAAAAGTATAAATATGCCAAGAGTATAATTATAATTGCTGAACTTCCACAAAGTATGAACGTTTTTCTTTATGGATACCATGTAAACTGAGCATTCGAAAGCCTGCCATTAGCAACCTTGATATACAGAAGTGCAAACAACCTTGACATCTAGTGAAATTTTCTAATTTTTGAGTACTTTGATTCCTTGCATCCCCAAAATTTATCACTTAGATAACCTAATCTGCCGAAATCTCTTCGTTTATCCTGAGTATAGGAGATCAACATTCATTTACCTTTTCTGCTCTATTTTTTATTTATGCTAAAAATATTCTGCCTATTACTAAAGTAAAATTAAACACAGCTTTATTTATGATGCTCTTTAACCACTATGGTTCTCAACGTCCCATACTATATTTGACGTGTAAAACCAGAAGTTTTTCTCAGATGCGTCTTTATCAGGCTTGAGGTTACTTTACGTGCCGTAAATCTACACATGAGACAACCGGCTTTGCAGTTTCCGAAGGTAATTCCTATTGATGATTTCATCATTAATTTTAACTGATGTTGACGCTCCAACCACAAATTTAAAAATATGGTTTCTATTAATAATTTATGTTTATTTTTAAAGTCAATTTTTCTGTTCCATGCATTAGTAGTGACTGCCACTGTTATGTAAAATTCCCTTTTATATTTTCACCGTTTCATTTCTTTCACTTCATTTAATTAGGCCTAGGTCTGTTTCCACATCAAGTGACTAATGAATCCTTCCTTATGAAATGAATGGAAGGCCAGCGTTTCTTCTTCCTTAGAGCTTATAGTCTAACAATATAAAGAGATATCCTGCTCATTCTAAGTGTTCCTACCACTGTGTTTGTGAATTTTATATGTTTTGAATTTGTGTTTAAATCTCTTCTTATGGAATCATTTATTTCTTAGATACGTTTTTATATTTCCACATTGAGCTTCTTCTCCATGTCATGTTGTTACTCTGGTCTGTGATATTGGAGGCCAATACATAAAATGTGTGACATTCTGAAGTTTTAGTTTTAATTATTGCCTTTAGGAGTACTTGCGACATATTACTGAAATGTTTTGCATAGTCTAATAACCATACCTGGGCACACCTGGTCGTTTCCAACTGTTGGAAACATAAGTATTATGGGCAGATACGGATTATGAAGACGATTTTGACAGCTTTACCAAGTTTTCAGTACTTCATGAACGAACTCTTATATTTTAGTCGCAGCAAAGAAAGTGAATGAATGAAAAGGTTCATAAGAATTGAATAGTTGAATCCAACACTACAACCGGAATTCTGATTAATAACTATACACTCTTCTGAGCAGAATTGGCCCAATCCAAGCCGAGGAAATTTAAGTTGTAGCCACTTTCTCTCTCTCTTCTTGCATAATTTAAACACAGCTGATTCACAAGTTGCTTATGTCTTCCCAAAACTTGACAGTGCCAATGAGCCATAGGTGTTATTGATAGCTGAATACCGTTGCTTAATAATAAATGTAATCATGACAATGTTAATATGGCTGACGATAATAGTGCATTTATTTAAACGATTTTTACTATGAGTCACACCAGCGTCAATAATAATAATGATAATAATAACAATAATAATAATATATTCCAGGTTACCAAATCTTCTATTTTCTTTGCAGTCAGGAGGGTACAGGGACAGGAGAAGACCGTTAACTCGATAGCAGGACAGCTTTAATATCTTGAAGTCGGAACCAGCCGGGCGACCTAATCCTTATTAAGAAAGAATGTTATTATAAGTTATATTATTTATATAAATTTTCTCATATCTATGTGCTTATGGACTAAAGTAATTACTGAAATTGACAAATACATCGAAATAATCCTCCTGGTAGCAATAAATGGATGACAATAATCAACATTTAGATCATTTCTATGTTTACTTCTGAAGAAAAGTTTGACAAATATTATCCAGGCGACATCCCCCCATATCCCCTATGCAAGTTCGAATAGTAATCAGGTTTAATTTGGGCATATTTGAGCGATTTGGAGTTGAATTCATCAAGGCCCTCTCCTTTGTTTCACACCGAGTATGTCATCGATGATTCAGTTTCTTTTCTTGAGATTTGTTCCAAATTATCGCAGAGATGTGATAAGGTCTGGTTAGAATTTAATGTTGGTTACATAAATGTGGGAATCTTACCTGAAGTTGCGATCTAGGTCTAAAACATTGATTCAAATGGTACGAGACCAACGACCAGCAGGAAATGGAAGTGTTGGAAAACCACTAAAAGGATGATTAGAATAATGTTTCTTATCGTCATTAGACTCTGCGTGAAGACAAACACGCTTAGCTTAAACAAAAGAAACATTGTTTTAGAAGAGTAAGTAGACGAGGTAATATGAATACAGCATATCAGATGTTTTCACTTAATGCATATTGACATTCATATTAGCTCCCACACTGATACTTCGGGCTGCGGGAGATAAGGAATTGTTTTAATCATAGAAATTCCCCGTTCCACCCGGGAATAGAACCAGGACTTCTGGAAGCCAGAATGCTGACCAATCGAACACAAAGGCAGCCGAAGAACATGTTTGTGTGGTAAAAAAGGCGGTTATTTCATGTAAGGCATGACTTGGTACAGAAACCTAGGGCCAGCTTATTCACTTGCTATAACGAGTGACTCCATAAGTATTTGCCTCCAGTTGAAAAAAATTCTAGCAGCCAAAATAAAGAGAAAATTCTGATTTTTAATACACACAAAAATAGCATAGTTATACTTTGCATGTTTGCAGCTTTTCCAGATTTTTGTTTTATTCGTTTTAAATGGTAACCATTTTCAACTTTTTCATGTGTGATGTTTACAAGATTTTATATGATTTAAACAGAGAAATGGGACGATTTTTCTGTTCCTGAGTTTGCACCAACAGTGAAAAGGAATTTTATTATAATCGGCATAAATACACACGGAAACAAACAAATTGAGAGAAAGTGGCTTTCAGTAAAGTTAACAGTATAGTAATTATGCTGTTCTCAGCTGCAGCTGACAGAAACCTCACACATGAAAAACTTTATATCCAGATTCTTGTTGAAGTGAGTGTTTTACTAGAAGCATCTTGGCTATAAAAAGAGGAGTAAGCAAAAACGGGCAACAGGTATGGAGTATCCCGAGGCGTTCTCACTACAAAAGACTGTGAAATTTAAAAGAATGGAGGTAACAACGTGGAAAAATAGAAGACAAGTGAAGGAGAAAAAAGGAAGTGGAATGTACAGGCAATGTTACATTGGAATAAAATTGAGAACCTAATCCTAACTCCGTTTACAAAACTGAGCGCTTAAAACAAATTTGTTCTATTTTTCTTCATGAATTATGAGTTGCATTTTATAGGCCTAACGATTATTTGGGATCTAATTGCAGTACCAATAGCTCCATCGTACCATAGTTCCTCTCAACTTCTAAATGTCTCTCAGAAACTTCACTTCTGCTGTATCTATGTATTATAAGCATTTTGCATCTACCACTGAAATTTCATACCTATATATTGCCTGGAACTGTGAGTTTGCGCCAGGCTTTGTATGTGTCCACTAAGTGACGAAAATACTGGACCGACTCTTGGAACTACTTTAGGAGCAGCATTTCTGTTTTTCTCTCCATTTGGCTTTGAAATAGGTTATTGAGATAAGATGCGTGTTAATGCAAAACTCGCACATTTTTGTAACTGAAGCGTTGAAACGTCAACAAGTTTTTCCTACGCTATCTGGTTCATATCCCACATTTAAGACTTTTGGCTTTCTTTATTGCTTGCCTAAAAATGTAGAGAAAGCATTGCATACCATCCAAAATTGATATAGAGATTTAATCAGAAATATACATTTTGAGGCCCCCTAAATCCAGAAAACTATTTTAGATAAAGATAGCTGTGTGTGTGTGTATGTGTGTGTGTGTGTGTGTGTGTGTGTGTGTGAGAGAGAGAGAGAGAGAGAGAGAGAAAGAGAAATGTGCCTAACTAAAAAACAGAATATTGGATACATATCAAATTTGGTATTTAAGATCACCACCATCAAGAATGTGACACGAAGGTTATAAAATCTTCCCAACGCATACTACTGTTTTCATTGAAAACGTTCCGTTATCTTCTCATTTGTCAAAATTGGCTCTAAATGTTTTGTTTAAGACCCCATATGTTTCAGATGTTTTCAAGATGAACAAAGTGCATTTCCTGTATCTTTCTAGGCATACTCTGTAAAGACCGCTTCACCTCGAGTGAATTTCTTTACACCTTCTTATAAATGGTGAACAGTAAGAAACAGACGATATCTTATCGCACAAAAAATGGAATTGAAACTAACAGTATATGTAAGTTTTTAAGTCTTTAACCATTTATATTTGTTTGAATCTTCAAATACTTTACAATTTTTTCAAGCGTGTGCCAATTTCAACTCCCTTCATCGTCCGTCGGCGCCTGGAATTTAGAATATCTTATACGACATTCCGGCTCTTAAAATTCGAGAACGCTCTCTCTAAGAGGCGGAGGTCAGCCCTCTGGAGAAGTGCGCCAAGTGGCTACTGCGCCGTAAAACGGTTGCAGGCCACAACCATGCATCAAGAGGACGGCCGGCACCTCCCGGGAGAAGCAAGAAAATCTAAGCTTGCAGACTTATATCGACAGCCGAGAGATAATGAGTCACTTCAGGGGCATATAGCACATCGTGTAGTGAGGGTAGGCAAACTTCTACATTTGGACTAATCTAAGTTACTCCACACCCATTTGGTAATTATATTCAAAATTCCTTCTCTCGCGATTTTACGCTTCCGTTATATAGGTAGGATGCATCAAGATTAAGCATGTCACGGGTATTTAATTTATGAAAAACATATTTAAAGTTTTGTACAGAAAGCAAAAAGCTTTTAATGTGTTAGCTCTTTTAAAGTTTCTTACTGTTATATTTTCTAAATGAATGCTTGTGCCATACCGAGTGAAACCAAAGATATACAATTATAATTTGGAATTTACTTAAAGCAAACTAAATGATTTGATAAGAAGGTTTAAAACTATGTTGTAATAAAAGGCACAATATTTCCTTCTACTTTGCATTTGATCTTAATATGTCCTATATAGTAAAGCTTTAAGCTTACATTAGGACCTTCTCTGCATACAATTAAACCTCAAGGTTTAGCACTGTTGAATTAAGCTTCCACAATTAACGTAAATGTAACATTCCAAAAATGGTAACACCAAATGTTGTAAAGCTTTATATTGTTATTTCCAACGCATTACAAGCATTATTCTTGTGGTTTTTCTTGGTTATGAGTGGAATCTCAAAGAAAATAGCTTGGCTTTAATATACCTGAAGCCTACTGTATCCTCATTAGCCAAAAATGAAGTGTGTAATGAAAGCATCTCTACAAACGTAGATCCCGATTAATAAAAAGTGGATAAAATAATAAGCTTTTGTACTAACATTTTGAACAAGAGTGAGTAGAGAATGTATGATAATGTAACGCAACAAATTTTCCTATTTCTTACAACGAATATTTGTGGAGTTGTTGCCATCCAAATTCTGAAAGCTTTAATTAGGTAACGTTTCATGTAACGTTAAAACGACAATAATTTAGCTAGAAAATACGTTTTTTCTCCAATGGATTGCCAAATAAATAAAAAAGCCAAAAATAGAAAGTAGCGGTGTTAGTACTTTGTTTACGAACCTTTAATGAGCTTTCATTCGAAATTGCACATTTCTACTTTCACTACCATTATTTTATTGTTAGAAGGCCGTTGATTCTCCGTAGCATTTAATTCCACAAAACTAGGAGATTTCCGAAAGTTTTAGTTACACTTGATGGCAGATTTTACATTGTTCAAATTTTCGGAAATCCTGTTAGCGTTACCCAAGCACTTCTGAAATCCCGAGCACGCACATCATTATTGAGTTGTTAAATATAACAATAAATTTAAAAATAAAGGAATACAAATATCTTAGCGAAGCCGTAGACAAGCACCCATGATATAGCATAGTTACATTATATTCGAACCCACTCGCGGCCTCTCTCTACTGCGCGAGACAGCCGGCAGTTGCCGGGGAAATTACGACGGCAGAGGCGGACTAAAATCCTTACCCTATAATAGATGCTGGAAATGTTTACCACCTGCTCTCAAACAGGCAGCATATCTCGTGTAAATATCCTCGCTCACTCTCCGAAGCTCAGCAGCAGTAATTCTTGTGATTTCTTGCACAATGTTTTCTCTAAGTTCCTTAGTGTCCGAGGGTTGGAACGATACACTTTGTCTTTTAATGAACCCCATAAATAAATATCACAACTCGTTAGGTCAGGAGAACGAGTAATGATTGCATGCAATAAGAGAGGTGTTTAATGACAGAATAATTAGTGTTGATTTGTGGGTCCCTCGTTTTCCTGAGCTAATGAGCATGTATTATAAGGTAAGGATTTTAGTCCGCCTCTGCCGGCTGTCTTGCACAGTAGAGAAGCCGCGAGTGGGTTCGATTATAATTTAACTACCCTTCATAATCAAGATCCTTATCCTCTGTCGTATTCCGTTTTTAATGATTTTTTTTAGATATTTACGTTGTCTATTTGTCAAAACAATGCAGTTGTTATATAATAACGTCAGAAAAAAACAAATGTATAAAGGTCACAAAAACACACTATTATAGAACTGAGGAATATTATATAGTGGATTAGAAAGCAATGCAGGCTTAACTTTTAACTTTTCTGCAGACTTAACATGAACAGGAACACTATTAAAAGGGCTTAAATATACTATTTCAAAGGAATGCTCTAGAGCATATTCGTCGCCAGGAAAGCTTCAACTCTTTATTTCTAATTTCAAAGGAAGTTTTAACTCTGCTGTATTTACATTTTGCAACATAAATATTAAACTAATCAAGATGGCGTTTCGCCAAGTGTGCAACTCGCATTCTTAAGGTTCTGGGTTCGAACCTATCAACCTGACCGAAGGCTTTATCGCGTTTTTCATCGGTCGCTAAATAACTGCTGGGTTAGACAATTTAATCCGCGTATCTTCCGGTCGTCCCTTTCACCACAACATTTCATTTCCTTCTTCACCGCCATACCAGGCATTGGACTAATCACCCACCCTGGATATGCTATGATCCAGAGTTAGCTTGCTCCTCAACAGACTACTGACCACAGCATTGGCTTTAAGTCCTTGGAGGTGTAAGTCCTAGTATAGGAGGACAAACCGTTAAAGAAGAAGAATAATTGATAGCACTGTTTCTCGTGAAATAATTATGAACTGAAGAACACAGTGTATATGAATTGATATCTAAAACCAACGGAAGTCAGTTAATTAATAACAAGGGTATTATAGTCAGAATACCCAATTTCATAAGTAATGGTTTGCAACATATCCTCGTGAATACACTATATACGAGTCTGATGGCCTTTCATGAAGTACAAAAATGATATTACGTAAAGTGTGGTTGCTCCAAAATAAATACAACTCATATAGCTACTTATATCATATTGAAATACAATATATAATGCCATATATTAGCAAACAGAACGTAGTATTTATTTTTTCCAGACAAGAGAAGCAAACTCCTATACAATACGTTTCTGTAGAAGGCGCAAGAGGATATACTTCAATAGCAAAGGGAGCCGCATCATCATTAGCAGACCTTCCGCGTGAGTATGCGCTGTGTTCTACAAGAGCTTTTAAATTTGCAGCGACGCTATGGTTCTTTTTATTAAAGTTAGCATATTTCCTGTAGCCTTTGTGCCGTTCCCCCCCACCTCCTCCTTTGTCATGGCTAATGCAACCAGCTCAAGAATGCCCAAATGCTTCGGAAATGACTTGGGTCATCGAGAAAAACAGTTAACATCCGAGCTTCGAGAAACCTGCCATGCATGACGTAATTCATCATTCCAAAACTCAAAGCGTCGTCCAGAGTTACCATTGGCTGGTTTGCTTCACGCTATGATGGCAGTGCCATCACGCTCGTGGTGAATTTCAACAACTCCTGGGCAGGCAGCAGACATACTCTTCGGCCAGGGACCGAGTGGACCGCAGCCAGACTCGTGTTCTGGTTTTATGACGGCGAGATTTGGCGTAAAACACCAAGAGTAACCTTTTGGCTTTTCTAAATTATTTTCAACTATTTGGTAAGCTACCAAATTTATCCTATTTACTCTTTGTATCTAAATTTACATTTACGGAAGAATCATTAAAATTTTTCACTTCGTGCAATATTGCTTTGTATCATTCGCCGTTTCAGAAATATTTTAGATTTGTAGGGCAATTTAAATTGTAAAAAGGTGAAAGAGTATATTACGTTTTGGTCTCCTAGCATATTATTTGTAATTCAGATAACTTTTGGAATGTTAAAGCAAGCTGATGTTGGAATAGTTAACAAATGCAAAACTTTATAATAAATTGTTAACATGTGTGTTGGTGATTCTTTCCAATTCTTAGCTCCTACGGAATAGTCCTTTCCACAATATTTAACACCTCTGGGTATGGGAAATACCAGTGGTGCACCTTGTAATTTTGAATTATTATATCAGCGCTCTCATTATTTCGATACAACTTGCCATTTTTACTCACCTCTCTAGTATTTTCTGCTGTGCTCAGCGCATAGCTACCGAGTTCTACGTTATTTCGTACTCTGATATCCCATAATGATCTACTCACTTAGGTGTGGTTTCACGTTTTAAGTTAAGTTTTGAATGCGGCTTAAGTGGAGGTGAAGCTACAGGAGTTTTATAATGCTTAGAGCAAGCGATAAGCTGAACTTACATATAACTTGGCTTAAACTGTACTGAATTGTGGTTTAAGCCAAGGAGTCGCCATCGTATCCGAAGAATATTATATCAGTGAGGAAGAAATGCAAATTATTTTGACTGAAGACTAACTAGAACGTTTAGATGCGTCCAAACCATCTTCACGTATTGAATGCCTCAGAATTCTACGAGAGATTTCCATTAAGTAACCAGTCAAGGTGATCGTCCCTTACACTATTCATGATACAATTAAACATAAAAGTGACTGATAAGAAAAATTTTGTTTTAAATTTATACGACATACTTTTATCCCACACTTTGCCGCATTCATTTCCGATGCATCTATAACGTATTGCTTTGCATTTCACTAACAAAGCCATCTTCTCAGAAGTAATGCTTCTCTTGACATTGAGGTTATGTACAATGGAAGCATGCTACATTGCATCTGGAGATTCTTCCAGCGTCTCGAAATATACTGCATGCAGAGATGTCCAAATGTTTTCATCACCACTCTAATGGACTCTTCGTAACGCAATTTTTTTCCCAGTTTAGTTTTCTTAGACCAACTGCTTGCACTCTATTACATGCTTATGCTGCTTCACAATTTCTAGTAGGATGCCGACTCCAAGAGAAGTAAGGTACACAGACGTTTTGATGATGATTTTTCGATCATTATTTTAGGAACAGAACTGCCATAAGCAAACGATGGGAATTAACTCAATGCGCGTGCGCAAGCGTTATCAAGTTTTCACTTCCGTGGAATTGTTCAGCGTAGTAAAACCAAACATGATTGTTTTACTGAACAACTCAAATCTTAAACCAAGGCGTAAGCCTTGCTTAAGTAGTGTCCATTGCTTATTAAATCTTTGGCTTAAGTTTAAATTGTAAAACCGACCCTTACTCTTTTAGTGGAAGAGGTGTTCTTCGCTTTACTTTCGTACTGCTATCTGGTGGTTAAGAGGCTTTCCTTGGAAACGTCCGGAATGAGTTTGTATGAAAAGAGTTCTAGGGATTTGAGGGTGATTCAGATTCGCCTTAAATGGAGTCGTATTCCGATACTATATTAAATTATCCTTAGAGGTTTATCATCATCGTCTTCAAGGATTATGTCTTTCTGCCTGTGGCGCCTCATAATTGTTCACGCCATCTTTTAACAACGTCCAATGTTCCTCTTTCTTGCTGGGTTATATTGAATTGCAGCTTTTGCTATTGTATTATTTGGCATACGTTGGACACGATCTCTTCAATTTAGTATATCTTTTTCAATTATAGTTATATTAGATTCTATATCTAGTATTAGATATTGATAATAGTTATTAAGCTAGAGCTTATTAATTATGTGCAGAAATACGAATTAAACAGGGTCTATCGGTGTACTACAGCTGCTAGGGCGTTATAGCTTCTGAGGCTGAAGATAATTCCTATTTTCAGAAAATGTTGTTGGAAGATGCTTGAAAGAATATAAGATCAGTAATATGAAGTAATATTGTGGGTATAAATCCATAATAAATCTGAAAATACTATATACAGAATGGAATATTTAAGTTCAGACTTAACAATATCTCCAAAACTAAGCGTTGTAAAAAAGTGTCTTCATAAACGTTGCTTGATATTATGACGGAAAGTAAATATATTAATCGTGTTTTATTTGGAGGATGATGTGATGGTAATTTTAGGGTGAATTCAAACTGACAAACGGTAGGTTCCCATATAAAGATATTAAATACCCAGAGCATTTTTCCTAATCAGTGATTTTCTAATAGGCAGCTGACTCATTCATCATTCCAAGAAATTGCTGTGTTTGACCATCTTCAAAATTATTCTTCTAACGCCATTTTTAAATATGTTTTTTTTTCTCCGTTTTACACATTTCAGGTGCTTCAAACCGTTTCTTCTTACATTGTAGTAATGTCTAAATTGCCTTACTAGACATTGGTACACTGAAATGTATATATCTCTTTATGTTTTTTCTTTTTAGGGGTCCACAAGTACATTTATTTTTAATGAACGCCTTAATTAGCACTATTCTATTATACACAATATCATTTAATAATAATTTCTCTTAATGTACAAAACGTAGTTGCTCAACTACCACATCCCGAATCAAACAAGCATAATTTATCTACTTTCTTCCTCCTCTGCAAAAGCGAAAAACTGTTATGGAAGCAATTTTTTGTTCTAATTGTCCAAATAAATATTCAAGAATATTAGTAATAAGCACATTCCTGTCGCATCCAAAAATAACAAATGTACGGCTTAAATGACTTGAACATGTGAAAAAGTGTGATTAAAGTATTAAAAATGTATTTATCCGTATATCGCGAAAGTAAACTGAAAATAAAGAACCAATAAGCTAGATCTATAAATAATTGGAAACTGGCTGGAAATCTTAATACTTAATATTAATGAGGAGGAGGAGGAAGGAAAATAGGAAGCGACATCTCTTCATGGTATTAAGTAAAATTCAAGCGAAAAACATAGGATTTAGCTATCTATTTTTTAACCAATTTCATGAAAAACTAAGTTATGTTTTGAAAATTACTATATTTACTGTGGTTTTTAGAATATTTCCCTCATACTGATATATGCAGTACTGTTAATTTTATGGTTTTCCCATAATACCTTTAACCAAACAGGAGTGAAGAGTGTTACAATATTCTCTTTTAAGAGTGTATAAATCACGGAAACCAGAAATAAATTCTCAATAACTCTGTACTGTGTTTCGTAAATTTGGGATAATTTAATAATCATTCGGAACACCATTTGCAACATTATGCAAGCAAGTCGTGTGGTTGAACATTCTACACTTGCGATCTACAACACATTTACATACTGCAATAACAGGATCCCAAGTCACCAAAAGCAATTGTTGTCAAACTTACTTTTATGAGGCATGCAGAAATCCCTCCAATTTTGAACATAAATTTGAGAAATCGGAAAAGAGGATGAAAATTGTGTTAGAAATAATTTGTAACACCCATCTTGAGCATCACACATTTGATTTTGGTAGTTTTTAAAATGTGTACTTTAATTTTAATGCACGACTATATGGACCTTCATAGAGTAAAACAATCGTCATAAAAGACTTATTCCTTGAAAGGAGGATACCCTTAACTGCTTCCAGTCTATGCCTCGTAGACCTAATGGAGTTCAAAGACTGAGGTAACCATGCAGTATGTTATAATAAAGCAGTTCACACCACAAAGGAAACGTAGCTGAAAATTGGACACAAGGTTTACCTTACCGACCGGAAAATTGGAGGCGAGGTTAAGGAGGTGATTCTCTTCCCTTGAGAACCTTCAGGTGTAATATCATCAACAGAATCTTCTAGTTATGGCGGGCAATCGAGGCTGACATCGCGTGGTACGACCTTCCAGTTTTCGCTAAGGGTAGGACGTGGTTTGACTTAGACTATGTTTTTCTGCAAATTTTTTATTGAAAAGGGCTGTGTGTTGCCAATATCAGATTAGAAACTTGTATAAAACGTATTTCCTGGTGGGAATGAATATACTTAGTAGGGGCTGAAATGCTTATTTTAACAAAATGTTGCGAGGGGATCAATAATATTCCCATTATCATTCTGAATAAAGCTTATTTAAAAAGATAACAGTCTATAACCACATGCAATAAAAAACTAAACACGTTTGTATAAAGCACTTTGCAATTGTTCTTAAACCAACGTAAGTAACAACGAAAATTCTGAAAGAGCGCAATGAATGGTTGGACCAACCATGGATGGTCATTTGAAGGTCAAGCTGCGTTTCGTAATTGGAAAACCAACATTTTTTATTTTCTTTCCTTATTCCTCATCACAAAATAAACAGCTTTTATGAACCATTCTCTAATGAGAAAATATGCAATATGTTGGTTCCCATTAAAAAAAATTAAATTGACCCTAAACGTTCTCCAAACAAAACACGTCTAATGGTATTTACTTTCCGCCATAATATCAAGAAACTTTTATCAAACACATTTCTTTCTACAACACTTAATTTTGGGAATATTGTACAGTCTCAACTTAAATGGTTCATACTGTATATAAAACAGTGTTACATGCTGGGGTGAGGGCCAAAAGGTTCCCAGCAAATTACTAATTTTTGATCACCCCAACACGCATATGGGGAGCATAACTTACAAACGGCGAGAGGACCCGGACCTTGGTGTCTACATTCAGAAGAAGGCGTGAGTTTTTTTTGACAAAATACACAAATGTTACATAACACATACTACCTGTAATTTATTGATAAAACACTTGGCGGCTCTTCATTACACTTAGGGAAACAAAGGAGGAGGGGAGATGCCTCAAAATCGAGGACTGGCCACACGCAACTTGCTTTTTATACGTTTACAACAGGTTCTGAATTAATGGATCTATTTTGCAAACTTAAATTTTTCGGGATAAGGCTTTTGAGCTCTCCTTAATAATTCAGGATTTTTAGCTCGTAAACACATATATTCAAGCAAATATTAGTCAAAAGATCGAAAACAATTTGTAAAACTTTCTAAGACATGGTAAAGCGAAATCCAATGTAATGGTTGAAGATATTTGATACATTGTATATTTATGTAAGTATTGTGTATCACAATTATTAATGTATTATTGTTTTAAAACACATTTGTGTCATCAAATTTGCCTTGAGACATTATATACTTTAAATTATTAGTTAGATTTATATTTATTGCTTTAATGAGGTAAACATTTAAATAACGTTTAAAATGCGTTATGCAAAGTGATCAAAGGAGATTTAATTCAAAATAAAATATTGTGATAATACAAAGTGTGTAAGAAAAACTAAGACTTCAAGCGTAATGTTTTATGTATAATATGATTTGTAAATATTTATTCTGATGAATATGTTATTCGTTACATACAAGCATTTTCAACTATGTACGTGAATTGGTTTTACGATCTCAGCAACCAGACGTTAGCTTAAACAAACAAGATTGAACTACTGTGACTCTTAAAAAATTTTCACTGAGATAGGAGACGCTTACAGGGAAAGCGGAAGAAGTCTATAAATTCGCTACGCGAATTATCAAATATTCTCAACGAGAAGTAAGTAAGTCATATATTGTTCGTCGTTAAAGCACCTTTAACCTTAGAATAAAGCACATTATAGTGAACGTTCACTTATTGAATTTGTTTATTTGTATAATAAATATATTACCTTCAATATTGCCACGACTTAGAGCTAGTAGAGTTTTAAGTATATTTTAAAACATAAGGGACAAGAAGAAACATTCAAATATTGTGCTACGCGTTATACATGCTAGAATACACAACTACTAAATAAAACTTGTCGGCCAGGAAGCCAATTATACCATGCTAGACAAACTCAGAGTACTTAGTATGTGTATCCACAAGAACTTCCAGAGCATCCACCGGGATCAAGCGGCAACAACTCATCTACCCACACCCTTCGCCTCATCGACTCCATTCATATCCATTAATATTATTTAAATATTTTATCTTGGTTGTAGTCTAGTTTTCATAATTCTTATATTTTTCTCTCAGTTTATGTATTATATACTCCAAATTATGTTTAGCTTGTGTAACAATTATTTGGTAGTATGGAAAGAAAAAAGTATATATATATATATATATATTGTCATCCTTCATTAACAGATTCATTCCTCTAAATTTTTCCTCCTACTTTTTTTTAAGATTCTTTTAAATATATGTTAAACAACAACAGCAGACACAGTAACTTTGTCTCTATCCTTTGGATATTGCAAGGCCTTCAGAAATACTATTCTGAATTTGTGTGCAGATGAACGTTTTGTAATGATTTTATTCCATTTATACTTGTCTGTTCTGGGGCATTTTGGAGTTTCACCAAGAGTACACTATCACATAGAAACTACAGTATCTAAAAAGGTGAATGTTAGCTGCTTTTTGGATGCCGAGGAGGGCTGCAGAGATGAAGACGATGGAGATTTTGCTGAACCATATGATGCCACCATCAAAGTGTATCACTCTATCTATAACTTCCTAGACCTCCAGCAAAGAGAAAGTGCACCGACAAAACTACTGTACGGAATAGGCTGGTTATTCAACTATAATAAATCTCCTTCACCACAGAATACAAAAGTTAGCGTAACTATGTAAATATGTGCTACTGCTAAATGGTTATAAAAGGACTTTCTAAAAGTGATGTCTAGTTCATTTTAGAAATACTTGGTCGACTTTTCCGAATTCATATTACTCGGTTCCGATGTTGGCCACCGAAACGTTTTCGGGAGTCGAACGAGTATTACTACAATGATGCTACTGCTTTACGCAGTTCTTTCTCTAATGTCATGTTGATACTCTTTTAAAGTAGGTACAGATAATCTTTTTAAAAAAAATAGCAGCGCATTAGTTTCCAAATACTTTATTACCATTCATTACCTTACAATTTACACTACCTCTCTACATAGTCACTGCCTTTATTCAGATACTTGTCGTAACGGGAAACGAATTTTTGTGTGCCTTCGTCAAAGTATGATGCCGCCTGTGATGCTAGCCAAGAAAGCACTTTTTGTTTCACAACATCGTCTTTGAGAGTTTTCCACCAAGGAACGTTTTTCAGATGAAGCAGCAGATGAAAATCGCCTGGCGCCAAATCTGTACTGTAGGGAGTGTGGTCGATCTTGAGCTTGTTTGGCTGCTGACCGGGCATAATCATGAACCAAAAGGATTCCATGCAAAGCACTCTACGCCTTTTGTTCTGTTTGAGCGCAGTGTCCCACAATAGACTTCTTTCTTGATTGTCGGACAAAAGTTCAACCAGCAGAACACTTGGCTGTCCCAGAAAAATTGTGCACATGATCTTAGGAGTAGATGTAGATCGCGTTAATATACACAATTTATGACATTCTGGGTTTTTTGAGTGAACCATTTTCGAGATATTGCCTATTATTTCTTTAAATATTTTCTCAAATGGGAATTCGTCATTCTTTTTTTTTTGTCTTGGATACGCAAAGAGTATTAATCCGTGACAAAGAGAATGGTGCTGCACCTAGCAACCAGCTATTAAGAGATATGTCTATGTTTAAAGGATACTGTATTTCTATATTGCCCTTGCAAATACAAAACAAGGGGAACATAGTAGGCCTTAAGCGATAGTCAAATAATTTTATAACTGGTCGCTATGTGTAAAATTTAATTCTCTTTGCATATCAAGAACGTAAAAAAATATTCTGTGGGCGTAAGAGAAAGGAGAACGTAATAACAGTCAAAATGATATTTGTAATACAAGCAAGGATACCGAAAACCAAAACACAGAGCAAGATATGATTACATACGAACGGAAGTAATGATGTGTGTGGATAAAGCAAGGTGTGATTATAAACGAGTGGAAGTGCACTTGGATAAGGCAAAAATTGAGGTATAAGTGAGGCAGTACGTGTTTCCAGCAAAGCAGTAAACTAGAAGAAAAAAAATCTGATGTGATACATTCACATTACTTTCCCTACCCCTATCGTTTATTGGTGTGTATACAAAGTATTTTTACTAAAGCTTATTACTTTCTCTAATAAGTATAGTAACTACAAATATTGCATTTTACCTAAAAATTCGATATTGAAATTTCACCGGAAATACATATTTTGAAGCCCCATAATGCAAAAAAGCATCTTTAAAAAAAGGCCCGTGTGTGTCTGTCTGTCTGTGAACAGCGTAACTCAAAAACCAAAAGTTGGATAAATTCTAAACTTGGTATTTAGGTTCAGTATCTTTAAAAGATGTGACACGAAGATTTGCAAGAAAATCCCCTCATTCTAGACTACCCTATACATGGAACATTTTGTTTTCTATCAGCACTGGCACTAACGATTTTGATCAAAATATAATACTTTAAGACAATTTCATGGCAAATGAAAGGCATATCTAGAATTTTCTTAGAATGTCGCCGAAAGTCGTCTTCATTCTGAATAAATTTTTTATAACTGGTAAACCGTAAGAGATAGACAAAATTTTACCACAAACCACACAATTTATGTCTTATACATTTGTTGTGTGCAGTGAACCATTTCCGACATATTTCTTGTTATTTGTTTGAATTTTCCAATAATTAATAACTTTTCTCAAATGGTAATTTGTTATTCGTTTTGTTTTTTCTTTCTTTTCCTTTTGTATGTCCTGGACATGCAAAGAGAATGGAATGCGCCACATAGCAACCAGCTCTTAAAAGATATGACTATCGCTTAAAGCCTGCCATATGCTCCTTGCACCTACAAGAGAATTAGCAATAAAATAGTTTCTGCACATGTTTATCTCGATTCACATGAAGTGGATGGAAAATAAGAGTTTGTAAAATAGTTTGTACAAGAGTAGAGAAGTCATGTGAGTGCATCACATCAGATTTTTTCAATTTCTTCTTCACGGGGTTGTTGTGTGCCTCCAATCCTGGGATTGTTGCTTTCATTCAAGAGTGATGTGAGACACCATGTCTCATCACTTGTAACGTCGTGCGTTAGCAAATTATCGCCTTCCCTAGCACATCGCGTGAGAAAAGTCAGATCTTGTATTTTTATGCTCTCAGTAAAACTGTTGATCAATCATCTTGAGCATATTTTCCAAAATTATAAGCCTTCTGTCACTGACTGATCTTGAGACTTGTTGGAAAATGCTAAGACGACACGATATGTCAGTCCTCGTGAACATTTTCTTCTACAGCTTGCACCAAAAATCCGTGATGACAGACGCTTTGCGGTTCATCATGCACATTTTCACGACCTTCGTTAGACTATCTAACCCACTTCCTCACCATTACATTACTCATTTTTGCTTTTCCATAAAACTCACAATTAGCGATGAATGCTTGCTGGTCATGCACCAAAAATAAAATAGAATGTTCCAATATATTTATGATTTTTTGAGAATAACCATCGTTGCAATAAAGTAATGATGGTAAAAATGGCTGAGTAATATTTGTCTCATTCAAAAACTAATCGCTGATCTGACTTCAGAGTCGGCGGGGCGTTCAATTGTTTTGAATACTTCGAAACGCTGTAAAAATAGGAAAATACAGTGACAATCACTCACACATGCGTCGGGCTTGCTAATGAATGGAGGAAGTGATTGCGTAGGCTCAAAATCGCGACTGCAGAGCTGCATCAGCAAAATATTGCAAGCACGATTGTAGACTGTGGGATGTCTTAAACATTTCATTAATATGCCGTAAAATTATTCAAAATTTTCCCATGTGTTTCTTAGCTCTTCTAATAAAAGCGCCTGGGACTCAAAATTCCCTGCAAAAGTAACCAGTTATTTATTTGTTCCCTCGATATAAGTGTTTCGTCATGTTGAAAGATTAAAAAACGAATATGGTGCATTATTTCGTTTTTCAATCTGTTCTGTATACCTAGTAGAGCAACTTTACTAAATACTGACATGCACCTCCCGTATATGTTTTGAAGGCAAAATTATATATATTTTATACCTTAGGAAAATAAATTTTAAGTTTGTCCAAATTTTATTCTACTGTCTATTGTATTCAAACAATTAGCCATAAATAGACGAAATAACGTGGGTACGGTATCAAAACACGGGTAATTTTCGGAACCTAAGTAATAATCTGAATGGCGATATTTTGAGCATATTCTTTAAATCTCTTGAATGTGTGTGTGTCTGTAATGGTAGGGAAAGAAAGTTTACTGTTTTTAAGATGTTAGTTGTGTTTTTCTCCTTTCCTGTAATATCGAATATCGATTCTTTTAAACTCTGTGATAAACGAATGTGGTAAATGACAGTTGCTCCCTTAAACAGTTGCTGTGCACACAGCTGCAAGGAAAGGAAAAGGATTTGTTCGCAAACACTTTTGGTTTGCCATGAATGAACTTGCACATTTTGTTGTTAAATGATACGGTAGTAAAAAGTCCCTTAACTTATTCTTAGTCGCTGGTTACCTTTAGAGTCGGAATCCTGAAGGTATCCTCTCGATGTGGTTGATGTATAGGTTTAACTTAACAAATTTCACTGTTAAACAGCAAGAAAGTTCACACATACACACTCTGAAGCAGACTACTTGCTCATTGGTTAATAAACACCTGACTTTTCGGTCGGCTAAATTTTAGAACACCAACAATAAGTTCATAAAACATTAAGTAGTAAACAAAGGTATTGTCATGGTTATTTCTGTAAGCACTTCTAAACAGACGAATTAAAATTATTACAGGGAATACATGTTTTATTTCCTTTCTCTGAAATACCTTATAGTTTATTAGACAATTTTGCATACACTCAGCTGTTAATCTCGTGGATAACGGTAATTCACAGATCAACAAATGAGTCACTCGGATATCAGGTTATTAGCTTTCCAATCTGTTAAGCTTGGATGCAACCAGTATTTCATGAAAATTTATTACCCCGTTTATAGCTGAAGGTACATAGATATTACAGCGATATCATTAGTGTATTCTCTGTATTGTTACTGCGTTATCCTACTCTCACAGTTCTAATATTGAGACAAAGGTTTAGACGGGTTGTGGAAGAACCACATTTTAAAAAAAATTTAATCTTTAACTCAACATAACCTGGTAAATTATTCCTTACTTAAAAGACTCTAGATCTTTAGACAGTATGTACCTAAAATTATCATTTGGCAACTGTTTGTAGAACAGATTAGTTATACGTTCTTTAGTTCAGGTGGAACAAAATGTCTGGTGCAAGTTGTCCTAAATGACAAGTTTGATAAAGAATACACATTTTCACTTTCTCTAGCACTAATATAAGAACTAGAAGTTTTGTATCCTATCTGAAGTTCTACATGTGATTTCTTCTACACATTTTTAGGTCCCCCGAATTAAAAAACATTTTACAAAAGGTTGTGTGCATATGTGAACAGCATAACTCAAACTTGAAATCTCAGATAAGGACTAAGCTTGGTACTTCAAGGATGGGATATAAAATTTTTGAAAACAATCCCCACCCCAAACCATTTTTAATGTTTCATTATTTGAATTATCTCAAACCTTACTCACGATTAGGATTGAATTACCATATGTATAAAGTATTTGTAATACAATTAAAATGTGTATTTTGAATTTACTACAACACCTAGGAAGTCTTCTTCATTTAAATGATTCTTTATAATAATTGGTAAACCAAGATATGCCACATGAAACCTCTAGCCCTCATCAAAAATCACAATATTATTATGCCGAATATTCTCATATCATTAACTACTTCCAAGATATTCGTTGCTATCAATTTTAATTTTAAACGCTTAATACCTCTTTCAATTACTACGTTGCAATTTGTTCGTTTGTCACGGTCATGCAAAAATAATGGAATTTCAAAGCCATCATACATCCACCCGCTTGTTAAATATTTGACTAACGCTGCAGTATTCTGTATCCCTTTGGTACTATGACGCAACGGCTATGACCCAACGTTATCGAGAGGTCAGCGCCGGGCGTTCGGAGTAAACAACGATAACCGCCACTCGTCAGTTTAGTATAGCGTATTGTACACATTACAGCTACAATTTACAATATTCCAATATGTTTATTCATTATATTTACGTACATATCCGGTACCTTCCTTTGCGTTGCACAGTCAGTATGGTTCCTTGGCCTTCATTACTGCTGTGCAACATTTATTTCCCTTTTCTAAAACCGCATACAATTTATTTTATCTTATATCCCCTCCCTCCCTCAGCGTAAACAACGGGCGCACTAACCACAGATAACTCGAATCTCTGGAAGCTTCGTTTCACCCTTCTTTCAGAAAATGTGTCAAAATAGTTCCAGAACGTTCGAGAAACTTGTGGAAATATTCCACTGACTATATAAGCGAGCGTTCTCGTAATAGTTGAGTCAGTGCGGGTCGAGTTGCGTTGGTCGGTCGGTAGGTCAGTCAGTCAGTCAGTCAGACAACGAGTGAGAGAGTGGAGAGTGTTTTCCGTGTGACATCAAGAGCGACTCTCCGAGCGAGTTGGTGACGGCTGTTGTGACTACAGCGAGTGCTAGCGACGGACTGCAGAAGTCTTGTATTCGACTTTCGAGTGAAGCGAACCGTCCGGCGTTGAAAGGTTACTCATGAAGGAAGTGAAGTAACGGAGAATTGAAGTAGTTCACCTTGTGAAGTGATAGTGTGAACTAATTGAATCCCAATGATGGTTAATTACATAAAAACGAAACAATTACAGATAAAAACGAAACATTGAAAGTGATAACAAAGAGAGTGACAGTAAAAACAAAACTGGACAAAGACAATAGAACTAGAATTAAATGCAGGAAAGCATTTCGGCAAACTTTTATCTCGATTAAAATGAAACAGATAGAGAAATAACATTATATATGAATAATTTATAGAAGAATGTGTAGGAAAAGGCATGTTACAATACTCATATTTCTTTTTTGTGCTACTAGTTGTTATGTGCAGTTATGCAGAGTAAATAGCCAGTTCATTCGAATGCGTATTCTATTTTTCTGCACAACTTTTTGAGATTAACGTTGTGACCGCGCGCGCAAAGCTACCTGTAGACCGTCGGTAAGCGACTCCTAGTGTGGCACCTGAGCGAGACCTTCGATCGACCGACGGAACAAGAACCAGTGCAGAACAATAGCTATTATGTGCGGTTTCCCTGTTCCAGAAAATTCCTTCCGTCATGTTCTAGTAGCCTCCCTTACCTTAAAATTCTGCTTTGTATGCAAGGTCTAAGGGACGGCTCTTTCTCGCTTCAATTAGTTCTGTTAGTTAAGAAATTACGAAGTAAAAAGTGCACAGTGAAAGTGGACATTGCCAGTGTATTTCAGCTGCGAGTTGCGATTCTAAGGATCAGTTGTGTTGTGTTCCGAGTGTGTGTCAAAAGTGACTCAAGTGTAAGGTTACTGCTACGCTGAGTGCCTAAGTGATAAATGAAGTGTGTTTTACAGTATTCTCATTTGTTACAATACATTATTTTCACACAATTATCACAATTGGTTTTGTAATTTGTACTGTGCCTATCCTTCCCCATTAAGGGTACCCATCCGTGAAAAAGACCATAAATTGCCAAAATTTGTAAATACGTATTTCAGTTTATAAACACTATACACCTTCTACGTTATTTGTATGTAAATCTTATAGTTCTACGGCCTTTTATGGCATGTCATATAAGATTTAAATATCTGGCTATAAGCCTGGCTTCCATAAACTTGTAGTAAAAATAAATTATTTTAGCTGTAGAGGAGCAGATAAAGACGAAAGAGGGCCCAGAAATGCTGTTAACATCAGCAACTTGAAAATCCGAAAACGTAATTTTTTATATTATTGTGTTTTCAATTATTGGGCCATTTTCATTTTCAAATCCCTTCTCATGATGCACCTTCGAGTTAAATGAACGAAATTGTTTATACTTTCTTATGTAAAACAGGGGAAAAAATCAGGGAAATTTTTTTAACATGCTGCTTAGTTATATTAAACTGTAATACTCATATTGAGTAAATTTTTAAGCCAAAATTTTGAAGTTTCAAATTTAACATTTATTTTCACTCAAACGATTATTAAAACTAAAAATTCATTTTTACAATGTATTAACGTACTATTGAAGAGTTTAATTATAAAATGTTAATGTTTAAAATAATAAGTGTATCGTGAGGAGTAATTTTTGAAAACAATGAAGATAATACAGTTAATATCTCTGAAACTAATTTAAAACTATTCATGAAAGTTGGTATAATTTTGCTTTAAACCTTGATTTCTGTATTACAATTTAAAATGAAGGTAATGAAATTGTAAATTTTATAAATTTAATAGGTGGGTATCCCTAATTGTGATCATGTACCTCTGGCGAGTTCAAATACAGGAGGGGGCACAAGTGGGACATACCAATCTGTATGCTGCAATCGCAACTCCGAGCTAGAAAAAGAGATACTGAATTTTTCTGATAGGAGCAAGGAGTGCATGCATATAGTGCAGAAGAAACTAAATGGAGAGCAGACTCCACTGCGCTTATCTGCTTTCTCTCACATTCCACAGTCTTTTGTTGAGCGTTGCTGGGGGTCAGATATTCCCGCTTTGTTTCTCCTTCGTTTATTTTTTATTACATTTTTCTCACGGCCTTTGTTCTCTTTGTATGAGGGTGTAGTTGTTTAATCCAACTACTAGCGCCCTGGAGCAAAACCGTACTTGAAACAGGATGTCTCATTCGTCAGTACCAAGGCGACAACACCGTGTCATTATCGTCAATGTTATATATTCTACCCCTCGTTTTTTTGTGTAGGAAAACTGGGGGCGGAAATTTCTCGTTAAAAGGACAGGCGACACCAATAATGGAGCTGGACCCATTTCCGCCACAACGACAGGAAAAAGAATAGCTGTCACAGGGCACTAGGTGGAGTAACCCGATTCTATTTGCTCTTCAACAGAATAGTGCATGAACATTTTCATGAATAATCTACCGCATTACTTCGGATGGAGGTCAGAAGTCAGTGGAAGAGAATATACAAGCGAATTTGATTATTTTATGGCATCTATGTAGCTGTTGTTTCCTTCCTTCTGTCATCCCTGACTTCTTCATATACGCACCCAGTGCAACGAATACTGAAGGGCAGCATCAGCTAACGTGATTATCTGTGACTTTGCAAGACGGGGCTCTTGAAAATCATGGAAGTTGTATGTTTTACATACAAAATAAGTTCTTTTGTCGCCCTAGCTAACACTTAATGAACGATTCCACTTTTCCCTAGCTACATCTATCCCAACACTTCTCATAATACTCCCATTTCTTTATCGCAGGGGAGAGAGACACATGTTGACCGACATCACGGAGCTTTCAGCTTTGCTGACTCTATCGAAGACCATTAAAGGTAGATCATCTTATTTCTGTACCACTTTAAAACATTTCTAATTATGAAGCTATTCTACTGCTTTGAACTTTTCTGTATATCACTGGATGGGATAAAAATATTAGAGACTTTTCTTTATAGTAATAAAAACATTTAGAATTTAATAGTTTAATAAATGACTGATTTTTGGAACATTTAAAATGTTACATTCTTAATAAATCCTTTCAGGAAGAGATGTTGCACAAAATTTATTTTTTAATTGCAACAAACTGTACTCGATCAATAATAACATACAAAGTACAATGTTCCAAAGTATTTAAATTTCCACCGCAT
Organism: Deroplatys truncata; assembly: GCA_030765065.1. Classification (NCBI taxonomy): domain Eukaryota; kingdom Metazoa; phylum Arthropoda; class Insecta; order Mantodea; family Mantidae; genus Deroplatys; species Deroplatys truncata. The sequence continues at coordinate 64,441,084 of CM060986.1, forward strand.
AGATCGTTTTATCTATGAGTAAATCTTCGTTCTTTAATCATTTCCTGAGGAGTTTAGGTGCATAACACAAACACTAATTTTCTATTACAGTTATGTTGAACAAATTTTTAATAAAGATTAAACTGATTGGTTGAAACTGGTGGATATTAGCAATTTCGGCACCCAATGGTTAGCGAGCCAGGGTTAGTTTCTTACTTCTTAGTTTTTTATTATAAAAATGATTCATCCTGAACTACATTTAGCAGAATGCAAAATAATAAACATTTTTGCACCTTGTATGAGAGGCAGGCTGGTACGTTACTTGTTGGCACTGAGACTTCCTTGAATAGGTTGGAAAGCGAAAAATAGAAAGTATGATGAAGTATGAGTTCTACGAGTTGCGGTCATACTTTACGTGAACATGTTCCAAACGATATAAGATAAGAGCTTATTCGTTGAAAAGTTACAGAATTCCAATACAAATGAGGATCAAATAAATAACGAGTGGATTCTTCTTATCTGGCTAAACAGGCTGTATAATGTAAGCCAGTTGGATAGCGAAATATACGACGTGAGAGGAAAAAATGATAAGACGACTTTTGAGGGGTAGAAGTTTCTTAGGCCATAACCATTAAGCAGATGATGATTTTTGTAGGAATAATCTGGAATTTTATTACACGAATTCATGGATATCCTTAGTGTATACCTTTAACTTAAGTTTAGACACCATTTTACGTTTATTATATTTATTATAATTTGGTTTTGTTTAAAGGAACTACTCGCTTCATTCAGGAAGACCATTGGACTTTGACAAATTGTCAGCTACTCATCCAGGTTTACCCATGTCAGTCGATCCGGGAGATAGTAGATGCAATGATCTGCCAATCATCAGGTGGCGTTTGTATTTCTTGGTAAGATTGAAAACGCTACAAACTAATGAATCATATCGTGGTTTCTATATTTCCTGTGTTTATATCGATTTAAGCTTTCTTTTATAAACATTAATGGCTTTTCTCCTTAGTATTTTTTTATCTTCAACAGGTACGGTCTGCAGTTTGGAGAATTGTGTTTTGATTGTAAGAAGAGATAATAATTAAGAACAAACTTTAAAAATAATTCATTTTTTCTCATTAAAGTTTTGCAAAACAAATTACCAACTATGCACCCGCACAACCACAATCGCATCTGCGTACAGACATTAAGCACAGTGAAGCCCAACTTGGTCTCTTATGAGCTAATGACGTTACATTGTCGGTCTACCTCACTTCTTTCGTTTTGTTATGAAGCATTCCCATTCACTCACTCGCTGACGCTGTCGCAATAGAATGTTACAAGGTTTTGGAGTTTAGAGAACCAATTACAACATGAATACGTCATAGATCTGCGAATAATGCCCGGGGTAAATCCGCCCTCCCCTGTTTAGCTTAAAATTGGGCATCACTAATTAAGCATTTTGGGATACTGAACCAAACATATTTGAGCACTAAAAGGTTTTCATAAAACATTAAATATTAGAATGTCATAAAAAACAAACAAACAAATACAACCGTCTTTAAATGAAATTCACCACACCAAACCCAATTTGATAGAATATACTTAATATGCACTAAAATTTAAAATGGCTTTAAAACAAAGCCATTGTCTGCCCAACTATTATAAAACACTAAATTTTATTGAAAATCCATAAGAAATGTTTTTTTTTTTTTTGAATTTTTCTTTACATTGTTATGAAAATGTAAGGTCTGTCAAAGATTTGTTCCCGAATGGGGTTTATATGTTGAACATATTTTTAATACTAATCTTGTGTGGATAATTACCTGTTAATATAGAAATTAAGTGAAACTCTCGATTGAAGTATAATAAGAACCTGAATAAATATATAACCTTTTAAATATGTAAAATCTTATCAAGGAAGATTTATTTACATTATACATATAAATTAACATTCTTATTTATATAAGTTATAATAACCTAAAGGGGAAATTTTTGGAGGGTTTAAATAATAAATACATATGTACGTGTATTCCAATTGTTTTATTAATCTTTGATAAGATATATATATATATATTATTAAATTTATTATTATATACTAAAGTATTCTCCCTTACCAGTAGATAGATTCCATTTTTTTAAATCCTCAACCTTTTATTATCTGTAATATAAACAAACGCCTCTTAAAATTATATTAGAAATAACCTATCCTTTGTCAAACTAATTCACGCAAACAGCTAATTACTTTCTCTACCATTTTATCTACAGCGAGAAGAGGAAGTACTGTACTCCATCAAAAAATTCGATTCCGAGGTTTCCACTAAAAATACACACTTTGAGGCTGCCTGAATCCAAAAGTGACCACTTTTAGAAAAGGTCTGTGGGTGATGGAGTGCTTGCTGTGAACAGCGTAACTCAAAAGCGTTAAGTTGCTTAAACACTGTCACGTGCTGAGATGAGGGCCAAAAGATTACCAGCAAATTATTAAATTTCGATCACCACAAAACGCACATGGGGCAGCGTAGCTCACTAACTGCAAGAGGACCGCGACCTTGGTGTCTAGATCTAGAGGGAGGCGTGAGGTTTTGACACTGTACAAAATATTAAATAATACATATTACCTGAAATTTATTAACAAAATAGTTGACGGCTCCAAATTACACTCAGGAAAACTGGATAAGGGGAGATGTTTTGAATTCGAAGACTAGCCACACACGCAACTTACTGTTTCAAGTACACTTACTGAAGTGACGCTAACTATATCCCCCCCTTCATCATGTCTAGGCACGCTAGCCAGCCAGGGTTGTTGTCATTCTAGACGGAAGTCAAACAAAACATTCTCTCTGGCGTGTTCTGCGCCGAAGGAGGAATCGTTAGGCCGAAAAATAATCAAAGTAACCCAATAACGCTATCGACAATGCAACACAATAATGCGTATAGTAGACAATACTTACTGATACGCCACAATACGAAACTAGGTTTTAAGTTCAGTATCTTCAACAATGCGGCACGAATTTTTGTTAAGAACATTCCCCCAACGCAAACTACCCGTTATATGGAACATGTTTCTAATTTTTTACTTTTTTTAAAACCGCTCTACGATATTGATTAAAATATAATTATGTTTAAGATATTTACATGACAAATAAAATATATATCTTAAATTTTACGCAAATATCCTCTGAAGTCCTCTTCGTTCTGAATGAGGTTTAACTGGTGGAGTGTAAGAGTTGCAAAAAACTTTACCACAAGATAATATACATCTCATTAAAACACACAATTGTTTGTGGTGTTAATCATTTCATAGGTATTCTCTGTTATGGGTTTTAATATACGCTTGTTATGCTTGTTTCAAGTGTTAAGTCGTTGTTCGTTTTTGTCGTAGTTGTACAAAGAGCAAGGAATTTCAAAGGCATCACTTAGCAAGACGCTTTTTAAAACATCTGATGCGTTACACTCACATGACTTTCTCTACTCTTGTACAAACTTTTTTACAAATGCTTATTCTCCATATGCTTCATGTTAATCGAGATGTTAATGTTATTGCTAATTTTCTTGTAGGTGCAAGGTGAGTATGGTAGGCTTTAAGCGATAGTCAAATGTTTAAAGAGCTGGTTGCTATGTGGAGCATTCTATTCTCTTTACATTACCAGGACATAAAAAAATGAAGAACGAATTCCCATTTGAGAAAAGTATTGGAAAAAGTTAAGGGAATAACAAGCAATATCTCGAAAATGTTTCACTCAACACAACAAAACTGTTTATTACAAATTGTGTATTTTAACGCGATCTACATTTTTTGCGTAGTAAAATTTTGTCTATCTCTTACGGTTTACCAGTTATGCAAAATTCATTCACAATGAAGAATACTTTTGGAGAAATTCCCAGAAAATTCAAGATATACGTTTTATTAGTGATGAAAATATCTTTAACTTATGATATTTTAATCAAAATCGTTAGCCATTTTTGAGAACATTAAAATTTTCGAAAAATGTTCCATGTAAAGGGTAATCTGGATTTGGGGCATTTGCTTGAAAACCTTCGTGTCGCATCTCTGGAAGATACCGAACCTAAATACCAAGATTGGTGTTTATCCTGCTGTTCGTTTCTGAGTTATGCTGTTCACAGACACACACGGACATGTTTCCAAAAATGCTTTTTTTGATTTAAGGGGGTCTCAAAGCATGTATTTCCGGTGAAATCTCGGTATCGAATTTTTGGGTGGAATACAATACTTCCCCTACTTACTATACGCAGTAGAGAAAGTAAAAAAATGAATATGGCTTTAGTCTACGGAATCCTTGCTAAATGAAATCTGTATATGCGTAATGAAGGTTTATATCAACAAGAAGCAGACAGAAGAATAACATTTTGTAATAATAGTTAGAAGAGCGAGTAGAGAAAGTAATGTGAATGGTACACATCAGACCGTTTTTTATTCGATTTTCGAAGGAATTACGCCTCAGAATATACTGCAGGTGCCAGAGATTTCAAGTAACCTTAAGGTTGAATAAGGCCTCATGATATCTATCTTAATGAGGGCTGCTTCACGTTGCAACCCTTTCCCAACAAACAGCTTTTGTGGTTCGGTTTACATCCTGCAACGGAAGTTTATGTAAGGGAACTCCGAGAATAGGGATGAAGTTGTGCATCCATTAATTTTAACACGAAATATTATTAAACCATTTCAAAAGATATATCAAGCAATGTTTTGTAAAGCACAAAGTGAGTTCTCAGGGAGACACGTCCTAGATAATAATTCTAACGGTAAAAATTGTGTTACCTTTTGTTACTTTTAATACCACATTTAAATCTTTAACTTTCAAAATGTAAAGCATTATTGTCATATGTGACGCATTCAAACATTGTTACCTATTTTGCTACACTTTGATAAAAATACATTTATTTTTTATTACTGTGTTACATATTAGGTAAACTGTGCTATTTAATACAATTTTTAAGACGTACTTTACTACAGCTTACTTCTATTATGAAGAAAATATGTTTGCTAAACATAAATCTATATTGTAAATGTTAAGGACTATTTGTTAATGGAATTAATTGTTCTTTCACAAAAGCCGTGTGTTGGACAGGGTTGGAAAGGTAGAATCAGATGACTGAAAAATTCAATGCCAAATGCAAATTCAATGGTTCAAATCGCGGCTATGGCATTGAAATTTTCAGTCATCTGATTCTACCTTTCCACTATTTATTAATTTCGTTCATTTACAATCATTCTAATTTTGGAAATGCACAATAAACATAATATTTAAATCATTTGGTCCCCCACAAAAAAAAAGATTTTCCTGGAAACTTAATATTACATTTACGCATCATAAGCTTATATGTTACAGCATTTGCATCCGGGTTTAATAATGAAATTGGGATTTGCATATTGTTAAACATGATTTTCTTGTCCCTTTATTTCTTAGCATTTATTATTTAAATTATCATAGTTGATATAAATTTTAAGACATGGTTTACCTTTTAGCCCACATTCCTTTTAGTATATTAAATTTAAGCTTATAATATAGTTTTAAGAATTAATTTTCATCCATTTTTAAAAAGTATGCAAACTTTAAAAATGCAAAATAGAGATATTTCGATACGTTATTCCACAGAATAAATAATTCCCAAAATAAATTATTTGGTTTATGCTTTAAGGCGTTTTATCGGAGTTTAATTATATAATTGGGATTTCTAACACAACGAAAAATCTAATCAAAAGAGCAAATTAGCAACTAAATTAATAATTTCGAAACACTTTAACATAAACTATTGTGTTCAAAAGCAGAACATAATTATTTATAATGAACGATTCAATTGTTACTAATGTTTATTAATGAAATCATTTATGTATCTGGAAATGCACCTTGGTTGTAGCTTACAATCACTAAGAACATTTTGACTTGTAGGAACAAAACAACGCCATGAAGAAAGATTTATGGATGTCAATCAGATACGATTCCCTACATGCCAGCATCGCTTTCCACAACGTTTCAATTTGATGGGGTTATTGATGACCTGCCACTCGTCGATAGGTCTACAATGGAGTTCACGCCGAGAAAATTCTGTCGGACGGTCATCTGGGTCAATTTAGTTATCAACTCCAAGCTTTCAAAATGCTTATCTCATTGAACGAGAAATTGAGATTTGCGCCCAGTTTCACATCACACGGTATATTAAACCTGTTGTTAGTAATGAAAACACTAATTGAGCCGGATTGTACACAGTAAAAATGCTGGCTTTCACACCTCAGGCCAGTATTTCGTATCAGCAGAAGAAATTACGTAACAAGGGAGGTTTTATGCTTCGTGGTCAACGAACCTGAATTGCAATGTATACCGCAGTGTTTATATTTTAAGGATACTCGGTAATATTCCAGCCAACTCAGCATAAATCTTTTATCACAAATTATCCTTCATAACTATAGCATAACATTAACTTTCACTACACTATTTGAAGAAAGTGATATAAAAATTTGAAAATTGTCTCTCGTGCAAAGGGCCCAACTCGATACAAATTTCGAAACCTAAAACCCATTACATTTTGCATATTATTCTTCCAATATAGTTGTCTAAACGATTTAATTTTGAGAGGTATTAAAACTTTTTGTACAAAAATCTATTGAAGTTATGTAACGTTTTAAATTTTTAAAAATCAATCAGGCAGTAAATTCAAAGTTGTACAGATGTAATATATTTTTATATTCGTTAATCAACTTTCACAGAACGTATACTGAAAGTCTGAAAGAAACTGAACAAAGATTACATCATAAGCAACATTTTAAATTGACAAAAACGTAAAAAAACAAAATTAGCAGAAAATCAAGATTTGAAATTCGTATGCCCTTTACACACACGCGCGCGCACGCAAGTCTATTTGAACGTTACGTGTTACTTTTTTGGCCAGAAAGGCAAAACCGCAATAGGAATATAATTATGCTCTGCTTGAAAATTGTTTTCCTTTGGAAGAGCTTCCTTTTCTTGCGAAAATTCAGTATTGAGTAACCTAAGGAAAGGTTGCAACAGTAGAAATATAATGCACAAATCCTTGCCTTTCTATTCTTTCAGAATCAATTCGAAAGAATAGTCTTCAAGTAGTTATGAAATGAAGCTGGGCCTCACTTTTGAAGCCGTTCACTTTGCTTCAGTATCTGCTGTTGGTCTGCTGTCAGGTGCTACTGGTTGGCTCTTGAGGTATGCGTATGCATATTTTGAAAGGATCACACCAATTTAAATTGAACTGATAAATTTAATGTGATCTAATACTGGAGGTAATGAAGCGAGTTGCCGACCCTTTGAAGATGAAACTGAATGAAACAGTTTAAGAATGGTAGCACTCGAAATGATAACAATTGACTTATACCTGCTAACTTCTGCAGTATCAATTTCAGGGTTTGAAATATAGTTCCGCAATTTAAAAAAAAAGCTATAAGCGTATCTTGCCGTGAGTCGCTAAAATGCTTACCGGCAAAACCCCTCGCGATGGGCGCTAAACCTTACGCACACAAACTCGTCACTCAGCGCTTAAAATAACACACGAATAATCACCAGATTAAGTGACTAAGAGAGTCACAAATGTATCTAAAAACGGATATCTCTGATTAGAATGCATGGCATTATACTAACTTATGCTCCACCTACATATCACTACCTCTGTCAACGTTACTTCTTACATGAGCCAATTTTCAAAATCCTGCGTGTGCGTTTCTTATCTCTTACTAAGCGATACCTCCCTGAATTCTCTTTTACAGAATGCTGGTCTATGCGACTCTGCAAACGTAGGTACTGAACTTATAGCCTAAATGTATTCCAGGAATCTTTATACTAAGCGTTCGCTTCTCGGCTGTTACTAATGACTTTACTCGTTTTCTCACATAAATATTTTCAGCTCAAGCTAGTTGCATTATACATTGATTTAATATACATAAATAATTATTGCAATTATTTCTCTATCTTACTGTTATTTCTTTATTTAGTTATTTATGGTATCACAAATTAGACAGCATTAAGGAAAGGAGGAAAATGCAATAGTTAGGTCACATACATATAGCAGATATATCTAACAATCTAAAATTATTAATAAGAGTTTTATTTCTAGCATTTAACCAAATGACATTTTAATTTTTGGGAATATAAATTATATAACTCTTTTTTCTTTCAACAACATGATAATTAAAATGCTTTGTTGAAATGAGAAAAAATAAACAGATTACTAAGGAATAAACTAATGTTTTAATTTATTTAATACTAGGCTACAAGCCGCCGAAAGACAGGCCACAGAGACGGTCGGAAGCCCTAGCATTTCCTCAAGACTCGAGCACTACAGAGCACTACAGAGAGTGATGTGCGACCCTTGCAATATGCAGCCCTCTGTGTCCACGGGGAATACTCTTTCCTTGGAGCAAGCATCCGCGCCATCTGTGCGGTACCGCCTCACGCCACGAACTTAGTACACATGAAAGATGAGAAGGAAACGGAATGAAAGGGAAATGAGAGAAAGGAAATCGTGGTAGATGTGAGACAATCTAACATTAGCCTATCGTCCAGGGTAAACCATGAAAAACCCAAAGTCAGAGAGAGTGGTGGCGGAAATCTCCAGGACCTCCCGAATGCAAAACTCACCTTTACCGCTGAGCTAACTTTCTCCGTGTCCAATCGAAGTGCCACTGATGTTTCGAAGCAAATGAACAAAAATTATCTATCTGGTTTATTAATAAACACTAAAATATATGTAAACATTTTAAAAATGCACACATTTGTATATCTTCCTTATGAAATACTGTATATCGTTTCTTGAGGTAAATTGTTTAAGTGACATGTTTAACAAACGTTGTATGACCCTAACAGCATAATTCTTGCAGCGACAAGCTGTGTGTTTACATTGTTATATGTAAACTACTACCAGCAAGTTTTACAATTTGCAATACATTTACACTGTAATAAAGTACTAAAGAGTGATACAGCAATTAAAAAATAGAGCAATGAGTTTAAAGGGTTGACACAATAATGTGGCTAGTTTTAAATCTTTAAAACTTACCAGAAACATTATACTCATTAAATTTGGTTATGTAGCTCTATAAAACAACTGAACAGTAATGGGGATATTTCGGTTTTCTTACTTTCTGCTTCAGAACGTTATTTTGTCGTATTGTATTCCAACTGTTGGGGAGCCCAACTTGAAGTAGTTGCAACCGCACGTATGGTAAAAAGTTTCCGGTAGCCTTCGCTCCAAATGTACTTTCCGGTGGCTTTTGCCCCCAAAACTGTTTAAAGAATATTAACTTTATAATTTTTGACTGTTTCTTTAAATATTATGTATTTATGTTTCCCTCCGCTGCGTCAGTATTTATATATTTTTATAGATATGAATGCCTTAGCAGGGAGTGGTGCGACTGAAGAATGTAGGCTTACACAGGTTATAATTTTACTTCACTTCTTTTATTAATGCTTGACACTATTTAAATAACACTTCACTCATATAGAGAGAGCTACGAGATTTTCTTTTATTAATTACTTGCAATTTTTAACATGTAAACTATTTTTGTCTCACACAAATACGCATTAAACTTCTCGAGAACGCATTTCGCGTCCGGTTAGGAACACTAACTACAAGTAACTGACTTCTGAATTTGGAAATTATGTTATATTTCAGTTTCTGATTGGCTAATCCTACTCCAATAGAATACCTTCATTTAACTAAAGCTTTTTTCTGGTTGTTTATAAACTGTCACAAAAATTACATTGATGCTCCAAGAATTACCAGTAGTATTATTACTAATTCATTATTGCCTCAAGGTTACCTCATTGTTAGCAAGTTTTAACCTATTTTTCTCACAGCTCCTACAGTTTTATATTACGTAATACATGCACATAACATTATTACACATGTCTACAATAATATAAACATATATAATGACGTAATATACACTTTCTATATATTGTTTTACACGCATATTGCTTTAAGGCGGGCTGTTATTGAATTGATATATTATAATATTAGACAAATCATTTAAGCGTTAAAAATACTGCCTCATGCTTAATAGAACCCACCTCCACTTAAGAAAAGTAATTAAGATACCATGTAATGTGCTTTGAAGATAGCACATGAGCGCGAAATCTACGTTCTAAATCGCGTTTGCATACGTGTTTATAATAATAATAATAATAATAATAATAATAATTATAATAATAATTATAATAATAATAATTATTATAATAAATAACAATAATCCACTTACAAATGGGAATCTATAATCAGTTAGTACATAATTAATGTTTTTACGTATCCTGAAAATGTAAAATTATTAATTTCTTTATAAGCAAAGAAAAACTGCATTATTTTTAATATATTAAATGTAGAAAAGTCTAAAAGTGGTTTAACATTTTGCTCCTTTACCATTCGTCCATGAATCTCTTAAATGCCCTCAATTGGAGCATTGCCTATTCTAGCAATCATATAAAATGGAGTGTGTAATTACTTCCGTTTGCTACACTAATGAAATCTAATTAAAACGTTTTAGAATAGATAAATAATTATATTATAAAACAGAAGTAATATGTTTCACAAGAATTACTCCTAAACCAGTACCATCCAAAAATATTTGAATACAGGCCACTAGGTGGAAGAAACGATGGTAACCCAAACGACGTTGGACAGACAGAAGGCCCAAACTGCTCAAAATTATTATTTATTACCATTATTATTATTATTATTATTATTATTATTATTATTATTATTATTATGGTTCTCTTAATGCGAACCTCAGATTTCACACCTGTTCTTATTGGCAGTATTTTTCTTAACCTAATACTCTGATTCTGATTTAGAAAAATAAATGCTTATAATAGTTATCATCCATCCAGCAATTCTTTATCGATTCACCGGGAATACACCTTTCTGGACCCCGGAATCCCATAAAATAAACTGCATTTTTTAAAAAATGTCAGTGCATTTGTGTGTGTATGTGTATTTCTTTGCTTGTTTGTGAACATCAAAGTGAAAACGACTGGATAAACGCTAGACTTCATATTGAATTGAGCGTATTCGAAGTATATGACACGAAGACTTTCAAGAAAATCCTAACTTAAACTACAGATTACATGGAAAGTTTTATTTGGTTTGTTTTTTTTTCTAATAATTACTCCAACAATGTTGATGAAATTACCACATGTTTAAGAGTGTTTGCATGGAAACTAAAATGTAAAAATTGAATTTTCTGTGAATGTATTGTGGGTTCCTCTTTATTCTGAAAGATTTTGTGTATGAGATGACAAACACTCACAAAAAGTGTACATCTCGTTTAAACCACAAACTGTGGCAAGGTTTCATTATTTTCGTTTCAAGTACCACTTAATGGAGATGCTTAGTCGCTTTTCTTTTGGCTCTGGTAGTAATGCAAAGAGTGGAATTTTAAAGCTGGATATACTACCCGCCCTTCAAAGATTTGACTATCACTTCAATCGCATATATTGTTCTTCTACTTACCCAAAAATACATAATGGTAGTATTTCTACAAACGCCAATGCCGATCAATATGAAATAAATACAAAACTAAAACTTTCTGTATTGTATAAAATATTTTACGTTATAGAAAACGAGAAAAAATGTATTATTATTGTTATTGTTATATTAAGTTTAGGCGAGACTTACTGCAATATAGAAGTATAAAAATCTATAAAAGCAATACCTACGTGTACAATAAGTAACATTTTATCACTACGTCTTTACTTTCTCTGCATGTCTTTTACGTAAACTGTTTCTTAAGTGGAAAGGAAGTAAAGACAAAAAGATATCAAAGTGTTTCTCCGACGTAGAAATCGTCTTTTCTTAGGATTCACTTCCACGTATGCTTTCAGAGCTCAGCATTTATTGCCGAAAGGCCTTATCTCGAGGGATCATGGAACCTGGAAGTGAAATTGATTGGAGAGGCAACGCCACAAAAATAACAGGCAATTTAGGTAATGCACTTGTTTTGTTCGCGCCATTTATATTTCACCGAGCAGCATTGGCCAATAAAACATGCGCCCCTTTAAAATCCATCAGGAGATACACTTCAACTACAAAAGAATTGAATGGTCTTAATGAGAGTGTTGAAATGTGTGCAGTAAACTGGTATGGAGATGTCATAAATCTTTAGCAGAGCTGTGTTGTTAGCCAAATTGATTCTGTTCGAGCCTAAATGGTATTGTTATGTTGCGCTTCCTGCAGGGCATTCTGTTAGCAGATCTTATCACAGATATTACTGCGCGCACTGGTGATTTTCCTGTTAGATACTGCAGTATTCACGTTGGATGGAAGGCGTATAGATGTCATCACTTAAATAAGAGATAAGATCGACGAGTGCATTGAAAAAGTCTATGAATGATTTTTATGCAGTCTTAGTATTATAGATACGATGCTACTATTGTTAAAATGCTATATGAATGCATGCTTTTAGTAGGGGTAACAATTACGTAATAAAATGTGTTGAAACACATCACTTAAATCTGTCCCAATTTAATTCTCTTTTAACCCAAAAAATTATAAAGAATTCTGCAGTATCGTCCTTTTGATTCCTTTTTTATTTCAGTTAACAATGGTCTCAAAACAACACTTGCCTTATATGTTGCCCTCTATTTTATTTGCTAGGAAATTAGGAAATCTTCATTAATTGATATGTCAACATAGATACTATAAATTTAACACTCATCCATATATTAGTAACATTTATTTATAAGTTTCTCTTAAATAAATATTTCGTATTGGCCGAGTCAATCCAGAGTAGTAGAAAAACTGCAAAGTACAAATAAGGAGTATAAAAGATCTTGAGATTCTGCACATTTGTGGAAGTTAGTAAATAATTTGTTATAAGCAGACTTATTCTTCCTTATCTATATCTCTGATATGATTATTTAGATTCTTGTAGACTTCGTTTTGTTTCAGCTTCAAGTAATTATAAAACGATATCTTCTATTTTCGCAGAATCATCATTCTCTTCATACGTAAGCAAACAATGCTTGGCACTGTAACAACCAAGAAATCTTCTATGTGTCGCTATGGAAACATGGTCAAGAAAATCAAATCAAATTCTATCTAATTTTGGAATACATTGTCGACTTACAATTGTACTCATTTTACGTAATTCTATTTGTGTATATACTTTTATGCAACTCGTGAGAATTGGCGCATTCGCAGCCGCTTATGCACTAAATATTCATTTCTGCCCCAGGTACCACCACCTTTTATTAAACTTGGTATACTAATGCTGCGGTAAATATATATATTAAGTTGTCTAGCTTATATGCAGAAAAATATTCATAATTATAAACATTGTTCTGCAATATACATCTATGCCACCAGAAAAAATTTGAATATTTACCTTAATAAAGATAAATATAGTATTACACAAAATAGTTTTGAATACTTATGAATGCAAATGTTCAATAATTCTATTTCACCTCATCTTAGAGCTCTTTCGTTAAATACACTTAGATCGACAATCGAGGTATGTTTGACATCTAACCTTTACAGGACACACGAGTTTTGTAATCTCGATTTATAAATTGATTCTCTTTGTTTCTTGTCATTACTATGCATTTCAGTTAAAGCTGGCGTGAGTGTTGTGGCGCTTCTCAAATCTACACATGATATCTCACCTGGATAATGAACTCGAGGTGGAAGTTCTCTTGAAGTTCCCTCCTTGGCTATTATTCGGTAGAGCTGTGAGAAAAGCCAGTTCCTAGCTACCTAGGTTTGTTGAATATCAGAATATCTGGGCGAAGGCAAATTAATACGATTAGTTTCTTTAATGATGGATTCTTATTCCAAAAGCACAAAATTATCGAAGCCGTTAGCAATTTGTTCCCTCTTTGAGTAATAATAAGATTATATATAAATGAAATTTCCCATCTTCCCACTATTAAGAATATTGCAGTGGACCTAGATAACTATGTCACACGCTGTCTCCCCCCCCACATGCACAAATTACGGCAACCTGCCACCAGTTAGCTACTAGAGAACGTATGTGAGAGATGTTCAAATCTGGGGCGAACCCCTTCTCACACAGTGTTGCTCTGACGCTAGTTTCCGCGCCGTTTTACCTAATCTCTATTTTGATTGGTTACTTGCTTAGCATTCTAAGGGAAAGGAAATTATCCAATTTTGTAAGTCAGGCCTTTACCTGACTTCTTTGGAGAAATCCATGTATCTCTGTCTCTCTTGGAACTCTTGATTCTCTTTCTATTTCTTGACTGTATTTTCCATGGGACCGCGACTCTTCCTGGAATCCCCCCCTCTCCCTCTCTCTCTAACCATCGCGACTTTTCTGATTTTTGTGCTCACTAATGTGCATCAATGGTGGACTTTTGCCCTACTGTTAGCTCGCTCCTTAACTGTGTTCCTTACCAATGTCTAAAGTGTTGATAAATTATTTTACATTATTGCAACATATTACCAATTATATTCCTACCATAGTTATTTATTTTCTTATTATTTACAGTATTTGTTTTGTCGAGTCTATGTTACTGTACACAATATTGATAGCAATAAATGATCCATCTATCTATAGAGGCCTATACACCGATTATATAAGTAACTATTTCTCTCTTTCATAGATTTGTAGAAAAATGCTTTGAAATTTAGAAACATTTGGCAATAGTACGCTTTACTTGCAGGTGGGTAGGAAAATAGCAGCTTAGGGACAAGATCAGGCCTATTGCAAGATAAAATGCCCGCTCTTTTTCCTATGTTACCGCTAGGTTGTCCCATTATGGGAGGGTACCTTTTTGTAGTTTTTTAGTTTGAATGAAACAATAAAAGTAAATGAATGTTTTAAAATAAATACTTTTCTATTATGCATTTAACCAGAGAGACATTAATTTATAGCTATCAGCTTTAAGAAATTCAGATGCTTATCAAAACATTTAATGAGATAAAAGTATAATAATCCTTTAATTATTCTAGAAAATGCAATGAAATAAGTAAATTAATTATACTTAAACCTTTAATTAACTAGAGCAATAACTAAACAAACTTTTTATTTAAACATTCAATAAAAGAAACTTGCGTACCATGTTGATAATGATCTTTATGCAGAATATGAGAAGCCTTATACGGAGTGGTTAAAATTTTAGTGTGAGGCGTGTATGTGGTCATTTATTCAGCCGCGCTGAAGTGATATAACTCCAGCGCAAATGTGTTGTGCAAAACAAATGTTAATTTTCGGCTATACGAGGCGATTAAGGCAGAAAATGAGGATAACATAAAAGGTGGATTAATTGCTCTTCTGGCGTAGGCTTTAAGAAGACTGGTCTTGGTCACATAAGATGCGAATTATAATGCAACGGAAGATACGGAAAACGTTTTCCTACCGAAATATGCATTAACGGATTAAAATGTTACTATAATTTGTTTTGTACATACACTCACCCCAAAGGAGGTCGTACTCCTTTCACACGCCTTATTTTTAAAATTATTTTTATCATTATGAAAGAAGGCCACGGCGCAATCACTGACTGATTGTTTATCAGATTCCTGTGCTGAGTGCAACTAAAGTTCAATAAAACATTAAGATATAAACTGCTCGCGAGTTCAAATGCCGCAGAGATGAATGAGTTCGTTCATCAACAATATCCTTAGCATGGCGTCCTTAATGATGGATACAAAGTTTTTTGTGCACACATAACTTCATACTCGCATAGCAAACTTGTATGCCACACCAAACTATCTCCAAGCTTCTCACTAGTGCCATCTAGTGAGCGTGAATCGTTCATCTGTTAATGCGGGTCTAGCATGCACTACTAGAAAGTTTAATGGTTATACAGGATGGGCAAAAGATCCCCAAAATTCGGAGTTGTGGCCGAGAGGAAACTGCTATCACCATGTGCCTAATGTAGATAATCGTTTGTATAAATTAGCAAATTTGTAACTATTATTCCATTAATGAAGTATCAACTAAATGGAAATTTTATTAAATGAGATATCTCCGGTGGTAACTTTTTGGCTTGCATTCGAGAGGCAATAACTCTGATTTCTATTTACCAGCAACTCCGACTGGGGTTCTTTGCTGGTTTCACTCAATTCCCAGGAATGCCAGATATTGAAAATTACAATTGGAGATTTACGTCCAGACAATTAAGATTAAACAGTTGGTACATAAGGTGACAGCACAATTAACGAGATATACCCAGCATTAAAGGACTACATATAAACACACATGGAATATGAATCCCGTGACCAACAAGGTCCACTGTTCAAATAAATCAACAGAAATAAAATAATTTCATAGTAATGACTACAGAACCGACACTTTATAATATCTTATCTGTCAAGCAGATCGCACATTAGGCAACTAAGTAACTAATGTCATTTGTCTCGCGCACACACTATCAAGGAACCCAGAAATAAACTGCACGATTTTGAAGGCATGTGCTACCTTACAACAAGCAGTAGAATTTCATTTTTCCATATGAATTGCTTCTGTAATCCTAATTCATATCTATAATTACGGTAATATATTGTATATTTTATACCTATAGATTGCTTATGTGGAATGCCCTCAGCCTTGATAAAAAAACTTGAATGTATCTACATATGTGAAGTACACGTAATTAGTGTTAAACATTTTTCTAAAAATCCGATGTGTTATTTTATATGACTTTTTCTACCTAATTAAATTTTTATAAGGTTTCTACAAACTCCTTTTGCAAAATATTATTAACTTTAACTAGTGCTTGTTAATCCAGATAAACTTTAAACTCACATTTACACATTTCGTAATAGGATACGTTAGGAAAAGAGATAGACTTTTAAAGAGCGTGTCGCTATGTGATGGTTTTGATATTGCATGCTCTTTGCATGGCCATGAGAGAAAAAAACGAATAGCGACTTCCCATTTTAGAAAAGTATACGTATGTGAAAAGAGAAACAAACATCACCTCGGAAATGGTTAATTACAAAAACATTATATGACATATTGTGTACTTTAACGTATCTGCATGATGTAAGAAGTCGCCTGTACCTTACGGTTTACAGTTATACATGTCATTAAGAATGAAGAGAGTACTTCACAAGCTATTCCCAGAAACTTCAAGATATACATTTTATTTTTCATGCAATATTTTAAACGTATGATATTTTAATAAACATGGTTAAGTTATTTTTGAGCAAATGCAAAATAATCAAAATGTTTCAATGTAAAAAAATGTAGATAGCGGTAGAGGGGGAGTTTTCTTAAAAATCTTTGTGTCGCATTCTATCAAAATGCTGAAATCAAATACCAACCTTTCTCTTTTGTCTCATTTGTTCATGGACGCACAAACACATTCACTCGCACATATGGACATTTTTCCGAAAACGCCTTTTGTGTGTGTATTCAGTAAGACTTAAAATGTGTACTTCCAGTGAAATCTCGGTATTAAATTATTGGATGGTATGCAATGCTTTCTCTACTTACTACAGATAGGTACTAGAGGAAGTAAACATATAAATAAAAATTTGTAATAAAGGATTTCTTTTAAATACTTTATAGGGTACCTGTGTTATGGGTGCCTTCCTACTTGTTAAGTATCACCCCACCCACTGGTATACATAGATAAATATTTGTACCAAGAAGAATGTTCAGACCTGTCATATTCTTACTGTCATGGAATTTATATTCAACCACAGATATAGACATGGAGGAATGCACTAACCAGGTTATGTTTTTGGAATCTTCAAAGAAAGGAAAGTAATATTATCTTAATGTGTTGGTAGCTCTTCATTCTAATCGCTAGTATTAAATTATGAGATTTACCTTAGAATTGTCATATAGATACTATATTAATAATACTAAGACCTTTATAGTAGTATTCAAGTTGGCCTCAAAGCTTGGAGTGCTAATAAAATACCAAATTTCGCCCTCAAGTTCAGTATACCAACCTCCTCATTTATTGTAGATGGATATATCGAGGGAATCAATCAGTAAAATTTGGTGCTAGAGAAATTAGGTTTATTTTGTTTAACACACACACTAAAACTTTTGTTTCCCCCAGAGACATTTGTTTTCTTTACTTTATTCTAAAACGCAATAACTCGTTCAATGAATTTCAGCCAGGGTTAGTCCATCAAACTTAGCGATACGTGGTGGTCTCTAATGTAGTCATGCTGTTTTAACTCCAAAGTCACACACCCACACACAAATGACACTGAATAAGGAATACTCTATCACCCAGTAGACTCCGTAGCTGTCTGCTGGCACGTAACGCAGGAGTTGTGACAAGACTTGGTTTCAGCGACAACTGCGATGTAATTGTTGATTAGGGCGGGGAGGAGTATTATACTCTCAGCTTACCGAACTGTCCGAAACGTCTATCGGGAAGCGGGTAGAACTATCCAGTATCCTCCTTACCTGGCCAGGTTCAATTTTCGAGAGGATTCAACCACCTAGTGTACAAGGGAGGTGAGTGCTAGCCTAGGAGATTCGATTTATATCCATTCAGCTGCTTCCTTAGCCGGTTGCTGCTACGTATGAGTATAGTTGTCTACCTGAGGGAGAAAGGCGAATCCTGAATTCGACACGATTTAGTGAGCAATGGAAACGATTTTCTACTTGGAAGGAAAAACATGAGTGACTAGTGAAGGAATAGGCGAAGTCACAATTACTGGCTAAATTCTGACACATGAATTGAATAAATACCTTGAATTACGCATTTTTAAAAATGTTTTTTTTTCAGAACTAGATTTCGGTTGGAAGTCCTAAGTTTGAAATAGGTAATATTTGTAACAGCATAACTAAGTATTGCTGGGCCGTGTTGGCAACAACGATCCTGAAGGGCAGTCTTCAGTATGCAGTGTTCCACATTACCGACACTTAGGCGTAGTGCCAGGTTCATAAGGGGGCGGAGCGAGAAGGGGTGAAGTCCGGAAAATATACGGCTATCGCTCCATAAGCTCACTACCAACCACTTCGAAGGCCTTTGAACGCTTACTCCTTACCCGCTTTATACCTATCTTTGAGGAAAGATACCTCCTCGTGGATCATCATTCCGGTTTTAGTGATGGACAATACACGACCATGCAGCTGCTGCGATTGGCCAGGAAAACTTCAAGATAATCGCGGCGCTACTGGACGTAGAAAAGTCCTTCTCCATTTCATGGTATCAAAATCCCATGCACAAAATAAAGGAAGCAGCGGTCTCTCCCTCATCTTGCAATGACAATCCGTTTCTTTCGGGACCGCAATTCAGGATCAGAGTGGAGGGATGGTCTCAACAGTCAGACCAATATTGACTGGAGTACCGGAGGGCAGTTTTCTACCACCGCTTCTCTTCATGCCTACCTGTACGACTTCCCTACGGAAACCAAGACTGTTAGGTGTCTATTTGCGCACGATTTCATAATGACACAAGAAAAGACCCTCCGAATCTACTTCCCTCCACTACAGCGACAATTACGAACCATCAGAAGGAATGAAAACTGGAGGATGACCATGTAATTTCTGCCTTTTCCTAGCGCAGAGTCCGTCGCTGGTTACCAGACCGGCTTCTAAGGAAACGGAGGAGTAAAATCCTCTGGATTATCTCGGCCAAATATCTCGGAGTGCTACTCAAATTCATGCTAAGTTTCACTTCACATGTCAGGGGAAAGGCCGGCCTAGACCACCCTACTATTTGGAAGTTGTATCCCTTTTTATGCTCCAACACGCCAACATACCTAAAAATACGCCTGTATCGTGTGATAGTGTCTCTAATTCTGCATAATGCGACGTCTGGGGTTCGGTGACACTGTCATCCACTATCCGCAGGCTGCAGGCCCTAAGATTAGCGCACTAAAGATGGTCTATGATACTAGGGTAGATTCTCGTCTCATATCCCTCATATCCGTTCCGGCCTTCCCTACATCGTGGAAATGGTGCGGGAGAGAATCGCATATTGTGTGCCAAAATTTGCTCCCAACCAAAGCAGCCGGTACTTACTCTGGGTCACTACCACAGAGCTCTCAGATGAGGAAAAATATTCATTACCCGAGGACACACCTTTGATTTGAAGGACGGCCAGCCATTTCTACCTATGCTACAGCCCCACGCTAAGCACCATTGAACGTGACATGACGGAACGGGTGCCCAGACAGCTGGGACCCGTTTATTTATCTAGCGTTGTAACCTATTCCTGCCTGCTTTTTCCCCATCTTGTTTTCGCATGCATGACTTGACAGGAACACAGGCAACCAATCAAGTTAAGCAGCATTAAATAGATCGCCTCTTGGACGGGTGACCGTCCCAACGGTCAGCCGAGCTCGGGACAAAAGCATCGCAGGAAACTAAACTTGATTAGTTTCATCAACATTTAGACAAAAAGCTTACGCCATACTCTTTAACTCCTTAATGCCGTTTAAGTGGCTGCGTATTTTGGCAATCTACATTTCGCCCAGTTGTAATTGCGGAGTAAGCGTCACTTACTCAAAGCCTACCTGAGAGACTCCGCATCCACTCCAAGTAAGCGCGAGGCTAGTTCATGAGACATCAGCAGCTCACAGTGTACATAATGTGGAGTGTATTACAACTGTGAAACGGATGACTGTTAGTTTATTGTATCAGGTGAGAACGTTTCTTTCATCTTTAATTGTGTGTTTATTAGGGTTTTCACAAGATATGTATTTCATGTTTGAAGTAAATGTTTTGGCAAGAATTCTGAATTCCAAATCTGCAGCTTAAGCAAAAATAATTGCCCAAAGACTCCAGACATTAATTCAGTAGAATGGGCTTAATGAAAGTCAAGTTTGCTAAAAAAAAAGGTATTTACCATTGTAGACTTAAGGTTTTAAAATTTAAATATTTTGAGCAAACTTGAAGCTTTTGATGTAATAAACTAACGATGTATTTATTTTGTTAAAAAAAGAAGTTTCAACAGCAGTAAGAATTAAAACTCCAAGGTCTTGGTGTGTGATATAGCTTGTAATGATTTACTAGTAGAAGCTGAAAAGATAAGTACTGCTGAGTATAAGGAAATTGCTTTGTTAAGTACATGCAATTTTAAAATTGCAGCTAATCATTGGCATTAAAATCAAATCGCGTATCCTTTGTTATTCGTAATATTCTTGTTAATAAATCCAGTTGGATATAATTAACTGCAAAAGGTGGCTCATATCTGCAACTATCCACGTCTTACCCCTATCATTTACATCTTTAAGAAAAGAGTGAGATGTCTCCATGGTAACGTGAGAGGTTCGCATATAGGGGGTCCCGGTTTCGATTCCCGTCGAGCTGACCTTAGGTAGTTCGTTGTTTTCCGTGGTCGGCAGGCGAATGGTAGGGTCGTTTCTCATCTATTACAACTCCCTTTCCATTATTTCTCTTTCATTCAGCTTTGATCTCCTCTTTCAGGTGCGATTCTAGGCTTGTGCCGGAACGATGGCGTGAATGCTTTCTCAAAGGAAAGAGTACTCCCCATGGACACTAGAGAGCAGGTCGACGGCTCGTTCATCGTCCTCTAGAAGCTCAAGTAATGGGAAGAGTCTTGGAGGACGGAAATGTTAGGGGCTTCCGCCTGGCACTGCGGCCTCTAGCTTCGTATGCTTCCTTCACTGCATCCCTTCCCCTGAGTGTGATTGCCACATAGATCTACGGGGGATGATCAAAAACTAAGGTTACAAAGCCGATATTTCTGGACTTTCGTGCGTTAGAAAAAATTTATAGTGTGCGGCAATTCTATTACATAGGGTTGGCAACTGTGCAGGATTTGTCACCACCACCTATAGCGCTAGATGTAGGTAAACACAAATGGCGACTCGTTTGGAAAGCTGGTATCGCGAAGAAATCTGCTACGTTATTCAATTGTTGTGGGCGAAACATGTAACCACGGCTGAAATTCACCAGCAGCTGGTACAGTTTACGGCCAGACTGTAATGCATCGTTAGCATGTTGCAGAATGCTGTCGAAATTTTGCGGCCGGAAGAGAAGACATCTCCGACGAGGATCGCAGTGGTTGACTCAGCATGGCATCAACAAACTTGAACACAGATCGAGCGGAGGAGCTGATTCTGGACAATAGGAGGATCACCTTACGGCATATGACGGTAGAATTAGGAATGTCGCTCGGAACGTTTTGTTCCCGATGGGTATACCACGAAATGTGTCCAACACAAGGAGATGCGTATGGAGGCTAGTCTGCAACTTTTACAACGTTTCTCCACGGAAGGGAACAGTTTTCTCACCACATTGTCACGGGCAACGGAACGTGCATCCACCACCACATCTCTAGAAGTGAGCGGTCGTCACTGGAATGGAAACACACCTCCTCTCCAAAGGCAAAGTAGTTGAAGGTGACGCCATCTGCCGGGAAGGTGATGGCCAGTGTTTTGGGACAGCGCGGGTGTCTTACTAGTGGAGTTTTCGGAAACAGCGCACAAAGACTGCTGACCGATACCTGACACGACTGCGAGAAGCAATCAGGAGGAAACTGCCAAGGCTTCTCACCGAGGGCGTCATCTTCATTCATGACAACGCGCGACCTCATACAGCCAGAAGACTACCACGCTGTTCAAGCAGTTTCGCTGGGACATCGAACGCACTCCCTACAGCCCGGACCTCGCTCCAAGCGATTTTCACCTTTTTCCTCACTTGAAGGAACACCTAGGAGGTCGACAATTTGCTTCAGACGAGGAGGTGAAACACTTCGCAACAACGTGTTTGAACACCCAAGGACAGGGCTTTTACTAGGGGGAATATGCATACTCATCCCATGAAGCGACAAGTGCGTAAACCGATATGGAGGCTATATCGAAAAATAACCAAATGTACGTAGTACTATCAGTTGGCTGTATTAGTTGTATGAAATAAGATGTACACGATTCACTGAAGATTTTATAATAGTTTCTGATCACTCCCCGTATAACAGAGATCTATGCAGTGCGCGACGTGTATCTCTCCGTTGTCTACACACGTTTAAGTCAATGGTTTATGGGCATGTACCTCATCCTTAAATTATAATAAAAGGGTAAACAACAAATAAACGCCGCAATGGCATAAGAGGAGACACTCCTTACATATATGTTTCACCAACAAAGTACACCACTCGTTTAAAAGCAGTATACCTTAGCACCGAGGCAGTGAATAACTTACTATCTCTACTATAAAGGGATGAAAACAAAGAGAGGCGTAAAAGCGTCGGATAACTGAATTATCCACTGGTTTGAAATAGAAACTCTTTGGTTATATCCAGGTTGATCCCACTCCCCTCCCATACATCACTGGTGATTAAATTAGGTGGGGGGAATGCACGTATGCCTTTTAACGTAACCTCCATTTTTTACCTGGTTCTGAAGTGCTCAATTTAGGGGAACGGAGAGTGCATATTACCCACGCACATGACGCTCAAATGTCTCTTTTATGCTAACGTTTACACTCCTAATTAAATTTTATTTCGTTACTGTGATCCCTTTGTGAAATGACGCTGAAATTTATGTCGCTTTCCACTTTTTCCACCACCCTTACGATAACCGATTTTAATCAGCTTTCTTCTCATCAGAATTCAACGGCGTGGTTATGGAAACCTTGATTTGTTTCGAAAATATTATTTAAGTTTAAGTCTTTAAATTCAGAGAAATTAGAAATTCGCTCATAGCACTTTATGTGACAGCAGTTGTAATTGCATTGTGTCGTTTTATAGCAGGGGTTATGATAATCGTTGCTAGTGGCATTTTATTCTCGTGATGACTCAATGTGTATTTTCAGCGAAGTTGGATATTTATAAGAAATAACAAAAAAAAAGGAAACATGTTTTAAATGTTAATGAAAGAAAATAACATTGAATGAGAATTTAATTGTGCAATTGTTTTAACTATCATATATAGAAACAAATAAAATAATTATTTCGAAATTTAACAGAATACCATAAAAAGATACAAGCAGAATAACTGCTGTAGAGATGAAGTTCATTTGTAGGACTGCTGGTTATACCAAATGGGATCTAAAGAACATCGAGTTTATTTTACAAGAGCTAAAGATGCAACCAGTCCTGGAATACATAAAACATTAGCTTTGCAGAACAATTGGGCACAACACCTGCATAGGATGGGTCCAGAATGCATTCCCAAAGCTGTAATGCAGTGCTTTCCTAGTGGAGAGAGATCACTCGGTGTAACAAGAAGTAATGAGGGAAAATCCATAGTGAAATCATAACAGGCCTGATAGCCTTACACTTGGTTAGAGGAAGAAGAATACAATAAACGGGGTTAACGTTTCCATTTAAACATTCATTAAAAACCTCCAAAAATGAAGCTAAGTAGACTTTTTCTTAAAAATTAAAAACCAAACCTCCTCCTTCCTTCACGATTTAGGCACTTGCCTGTTCCGGTCTCATATTTGTTGAAGCCATTTTTTGGGGCAGTCTAACTGGTCTTCATCCACTAGATTTGTAACAAACCTATTATTTATTCCGGCATACTGTGATGTTCAACCCATTTATTTCTATATTTCTGTCTCTTCTGATAAAAGTTGCGCTTTCAGCTACTCTGATTGCCTCACTTTCTAATATGTTCCTCTCTTGTTTAGCACTTAACTGATCGTAAAACCTCATTTCAACTGCTCGTATCTTACTTTTATCTTTTTTCTTGATAGTCAATGGTTTGCTTCCATAATTTATCATTGGCACTACCATAATTTTATAAAATCTCAATTGTGTTTCTCTCCTTAAGGTTCTCCTTATTTTTAAAGGTTCGTTTGATAGTTCCACAGACTACTTGCAATATTTGTATTTTGTTTATATCCTGATCCTGGTCTAAGTTACATCGGGGTTACTTGATCCAATTTGATAAGGAAATAGCAAGTGAATTATAATTGTTGCTGTTACAATAAATGGGAACAGCCGAGGTATTGGAAATGTGATATTTATTCCAATACGTGGTCTTTTAATACTACTTTGCTTCTTACTAGGTATCTTCCCTGGATGCCATTACTTTTGTTGTTATCTTAGATATATTCACAAAACTTTTTTACATGAATCAGTTGATGTACCGCTTTCTGTAGTCTATTTTCCTTGTTCAAAAATTGAAACCATGTCATCCGCAATCAGATGTGCATTTATTACTCTGCTTTGTCCTAACTTAGTACACATACATACCATCTTTTTACATTCTTATAGAATTTCATATATAAGAATTGCAGATCTGTTTCAAGCCAAAGTTATTTTTAATTTATTTTGTTATTCTTATTATGTGTTGCGTATCCTTTAAGTAGTATATTCCATAACCGTGTGCGATTAACTTAAAGAGATCCCATAATGTTTTTACTGCTGTCCATAGCCCGCAATACCTCAGCAGTCTGGAGCAACAACTAAGTCACGCACTTTGTTCTTCTAATATGTTGTAACAAGAAGTAATGAGGGAAAATCCATAGTGAAATCATAACAGGCCTGATAGCCTTACACTTGGTTAGAGGAAGAAGAATACAATAAACGGGGTTAACAAGTAAGATGTGGATCAGAATGACCGTTTTTAAGCGGTTGACTTACCTTTTACTGCATACACATTCTGTTTGCGAAGCGGAACATCATGCCTACGGTATATTTCTTTATCCACCGTTTGTACCCTAGGGACAAGTGCCAAGACATTATGCTCTCTGCATTGTTAACTTACGGACCACGTCACTCAAACACTCCCTCTAGCTATAATCTACAAAACTTTATTGAAATCAAATCTCACGTTTGTTTAAATGGCCGTTTTTACGCACTCTACCATAACAAAAACTTATTCGTCTAACTTCATGCTAATCGAGATAAAACGTTTTATTTGTAATGAAAATATCTTAAACGTGAATTATGTTTATTAAAATCGTTTGAGTCGTTCTTCAGTAAATAAAAAATAAATAAACCTCCCATATAAAGAATAGTTTGAAATGGGTTTAAAAATTCTCTTGCAGCATCCTGGGAAGACATTTAAACACCAAGTTTGTTATATTTCGTTTTTCCATTATGTTTTCGATATATGCTGTTCGCAGAGGCAGACACTGACTTTTTCTATTTCTTAGGGATCTCAAAATGTATTTTTCTGTCACATCAATTTTTTTCATGCAATACAATAAATTTTCTGTTAACTAAAGTTCAACAGAAGGGAAATCAAAAATCAACCAAAAGAAAAAGCTTTTGTCAGCTTATCTATTGCCACAGAGTTCCAACCTGCCTTAATCCTTTCATTTTTAAAGCATAATGGCCCGAAACGTGCCAAAACATATTTCTTTACTTTTAACTGTCACCTCCAAGTTCTCACTGTCACTTCACTAATTTCCAGTTCAAATTTGCACTGGCACTTCACTTAGTTATCACTGTCGCTTCATTTTCACTGTGACGTAGCGGCGCAATGAAGTACGCACGACTTTTTTTCTGATTCAGATAGCTCACTTGCTGGGAACTCTAACACAGTGACTCTAATCTCCTGCAGTAGCAGCACACTCTGCACGTCATAACAGTCGTCATGAACAACTCTAAGAACAACACTTTGTCGCAACAGAAACTCGCTCACTGACTAAATGACTCGCTCGCGACAGCGCTCGCTTACACAATCGTTGGAAGTTTCCACAGAACATTCTGGAATGTTCTGGACTCTCATTCTTGAGGCGGGGAAGGGAAACTTCCAAACATTCCGGTTATCTAACGATAGCGCGTCTGGTGTTTTTGCTGTTTGAGAGTGACAATTATCTCTATTGAACTCTGCAACTACCCAGCGCAGATCTGCCGAAGCTTGCGCCATATTCGCTGCGTCACAAGGTTTTATTGCTCAAATAACAGAATATTTAACGATGTTGCAACTTTTCATTCGTTTCTAGTACAATCATCCAAGTCAATCTCTATATTGCTAACACAGGATAAGAACTTAAAATACAGATGAACGCTAAATAATCACCATGGAGTTAATGTGGCAATAGGTATATTAATGCAGAGCATTTAAACCTTGTCACTACATACTGAGTGTTAAATAAGTAGTTTCAGATAACCAAAACTTAGATGTAGACGTAGAATGCGGAATATAGATGTTATTCTAGTAAGTACTGAAATTTTCGGCACATAAATTGACAACACAATCGAATACATTCTCAGAAAAACCTCACGCACCCTTAATAGTAGCAATAACCTGATTTGATAATGAATGTACGTGATTCCATGGTTAAATTATTCTTATCGCTTGAGATGTTTTGCTAAGATGCCTATAAGATCATTAAGTATCTTAAACATTAAAAACAGATGCATTACTAACAGTGAACTTTGAAATTATTGAACCTACAGGAAAACAGCATTAAATTCACAATTGAAACTGAATAGAACACCACCTTACCCTTCCTGGACCTCATTATAACTAGAGATCAAAATGATTTTGAATTCGGTGTACATAGGAAACCTACACATGTGGACAATTATATAAAGAAAAATGGTTGAAGCCCAACTTCACACCAACTAGCCACCTTTAGAAGTTTGATCCACCGGTTACATGGCGTCACCTTTAACAAAGAAGAATTTTTAAAAGAACAACAGCATATAGAACAAATAGCAGTAACTAATGAATTCAACTCGGATCTCATAAGCAACATGACAAACAAGAAGAAACTCAAGGCAGTTTCACATACCACCACTCTTAACACCTCTCTTAAACACAAATTGGAAATACAAGAAATTCACGTATCATCCTTGGGTCTTTAGAAAATTTGAACGAATCTTCAACAAATTTAACATAAGACTAGCTCCACAGAAGAAATTCAGTTTGCAGAACTTGCTAAATACACCTCTCAAAAATACCATCCCAAACACATTAAAATCTGGAATTTACCAGATTAATTGTGATGTATGTGAGAGATAATACATAGGAAAAACAAAACGAAACTTGGAAACCAGACTTAAGGAACACCAAACAAACATAAAACTAAAACAAATAGAGAAATCCGCTGTATCACACCAGTTTTGGACAGAAAACCACAATATTGACCAAAGTATAAAATTGTTAAAAACCCTCATCACACCAAAATAATTGAAGATCTGGGAAAAATACACATCATCAAAAACGGTAACAGCGCCATTAATTTTGAAGTCCCGCCTGTGAACAATGTGTTAAAACTTTGTGCCCCCAACACCAGATGGCAACAGGTTCAGAATCCGCAGGAAGAGGAAGAGACCTTTAGTCACCCAGTCGCTGAGGTGAGGACTAATGCCCTCTAAAACGTTTCTGTTTTATACAACTTTTAATTAGTGAAGGTGAGTGTCAAAAAGTGTGACTCAATCTACCATCATCATACATCTTATTCGTGTATCTCGGTAAACCTCTAGTCAGGGGTACGCATGGCTCAGACTGGAGTGTGGCGGATGATAAAATTACTGATGAAAATGACATGAGAATATGCCCCTTTGCGAAGAGGAGGCGTGGTTGATGATAATATCTTGACCAAGTATTCGTTACGGAGGAATGGAGTGAAATTATTTACCACGATGGTTTACTACCTCAAATGGAGGGTTAAGTGCATGTTGGACGCAACTGGCAGGAAGGGAAGATGCGGAGGTGAATTTTTACTTAAGACGAGCCAGCCGAGATCTGAGAAGGCTGATGGTAGAAAAGGAGGGTGTATACAGAGTTAAACCTACCGACGGGGGTTGGTACTTTATATGTTGTTACTTTATAACATTTTTACTTATTGTTAATGAGTTGTGTTTATTTATCTTTTTCGACTGTTCTTTGTTTGATATTACAGGGAATAATAATTCTCGTAATACCGTAGTTTCTTGAGTTGTTTATATTTAAGATATATTTGAATATGTTTTTCTTTCGCAAAGAATGCCGTTTCCTTGTAACGGTATTTTCTTCTTACTCGTATATTTTTGGTCCTTTTAATCTTTTTCTATTGGTCTGTGTATTATAAAAGCATGTACGGCCTGTGGACCCTTGAAGTTGATAGGGATCCTTCAGGTATACTTTTATTTAAATAAAAAACACTCATTCATTCTAATATTCAAGTGTTTATACCTCAAAGGCGACTTGAAATATTCAGTAATGTTAATTTACAGGCTTTCTAATTAACCTCTATTAAGGAGTAAAAGCTTCGGTGCGAAAAGCTGAGTGCCACTAGTTCGTGCGATGGTATAAATTTTTCAAGTGTTATTCAACTTTCCGTAGTTACCGACTACGTTGGAAGATGTGAAACAAAATTAACAAATATGAATTAAGCCTTTAGAACAGAAGATCCATGTTTCAAGTACTGGTAATGACAATACATTGAAATTCATATAATACTTAAGATAAACATGCTAAGTATTTTTAGTGTAAATATTCGTGTGACTGGACATTGTTAAATAGAGGAAGTAAGGTATTCCACCCAAAGGTTCCATAGAAATTTCACCGGAAATATACACATTTTTAGATCCCCCAGGACCCAAAAGCGGCATTAAATATCCATGTGTGTATATAAACAAATAAAAGTTGGATATTTATGTTCAACATTTTCCAAAGACGGGAAGGAAAGCGTTTCGTTACTTTTGTTTTCTAAAAGATAGCACTTAATGGTTTTAATTAAAATACCATATATTTCTGATATTTTTTTTGGATTAAGATGATCTATGACTTGAATTATTGTTCGCGAATGACCTCTGAAGGGCTTAAATTTTGAATGAAATTTGTTTACTTCTGTATAAAAAAATTGTTAATGGGTGCATATTGATACCTGCTGGGTAGATGGCATAGAAGCTCAAATGAAGATTAAAGATTTTTAGTACCCAGCACTTTCATTGAGGGGCTATACTCACTTGGCTGAGGAGGACCGAAACGAGGTGTGGAGGTTAAGAGTAAGGCGTGAGTTTTTCACTGTAAAAAATCCATAACACAAATCTACTCACAGATTCCTAGATTTATTTCACAACCGCTTGGGGTTCCAACATTATTAAATATGAAAGGTGAGAGGAGATGTCCACCGATACAAAAGTTCGCTTGCACACGCGACCCGCTTCTCACGGACGGTGTGCAGACGCTATCCCCACCACTCATGGCTAGCAAAGTGACCAGCCAGGAGTGATGTCATCCCAGTCAACACCATGTCTGGCAATAGCAATGATACTAGCAATGTAACCCATCAAATTATTAATACGCCACACCATGAGTGGCCGATTTATGAGGTTGATTTACCTTCTACTGCATATGTACTCTGTTTGCGAAGTGGAACATCATGCCGACTATGGTATATTTCTTTACCCAACTTCTGTATCCTGGAGAACGTGCCCTCCGCATCGGTAATTTTAAATAACCAGGGTACTCTAATTCGTCCTCTAGTTATTATATTTAGACAATCTTACTATACGAAAACAAATCTGGTTAAAACTCACAATTTCTGTCCAACAAACTATTCACGAAATTATTCATTTCCGAGCTCTTGGTATTTATTTGTTTGAATCTTCGAAGTTTCCAAGTGTTAAGTTGTTATTCGCGTGTTTATAGTAATCATTCAAAGAAAGAATTTCAAAAACAGCAAATAGCCATCAGCTTTTTAAACAAATCACTATCGCTTCAGCCTTCTATACAAATATTCCTCTTATACCTATAAATAAATGTAAAATGAAACGTTTACTGCTAATGTTTATCTGGATTAATATTAAACATATGTAAAAACGCAACTATGAGTTATTAAGTTGCAGAAGAATGAGTAGAAAGAAACATGCGAATGTAACACATAGGATTTCTTTATCTGCATAACCATATAAACTTCAGGCGATAATATATAGTTATTTAGTCTGTTGCGTCTTTTATCTCAATTAGTGGTCTAACAGCAGTGACATTGGATATTACAGTCTTATTAGCAAAGTTGCTACACAGGAGTTTGGAATAGAAAAGTAATTTATTACTAATTGACTATTCATTTAGTACACTTCTCTACTACCTCTCGTCTTTAAGCCCTAGGAAGTATTATGAGGTCCGGACTTGATTATTGGATTAAATTCTCTGGCAACAGGGGTAGCGGGACAGACGGGCGGCTTTCAACGCCATCTGCCAGTCATTTACCAAACGAACCGAACTAATTCAGTAGGGATTTGAATTTACGATCACCTCCAATCCGCCAACCAATAAAGTCCTACATATTAGGGTAGGTTAGTACCGGCCTGAATGGGAGGAAACAAAGAAACGGAAGGAGCTGGAGCGAATAGTAATTTATAGCAACCAGGAAAGAGCTTTTTGCGGTGCTAGAACCGAAATTGAAATGAACCGGACTACACGTAGAACGCTTTGCACACGAAGGCTTTGTAGGTCATGTTAATTGTTTATCATGTTTTGTTTCTCTATTTCTTCCTTTCTTTATTAGCCCATTTTAAACGGGAAAACTATATTTTGAAACAAAACACATGATGCAGTAATTTGTATCACAAATTACTTAAATGTAAATAATGGTTGTAATATGAATATGCATTTTTATGTGACATTGATTTCAGATGTTTATTAATTGTAATTATTATTGGGAAATAAGTTTATACGGCTTTACTGAAACTGTCAATAATAGCGCAATAATGCAGCGAGGGGGGTGAGCTGTTTATCATTATTGGAAACAAGGAAGTTACGTAATGTTGGCGCGTTTTCGGTAGAAACTTCTGGAATATTTTCTCCCTAAAAGCAATATGTATTCGTGGTTTTCATTGGATATTAAAATAGACGCTAATGTTGGCGCGTTTTATTAGCCAATAGCAGTTCATTTATAATCTTTAGGCGTATCTGATTGCAGGAGTATAAATAGGCTAGGTTAGAGGTAACGTCCGTCAGTCCTTCAGTTCACCGAAAGCATTCATACATTACACGTCGTATTCAGGGCAGTTCATCAAAATTCTTTGTGCAATACACATCGTCTTAAGTTCGTCAAAATATTTGTATGAGATACGTCGGCTATAGATTCACAAGTTACGAAAATCTAAAGTATTATAAAGTTAATTATACACAAAGTTGAAGTACGTGAATTAAAAGTGATCAGTAAGAAGTATTATAACAGTTTCAGTTTGGCGATTATCCAGATCAATATGTAAAAGTGATAGTGAACGTGTTCGACAATAAAAATTATAAAACAAATTTCTTCATCAGTGTAATTTTTGGATAAAAGATTCCTTTCCGCTTCACAACCTGTATAGAGACACATGTTCGACCCAAGATAAGATAATAGCTAGCCGGAGGACATTTGAAATGAAATCAAACAAAAAGCTAACACTGATGCAAATTGCTAACACAAGATGGAGCTACGAACCTAACAAAGAATGACGTCACAAGATGGCAACGCATGAAATAAACACTCAGACACAAACATCACAAGCATCAACATTATAAGTAAATACCGTCGCACACATGAATGATATTGATAGTCCTTTCATACAAGCCATGCATAGTACGATGTTGCAAAGGTAGAATCACACCTGAAAACGCAATGCCATAGTGGGGATTTGAACCACGGATATGGTTCAACTTCTCTAACCAACTGAACTACTGTGGCAACATGCTGGCAAGAGTTTAATTTTCCAAGTGATTCCATTTTTTCCAGTGAGCCAAAAGGATATCTCAAAATTTATAATATTGACCTAATAGTTGGTTAAACTATGAAGCCCACAACTTAAAGTACCTGCTAAATTTTAAGTCACCATTGGGGTATCTCGTGTCAAATGAATTTAAAATATCCGTGTGATTTAACGGGAAAAAATGTCAGCAGGTTGGGAAACTTAATATTGAGCCGGCATGTTGCCATGGTAGCTCAGCTGTTGGTTAGAGCAACCGCACGGAAAGTGGGAGATTCTCAGTTCAAATTCCACCAGACATTGACCTTTTGAGTCTGATTCTATTTTTCCAAAGTTATTGAATTTAATGCTAAAGGTTCTCGCCAATGTTAAAACGTTTTGATAAAAATCACATTTTCTCAAAATTGTCTGTGGTTGGAAAGTAGCATTTTCGACAGCCTGTTTAGAGAAGCTTTTGCTACGGCTTAAAATAGAGACAGTTAAACCCTCATTATAGTTTTAAACCTACTGGCAATTACTGAAAATATAAAATAAGATAGGACTCGCTGGTAGAATCATCTGATAAAACAAATAGGAACGACAGGCATTGATTTATAAACCATGAAGAAGAGATGTTGGTCGACCAAGAGCAAGAAGAGTTGGGATTAGAATTACGCTAAGGAGGGAACACCTAGCTCTTGGCCCACACAGGAATCTTTTGTGCTTATACCCCCGGGAGGAACGGATGAGATGAAGGAATCCCAGGTGAGTATGGGCTGCAGGACCGCCGACGCAGATAAGGTCCCTAACAATTAGAAGCTTGCCCATCCAGCCAAACAGCACTCAAGGCAGTTCTACCAAACCACCAGAGGATGACTCACAGGCCTCTTACAGCGGAAATTGGCGAATACCCGACCGAGCAGTAGAGAGCGACCTCCATTTGACAGTGCCGAGAACAAATTCCAATAGACAAGTCATTTGCGCCATCTGTCCGTAGTTGTTCGGCGCACAGACCCAGAGCCAACTTGTAACGTAAAACAGGAAGATGATGAGAGGGAATGAGGGAAAGGAAATTCGGAGGAGTCAATGAGCCTTCCCAACATTCGTCTAGTCACCCGGGGAAACCCCGAGAAAACCCAATCCACAATCTCCCCAATGCGGGCAACAGACGCAACCGCCTGAGCTATACCGCAGACGGCGAGTTAAGGATGGAACAGGAAATTTTCCTACTGCATAAAGAGAATAAAAAGAATATAGTTTTTAATTAGAAGTTTAGGCAAATAGAGAATTGTCACCGTTTTTCCCCTTTTTTGGGATCAAAATAAAGAAAAAATTGTGAGGTTTACAAATTATTATATTTTTACATCGGGAAGGTCATATAGAAAACTAGGACACTGCACATCCGCGCGGCTGACGTTAAAGAATGCTTTCAGCGGTTACGAGATCAGTTGAACTGGAAAGTTTGAACGTAGTCGTTTCATGCGAATCGCTCTTCGATTTAGTAATTCGCTTTAAAGAGGAGCAGGAACTAACAGGCAAATAAACATGTATAAAAATGATACATATAACCAAGATTTATTATTTCAGTTGTTGACCTTCCTATTGTTATCAGATTTCTCGCATTCCTAGTCAGTAACGCAGTCTTGGGAAGTTTCTAACGCTCCCCATATAGCCTAAGGCATTCGGGAGATATCTCATTCCACCAAGCGATGACTGGACCCATTTCTGAGGTGGAGGCATTCAGTGGACGGAATCCGTTGCCTTCGATGGGAGGGTGATGACGAGGATGGCGTTGGAATGAGAGCACCTACAGCTCCCACCATGGACTCCGTACCAAGTTGGACTTGGAGATACTTCACATGAGGAAATCAGAGGTTTGGAGTGGATAGAGCCGACTTAAATCGCCACACCAGAGCCGGAAATCGAACCCCGAAACCTCAGTACGAGAGTCAGAGACGAAACCGCTACGCTATCCCACCGCCCACAAACAAAAACGTTAATTTCTAAAAAAGGAAACTTTGATAAATTTCCCTAAATCCAATTAAATTTACAGGAAACAAGCACTAACTAATACCAATGTTTACATTTTGGGCTCAATTCTCTAATCACGAGATTGTCCGATTATTCCCTCATGAATACATTTTCAGGAAGGATCTCTGGAATTTCCCTAGTATGTAAATATATTGATGGATTTCCAATGTACATCGCGCAAGTAGTCACAACAAACATATTCTGACATAGCTTTCTAGTAGTGTGGTTTCTGTCTTCCCCATCAGAACAAGGAGGTTATGGACCTGTCGCGGCATTTATGGAAGTTTCTCAGTCGATGTTACTTCCTACAGAATACATGCATATATCCCCTTACATCAATGGGCGTGTGTAGCATGGTATGTTCGGCATTTCATGTTTTAGTATATTCCAGGCTAGCTATTTCCAGTAGGAATGTTTACTATATACTTATATAAAAACAGCTTATTTTATGTATATATGGAAACAAATATTTTTGACGAGGTCGTCTAATAAAATGAATGCCAGCCTTTGTCATTCTATACGACATTACTGTTTCAGGATTTATAGCATTGCCTGTTTCTCTAGCTATTGCAACTTTGTTAGTGATAGAAATAGTTCTACAATCCTTCGGCCCGAGAATTGGTCCTAATATAAACAATGAAAGTAGTTATCATTCCACACTTTATGTTTTGTGAACGCATGTTGGAGCTTCCTTTCTTCCCTCTCAGCAACTGCTTCGTTGTTTACTTTCGGGTCAAGAAGCTGGCATTATTACCTCCCAATGCTACCTGAACAACGTGATATATTTCATTGCACCAGCACTGAGCATTAAAAACATCATACCCTTAAACTTTTTAAATAAATTAAATGTGCTAATTCAAGAAACGGTATGAAATATATTTTATTCTTCAAAAGTTACATGTTATCGAAGACTTTGGATAACAGCGACACGTAGCTCAGAATCAGAGGTGGTGATATGGTAGCGGCCCATCGTAGAGTTCGAACTGGCCAGTGGATTGCATTGAATTTCAATAAGTGTCGAAAGACGTGGTAATGTAGGAGGAACGCCTTCCAGGGCACAGGGTTGCTTGCTCAGCTTGCGAATATTATATTTACCACGAATACAGGTCATCTCTCTCAATTTTCTCCAACACTGAACGGCGCCGATTCTACGTCAGACACGTTCCGGTGCCCCATCCTAAATAAGTTAATCACTATAATTAGATTGTTTTCAAGAGACCAGTGAGAACTTATCAAGTAAGCCATGTGTGGACACGATTAAGCTCTTGCACATGCACTCCTCTACCCAGGGGCCACAGTATCCTTGTAAACTATTAGATAATGGTCATTAGCTTTTTATACAATCCCCGAGCTCTCATTCAACTCCCTATAGTCCCCTGCATCCCGGGTAAGACCAGTCCTACCATAGACTCAGGCCGTCCCAAAGGGGTGCTACATACCACGAGCGATTTTTCAGGTTTATAATCAGCCTCTCTACAACTGCACGTAAAGCATTCTGATACACCAGTTGCTGCATCCGAAGTTAATTTAATAACCCCCTTAGCAGCAAGGGTATTATAACGCAAAAAATTGAACAAATTCAAAGCTATTTCTTTTTCACCAACTTTAAGAACTTTGTAACTTCTAGGCTTATCTGTGTTACACACTCAACCGATTAGCACGAATGTCGATTCGCTCCAACAAACAACGCGGGAATAACGATGGCTGAATTGCCATAATAATAAAGCATAGAAGATAATTATTTAAGCTTTGCTTATTTGAAACTGTTGTTAAAATACTATCACTATTCACCGTTGTTATTATTGGAAGTAAAAAAGAGTAATAATAGATATATAGCAGTAACGAACCATTTTCATTCACTTTAAATGCATCGGTAGCATGTGTATTTATTTACCCCACGACTCTTTATTGGATGATTGGAGCACAGTTATAGTAATATAGTCAAATGGATACTCCTCCATTCCATGCTTCAGCACTGTAATTATTCAGATCTAAAATGTATAGAAGCCAGTAAAGTAGTTGAAGTGTTTTGTTACTACATCTCATTCATATGCAGGGTTTTTCTGTAAATCCGAATAAGTTCTTGACCTACGAAAAACATCGATTAGTAACGTAACTTAAATGGATAATCATGAAAAAGCACCTGTCAACCAGTCCTTTGTACATGTAGTGTCTATGAGATTACGGTCCAACTGCCAACAATGTCTAACAATGATAGTTCTATGGAGCGAGAACTTACAAAGCTAAACAGTACAATGAATAAACAAAACCAGAATCGCCTGACACAGGAGCGCACTCCTGGGCCGGTAAGCATATGAATGCTACTGTTTATTATACTTTTACTCATTTTTTATTTTTAAATTTAATAAATATTCTTCATGCCTTTTTTCTACGGTACTAAATCTCTTTGGCAATATCTAACCTTCTCATTATAATTATAATATTTCCAATTGGCTTGAACACATACCATAAAATTTGCTATTTTAATTACTTTCAGGACTTCTACTAAATGTTGCATTCACTGGATTTTATAGACATACTTTCGTTAAAGTTATAGTTTCAACTTATACCTATGTTTTCCTATTGGTCCTTCTTCAGGCTTTCTATATGTTACCAAATTTTTCATTCTTAAACTTTAATTTACTTGATTAAATTGTTTTCTTTTATTACTGTGTTTACGTAGTACTTCTATTCTATTCTATTATTATAATTATTATTATTATTATTATTATTATTATTATTATTATATTCTTTATTGTCGCTTCAACTTTAAAATCCTATCGCTACTACTTTAGAATACAGAACATGATTACAACAAAAATACAATGTTTTAAACAGCAATAGTACATATATCATTAAATTCCCTAGATAGGTGTGCTACACCTTGTTATACAATTTTGTCGTTTTCATACAGTTTAAAGTTCTTTATTGTGCTGAATTTAGGGCATCTGGTAGATTGTTGCGGATGTCACATCCTTCTGTTTTGTACATAGCGACAGCAGGCTTAATGAGATGATGAACTGTGAGGTTGGATCTGCTGAGGTCACACACAGGAGGAAGGTCACGTTGAGATGTTTGTGCGTTATAGAAGCATGTCCAATACGTAGTCGAGTTATTGCAACTTGGTCTTTGCGGTTAAATGGTAGTGTTGAAGTTTCGACTTGGAAATATAGACATGGTGTAACTTGCTTCTAGATGTGGTTTTCCATGTTTGCCTCCCTTAATTAATGCGAGTCTTTTTGATGCAGTTGATGAAGTAGTGTGGGAGGTTCTTTGGCTGCCTGATCAGCTCATTCATTTCTCAGAATTCCGACATGAGACGCAGCCCAGGCAAAACATACTGATTTACCTGAGATTAGTGTTCAGTTGTACAGTTTCTGAAGTTCTTTAACAATATTTCAGGGGGTTGAGGTTTGTTGAAGGATGTTAAAACACTCAACGAGTCGGAGAACATTATGTAATTGTGTAGGTTATCTTTTTTAAGTGTATGTTATAATGAGAGTTGAATTGCGAAAAATTCACAAAAATAGACAAAGATAGCCGAGAAGACCACTGCACATCCATTATGACCACCGAGTCTGGATCCATCAGTGAAGATATGAGTGTGTGTTGATTACAGAGTACATCATTCGTTAAACAGAAACTTGTAAGCAACACTATCTGTAGAAGATTCTATTGTCTAGCCAGAGATGTATCAATAAAGGGGTTATGCGAGTCTTCATGGTATATAATATGAATCTATGAAACAAGGGGACATATTAGGCAGAGTAATATTAAATTCCTTGAGGTACGCCCAGAGACGATTTGTAAAATCTGAGGGCTGTGCTGATTCTGTGGCATTTTCGATGCTGTTTTATTTATTTATTTGGGCTCTAAATCATTCATAGAATTCTTCTTTCAGAGACCAAAAGTTTGTTATAAAACTAATACCTTTAACACCCACTTCCTATTCAAATGACAAAATATGTGTTATAATTTGTAAACATTTAGTTTTACTGTCTTAAATGTTAGTTTTCCTGCAAGTAATAGTTTGTTTTAGAAATACTTATTTGTCCTGACATTCTCTGATTTAATAATACAATTTACTTTAATTTTATTTTAACAACTTTAACACATTAGACTGTTAATAGATTCCTAAGATGTCTAAATGGATTTCCATCACGAGACAAATTGATTTTATATCGGCTATTGCATTCATGCGCATGGATTTATACTGAACTACAACGTTTAGCAATGCCTGGGATATTGACTAACTATGGTTTTTTATCTTATAATAAGCTTACAAGGATGCGATTTTACAGGATAAATCATCAGCTCGTTACTGGGCTTTAAAAATGTCAGTATGTAGTATGTACGAGCATAAGCTATGCCATAATTATATTCTTAATTTACACACTTTCAAATAATGTTAATTTCCAAATAATATTCTTGAAACAAGTGTTCTGATTTTAGTTTTTCTTAATTTTTATGTAAACTATTTTCTCACTCACAATGTTGGTAGCACTGGCTAGTATTCCGTAACACATTGTTCGTTCATTTAGTAGATATGCCGTGCTGAGACGAGGTTGATTTCATTTCAAGCAACGTGAATAAGAAAGCGATTATTATTCATAAAATCTGTTACTTTTTATTGATGGAAATAAGTGTTAATAAATATCATTGGTGTTTGCGAGTTTCATCAGATAAGTTCGTAATCTCTCGTGGGACGTTTGACAAAATATTAGCTTAGGTTCTGTTCCTAACAAGGATATTGTTAAAACCTTCATATATATATATCACGCTTTTGATTAACGTATGCTGCATTTATATATATATATATATATATATATATATATATATATATAAATGCAGCATACGTTAATCAAAAGCGTGATTTTTCTAACAATTACGTCACATTACTTATTCGTGTTAAATTTTTCAGTCTGCTGTTTTCTTTTACTCATAATTGGAATTCATTTCAGTGATAATCATGTTCTGATTTCTTGTTTTTTGTGATAAAAGTATTAAGATTTGTCTGTTTGGGAAAGCTGAAAGTTTTCTTTCTGAATTAAAAAAATAGTCTTGAATTAAAAAACAGCCTTGGCTGGAGCGTGATACGGGAAAAAGTAATTTTTTTGATATCGTCATTTGAAGTAGGTTTTATTGAAGGAGGAGTTATATTTCGATTGTTGGGGAGCCGAACTTGAAGTTTTTGCAACCGCACGTATGATACTAAGTCTTCCGGTAGGCTTCGCCCCAAGTTTAAGAATCAACTTTGTATTTTGAATGTTTCTTTAAATATTATATATTTATGTTTGCCTCGGCTGTGTCAGTATTAATTTGTTGAAACAAATTTCTTAACAGGGCGTAATGCGGCTGAAGAATGTAGGCTTACACGGATTATAATTTTTACTTCACTCCTTTTATTAACCCTTGACACGATTTAAATAACACTTCACTGATATAGAGAGCTGTGAGATTATTTATTAATTACTTGCACTTTTTAAACACGTAAACTATTTTTCGTCTCACACTGAATATGTTTAAAACTTCTCGAGGACGCGTCTCGCGTCCGGTTAGGAACGCTGTCTGCTAGCAACTGACTTCTGAATTTGTACAATTTGTCCTATTTCAGTTTCTGATTGGCTAATCCTACTCCAATAGAATACTTTCATTTAACTTAAGCTTTTTTTCTGGTTGTTGATTGGCTATTTTATAAACTGCCTCAAAAATTACACTGTTTCCAAGAATTACCAGTAGCCTTATTAAACTTTCTAATTCATTATTGCCTCAACGCTACCTCATTGTTACCTCGTTGTTAGCAACGTTTAACGTATTATTCTCACGGCTCCTACATTATTAAATTAAGTTATACATTCACATAACATTATTAAACATGTACATAATAATATAAACATTAATGACTGTTACATACATTTTATATATTATATTATACACATATTGCTTTAAGGCGGGCTGTTATTATATTTCATATTATAAAATTTGACTGAAATCATTTAAGTGTAAAAATTCTGCCTCACATTACAAAAGACTCCGTATGAAAAATAATCACTTAAAATACCTCAGAGCTGCTGAATCTGAAAAAAAAGATACAACAAGGAACATTTCGAAAACGGCTATTCCATACAAATGAAATTATTGGATTTCAATTGTTATCTCAATGATTTCCAGATATTTTAATGAAAGTTTCTCCCTACGTCATGGCTTACCATAAATGCACAATTACACCAAATACATTCTGAATGAAGAGCATTTCACAGGTTGTTTACAAAACTTTAAAGATACACATTTTAATAGTAAGCTAAGTATACAATGCTTTAATAAAAAGTTGTGTTACATTCACATGGATTTTCGTTGCCACTCTTCTGCAACCTAATCCTACAAAGGCTTATTGTTCTATCTACTTATTGTTAGTCGAGATAAACATTGTCATAAAAGGTTGTATTACACATTTTGTTCACGTATAAGAAGAATATAGTAAGCTGAAGCGATAGTTAAATCCAGCGCTATGAGATGACTTTGAAATTTCATTCTCCTTGCACGAATAACGATTGTTCCACTTATAAAAAGTGTAAATATTTGAAAACTGAAAATAATAAGGAAATAGTTAACGTGAAATTGTTATTTTGTTTTATTGTTATTTTTACGTTGTTATTTGCCAATTTGGGAGCCAATTTGAAGAATGTTATTTTGTTGTAGGAGTTGTATTGTAGTTCAACTGTTGGGGAGCCAAACTTGAAGTAGTAGCAACCGTATGTATGGTAAAAAGTTTCCGGTAGCCTTTGCCCCAAATGTTTAAAAAATATTAACTTTGTAATTTTTTGACTGTTTCTTTAAATATTATATACTTACGTTTGCCTCGACTGCGTCAGTATTCATATTTTTTTAGAGACATGAATGTCTTCACGAGAGGTGGTGCGATGGAAGAATGTAGGCTTACACAGATTATAATTTTTACTTGACTCCTTTTATTAATTCTTGACACGATTTAAATAACATTTCACTGATATAGAGATCTGTAAGATTATTTTATTAAATACTTGCAGTTTTTAAACACGTAAACTATTTTCGTCTCGCACTGAATACGTATCAAATTTCTCGAGGACACATCTCGTCTGATTAGTAACACTGTCTGCTAGCAACGCGTCCAGTTATGAGCGCTGTGTACAAGCAACTGACTTGATTTCAACCGTCTAAATTTGTAAATTTCTGTATTTGATGTCTCTGATTGGTTATTCCTAATCCCAATAGAATACTTTTATTTAACTTAAGCTTCTTTCTGGTTGTTGTTTGGCTATTTTATAAACTGTCACAAAAATTTCATTATTGTTGCTCAAAGAATGACTAGTAGCATTATTACACTTCCTTACTCATTATTGCCTCAAGGTTATCTCATTGTTAGCAACTTTTAACCTATTATTCTCACAGCTCCTACATTACTAAATTAAGTAATACATTCAGATAACATTATTACATGCATACAATAATATAAATATATACAATGACTGTAATATACACTTTGTATGTATTGTTACATACACATATTGCTTTAAGGCGGGCTGTTATTAAATTTATATATTATATAATTTAACTGAATTCATTTAAGTGTTAAAAATACTGCCTCAAGCGCCATAAAACATATGTGTTTTGCATGAATTTGTGCTTTAACGAGATCTACAGTTTTTATGTAGTAAGATTATATCTATGTTTACCAAACACAAAATCGTTCAGAATGAAGAGGATATCACAGGCTACAAGTTAGGTATACATTTTATCTTCGTGAAAATATCTTAAATCTATGGTATTTTAATAAAAGTCGTTAAACCTTGTTTTGGGAAAATAAAAAACAACGAAAAGTTTAAATTTAAAGAGTGGTTTGGGTTAGAAGAGTTTTCTTGGAAATCCCCATGTCTAAACTTTGGAATATGTTGAACTTAAGTATTAAGTTTGGTATATATCTGGCTCATCGTTTTTCAGTTATGCTCTTTGCCGACAAAAGCTTATAAGCTTGTGAATACTAGTGATAAACTGGACAGCTATACGACTGGAAAGGTAATAATCAGTGAACGTAAATAGTAAAGTAATTAATGATTTCAAAACCTTTGTTATGCTACAAACCATAAACTGGTAGCTACAATAACATGATTCGTTGATAGAACAGATTTAAAACCACTACTGTTTATGCTCATTGTATTGTTATTGTCTGTGTAATTATTTTTTGTAATATAAATTGTATATTTAATTCTGCCAACGAGTAATGCCCATTTGCAGTGAATACATACATGCATGCATGCATATATACATGCATCATACATGCGCACTTTTTCCAAAAAATGCTTTTTTGTGTTCAGAGGTTCTCAAAACATTATTTTCCCCTGAAATTTAGGTACCAAATTTTTGAAGGAATACAATAATTCTACTTATTGTAAATGCGCAGTATAAAAGGTTAAGAAACAATCCTATACTTATGCTCGGCATTGCAGTGATATACGAGTTGTTTCTTATGTATAGACAGACAATAACATGTTATATACAATAGCGCACCTAAAAACCACTACCCAATTCTGACCTAGTCGCATATTCGAAACGAACTGCTCAGACTGTCCAGGCAGGGCATATAGCAAATGTTTGCTTTTTGCTTAATTGGGGCAGAATGGAAATATGCAGCCATTTGGTTAATAAACCACGAGTTTCATTCGATAGACAAACAGCAGCATTACTATATAATGCAGTCTGTCAGTAGACGCCATGAAAGCACTGCAGTATCGCAGGGAAGAACGTTAAGGGAAAGAAGAAATGTTTGATAAATACCGTTTCTCGTTTAGTTGTGTGATTAAGCGATTTACTTCGGATTTTAAGGGAATATAAGATAGCCTTTCAGCTCCTCGTTTTACAATCAAGAATTTTCAAACTTTAATCACATACCTACTTGTATCAATTATATGCCTTATCATACAAATGATTATGTAATGCAAAGAGATAGTAGCTAATAATTTGGTATAATTTGTATAAAGTTTTAAGCACTCCTTATAACAATATTTTCTAAATTTCTAGTAGAAAAATATTTTTAAAGTATTTCCTACTTTTGCTACCTGCAATTTGAAGCTGATTTTAAACGTATGAAATTTGATTCCGTCAAAAACCTCTTATGCTCTTACCCTTAATTTAGGATAAAGATAATGAAGGGAAAAAATAAAGAAAAAGAAAACAGCGAGTGTGTTTGGAAACAAACGCTAGTTTTAAATTTATAAAACAGCAATGTACCCACACGGCAATATGATTTATTTCCTACAACCCAGTTAAAAACATCCTTCAAATAGTCAAAGTTTCATTTTAGTGAAGAAATTGTTATAAAACAACATTGGGTTTCAAAATCTTAAATCAACATTTATGTTAATATTTAATAAACTTTAATCTACACATAATTATTAACACTGTTGTGGTAGCTTTTGTAAGCTTTATATGCTTTAAAAATCCATATCTAAAATAAGCATTGAATCCTCGCGTTTTATTTCTAACGGCATATAATGGAGTATGTTTATAAAATATTAATTGTATAACATTATCAATTAATTTTATATTAACTTACTTAACTTTAAAAATGTAGTATCAAATTCTTTAAATATTAAAGTAATATTGCCTAAGAAATTTTCAAAGTGTGTGTGTTTTCTTTTTATGATTTAATTATATGTATGGAGCTCAGGTATGTAATTTTAAGCGCGCAGTGACGCGCTTGTCTGAATAGCAGCTATCGCTAGGGATCTTGCCGGTAAACATTTTAGCGGCTCACGGCAGGTTACGCTTCTAGTTTAATTTATTACGGAAACAGTTATTTCCAACCATAACTTTGATACTGCGGATGTTAGCCGGTATAATAATTCAGTCGTACAATTTCGAGGACTACGATTCATATCCAGTCATAAAGAACATTTGTAGATATGCATGTGTGTGAAGAATCAAAGAAGAGAAAAAAAATTAATGCACATTGTAGGACGTTATCCATTTAATCATATCTTGTGAACATAATAGTACACAAACCCACCAATTCAAAGGGACCATCGGACATAGAAGACAAAATCTGGCCACTTCTATATGCAATATCTGTGTAATACCTTCAACTGTTTCATTGTTTGAAGTGTCGTCGTCGTTCTATGGGGTATGAATCTTCGAGAATACCTCATTCCACCAAGCGATCACTCGAC
The DNA here is from genome assembly GCA_030765065.1 of Deroplatys truncata. NCBI lineage: Eukaryota > Metazoa > Arthropoda > Insecta > Mantodea > Mantidae > Deroplatys > Deroplatys truncata. The sequence goes on from CM060986.1 coordinate 64,485,731, forward strand.
CCATTTCTGAGGTAGAGGCATCCAGCAGGCGGAATTCGTTGTCTATAGTGGTAGGGCATAAGGTGGAATGAGAGGACCTACAGCTTTTACCGTGGACTCTGAACCAAGTTGGGCTTGGAGATACCTCACATGAGAAAGTCGGAGATAAAGCCGTGGATAGGGCCGATCTAAACTCGCCGCTGCAAAGCCGGGAATCGAACCCCAAACTCTCAATACGAGAGCCAGAAACGAAACCACGCCGCTTCCGGGTGCCTCTGTTTAACCCGTTCATTTATTAGTCTATATTTGTACGTTATGTTGCAAAACTACTTTTGATCATCACAGAAAAGTAGGCGATAATATTATGTTTTGAAATGAACATAGCTACAATTCCTAAGCTCTACTCTGGTTAAATCATAAGCCTGAATATGTGTGGCAAACGTAGTAGGAAAAACAGAACAATGTCGAATTCAAAGAAACTCAAGTGAAATTATGGTCGTGGTGTCACTAATTGCAGGCTTATTATTGTCTGTATAATTTAGTTTTTAATTTTCAAAGGCTAGTAGTTATTCTCAGCCGTATGTAGCTAATTTTATTTTTTAAATTGTTTTCTTTTCCCTCTTTAAAAAATAGGCTTCTCGTTTATCCATTACCACTGAAAATGAACTATGTAGGTATGTTATTACACATCTGTTCAATGGCGTTTGCCTGGAATTATACATACTCCCTTGCGTGTTTTGGATTAGTAATTCTTTACTACGCAGCATGTTTGTGCTGTCAGGTAGGTCACATCAAATGAGGTGGTAAGTCACTACAGTGTGATATAAGCAATAGTGTCACACATCCATCATGTGGATACAGAGTATATTAGCAATTGGTTGTCCAGCGTTAACCTAGTGAACTTTTGAAAAATTAATGCTTCCAGTACAAACCCAAAAATGGCATACCCTGACGTTTATGTGAAAATGTCAAATTTTCTGTTGAGCGGAGATCACTTAGACTATGAAATGCAGTAATAGGTTCACTGATGTAATATTCCTTTTAGTGTCAGCAGAACCTATTTCAGAATATACCAAAAATCCCATTAAAATTAAGCTGTAAACACACACAGTACAAAACACGCATTATGTTGCAACCAATGTAAAATATAAGCTCATCTGGACTGGAGAAATTGCCGCTAATTCTCTAGAACCTATTAATCCGAAGGGAATAGTATTATTATGTAATGGATTACTTTTTAAATCTTCAGAATGAAGATTTAGACCCAATTTAAGTGTTATATAATTACACTGCATATTTTTGTATACTTAATGTGTTAGTGAGTACACTATACACACACTCGTATGTCTATTCACATGTATGTACCATCCTTCATATATTTTGTTTATGAAACTGTTTACGCAGATAGCAAGTGCAAAGAAATGGCTTGTAAACACATTTTTTCTAGAACAGTGATAATCATTAGTAGAATATTGCTGAAAACGTAATTAAATACAACTCCACGTTATCATTTTTGGACCTCTACCTTCTCTTCTCCCATGTTGGACATCTCGAAAGAAAGAAAGAAGGAAAGAAAGAAAAAAAATTCAGGATATAAAACATGTTCCAAAAACACTGCGAAGCTATCTGTATACAATGAGTAAATTAAAATGTCGTTCTCAGGAATAAATATACATCTGTGTATTGATAAGTTTATTGAACTCTTTTAAAAGAGTCCTAAGTGTTGTAATTACATATTGGCAATCATTATGAATGACATCAGTGGTTTTAACATATAATCTGTAATAGTTACGCTTGAATGCACAACGGAGGTCCATTCCACAAGATTTCAACTTTTTTTATATTTCTTCCGTACGGTTTGCGCATTTACCAAACGCTAGATTCCACCCTGACCTTATCACCTCTCACCTTGACAGGCTTGGAACAAAGTCCAGGAAACAAATGCGAACCAGTTACCGATGTTATGTTAATTGTGGAAAAGAAGGAGAATTCAGAAATAGCTTTTCTTAATGAACTCTGTCTTATTAGTGTAAACAACTCGAGCTGGGCTAGTTGAATGTCACATAACTAATAACCGTATCTTGCAGAGAGAGAAGTGGGTGAGAAAAACTAAAATGCACAGTACATTTACGTCAAAAGTTTTATTTGAAATAGACATGAAAACTAAGTGTAAAGTTATTGCTGTCATCAAGTAGTATGCAAATCTGCAAGTTGTGTGAATCGTATGAGAGCGGCAATAATTTCTAAGTCTTTATCTACCTCAGTAATAGGATTGGATTTACTATGAAGGGGACTTGGCACCGATCCAGAGTGGATATTGTACCTACGCCCCACGAGGGAGCGTCCCCGGGAGGAAGGAAGACAAAACACTGGGCGGCGAAATCAGGAGCGACGACACAGCAAAGACAGGGTCCCTTAGTTTCCAGATACACATCCCGGCAGACGGACAGGCAGACTGGAAACCTCACCCCACATAGAGGGGGTCCAATGCCCCTCAAGAGAGTTCGGATACACAGGCAGTCAGTCGAAACGCGAGGGACGGAGAGAGTCACAAAGATCATCCTTTTCCCCTGCCACGCTGCACCGAAAAACCATCGCAACACTTCCGACCCTGAAAGAGTCCAACGGGATGAAATATGAATGAAATAAAGAATGGAACTAAATGGAGTGACAAAAAATGGAGGGGATGAAAGAAACCACTCCAGCATTCGCCTGACGACCTGGAAAAATCTCGAAAAACCCATGGGTCAGAGTGGGCAGTCGTCGGGGACTGATCCCGTGACCTCGGGCCACAAACGCAACCTACTGAGGCATCCAGCTTGGTAATTAGTTTAGTCTATAACGAATTAGCTATAAGAACAATTGTATTATTATTAGTAGCATAACTATCATTGCATAGTTACCCTAATATACTCCTAAATGTGTGTCGTAAACAATTGGACTATCAGCTTAAGCCTTATTAATATTACCCTTTTTATTATTAACTTAATGATCCTGCATAGCCACAGTTACACTCCGCCCATCCTTTGGGATCACGTGATCAACTTAACAATAAGTGGCTAGAATTATGATAGGGCAGATGTAGAATGATAACGCATGGCGAGGAATACCAACGCAAATCGCTTTGCTCCTATTTGGGGCACCTTTGTTGTACAGGAGTGTACTGAAGAGCATATTGGAGGCCAATTACAATGAAGTGTTTTGTATATGCTGCTTTAACCATTAAGTGTGTTGGCGTTTTCAATTGCAGTAACATGCTGCTGCAGTCTTATATACCCCAAAAATAATAAAAATAATAAGTTATATAGTAAATTAATGAATTAATACTAAAATTACAAATAATAAAAACGTACAATACAACAAATATTTATAATGCGAAATATTATAAAAAATACATTTTCTGATAGAATAAGGGTATTAAAATTTTGTCACGTATAATGGCCAAATTAGCCACAAATAAAACTATCGCACTTTCCACAAAGGTTTTTAGTTTTGCTGTCTGTCTGTGGACAAATAAAACAAATATTATTTGTAAAGATACTATTATGTATAAATAAGGGTAATGCAAGGTAATTTTGCACGGATATTTAGGTTTTCTGACTGCATGTGTTGCACATGCTTCACAGCTGGAATTTATTTTTATGGATCTTCATTGAGGTCGCGTTAAAGCATAGTTATCCCTAAAAATTTGTGTTCACTTGCTTGCAAGTGTCGAGCAAAATGTTTGAAATCTTTACATTGCCTATATGTGGGCGAATAAGAAAAAAAGCGCTCACGCATGCACGCACACACGCACACAATGCTGGTGGGGTCCAAAGGGTTAAAACTTGTGTATTTCATCTTTGAGCAGATATAAGAGCAACATGTACAACAATATGTACATTACAAAAAGCCCCAACGACATCCAGAATTTAACTCTTGAAATATTGCAAAATAAAGGAGACTTAGGTGTTTCACAGACCCCATTAGCAGGGTTAATGATTAATATTAGTGTTCTTTACACTAATTTAAGAGAAATAAAACGAGCGGCACTCTAAGGTATATGTTTAAATTACTATAAAATTTAATATCTAATAGAGAATACTTTCGTAACGGCCAATGTGCCAATTTCACATACATTTTATGTTTTAGTGAGCTGTACATTTCTCCTGAAGTAACTTTTTTTGTTGTTTATTGCTTTATCACTAATATGAATTATCGTGAAAAGAGTTTGCAGACACAAATATGAGACATGTGTGTATATAACTTTCAGGTTTTTAGTTACGTTTCTATTATACTGACACCCATACACACATACACACCAAATAAACAATATTTTATATAACTGTATATTTTGTCCCCGGGATCAATATATCGCGCTTTTTCTGGTACATATAACATCCCAATCGTTAGAAAGGAATGAGACTCCATGTCTGAAGGAGGTTATGCCAAAAAAAGTATAGGCCTTATATTTAACTTCATGACCTAAAATAATTTTAAATTTATTTTAAAGAACGGAGCAGCTGTATCGCAGTGTGATGAATTTAAATTAAGAGAAACCTAATGAATCTATTTTAGCGGCAGTAGCAAAATATCGGTTTTCATAATTAGTGCAGGGACCAAATCGTCCCCTTCCAATACATACACAGCTTTTAATAAAGAAACAATAGTCTATCGAACGGCTGTTCTGCAACTGCTTTTCCATCACTGAACGGATTACATTTTGTGAGAGAATAGCATACAAAAAATACTTTTTTTTTCAATTGGCTCTTGCAGACAATTGTTCCATTCTCTCTTCTCTGGCACAACGTCGATTGATGAGAGAGCCAATTCGATTGCCGTTTCCAATTTACAGCTCGGAAAAGGCGCATAAGCATACCACCTCCCCATATACCTCCCGTTACTGCCCCCCCCCGCTATTTCAATATTTTGTTTAGTTCGTTCCACTCTGCTTTGCGCGAATGCTTTATGTGCTTCCGTGAAATCTGTAACAATATTCAGATATTCAACGTAGAGCAACAATGTGTATATGTATGTACTTTGAATACTGCACTCTGAGTGATGTGTAAATTATATCCTATTCAAATGTACAGCACACGTTTTACTTCATGAATTATAATAACAAGCCAGTACCGGTAGACTGGACTGATTTCAGATCTCATTTCCTTCACTGGAAAATGAGAATTAGTATAAGGATTCGTTAGCTCCTGTAATAATGCAGAATACACTGTGTACAGGAATTCGCTCCGCAGTGGATAGAAACGTCATCAATGCATTTGCGATCAGCGAGGTGTAAAAATGTGATCTCTCATTCTGTAGGGGGGGGTGGTCGAATAGAAATTAATCTTCAATATGTTTTGCCAGAAAGTACATTTGACACTTTCACTAATGGTACAGAAGTGCTAATTATTTAAGATGAGAACACCGTGACACATGTCATGGTGACGCAAGGTAGATAATTTAACTTGGAAACCATGTGAGGCACTGTTTAGTGTGCATGGTAATGTCGGAGCACCTCACGCAGAACACATTTCAGTTTTTATACGGTCTACAAAGCAGTAATGACAATCCTACAGTTCTTCAAAACGTTTGTATGTTTATCGAAAATACAACAAATACCACTCTATCCCCATATTTGTCGAAATTAAAATGTTATATAATTGTACGTTATAGCATCCCAGAGGTGGAAACGAACCTCAGATAATGCAGTGAGACAACACTCCAAGAAGTGTTGAGATCAGGCTATATGTCGAATATAGATTAACAAAACGCTAACGCCTCACAGCGTAGGATGTTTAAGCTGGCCAAATTGTGGTCACAGGGGCGGTCCACCACCACATTTTCTACAGAACGTCGCCACGCCTGTCATGTTCACAAGTGTTTTTATAACTTATTAATAAGAAGCACTATCATTATCAGCCATTTAATCAGCTGAGGTATTTACAACATGAGCAATAGGTCTTTATAATAGAGTAAAAGGCTCAAGGTAAGGTTGTAGCTTCACTTGGAGTTCTTATTGTCCTCGTAACATGCACCCACTTTCCAAACAACCCATCCCTTTGGCGGTTTCTCTACCTCTGAGTTACATCTCCGTGTAACAGTCAGTATTTCGAGTCCTTACAGTACTGAGAAAAATTTTATGCAACTGTTTGAAAATAGTCTGAACAACAGAATATGTGAACTGAGAAGCATTCCTATTAATTGTTAATAACTTAATTAAAAGAATAAAGTAACCCTAGAGAACGTGGGAACCGCGGATACTGGGAAACAAAGTCTAGATCCAAACTTGAATCGCTTATTATATTAACAAATAACTATAAAACAAATCTCAAATAACAATCATTAATAAATTAATACAATCAATAACAAAAGGAAGAACAAATTAGCCAAATTCTGCACTGCAATGACCAAGTTACACCAAGGCAGATTTCTATTCCTTTCGCTATCCGTAAAACTGATAAGTTTGTGGTTTGAAAGCGTTAAGGTAAATCAGAAAGGCACTAAAGCCTTGCCTAAATAACGTGGTACAAAAGTATAACACAAGCACTGAGAAGCCACAGTTCCGTACTATCTCTCACCACTGTATAACACAAACACATTCCATCTAATTTGAAATCAACTAATGAGTAAATTACCTGAACTAGTAATAATAGTTACATGTGCTAACATGATTAACTAATCATAATTTAATTTACACTGACACTGAAATAACTTGAAGCCTGTTAAGAAACTTTCTCGAAATGAGATAACGAATGATAATTGACCCTATGAAGAACTAACTGATATGCAGAAATAAAGACCAAAACTATAATGATTAATATTGAGTGCAAATAACTAATAAAACAAGAAGGGTAGCTGTACAAACAAAACCATAAACAGAATAAATCAATTTTAGTAACTTAATGAAATAAAAGGACTTATGCATTTCAACACATTTATATAAAAATGTAAAACATAACAGAAGTTCAATGCCTTAACTCTATCGCAAAACATTAGAAACAGAAGTGTATATTACACTTATGGCAAAATTACAGAAATCAAGTGAAAGGTTAATTCTTAACGCAGGTTAATATATTTTTGAAAAAGTGATGAAAGGCACAACAAATGTTGCAGTCATCCTCTTTCGTTTAAATACTGATATCAATATACAAATGGAACACTGTGTTAGTGCAGAGAAAGGCATTTAAATAAGTAAAGAAAGTGAAAGTTCCACACACTATGATATTACCTCTTTGATGTCAAGAACCCTAATGTTATTAATAATGCATAATTAATACAATTATCCCTCTAATAAGGTGCAAACATAAAATAATGAAAATCAGGCACATTATTTGTCACTGAGTGGAATTCCAATAAAATAAAATTAACTGAGCATTCACATAAGGTGGAAAAATAAATTCTAAAAGCGACATTATAGGAAAATCAAAAGCACCCCCATGGAATACTACACAGCTTGAATAAGAAACCATGGGTCGTATCCAGCAATATCTATATATTAACTATATTCAAGAAAACCTCCCGAATAGGCCACGACTTACGAGTGAACGTGAATGATTACGAGATTATTTTAAATGATTAGTAGGCACAAATTCTGAACTACCAAGTTTGCACCATGGTGTTGTAAAGGGTTCACTTAAATAATTACGAAACTAAGCTAAACTCAGTGCTGCATAAGACCACAGTATTATATAATATATTTATACATTAAATAACTACAGCAGGTATATCTCATGCTGTCCAATATGACTTCACCTTCCCTTACACAACAAACTTTCTTTACATTACTGTTACAAACAACATAAAGGTAAAATGGAACACCCACGAAACTTGTACTCGCCTAGCACACATACACAAATATAATCTGGCTCAAATTATGACAATCCCGACTCCCACATATAAATATGTTTATTTGCATGGAAATTTCGTAAAAAAATAGGTAACGATATAAATTAAATTATGCGGAAGAGATGAAAATTACCACATTCACCAGTTAAGTCGTACTTCTAAATGTACTGTATCACCAAGCAGTAGCCGGTGTAAAGAAAAATTAAACAACAAGCCGTATTAGAATATACCTAACACAGGAATATTCAACTGCTTACGTTTTCAAATGAAAAGCCAGGTTTGCACTTAGTGAAACGATCAATCAGAAACTTGCAGCACTGGTACTACAAATTTACAAAATAACAAAACATAGAGTGAAAAATCAATTACCTTTTTACAAATACGGCCAACAGCATAAAAATGCGATCTCTGAGTATCTAGAAAATGGCCAAGGGACGACTTCAAACATTCATGTCTCCGGTAAATTACTGCTTTTGCACACCACAAGAGAACTTCACAGAATTCTCCCGAGGAAGTCTCGCAAGTCCTGACTTGCGGTACAGACCGATCACCGCCTCTCTCCCAACCGATGGCTAACGTGAACAAAAGGTGAAGAGCTAATTACGCGCAGCCTAGAGGGAAAATAAAGAAGCGTGCAAAGAAGTCACTGAACCAATATGCAGATGACGCGGGAACTAGCATCGCGAATTTTCCAGCGGGAATTATAGCAAAGGTATTAAATAGTGGAGTATCGATATACATGCGTGTACCGGCACAAAACTGAAATTCCACACATTGTCTCCATGTATCCATAAACGTTTCAACAGATGTTGCTCTTCAGATTAAAAATTGGCTACAAAAAATTAATATGGGATTCTTTCTTTACCACAAAGGAACCTTTTGTGAGCACTGCCAACAAATACTGGCGGTAAAAAACATAAAATAATGTAACTGGTATTCCAACTATAGGATCATCCAACAAATTTCTTCACATCTTCACGCGCGTTAGTTGAACTAAGCAAATTGTTATCATTATTTATCTTTAAAAACTCTAAGCTTTCCTATTATTATAAACATACAGCTTCACTCTTGCTAAAACTTTCGTTATCTTGTATTACTGTAAAAATATTAATATTCTGTTACAGTGTAAAATTCCTATGTCATAATCAAACCATAGTGTTTGATATTAAAATTATGTAAGTATACATAATATAAAATGTGTAACATCGATTAAAAATTGGATACAGAAACTTGATCGTATTTAAGCAGTGAAGCTTTGTATCTGTAACTAAAAGAATTTATTTGAATTCTAAAACCACAATTCCATTCTCATAAGGAACGCCAAGTATATCTTATTCCACTAAAAAAACAGTCAGAGATACATCTTCACGTTAATCATGATAAATGCTGGCTATAAACTGTTTCATTACATATAAGGTGCGGAAAAAATATTTAGCGTTTACATCACAAGTTAGTGTTGGTCAGGTATAAGGTGTTGGAAAAGAACAGTCTTAAATTTTGAAACATTATATTATTTAAACTATCGTTAATACACCTTTAAATAGTTTACGTGATTATTCGAATTAATCATGTAATTAAGAATGTAGTTCCAATAATTACATGAAGTTCGTGAAATCCAGTTGCTTATTACCGCAGTAATTGTACCTAAAAACTATTTTTTATATTAAGCTTTATTCCTTTAGCTGTCCCAGTCACATCAAATTCAGCTGGAATGAAGAATCCTTCATAACGTATTTAAAGAAAATTCTAAATAAATATTTTGTCACCTTTGTATCTCTAATATATCATTTTAATTGAATTTATTAGTGTCATATTTGAAAAAATTAAAATATAACGAAGATTTTGTCAATAAAGTATCACTTGGAATGGAAGAATTCCATTAAAACCTTCATCTTCCAGCTCTAAAAGATTTAGGGCTTTAGTGAAAACCCTTTTATAAAGTATTAAAGCTAATTACCTACTTATTATCATTTATTTTGCATAGACATAAATATTAATGCAAGAAATTTGAGTAAAAACCTGAAATGTAATACATGAGCGTAGGTTTTTGATATATTAATTTTTATGTTAATGCAATTATCTAAAAACAAAAACGAAGCCTCACTCGAGAGTTGAACTGTATTTTTAATACATGTGTAACAAACAATCCAATGAAAGTTTTCATACTGTGGGTGGTTTTTAATGTTGTATAGTATATTAAATCCTACATAATAAAAATCTAGAAACAATTGTCTGAGTTATTGTTTAAAAAATAAGTCAGGATTAGTATAAGATATCTAAGGATACATTACATACATTCTGACAAGTATTGTATAATACATTCGATCTATTTCTATTTTTGGTGGGAGCATATAGAGTAACAGGAGTACAACTGAACTTGAGTAAATTACGAACAGATTTGTCCTTCAGTTAAAGGAAAGTGGCGTCCAAAGCAGTAGTTGCGTCTGCCCTATGGGAATAAAAAACGTGATCTGAAGTATTTTGCATTTGTTTGCATCGAAAGTTAAAAAAGGAAACAACAATGTGCCAAATGCCTAAAATAACATTTCTGTCCCCTCTGAAATATATTTATGTGGCTTCTATGTTTTACTTCCTCTACTGCGTGCAGTAAGTAGGAAAAATATTGTATTCTACCCAAAATCTATGTCAAGATTTCACACAAAATGTATGTTTTGAGACCCCCTGAAATTAAAAAGAGTATTTTTAGAAAGGAGGTGCTATGTGTGTGTTTGTGAGCACCGTAACTCAAAAACGAAAAATCGGATAAATACCAAACTTGGTATTTAAGTTCAGTTAGTATTTAAATCACAAAAATGGGACACGATTTTAAAGAAAGCCCCCCACCTTCAACTAACCTTTACATATATGATATTTAGATCACAAAAAGTGTATATCTTGAATTTTCTGGGAATAAACTGTGAAGACCTCTTCATTCGGAAGGAATTTTGTATAATCTTGCACAATTTGTAAACGTTAAGCAATAGCAGAGGCGTAATACAAAAGTAATATATATGTTTAAAACAAACAATTTATCCGTTACTAATGGTTCAAGTTTTTCGATACATAGCCATTCTTTTAAAGTCCTGTCGATTTTCAATTGTTTCTCTGGATGTCATGGAAACAATACGGAATTTTAAGGCCAACACATAGCGTCCAATTCTTAAACATTTGTTTGATGCTATTCCCTTTGTACCTATTATAAAATGCGTAATGCTGCTATTTCCGTAAAGATTTATCTCGATTATAATAATTTCTATAGAAAAATAAACATTCGTAAAAAATGTTTATACCAATTAATAAGCAAAGGAGGGTAGAGAAAGTCATGTAAATGTAACACATTAGACTCCTTTAATGATATGCTGCTAAGTATAATAGGAAAACACGCTGCGGATTATATTATGATAATGTTTTATTTGTTTCGTTTTTGTTTCATACAGGGTACGCCAAAATGTGTTTTTGGGTGAACCGCGATTTTTGAGTAGGTATTAATAATACATACTTTGTCTGTCTCAGGTATCTAAGCAGCCGATAGTGCAAAACGATGTTTCATAACTTGGGCGGGAATATTTAAGTTTCATTGTGTGAATGAATCCATAAAATACCATTTGTCGCCGTGTTTGTACAGCGCGACATGTGAGGGAGATATATGTGGGGAGATACGTTTGGCGTTTTGATTGCATTTTTCCAGAACGCTACCCCAGTATTCACATTCGTTACGCTATTGAGCAGCATCAGAGAATAAATTAATCACAATTAATCATCCGTCATATTCCGTTACAGAAATTCAGCGCTAAAATAGAGAAAACTGGCCTCAGCGGGACAGATCAGGTTTAGATATTGCAAGCGGTCAAAATTCATAACCATGAATTACATTTCAGTGTAATAAAATAATGATTTTTGTACTCCTGCTACCGCCATTCCCAATGCTGCTCCTGTACTCCATGGACTAGATCAGCCATGCAAACGTTGCATACTGGTGGCTACAGCAATGTCCAAGAACACTCTTTCCAATTCAATCCATACTATTGCTAATATACGCACTTTCACTTGTTCCCGTTCCCATACCGCCAAAGCCAGTAACACTCCTGGATGACAATTTGCCTTACTGATTCAAAATTGCTCCTTTTCTTTAGTTCTTCTTCGTGGTTTTATGCTGCTGTACACATTCAGGTTGCTTTCATTACATCCATATGCTACATTATGTTTTCTTTTTCTTTAGCTTTATTATTAAACGAACGCATATGTTGTTTCAAGATCTTTCTGTTATAACCTTAAGTTATTTTTTAAATAAAGCTTAGTCTTTCTTAATACTTTAGCCATTACCAAGCTTTCTAAGTCATAAAATAGGCCTCAAATAGCTGTTTTTGTAACATTTTAATAATGCACGCTCTCTGGATTAGTTTAAATCTTATAAATTGTTTAACAAAAATTAGAACTTCTAATAATTTCCCCTTTGCTTGTTATATTATGCGACGGTGTTTTATTTAAAAGTATTAGCGGTAAGTTAGAATTATTTAGCGTTGCTTGAGCGATGATGATTTCTCATGTTATCTTCATGTTGTGGAATAATGAGAGGAATAATAACTTTCACTAAGTATGTGTTCCAAATAGTTACATCAAGTTTTCGATATATTGCCACGTGCTAAGTTGTAACACTGGGGAGAATAGCTAAATGAGGGATTCCAGAGGTAGAGCGATCTGACTATATTCTAAAGAGTTACATTTCTACCGTGCGATAGTTGGGTTTACAAGATCAGGGACGATGATGGTACTAGATAACATTATTATTAACGATTTACTTTATGGTGCTTACATTGAGAAAGGTCTTGTTGTGAGTGAGGAGAGCCAATACTCAACACGACCTTGTTTATCAAGCCGCTAGTGGTGCCAAGTGAAACCATTCGATGAGCGGCCGTCCACCGGCGCGCCGACGTGTACCACAGCGCTCCCGGCCAGGTTACAACACTAAGTGCCCGCGAGCAGAGCCTGAGTGCTTGCTTATATAGGGTCGAATACCCTAGAGGGGTTCATTCTAATATCGTGGCAGCTATTACCAAATATGGTCTGCCAACGCCAGGCGTAGGCTTAGAACTTTCCAAGGATCACGTATTCCACAGGGTGTAGCTAAGAGTCCTGCAGAAAGACACGTACTCCTAAAGAAATGATGGTATAGTGAAATCCCTTTGAAATGTCAAGGGAAGTGGCAAACCACTGTTTCCTTTGATATAAACAATTTAATACGACTTATGCAATATAAAGAAATGTAAAATATGATTCTATATGAATTTAGAGACTTGCGACAGGCTAATAAAATAATGTCAATTAATTTAAAATAATAAATATAATACGGATCTCCTCAGTCACGTTCGTGACAATATAAATAACTTCAAAGGTACGCAACGAACAAATTTTATCAGTTAAGTTTGCTAATGTGTTAATACTCAAAGCCGTTTTAGTTTGCGCCGCAACTAACTTCTCTGCGACGTAATTTTTATCTAGTGCGGCACAGTACACCTCCTTACGAAATCTGTAAGAGAAGTGATGAGAATTTTCCGTCACTATTGATAAGTTATTTGTTTGTCAAAATGTAGAGTAATCACTTTGTTATATATTGTTTGCATGTTAATTATGGCCATATTAGCTTAATTTAGAATAAAGCACATCTTATATTCAATGTAGCTTTCCCAACTTGGTGCCAATACAAAAGTGATTCTCAATACATACAGTTAATATCAATAACACACAATTAATAGGAATTACATTCATTAACAAATGTCAATATCAAAAAATATGGAAATCTTTTGATTTTTTAAAGAAGAATAAAACATTATTTGAAATATAACTATTTAAAAACTGTACCTTCATATAATCTGTTTCAATTACAATTGCATTCTAAATAGTTGAAGCTTGAGACTTAGAGCGACATTTTTCATTAACAACCGTTTTATTTTACATATTTTTTCTTCATGTACTTCAACTTTTCGTTCTGTATTTCAGTATCCGGCTTTCTAAGCATTTTACAAAATGTTGCCGATCCACTGCCAGTCTCTCTAGAAATCTGAAGTTACTTTCCTCTCTTCCTTCCTACACCACCAGTATGTTTCCGTTGTTTCTTTGGTCTTCCACAACGTCCTCTTCTATTGGTGCAAAATTGTGTTTTATGCTGTCTTTCCTTTTCTCAAGCACATGTTCATACCATTCCAGCATCCTCCCTAGCAGTCGCACTTCCCACTTAAGGTTTCCTAATTAAGGAGTTGCTTGTTCTATCCGTTGTAGCCTTTCCTTCAGCATGCATAACATAATTTTTTATGATGTTATCTTACTTACATATTTGTCTATCATTATTATCGTTTCTGCACCTTATAGTCGGAGTCTTATCTGGGTTTTGACCGGTTGATATTGTAGCGTATGTGTGTGCATTGTCGCGTCGGACATACAATTGCTTTTTAGCATGACATTGTTGAACTAATCATTTTGATTGGGAGTTTGAATTCCGTCCAGCGTGGCATTTCTTCCCCCACCTCCTGGTCAATAGCGTGGCGTCAGTCTTGTGTGTCTCTTCAGGGCGAGTGGTTGCTGTGTGTATAATGCGTGTTACCGTGTGGGTGTGGAGAATCGCCCTCCATTGTTTGTCCTGTAGTCTGTTGTCAACAATGTAGTGACACCATGTCAATTATTTAATAAACCACAGGTCATGTGTTAAATGTGAATTTAAGTGTATTATGTTATGAGTATCCAACGCCTACTTTAAATTTGTGCAGCAAGTTCCTGGTTTCCGCGTTTGCCTTTGTAGCTACCCTCTCCAATATTTATGCAGGGGTAATTAATTTCGTTCTAGCTGCAAAACCCTTTAGCCTCACCCCGGTGTATAACAATATTTCTGTTTTTACAACTATACATTTATAAAGGTGGCATAGCTTAATTATCTTGTTAACTGTTAATATTATTGTTTGCTTACCACTTCCGGAAATTATTTCACACAAATATTGGAATGAATTTACCTACTTAACTCGTTTTAATTCAGTATTCTTTTTCTACTTGTGGTACTGCATAATCTCTGCTACATTTGAATGATTTAGCCTCCTTAGGTTGGTTACGTCACTAGACGTCGGCACATTTCCCTTTGAGGGATACGGAGCAGGTTCCCGCGTGGTAATTAAAGAAATTACATCCTGGAATTCGAAGGAAGCGCGCCCAACTCCTCTTCAGTGACAATATATCATGTACACCTTGCAGGATTCGGCACGTGTTTGATATAACAAATATCCTCCTAAACTTTTTGTCTGTATTTTTTCAAGTGGAGGAAAATTCAAGATACACGTTTTATTTCTCATATCAGTATAAGTTATGTGATCTTTTATTCAGAGAATTTTTTAGAAAATAAAAATAGCTTTCTAATTTTAAAATTTTTTCGTATGAAGGCAGTTTGGGGAAAGAATTGCTTCAGAGAATATTTCTGTTGCATCGAAATACCAGTTGCTTAATACCAGTTTTATATTATTCAATTTTCGTTTTTGACTTATGCTGATCTCTCTCTCTCTCTCTCTCTCTCATACACACATATACGCGTGCGCACACACACACACACACACTACCGTCGAAACGTATTATTTTCGTTTAAGTCCTCACATCCCACATTTTGTTAGAATTCTTCCGCTTACCCTAGGCGTGTGGTAGAGGAAGTAAAAGCTTGAATGATGCACGCAACTACATTATGACTTACCGTAATCAAATAATGTACAACTCCTTTTTCATCATTATATTGTCAGGACCATTTAAAACACCCACATAAAGGTAATGTTATCTCCGTATTAATACCCTATCTGGTTGATACTATTTAAATATGAATTTAAAGGAGTAGGCGAGCATATCCGATAGTCTCGATTAGTAAAATACACCGTAACGCTACGATCTAACCTGTCAAAATTTTGTGCTTATATTAAAAAATATAATCTGCGTTTCATAAGCTTGAAAATGAAATTCAGGTCCGTATAAATATTCATGCCATTACCTGACAGTATCCGGGGAAATCGCTGTTACAAAGGGCAGAGTATGTAAGGTATATAATTTAAGGGACACTGGGAGTGAATTTTCAAATGTCCATATTATTGTATGAATAATTCTGAAAATTCTACTGTAAGTCTATTGCCGTTGGATTAATGTGAACACCAAATTTCATTCAAGTTGAATAAATTCTTTGGGAGTTATTATTATTATATCATAAATTTTATTATATAAGTCTAATCAATCACATAATCAGAATTAACCACGCGCATCAAAATTTCAGAAAATTGGTTGACATTTTTGGAATTGAGGCTTTGAATCAGTTGCAAAAAAGTATGACCTGAAAGTTCAATAAATTTTTATGAGTGAATTATAATAATTTTTAATACCTTAGAAATATGAATCTCTAAAATTCACAATTTTTTCATTAAAATATATTTTTAAAAAACTGTTATTAGTATTAGGCATATTTTTGTCCCATAGAATGTTACAATGGATACTTCTGCAAATTCTTAGAAATTTTAGCTGTATTTAAACAAAACCTCATGCGGGAGGTTTATTTTCAATGTGTGCAAATGAAGTTTTGAGAAAAACACTGTTTTATAAAATATTATGCTGGGAAGCAGTGAATTGTATGCTTTGCACATCATAACTCTCCTGATTTATAATTCTGTGTGTTTGTAGTTCCCTTTGTGTCCATTTTCTGTACTTTTGTGCCCTTTTTGCCACCTACAGATCCTTTGCTGTCTGTAGCAGCAAACTTCCTCCTCTCGAGGAGTCGAGTTATATCAAGGTGTGACTGATCTTTAAGGGCCGTATTCATAGATTTCACATTGGTCTGGACTATCTCCAGACTCATTTGATCCGGAATAAAGGCCGATCAAGTTTTTGATATTCATAGACGATAAAAAGTCTTGGTCCAAGAAAGGTCGTGAATGAGCAAGGAGAAAATAAACACGACGAAGAAAGGTAGTTGTGCGCATGCGCGACTGCCATGGAGTGGTAAACTAACCACTGTTACACCCTAGTTTTTAACTATCTATGGTCGTTTCACAGCTGTTTTTTCGTCGTTTCAGTGCTCACTCCTCGCCCAAAGCCAAAAAAAAAAAAAAAAAAAAATGGAGATAACCTAGAAGCGTGCATTAAAATGGACGGAGGAGTAAAATGCCTTTTTTTCCTTAATACAAAAAATGATGGATATTGAAAAAAAAAATAGTTTTCGACAAATGCAAACGCAAAAAACAAGAGGTATGGAGAGAGATAATCCACATATGATTCTAACCTATTGCCACCCCTCCCTTTTTGAAAACTTCTTATCCACACAGTTTCATGGCATTGTTAATCATTTCAATAAGAATTTAACTTGCTGCAATATTAACCTTTAAACTTAAAATTTCAGAATCAAATCGTATTTAAATAGGAAGGAACATTTGCTGTTATTAAAATCTCACCCTCGATCTTAACCAAATAAATATTGTGTGCTAGTAATTATACATAAATAATTACCTGAGGAAATTCTAATACATCATAAACCTTCCGGGAGTTGTAATCCTCCACTCCTCGCCGGGAAAACGTAAGCAAAGTCTGAATTATTTCGAACTTAACCCAAGTGGGACATTATTCCGTATCGGGTAAGAGGTATGAAATGTTAAGAAACATACGAAATCAGAGGGTTTTTTAGTACGTAGGGTTGATTGTGTAGTACCCTAGGTTCTCGTTTGAGTTTAGTCGCGCAGATCCTTCAGCTACGCCCTGTCGTCGCTTCGCAGTTGCACTTGCTACGCTCCTCTCCTCCTAAAAAATATCCCCCGGCTACGCCTTGAGGCTGAGGGTCCTCAATTCCTTGGCTACGCCTTGCGGCTTAGGGCTCTCGATGTTACAATGTTGAAACCCTGATTCCGTTAGTTTCTTAACATTTCTTACCTCCTCCCGCATACGGAATAATCCTCCTACCCGCATACGGAATAATTTCCTCTTATACATTGTATTAAATGGAGCTATTTAGGGTTGTCTTAACGTGGCTTACTTTAAAGACGTAACTTAAGAATTTGGCAGTGTCAAACTTTTCCTTCCCGTTACGTCAAGTTTAATGTGGCATGGCAATTAGAACCAATCGGCGTGAAGCAGTAGCATGAAGTAATAGAAGAACAATCAATCAAGATTCATTCCCGTTACGTTAAGTGCATCCTAATAAAACTTTTACTGTAGAAGAATTTCTTAATTTTACGTTACATCCCGTCATGTTACGTAAAGTGCATAGTAATCCCGGTTTAACGAAGGTAAATCTAGCAATGGAATATGAGTCATTAGTTATAATGCGGCTACTGACGCCTTACTAAGGTCAGTAGTGTTTTCTTGATACCCTTCTCTTGTATAATGTGGAATTGCTATGAGCATCGTATCAATTGAGATACTCAAGCCACGGTTATCGTCGTCTGTCATATAGTTTAGGATGAATCCGTTTTATCAGCCTTCTAACCCTTGCTTTACTAAACCTGTATTTGTTTTGAAGTTTAGGTCGCCATACTTTCCAATTATGTCTAATTTTGGTAGATAGTTTTACTCTACCGTCTCATTTCCCAAATTCTACGCAAGCAACCATGCCCATTACTCCAAAGTCATCCATTTTGTCATGCCTTTAATCTACCCCTCTAACGTAGACCACAATTTGGTCCCGACCAAGGCGTTTGACCCCCGGACCAATGCAAATCCCGGTATATGAATAAGAAAATCGACGGTCCTATTTAAATCCACCGGAAGTAGCAAGTTCGGTCGGACCAAAATCGACTATGAATACCGCCCTAAGGGACACTGGGGCTGAATTTTGTAACTTTTTGAAAGTTATTTACTAAAAAATGGTATATTTAATTAATGGATGAATAGAAAAATGACTGTGCAAAAATTCAAAGCTCTAGCTCAAATAGTTCCTCAGATAATACAATGTAATATTTTTCATTAGCAAACAAAAACTTTTCAAACTACAATTCACATTCACATTTGTTAGAGAAGTATGATAGTGACATTTTCCTATACTTTAGTACAATGAAAAGAAATCTAAGCATTTGATTGAGGTTGATATTATCTGCATAGAAATAAAATTTTCTTTTTATGAGTTTGTCAACATTTTCCTTGATTTTTAGTATCAATTAATTTTTTGTGACCCAATGAGTTAAGCAATCATAAAATTGCATTCTTAAATATTTATATATTATATTTGAAAATATGTTACAAGTTTACATACAGAGGCAAAACTGAAATACAAGCAATCAGTTCCATGTGCAAAAATGAAAAACTGAACACAAATACGTATTTCCAAAGCATGCACATTCTCTTTAAGTTTACAGCGTATCAGGCACTTGTAACTGCCCTGAAGCATATTTTTTCTCATCCTTTTTCCATTTGGCTTCCATATTTTTCAATTTTGGTAATTTATTCTTCCTGCAAGCTGTTTTCTTCTTCTCAGTTGAAGATCTAGCACACTCATATTTTCTTCTGTTGTCGCATCTCTTCATAATCACATCTGATACACTGCAAATTTTAGAATTATTTATAGTAGATTTCATTTCTTCTGTGGCTGAGTAGCCCATATAAAATTCTTATCAGCATTTGTTACAGCAATTGGATACTCTTCTTAGATACAAGAATTTCTTTTGAACATTTATCCATAATATGGCACGCAGTGATTCATGTTGATTTTGTGTAATATCTCTTACACATTTATGCAGCAGCTCATCACAGGCTGGTCTTTGGTAGACAGGCATTATCTTGGAAACAGTTGATGCAGAAAGCTGCATGAGCATTTTATCACTGTTATCACTTCGAGTTTCGAGGTAAGGGGTGTGGAGGAAAACGAAAGACAGGTTTTGTGTCCACGTAAGTACAATGTACAACGTGCAATCTCTTTTACACCTCCAGCCTTCCCTCCTGATCACTTCGCCTTTCCACTTGCCTCAACTGCTCTACACATCTCAAGGCGTCCTTTTCTTTGAGCCTGGAGCAACAATCGATACGTTGCAGAGCATTCGTTTGGCACTTAGCTTGGGCATGGCAATCCATTATTAAACCTAACGAGGCAGTAATCACAGAGTAGACAGTGATAAATGCACAAGGCATCAAATTATGAATGGAAATTGTATGCAGCATTGAATATAATATGGAAACAAATTGTTTTAAGAAATCACATTGAATGTACCACAGGGTTATAATTGGCTTGTGATGTTTCCTCATAGCTTTGTTTGGATTCAAATGATGTTATTCGTTGCAGTTATATTATATCTGTATGTTTACAGTTCTGTTTCTTGCCACTTAATTTGCCTGTATTTTCGTTTTGTAAATGTATGTTTAAATATCTATTTGTTGCTCATAAAAGTACAACAGGAGCATAAAAAGTTTATGCAACAGCTAGCCATTAATGCAGCATATAATAATTATTCACTGGTCTTTATAATCCATTAAAGGTACCATTTGGGGTTAATTTCATAATAAAGTTATTGATATAAATTATACATTTCAAAAACGTCTTCATGTATCCCGTAGTAAGTTTTGTTATATACAGTCCCAGTTATGTAGGAACTGGTAATTAAGAAGAGAATGCCATGGATCATTTACTGAAGAATGAAAATACCAGCATGCCAGCATGCCATTTTAATCTGAATCGATGTGGCCTTTTCATGAAGAACATAATGCAAATTATTCCACTTAAACTGTTTTTGGGTTAGAGGAGGGGAATTCTGAAAGTCTTCTTATTGTATCCTTTAACATCTCATCCCAATCCCCCTTCCACATGCGCGCGCTCTGTATATCGTAATTTTTCTTTTTCCAGAGGTGTTATTGTATTCCTTTTTTATTATATATAAATCTCATTTTGAGGTATCCGAAAGACAAAACGCATTGAGAAATAAAACGTGCAAACGTAGCGTGTATTGTGTGTGAGAGAGAGGGAGGGGGAGGGACCGAAAGCGAGAGAGGTAGAGCAGCTTAAAACAAATACTAAAAATTTGAGCCATGGACGACCCATCTTATTCTAGCAGTTTTCATACCTTCAGGCTGAGCGGGGACTAAGCTATGTGTCACCTGAATTATCGACATGACTGTATGCTTTCGCCCGTTGAAGAGACGCAACCTAACATGATTTGCCTGCCGTGCTGATTGGAAGCAGTTGGGTTTCACAAACCATAGATGATGAGCTGATTGCTCGCTAAGCGGCCCTGTTGCAGCATGATGTTCGTACCAAGTTACCACGAGCACGAAGGAATAAGATCAGTCGAGAAACTACTGACAACAGAGACGGTGACTTTTGCTCGCTAATAGGGAAACGCCCACGCCTATACGCTTTTCGATGTATTCTAAATTCTTTCTTTGGTTTCGTAAGTACTATTCTAAGTTTCATACATGGTATGCGTGTGGCATACCGTCAGTTTGGGGGAAGAGAGTGAATTCTTGATTCAAAGAAATGTGTAAAGTTAAATCTATATAATTAAATTAAATGTAGAAGAAGAAAAACTCTTTTGGAATATATGCTACATGTCAATTTGGTTGTAAAACTTTTTGAAGTGTGGTGAATTGTAAAATATATTGAGTGGTACAGCTGCAAGAATTAAAGTTTATTTCTTGAATGTGTTGCACATAAATAATGGGCCCGGCACGTAATAATTTGTGGGCATTACACATTCTTTTTAAGAAGCTCATACAGCACAAGTTCAGTGAATAACAAACTTCTTGAAATATTCACATAGAAAATCAATTTCATATAGGTATTCATTTCTCTGCGAGTAGCCTCTGAGCTCCTGTCCAGGACGATTCAATTTTGTATAGCTGTGAAAACATAAGAAAGAAAGATGTAGTGCTGATTAACAAGCCCAATGTTTGACATGTAATTGTAATGCAGATTTTTACTGTTGATCATTTCAGTGTTCAAATATTTTAGGCTCATATAAAATTTTAGGTTCATTTATTTCTTCTCAGCTCAAGTAAAATGCAAATTACGAAAATTGCCAAAAACGTATATTATTAGTGGTTTGTATACGCTTATAAACTGAAACTTTATCTTTAATTTGATATGGATTTTATCACTGTATGCACAATATTTGTATTTTAATACACTTTACAAAATTGTAGTGCATCTATCATTTTATATTGTGAATTCCACAGCACTTCGCAGAAAAATATCAGTACTTCTACTCTCTTTGGAGTAGAGAGGTTGATATTTAAGCTCATCTTTCGGTGCAAGATTTGATCTACGAATTTGTACCACTGCTAAATTCGTCTACCTCAGTACGTCTAAGCAAATTTATATTTTATTTGTAAATATATGAGAGCTTTTTTTCAATTACACTTTGAAAGCGTCCAACTACCTCAGGAAATATTAAAGATAGGGTAATCAAAATTTGACATTATAAAAACATTTAGTCCTGCTGTTGAGCTAATTTTGTAGCTACTAATATATTGGTTGGTTATACTTAAAAGATTAATTTCTGATAAATTTTAAACATTAAATTCTCAAAAATTTCAAAATATTGTATAAACAATATCAGAAAACCTGAGACATACATCTATAATTTGTAATATTTTCTATCTGATATTTTGAATGATTTCTGAAGTGATGGATCATGAATCTAGCAAATATAACAATAGTGAGACAGGGCATTTAACTCCTCTTCAGCAAATAGTATACAGCAGAGGTGGCGAAAACGTGACTCGCGAGTTATTTTGACTCGCAGGCGCAGTTCCCTCTCTGCAACCGTCCGTTTGTTTTTCACGTTGCTGCTGAGTGATTCAGTGCGTGTTGCATATTTGGTGACTCGCGGAAGGAAGTAGTTTTCGCCACCCTTAGTATACAGTATCAATGCAAGCGTATGGAAACTTGATTTATAAATAGATGCTTCTTGTATTACGGTGATAGCTATATTGTAGGAGAAGTTTCTTTAATATATATATGAAAATAAATTGTAGAGAAGGTCATACATATATCTGTAACATACACTACTTTTTTTAGCGATCGAAACTTAAGTATTTTCCAGGTGCCTTCTGAGAAACCTAATTAAATGCCCTAATTTGAAAATAATCAAATATTAGTAATATTGCTGTGAAATATGAGATTAGGTGTTTTGAATCACAGAACATGTAACACAGGTTGCATTTAATCGATCTCAGGCAAGTATAAAACACACATTTGGTTTTCCGAACTATAACAAAGCTGGAATTTCATTCATTGCGTTTGCATTATCTAATTAGGACACATTCCAACAAACTCACAGTCCAGCGGTCAGCATACCGGCGGAGTTTGATCTCAGATATTTTTGGAACATTGCGAAGTTTGTTGTAAGGATTTCCAGTGCATAAGCTCCAGCTCCCAGACAAAGCATGGTATTAAATCGCATCCGCCAGTTCACGTTTCATAAACAGTACACAGAAAATAAGCATTCAACTGTCAGTCAGTTACTGCTGACTAAAATTTATTTACTTAGTGCATGCAAAGCTATATTATTAGTGTGTAATGAAAGTGTATGTAAATGTAAATAAAGTCAACCAAATTCTTTCTAAATACGATTTTATGTTTCGTAACAGTGATGTATTATTAGAGACAGGTTTATGAAGAAACACATCTCTTAAGTATGAAAATGACTTGGAGAAAATACAACTATGACAATTACTTTTAGCAAATGTTAAGCTAAAAACAACAAACAAACTATAAATGCAGTTCCAAGGTATTTTAGAGGAATATATCCACTTTTCCTCGGTACTGTCTTCAAAACTAACATTTTATTTAATTGATGAGTGCTTTACAGCATAATTCTGATGTATTACACATGACTTTCTCTATCCTCAATCGCTTATTAGTGGTTACAAAAATTATAATTAAGGAAGTTTGTTTTCCTATCTACCTCATTTTCATCGAGATAAACTTTTCAGAAATAGCTACACTACAACTTCGTGATAGTTACAAAGGAATAGTGATAGTCAAATGTTTTAGAACTGGATGCTGTCCAATGGCCTTAAAATGCCATATTATTTCCATGCAATCGCGAGAAACAACTGAAACACGACAGGACATTAAAACAATTACAAAATATTGAACAATTCGAACCATAACAGATATCTCAGAAATGGCTGATGCCACAAAAAATTATTTGAAATTAATTGTGTGTTTTAAATATATCTTCATTTTATGTGTATTACGTTTTCATCTATCACTTAACGTTTGACAGTTAGGAAATATTATACAAAATTCCTTCCGAAAGATGATTTCACAGGCTATTTTCAACAAAATCAAGATATACATTCTATTTTCACGTAAATATCTTTAGTGTGTGGTATTTTAATACAATCGTTATATCCATTTTAGAACATCAACAATTTCGAAAAATGTTCCAAGTAAAGGTTAGCTGGAGTGAGGACAATTTTCACGAAAATCTTCGTGTCGCATCTTTGGTATTTATCCGAGATTTCCTTTATCCATCTTTTCCTTGCTGCTCACAGACACTGGAAACAGGGGCCTCAATACAAGTACTCCCGCTGAAATCTCGGTAACAATTTTTGAGTGAATGCCTTGCCTTCTCTACCTAATATTTAAACGATAGAGAAAGTAAAACTTAAGGAAAATGTGTGCCTTCCATTATGCAATTCGTTTATAAAATATCTTATTATTTTTGAAACTGTGACTGCATAGTATTGTAACTTTATAAGGTATAACTGCCTTACCCAAAGTTACACCGTGCTGTTTTAAACTTCATTTACCTCCCTGTATTCTTTATGCAACTATTACACAAAGATTTGATACGAAAAACCCCGGTTATAATCACAAAGTTTCAAAGCTCCATAAAGATTCCAAAAATTAATGAAAAGTCTCCTGATATTTACGGAAGTAGAAATGTCAACGGATGCTACAGTTTTCCATTACCTCCTCCAGAATGTTTTTTCTGGAAATTTTGTATAGCCGAAAAGTATTTTTGTTGGTGAAAGCATCATTGAAATGGCCAAGGAATTTTACTGTCACAAATGATTAAATCTGAAACTTTCGATGACAATTATATTTTATTTAATATTCCATTGTTTCAAACACGCTGTTTTAATCATAACCCTTGGAATGTATTTGAAAAATAAATAACATAGAACATTTTCAACTTTAAAGGGTGGTTTAGGTTTGGGCAACTCAATGAGAATTTTCATCTTGTGATTGTGAATATACCTAATTTTCATACAATTTTGATACTTCTCCAAATTTTATTTTTCCATTATGCAGTTTTAATATATACAGACGCATACAAAGACATGTTTTAACACTTTTTTTCAAATCAGAGGACCTCAAAACGTATGCCTCTGATGAATTCTGCACAATACTACACTTCTGCAATACTACTTCTGTATTAACATGACACAGAGAACTCAAATTTAACACAACGAATTAGCATACGCATCTTTCGTTAAAAAGTGATTTTTCTATTCATGTTACGTTATTCAGGACATATTTTTAATCACAAATGGTTTCAAGTTAGGTAATAAGCGTTAAGTTACATACTACATCTAGCAGAAGTGTTTATATATTTATAGGTAATGCAGAGAAATAAATTCATAAGTCCTTGTAACGAAAGAGAAAGGGATAATTAGAAACATTAAAAAATCCTCTGCGAGACGAAGGCGGATGCAATCATATAGCATTAAATATTTCATAAAGAGGTAACAGTACGAAAAACAGGAATTTGACAGAAACTTAATATTTTAACAAGTATAAAAATATAAGAAGTATAAAAATATAAAAATATGCAGTTTATTTCCTACATCAGTATCTCAGATATGGATACTTTAATCAAATCGCTTTTGAGGAAAAAAACAACCACAGTTATTCTAACATAAAAGGTAATTTTGATTTGGAGGATACTTGGTGAATACCTTCGAGCATCCTTAGGCCGTACTTTAATACATGCGAATGAATTGGGATATTTAATTTGAATAACGCAGCGACCCTATTACTTAGTACCTTATTCACTGTAATTAGCTGTTGCAGCGACATATGTGAATGGCGCCACAGGGGGATTTCAGATTTCTTTATTACGGAATAGTGACCTGGTGCCGGTACATAGGGCCCGGCTAACAGGCAAAACTTTACATGAAATACATATGTCTTATTGTTTATGAGATGAGTTGACAGAAAAATAAAGAAAAACCCATACGACAACCATCCTTAGGTTTTTTGTGCATGTTATTGTTTCTTTTTTCAATTTGAAAACAAAAAAATTGTTTTTCTTACACACATACACACACATATATACATTACACATATTATATATACACGCTCGCGCACGCACGCACGCACGCACGCGCACGCACACGCACACGCACACGCACACACACGCTCACACACGCATTCCTGGTCATGCGCTGCACGTCCCAGTTCCGACACACGCAAGCACTAGCACTGAAATGAATAGACCCTTACAGGTGTTAATACTGAAGCAGATTTGTAGGGAAACATTAAGATGGCAGCCCCATCACCTGATTGACCTTGCGTAGCGCAGACAGTGTGACAGAGGGAAATTTAAACCTCATAAAGATACCCCAGAGTAAACATACTGGATGGACAACGAAGATTAAGACTGTGGATTCCTAAGGTCATATCCTTTAGATTACATGTTTCTACAGACGACAAAAATATTTTTAAAAAGTCATTACCTATAGCTATATAGGATATCAGCTCAGTATAGCGAAGATATGGACTGTAAAATGAATAAATTTAACCACATGCGTCATCAAACAAGGAATCTGCATGCAACAATTTTTTTTAATTTTTGCATAATAAAGTACTCAGGCATTTTATAATAAGAGCCAGTTGCAGTTTTGGCGTATGGTGCGTCCAAATATAGCATCAGCTTTGAAAATTTCTTCTCGATATTTGCCCTCAGATTTTGTTAATGCTGAATTTTTTGTTCCATTTCTTCCATATTTTCAGTATACATTCTTAAGAGGTGGGTGAACAATCTAAAGAGTACTTTCTTGATATCATATATGGCTTTGGATTTTGTTTTTAGCAATTTAATGTCCAATTGTTTTAATGGTTTTATTATTTTGCTCCATTAAAGCCGTAATCAAACATTAAATTTAATCGTTTGTTTAGAAGCTATATTCAGGTGAATTTAAAATATTCCAAACCTTATCAAGTGGAGAATTTAACACATGACTCAATTTTCATTCTTTGACAATGATTTTCTGGAAAAGTTAGGTGCATAGGGTCTGGAAAATAATGTTATTATTAATATTATTATTTCTTTACCAAACTGTGATTAATATTTATACTACGTAAATTGGTTTAAAAGTGTATAATTTAGACGAGTTTGGAGTATCTAAAATACAAGTGAAGGACGCCTGATTATACAATGATTATTCCAGTGTTTTACATGTCACCAAAAACTGGAATCTAACCAAAACCACAAGTGAAGGAATTGAAGCTACACAAATGATTTTTTGAGATATATAACTAGGTGTACTTTACGAGACTGTATGTAGAAGGAATGAGAAATACGTTGAAAACTGTATACTACTAGCTGTTTTGGGATTATTGACAAGTAGTGAAACAATTGCATAAACTTTCACAGCCGGTGTCAATAGATTTATCGTAGCATCTGACGTGATGATCGCTGAATATTTTCCTCAAAGACAGGGACATTAAGTGAAACTCTTAACTTACAGTCCACGGTAACCAGAGGAACTTTTACAAGATAAATATAGAAATGTTTGGCTTGATTGTCTTACAGAATTGAATATGTGTGTTTTCCTGAACAATAACGCTTAATAGGCCTAGAGGATAGAGTATTGTGGGACGACCCAGAAAATATGCAATGGACACTGCTCCGTTTGCGTCAGAACGGAGTAAATCATGTGGTTCAACCCTTGAAAGTATTTCCCGAATTTTAATCGTTGTGTTGTGCTGCTCAATTACAAATGGAATTCATTGACATTTCCGGCGAAATCTGGATATGGAATATTTGGTTAAAACATAACTCCCTCTATCATGGATAAATAGTAGACAAAGTAAGAAACTAGATATTGGAGTTATAAGGCTGGTGATAAGCCTTGAAATTTAAAAACGACTGAAAAAAATAGATTGTGATTAAATTGGAAGCAGTTGGAAAATGATTTTTAACCTTTGACGCCCGTTTCCCCACTATAAGTCACACTTACAGCGTATGTGGTTGAAAAAGCTGAAATTTGCGGGAGAGGTGGAGACAGCTGCGAAGAGATTTCTATTGCAGCTGTTGCAATAATTTGAGCACAACCCGAGGGACGATGGGGCGGGGAGGAAAGTGTGGAGCGAAATGTTGTGGCCCCCACGGTGTTCGGAAATACCACTCATCGATCCAAATTCTCTTCGAACATTCGAGCACACATCAAGAATTCAAATATGCGCACCACCGCTGCTCTAATAGTTGTTCCATCAACAAGCCTTAGCTGCATTACGTAAGTAGTGAATTTCACTCTGTAACGTAATAAAACAGCTTCTCCCAATCTGCGCGTGTTTCCCTCTCTTTTTCTCACCCTTTCTTATAGCCAAGCCTTTCTTTGACGCCCTCTCTATCATCCAACATTTTCCTCGTTGCCTAAGGCAGATGATTCATGGATACTCCAGAGGAGATTGACTGCTACGTGTAGAATGTTAACATATTTTTGAGGCAGATACCCAGTTCAGTTCTAGATTCTACATTATTCATTGCATATGCATTTAAAAACTCAGCAGTAGGCATTTTAAATAAAATACAAATATTCTGAACATGAACGAATTTGAAAACATTAAAAAACATCTAGTAAGGTGTCAAAATTTAAATATTCTCGAAGAACGCAGTGTAGACATCTTAATTTATTAAACGTTGAAGTTCATTGGCTTTATTATTTGCTGCTATTCGATAGCTAATCATAAAATCACTAGTAGTGAATTCAGCATGTTTAGTAAATACTCTCATTTAGCATGAACTTGTGCTTTAGAAAAGGTGCTTTAGGTAAAACTGGACATAAATGAACTTAGCGCCATTAAACGGATTCATCAGCTTTTACTTATTTTAAATTTTAAGAATATATTTGAATTTTTATGTGGTTATACAGAGCGGCTATATTAGGTTTCGTCCGGTAGCGGTCAGGAATGGTATGCAGCATAGTTGCACCTGGCTAACAGGAAGTTAATTCCGCAACACATATAGCGAAGTAACCGAATTTCGGAAATACATACGAATTACCTGTCACATTACTGTAATTCTCGCTCTACATTTATACTGTGCACATTCTAGTTAATGCATGATCTGATATTTTTTAAATCGCTGCTTCCTGAGAGAGGCTGCACAACTTTCTTTTTAGGGAGTCCTAAGCGTCAATTATATCCAAGGTTTCTTCCATGAAATGAGTTATTTTTTGCTTACAAATGCATTTAAATTTCACTAAATGTTGCTTAAGTGTATATCTTTTAAAGGTTCCTCAGAAAAGTTTTGTAATAATTCCCTATAGATCTCTCGATGTGAGGCAGTTTTCACATGTGTGTTGTAAATTAAAACCTTTGTTCTAATGCTAACTTTTCAGCTGGTATTTCAATGAAATAATAACCTGCATTTGAATTAAATTCACTAAACAAAACAGCAATTACACAGAAATAAAGACTGTTGTAGAATGTCTGCTTTTTTAATACAAACCACGCTATAGGAACAATCGCTCTCTACTGAATGTTTATAAAGAACCACGTAAACGCCCACATCACCCTCGAGCCTCTGCAGCACTTTTTCCGTCCTAGGGTTCAATTAAACTGACCTCTCAGTATCCCCACTCGTATTTTCGTTTCTCGCTTGGTTCTGCTCCGATCAACGTTTGTAGAATGAATGAAAAACATTTTTGAAGAATTAAAGATTTGTTTTCTTTCTGGAGCTTTCAATTCCTACTGTTACATTCTTTAACGGACGTTTACATCATTTACGAGCTCTTCGTTTTTCATCTGTCGTTTTACACATTAATAAAGGTTATCGCTTATAATTAAACAGCGTTTTCTGACTTTCGTGCCTCTTTTTTACATTTTATAATTCTACGTTTCCCTGCATAATACTACAAAGAAAACAAATATGATACTAAACCGATTTGGTAATAGTGGCTATCGCTGTAGACGTAGCGTGAAGTTTTACCGAAGCTTTCGTTTGGGGTGGGGACGCTCCAAAGTTTCGTAGTTTCTGACCTTTGAAGACGTTATTTGCCCCACGTTTTGGGAGCCAATTTAAAGAATGTTTGTTGCTGCTACGTATGGAAAGTCAGTTTGAAGATGATGTATTATATTTCGACTGTTGGGGAGCCGAACTTGAAGTAGTTGCAAACGCACGTATGGTACCGATAGCCCTCGTTCCAAATGTACTTTCCGGTGGCCTTGCCCCAAGTGTTTAAATAATATTAACTTTGTAATTTTTGACTGTTTCTTTAAATATTATATATTTATGTTTGCCTCGGCTGCGTCAGTATTTATATTTTTTTAGAGACATGAATGTCTTAACATGGAGTGTTGCGACTGAAGAATGTAGGCTTACACAGATTATAATTTTACTTCACTCCTTTTATTAATGCTTGGCAGGATTTAAATAACACTTCACTGATATAGAGAGAGAGCCATGAAATGTTTTTTATTAATTACTTGCAGTTTTTAACGCGCAAGCTATTTTTGTCTCACACGAATACGAATTAAATTTCTCGAGGACACATCCCGCGTCCGGTTAAGAACACTGTCTTCAAGCAACGCGTCAAGTTATGAGCACTGTCTACAAGCAACTTACTTGATTTATACCGCGTAAATTTGTAAATTTCTGTATTTCAAGTCTCTGATTGGCTATTCCTAATCCAATAGAATACCTTCATTTAACTAAAGCTTTTTTCTGGTTGTTGATTGGCTTACATTATAAACTCACAATAATTACATTATTGTTGCTCCAATAATGACTAGTAGCATTAAACTTTCAAATGCATTATTGCCTCAAGGCTACCTCATTGTTACCTCATTGTTAGCAACATTCCAACCTATCATTCTCACAGCTCCTACATTATTAAATTACGTAATACATTCAGATAACATCATTACACGTATACAATAATATAAACATCTACAATGACTGTAATATACACTTTTTATATATTGTTACATACACATATTGCTTTAAGGCGGGCTGTTATTTTATATATATATATATATATATATATGTATATAATTAGGCTGAAATCATTTAAGTGTTAAAAATACTGCCTCACCTTGAAGGTAGTCCTACTACATGCCACAGGCAGAGCACTGAATACACCAAACGAAATGATGATTGGGGAAGGATATTTCGAAAGGAAACGTTCCAGGCTTAAATTTATGGTGCCTCCCCACCATTTGCCATTTATGACAACTAAGGAAGGCCTGGAAGAAAACCGCAGTGAGGGAAGGTGGTCCTGGAAGAATTAGAACCGCATAATCCGTGCTTCAATTACCTCGTCTATCCCTGATGGTTATGAACATCGTATCCAATGTCATGCAGTGACTTTTTGGAGCTACGTGGATGCAGTTCACTCACTATTGTGCATGGTATTAGGGTAACAGCAAAGTGTGAGGAATGAGCTACATAGAGGTTGATCATGAGAAATACTAATTTCAGTTTAAAACAGTGCTAAAAATAATGGATTACCACCATCATCTCATCAATAATCTGTGGCAAAATAGTGGTGGCATAGGGATGTGATAATTATTGTTGTGATAGATTCTCCTTAATACGGTGTAAAACTATATCTGATAATCATACAAAAATAATATCAAAGGAACAAATAACGAGGCGGGGGCAAACACTGGGATTATGACTCAATTCTGGGATGGTTTGTACATCCCTCGAGGGATGTTATTCCTCGCGTTAAGAGCGCTCTTCCTCTTTAATCCGCAGATTAAGTACAGCCACAATTGAGTGACTGGACGGAGATTTCCAATTATAACGAAAAATATTCCCGAAGAAATTCTACAGAGGTTTGTTTTGTATTTCAAAGCTGTAAGCATTTTTATAACTATTATTGAATTAATTTTAATTAATTAATTACTGCTTTAATTTTTAATGAACTCCACTGCATTCAGAAGTTAAAATATAAAACATGTTATGATTAAATGGCGCAGAAAAGTAGACAAATTTAAAACAATGTCTTAATGGCTTTTGACAAGAACATGTATCCGCCCATAGGGACTTATTCAAATTATTATCACTGTAGGGAAAAAAACAACAATCAACTGTTTACTGCACAGTAGTATTAAATACTTAACTATTTACTTGAAACAGGAAAGTAGAATAAGTAATTCTATCTTGGTTGTCCAAATTTTGCATCTGCAACAACAGTTTAAATGTATATTGCAACTTGCAAAATGTGGATATATTAAATCTAATAATACCCAGTTGCCAATATATAACACGCCGGCGGAGGGTGATGGCTTTTTTCGGTCGTAAAAATCCTTAGGACGGCTTCCTTCGGAAGGGAAGTAAAGCCGGTGGTCCCGTGTCGTAGATTTACGGCACGTAAAAGAACCTCAAGCCTGATAAAGAGGCCTCTGAGCAAAATTACCGGTCTTTCACGCCCAATATAGCATGGGCGCTAAGAACCACAGTATTTAAAGAGCGTGCATAAATAAAACTAAAATTTAAATTTAACCACACACGTACACGCATACATGCGTAAATATTTAGTTTATGCACAGCAGATAAAATTGCCTAAAAGCTGTGGTAGCTTGTAAAACTGATGTTAGCCTTACTTCCTCATGTATAGGCAACTTCACCACCTTATTTGTACGGCGGGATGAGCTACTCCAAAGGCTACAGGGGCAGATACATATCAAGGATTTTAATTACGGTCATTCTTAATCTTTTCGGCTAGCGCTTGAAGGAGGGGGAAGAGGTTTGACTACCCTAACCTTATCATTAAGGAAGGCAAGGCACGTGCTGGTCGGAAGGCCAGGCGTCAGTATTTGAAAAGTCGGAGTTACAATATCGTCCTTATTATGCGACATGTCCACGAACTGGGATTTAATATCTATTTGGCTCAATTTAATATCTATTTGGCTCAAAATTGCTTCGGCATGGTTGCAAGGGACGTGCAATAATTTTTAAATATAAAGAATAAATAAAATATTACAATATACCCAGTATTTTATTGTACTAGTTACACCACGAAATATTTATTGTCATCCTCTGAATGTATCGTCTTCTTGTAGGTCGACTTTATCAGGGGCCTGACTGTTTTCCATTATACCTTCAAATGAATTATATTTCTTTTCTATTTCTTCAACTGGTGTATATGGTTAGGCTAAATATTTTTGTTTTCACTGTCCTTTATCATATTTTAAACATTTTTCTTCCGAAGGCATTATTGGATGCAATGCCTATTTTCACTTCTGACCGTATGGGATTCAGAATACAGGGATGAGGGGGAAGTCTAACAACTATGTGGCCGTGCTCAACAGCTAATTTATCAACAGCGTGCATTTTTATCTTCTCTACTACATATAGTAAGTAGGGGAAGTATTGTATTCCATCCAAAAATTTGATACCGAGATTTCAACGGAAATATATTGTCGTATGCCTCACTTAAGATTATTATTTAACTTCAGAGGAGAGCTACTCGCTTGTGAGAGGGATCGTTAAATTAAACAAAGAACTTTAATTTAAGAGGCAACGACGAGGACGCAGCTAAGTTAACTTTACAAAATAGTCTTACACCAACATATTATCTGGCTGAAGGGAGAGGAAAGGAACTCTATTATACCATAATTAAAAGTTAAAAGGCGTGGATGGCACACAATTTATTGGATGAAGTTAGTTACATACCTTTGCCCATTGCCTGCCGACGAGGACATCGTGTGTTAGCAGTTGCCCGACTGTCTTACCCGAAGCCTACTCACAGAATGAAGCTACACCAAGTTGGCGTCAGTAACGCCATATCCCTTCCAATGACACACTGTTTCCCCTGAATCGCCCCTACTCAGACAAACTGCCCTCCCCGACCCCGGCAACCAGAGAGCGTCTTAACAAGACTAACATCTGTGCACATGCCACAATATGTTTTGAGACCCTCTGGATCCAAAAAAAGCATTTTTGAAAGCATGTCCGTGTGTGTGTATGTAAACAGCATGAATCAGAAACGAACAGTTGGATAAACGCCAAACTTGGTATTTAGGTTCAGTATCTTCCAGAGATGCGACACGAAGGTTTTCAAGAAAATTCCGCCACCCCAGATTACACTTTTCATGGAACATTTTTCGAAAATGGCTCCAACAATTTTGATTAAAATATCATATATTTAAGATACTTTTATGACAAATAAAATGTATATCTTGAACTTTATGGAAATGTTTCCAAAGGTATTCTTCATTGTAAACGACTTTTGTATAACTGGTAAACCATAAGAGATAGACAAAATTTTATTACACAAAAAATGTATATCGCATTTAAATACGCAATTTATGTCATATACATTTTTCTTGTTGAGTGAACCATTTTCGAGATATTGCTTGTTATTCCCTTAAATTTTCCAATACTTATATTTTTTCTCAAATTCGTTTTTCATTTTTTTATGTCCTGTACATACAAAGAGAGGAATGCGCCATATAGCAACTAGCTCTTAAAAGATTTGACTATCGCTTAAAGCCTACCACACTCACCTTGCACCTACAAGAAAATTAGCAATAAGGTTAACATCTCGATTAACTTGAAGCATATGGAGAATAAGCGTTTCTATAAATAGTGTGTACAAGAGTAGAGAAAGTCATGTGAGTGTAACACATCAGATTTTTTATTGTACGTTTCATTTATAACTTTTCGCAACCGTAGTACTGCCGTTGGGCTGGGTAGGAAGTATAATCGGCGCAATAGTTCTAGACATGTGAAAATCTTTATGACAACTATGAAACGAGTTGCTTACCAGATCAGAATGTGACCGTCGTCTGCATGCTGGAGGAGTGCATAGGACAGTCAATGTCAAAAATCCAAACACTGGTTATATACTACACTACACTGGGCTACCGTGATAAACTTATAGTTATATACAGTATATTTAAATACATCGCTGTAAAAAGCGCTTAATATAAAAACACCGTCAATCATCTACTTCCATTCTTCCACACCCGACAGTCCTTACTCTTCTGCGGAATCGCTCAATCATTGCCGTCATCACTGATGTCGCTACTTTCAACACTATTATCCTGGATAAGAATTCTTTCTATTTGATTTTCTACAATTCCATCTTTTTCTAAATAATGATTCTCAATTTGTTCAACATGTCGACATACATTTTCCCATTATGAGCTAGCAATTTCTGCAAATCGCTCACGACATAACTGCTCTACATTTTTTAATTTAAAAGTGATATTTCTGCATGCCACGCATTTTTTTACATCAGCCCTGATTAATTCGTTTGGGTTTAGTTCTGGGCGATATGGTGGCAGTCTAAGTACATTATGGCCATGTTGTATTAATATCTGGTCAAGTATATATGACTTCTGAAGCGGTTTTTTTACTTTAAGTTACATAGCTTTGCTTTACTCACGCTTTTATCAAAAGCTATATTATACCTAAGTAACCAAGCTCTCATTTCTTCTCTCAAGGAATTTGAGACAGGTGGTTTGTCAATATGAGTGTTATGGTAAGAATCATAGTTCAGAACCAGAACAGACCTAGCAGGCATATTAGGTATCAACCTGTGTTTTTGTTGCCACTTGTAAATGAAAAGGACATTTGGCACGTCGCCGATTTTTCCACCAGCATGAACGATGAACTTTGCCCTTTGGCAACAGGTGCCTGCAAGCCTAATTCGCTATCGCCACTCCAACATTTAGATGTTGTATGACTGCTGTATATGTATCACTCATCTTTATACACTATAGTTCGACCCTTGATTTGTACATCCGGAGAAGGGTAAAGTACTCTTCCCGTTGAGATCGTATACCATGCTTTTCCATTAGAACTCTATTTGATTTGTTTTCATCCACTTGAACCCTAAATATTTTATAATTTTTCTGATACTTGTAGCAGCACCTTGAAAGCAGCACCTGCTTTTCACCTTGATGAGCAATCTGCTTATTGTTGGCAAAGCTTTTTTTCCACATAAAACTGCGAATCGTGCGCGGAATGACGCATTTGTCGAAATGGTCTATTTCTGTAACATGTTTAGGGATGTTATGTTTCTTCCCAAGTATGTCAAATGGTACTCCTTCATTCATGTGTTTTATCTTATTTTTGAGAACTCTGGAAACGGAACTCAGTGAAACACCAGTTGCTTTGGCTACTCTTTCTCTCTTCAGCATTTTGTAGAACTCGTTGAATATATATTTTCTTCCTATCTCTGCTTCTTGCTTCAAAAAATCGTGGACATTTTCAATTATTTCCCTGCTTTGACTATGTAATACCTTACCATTTAACTTTGAAAACGTAGGAACAATGGTTATAAATATGACAAATATAAAAGAAGCACTATTTAGTTACTGCTCTCTTTCAAATTACAACCAGATGCGAAACACTTTCTATGCAGACTGTATGTGTTACGCACTGTGAGCAAGCAAAGGTATAATATCGCTTTCGTTTAGTAAGCTAAACATAAACCATTCCTAAGCTCGGCAGCTGAGGTGGCAATCAGGGCCACGATTCCAGAAGTTTTGCGCCAGCTATAATAGAGATTAGATCGAATTAATTGTCTTTCACGCAAGCCGTGTGTTGCACAGGGTTGGAAAGGTAGAAACAGATGACTGAAAAATTCAATGCCATAGCCGGGATTTGAACCACGGATCTCTCGGTTTCCGTCCGGGTGCTCTAACCACTGAGCTACCATGGCAATATGCCGGCACGCCATTAAATTCTCCAGCTGACTCGAATTTTTCGCGGTAAACCACAATGAGATCCCAAATATGAAAATATATAAGTTGCTCTATTAATGGTGAGGCTCTATCTTGTAAACCTAGGAATAAAATAGGAGATAGAAGTCAAAATCTTATGTTATTTATTCGAGGAAAGGCTATGTCTGATTAGAATACGTAATTAAAATTTTAATTCTTATATCATTTATTATCATAATTACTTTTATTGAGATGTCATACCCCAATGGCGATCGTTGAACTGACATGCGCCGTTTACATACGTATAGTGCGTGTTGCCTCGTGTTGCTTGTGCACGAGCCTGTCCTTCCCTCACTTACCTCACCTGCTGGCCGAAAAGAATACGAAGAGACAACAGTTTTATCAGTATGAACCAACCAAAGCGTATTTGGTCAGAGTCTTTTGAGACAGTGGAAGGGAGAGGTAAGGACACCAGAACTAACCTGCAGCTATCGTAAAGTGTCGCCAAACGTAATAGACTTGGCCACGAGAAACCTGTTTACTACCTTCCACTGTCTCAAAACATTGGACCAAAGTATAGCTTATCTCCACACTATTTAACATCTAAATGAGTAGCAACTTAAAAAATTGGGCCTAAACAGTTACATAAGGAATCAATAAATTGCCAAGTTCTAATCCAGGAAAATGAAGATGGCATTCAGATACCTTTATTCATTTAAATCTAAGGCTCGGTGTCACTCGCCTCCTGTCTCCCTTTAACTTTGTTTAGGGTAGTCGGACTTTACGGCGACACAGTGCTAGTAGAATAGAGGCTCTGTAAACGGCAAGCCCGAAGAACAAAACAGGGGGATGGATTAAATTTAGTTTCGGCTGCCGTGTCAATCCTGATTGAATAATGTGAAAGTATCGAAGACTGAGACAAAGTTAAGGTGTTAAAGATAAATATTCTATTAGAAAAAAAAAGGGTATGGAAATTGCATCTGTACACCAGATTACACATTTTAATTGTTTAGGATTATACAGTGACACTTCTAACCTCTATTATACCGAGCGAGATGATTCCGTGGTAACATGGCTTACATTCAGGAGGTGCCCGGCTCGATTCCGCTGACCGCCCACGCTGACCTTGTTTTGTGGTTTTTCCTGGTCGGTAGGCGAATGCTAGGATAGTTCTCATCTAATACAATTTCCTTTCCATCAATTACTTTTATTTTTGTTTCATTCTCATATTTCAAGTGTGCATCTAGGTTTTATGGCATGTGGCGGTGCCGGACAGCTTCAGCAGTGGGACGGATTTTCGAGCCTGGAGCTTTTAGGAACTCTGTGTCTCTCTATGGCCTTTCTGCCTGCAGCTTGTAGCCTCCTGTGGTTCCTTCACTTCATCGCTAACTTCTGGGAGGCGGTAGCTACAATAGATCTATGTAGTCCTCGCTTCGTTGTGTGACCTATACCTATAATTTCTATAATTAAGGGCAAGCTTAGCTTGGATGCTGAGAAGAGTAAGGGGACTAAAAATAGAAAAAACAGGAGGATTTTTAACATTACTACCAATCCTTTCAGTTTTGGGACACAAAATGCTGCTCAAATTTACTGTGAAAATCAGAAAATTCATGCCGACAAGCAATTGAATGACCTGTGAGACAGTCATGTTAAGAATGTGGAAGCTATGGCTAAAGGAAGAAGCGTTAAGAAGAAGTAGGAGAAGATTAAGAATTCAAAAATCTCTGGATCTAGCTTGTACAATAATTGGAGATGGTATCAATCAATCTAGATTCGGAAATACATGCTAAACGCTAAAGGATTTGTGATTTTAAGGACATATAAATGTTTGAAAAAAGTTCTATTCAAATAAAGAATTTTAGTACACTCGCTTCCTTTTATGCCGTCACCGCAGCTTTGGGAAGCATTCTACGGGCCTTCACAGGGAGAGTATATATCGAAAGCAAGGAGTAAGTGTGTTTTTCACACATACTTTTCGCATACAGTGGCGTCGTGTTTTACGTGCACAACTCTAAGATAGTTCACACATGAGTATATAATTTTGAGCAGTAGAATTAGGTGACCCTTCGCGCAATCTCATTAAAGCTGGCTATTTACTTTCCTAAAAATAGTACACAGGGAAATAGACGAAACAAGAAGAAGTTGAGGATAATTAAACTTTTAATACACTCAAGCATTATAGACAAGAATGGAAGAAACTCAAGAGAAGACGGACGTGAAAAAACCTAAAAGGGGAAGTAACAAAATATACTTCTGAAGAAAAAAGAGACATTAGTCCACCTAGGAGAAGTTGGAATGAAGTATAAGCCCCAACAAGCAGTTCCAGTTCATACTACCGGGAGGTTGTATGAAGAAGAAGAATTGCTTTTCAGTTTCTTGTCATTTTTTTTCATGCTTTTCTTATGTTTATTTTTGTTTTTAGTATTACATACACGAACATACCATGACATGGCCACACCAAAGACGAGAACCAAATCTGGCAGTCATGTAATATCGAAGTAACGATCGAAAGGGAACACGCAATGCTTTCAGCTTTTCGAAATGGCTGTATATTCCCTATATACAGCCATATTAACAGGTAATTAACAGGCAACTATATTAACAGTACACGGAAGTGACCAGTTTATATGCCGTACTATTGTCAAATTTTGTTTTAAACCTCAAGATTAGGTAAAAACTAATACTTTTTAATCGTCGTTGAACCAATACCTCCAGCTGTTGTGTAAGGACATTCGGTGTTGCCAGTTTTTTCAGACATATTAGTTACTAGACTGAGGGCACAAAATATTTTATCTTCTAAACGTAAATTATTGTGTATTTTAAACTAATAATTAATGGGTATCTTTGTTTCACGTCAGTAGTTGTAATACGTGGATAAAATCACTTTTTATAGCAATACTAATGGGTATAGAGGTATACTGCGACCTAGTCGGAATCTATTGTCACTAGCAGCCACAAGAGGAAAGGATGGACTGAAGGAATCATACAGGAGGCTACAGGAAAGTAGACAGGCCCAGAAACGCTCCGAAGTCCTTAATATTTTCTGGCTCCAAGACCTGATCCACTGTAAGAGCTGACCAGAGAAGACGATGAATGATCCGTTCAACCAGGCAGCCCTCTAGAGTCCAAGGACAATACTCTTTCCTTGAAGCAAGCATCCACGTCATCTGTGCGGCACGGCTTTACACCACGAACCTAGATGCACACCTAAAACATAAGAAGGAAAGGAGGAAAAGGAATTCGCGGAAAATGAGAAACCACTCCAAAATTCGCCTACGGGCCAGAGAATACTACAACAAACGCATAGTCAGAGTGGACCGTCGATGGAATCGAACCTGCGATATTCCGGAATGCCAGCGTCACACGTTACCGGGGAGGCAACTCGCACGATTATGTGAATATTATAATTTAGGACGTAAATTGTGAATTTGTCATAGGCAGAAAAATGTCGGGTGAATGCATCACGTTGGATTTTTTCCCCTCTAATGAGGTGAAAGAAAGGAAAATTCGTTTATACGTGACCTTCTGAACGACTCTGCGTATCACCTACAAAGGTGCTCACCTTGACCTGAAATTAAATTTTGCTGTTTTACGATCGGTTTGCAAAGCCGAAGAGTGAGCAAAGGGCGGAGAGCGTGGAATAATTTTTCCATTTGCGCTGTTTGGCATCGGTAGGCGATAAATTCAAAGGGTGGAAGGTTTAGGGCGAGGAAAAGTTGTAATATTGCTACCGTACGGCAGTATTTAGTTGCGAGAACTGGAGTGTGGGTAGGACGTTGCTTCAGGCTGACGTCAGGAAATGGAGTACGTGCGTCGGACGAAACTTAACCAAGATACGTACATCAGCACTTTCCTGCATATGCGGAAACCTCAGAAAGCATTTCACTTCTCTTAGAAAAAAAGTCAGCTGACAAATTAAAGCAGAGAAGCAACAAATGTTCTTACTATATAACTATTTTGACGTTTTTAAATATTTTCCACATATTTTTTATTTTATAATTTTTTTGCAAAATTAGTTGATTCTAAAACCATTTACCCGTTTCTAAAGAAAACTTTTACATGCGTTTAGAAGCAGAAATGGTTTACAGTACCGAAAGAAATGTATCGTAAAACCGTTTTTTTTTATTTGTAGAGAGAAAGAAGGTCAGGAATTACAATTACTGTTACTGAATACTGTTCATGATTTCACACACATATTTCTCCATCAGTTTAAATCATATATTGGTGTTACTCTACTGCCTACTAAGGAGACACTACAAACAGGTAACGCGTAGAGAAGCTGTGACAGTTACACTTTTCTAGTTTCTGTACTACTACTTACAGTAAGTAGAGGAAATATTGTATTCCATTATAAAATTCAGTGTCACGAATTCACAGGAAATGTATGTTTTGAGGGCCTGAACCATTAAAAGTGCTGTTAGAAAAAACGTCGCTGTGTATGTGTGTGCCTTTGTATCTGTGGGTTGCATAATTCAAAAACAAACACACCAAACATGTTATTTAAATTAAATACTTCTAGGAATGCGACAAAAACCTTTCAGGAAATCTCAAACTAACCTTTGCATACAATATTTCTTTTTTATTTTTATTTTTTTTTTTTTTTACTTTCTCAAAGACGGCGCTAACGATTTATATTAATATACCATATTTTAAAAATATTTTCATGAAAAATAAAGCTGATATCTTGAATTTTCAGGGAATAGCTCTTCACTCTGAAGTATTTTTGTATAACTGGCAAACCGTAAGAGATAAAAAATATATCTACTAACACAAAAAATGTAGATCCCATTAAAGTGCACTATATGTCAAATAAGCTTTTAGTGGCGTTACCCATTTCCGAGAGAGCCTTTGTTACTGATTTAAATGTTCCAATATTTATGCTTTTTTGAAGTTCTAAGTTGCTATTCGTTGTTTCTCGAGTCATACAAAGGGCATGGAGTTTCAAAGCCACATATAGTGATTCGCTTTCTAAACATATAATACGCCATCCCACTGTATTTTTATACATACTATTTATATACGTGTGCTGAAAGTTTAACTCTATTAACAAGAAGAAAATAGAAGAATAAGCCTATATAAAAAAGTTCATAGAAGAGGGCGTAGAGAAGGTCATGTGAGTGTAAAGCATACGACATTTTAAATTTTTTATAGAACAGACTACTAGAAAACTCTCATTGTTGACTGCAAGAATCTAGTAACTTGCGAGTTATATCTGCTTTTAATTTTAGAGAGAGAAATAAATATCTGAATTTTACTGATAACTCCGTCAATGTCTGCCGATTAAAGCTGGGATTGACAGAAAGGTATATAGGCGTGTTAGTGACATTTTTAATTCGCCCGAAGTATATCACTCTTTTTCAGTGCCTTTGACAGGCTCGGTTAATCATAAGTTAACAAGAGTGCAAAGGACAATGACGATGCCTTTTGTGTGGCTGACGAAGTTTGCCAACAGCAACGCCTGTATGCATAACTTTATTACCAATGCTGTCCGTTATAGAAGCTCGTAGGGCTTATGTCTATTTTGTTTCCTGAGGTAATGTGATTCTCTTTGGCAACTAGAACCTTTTAGTAGGTCAGACGGGAGATGCCTTGCAATTCAGTTCCGCTTAGCTGAAAAGAGTATCAAGATAACTAATGTGTGAGACAGCTTTTCTGAAATGACACCAAACCCATCTAGATAAGTTTCGGAAGCAGAGAAACAAACGAATAAATATAAAATTAAGTTTGATTTCATTTATTGTGTTTTAATACCTCTTATTTGTCAAAAAAGGGTTTATAAATAAGTATTATGTTCTGATGTACTGGTCGGCTACGTTATGAATGCGCTTGGAAGAGGGCGCCAGTGTTTTTGTTGACACTGATTATCGACATTAAGTCTAGGG
Organism: Deroplatys truncata; assembly: GCA_030765065.1. Taxonomy (NCBI): domain Eukaryota; kingdom Metazoa; phylum Arthropoda; class Insecta; order Mantodea; family Mantidae; genus Deroplatys; species Deroplatys truncata. The sequence goes on from CM060986.1 coordinate 64,528,259, forward strand.
ATCAAAGGGGAGTGAGGGGAAGGCGGTAGAGAAATTTACAGTCACACAATGAAAACAGTACTACATTTTGCAGCCTCAGCCTCGCTGATAAATACAAATCAGAACTTCGTTTTCCCTACTCTCCTTTCGTTTCCACGCCCACTTGTTCCGTAACTGTTTAGTTCCTCTTCTCATCGCATTCATATCATGACCGATAAATACGTGACCATAATACGAAAAATAATTCTAATGTTTACATGAATAAATGTAAATATAATACAACTGAGAATTATTTAGATAACTGCCCTTAATTTATTTAAGAAAGTTTAAAACAATATTAAAGTTCTTGAGAATTCTTTAAGATATCATTGAAGCGCACTTTGCTGTGAAAACAGTTTTATTGCCTCTTATAATTCTTATATTTAACGTTGATACGCAATCTATGTGTTTTGGGGAATCCTCTATTCCATCCATCCGTCTATCCATAAAATATACGTTATCTCCACATATTTAAACTTTTTTTCCATAGTTTTACTTACAATGTAATAAGTGCAATCTATGTAGCTTTCGGTGTCAAGAACTCCGGACTCATGTCTTCCATTGCATTCATCGCCTGCGGTATCTTGGAAATAAAACATCTCACGCAAGATAGATTGGAGAATTTTTCATTTAAGTTATGAAAACTTATAACCGTCAGAAACCTCCTTAATAATGTTCATGACATAGCTTATCGGTCTTCGAAAACACACTCTCTCTCTCTATTAAAAGTAATTCTGATGTCTCATTTACTTCGAATGTGAAAAATACATAAGGGCTGAAAAACTGACTTCCTGAGTAGTAAGTAACTTCATGTAAGTAACATGATCTTTTCTGTTAAGGAATTATTTCCCATAATGTCCATAAACTAAATATGTTTCTCCGTAATGTGAAACAAAGTTATATTGTTATACTGTGCGAGCTCAAAAACAAAACTTCCGAATATTTTGAAGTTACCATCATTCAAGGATGATAAACGAAGGTTTACGTGCAAATTTTCCGGCCCAGGCTACCCTTTAGTTAAACACTTCGTTACTTATCTTCTCAAGCCTCTAAGGATTTCGATTAAAATACAGTACGTTTAAGAAAATTATATCATATATAAAATGTATATCTTAATTCTTCTCTGACTAGCTAGATAATTTCAGTTATTTATTGAATATTAGCTAACTAGAAAATCTTAAACACGTGCAAAAACCGGAAACAGAAAAAATAACTAATATTCGGGAAGTTTTTGTTTCTTTCTTCTCTTTAACTTACTTATTTTTGTCTTTCCACCACAAGAGATTTTGCTAAGAATAAACCTTATAATGACGTTTCTGCATTTTATAGCCAAGCACTCTTGCTTAAGGGGAATCATCGGTGAAAATGGGCAAAAACGTTGAAAAATCAATTTTTATTTTTTGCCTTAAAATTAGTTTCTACCTCCTACTTTCAGATTCTACCGTCATTTACGCCACATTGCCATTTGAAATACCATTACATCATGACTTAAATCCCTATGTGCGGGTGGGCGTGGCTCCTAAATGCACTCAATACTCCAATGCAGTAAAATCGCGTACAATTTTGGAGTTTGAATCAGACGGTCGGATTCATTGCTGGTGAATGTTAGCAGAGAAATCTTCCGAAATGTATACATTCACCCCAAGAAACCATGGCTTCAAACCTTCAATGGCTTTTGGATCGTGATTGAGTGACCACGTGCTGTTGTTTTTGCAAAGGTTTTTAATCATTCCTGGGCAGAAATATGTTGTTAGTAGAGTAATGTGGGTGGAAATTGCGTTTCTTCTAGCATTACGAATATATGTGAATTTGTAATTGGTAGAGCTAGTCATGTGACTATATCAATTACTTTTTTTAGTATATAACATAATTATTCGGGCACCGGTGTAACGCCACGGTTTTATTTCGGTGCGGGGTTCGATTCCCGTCTGGGGTGGCGATTTTAAGCCGGCCCTATCCACGCCTTCACTTCTGACTTCGTCATGGGAAGTATTCCCAAGGCCCAGTGTTTCGGAGACCACGGTAGAAGCTGTAGGTCCTCTCATTCCACCATTATCCTCATTATCGTCCTACCACCGATTCCGTTCTCAGGGTGCCTCCATCTCAGAAATGGATCCATACATCGCTTGGTGGAATGAGGAAATCCGGGAAGGTCATAGGTCGTACGGGAAGCGTTAGTGACGGCGCATTGTAATTACGTTTAACCTTCCCTACTACGTAATTACAGTAAGTAGAGGAAGTATTGTATTCCACCCATGAATTCTATGTCGGGATTTCACCGGAAATATGTTTAGAGGCTCCCGAATCCAAAAAGGATCATTTTTACTTTCTCTACTACGTTTAGCAAGTAGGAGAAGTGTTGTATTCCACCCAAAAATTCGATACCGAGATTTCACCGTAAATATATACATTGAGGTCCCCTGAATCCAAGAAAAACATTTTTGGAAACATGTCCATGTGTGTGTCTGTGTGTCTATCTGTCTGTGAACAGCATAACTCAGACACGAACAGTCGGATAAACACCAAACTTGGTATTTTGGTTCAGCATCTTCCAGAGATGCGACACAAAGGTTTTCAAGAAAATCCCCCCACCCCAGATTACCCTTTACATGAAACATTTTTCGAAGATTTTAATTTTCTCAGAAACGGCCATAACGGTTTTTATTAAAATATCATTTATTTAAGATATTTCATGACAAATAAAATGTATATCTTGAGTTTTCTGTGAATGTCTCCAAAAGTATTCTTCATTGTGAACGACTTTTGCATAACTGGTAAACCATAAGAGATAGACAAAATTTTACTACACAAAAAATGTAGATCGCGTTAAAATAAACAATTTATGTCATATACATTTTTGTTGAGTGAACCATTTTCGAGATATCGCTTGTTATTCCCTTAAATTTTCCAATACTTATACGTTTTCTCAAATGGGAATTCGTTATTAATTTTTTTATGTCCTGGACATGCAAAGAGAATGGAATGCGCCACATAGCAAGCAGCTCTTAAAATATTTGACTATCGCTTAAACCCTACCATATTCCCCTTGCATCTACAAGAAAATTCGCAATAAGATTAACATTTCGATTAACATGAAGCATATGAAGAATAAGCGTTTGTAAAAATAGTTTGTACAAGAGTAGAGAAATTCATGTGAGTGTAACACATCACATTTTTAGTAAAAGGACCGTATACTTCGGAGAGTGTACGCGCGAGCACAGCATACCTCATAAACGAAAAGTCGCATACATAGAAATTTATGGCCGTATTCATAGATTTCACATTGGCCTGAACTATTTCCACACTCATTTGGTCCGGACCAAAGGCCGACCAAGTTTTTGATATTCATAGACGATAAAATGTCTTGGACCAAGAAAGGCCGTGGATCATCAAGGAAAAAATATTACACGACGAAGAAAGATAGTTCTGTGCATGCACAACTTCCATAGAGTAGTAAACTAACCACTGTTACTCCCTAGTTTATAACTTTCTATGGTTGTTTCACACCATTTTTTCATCGGTTCAGTATTCATCCTCGCCCTCAGCAAAAAAAATGGATATAACCAAGAAGCGTGCATTAAATCGTTCGGAGGAAAATGCCTGCTTTCCTTAATAGAAAAAATGATTGATATTATTGAAAACAAATCGGTTTCGACAAATACAAACGCAAAATACGAGGCGGTATGGTGGGGGATAATACATATATAGGCAGTTTTGTGCATAATACTAACCTATTGCTACCCCTCCATTTTTGGAAACGTTCTTATTCACCAGATACACAGCTTCACGGCATTATTAATCATTTAGAATTTAACTTGCTGGAATATTAACTTTTAACCTTAAAATTACAGAATGAAGTCGTATTCAAATAGGAAGGAACATTTGTTGTAATTAAAATTTCACCCTAGATCTTAACCAAATAATTATGAGAGTAATTATACAGAAATAATTACCTGAGGAAATTTATATTTCATAAACTTTTCGGGAATTGAAATCCTCCTCTTCTTACCGGGAAAACGTAAGTAAAGCCTGAATTACTTCGAACTTAACCCAAGTGACTTAACTCCACGCAACATAACGTGAAGGTCCTATACATTGTATTAAATGGAGCTATTTAGGGTTGTTAACGTGGCTTACTTTAACGATGTAACTTAAAGAATTTGTCAGTCTCAAACTTTTCCTTACCGTTACATCAAGTTTAATGTAGCATGGCAATTAGAACCAATCTGCGTGAAGCAGTAGCATGAAGTAATAAAAGAACAATCAGTCAAGATTCATTCCCGTTACATTAAGCACATCTTAATTAGACCTTTACTTTAGCAGAATTTCTTAACTTCGCTTTACATCCCGTCATGTTACGTAAAGTGCATCGTAATCCCAGTTTAACGAAGGTAAATCTGGCAATGGCACATGAGGCATTAGTTATGTCTCAGGTTTTCTTGATGTCCTTCTCTTGCATAATGTGGAAGTGCTATTAGCATTTGCGTATCAATTGAGATACTCAAGCCTCGGTTATCGTCTCTGTCATATAGGTTAGGATGAATCCGTTTTATCAGCCTTCTAACCTTTCCTTTACTAAACCTGTATTTTTTTTTTGAAGTTTAGGTCACCATACTGTCCAATTATGTCTAATTTTGGTAGATAGTTTTACTCCACCGTCTCATTTCGCAAATTCTAGTAAGCAGGCACGCCCATAACTCCAAAGTCATCCATTTTGTAAGGATGGTCTACCTTTAATCTAACCCTTCGAGTAGATCAAAATTTGGTCCCGACCAAGGTGTTTGATTCCCGTATCAACGCAAGTCCCGGTCTATGAATAAGAAAATCGATGGTCCGCCGTAAATCCACCGGAAGTAATAAGTTGACCCTAACCAATATCGACTATGAATACCGCCTTTAGTATTTAACTTCAGGATCTTCCAGGAATTCGATACGAAGATTCAGAAATAAATTCCCTCACGAAAATCTACTGGTTACCATGAAGATTGTTCAGTACTTTCTATTTTCTCAAAAATGGCTCTAAGAATTTTGATTAAAGTAGCAGGTATTAAAGCTCATTTTCATGACTAATAAAGCGTGTATCTTGAATTGTTTAGTAAAATCTGTGAAGCCTCCTTTATTCTGGTTGACTTTGTATAATTGATAACATCAGTATCAAAAAATGCATATCTGGCTAAAGCACGCAACTTATGTCAAATGAATTTTTTGGGGCCTTAACCGTTTCCAAAATATTCTTTTTTATTGGTTTAAATTTTCACGTGTGTTCTACTTTTCTAGTTACAAATTGCTATTCTTTTTTTTTCTTTCTCTTTTGTATTCATGTTAAGAAAACGAAATTCAAACCATCGCATAGCGACCGGCAGTGGATTATCGCTTTAGCTTATTGCCTTCTTCTTATACCTACAAAGAAATGTGTAAATGAGTAACGAAATTTATCTATATTAACCTAATATACGTGTTATTATACTTAGGTTCTTATATCTATTTTTATTTAGCTTTTATAAAAGGTACAAATATAATTATATATTAATTTTAGTTAATTAAGCATTACTAATATAAAAAACACGTATGTTATATTGTGTGTATATAAATTATTCTTCATTCATGTGTAACTTCTGTGTTACTCACAGGGGACTGCGAGTAAGAGTAAACTTTGAAACCGATTCCAGTCCTGTTATGCTTGCCAAGTTTGAAGACGAATGACCAGTGTCACATTTTGACGTCGTCTTCAGTTTCCGCTGTTGTTCCACTGCCGGCTGCTGCAGTGTTTGGCTATGAGATCTTCCTCTCAGGGTATGCGTGGGCATAGTGTGAAAGGATAACACCAATTTAAATCAATTGGGAATTTTAATTTTATCTAATACCTGAGCTATTGAAGCGAGATAAACAATGAAACTGATTATGAATCGTAGCACCCGAAACTATAAGAGTTTGAAATAACTGTTTCCGTAATAAAGAAACTAGTGGAGTAAATCGCCACGAGTCGCTTAAATGCTTATCGGCAAAATCCCTTACGGCTACCGCTAAGTAACTGATAAGCTTTAGGAGATACGAACTGCCGATCGCAGTAAAAGACTGTAAGCTCCTAAGGCTGTGCACGAAAGAAAAGAAAACAAAGTAAGACGATAATTTTATCACTACACGCTCTGTTATTAACTTAAGCTCAGTCTACTTATCACTATCCCTACCAATGTACCTATTCAAGCAGCACAATCTTAAACTCTATCATGTGCGTTTCTGACACTGTTGCTATGCGATATCTCCCCTAATTTCAGAACTTTATTCTCTTTCTCTTATACAGAATTCTTATCTACAGACGTGAAGACGTACTGAATTCACCGTTTAACTGCATTTCAAGTACTGAAGTCTCAACTCCTTTGCTATTCACGCTGCTACTAATCACTTTGCTTAACATAACCCGCTAATTACATTTTTATTTCTGGATGAATCTTTTCAATTCAAATTTATTACTTTATACATTGATTCAACATACGCAAATTACTTATTGTAACTATTTCGTTGTCTTACTATAATTTCCTTATTTCATTAGTTATATCTTCCCGTCAATAAATATGGTACAAACTTAATTCCGCAATAGAAGGACGGATAGAGAGAGAGCGGGGCTATGTGTAAGGAATCTAAAGACACAAAGCAGCTTGTCCGAACGGGTAGAGTGCACTAGAAAGGGAGTTTTGTTCATCACTAGTGGACGCTTGTTTGTATATGACAGTGATAGAGGGAGCAAGGGAGGGAGGGGGAGAAAGAGAGATCGCGCGACATAACTTCAGTGCTAATTCCACGATGGTATTTTGAATTGCACTGGTAGGATGAGTGGGAGCATTGTCCTGCAATTATCCCATAAAGTTGAAGGCAAATGTTACAATGAACCGTTCAGTGGCTCAGTGGAAATTCGCCTTTATGACTCTTTATTGTTTTCATTCCGCTGGTTCCTAACAATCACTTCACAACTTGATACTTGTTTCACAGAGAAAAATAAAAATGTGTAGGACAATATTACGGCAACCAATCATATGTTGCATGAGATGGAATTGACTAAGTTACGCATGGAACCGGCTTTATGAAAACACGGGATATGTAAATCCCCGGTGAAGTTTATACCTATGTCCTACAGAAAACTCATTGAAAAATACAATAAAATATCACATTGTTTTAGGTTATAAACCCACGCACTCATGTTTCCAGTCCATTTGTAAAACATAGAAAGGAATGTATTAGTGATTTGCATTTCGCAATATTTTTCACAGTTGTTTTCAGCAACGCTGGAGTTCAGCTCCATAATACAGGGTGCCCATAAAGTTCCAATACATTTTCATGTTCCTTGTCTGCTACAACAAACCAATACAATAAACATATTAGGATAGAGTAGGACGTTATAAAGTTAATTGCAGTTCAAAATGTTCACATTCGTTATCAACACATCCATTGTCTTGTAGTTTTACAAAACACGAGCCGTAATATTTGTAGGTTATTAGCAAATGTGCCGCTCCTATTCGTTGTTTCAGCTCAAGCACATCTGGCGCCTGATGTCTAAAACTTTGCTCTTGATGAAACCTCACGCATAAAGTCAAGGGGATTGAGGTTAGGGGAACGGAGAGCGCACATGCCATCCGCTGCTCTTCCATCCACCGGTTAGAGAACGTCTCATTCAGGTAGTCCCGCACAATGTTTGCATAGTGGGGTCGTGCACTATATTGTTGATAAATGACAAAGGTTGAAGAGACCAACCTGCTGTAACTGTGACTCCAGCAACACTAACAGCATGTCCAGATAGATTGTCCTGGTAAGTGCCCACTGCTACAGTCATGTTTAAGTTGGCAGTAGAAAGCAAGTAGGCCGAGTTCATTGCTACATTCTTCAGTGTGTGATAGTAAACTAGGACTTATCTGCGGCATTTTATCTTAGGGTGGTTAATTTATGCTGTAGTTTGCGTACTTTATACAGAATATTCAGACAGTGCAACGGTATATTGGTGATAATGTTTGGTACTAAGGAGAGAGTTTTCTTTGGTGAAACATGTTTCTCGCAAAGCCATTTATTTTCGGAAAATGTATAAATTAATTTTCGTGCGAGTTTTCCTAATTCGAGATGTCCAAATCGGGATTATGTAAGAGACTTAATAAATACATATCTTGGGACGGCCTAAGTTCACGGTACACCTAGGACAGGCAGACCTACAATTTTATAAAATTGTCTCGGATAATGTGATATAATGCTGCGTAGTCGTACAAAATCCATATGCAAATTTGCTCAACCGACTGGAATCTCTAAGTGGACGGTACATGAACCCCAAGGTTTCAGTTATACGGTTACAAAATTGCCGTGGTTTTTGGATTAAAAGTGAGAAAACAGATTGCTATATTGTTCACACAGAGACTCATAAATGTATACGGACAAACTAAGCCTTCTTTATAGATGAACAATTGATTCACTTATCCACTTCACACTCCTAATTATGTCAATTCCCAAAATTCGCAAAATTGGTCTTCAGACAAACATAATGCAATTAAACACCTTTACATTTATTACAGAAAATCGTAGTTAGTCATATCATGAGAAGAAATAACAGGTAAATGTTCTTTGACAGTTCAGTTAATTCTGATGTCAACTGCTCTGGGGTAATTCACAGCTTTATTACTAGTAGAAACTGAACATGCTTCCTTTAAGAGAAACCATACTCCAACATATACTTCAAAGCAGTCGCTTGAGCCTTTGACGGATACTTTTTTTTAGAAAGACAAATAATTAATGACCATTTTTGATCAAATCCTTTTGATCGACTATCACTGAAACGTGGTCGAACTTTGACCGCGGTTAAATTGTAGCTGCGGTGCATAATAATTAAATCTCGATCAACGAACCGCGATCAGCTGACCGTACGCAGGTTACTGAACGATCATGATTCTATGAGAATTACTCAAGGGAACGAATCCAAATCTTTACCAAGGAGGTTGCAGTGTAATTGCAATTTCCTTCTCTGTATCACTTTGTTTTTCTTTTACTTTGAAATGTTGTATGATTGGACATTCTTTCCAATGTCAACTAAATTAGAAAACAAAAAGAGTTTCCCGGATATTTCTAAGCATGAGATACATTGTTTTGGAATTGTTGAACGAAGGTCTACGAGAGCAAAAGCATTAGCCCAAGGCCCCTCCAAAACCCAGGGCTAGCGCCAGCCGAGTGGCTTTGAACCGTGGGAGTTTCCTATGAGGCCAATACCTTTAGTCTAAAAAGACCACCACGCTTACTTGAGGGTGGAAGTAGATACGCCACTTACGCGCGTCATCCAACTACCGTTAACCACGGTGTGAACACGGCAATCTAGCATGCCGTCTACCAACTCTAACTCATGGTTGGTGCCGGAGAACATCGGTGCGTCTCACAACCCCGCCTCGGGAATAAACCAGCCAGGTGTACCCAATCTAACTAGGGTATCGGGAACCACTACCCAGCCGAGTCCAACTTAATCTGAACAGCTCTCCATCGGGAGGTGCTCGAATGTTCGGACCAGCGTACCTCTAGTAACTTCAGAAGTACCACGAGTGCCCACACCACGGCAGCTGAAGGCTGCTCCCCCTTAAGGACATTGTGTTGGAACTAGTGGTTTCGTATTCCAATAAATTGGAAAATAAAAGAAGTGATTCTTGTATTTTAAAGGAAAAGCAGGAAGCATGGCTGAATTTGACCATGCATTTTACTGACACCAGTGAATTCTAATAACCAAATAAGTAAATAAATCGCTAAGTGTTAAAATAACGCGAGTCATGATGTGTTAACTTTCGGGAAACTATAAATTCGTAATACTTCCACTTTAGTAACAACCACCACCCGCCGTAGCTTTCAAGTAGTAAAATCACAGTGATGTCAATAAATTATTCAATTTGGATAATACTGCGCATGCGCGAAGGAAACAGCCAACCCAACTACATTAGTGTAACTCGCGAGAATAGCGATGGAGGTGGTGGACGTCCAGTTACAGTTATCAAACCCATTATTTGTATCCAGTTCATGCACACAAATTAACCTTAACCTAACCTGAAACAAATCTCGAAACTATAATACCCTAAGGTTTCACTGTGACTGATGCTCACCTTCTACTCATTCTTATATGTCATTTCTATCTTGCGGTAGTGGTTGCTCTAATGTTAGTGGCCCATGAGGATTAATTCCATAAATTACAATAGTCACAGTGGCCACTGCTGACCAAACCGTCATTTGCGCTGTCAAGCACAAATCCAGCCCATCTTGCTACAACGTTTATGATTAATAAATTATGCTCACTGTTGTTTGGCAGTTAAACAAAATACATGACTTCTTGTTAGGGAACATTTCTGCATTATCTCCTCTAGATTGTGTAAGTCAATAGTTCCCACGACATCCACGAATCCATCGATTCGATGAAATTCATTATTTAGAGATCTTAATTCTGCCCTTGACGGGAACGATACAAATCGTGGAAAAAACAAACCATAAAGTCCGACACGTCACTGATAATACGTAACACCGTTGTTTGGTGGATGCTAGAAATGTCCCCAATCACATATTAATAGATCGTGTAGCCTGTGACCTCAAAGTTATTAGAACTCCTTTCATTGGTGAAGTTTTTGCAGTTCATAGGAAACTAACCTCTCCATCATTTATTGACTACCCATCACATTGTATCCTTTGATAGCCGGAATCCTTTAAATTTCCTGCCCCAGCACTCTTCTAAACGACCATCTGTTTCTATAATGATCCGGTTTTGACGTTGTCTCGATTTAAGTTATCCGGATCGTACATTATTTTATCCTCAATGCCTTCAGAAATCGAAACGGGCAGCCATTTTGTACAACTTGACCACAATAAACGTAATTGATCGGTCCAGAAATCACGGTCCAAATTGACCATGATCAACTACCTCGGTTAACTTGAGCATTGTCAAAGCACCGAGGAATCGCGTTGAACCGGTCAAATGTCGAACTGACCGGAGTCAAACCTTGACTGACAATGGTGCACAAGGTCATAAAAGTTCTCTGGATAACACGTTTTCCTGCACTGTAGAGCTAAATCAAAGCATTACAGTACCATAACGAAAATCATAGTAACATGAGAGAACGTAGCCTTTCACTGACATTTGCTCGAATATAATCATTATTATCATTATTTTTATTATTGTTATTATTGCCATCATTATTATTCATTTATTTATTTATTATTACACACTAACGCACACAAGTTAAATCAAAACGTTACAGTGCCAGATCTCCGCCGTATGTTAAAGCTAAATAGAATATGAACTAACTAGTGCGTACGCATTCATAGGCTTAGTAATGCCAACAAGTTATCGATGCTTTGCTTAACTCTACTGTTTTGTTACATTCAATGACATTGCAAGGTGCTAATTAGAGCTACGGTCTGCTGCTTATTTTCCTCTATTTCTCGAGGTCGCGGGTTCAAACCCGGCGGAGAGCGATGGATTTTTTCGGGCGTAAAAATCCTTAACGTGGCTTCCTTTGAAAGGGAAGTAAAGCCGGTGTTCCAGTGTCGTAGATTTACGGAACGATAAAGAACCTCAAGCCTGATAAAGACCATCTGAGCATAATTTCCGGTATTTCGCGCCCAATATAGAATGGGACGCTAAGAACCATAGTGGATAAAGAGCGTCCATAAATAAAAGTAAATTTAATTTTAATTTTACTGTTTATTTCATAAGCAGGTATAGGATTTGCAGCCGTTAAAGCCAGGACGAAAGCAAATCTCATTAAACGGTTACTGGACTTCACGCTGTGACGTCTTATATAACAAACCAGCACTTATACCTCGTGCAGCCGCTTGGCGTGTGCAGACTAATCATGAGCCCTCGTTTTACCTGTTGTCAGCGACCCATCGTTATTATTGTTCACGTTCTTTGTATTGACGGCAGCTTGAGTGTAGCTTCGTTGAAGCCAAATGCTTAAGAATTTCTTCAGTTATGAACTGAAGCTCACATTACATAGAGGCATTTGACATTTTGACAGAGTAAACTGCGGAGAGGAATATCGTCGTATCACGGTTACATAGTACTGCCTGATCAACCTAATGACCAAGCATGTCTTCCTCACACAACAATCCATTACGCCAATGAAGGCTATTTTACTTCAGATGAAATAAAAGGGGCCGGGTTATTAATTTGCGAACACCACTAATCAGATGACCGTTGTTGCTGGTTCATTCACAATGAGCATACAGATATTGTTCTCTACTACGGCGAGACTTTATGTAATGTTGTAGAAACTTGGAGACTTTATCTTGAAAGGTTCCCCATATGTCGCTTATCAACAGTAAACATCGCATTCTCGTGAATGCTCATCACACAAGCAGCAAGAAGGGACCGGTAACTGAAAATGAATCGCACTTAATGTAGTCCATTGTTTTGAGGAATATCCTGTATGTGTTAATCGCACTAAACTATTCTTCTTCTTCTTCTTCTTCTTCTTATTATTATTATTATTATTATTATTATTATTATTATTATTATTATGTGGAACGTGCTAAGCATTTCTGTAAGTATAAACTCGATATATAATGTTATGTTTTACAAGTTAAAGGACCTCATGAGTTAAGAGCTACAAGAGCACTTTTGTAATTAATTTTAGAGGAAAGAGCGTGCCATCCGTGAAAAATTTACAACTAACAACTCTGTGGTAATGATTTTGCCAGAACGGTTGATTATTGTAGGAGAGTTAGGCCGACATCATCCTTTCTTGAAAACTATATCTGGAGAGACGAATAGCGACGAATGCTATTAGGATTCAGTAACGATGTCACTGTGAATAGACACAACATGCACTCTGTACCCGTCACAATTATCACTGCTAACATACTAACCCATTGGGGCTTGAACATATGGAATGAAACAGTGTTATCGGACCTGTCTTTCTCTTACCCAGACTTAGAGACTGCAATTCCTGCAAACTGAATGGCAGGATTTTCTTGAGGCGGTTCCGGCACAACTACGGAGTAGCACTGGTTCCAGCACAATAATGCACCATCTCATAGTAACCGCCCTCAGGATCAATTTGAATCAAAGAGTACCCTGGAGGTGGGATCGGCCGGTGGCCCTTATATTGGCCAAAAAGACCTCCTGATCGTATCCCATTACCTTTTTTTTTCTTTTGGGACCACAAACGATCCCTTCAATAGATGGGTCTTACTGAAAGCACTGTTAAAGCATGTGCATCTTTCACACCAGCGGATTTCGGAAACTTCCATATGGATACACGGAGACGGTTGAAACATCCTATGAAACAACAAGACCAAAATTTCGAAAATCTATTCTATAAGTGAAATCAGCACGATAGTACCGATAGATTGTATTGCTAATAATGATAAGAACATAATAATAATAATAATAATAATAATATTATAATAATAATATTATAATAATAACAATAAAATAATAACAATAATAATAACAAGCTAACGAATATCAGTGTAACACTACGCGCTCACACGTTTGAATGGTTTTCATTACAACGTTTTAATGTTTTGATTTAACTCCACAATGCGTGCAGTTCGCAATGTTAGATAAGAATAGCGTAAATACAATTTTAAATATCAACGTGATATATTTACAATAATTTCTCTGCCATATTTTATTTTCTCAAAAATGGTTCTAACAATTTTTATCAAAATAATATATGTTTAACATATTTTCATAGTAAATGAAATGTGTATCTTTATTTTGCGAAATGTCACCAAAAGTCCTCTTCGTTCTGAATGACTTTTTCATAACTGGTAAACCGTAAGAGAATACAAAATCTTACTATATAAAAATGTACATCTGTTTAAACACAAAATTTGTCACGTCCATTTTTTTGGAGCGAACCATTTCCTAGATATTCGCTGTTATTTGTTTGAATTTTCCAAAACTTACACTTTTTCACGGGAATTCCTTAATCCTTTTTTATGTCCTGGACATGCATAGAGACTGGAATGCTCCACATAGTAACAGGTCTTAAATGATTTGACTATCGCTTAAAGCCTACCACATTCGCCTTGCACCTACAAGAAAATAGGCATTAAGATAGTTTCTACAAATGTTTACAACGATTAACACGAAGCAGATGTGGAATAAGCGTTTGTAAAAATAGTTTGTACAAGAGTAGAGAAAATCATGTGAGTGCAACACATCAGACTTTTAGAAAAAATTCCATGTGTGCCTGTGAACAGCATTACTCAAAATCGAAAAGTCGAATAAATACTTGGTATTTCGTTTCAGTATCTTCCAAAGATGCGACACGAAGATTTTCAAGAAAGTAACCTTTACATGAAGTATATTTCGAAATTTTTTATTTTCTAAAAAATGGCTGACGGTTTTGATTAAAATACCGTATATTAAAAATATATGCATGACAAATAGATTGATGTCTTGAATTTTGTGGGAAAAGTCTGCGAAGTCATCTTCTTTTGGAAGGAATTTTGTATTATCTTGCATAAATTACAAACCTTAAGCGATAGAGGAAACATACTACACAAAAAAATGTAGATTTCATTTAAATACACAATTTATTTTAAATAAGCTTTTGTAAGCCGTTTCTGAGATATCCGTTATTAAAGGTTCGAATTGTTCATTTTTTGGCCATTCTCTTAAAGTCCTTTCAACATCCAGTTGTTTCTCGCAATTTCATGGAAACAGTGTGGGATTATAAGGCCAGCATATAGGTTCCAGTTCTTAACTATTTGACTATCATTGTTCCCTTTGTATCTATAACGAAATGTATAATTATGTAGCAATTTCAGCAACGGTTTATTTATTTATTTGTCGTCCTCCGTGGACTAGTGGTACCGTGATTGCCTCTAGTTCCCAAGGTCGCGGGTTCAAACCCGGCGGAGGGCGATGGATTTTTCGGGCGTAAAAATCGTTAGCACGGCTTCCTTCGGAAGGGAAGTAAAGCCGGTGGTCCCGTGTCGTAGATTTACGGCACGTAAAAGAACCTCAAGCCTGATAAAGAGGCCTCTGAGCAAAATTACCGGTGTTTCACGCCCAATATAGAATGGGACGCTAAGAACCATAGTAGTTAAAGAGCGTCCATAAATAAAAAACTCAATTTTTAAAAAAAAGACGGTTTATTTGGATTAAAATATAATAGATAGAAAAACACTTATATGAAAATAGTTTTCATACCCAGTAATAAACGATAGGAGGCAGAGAAACTCATGTGAATGTATTACATCAGATTTTTTGTGGTACCTAGGTTTTTGTCCATCGTAAACGTTTACCAGTTATACAACATTATACAAAATTGCTTCCGAATTAAGAGGACTTCAGGGCTATTCCCAGAAAGTTCAAGATACACATTTTATTTTCCATGTAAATGTCTTTAATACATGGTATTTTATTCAAAATAGTTTACAGCTATTTTTTTAAAAATCAGAAATTTCGAAAAATGTTCCATGTAAAGAGTATTTGTGGTGGAAAAATTTACTTCATAATGTTCGTTTCGCAATCTTGGAAGATACTGAACTTAAATACCAAGTTTGGTAGTTATAGAGTTATGCTGGTCACTGTTTTCCAGACATAAATACAGACAGTCAGTTAGACACGCACGTGCGCGCAGGCACACATACACGGGCAAGAACCTTTTTCTAAAAATTTGTTTTTGGATTCATGGGTACCCAGAACATATATTTCCGTAAAAAATGTCGGTATCAAATATTTATTACCTACTATGTTCTGGTTGAGAAGGTAAAAATAATTATGGGCGGATACTGATGGGTAAAATGAAGACATTCTAATTATTTGTCTATCTAAAAGTGTTTATTCCTTCGAAAATAAAGTCTCTGTAACTGAAGTGCAAAACTTTCTAAGATCTTTTCGGTCTATTTATACTGTTCATGTCTATCATCACTGGCTGTAAACGCTAGTGCAAGCCTCAGAACTGGCTCCCAATAAGCGCGATCCGTTCATTGTCTTCGCTGATAAGCAAGAGAAATAGAACCAACGTCGTTCCTCTAATGCGACAATTCCCCACTGACTTGTGATTACTTGAAATTTCGCCGTTGAGTCTGCAACTCTTAACACACGAAGCGATGTAAGCATACGTGAAATACGGTGCTGTTGGTCCACCTGATATGAGACAGAGACCGAGACAGAGAGAGAATGAAGGTAAGTCGAGGGTGTTAAGGCATGGATTCGTGAACGGGAGGTCTGTAGTTCAAAATACTGAATAATTTCTTCCAGGTTTCCCTCAGTCCTCATAACTAGTGTAAGTCGCGGAGGTATCCTAAACTTAGGCCTGGAAGGATTCGTTGCCAAATTGCTTTTTGCAATTATCATTTCATTTCATCATGTACCATCAGTGCCATTGCCTGTTGTGCCGTATGTAGTAACAGCGGGCATTAAACACTATTAAAAAAATCTGATGTGTTACACTCACATGACTTTCTCTACTCTTGTACAAACTATTTGTACAAACGCTTACTCTCCATCTACTTCATGTTAATCGAGATGAACATTTGCAGACTCTATCTTATGGCTAATTTTCTTGTAGATGTAAGGGGAATATATATTTACAAGGGCAATATAGAAATACAGTAGCCTTTAAGCATAGACATTACTCTTAATAACTGGTTGCTATGTGCAGCACCATTCTCTTTTACCACAGATTAATACTATTTGCATATCCAAGACAAAAAAATGAATAACGAATTCCCATTTGAGAAAATACGTATTTAAAAATTTAAGGGAATAACAAGCAATATATAGAAAATGGTTCACTCAACAACAAAAATGTATATGGCATAAATTGTGTACTGTAACGCGATCTACATTTTTGTATAGTAAAATTTCGTCTAACTCTTATGGTTTACCAGTTATGCAAAAGTCGTTCACAATGAAGAATACTTTTGGATACATTCCCAGAAAATTCAAGATATACATTTTATTTTTCATGAAAATATCTTAAACATATGATATTTTAATCAAAATCGTTAGAGCCATTTTTGAGAAAATTAAAACTTTCGAAAAATGTTCCATGTAAAGGGTAATCTGGGGTGGGGGGATTTTCTTGAAAATCGCATCTCTGGAAGATGCTGAACCTAAATACCAAGTTTGGTGTTTATCCGACTGTTTGTTTCTGAGTTATGCTGTTCACAGACACACACACGGACATGTTCCCAAAATGCATTTTTTGGATTCAGGGGGTCTCAAAACATATATTTCCGGTGAAATCTCGGTATCGAGTTTTGGGTGGAATACAATACTTCCCCTACTTACTATACGTAGTAGAGAAAGTAAAAAGTTATAAGATAAAATTAAAACTTTCAAAAGGAAATGCACAGAGCATCTAATGAGAATGAGTGCTGAAATACCGAAGAGAGACTTCCTATGTAATGGGCCGATCCCTAAAAAGGTGAGCTCCACTTATGACTTCACCGGAACAGGCTGCAGAGTCTAATCAATAAAAATAATGAGGACGATAATAATAATAATAATAATAATAATAATAATAATAATAATAATAATAATAACGGTATCTTAAGGAATGTTAAAGAGTTTTTTGGAAGTTCATTTCATTTCATTTCATTGTCGCTTCTACTCCTCTTTTATTTAAATCCACCATATCCTCAGATGCTTTAAATCGTTCAATTGCAATGCCATTCCTGAGTTCAAATGGGTCAAGGAAAGGAAACGACAAAGCCTTGTTGAAACTAAACAGTCCGGGTGTATTCTCAAGCAGCACGTACCCGGTTTGTAAGTGGGGATTTATATCACCGAATCCACACGGTATTAAAGGCCTTCGATAAATCCCCACCAAGCGTTTGTGTGTGTGGCACGGCGCGACCTCAGAAGCAAGCCAACAGAAGTAGTGTTGGTATGATTACGGCGCCGAGGGGAGGGTGGGATGTAAAATCTATAGCTTCTAGATAAAACGGGGTTGGGGTCTGACTTTTTGTTTCAAGTTTCAATCGGTTCAAATACTCGGTCCGCTTCTTTGTGACAACAGAATGTATTTGTAGCATCCCTAGATCCAGCTTTGAGCCGTAAGGTATTCCCCAGAGCCCGAACTCAGCAAAAAAGGACTTAAGAACCTAGCGATGAAACAGCTGTATGTGAAAAGAATACTGGGAAAGCATAAATTAAACTGTAACACACCCAGAATGACAAAGAATCTATGAACGTTCCTGATTAATTTCTGACACTGCTTTCTTCCTTTTGCATTCAGATTTGCTTCCGTCATTAAGGTAAGATTGAAGCCGAAATTATAGAGTCAATAATTATCTAAATAATCTGGGTAGAATAGCGAAATAAAATAAATAATAAAATATTTAAAATCAGTACATATATTAAAAGGAAAAGCATTGGGAAAATTGTTGACTGTTAAAAGCGACAGAAAGGTCAGACAGGCACAGCTTAGCTAATTAGGGACCAGCCCCAGGTATAAAGGGTAAGTCCGCTGAAGCCAGTTTCTCTTGAAATTAATGGGTGCAGTTGCACTGGCCGGGATGTGAAGGTCACTATAAGCTTCATGACGCTCATTTTTGGTGCGAAGTGTTTAAGGGGAGAGAGAGGAAGTTAGGAGGTTTTTCTTTCTATCGCGCGTGTGGGACGCTCTTGTGGTGCGGAACAACGGTCTCGTCGAGGTGCGAAGACTGGGTGTGAACTTGCAAGAGGGTCGGACGATCAGATGTAATTGATAATCTTCGGTCTTGGAAAATACACAGTAACATCGTTAGAATTTAAAAGTGATCGGCAAATCTTAAGTCTTATTTTAATGGTGAATAAAAGTGTTCCAAGAAAGCGTTCGTGTTTCTATGTACATACACTCACGCATACCCAGTGATTAAGATCTCATGCTCGAGCAGCCGTGGCAAAGTATAAAAACAACCAACTAGGAGGAGAAAAGCAGCAATCGTGAGGCAAAGGTAGTGCTTCATTGCTTCAGTGTTTGGAGGATGTAGCGTGGCTGCGTCAAGATTAAAGGCTCTAAACTGTGTATGCTACCGTAAATCTGCTAAATTAATCGTTATCTTAAACTATTTAATGTATCAGACTGCAATAAGCAGAAGTTCAGTGATGTATTTTTATCCTATAACTTTGGTTATGATGGAAGATGATCAACATTTACCAGCGATTATATTTCTTAAGCAACCAACCATGTAATCAACAGCAAAATTGATCCAAACGAGCACGTATAGGTTGTTTTGATAATTTTAGCATTTTATTTATCTATCCTCAATAATTTCTGAGAAAATGGGTTATACCAGAAAATGTGATGCACAGAAAAAGTTGTTGAAAGTAAAAATTGTAAAAACCCTCGCTAATTAGATTTTAAAAAGAAGTAGTATGGGTTTAGCACAAAAATCTGCCGTATTTAACAGTAGGGTAATTCTATGCGACGACTCTATTTACTATGGCGACCGCACGCAGAGCCTTATTGAAGTGCCAACAGCAGAACTGTATATTCGCGGCATGCCAGCCGCTACCAACGTAATATTTAACATCGCTACACGTTACGCAAACGTGGAACACACACACACACACACACACACACACACACACACACACACACACACACTCGCACTTGTTGAAATGTCCATGATATTTTGAAATGCGCATTTCGAATTAGAGAAGAACCTAGATAACCAATGGATGTCTCACGCAATGAAGACACGCGTAAAAACTAATTCGTATTTTCTGTAGAGGGGAAGTAAAAAGTGAAGTGTGCATAAACATGGGCTTAACGCACGCGGATTGTGTGCAAAAACAAAAAAAAATGAAAAGCAATGACGCCGTAAAACAAAACACGTAGATGAAGCTGAACATAAATAGTTCTAAATTGTGTATCTTTAAAATTAATTTTTACTTATTCTTTTTCTCATTCATTATTCTATCACGCACATAGTAGGTAGAGAAGGTATTGCATTCCACTCAAAAATTCGATACCGAGATTTCACCGGAAATACACGTTTTCAGGAACGTTTACTTATTCTGTCACGTACCTAGTAGGTAAATGAGATATTTCATTCCATATAAAAATTACGAGAGTTCGCCGGAAATACAAGTTTTGAGATCCTTGAATGAAAATAAAAGGAACTTTTCCTTATTCTACCACGTATCTAGTGGGTAAACGAGGTATTGCATTCCACACAAAAATTCTGTACCGAGATTTCACTGGAAATGCAGGTTTTGAGACCGCTTGAATTAAATAAATACCTTTTACTTATTGTACCACGTACCTAGTAAGCAGAGGAGATATTTCATTCCACACAAAAAATTCGATACCGAGATGTCACTGGAAATACATGTTTTGAGGCCTTATGAATCCAAGAAGTGCTTTTTTAGAAAGCAAAACTGCCGAATACATTCTCTACCAACAGGTGCGTGGTAGAAAAGGTAAACGAGATTTTTATTCAGGTGCCTCAAAACATGTATTCCCGTTGAAATTTCGGATTTTTGTGTGGTATATAATACCTCTTCTACCTTTTTAGGTGTGTGGTAGAACAAGTAAACGAGATTTTTATCCAGGTGCCTCAAAACATGTATTCCCGTTGAAATCACGGATTTTTATCTGGTATAGAATACCTCCTCTACATTTTTAGGTGCATGGTAGAACAAGTAAACGAGAGTTTTATTCAGGGGCCTCAAAACATGTATTTCCGGTGAAATCTTGGTATCGCATTTTTGTGTGGAATGCAATATCTCCTCTATCTACTAGGTACCTGGTAGAATAAGTAGTTATTTTTCTTTTCATTCAGGGCGCCTCAAAAACGTCTAATTTCGGTGAAATATCGATATAAAATTTTTGCGTGGAATGCAATACCTCCTCTATCTTTTTAGGTAGAATAAGTAAATGTACTTTTTTATTTAGAGGCCTCAAAACATGTATTTCCGTTGAAATACTTATGTTAAATGCAATACTTCTACCTAAGGTGTACGCGGTAGAATAAGTAAAAATGAATAGAAAAAAATTGAAAATTGTAGACTTTTCTTCACAGACTATACGAATGCTTTGCTTTAAACATTATATATGTTTGGCTTCATCAACGTGTTTTCTTTTACGGGTTATTGCGTTTCATTTTTGTTTTCACACACAATCCGCGCATATTTATGTGCGTTGTACCCATGTTTATACATAATTCACTTTTTATTTACCCTTATAGAAGACATACTTTACCTATTTTACGCGTGTATAAAACATCAAATACATCATACGCATATTTCAGCATCACCTGTGTGTTCCTTGCTGTTTAATGACTAGCGATGTTGTTACATATTAGGTTGGTAGCGGCTGCTATCTAGCGAAAACACAGTTGTGATATTGGCACTTCAATAAGCGTCGCGCGCGGCCGCCATAGTAAACAGAATCGTCCACACAGCAAATTTCACCATAAAATGGACTAAAGTTTACCTCTCTACCCCAGAGTGTAACAGTTACGTTATTTTCTATTAAGTGGGGCACAATTAACAACACAAAATGTAAATGCAGCATGCTTTTAAAAATGTATTTAAAATATAAATATTCTGCCTTTAATGTATATCAAATAATAGTATATCAAATTAACGAGAAAGTTCTAATAATTAATTCTGATGCGCAAATACACTATATACAATAATAATAATAGTAAAAGGCTTCAATTCCCTTATTAACTTAACTTCAATTTACTTATTAAAACCTTGAAAAGAAAATTTTAAATTCCAAATAAAAAACTAAAAACATTAAAGATAAAGACATTAAAGATAAACATTAAAGATGTGTGTATGTGTGTGGTTTTTTTTTGCAACTTTAGCCATTTAGTCTCCATTTGAGGCAATTACATGAGCATACTGTATTAAAATACCCACATCTGCTTTAGCTAATTTTATATCCGATTCTAAGGTTAAACACTAACACCTTTAATGATTTTTTCGTTGTCATATAGCAATAAAGCATTTTAGAACATAGAAGGAAATAAAGAAAAAATATACGAAAAGAAGCATACTTTAATGGAGTTATGTTTTACGCCGATGCGCATTTATCACATTAAGTAGAATTGCTATTGTTGGTGAAGCTCTTGCAACGTACTACAACGTATGCATTACGATATAACATTACTCATATGCGCAAGTTTTAAAATAAGAAGCGCTACTGAGTCATGATATTGAGAAGTTATGATATTAAACGTTTTTCCTCTTTCCACCGTAGATACAATTCTAGTGTGACTAAACTCCATTACTGACTTTATATTATTTTCTGCTACGCTTTACGACCATTCTTTCTTTTGCCTTTATTTAATATAACAAGACAGAAGCTATATAGTATTCCCTTAACGCCACTTGATGGTGCATACAACAAAAGCATATGATAATAAAAATATTCTTCAAAATATCAGCACAGTACAGTGCTAGCAGCATCATTCAAGGGAACTCCTGTATTTTAAGTAATTTTAGATAATACTGTGATTGTTCTGATTAACGCATACCTATACCCAAATGAGCTAAAGAAACAACGTAAAATACTATTTTTATATGTGTGATTAAAAAATGAATGGACTGTGTAAAGCGCTAGGTATCGGTTTTATAATACTTAACGACTAACTCAGTTTTATAAAATGGAAATTTCTGAACTTATACGGATAATAAACCACTATTCCCTTAGCTTGTTCAGTTTCGGAATTGGATCCATGCTGATAAATGCGGTTTAATTCATAAGAAATCGTCAGGGATCTGAAGAAGAAAATTTGCGACTAGAACAACAGATGTTCCAGCAACCACCTCTCTGTTTTTGGGCATTATATGCAGATATGTCATTAAGGTTGCTAACTGTTCAAATGAACAAACGCCTAACACAAGCGGTAAATACATATTTCGCCTATCACTGCCGACTTGTTTGTTTACGCATTCGAATTCTCTCCCTTTCCCCTCAAATCCTACTACAAGCATGCAGGTGAAAAAGGCAATTTTGTTATCTATTATAGCTTATTTTATATTTTTTGTGAATTCACATTCGATTCGCTTGCTTTCTCATATTGTTGTAGACCTGCAGTTGATGAGTGGTTTGAGGCAGTGCTTTTTAACACTTAAATGATTTCGGTTAAATTATATAATATATAAATTTAATAACAGCCCGCCTTAAAGCAATATGTGTATGTAACAATATATAAAAAGTGTATATTACAGTCATTTTATATGTTTATATTATTGTATCCACGTTTAATAATGTTATGTGAATGTATTACGTAATTTAATAGTGTAGGAGCTGTGAGAATAATAGGTTCTCGTACAATACGTATTCGTGCGAGAAAAACATAGTTTACGTGCTAAAAAGTGCAAGTAATTAATTAGAGAATCTCACAGTTATCTATATCACTAATTATTTAAATCGTATCAAGTATTAATGAAAGGTGTGAAGTAAAATTATAATCTGTGTAAGTCTACATTCTTAGTCGCACCACAACCCTGCCAAGACATCCATGTCTCTAACAATAATACTGACACAGCCGAGGCAAACATAAATATATAATATTTAAAGAAACAGTAAAAATTACAAAGTTAATATTTTTAAACTTAGGGCGAAGGCTACCGAAAAGCGGGTTCTATATGTGCGGTTGCAACCAACTTCAAGTTAGGCTCCCAACAGTTGAAATATAATACAACTCCTTCAATATAACCTACTTCAAATTGACGCCCAAAGTGTGGTGCAAATAACGTAAAGATACTATCTACTTCAAATTGGCTTCCATACGTGGGGCAAATAACAATACAACAAGACACCTTCTTCAGGTTTCTCTATGATAACTAGAGTTGGTTGTGTGGTACAGCTGGCAGTGTCAGCATGGATACACAAAAATAAGAGTTGTATTTCAAAAAACTATATTTTGGGAATAAATGTTCACTACAGCTGGTTTTCCTGTTTTATCTGCCAGCAATTTTCTTCTAATTTTGAAGTTGTTAATCACCTTAATGTGAGAGGACGAATTCTTTTTACTAGTTAATTTTAGATGCAGTGGCCCTTAGTTGAGATCACATAACAGACAACTGGAATTCTGTCTACTACAGTACTTCAGTGCTCATTCGGGTCTCAACATACAAGTGATGCTATTATTGCTACGCTGGAGATAATCGAGAGGTTTCAGATCGGGCGAATGCACTGCCCATGGAATAGAGCTTCTCTTTCCAAACCAGTGATCAGGAAATGTATCATCTAGGTGTTCACAGCCATTCACACTGAAGTGAGATGGTGCGTTATACTGTAGCCTCATGAAGCACAAGGCGCTTGCCTTCATCAAATGAGATCTTGTTCTCTCATATAGGATTCTTAGAAGGATCAGGGTAAAATCAGGACATTATATAAGTATGCAACATGTTAACTGGAAAATTGTACAAGATTTAATTATATTATTATAATATTTTTAAAATATTTCAATAATACTTTAATTAAAAGGAAGCACTGTTGCCGAGACTCAGATTAGGCATCTTCTGCATATAATGTGGTTCTTATACCACTGAACTGTGACCTAATCTGAAAAGAATTCCCAAATACAGTGTAAGAGAGTGGCCAATGTAAGTGAGCAGTTATTCGACAAATTAACTCTGTATTGACTGTCTCTGTGGCCTGGAGGTTAGCATGCTAAACTCCAAATCCAGGAATTCTGGGTTCGATTTCCGGCAGACTCCTCTCCATAGAGAAGTCTGGAAATATGAATGGAAGTGTAAATGTGTAAATGAATCCATGGAAGTGTGAAATTCTAATTATCTCTTATATTTTTTGAGATAAAATAAGTTCCCTTGTGTGTTTCCTTTCTCACATTACAGCCATATGCACAACTTTGAGGCGTTTTATTTTTCAAAAAATTACGTTATTATTATAGTACTAAAATGACTCAGTAACACCATTTCCAAAACACCACTACTAAGTACACTACTCTTGAACTTAAATACCAATAAGAAAAACTTTTGAAAACGTATTGCTGTACGTGAAGCATTAACTGACTATTCTATCAAGTGCTTCCAGTGCACGGCTGGCTCTGATGACGTATTAGGTGGTTATTTGCTTGCTCAGCCGTAACGGTGTGGCGGATTAAGAAAACAATCTTACTCCTGCATTTAACAGGTCATATCCTCGATTTACGAAGAAACTTGATTTTTATGTTTCCTTCCCCTTTAATAACCCCATGGCGCTTCAGCTCAAATGAGGCTGGAGTCGACGAAGTCGACCGTCGGCCTCGCCTTCGTACACACGGCAGAGGGGAACGATCATACAACCGATATGGGAAGGTAATGTGGTCAACATCACGCATTCTGCATACGGAATATAGGCTTTCCTGGGGGCGATCGTTGCCTATCGCAACTCATCAATTTCTCACAATGCTGAGTGGCCACCGGTTCTCTACCCGAACCCAACATCCGCAGTTCCAGGGTGGGATCGAACAAGATATTCACTCTATAACCTACTGTGCAAGACTACACAAAGGCTTACTACGCCAAAAAATGCAGACCTCTTTAAAACGCACAATTAACTTAAAATAATTTTAGTGGTATCAGAATTTTCAGAGTTATTCGCTGTATTCGTTTAAATTGTCAATACATTTGTCATTTTTAAGTGTTCAGCGTTCAGTTGATTCTGGTGATGCATTGAAAAGAGTATGGAACTGTAATTGCAGCATATAAAGACCAGATGATTGTTTCAGCCTCCTGTAAGTCTGCACGGCCCGGCCAGAATCAGCCCAAACCCGAGAATAGGTTATACTGTACCACCCTTTCTGGGTGCGATTGTCTAATGTTTTAAATACCATCATCATTAGCCCAACAAGGATGCTGCCTGCAGAGTGAATGCATTCGGTTTCCATTTCTGATACCGACATGGAAATTTTGTCCCCAGCTGGGGACCCAATTGACGAGCCACTTTAAAGAAATAGTAGCGTTTGAGGTCCTGGAATCCTCATTAGTAAGCGGCATGTTGACGGTATACTGCCTTATTCAGCACAGACCGCTTCTATTACTTCACTTTACACAGAATATCGTGGGTATGTTAGGACGCGGCCGGGCCTGGCTCGAGCTCGTGCAATCCTCTATGCTGTATCCCCTTGTACGAGAATTACATGACAGAAGATCTCTAAGTGCCTACAACAGTCACTACTAAGATCTGCAAGCTTTTGTGTAAACTAACATAAAATAGATAGAAACATGGGTTTTACAGGAATAGTTTGTAGAAGAGATTTTAAAGCAAAAGTCAGGTGCTAGAGAAAGTAATACCACTTTTTTACATCCCATTATTCAACATTTTTAAGTGAAGTAAACCATAGGCATGTTTAAAATAGATAGACTTGAATATCATTTCTAATACACCCTCTTAAATTTACATTAGTTTCATTATTCAAAATCATTTTAGACTCACTGTTCAAGTTTTTTCTGGCCAGTTTCGTGCAGCAGATGAAATTTCAAATCAGTGCTTTCAAGCAGCATAGTTTTAATGTTTGACTTCAGAACTAACCACTGTTATTCTGAGCAATATCAGAATGTAATGTAACCATTATATTGTGTATGTTATTGAATTTTGCTTGCTTTGCACTTGTAGCCCCTTCTCTGACCTCTTGTTCTTTAAGAACGCCATCTTGGGTATACATATCACTTTGCTCACATAATTTGGATTTACCTTTTTTAAATCAGCTAACACTAGTGTTGACTACTCATTGATTAAATTTTAACCTCTAATTTGAAAATAATTTTTGCGTTGTTACACACTTATTTTATTTCCATCTTCTTTATTATTATGCATATGATGCCAAGTTTAATTTTGATATGCAAACTACATAAATACTATTTTAATGATCTCTGCTTCTCTCTTTCTCTCTATCTCTCTGAACCTAGTGGTTATTTGAATTAATGTACTTTAAACATGCTACGGTTAATAAATTCAAGGAAAATTCAACTTAGTTGTTTGTTGCATACATTCTTTCCTTCCCATGACCTGTAGTAGATGCACATACAACGCTCATTTTCTCTGGATTTTTCAATAGTGAGTAGTTATTTGGGCGAGTGGCACAGCACTACGATTTCTCTACTTATGCAAAACACTGTCGAGATCATTCGAATCAAATAGCGGTACTTAGAAGTGAAGTATCAGAGCCTTCATGCCGAAACTCACTCTGAAGTTCCTTTAGCAGCAGCGTGAGGCAGTATTTTTTTACACTTAAATAATTTCAGTCTAATGATATAATATGTAAATTCAATAACAACCCGCCTTGAAGCAATATGTGTATGTAATAATTTGTAAAATGTATGCAACAGTCATTGCATATGCTTATATTATTGTAAACATGTTCAATAATGTTATGTGAATGTATTATGTAATTTAATAATGTAGGAGCTGTGAGAATAATAAGCTAAAAGTTGCTAACAATGAGGTAACCTTGAGTCAATAATGAGTAAGAAAGTTTAACAGTACTACTTATGATTCTTGGAGTAACAATAATGTAATTTTAATGACAGTTTATAAAATAGCCAATCAACAACCAGAAAAAGCTTTAGTTAAATGAAGGTATTCTATTGGAGTAGGATTAGCCGATCAGAAACTGAAATATAGCAAAATTTACAAATCTAGAAGTCAGCTTCCTGCAGACAGCGTTAGTAACCAGACGCAAAAAGTGTCCTCAAGAAATATAATACGTATTCGTATGAGACGAAAAATAAGTTTACGTGTTAAAAAGTGCAAATGTTTAATAAAAGAATGTCACCGCTCTCTCTCTATATCAGTGAAGTGATATTTAAAATCGTATCAAGCATTAATAAAAGGAGTGAAGTAAAATTATAATCTGTGTAAGCCTACATTCCTGTTGCACCACAATTCTACCAATAGAAACGTGTCTCTAACAATAATACTGACGCAGCCGAGGCAAACATAAATATTTAATACTTAAAGAAACAGTCAAATTACAAAGTTAATATTTTTTTAATCTTGGGGCAAAGGCAACCTGAAAGTACACTTGGGGCGAAGGCTACCGGAAACCGTGTACCATACGTGCGGCTGCAACTACTACAAGTTCGACTCCCCAACAGTTGATTATAATACAACTCCTTAAATACAACCTAATTCAAATTGACAACCAAAGCGTGGTGCAAATAACGTAACAAACCATCATCTTCAAACTGACTTTCCATACGTGAAGCAACAAACTTCTTCAAGCGATTTAACATAAGTAGGCCATATCCATAACAGCAGTTGCCAGTTTTAACTGCAAAGTGCCGAAATCGAATCTGAATTACCTCAAATCAGTATACGATTGAGATGGACATTCCTATTTCAAAGGCGTGTCCAATTAAGCTGTCCAATATTATTTCCATGTAGCTTATATCGAAGATTTGGCGTTCGTTTTCGGATTGCAGTTAAAACCGGCAGCTGATGTTTAGGGTGTGGCCTCATACTTGCGGCATGACTTTTGGTTATGTGTGAACCATTATTAATTGTTAATTTGTCTCAGCTTTAACTCTTATTTTCTCTACATGGGTTTTTATGAACGAATGGTTTACAAATAATTATCAATTTTGTTCTTTTAGAAATATAATAACAATTATTCGTCCCACCATCTTTAAAGTGTGTATGTGTTACAATTTACCTTCTGTGTTTTAGAACGATATAGCCATCGCGAGTTTAATTAATAATCGCCATACTAATAGCCCCGTTATCGATTATGTACTTAATGAAATGTACAAGTTGTTTAATGTTTTATAAAATGTCTTTTCCCATGAGGTTTCAATAGGAATTTCTGTATGCCGTCAGTGCATATGTTCACAGTGTATTCACAATATTCAGTGTAACAGTGTGTTTTGAGTGATCAGAGTATTTGTTCACGTGATATTCAAGGTCAGAGAGTATTCACAGTATGTGACTGCGTGTTATAGTCACTCCGAGATCTGCACATAGATTTTGTGACTGTAACTACCTCCACAGTTCTCCACTTTCATCGGGCTTCCTTAATAATCCCATTGGTGGTTTTTATTGTGATTTTCTGATTTACCCTCAGAATTTGTATTTTTCCGTTTATTCTTCAATCATATTCTTAGCGTCGTACGTGATCCACATTATTTTACTATCTTCGTCTGTTCGCTTAAGTCCCTCACGCTGACTGAACGTAGGTTCCGATTAGGTTAATAAATATTTCTAAAAAATTTCAGTTCCTCTTTGTTTGTTGTGAAGCAAACATTTTCCTAAAGGTTTCCCGGTACCTCGGCCTCACTTAGGCTATTGCCTGTGGAAAACTCAATATTTTCCTTATTGAAGCATAAATATTCACATATATTATAAATACACAATTATTACTCAACGAACGAAATTTTCTGTTTCATACCTCATCGCTTTTGTCGCAGGAATTTCTGGTAGGGTTAGACATGTTAGATTCGGCATACATAACTTCAGAGTATTTTTAAATCCTTAATTAGTATTTCCTGCAATTCCTTTATCGTCATCATTACTTTCATGGATTAATTTCTTAAAGCTTCTTCCAGCTTCACCTTCTTAATTCCACCGTTTCCTATGCCGACCAACATGTCTCACTACATTGGTAAAACTAGCTTAGGCTATCTATATTTTATCTTTATTTTTATGATTCCCTTCAATGATACACACATAAATCTTCACCTGTTACAAAGAATGCCTTAGTTCATCCCTAACATCTTTCATTTCTTAGCCTGTTTTCTAGTTTGGAGAATTTAAGTGATCTAAGCAATGTAATTTCTATCCCCACTATTCGATCAGTGTCAATTTCTTTATTTATTTATTTCTTGTTATCCAGGTCTCTGAATTACAGAGTAACAGTAGGTAGTGTTTTACACAATTTCAGTTGCCTTTCTTTTGTTATTATTTTGTTTAATGCACTTTTAATAATGGATTTCAGATATGCTGAAATATTGCAGTTTTATAGTCATATTCTTGTCATTTAGTTTATAGTTCTCCAAGTATTTGAGCTTTAACCCATCATGAACGTGTTGCACACATTTTATTGAACAAACTGTAAAAATTCTCTTTTCAATGAAACATTAGGCAATCATAAACAGCCAATTTCATTGCAGTCTGCCACGAGGTCCATAGTAAAGTCATTTACACTAGGAAATGGTGAAACTACTAAATCCCAAAGTGTCTCTGTGCCATAATTCAATGCCCCCTTGCCTTCTTTTGGTGTAAAGATAGAAAAATCATAGAATATAATTTAAAATTTCCATATGTATGCTTAAAAATTTACTTTATAGGTACATATTTGTTCGTTATATAATATATTTTATTATTTGCATGTCTGAAGTTATAAATATTCACAGTTTAAGACTCTGATTAGTATTGTGTACACATGAGGTAAAAGCCAATAAGACGGTAGGTCAGGCTGTCAGCTCCAAATCCAGCAAACGTGTCAACTTAACATGTGACCATAAACCAAAGTTCACGAAAAA
Organism: Deroplatys truncata; assembly: GCA_030765065.1. NCBI lineage: Eukaryota > Metazoa > Arthropoda > Insecta > Mantodea > Mantidae > Deroplatys > Deroplatys truncata. The sequence goes on from CM060986.1 coordinate 64,558,674, forward strand.
CACGAACACATCAAAATAAGAAATTTAATATGGTTGTCTTTCCGCCTTGCATTTGTTTATCTTGAGTGACACACAATGTGTATAAATATATAGGTATTCAAAGGAGAAAGGAAAGGAGCTTCTACGTTGTAATAATTCCGGTCACGGTTCACGCTGGGACTCCCAGCCCACGCTATTGGCAGAATACCAATCCCATCCAATCAGACACCAGGTCCTTCAGCTTCCCGACCCCACGACTCCTGAAGCTGGTATCATGAAACTCCTTCGTCAGGTCTGGTATACACGTCTCAACTCTTAACTTAATGTAAGGCTTCTGCAGACAGAGGAAGGAAGAGAGAGAGAGAGAGAGAGAGAGAGAGAGAGAGAGAGGCTAAATTTCTTCCTTCTCTTCATCCCCTCCTGCTCTCCTGGAATACACAATAATTTTATTTTCCAAGATAGCAGAGAGTTACAGAAAGATCAGGAGGCAAGCCACTTTTACTAGGGTTGAATTTAACATAGTTTCAGTCGATTAATGCTATATATTTTATTGCTAAATAAATGTGAAATGCATGTTGAGATAACGTTGTAAGTCGCTGGGTAGACCTCAGAAAAGGTGCTCCTAACTTGCTGAAAATCTTAGAATTAAGTTTCTATGGTGTGTATTCCACATCTTAAAACATAATGATATTTAAAAGTAGTGTTACAAGGGGGCTGGAAGAGCAGACAGATATTGCGTTCATGTATATCAAAAATGTATTAAACAACTTCATAACGACCATGCAATGAAAATATTTTAAAATGCTTTAATTTTCTGCAATATTTCAATTTATTCTCAGCTATCATCAACACTCGCCAAATATGAAAATTCTACCAGACTTTATGTGTGTACTTTCATAATGTTAAACCAAAGAATTTTGTCGATGTTTGACTTCATTTACTCTCGTATAGTCCTTGTTAATATCAAACTAAGGTTTGTATAGCATTACAGGCTATATATTACTTAAATGTTTTCAAACCTTTGTAATTAAATATCGTCTTATTTTCTTTATAGATTACACACTTCATACGTGCTATCTGTACCTTGAGCGAGATTGGTGCTGTGGACTTCATTCATACGACAGCCTGTCATGTCAGGTAGTGCAAAACGTCCTTTGGTGCTGCTATATTGCCCAATATTGCATCGCAAATTCTTTATTTTAGGAGAAATGCTTGGAGATAGACTAAAGCTTATGCAGACTTATTTGTTCTTTTTAGGGTCTTCTATTTGTAGTTTAAAGGTGAGCATCTACATGTGTTTAAAACGTTACACAAACTTATGGAAAATAAGTTATAAAAGCTGATTAATGTGGGGTTCAAATTTTATTCACATAATTGAGTAAAACGTTGCATGTTCTTAAATACATATTGTAACGTTTGCTGTGGATTTGCAGCAACTGATCATACAAACTTTGTAATTCGGGGACGGTGTGAGGATGGGTTCTAGAGATAATTGACACACCTAATGTACTGGGTCACTATGAATATTTTACGTTTCAATATGTAATCCATTTTTTCTCAATTAAAGAAGGATAATACCTGTAAAAAAATAAGGAAGCATTTTTGTATAAGGTTGCGTCACTTTTTTAGGACTTATCTTCCAACCTGTATAAGAGGTGTTGCTGTATGTAAGATGTTATATTTTTTGGATCAGTCCATAGAGTACTGAATTGGATCGTACATGCTCTTTAAGTCAATGCACTATAAACCAAAATGTTAAATGACAAGAAGTAATTTTCCAAAATGTGCTTAAAATTAACGAATGCTTTTATAAAATGTTATGCTTCAACAAGTAGTTCATGAAAAGAGAAATTGAATTATTTACTTTCTCTACCACGTATCTAGTAGTAGGAGGAAAGTATTGCATTCCACCAAAAATTCCGTACTGAAATTTCACCATAAATACACGTCTTGAGCTTTCCTGAATAAAAAAAATCTTTAGGAAACAGTCCCTGCACGAGTGTAGTATAAGTCAAGAACAAAAGTCAGTATATATACCAAACTTGGTATTTAAGTGCAGTATCTGCCAAAGATAGGACACGAATGTATTTAAGGAAATTCCCTCGACTGCAGAGCAGCCTTCACATGAAATTCTTTTTGTTATATTATATTTTCTCATAAAATGCCTGTAGTGATTTTGATTACAATACCATACATTTAATGTCTTTATGAGGCAAATGAAGTATTTACGTTTACTATTCTGAGAATGATCTATGAAGTCCTCTTCATTTACAAGGAATTTTGTATAAATTTGTAAAACCGGTAAATCATAATAAATAGGCAAAAGCTTACCTATGGACGTAGATCTCACTAAAACACAAATTGTTTAAAATAATTATTTTTGTATCACCATCCATTCCCAGATATTCGCTGTTATTGGTAGAAATGTTTCAATACCATATTTTTATTTTCTTTGAAGTAATACCAACATCCAGGTGCTTCTAGTAACGTAATGTAAAGAGCATGGAATCACAAGGCCAGTAAATAGCCACACGATTTTAAAAGTCTTATGATTTCTATCTTCTTTTTACCTAAAACAAGAAGTGCAATGGAACTTTGTATTCAAACGTTTATCTCAGCTAACTTGCAGCAGATGAAAGAATAACATTTTGTAAGAATAACCTTAAGATGCCATATAAAAATAGCGATAATAGTTACAAAAGGTCATATCAATGTAACGTAAGACTTCTTCCTAATTTGTGACATAAAGGCAAGGTTTCAGAAGTTTTAAAAAGTAAACGCCAGCTTCAGCTAGAGCGAAAATTAAGTGTACTGTTTCTACCCAAGATAAAACACGCGGTTTAAAAAAAAAACTCTAAAATTATACTTTAGTCTTTGTTACCACGCCCTGGGATCATAGCACGAGATTTTATCGCTCTACATAGCCCAATTAACGCAACGCTTAAATAATTACTTATTTAAACTACCTACCCTTACCATATAACCTCGTTTTATAATTATTTCAGCTTTGAAAAAATTGCCGAAAGCATGTCGCTGCAGAGAGGAAGTATTTGAGAGGAAATGTTACGTAAATCAACGCAGGGTAATTTATCTTCCTGTTATTAGTATATTCCGTGAACTTTTTAAAACTAGTCTGTATAACAGTAAAATGTTTCTCTTTGGAGGTCGCGTTTCGTGCTGTTTCAGTTCACGCATATTCATATCACAGGGTTTATTTATGGTAAAATAAATATAAGAGAAAATGTTTGATATCTGAGAGCATATATAAATTTGCCCGGAAAAATAACACATCCACTACAAATCCATCAGTTAACTATTACATAGGCAAAGAAAAGTTCAAAGTCAAGAGACAAAAATGGAAGGATATAAAAATGAAATAGCCTAAACCTAAACTTTGCTTTATCTCTTTACTAGTCCAACTCCTCTCCTACCACCATATCAGCATTAAGAAAATACCGAACCAGATTTCTCCGGAAAAGTATAAAGCTCCCATTCCGGAGTTCCGCGATAATATCCCACCAGAATCATCCTCCCTGGCTGAAGTTTTCTCCAGGTTTTCCTCAGTCCTCATAACTGGCAAATGCTCAGAAGATACCTAAACATAGGTCTGGAACGCGTTTCCTTTCCAAAATTCCTGCCTTAAACATCACATTATTTCATGTGTCATCAGTGGCCAACGCCGGTGGTGCCGTATACGTAGTAATAACGGACCTTAAGCACTACTAAACAAAAAAAATACCAAAAATGAACAAAAGAAACACAAGGCATCGTGTCAGAAATGTGTGCACTGTACAGTCTAGATCTACAGGACAAGGTTTTACTCCGGGTTGGAAATATTTACATTCGGCAACAAGGACTCCGGACTCATCTGTACTTCATTAGTAAAGCTCGGAACTTGGAACCCTTGTACCCTGCAGTGAAATGGAGCTGCAGATATAACGTAAACAAAACCAACACAACGTGCACTCAGTCACAGTAACTTTGTGGTGGTACTATGTCTTTGTTGACATTTAATACCGTCGCTTAGGGGCACTTACTAGCTTCAGTCATTAGTCATCCGTTATATTCATTACTTGGAGTGATAAGTGGGCTTTAAAGAAACACAAAGAAAAAAAATAATACACAGAAAAATTAATAACAACAATGTACGGAGGGTCCAAGAATGTATGCACTAACCTACCACAAACATACTCTGTGGAAAATTGGTTACAAAAGTGTCACAGAAAGTATCTTCTAAGTGTAAGAGCTCTACTATAGATGATGTCCCATAACTAACGTCGGCTTTTAAGTAAAACGTTATTCAAATGTGTTGTTACAGAAAACGGTTCTAATCTTCAAAGTAAAGACCATTAGATTGCACAGTTCTTAAGCACCTTTCAGCGAGGTTTGCTATCGCACAATGGTACCAGTTTCTGGTTTTTGATGCGAAGAATTTGTTGATACCTATTTTAACTGCTTCAATGTTTTCAAAATTTCTTACCCGTAGGAAATGGGCCATGGATCCAAACAGATAGTAATCTGATTGCGAAAGATCAGGATGTAGCAACAGTTCGATTCCTTTCAATTTCTGAATTTTGCTCGTTGTTCTTTGAGCTGTACGAGGACTCGCATTGTCCTGTTGCAAGAGAACTATGTTTCTTTTAAGTAATGCCGGGTACCTCTGCCTCAAAACTTGATAAACTCGTTCCAGTTGTTGAGAATAAAGATCCACATCAATTGCAGGTCCAAATTCACACCTTAAAAATGTCACCAGGCGCATATTTTTTGGGACCAAATCCATTATTTTAACGACAACGTTTGCAGGCTTACGGGTATCGAGCCACTGTTTCGAGGTGTCAGGGTTGCGGTAATACACCCACTTTCCATCACATGTGACAATTCTCCTGATAAATCTATCGTCCCAGGAATAAGAGATAAGCTGATGGCAGATATCCACTATACTTAGAGGTTGATCAGGTGTCAATTCATGTGGTATAAATTTACAAAGAGATAAGCTGATGGCAGATAGCCACTCTACGTTGAGCTTGATCAGGTGTCAATTCATGTGGTACAAATTTACAAAGAGATAAGCTGATGGCAGATATTCACTATACGTTGAGCTTGATCAGGTGTCAATTCATGTGGTACAAATTTACAAAGAGATAAGCTGATGGCAGATATCCACTCTACGTTGAGCTTGATCAGGTGTCAATTCATGTGGTACAAATTTACAGTTTATGAAGTGTCTTAATATGGCGATGTATGGTATCTTTTGAAACACCAAGTTCTTCGTACAACGACCGAGTGCTTGTCTGTGGATTTTCTTCCAAAGTTCTGCGTGTAATCTTAATATTCCATAACTTGGGTCTTTCAAGAACTTGTAAATCTTTAATGTTTTCGTCTCCATTGTTGAAACGCTGGAAGAATCGTTGTGTTACTCGCTTACTAACGACACCTTCACCGTCGACTTATTCGTATTATTCATTTAATTACATATTCTTTGAGCCGCGGCAACAGCTTTATAATCTTATTTCCAGTACTGCTTCAGAAGGACTCTAATCTCAAACTTTGTTACTTCCATTTAAAAATCTTGTATTGCCAACTGCTGGATGTTAACAATACGCAACAATAACCGTAGCACTCTATAAAAAGCACTTACAAAAATAAAAGCATAAAACTGTTAATCAAGGCTTGCTGCCCACTGTTTACCGGATCCAGCAGGTGACTTCGTTCGTTCTTTCCTTCCTCCATAAGCCAGCATGCTCTTTAGTATGAGGGACAATAAGACGGGGAAAGACCAGAATTTCAGGAAGTTAGCTGGGTTAAGTCTAAAAATGAGACAGCTATCAGTGAAGTTTAAGTATAAAATTTGTCAAAATTGTATATAGCATTAGCTGTTTTCGAAATATTCCTAATTAAATCTTTAAGTTTACCCTGGTTGAGTTATTATGCGGTATTTATAGAGAATTTTGAATATATGCATTTATTTTGTAGTATCTGTCACTAAAAGTAAGGTTTTTAGCAGCCACTAATATTAGAAGGTGAAGATTATAACTAAAAATGAGGGGTTTGTGGCCGGCACGAAATAGAAATTGACTCGACAGCGAGCAAAGGTGGACATACAGCTAAACAACTAATGGCAGTGCACCCAAAAGAAGTGTAACGAGAAGGGCATAACAATAATAGAATAGGTGTCAGAAAAAAATCACGAAAAGGCCCTTTATGGTCTTGCACACAGAGGATAAATAATAAATGGTAAAACATTGTACAGAAAAATAAGGACCACATAACAATTGTAATATTATGAAGAATACAAGATCATCCGACGATAAAATAGTATACTTCATTGATGTGACTTTGAAAGGAGCTTCTCGCAATTTAAAAAATGTTAAGTGATCGACGCGACATTTGACATTCCGATATTTAAGAATGTCTATAATATAGTATATTATCTCATCTTTAATAACTCTCAGTGCAATACAATGTTTGATATCTTAGTTACCCGTTGTTTCTATACTTGAAAATAATATGTATATTTATTAAATGGAGGCCTTCTATCTATTAATATAAATGCAGGTTATTTGAATGGTACTTAATTCATATAATCAGAAGAAATTTTCAAGCAGCCGAGAGGATATGCTGGGATAATTATCAAAGAAATCGAAGAAACAGTACGACATCCTATACAGTAGATTTCTTCAGTGATATTATCATACCAATGTACTTACTCTATACAAGGAATTAATAATACAAATTATAACAATTGCACAGCCATTATCACAATTACATCAAAGACCCAATAATAATGCTAAAATATATATTTGTTAATCGAATTGTTATATATATATATATATATTATGTACATTTGTTTTTACCATAGCGTTCTATATAATATTGTGACACAGTGGCTATGGGCCAAGGTTATCGGGAGGTCAACGTCTGGCAGTTCGGCATAATCATCGATAACTACCGCTTGCCAGTGTTAACACCGAGCGTGATATCGGCATAAAACTAAAACCACCAGAAAGCTTCTTCTCCCCTCCTCCAGAAAGTGTGTCTAAATAGTTCTAGAACGTTGGAGAACCTTTAGGAAGGATTCAACTGACTATATAAGTAAACGCTCTCGCGGAAATCGGGTAGTCGTATTGGTGCTCAGTGCGAGTTGAGTGTGAGTTGAGCTGCATCGTTCAGTCCGTGTGAGAGCGAATTGGCAGGTGAGTTTCCCTTTGCGATATCAAAAGCTATTCTCCGAGCGAGTTAGTGACAATTGTTATTACGTGCAGCGAGTGTTATCGCAAAGTGACGTATTGTGGAGGTCTTGTATTCGACTTCCGAGTGAAGTGAATCATTCCAACCCGGATCTTTAATTGGAGATTATCAATTTTATAATGCTATCGGGGTTAGGTTTAATTTCTTATTGTGTTGTTATTTATTATCAAAATGTTAAATCCTACAATGCTGGAATATTAACTGCTTTGTGCGTGAAGAGGCTACATCACGTAGGAAGTGAAGTGACGGAGAACTGAACTAGTTCACTTAGATGAAGTGACACAGTGAATTGAATTCCCAGTGGAATTGAACTAGATAAAACACCTAAGCAATGACGGTGAGTCGGCGAGAGAGAGAGAGTGACAGTTGGAAAAAATGTACAAAGCCACACTCTTTTGACTTTATCCAGTTTTTCTACTGTCACTTCTCTAAGTTCTCAATGCCACTTCACTATTTCTATCTAATTCAACTTCACTGGTACTTAACTTAGTCGCACTACCGTTTCACTAAGGTGAACTCGTTTAGCTTACCCGTCATTTTACTTTGCTTCTTAACGTAGCCAATTACTCCATACGGTTTGCTCGCTGGGGAGTCGAACATAAGACTTCTTCAATCTCTCCTGCAGCAGTACTCACTGCACGTCAGCTGTCGTCACAAACTCAATTGTAAAACCGCACTAGATATTGCATCAGAAACGCACTCGCTAACTTGCTCACAAACTAACTAATCAGCGAGCTGGCTGACTGCTCTCTCGAGAACCCTCGCTTATACAGGGTGGGCCACTTAAGTTGAGACTGTACAATATCTCCAAAACTAAGTGTTGTAGAAAGAAATGTCTTTAATAAAAGTTGCTTAATATTATGAGGGAAAGTAAATGCCATTAGTCGTGTTTTCTTTGGAGGATGTTATGGTGGTCATTTTAGGATCAATTTAATGTTATTAAATGGGAACCTACAATTAGGGAGAATGGTCCACACTGTATAACCAATGGAATCTTTCACAGAACTTGGAAAATTAAATTGAGTTTTATTTACGGACGCTCTTTAACCGTTGGTCCTTAGCGTTCCATTCTATATTGGACGTGAAAGATCGTAAATTTTGCTCAGAATCCCCGTTATCAGGCTTGAGGTTCTTTTACGTGCCGTAAATCTACGACACAGGACCATTGGCCTTATTACCCTTTCAAAGGAAGCCATGCTAAGGATTTTTACGCCCGAAAAAATTCATCGGCCTCCGCCGGGGTTCAACCCGCGAACTCGGGAACTAGAGGCTAGCATGGTAATTCACAGAACATCTATAGCTTTCTGGAGGCGGGGTAACGTAACTTCCAGAATGTTCTGGTTATCTGCTGATAGTGCGCAGGTGTTTACTCTGGCGAACGCTGCTTATCTCTGTTTACATCCAGCTGCTCGGCGCAGACCTCCCAATAACATTGAGCCATAGCCTTTGAGTCACAATATTGCAGAAAGTTGTTACTGTGTAAGTGACCTTGTTGTCAGCACTGGTGCTAGAAGATCAAACAGCAAGGAAAACTAAACAACACTATACTAGGGTTCATCATTTCGCATGTCCGAATCTATACTTCTATTTCCACACAAACCTTGAGCCGATCGTGAACTTTTTTACCAGCTCAATTCAGGTTTTCAGACAGTGCGTTTTGGTTCCTTGGTTTGGCATGAGGGACGTGGCGTTTGCTGCGACTCTAGCTGGGTTTATATCTATTAGACAGGAGTTAGTGTTGGGATCCTGAGATGAATTCTGGTAAGCAAATACATAGAAAGAGAGAGGGTCATGGCATGTCATTTCGCCATATTTATTTCAGGTGTTCCCTTTGTAAGCCACAACACTAATGATGATTTGTCACTTGTGCTTCTAATTTTATTGCATTTAAGGTTTCAAAATAAGCTAAAACCATTGAAAATATAAGCAAAGGCACCCACAGGATTGTAAAAACTGTTATTTGCATACATCTTAACACTGCCAAAATTTTCAATTAAAATAGTAGTTCTCCAAACATGCCACACGAAAGGAAATTACATGATATTAAATTCAACGATGCAGTGTTGATTCCTTTATGTCCATTACAATATTTTACTTGCTGGAATGAATAACTTGCTTTAAATTACGTAGAGCAATACATAAAAACTGCATAGTTCTATAAAAATTTTGCTTTTTTTATATTGGAGTATATAAAGACAGAGAGAGAGAACTGTATGTCTTAACTATTAAAACTGCAAAGCATTGTATTTTTACTCTACAGCATTTACTAACTAGAAGAAAAGGTATGAGCGAGACAATAGCTTGCAAATATAAAAAGAAAATAACCATGTGTAGAGTTTTATATTCGTACTGGGCCAAGCAGATTAAAAAGAAAATGAGCTGCTAGGAGGCATGAAAATCAAATGGAACAACCTTTGGAAGGTACATATATTGTGTTTCAAAGCATTCAAGCATGTGATGATAATAACTGCGTTCTAGAGTGGCGAATTAATGACGGCGGATTTTTTATAATTAAAGGAAGACTACGAAATAAATCGTTATTTTGCGACATTGTTTAGTAATGTAGTTATTCTATATTTGGCGTATATAAGTACCTGTCTTTTGTATAAATATTTTATAAATATTGAGTTTTTGTTTGTAGTTTTTATACAGGGAGTTCCGCAGAATTGTAACGAAGTTGCGTCAAGTGGTTGTTAATAGATTTTTCTAATCCTCCATTAGAGATGCTTCCGTGCAGATCTGATAACGATAAGAACGGATTTAGTTAATTAATCCCACCTCCATACGCGGCTGCAGCATAAGATAGATATATTGGTCATATGGCTCATATCAATAGCTCTTATTTGTTGAATGAAAAACTATTCATCTCTCCTTTTTACATATCAAATGTGCCCTTGTTTGCATATGACAGACGTGCTACATAAATTACAACTGATTACATACCAGTAAATATTTACAAGGATAAGTGGAGCACATCACTTGTGCTCAACCCGCTCGTTACCAACACTGCATTTTTTCACCACTGATTATGGAATATATGCGGTCTCCTTCGAATTTCGCCAAATGTAACTACCATTCTTAGTATTGGTGTTTGAACAGGGACAGTCGCGTTTCATCCATAGCTTTTATATGACCTCAAAGAAAGTAATATACTGGTATGGGTCCCGAAGAACGGGAAGGCCTAACAACAGGCCCTCCTGTTCCTTTCCCTCCATCAGGATAACAACAGTGTAACTTCACATAGCAAGACTACACAGAGAGGAGCCTACATCACATTGGAAGTACACGAGTCAAAGCTGTCGCAGAAATACTCGCTGTTTTCATAGATATTGTGACGAAGCGGCTATGAACCAAGGTTAGCGGGAGGTCGGCGCCGAGCGGTCCGAGTAAACAAGAATAACGCCGCTTGCCAGCGTTAAAACCCGGCGCGCTCTCGGAAGATAACTAGAACCCTCTAGAACTTTTGTCTTCCACCTCCTCCACAAAGTATGTCAAAATAGTTCTAGAACATTCGAGAACCTTCTGTAGAAGATTCCACTGCCTATATAAGCTTGTGTATCAAGTTGCGATTCTCCGAGAGATTTGGTGACGGCTGCTGTGACTTACAGCGAGTGCTACCACGGAACGACTCCCGGTGGGGTGAACTGTCCGGCGTGAAGAGAGTACATCACGAAGAAAGTGAAGTGACGGGGAATTGAACTAGATCACTATAGTGAAGTGATATTAGAGAAGTGAAAGTGAACCAGATAAAACAGAATGTTGACAATGAGAACTGACAGTTGAAAAGCCGTACAAAAGTCGTAATATGCGGTTTTGTACAATAGCGTAGCCATGTATGAGACTATAAGCATAAGAAATACCGTTTTCTCACTTAAAACTTCTATTAAAGCTTAAACTTTGTCACAAACTGACCCGAACATCCTGCATATTATGCATTACATTTGTTGGAAAACTGAATCAGAGTTGATAAAGTCAAATGCAGTTTTCTAACTTTATGCCTACACATGACTGATTTAGAAGTACAATTACAAAACCACATTTTAATCTTAGTATCGTTCAACTATAAAGCCCAGAAATTAAAAACACTTGTCACATTGCTAGTTGCATTAGACGTATGGCATCTCCAATGTTTGAGATCGCCTTCATGATTTACATGGATATTTGAATAAGATGACAAGGTTTAATGCTCGTGCGGTACTTAGCTACATAGCTCAAGTAATAAGAGCATCGACGCGGAGAGTCAAAGAATCCATGGTTCGAGTTTCGGCCGTGGCATTATTTAAGTCTGATTGATTTTCCAATTCAGGGCCAACAAACGGCTAGTATGGAAGAACAATTATCAAAGCAGAACCATATTTGTCTAATTTATCTCTCAACAAAAGCTGTATAGAGCTAAAAAACGGTAATGTTTCTCCAGAAGTCGACGTTTCATGGCGGACGATGTAAATGTGCAATGTCAGATACCAACTGTTAAACGGAAAAACGCTGTCGCATTAGTAAAACCGGAAATAGTTTGGTATTGTTGTGAACTGTTTTACGCTGCTGTAATAGAAAAGCGCGAAATAGTGAATAAATGCAATAAAACTGAATATTAACCGCGAAACAGTAAATAGATGCAATAAAATACAATGATAACCGCGAAGCAGTAAAAAATATTATTGTTATTGTCTAATGCGTGGCGTTTAGTAATGACCATTGGCGCTCGTGCATTACTAAATAAATGTAAAGAACCTCAAGCCTGATAAACAGACCTCTGAGCAAAATTACCTGTCTTTCACGCTCAATATAGAGTGGGATGCTAAGGACCACAGCAGTTAAAGAGCGTCCATAAATAAAATTCAGTTTAATGTTTAAAACTGAATGATTACCGAGCAACAGTAAGAAATTCAATATAACTAACTAATTACCATGTAGCAGTAAACAAATATAACAGAAGTAAATAATTATCGCGACGCAGTTAAACGAATGTAAAAGAACTAAATAATTATCGCGTAGCAGTAAAGAAATGTAACAGAACTAAATAATTAGCACTACGCAGTAAACGAATGTAATAGAACTAAATAATTATCGTGACGCAGTAAAAGAATGTAATAGAACTAAATAATTATCCCGTAGCAGTAAACAAATGTAACTGAACTAAATAATTACTACGGCGCAATAAGCAAATGTAATACAACTAAATAATAATGAATGCTATTGTAATTATGTCCAGGGGCATATATACTCTTTCACGATGCAATTGTTAGCCTTATTAAAAGCTGTTTTGCATCGATGCATGTAAGAAAATGAAGAAATATAAAATTTGAAAAAAAAGAATGACGAAAATGTAGTTCTAAGGGAGAAGACGAACCAAAAGAGAGCTGCAAAGATGTTATGTCGCAGGATAATTCGTGTCACAAGAAAATTTTGAAACACTCTCCGAATGGGACAGCTGTTCCTTTACATGAACTCGTGCAAGTATGAGTTGAAGAGCTTCTGAGAAGTGCCGAACTGCAAGTTGTTTTATCTCCCAATTTTCCATTAGGACAGCGTCATTATATAGATCTCATTCTCCGCAACGATGCGTAAGTTGTCCATGTTGACTGTTGACACAATCACGCCAGAATACATAACCGGAAGTGCTTAAACAACTTTGGGGCATTTAAAAAACCAAATGCCACACATTCGCGGGATTTTAGGGATTTTTTCTGCAGGGTAGCTGCCTGACGCGCGGCACCCGCCATGATACGTCGACCTCTAGAGTAACATTACCCTAAAAACAAGATCTTCCGATTCAGACAAAATACACATGTATGAGAATTAAATTTGAGAATTATAGTAATAGGTTTTTAGACCGCGAACGACATCTGGAGGTCCATTGGAACATGCCCAGCAGTTTAGTTTGTCAGCCTGACGTTGTTCCTTGCATGACCTTCTTCTGCATGACCTGTGGCATAGCATTTCTCCATCCAAATGTAGATTTTACAAACCCAAAAATCTGTGATCATTCCATTTCAAGAGTGTGTTTAATTCCGTCCGTCCCTCCATCTCAGACTGCGCCTGCTGTCTTCTGTGATGCCTATCGAAGATCCTTCTCCAGGTCACGGATCTACTCATCAGCTGATCAAAATATGTCCATTTATTTTTTATAGAAATTGCTGTCAAACAACTGCCGGATTTGCTGCTTCTAAAATTGTTGCATTTGTTATTTTTTCTTTCCAAGACTCTTGCATCATTTTCCTTCCTGTCCACAGTTCAAGGAATCCAGTGTTCTTGTTTTATCTTCCTTAGAGGAGTCTAACTTTCACTACTGTGAATACGACTGGGAATAACCGTGGCCTTAAAAGCTGTAATTTTAGTACTCCTGGATATGCCAGAGTCCTTCATGAGTTTTCATAATTCTGTCACAGCCACTTTGCCTAATGCTTCTTTTTATTTCAAACTTTACAAGCCATGGTTGTTAATCGCGGCACCAAGGAAATTAGTCAAGTAACTGAATGAAGAATTGGAAGAATATGCTGTTCTAATCTATGTTCAAAACAATTCGTCTATAAACAAACTGTTATCATAAGCCGTATATCGTACTTCTGAAGTAATTGAAGTTTTCATGAACATATTAATGTGTACGTATAGTAAGTTTTGCAAAATTGCAACTTACAATTGTTTTTCAGACATTGGAGTTTAATATGAAAGTAGTGGCATTTAGCGTTTATCTCAATTCTCCGGAACAGATCTACTAGACTAGAACATTGATTCCTTGAAAAAGGAACAGATTATTAAGTTAATCATTATAGTAAATGAAGCAGACTGCACATAATTTCTGCCTGACAAGCTTATAGACAGTCGTTCAGCATTCCTTCCTAAGATTTGTTGAAATTCTTTAATTTATCGTCGATTTATTCTTATTCACATACCGTTTTGTGCTCGTGCTCTTTCTAACTCATCTTCCTTTGTATGCCATTTTAGATTCATTTACTAAAGTAAGAAATAGAGGACGTAGCTAATAGTAAAGAAAGAAAACAAGTATCGAGGTAAAGCTGGAAAAAAAGAGGAATGATAGAAGCTGTTAGAAGGATCATCTAAGATCTGAGAGAAAGCTAATGACTGATTACCAGGCAAAGAAACTACTAAAACGACGTCTGGAGTAAATGATGCTAGGATTCTTTTGAAGATGTAATTTTACCTTTACAGCTTAGCAACAGACGGATAAGGTGGGCAAAAGGAAAGAAAAAAAGAAAGTAATGAAGCTATATCAAAAGCTAGAACGATCGTAATTCACATTAAATGTCTTTAAAGCGGGAAACAAAGCCCATCGTTTGCGAAAAGAAAGGAGCTAACGATAAAATACCTGATGTTGCAATCCTTTCTCCATCCACAATCGTTTTATCTGGCTTCTATAAACTATTCCTACATAAGTTTATTTCCCTATCTACTTCATATTAATCTAGCTAACTTTCAGAAATAGCTTTCATTACATATATCGTTGTAGGTACAAGGTGGGTGCAGGATACCTAAACGACAGTCAAAACTTATTGGTAAAAGGGTTTATTATTTGTATATATGGCCTTAAAATTCTATACTCTTTCGAAAACTAAGCTTGCCATAGCGAGCAAACCTGAATTGAAGAATTTATGCCCATAACAAAGGACATATCGCAAGTGGCAGTTTATTTGCAAGAGAACAGTTTAAATATATTTTAATCATCTTTTGATTTTTTTTAAAAAATTCAAAATGACATTTTCTATGTAAAAGGTAGTTTATGGTGAAGGATTTTATTGAATATGCTCGTGTCACATCCTTGGAAGATACTGAACTAAAATACGAAGTTCGGTATTTATCCAACATTATTTTTTTAGTTATGCTATTCAGAAATACATACACCCGTTTATATTTTTTTTATCAGAGGAGCTTCAAGGCATGTGTTTGCAATGAAATATCCCTATATAGTTTTTGAGAAGAATAAAATACTTCCTCTGCCTGCATGTAAGTGCTGAGGATTTACATCCATGTAAATGTTGGATTGACCAGTAATTTACAAAGTTTCATTTCAAGTCTCTTTTCTCCTTTTACAGTGAAGCCTGTGCTTATTAGTTTCGCACATGTATATACCGTTTGTTTTACAGATCATTATCCTACAAAGGAATGTTAAAACCCAAATAATAAAATGATTTCCCTAATTCTTAATGAGAGCCACGATGGCCACTCGCTACCATAGACGGCAAGATTAAAAACAATTTCCTGCCCCGAGGCTATAAATGCGATATCTCTCTCCTTAATCGATAAAATGTGTATAACCTTGATGCAAGTAAACGACCCTTAAGATGAAACCCTTTCAGTTATATCAGAATTAATCCGAAGTGAACATAACTGTCAAATACCAACAAAATATCTGCATTGTTTCTTGTATACAATTAAAATTCCTGGATACGTAAGTTTACACAAGAATGTCCAAATTTACCACCAGTTATACCGAGTGGAAGGGATGTAATCTATAATATATCCATCCTTTATAGGAGATACAGATCTCATATAAGGACAATGTAAATGAGTTGTAAAACGAAGACAAAAAACAAAAAATAAATGTAATGCATCGAAGTTTGGCAACGGTGTGCTCTTCCTTGCAGGTGGTAAAGAAAAGTTGCACTTAACGAGTAGGGTCAGGCACGACATAGAGTAAAATATGCGCTCTTTATCCGATGTCTCTGCGAAATTGTTGTTGCATTAAGGTAACGACGTGAACTTTTCTAGTGGTGTTTAATTTAGCGAAATGTTCAAAGCAACAGATCGAAATAAGTTTCTTGAGCGTAAATTAAAAATAAATAAATAAATAAATAACAATAGCCTTAACTCAAACATGTACGTATTGTGCGCTTAATGTAAAGACCAAATAATAGCTATTAGACAAAACGAATCTGATGTGATACATTCACATGTCTATCTCTAATCTCTTTTGTTTATTATTTGCTATACAAAGCAGTCTTACTAAATATTATTTTTATATCTACTTCATTTTAATCCAAATAAACGTTTGCAGAAATAGCTACATTATACATTTCGTTACAGATACAAAGGGAACAGCTACTGTCAAATGTTTAAGAACTGGACGCTATATGCTGGTCTTAAAATTCCATGCTGTTTCAACAGAATCACTAGAAACAACTTATGTTGACAGGACTTTAAAAGGATGGTTATGTGCTGAACATTTCGAACCATCTAAAAGGGATATCTCAGAAACGGTTCATGTCACAAAAAATAATTATTTGAAGTAAATTGTGTGTTTAAAATCTAAATACATATCTTGTGTAGTACCTTTTTGTCTATCGCTTAAAGTTAACCAGTTATACATGATTAGCAAAGTTCTTTCGAATGAAGTATACTTCAAGCGCTATTACCAGAAAATTAAAGATATATGTTTTAATTATCATGTAAATATCTTTAACATATGATATGCTAATCAAAATCGTTAGAGTTACTGTTTAAAGAATAAAAGTTTTTTAATAATGTTCCATATAAGGGTTAGTTTGCGGTGGGGTATTATGTATAAAATCTTCGTGTCCATCTTTAGAAGGTACTGATCTAAATACCAAGTTTGGCATCTATCAGATTTTATCGTTTTTGAGATATGGAGGCACACAGAGACACCTGGAGCTTTTTATAAAAATTCTTCTTCTTTTATTATTCAAGGGGCCTCAAAACATCTATTTTCTGTGCAATTTCTGTGTATAATTTTTGGATGGAATACGACACCTTCTCTGTCTACCAGGTACATGGTAGAGAAACTAAAAATGAAATACATTCAGGTTATTATCAAAATATTAACTGAGAATAAAGAAAATGCAATAAAATAAAGTAGTTTAATTTATTTACATATTTAGAAACGAGACTAAACCCAAAATACCTTATTTGTGCTAAGACAATGAATAAAAGGAAATTAAAACCACGTGCAAGTTGATAATCATGTTTATGCCGAAGATATGAACCCTGATGATGAGAGGGAAGGAGATAACCATAGCCGTGTGAGGCTTATGTATGTAGAGTGGCGACGTTCAAACCTCAGCGTAAAGTACGATTAGTTAAGAAACATGCTAAATTGTGGCGAAACAAAGCCCTTAAAGAAGAAAGCGAGAGGAATCAAAAAGTAGGGTTGTAGATTTTCTATTCTACATTTTAATAAGATGTGCCTTAATCACAGTGCCACTGTTATTGAAATAAGCGCTCACAGACTAAAATGATATTATATTGCTTCATTTTTATCCCAAGAGAATTCATGTATAACATTTCACCATGTATATTGCTACCTGGTTTAGTTCTAAGGTAGGAATTCGGAAAACAAGAGTTTCTATTCTATTTCCAACTTTCTGTTCACTTTCCCAAACTGCTTGCGTCTTCTTGGGACAATTGTATTTATCATTTTCCATGTTGAATAAATGTAATCTCCTCAAAGGAATTTTTGGTTTACATTGCTTCCCAATAATTACGTCTATACATATGCTCAAACACTGTTCTCCCCGCGTTAATGCAAGTACAGAACACAAGGGAGTTGTCAGGCAGCGTTTGCTATGCGAAGTGACAGCATGTCTCTTAATCACTAAGGGAGCTCGGCAGCTTGAAGAAAAACACACATCAGCTGTACGTGAGTTTACCTTGTAAAGCGTGTCGAGAATATGGTTCATGTTCGTCTATCGTAACACAAATGCGTTACGCATTGGTTTATAGAGCAATATTGGGATGCTGTCAGATATATTGGCAGAATGTCTACATGAAAGAGTTTGCATTCGTAGGTGTCTATTTAATTCGGATTCTATCATATTTTAGGCACCTTATATAGTGCTTAAGCTTATTTCAAAGTTGTGTTTCTTTAAAGAAAGCAAACTACGTATATTTTCAAGATAAATGTTAAACGAAATAAAATTGTCTGAAAAGAATGGATAATACAGTAAAAATTGCTTCAAAATCTAAACCAACAGAAAGGTGAGAAACAAGAAAATCAAAAGTAAATGGAAGGTCTATGAAGAAACGTGGTCCTAAAAATTTTTAATACGCTTTAAATATCATAAACTTTTTGACTGAATGAATATAAATAACAAATGTGAGAAATAATGAATAGGATCTCACTATACGATACATATTATGTGCTGTGTATGTATTACACATGCATATTAAAATATACATTCCTTTGAGTAACCAAGCAGAGTGGAGAAACAAATTAGCATGAGAATGGTGTAATCATGTGAAATATCACTCAATGTAATAATTAGGCAGTTTCATTAAGGAAATTCATACCACAGAGTTAAATTTTAATAAACATTCTAGTTAGAGATTAAAATGATATTATTTTGAAACAATAAAGTAACATTTTAACCAATCACCATCAATACTGATCGGGATGAATCTTGTAGTAGAGTTTGACAGTCGTTGAACGGGTCATCCTAACGTTTCATGTTTTTCCCTGGTTTGTAGAGGATTATATACTACCAAAATTCTTCCTTGTCCCTCATTCCTCTCACTTTTCTGGCTTGCAGGAGCAGCAGCAGTAGAAAGTTTGTGATTGGTGAACACTAGACGTCTGCATTCCGGTGAAAACAACCGACCGTGTCGAACGTCACTCAGTGATAGTTTGTATTCTCGACCGTCGAAGTGAATGTCCGATGATTGCATACCTATCAGACTGAACTTCTTTGCCCCTTGTTTCTCTGCCTTCTCTTGACCGAGAGCTCACAATCGACCTGGATCCCGCTGTTGAATTTTCTGGGAATAGTATATGAACTACACTTTACAGTTAATGTATTGTGTGTAACTTGAAAACCAAAGTGACAGGCAAAACACCTGATTACAATGCATTCTACAAAATATACACAATTCGTTGAATACATTTCTATTTTCACAACATCAACAGTATATTTAAATATTTCACGTTGTATGTTTGCGCTTTCTCAAGTGCAAGTAAATTTGACGATAAAACTTTAAGAGTTTTGCGGTGCCGTTTTTTTCGCACAGAAGCTTGGTGACAAAAAACAGTTGAGTACCTCCTGAGACAGTAACTATGGTTATATATGCCACATATATAATAATGTGAATTATAATGTGAAACGGTATTAATAAGAAAAATACTTGTTGTATAAATAGAAGTTAAGGCATAAGTTTTATGTATGTGCAAGTGTAGCTGGAGCTGTGGAATCCTTGTTAAAAGCCGACAAACATATCTTTGTGTTAGAATTAGGGCCCAGGCAAAAAGGACTTGTACGGGAAGGTCATAAAAGCCAGACCTTGAGTCTTTGTGAAATAGGAAAGGTGACAAGCGAAAACAACATATGTTTGTAGAGGCCACATGCTTGCAAACGTAGAACAATAGCCGGGTAAGTCTTCTGGAAGGTTCCAAGCTGAACGGAGACAGACAATGAAATTTTAAGGAAGAATATGTTTAAAATCTTTAAGGGGAGAAATGTTAGTTCTAGCGTCTCCATCAGCCGCCCTGGTTGAGTATAAAGTGCTGCGATGTGAATAAGATACATGTAAGCTCTCAGAAGCAGGCGATATTAGTTACTTATTATAATGTAGTAGGAACGGTGAAAGGTTATCGATTTAAAGGTCTATAGGAACGTGTGATAAATATTACAATTATTTCTAGAGCACATATAAAATACTTAATTGCTCAGCGACCGCAAGTTTGGCTTACGAACGTGGTAGGGCTCGACCGTTCTACAGCTCCAACTACTTAAGAACTGTGTAGATTATTACTAAGCCAGTCAATGCGTGTGCCATTAAAGCATAGTGTTCTTCAATAACTTAATCTATTACTTATTACCCTCCTTCCCGTAACACACCCTGCAAAGTTATACAAGCTCTACCAGAAACCCAAATAACAGCAGCCGTGGCAAGAAATAAAAATAAACAATAAGAATAACAACTAAAACATCAGATATTTAACAACATTACCATAGTTCATATATTAATTCATAGATTAATATAGTGGACATACTGCGAGTTATGCTCTCCCTCCACGAGTATACCGCACTCCTCTATACATTTTGCATCTATATGGTCGTAGTTGAAGTTGTACAGGTAGTAGTTTTCGTAGGAGAAGCAGTATTAATTATGCTAGCAGCAATATATATGTATTTTTATCAGCAATGATTTTTCAGGCTGCTAATACAAAATGTAACATATGAATTTAGTCATTCATTTCAGTATTTCAAACTGAATCGAAATCGTTAAGAGCCATAGGTATACGTATGCTATACAACGGGGGTGACACCTAGCGCACTACTTAGATCTATTATGAGTAACATCCCCCGGTAGGAAGGGATGATGTGAAGGAAACATAGGAGGTTACAGGCCAGAGTGACGTGCAGTTCCAGACACGAAGACCCATCCCGCTACTGGAGTTGCCTGGAGAGGGCGATGAACGACCTGTCGACCAAGCAGCCCTCTAGTGTCTTTTGAGCAAGCATCAAAGCCATCTGTCAGGCACTGCCGTACACCACGAAATCTAGAAGTATATCTGAAAGATGAAAAGGAAACGAAATGAAAAGGAAATGATGGAAAGAAAGTCTTGTAGATGAGAAGCGACTTCAGCTTTCGCATACCGTCCAGGGAAAACCTCAAAAATACAAAGTTAGCGTGTGCCGTCGACGGCAATCAAACCCGCGACCCAAATGCAAGACTCACACGCTACCGCGGAGCCATCTCGCTTGGTGTTAGAATATATTGAGAAAGTAAAATAATTAGTACATTTCTATGTAAAGTATATTTGATGAAAGAAAATTTGTGAATCCATAGTATTGCATTCTTAAAAGATGTTGAATTTCAATATGCGGTCATCCGAGTTTTCGTTTTTTAGTTGCGCTGTCTCTCTGTCACATACACACACACATACACACACACACAAATGATTTCTTAGTTTTCTTCTGTGGAGGATGATTTACCATACCTCAAGACGAGTAATTCTGATGAAATCTCACCATTGATTATTATTTTACTAAAATGCAATGTTTTACCTAACGTAGTTACGCCCTAGAAGGAAGTATAAAAGCCGAATTAGAGTGCTTATAAGAATGACAAGGCTCTCGTTAACAGAATGTGTACCATTCTGGATTTCATAGCATCGTTATCAAAGAATTAGACCGTATATGTGGAATGGTGACACGTGTAATCCTATTCGAAGTCACGTACGTAAGGCCTATTTGTCAAGGTCCCCTAACTGTGAATACACGGCATTATCACGTAATGTACTGAAATTGACGTCCCCCTCCTGATATGCACGTCTCTGTCAGAGAACAATTTAATCACATTGGCGACAGTAGTCTGTGTCGCTGTCTTCTCTCAGGCAATGTACTTGATACTTTTTGCTCTAGATAAAATTGATTCCCTTTATTGTACAGTCTCAACTTAAATGATCCACCCGGAATAATATTTTACGCAATTTGAGTTAAATTTTATGAAATGCTTTCATAAATAAAAGCTTAGTTAATTTAGGGTGTTACTAACCAGCATATATTTTTATTTTTATGTATGTTCATTATTATTTAATTTAAAAGGTTAGTACACACATTAAGAATAATATGTTATTTTAAAAAATTTATTCTTTAACGTTTATGCACTGTTATGTGAAGCTGCGTCTGTTTTGGATACCTAAAGTACAGTGAAAAAACAAAGGTTATTGCTTTAAAAACTATAAAAGGTAGTACACTACAGATTTACAGCTTACATCTTTTAGTGTAAGGAAATCATAGTAATCATTCCAAAAGTATTGGTTGTAAAATGTGGATTTATATATTTCAGATTAACTCCGCCTTAAATTGAATATGAAATACTGCATTTTTACTGCCTCAAAATTCACTAAAGAATTTGATTAAAGCATATTGTATGGAGACACTGACATCAAATACCGAACATTCTTCAACCGCTTGTGAAGTTCTCTTCACTCTCTTTGAATACTAAATAAATAGGAAAACATTAGTGGAAAAAATAAAACAGGTAGGTCTTATTTGATATGCAATTTTAATTTAGCCAAACAGCTATTTGTATAGCATTCGCCGCTTTTGAATAGTTCGTTTTGTATTTTTAAATTTTCTTGATGTCCTGGATTGAAAATGTCAGATTTCCTCTTTTTTCATATGACCTCACTACAGCAAATTCCTATTTCAGATATAAAAACTGAAAAACTGTACCGTTTTCACATTTTCACTTAAGCAACTTCGAACTATTTGATTTGAAATGTTTTCTATGCAAATGTGTTTAAAGTTATGTTAATACAATAATCAATTTTATGCAAATAATATATATAATATACAAAAGATACCAGTGAAACGGTAAAGGCTGGGGACAGATATGGGAGGGAATAACACCACCTTTTCTGTTTTAATTCGTTGCCCTTTCGACTATGCCTTTCAATGGTATTTAAGCTGCAACTCTTAGAGCAAATATGATATTACTGCAGGCACAAGGAAAAGAAAAAATACATAATTATTATTACGTATGCACTACTGAATCAAATGCCCGAGCTTCTAGACACATACTGCAAATTGCACTGGTCCTACAAGCGGACCGCATAACAGTTGAATCTTTTGCTCTTTCCTTTTTTATGGATTAGAGAGAGATACTTAGTCGACCTACCCTCCTCGTTAGTGGGGCTTACATCTCCTAGGACTTACAACCGTGTCTAGGGTCAGAGGTCTGTAGGGGAGCAGATCAGCACTTGTGAGAGTGATGGAATAAATGGTATGAAATGAAGGCGAAGTGTATGAAAGGAAAGATGATGGTGGAGCAATTGGTGGAATGAACGGCGCAGGAAAACGGATAACTCGGATAAAAATCACCAGATGCCGCTTCGTCCACCATAAATCCCACAGGGCGTCCGTGGGATCGAACCTGGGCCGCCTTGTTGAGAGGCGAGCGGTCTAGCCACTTGGCTACGGCACCGCTAGAGAAGAATTACTGACATTTTTCGGCAAAACTGTAGTTATGGTCATCAGTATTTAATTTACTCGGCGATAATCACTCAATTAACTTAAATGCTCCACCACTACTACAGTCTTATTGCGCGCGGGGTTTGCATCATACTATGAGTTATGGAAGTATTAGTATTTTTTCGGAAATTCTGTTGAGCACATACAAATATACCCCTTCCAAGAGGAAGGTCCCTTTCTTTTTTACTTTTCTATATTCTAGAGAAATATAGAGATGTCATATATGCATATTGATTTTGGAAACAAGTCGATAATACTGATGTCACGGGAAATACATGTTTTGAGGTCCAAATAAAAAATAAGGATTTTAAGAAAAACTCCGCGCGCACGTTTGTGGTTGGAAATAGCAAAACTCGAAATTGAAAAGCCGGTTGAATACAAAGTTTGGCGTTAAATTTCAGCATGTTCTAAGAATGCAACACGATTTTCAAGAGAGTTTTCCAAACTTCCCCAAAACTACCTTTTGCATGTAAAAATGTTTGCTATATTTGACTTTCTCAAGCAAATAAAATAAATGACATTATAACAATGTAGTCCATTCAGTAAATTTTCTAAATTCCTTATAGATGCATTGTTTTACAAACACCCTTTCAGGTTTTGCTTAAACAACATACACACTTGAGGAGTAACTCCACATGAAATTTTTTCTTCTACTCTTACTTAAAGTATAGTTTATTTTAACCGGTTTGATTGAAATGCAGGTGGTAAGTTGAGCCAAAAGTAATTAAATATATGCAAAAGAATATACAAGTCAGCATACCTATAACGAATAATAAATTATTCAATAAAGGGTTAAACAAATTATATATCACTTTTAATAGGTACTTTAAAATGGAAGTGGTTAATGATGCTGTAAGTAGCTGGTTGATGTCGCAGGATGGAATAATACGACTGTATATTTTAGTTATTGTAGGTCTTCCAAATTCTTAACTATAAAGCACGAAGGCAGTTAAATAAATTGTTACGTACCACCACACGTATACCGAAAGTGCCGGTAGATAGATAAGAAAAAATATATATAACTCTATAATAATGCCAATTTTATTATACGGAAATGAAATTTGTGGATGGGAAAGTGCACAGCAAGAGAATAAAATGTAGGCAATATTTTGGAGAAGAGTTCTTGGAGTTTCACAAAGCACATAAAATTCTTGGGTATTGAGGGAGGTGGGATGTTAAGAAGATACAACACAATGTAATATAAGAGCAGCAAAGTACTGGTTGAGACTGATGGAGGGAGATAACCCCCCTCCTACGATCCAAATGTTATAAATACCAGCGAGAAAACCTTTTTCCTAGGTTTCATGCAGTTCATTGGAAAGAGGTTTGAAACGAATAGGAGTGGGATAGTATGGCAAGCAGGTGAAACAAATGACAGAAACATATGAAAAGGTGTAAAAAGAAGACTAATAAACATCATAGAACAGAAAATAGAATCAGATTGTAAAATTTAACCCTCTCTAGATCTTGCAAATGAAATACAATTGAACTGGAGTAAAGAGAAGTATGTATTTAGGAAAAAGTATATATCAAGAATGGCATGTTTTAGACTGGGAGGCTGTAGGGAACAAAAAATTACCGACCATTCTGACAGGAGAATCTGCCAATTCTGTGATTCGTATGAAGACTGGGTCCATGTTTTGGCGGATGCGCACCGTGGGAGAACCAGCAAACAATTAAACCCAAAGAAAAATTCTTAAGTCCTGATAGAAGGATATTGACATGTCGGGATCTACTGTGACGAGAGGAACTGGTAAAACATTGCCAATTTCCTGGATAAAGTGCGGGAAGCCAGGTCAGATTTGTTAGAGACAATTTATCTACTTCTCCTTTTTTCTTTCTTTTTTATTTTTCTATTTCTTTGCTTCCTTACTTTGTATCTCAATTAATGTGGTGTGCGTTCAATGGCCAATTCACTAAGTATCTGTGCAATAACTTTAATAATTTGAAGCCAATAAAGATACTTTAGCTATATAGGTTAAGAGCCCAATAGGTTTGTCGCAAATAAAATTCACTGTATTTTAATACAGAACTAAGTCAGAACGGCGAAATTGGTGCCTGTACGTTTGTTTCATTTTGCGTAACCGTTTTCATGTAAAACCATGTTGTTCATGTTTAAACCGTAGTCGCCCAAATAGTCTTGTACCGTTAATTCCTGTTCCATTTGTAGTGTTATTTACCTTCCCAAAACATGTTCCTATATCGCAACTAATATTTACCGGCTCTGGTAACCTGTAACCTCTGTTACGTTGTCTGGAGTTGCGCAGGCATGTTGACACGCCTTATTTCACGTCACACTCACACAGCTGCCGCTTTACTTTTACCTATCTGGAGCTAGTTGCATTTCAAAGGTAACAGAGTCGCCTTTGGATCTTCTAAGGGAACAGGCTATAACTTCTGTGCTCTTCGTTGAAGCCATCTTAACGCCTGCGATGTATCTTTCCACGTTCTGGTGATTTGGAAAAGAACCTCAAAATTCTAAACTTCAATTTCTTGATAATAGCACTGACTTGTGTAATTACTTTTCTCATGTATGTTGTGTAAAGAGAACTTAATATGGAATGTTAATTTGCACAAGGTAATTACAAACAGAGCAAGGATTTAAGTGCACAAGGATTGTGAAAATTATTAAATGTTAATAACCTTATCTTGGTTGAGAATTATCAAGGACATAGTAACATCCATTGCTATGGATTTTAAACGATGAACTATAACAGTGTGTTCCTATTTTAATGGAAATCTATATATTTGTCATCTTTTATCCATTTTAAGAGCTATAACTTTGTAACTTATATTTGTGATAATGATTTATAAATTTATGATTTTTATTAATTATCTTTCCATATAAGGCTTTGAAGGTTGGTTATATCAATTTCACAGCTCAATTTTTATAAATATTGTGCTTTAATTGTTAATATTTTGAAAAACGTTTCGTGCTTCTGATGTTTCTTCAATAATCTTCGATTCACACATGGTATCCGTTTCACACGTTTGTAAATAGTTTACTTAGAGATTATTTGGGAAGAAGGGGGAATGCTATATAATTGCAATACTCGAATCAAAAAAGGATCTCCACTCGACTTTCACTTGGTCTTAAGTCTATGTCCTTTAATTTTCCAGTGTTATAAATCAAGTTTTACGAAAAGTGTCTTAAAAGGTGCCTTGCATTTTGAAAACCCCTTCTTTCTTTTTATCACTCCACTAGTCCAAAATCTAATATACGGTACACGTGAATTGGATTTTTAGACGTTGATTCTGTTTTCTTTCATAAAATATTTATTTCTTTTGAAGGAACATTCCACCGCACAATGCTTTTTCCTCATCTTCTTCGCACACCTTCCCGCTCCATAATTCTTTCCACCCCAACCATCTAGCATTGCCGAGGTTAACCGCGCATCTTCTTCTCCCTTCCAACCTTTACAAACACATAAATTCGAAACAATCTGTGTACGGAAAAATGCTGTAAACAACTCTCAGCGAAGGTTATCAGAAATAATGCACGTACTCCAGCTATAAATAACAGAAATACTGGAGTTGCTCTCCGTTATTGATGTGATAGCTGTATCCAAACAAGTATTGGAATGCAAGAGACATTGAAAATTAAAGACAGATTTTTTACAGATATAACGTTAGAGAAAGTTAGACAACTGTTTCCAAGGTGTTTTCTTTCACTTTCTCCACTTACATCTGGGTGATAGAGGGAATGTAGTATTACTTTAAAAATTTATTATCCACATAAAACCGGAAATACAGGAAACGTTTAAAAAAATTCTGCTTATGTGCGTGTGCGAAATGACTAAAATACACAAATTACTTCATATGTAACCCCAAAATATTTCAAGGATGCTACAAAGATTTATTATTTTATTCCTCAATATCCGTCCTAATGATTTGTAGAACAGCTAAAAAAGTAAATTACGATGTCATCCGATTTTAACACCAGATTACAATGACAGGCATATTTGAAACTTTGCAGATGCTTTTATTCCTTAGATTGTCCATAATTGACGGTTAAGCTTATCTCAGTAATCAAAACTGGAATGGGTTTTTACATTTCACAACTGAAGCAAAATATGTTTGGATAAGGAATAAATTAATCCAAAAAAATTAAAGAATAGAAATGAAATTTGATCTCTTAGCAGAGAATCAACCAGTACATGCATTTGGTCGTTTCTGACAATGCTTTCTAAGTAATCATCCTCCCCAAAAAAACAAATCAAATGAAACTGATAATCTTAGATTTTTTCATAACTTCGTTTACACACTACTTTTGTAATGTAAACAGAGCTGCAGAAATAGAAACTATAACTACGAAACAAAGACCTTTCGGGCCCATGTTCACGTAGTATTTTCATCCTCCACATGGAGAACTATACGTTTTATTTATGGCATATATTTTTGTTAAGCACTTGCATTTGAAACCCATATAAAGGACGAATATCAACATATATGATGAATGAAGCATTTTGTAAATTGCATCTCGTTTTATTTATATATTTTCCCGGATATAATACTCTGTGTTATTGAAGTTATTCCTTTCAAAGAGAAGGAAATCCCTAGATTACTTTTCTCCCTATCCTTTCTGAATTGGCAAACTTGGCCTTAAGCCATAAAAAGAGGATAAAGAAGAGATTAGCGAGTTAGATATCCTTTCATGCTGAAGGAAGCGATAGAGATGCAGTAGAGAATGATGCTTAATGCTCCAAAGTAATATTTGGTTTCTATTTTTGTTGTATTCATGTATTTTTCTGCAATATGAATAGCTATCGGAAATAATATCACATCGCTAACAAGAGAAAGAGATGTAGAAATGCAAATATTTTAATAATAATCAATGATTTGAATTGCTAGTAAGTATAGCTACTAATTTTCTATTTATTTTTAATATTATGTTCATACACACAAAGATACAAGTTGCCTACTTGCGAGTTCTCTTCGCAAGCTCAGGATGAAAGAGCTGAACTCCCATTAGACTGACGTAGTACTAGTACTGCTTAGGATATTTTTAATGCAACATTCACAATGTTGCATTAAAAATGTATGTGTGATCCAGGTAGCATAACATAACTAGGATATCCACGTTTCATACGTCCGACAGCGAATAAATTCTAAAATCCTGAACGCCTGAGGCCAGAAATGTGAAATTATAAATATACTAGTGGCTAAGCGCAGTTTTAATTGCGAATTAAAGGCTAATTGTTGAAATCAGAAATGTATTTATCAAGAATGTTCATACACTTGCACATAACTTAAAACACAATACTGTGAGTAAATTTCCACTGTACAACAGAGTTTTTATTTTGAATAGTGTTGAACCCTAAGGGACTTGCATCTATTACACAATTATTTTGTATCATCATTCGTATTCTTTGTCTTACTGTGAAGAATCCCTTAGCACTATAACACGCCAACGTGGATGTCCTCTTAAATAATGACGCATTAAAAACACAGAACGAAATATACACAAAATAAACACATCATTCAGTATAACACATTGAATAAAAGAAAATAATACCCTATTACACGAATTTAATGCGACAGGGAGTCTAATACATACCCCAGGTTTGAATAAATAGTAAAAATAGTAAAAAAGGTAGGTTAGCGAATGTAATGTGCATCAATAGTAGGATAAGTTCATTAAATGTATTCTGTACCACAATGGATTTCTTCATGACGTTTCAGAACACACCTAGAATTTTTAAGTAGCCCATTGTTACCTGATACAGTCAATGTTAAAGAAATTACCACTTCTAATTAAAGTGAACATGAAATACCTACGCTACATAAACACTGTTAACAATGTTGGACAGAAAATGAATGTGAACTATTTGTGAATTTATAGAGGAATTTGTTTGACGTTCACATCTAATCCTGTTGGTACGATGGAATCTATTATACTCGTATTTAATTGACCATAAGATGGTAGGCAATTTATGGAGGGTATTAAGTCCGGTATATATGAATCCTTCCCTGAATATTGAAACAGTAAGGGTATACTCCAGGAATTACTACATATCCTACATATGCTTCCAGAAAAGTAAGCAACTGCCATTGCAGTATTATACTCTCATGATATTAGCATCATTAATCCTTAAAATTATTGCGCACCTATGGTTACGTAAAATGAAGCAAACCATTATGGCAACATGAATTGTCATGTCCATTCACAATTTCGTTTTTAAAACGCGTTGCCTCATCAATAGTTGCATATTTTATTTAGCACATCTACACTGAACTCAGCAAAGGAATTTTCATTTTTAAAACTGCTACGGCCTAATGGACTTATATCTCTTTTACAAATATTTTGTATCCTTATTCGATTTATTGCTCTTGCTGATGAAGAATCCCTTAGCACTGTATCAAGACGCCTTGGACGTACTGAACGATGACTCATTATTAAAGAAACCAATACTACACGACAAAAAAAATATAAATTCACGTTTATGCTTGTGAAATCGTCTTGTTTTTAGCGGATAAATATTTGATGACATGGTTATGAACACTGAAAACAACAAAATGTTACATACTGGGGCGAGGCCAAATAGGTTTTCGAGCTAAATATAGAATTTTAGTTACCCCAGCATGCAAAGGGTGGCGAGCCGAAGCCGAAAGAAATACTCCAACAATACTGTTGCCAACGACGCAATAATGTGTCTGGCGTGACAATACACATACATACACGCCACAATATCAGGTAGAATTTAATATTTTTAAACGCTGTTGAGACTGAATGCCTTCGACTGGTATGCTACTTTTAGTCTGCACTTTCAAGATAAAAAACTAAAGACTATGAACCAATGTAACAAAATGATCAGAAGAAAATAATTTAGTTTTAGGCGCACATTTAGTTGATAAACATTTGGTGACATGCTTGCTAACGCTGTAATGAACGTGGTAAATACACACCTTAGTTTGATTGCAACAAATTTAAGTGGCTATGAGCTTAAAACTGTCACTTGTAAAACCGACGCATGTTTTGCAATAACACAACAAACACAGAAAAATAATTTTAAGTTTCATCGCATATCCGCATATCTTCTTCTTTTTAGCGGGTAAACATTTGATGGCATTGTTACCAACGTATTCTTCGTTTGATTGCAATAAATATAGGTGGCAATGAGCTTAAAACAGCCAATTGTTGTGAAATCGAGGAATATTTGCAAATATTTTGGCGATTGACGAAATCATTTTAGTATTTAATATTTTTGCAACATTTTTGCAACTCTTGATTGGTATACTACACTTAGTCCACACTTCAGGATTAATGCGCAAATTTCTTTATAGTTCCAAATTATATAAGCTAGAAGATAGATGCTCTAAAGAAAATATGAAAACTAAAGCGTATTAATTGCGCAACAACCACGTTGCTAGATTTAAGGTAACTATAAGAATCACTATGGCGTGAAATGAATTTTTAAAGAATTTAAAGAATCCGAAGTGTGATCACACAGTTAGGCATTATGAAGCTCTCAAAGCTTAGCTTTAATTATTTAAAATAAAGTGAAAGCTCATATCCAAATGGCAACATGATTCCTTATTATTAAGCCTGTTATAGATGTACTTCGTAGAGTTTTACGGTTTAGCCACCTTAAGGAAAATGCATGTAAAATTTAAATGTTATAAATGTATTTTATATATACATATATATTAGAGTATTAACTCCAACAGTACTTGTAATATTTATCCTGTGAAATAAGTCTTCAAAAGTTACTATCCGAAATAGTTACGCTTTTGAGTGTATTTTCATAATCTATGGTGTTTAAATCGCTACACAAATTTTTACATCAAACATTTATTCCATTATTTTATCTTACTTTTATATATTTATTTACTTTGTCAAAGGGACAGAAAATTTAATTTTTTTCTTAAATTTGAACTAAACATTGTCTGATGGCAGAGAAGTCTAACTGCGTGGTACGGGTCCAATAAACTCACTGCCGTAGCATGCCCCTATTTCACTGTTTGTGGAGTATAGTTGAATCGCTAGGTGCTGTATCTGGACTATGGATTTGGAATGGATAGTCCAATGTTAATTAAGTGGTGGTATGACATGCTCTGATGCTGAGGGTGAGGTAGAAGCACCCATCGTGAGACATATTTCTCTCTTTTCTAAATATGTTGCAACAGTCGCTTTTTAAACTGTTTTTTAGGTTTTTAATTTTAAACGGGTTTCCCCCATATATTTTTAATACTGCTGTTCCTTTCTTCCGGAACAGTGCGAAACAAATGCACGATTTCTTTTTCATCCATCTGCATAATAAATAGGTGTAAGTGTCTGCACAATTTTGGCCCTTATCTATGTATTGAAATTTAAAGGGGGATTAAAACTTAATGGATAGGAAAAAGAAACAAGAAATACCGCACGGAAATGTATTAAATATAACTAATATGATTTTCCGGGCTGTTATGCCGTGGTCTGCTGAAGAAAGATTTCCCAGACGTTTCGTCCACAACTGCGGTGGACATCTTCAGTGGCGCGGGCGAAGTCTTCTCGGTGAAAGTATCGCAGCGTCTGATACGTTGGCCGTTAGTGCCGCTCTCTTTATAGTGTGGGCGCTCTCTGCTGATTGGCCCGCTGGTATGAGGGGGCTGGCGCTGGCTGTGTTGTTGCTCTCTTCTGATTGGCTCGCAGTGTTTTTCGGTTTTGTATGACCTTTCTTGTTTTTGATGACTAGATGCCAGTTACTGTTGAGTTTCAATGCTGCTTCTTTCCTATTGAAATTATTGGGATGTTTATAAATCTCTATTGCTTTGCGTTGTTGCCGGGTATGGTAATGCTTATGGAGGAAAGAATGTTGGTGTCCTGAAATCTAATAATGTGTTCGCCCTCGGCTTCAATGGCATGTTCGGCGACTGCCGATTTTTCTGTATGGCCCAGGCGGCAGTTTCTTTTGTGTTCGCTCAGTCTGGTGTTAGCGCTCCGCTGTGTGGTACCAATGTACACTGAACCACACGAACAAGGAATACGGTAAACACCGGCCGATGATGGCATAACTGGCATCTAGTCATCAAAAACAAGAAAGGTCATACAAAACCGAAAAACACTGCGAGCCAATCAGAAGAGAGCAACAACACAGCCAGCGCTAGCCCCCTCATACCAGCGGGCCAATCAGCAGAGAGCGCCCACACTATAAAGAGAGCGGCATTAACGGCCAATGTACTTCTCTGGGACATGCACCGTTCCTCCTGCGGAACGTCAATGCGTTCTATGTGGCACTAAAGGCCATGGAGCAACTTGGCGCGGTTGCTCCGCATACAGCGCAGCATGTCGTAAGACCATGCCCCGTGGACAGCCTCCCAGGGACCCCCCAAGTTTAGGCAGAACGGCGAAATCATTTGCAGAGGCTGTCACAAATAAGTCAGGGTGGCTCATTAGGGACAGTAAAGGCCGGTCGCGTCCAGCCCCAGTAGCTGAGCACCCTGAGGTTGGGAACCCTCGGCCAACTGCCGAGGCTGACCCAATCAGCAACGAGCGACCCCCTCGCACAGAAGCACAATCAACCACTCCCCCAGTAAAGACAGGTACCACAGAATTGGCTGATGGGCCTCACCCTGAAGCAAAGTCGCTCACCCCCGGGAAAGGAACCAAGCAAAATAAGGGCAGGGATCCTAGCATGGCAATGGTCAAACTAGTGAAGTCACTAGGCATGTCCACTAGGAAAGTACAACTAAATAAGGTACTTGAAAAGGTTCAAGAGTTCTGCGATACGGTAGATCAGATTGGATCAGACCCCATCATAGTAGCTCACTTCATCTCAGAACTGCTGTTACAACTTCGAACGCCGTAATCATGGGTATTTCGGACACGATAAGAGTAATCTTCTGGAACTGCCACGGAATAAGGAAAAAGAACAAACACTTAGCGGATATGCTACAAACACACTCGATACAATTAGCCTTATTATCTGAAACTCACATCAACAATACAGATCGCCTAACTATACCAGGCTACAGAATTTACAGGAACGATCGCGACCGTAGAGGAGGAGGAACCGCGATAGTTATACAAGCGAACATTCAACACCATCAAGTTAAATCTCCGGACTTGAATCACGCCGAAACCACGGCAATAAAACTCAGCATCGACAACACCGAAGTCGTAATAGCGTCTGTCTATAATCCCCCTGGGAACTTAAATACGGACGACATGGACAAAATAATGAATTTAGGACCGAGAGTAATTGCGGCAGGAGACTTTAACTGCAAACACTTTCTATGGAATTGCAAGAACTCTAACGCACAAGGTGTTAAGCTACTGAATTACATAAACAATAGAAATTACTTAGTAACAGGCCCGGAAGAGCCCACGTTTATACCGCATATGCCGAATCACACGCCGGACATACTAGATATAGCACTTCTAAATAACATACGCTATAACATTGACATAGAAGTCATGCAGGAGCTCACATCGGATCATTTACCGGTCTTGATGATCATTAATGCACCGATTGCGTTTAAACCAGCTCCACTAAGACACAATTATAACGAAGTTGACTGGGAAAGCTTTAAAACCACAGTAGATCACTACCTCCCAGATCTGGAAATAAATTCTGCCGCCGAGCAAGACGCCGCCATAGGCAAATTAGAAACGGCAATTAAAATAGCCACCTCGGCTCACGTACCATTTACACAGCCACGATCTATTAATGCTAAATTTCCTTATGACGTAAAAATGCTACAACAAGCACAAAATAAGGCCAGGCGCAAATGGCAAAGAACTAGAAACATACTACACAGAGCAGAATACTATCAAGCCAAAGAACTCGCAAATGAACGTGCTAGAACATATATCCAAAACCAATGGGACAATACACTCGAGAATTTAAACCCTCAACAACACACGGTCTGGCGAATAGCGAAGAGCCTAGCGCGCAATCAGATTAATATACCTCCCCTCCAAATCCACAATACGGTAGCGGAAACTCCCCTGGCCAAGGCGGAAGCCTTCGCGGTCACACTCGAAAATGTGTTCTCTCCTAATCTTCCAGCTGTACAAGACGGATTTATATTAGAGACAGAAACTGAAGCCGATAATATAGGCCAAATGCGAACACACAATAAGATGAGAAAAACAAACCCGGGCGAAATTGGCTGGATCATTAAACACCTGCCAACCAGGAAAGCACCTGGACCGGACAAGATACCAAATGCGGTACTAAAGAATCTCCCGACCAGAGCGCTGAAGACACTAGCGAATATCTTTAATTATACGCTTGAACAAGGCCGGTTTCCCCCAGCGTGGAAAGAAGCCAAAATTTTGTTGTTTCCAAAACCTAACAAAAATCTCGCACATCCCATGAACTATAGACCAATAAGCCTCTTGAACACCTTAAGCAAAATACTCGAAAAGGTTATACTGAAGCGAATAAATAAGCACATACACCAACATAATATTCTGATACCAGAACAGTTTGGGTTTAGAGCCCAGCATTCAACCACTCTACAATTACTAAGAATGACGGAGGAAATTACCAAAGGTTATAATACGAATAGATCAACTGGAGCCATTTATCTGGACATCGAGCGCGCGTTTGATAAAGTATGGCACGCCGGGCTCCTAAAGAAGTTAAGACAATTCAATTTCCAAGACTCCGCTGTAGCCCTCATTAGGGATTACCTCCGCGATCGACGCTTTCATACGTCGGTAGAGGAAGCAGTCTCAAGCACTAAACCAATCAAGGCCGGAGTCCCACAAGGAAGTCTATTGGGGCCGACGCTCTTTAATTTATATATAAACGATATGCCCGATCTTGTTAGAACAAATAAATACATATATGCAGATGACACTGCTATAGTAACGCAGTCTACTCAACCCAAAATACTCCACTTGCGCTTGCAAAATGCGTTAAATGCACTTGAACCCTGGTTCACAAAGTGGAGAATCAAGGTCAATCCCAGAAAAACACAAGCGATAGTCTTCACCAAAAGATTATTTCACCGCAAAGATAAGCATGCTCTCCAGCCACTTAATTATCAAGGCGAGAGAATCGAATGGAAGGACCATGTGACCTATTTAGGTCTTATCATGGATCAGGGCCTGACCTGGAATAAGCACATTGCTAAAGTCAGAGCCAAGACAAATGGTCAGCTAAATAGACTGTACCCAATATTTAACATAAATAACCAGCTAAAAATAAATATGGGACTCACACTATACAAAACCCTAATTAGGCCAATCATGACGTATGCAGCCCCTGTCTGGGGTTATGCGGCCAAGACGCACATGCATAAGCTACAAACACTGCAAAACAGGATAATACGAATAATAACGAAACAACCACCGGTAGCGCCGGCATATTTACTACACCAGGAACTAAAACTACACACTATCGAAGAATTCGTAAAAAGTCTAAGCTTCAATCTCTATAAGCACAAGGGAAAGAACAAGAATAGACTAATACAAGAACTAGGTTCTTATGAAACCCAGGAGAACAAGCACAAAAGACCGCTGTCACTATTCGACAGAACCTTTGGCCTAGGGGAGCCCGAAATAGACATTCAAGCATACCTCGACTCATTAATAACATTACCACAATACCCATGACTGCGGCGTCACCACGTGACCGTTGGTAGCCCTCGAAGTCCTTGCTCTCCGAGTCAAGGCGGCCCCCGGGGACTGAGGGATCCCCCGCGAGTGGCACTGGCTCGCACCTGCATTTTCAGGCAGGCAGCCCGCCGTATGCGCACTCTATACGACCAGGCTAGGATTATGGACAATGAAACAGTGTATTAGAGATAAGGACGATGCCAAACGGCTGTAAAACAAGTACTCACAATTAATATAACAAACACAAAATAATCATAAGAAAATAACGACGCCACTAGGCGGAGCTAAACACCCTTAAGACACAAATTAGCATTAACTATACATGATAAAGAAACGAAGCCATAAGGCGGAGTCAACTTCCAGATCAGAGCTAATTGTCAAATAAATTCATTCTATACAACTAACGACTAGTACAAATAAGTGTAAATATATGCATTGTGCATGCCTAGAATGATTTGTTTCAGGGACGCAGCCTCCGGCTCAAGATCCGACTCGCACACAAGGGGGCACCTGTGATGCTCAACACCTACAATATAACAAGACGACACGCCTCGGCGTGAACAAGGAATTACATATCACCACACTTCCAAATTCGCCAGGGCGTAATCAGGGCTTCGGTCATGGTTACGTCCGGCCTCCTCTCCTTGCCAAGGCTCAAGCCCTGAGGGCTGGCCAATATACCTACACCTCAAATCCGCAGGTGCATAGGCGGTACTGCCACACCTATACCTGAATTCTCTCCGGTGGAGGTTTTTTAGTGGGTAGGGCCGCGGCTCGCGCCGCGGTGGAGTCCCACACTCCCATTTATGGGGTTAGTACGCAAAAGTATTTTTCCTCCACTCGAAAAAAAAAAAAAAAAAAAAGCCAACGTATTAGATGCTGCGATACTTTCACCGAGAACACTTCGCCCGCGCCACTGAAGATGTCCACCGCAGTTGTGGACGAAACGTCTGGGAAATCTTTCTTCAGCAGACCACGGCATAACAGCCCGGAAAATCATATTAGTTATAATTGTGACACCGGCCGTGAAAACCTACGTTCTTACAGGAAATGTATTATTTTTAAGCATATACAGATTAAATTTAATTCAGTTGTTTGGGATACTTTGGTTATATATTTGTGACAGTGCAGTTTAAAATACATATGGGCCCGAGCGATTAAAAATCCTTATTCAATATAATTTCAATAACTACAATAGTATTACTAATTGTTGTGTAAATTATTTTTACTCCTGTTTTATAACTTGGGAGATTTGAGCGATTTTCTAGCTTGTGACCTCGGGCCGATATTACACCGTCATCTGTGGACTATCACATGATGCGTGGTATCAAGCACCCACTTTGTATTCCTATTGTTTTGAGAGGAAATACACTATTTCATAAACAAAGCGAACAATTGCTCATTCATTTACGAGTATCCATTTCGTGTACGGTATCATAATTGTGAATTAGTTCACGTCAAAGAACTATTCAGCCCATCATTAATTCACAATCAAGGGCACACGAGAGGAAGTTGAGTTTCGAGGGACGTATGCTGAAAATCCAGTGAGCTATAAGAAAGCATGTGACAGTTTGTTGACCCGAAATAACCGCTGCCGAAGAAGGCAATTACGAATGCATTCTCTACATACCAAACCATGCGTCGTATTGGGCTACTGCTCATGCACTGCTCCGCAATTAAACTCGCTCTCAGGCTTTCCAGCTGCGCATGCACGCAAATAATTGAATCATATTAAATACCAGTTCCCCGACAGCTGAACTGTAACTTTTTGCTCCCACAAAACCAGAGAACTTCAGGGGTAAATCCATATGACGCTTACTCTCGATATAGTATGCACGCACTGTGCTTGATCAGGCGTTTATACTCTTTCACATTAACATTTAAAGCAACGTGTGACATGAGAGAGCTGGAAACCGCCAATATATAAAACTGAAATTTGGACAGTTATGTAGGTAAACAAGAAATTATACGAATGAAAACCTTCTGCGTCAGTCAAAAGTGACATAGTATGTAAGAAACATGAACACTGAATTAGTTTACTCGATTTGGTTTAAACCTGAAGAGCGGAACCAATAAATCTGCTAGGTGCACTTGATTTTGTGTAGGAGTAGGCGTTGCGGTTTAATTTTAAGTAATAAAAAGTTTTATGCAAATCAGTTAACATTCATATGGTAGTAACTAGTTTATATGCATTGTTGTAACATGTTGT
Source organism: Deroplatys truncata (assembly GCA_030765065.1). NCBI lineage: Eukaryota > Metazoa > Arthropoda > Insecta > Mantodea > Mantidae > Deroplatys > Deroplatys truncata. The sequence continues at coordinate 64,596,607 of CM060986.1, forward strand.
ACCAATCAGCTTAATTATGAAGGTTTTTCATTATATGCTTTAACAAACTTTTTTCTGAAAGAGGTTCACTTTTGTGATAATTTAAACATACATGGTTATTCATAAGTCAATGACACACTTCGGAAGTTTGTTGTAAAATAAGTACTTTACATATCAGTGTGAATGATATACCAAATGAAAGGTAATCTCTCAAAGTTTGTTTGCTATACCTTACAAGTGTTCAATGTGTGCAGTCGTCCTCCGTGGACTAGTGGTACCGTGCTAGCCTCTAGTTCCCAAGGTCGCAGGTGATGGATTTTTTCGGGAGTAAAAATCCTTGGCATGGCTTCCTTCGGAAGGGAAGTAAAACCGGTGGTCCCGTGTAGTAGATTTACGCACGTAAAAGAACCTCAAGTCTAATAAAGAGGCCTCTGAGCAAAATTACCGGTCTTTCACGCCCAGTATGGAATGGGATGCTAAGAACCATAGTAGTTAAAGAGCGTCCATAAATAAAAAACTCAATTTCATTTTCAATGTGTGCGCCTCTGGTTACACGGTAGACATGCAGGCGATAATCCAATTCCGCCCACACCCGCACCAGCATGTCAAGGTCGATCGTTGCTATCGCTTCTGTAATACGATCTCAAAGGTCTCTCAGTTGGAAGTGGTGGAATGAACACCGTATCTTTCACATATCCCCAGAGAGAGAAATCACATGGTGTTTATTCCGACGAAACAATGCGACGCCATTGTCAGCATTTCGTCGAATCCAACGTTGCGGTAAGTTCTGCTTCAGGTACACGCGCACGAGTCGATGGAAGTGGGGTGGGGCCGCGTCCTGTTGGAAAACTCTGTCTGTTAGTTGCGGCATAAGCCATTGCTCTAACATGTCCAGATAAGTGCTGCCACTCGCTGTGGATTTGGCGAAGAAAAAGGGCCCGTAAACCTTGTCCTTTGACAGGGCGAAAAAAATTTTGATCTTTGGGGAGTCGCGCACAAACTCGACTGTTACATGTGGGTATTGGGTTCCCCAAATGCGCATGTTGTGACGGTTTACTTTCCCGGACAAGTGAAACGTTGCTTCGCCGCTGAAGACGAGTCTGTCACCAAAATCATCATTTGCCATTGCAGCCTGCAATTCGATGGCAAATTGTGTGCGAACCTCATTGTCACCATCTGTGACCGCCTGCAAGAGTTTCAGTTTGTGCGGTTTTACCTTCAGTTGCTTGCGAAGAATCCGCCACACAGTCGACTGAGACATTCCCAGCTGCAGACTTGCACGATTTTTCGATTTCTGAGGGCTGCGCACAAACAACTCACAAACACCTGCAACAGTGACGTCTGACGGTCCCGGCCTTCCGGGTCGTTTGGGAGGACACTGACAAGCAGTGTGCTCGAACGTTTCATACCCCCTCTTGATGGTTCTGCGATCTGGCGCATCCTTGTGAAAACGAGTGCGAAATCGCCGCTGAACAGTCACAGTAACCTCTGTTTTCGCAAATTGTATTACGCAAAACGTTCTCTGGTTAACCGCGAACGCCATTTTGTACATTTCTGCCGCCTAGCGGCCAACCGCGTCACAACATGCGCGCTTCACGTGACACAGACTTGGAGAGTTTCTGTTTCCATAGTTCATGATTCAGACACGCACGTGTCATACATCACGTACAAGACGTTTTCCAAATGTGCCACTGACTTATGAATAAACCTGTATAATTTGCCTCCTGAGTCTTCTCTCAAAAGCTGTCAACTTAGAATGGTGTGTAAAAGATACTGAGAAGTCAAAATTGTATAACCCCTTCCTGTCAGTATCGATATTTCGTAGCTCAGAGCTCTCGTAACTTTAAGGTAATGTATTGGAAAAGTCACTATTGTCGGAAAACAATATGAATTCTGAACCTCACCTATCGTGTTTCCCACTTGGCGTATTTAAACTACCAAAAGCTTATTATAGCGATGCACAACATAAAAAGTTTCCTCATAGATTCTTTTTAAGGAATTTTTTATATTTAAAATGCTCTACATGATGCCGTTTTTTACTTATTAGTTTCAATACTTTTCTACCGCCTCACTAGAGAGTACACTAAAGAAATTGAGCGTATCAATTTTTAAAATAATCCTCCAATTTTTAGAACAACGTTATTAACTTTTTTGAAAAATCAGGGATTTTGGAGAATAAAAGGTTTCCATTTTTCTACAATAATTAGGGATTAATATAAGAAAATCGGATGACAGATTTTTATGTAAATGCATTTGCTGTAAAACATGAATTTCGTATGTGATTATTTTAACAATGTATGCTATGGAGAGGTTTCATTCGAACAATGAATCTACAATAAAAATGAATACTCAAATAATCATGCAAGTATAATTTTGAAACGTAAAAGCATTACAGTTATTGTGTGTAATAAAAAGCATAAATTTCAACATGATATTGTTACATACTGGAGTGAGGGCAAAAAGGTTTCCAGCTAAAGTATTACATTTTAATTACCCCAGCATGCATATGGAGACGTAGCTGCAGAGACAGCGAGAGGACCAGAACTTTGAACATCACATTCCAGTGCAGGAGTGGGATATTTATAACAAAATACACAGAATTCACATTAATCCATTAACTGTGTTTCATTCAATGAAAACACGATTCCCCCACATTGCACACAAAAGAGATAAAGAAAGAAATGAGGGGAGATGCTACGCACACGAGTTGCATTCACACTCTTCACATACAACCGCACTCACTCGACTCTAAAACCAACTGAATGCTTGCAAGAAATCGCATTTCTGTTAGTAAGAATGCAGTTCATTCAATATTAAGTTAATCCAGTTAATACTTTCCATATTCCCTACTAATGGTTGGTAGAGGAAGTATTGTATTCCACAAAAAATTTGAATATCAAGATTTCACAGGAAATACACGTTTTGAGGGCCCCTGAATGAACATTTAGAAAAATGTCCGCACGTAGGTATGTCTAGCCGCGTAATGAAGATACAACACCAACGTTTTCAAGTAAATCCCCCTATTTCTGAAACACCCTTTAAATGTATTGTTTAAGCATTCTTTTATTTCCCCAACAGTCACTAACGATTTTTAGTAGAGCAACATTGGTTCAAAATCTCTGCATCACTAATAAAATCTAAACATTTAACTCTTTATGAATATCTTAAAAAATCCCCTTCATCCTGTATTCTTTTGTGTTACTAATAAACAATAAGAGCGAAACAAAGTCTTACTATACAGAAAAATAAACGATTTCTACATTGCTTGTGGTAAATGTCATTTCTTAGATACTCCTTGCCCATAGTTTGGAGGAGGATTGAAAACTTCATCATTTAGTTTCAGAAGTGCTAATGCGATATTACTTTGGTGTAGGGTATTTCAAATCAAATATTTAGCCTTTTAATGATTTGACCATTGCTTAAATCATTTGTATCTCCATTACAAAAAATGGTGGTACAGAGAACCTAAATGATTAATGAAACCATTTCTGCAAAAAATTTATCTCCGTTAACGTCAAGTATATGTTACATTCACGCGACTTTCTCTACCATTCTTCAACGAAATATTGTTACTTCCCTTTCCTTATTTATGTGTTCACACTTTTTCTATATTCTTAACTGCTTTTCCCGATATACGTTTTGTACAATAATGTGCTAGAAGCTAAACTCATTGTCGTCACACGATATCTCCCCAACCTTCATACAACGTGCCTAAGAATCAGATTTATGATGCGGGCTGCTGTGACAAAATTCCCATTTTATATGAAAATGTCCTGATGTGCACATTCACGCTAATAATTGTATCACCTGTTTTGTCGGTGCTTTACACTTCATGTTATAAGAATTCAATTGTTTGTATTTCTGTCACGCTCTGGTGACATATTTGGGAGTTCCGATGTACTCTACCTCTTTTCCCTCGTCGCTCCTCTATTTATACAAACTTTCATTTTCCAAATCCCTGTGTTGCTACTGATATCTTGGGGAATTCCTCTATATCTCTCCTCGATCCTCCCTTTCATACAAGCTACTACTTGCTCCTACTTCTTGTGGTGCTAGTCAGTTGGTAATTGATTTGACATGCTATCTGTTTTTCCTGCCCAACGTATGATTTAGAATGTTCGATATATAAGACTATAATATTTTATATTGCATGCTATGTACAAATATTATTTGCAATATTTCTGCTATTTACATCTGTTCTACTTTCCTATTTTTGTATTTATTATATATTCTCTGCTATTAGTTTTCCTACTGTTTATTACCATATCTGTGATTATATTCTTTATAATTACTTGTGGCGGCGCCGTGGTCGAATGGTTGGACCGCTCGCTTCTCACCAAGGCGGCTCGGGTTTGATCCCAGTGACCCGTATTTGGGAATTGTGGTGGACGCAGTGGAGTCTGCACGGATTTCCTCTGGATTCGCCGGTTTCTCTCGCCGTTCATTTTACAATTGTTCCATGATCACCATTCCTTTCATACATTTCGCCTTCATTTCACATCTTCCTTCATTCTCATACACGACTTCCGGGTGAAACGAGGAGAGTAATCCGACTAAGTAAGTACAATCACTTTTGCATATTATTTATGGAGTTCCTCTACAGGGTTGGAGGATTTTCCTGAAATTCGTCTCGTATTCTTAGAGGATGCGGAACTTAAATACCAGGTTTTGTATTTAATCGGCTTTTTCTTTTAGTATTACTGTTCACAGAGACATGAACGCACACACACGTTTTTCTAAAAACTATATATTTTAATCTGGGATCTCAAAACGTGCATTTAGGGTGACCTTTTTGTATCAAAGTTTAGAGGCAAATGCAATATTCCCTCTCCTTACTATAGCAAGTAGTAGAGAAAATAATAAGCTTTTGCAGGAATAGTTAGTAAAAGAGAGATAAAAATAAATGATGGTGCGTAGAGGACACATCAGATTTTTTTATCCCGCCTTCTTCAGTAGATTTTGAAAAACAACAGCCACGTTTATACTCGATCACATCCACTATTATTAAGCGATGGACTGAACTTCCGTACGTAATATTTTCCACACTCCCTAGAATGGTAAACCGCAACCCGGAACGTATGTGTGGGAGTCGATTTGCGAGAAAATCCCCCGAGAAGCTATGCCAAGTGGAAAGATATAAAAGAGCCAAGGGGATGGAAACTGTGCGTTAGGGTTCTTTCTACTTGTTAAACAGCCAGCACCAGGAATCGTGGCCTGGCGCAGGACACACCCTGGAGAATTTCACGCGCCAGCAGCTTCTCGTTCTCTCTTTCTCTTCCGTTTCCACTGGTCGAAAGACGTCCAAATCTAATCGCCCTCAAACAGGAAATGAAGTCCTAACACAAGGATCAAGTTTTCCACTTAGACTTGTACCTGTAAGACAATGCGAAATAAACGCTCTCTGAATTTCAATAAGGAGTAAATAAGCAGAACTGGACGAGACATATATATCTAGCACAGTAGCAGTTCACTGGATTAGTCTGTTCCGCATAGTATCCAAGCTTGTAACCTTTGTACTGGTTGATGGTAAGCGAAAGAGCCGTGGAAATGAACACTTTCAACAGTTTCCCCTTATTTGCTCCGCATGTCAATAAAAGCACGTGCTTCTGTCTTCTTTTGTTGCCCCTGGACGCATAACTGCTTACTGCGGTACAACTAAGTTTAGTATTGAAAATACTCATCCTCATATATTCCAAGAATCTTAATAACATTAAACATATTTACTTGCAAAATTATACCTATCAATAGCCAGTAAAGGAAATATTGCATTCTACACAAAACATTTATTGCCGGATTTTACCGGAAATGCGCGTTTTGAGATCCCCTGAATTAAAAAAGGCATTTCTGTGTGTTGTGCGTGTGTGTAAGCAACATGACTCAAAAACGAAAAGTCGGCTTAACATCAAAGCTAGTACTCAAGTTCAAAATCGTCCAAAGATGTGACACGAAAATTCTCAAGAAAATCCTCCACCCCAAACTGCCCATTAGAAATGTATGGAATATGTTTTGTTGCTTTTTTATTTTTGCAAACGGCTCTAAGATTTTTATTAAAATAAAATATGTTTAGATGCTTCTATCACATTGGATATAAAATATATATCTTGAATTTTCTGCAAACTGCCCCCAAAATCCTGTTTCTGAAATACTTATATAACTGGTAAACTGTAAGAGATAGACAAAATCTTACTCCACCATAAACGTACACCCCGTTAAAGCACACAATTTATGTCAAATATATTTTTGTGGCGTTAATATGTCTAAGATATTTCGTATTGGTTTGAATTTGCCATTACTTTATACGTTTCTACTGAAAATCGTTCTTTCTTTTTCCTTTCTTTTTTAATGTTCAGAAAAGAGAACCGGTGACCGACTTTGAAAAGATTTGACTACTGCTTTAGTATACTCTATTCTTCTTATACCTACAACGAAATGTAAATGTGTAATGAAGATTTATCTATATTAACAAGAAGTAGATAGAAGAATAAGCTTTTGTATAATAGGTATAGGCAAGTGAGTAGAGAAAATCATGTCAGTGCAACACATCAGATTTTTTACTAAGCACTTGTAATAAGTATGTGGATGCATGGACTATGCGTATATAAATACTATTTTCATTTCAATATTCATACACAGGGCACTGCGTAGCTTTCACTCACAGTTCGGTTATGCAGCATTGAATTAAACTACATTTTATTTATATTTTATTTCGAAAACTTTATTCAATAACATAATAATGACAGAATTCGAGTCTATCTGTTACATTACCTAATCTCTGTCACGATAACTTTAATGCGGTTAAGTTGGCTTAAAGGCCTGGCCTAACGGGACATCCGCTGAATCATTAGTTCCTTCTTCGAACAATATTCTACAGTTTTCCTTGTCTGCAGAACGCGTTTGTATTTTCAATGTATATTTTATTTACAGGTATCGTCTTAATAACGTTTTAACGTATTTAGTATCAGAATTAAAGATCATTACATTCTCAGCGCATACCAATACTAATTACTGACGTGAATGCATATTATTACTTAACCAATCACTGATATGAATACATATTATTGCTTAACTATCGACAGGAATGGTCGGTTGCGAGTTAACATTGGATACTGAATTATTCTTGTGAAGACTCATCCAAGATTCTATTGTAGAAAATATTTAGTGGATTTAATATCTGCTATCACTTTTTGAAGTAAGGTGTGATACAAAATGGAATTAATTTTTTATATTGCGAGAAATTCGTTTACAGGAACTGTGTTGCTTCACTTTTCGAGTTCATAGTTATCCCCGCACTTAATTAATAGCAACTTTCTAAAATTACATTTTATCATTTTTGTGGCCACGGATTGAAATCCCATGTAAAGGATAGTATGGGATGGGGGTATTTTCTTAAAACTCTTCGCGTTGCAGCTCTGGAAGGTACACATAAACGCTTTTGCGTCATCAATTATAATTTTGAAGAAGGCATTAACTTAAATCTTCACTTAGTGGCAGGCGGGTTTATATGCCGGAATGAATGTTTTTAATAGTATTTAACGCTCACAATTACTATATATGCAGCACCACAGGCGGTCGACACCAATGATGCATGAAATAAGTAGGGAAGGGCATTTGGGAAATAAACCTTTCAGGCCTAAGTTTAGGGTCTTTCTCGGCATTTGCCAATTATGAAGAGAGGAAAACCTGAAAAAAACCTATCAGGGAGGATGGTGGAATTTCAACTGCATACCTTCCGTTCACGAGTCGGTGTCTTAACGATCTAGGCCACCAATATCGGTAGGAATGTATTGAGTTGCATTATTTGCCGGAAAAATATAACGCAAGACTCAACAGATACAGCATTATTTTTATTCAAACTGTAAATTAATGAACAATTTATATAGTTTTAGGCAGTTGGAAGTATCTGTATTACAGTGTAATTAAATAGCTTTAACTTCAGTAACTGCACTAAATATTTTATTAAAGTCCGAATTTATTTCATAATCCTACACCTTCCAAATGTATAACAAGTCGGCGCCTATGAACTTGTATGAACTGTGAACACACTATGAAACAAGTAGTTCAAACACTTAAACCTTTTACGTTTCATAACACTCACTTCATTAATTTGAAGCGACTGTTGTCTCGCATTTCACAACTTCATTCAACTAAAGTGTTAAAAAAATGCTTCCCTTTTTATTTTCTTTCTTTCTTTCTTTATTCAGATCCCCAAAAAGGGAAGAAGAGTCGAACAGAACACTCTGAAAACCAGTGTACTCTAAACTTTGTCGCAAACTTTTCATTTGAGAGTAGATAAAGAAAGTAAGGAATGAACTTAAAATTATGGAATACATAGCTGTTTATGTAAATAAAGGACATTTATGAATGTACTGGATGAGTAACCAGTTCTTCTTCTCTTCAGTAGGTCCAATTTACTTCCAATTAACAGGCCTTTAACTATTTGTAAAGAGACGTAATCTACTTTTAAAAAGCTCCACTGAAAATTCCCACAGCTCAGTAACTGCTAAATCGTAATTATAATAGTATTTGTAGTAAAAACGGTGTACTTTATTTTACTTCTAATTATTTTAAGTCTATTATGTAACGGAAAGGTTATTAACATTACTGAGCTTTGAAGAGGTCTAAAATAATTCAGTCTATTGCAACTTATCTTTCGCCATTAAAAATTTCTACTTTGCTTAACGGACATATTGTATATAAGATACCACGTAACTTCAATTCTTAAACAAATAAAAAACCCAAACGGATTTACAACGGTTGTAAATAGAATATGAACGCATTTTAGTCATAAGCGAAGATTATGGGAAGAGGGCTTTGACATTTCCTTGGCAGCCATTTCCATGGATTAGGAAATAGCAGGACTAAACCTACTTGTCAACTAAATGAAGAAAGAAATGCAGATTTCCTGATGAGTTTTAGTGTTCCTCAAGGATCTATTCTGGGCGCGTTTTTATTTTTAATTGCGGCTAACGGTGAGGATTCTACAACCATATAGTATGCTAATGATTCAACTTTTATAATTCCAAACAACATTACTATACGAACTGAATACGTGTTTGTCAATTTTTTAACCAACATCAAGAAGAGATTTACTGTGAATCCTTTAAAGTAAACGGAAGCGAAAAACCAAAAAATTGCTTTTAGCCTTAAAAGTACTGGCAAATAACCAATAAAATGGATCAGTTAAATTCTTAGAAATCTACATTAGCACTAAATTGAATTGGAATAATATTACAAATTTCATTTGTAAAGAATTATACACAGTAATGTGTATATTTAGTAGGTTGCGTTCCTAAATTTTATTTAAGCCAAGTGTATTTCGCCTTATTTCAGAGCGTTTCTGTGTATGAGCTTATATTTTATAGTGGCAGTACGCATTTTAATATTGTTCTCTTACTACAGAAAAAAGTGGTTAGATTGTCGAGTCTTCTGCACATACTCCTTGCAAGCCACTGTTTATTAACGGACATATATTAGTGGTATATGATTTATATTTATATAGATTAATGCTACTTATAAAAATAAATGCTAACATATATCAGTTAGTAGAGGATACGTATGATTACAGCACCAGAAGTGTAAAAACTTGACTGTACCTTTTGCAAGGCTGAACTTAACAGAGCATAGTTATGGTATCTGTGCTATTACTGTTCACAATAAGTTATCTGATGATGTTAAATTACTGAATATTGATTTGTTTAAAGGAAAGTAAACAATTGGGTGCTTATATATAATTTTTATAGTTTGAGAGAGTACTTTAGTGAAGTGTACTCTAATCGTTTGTTACAGTGACAATATTATTAAATTAATGTAACAAAGACTAAACAAAATTGAATATTGAATGTTGTGTATTAAATTAGGGGAATTTGTTTCATTAACGCCCCTAAAAGAATGAAGGGACTAATATTTATCCTTTTATTTAGCAATTGTTTGGAAAACAGGTCGGTTAGGCCCATTGTTTTCAAAATGTTTTTCAGCTGAACATTTTGCGCTATTCCTTGGGGAGTGTTTTCTATACATTCGCGTTAGCCCTTTTATAGTTTCTTTAGGGTCTTTTGAGACAGTGTAAGGGAAGATAAGCGCGTTGCGAGGACGGTACGGTAGAGAGTAACCGACCTGCGCACGAGCAACCGGTTTTCTACGTTCCCCCTTCCACTGTCTCAAAAGACTCTGAGAATTCAGCACTCTTGTCTTAAGTATATGTGTGGAAAATTTGTTCAAAATGTGTGCAAGGGTGTAGGAACTCAAAAGGAACACACCACACACACACACACACACACACACACACATACATACATACACACACACAGGCTTTTTAAACGGACACACGAATGGATAGACATAAACATTAGATTCCCTTTACTTCCTAAAATTGTTCTTACTGGATTATTGTCCATTACTTTGTTTTAAAAATGTGTTCTTCCATTAGGACGATTATTCTATTTTATTTCCTTAAATATACGTATATTACTTTCAGATTTCTTTCAGACAATGCTTGGAAGTTCAGAGTTTGGTGTAATGAAGCGCGATGTGGTTTAATTTTATATTATTTATTTATTTAGTAATCTCACTTCATTTGAGTTTGCCAAACAACACAGAACAATATATATTATAAAATATAGAAATATAAAAATATCAATATAACACATTATTATATTTATTATTTACATTCATTTTATTTGTAAAACATACGTACTCATATATTAAAAATCATCAAAGCGTTTTAGCTTAAACAGATAATTATGAGCACTCGCGAACCTGTTCCTCTCAAAATCTATTGTGATATTACCTGTGGTGATGATGATGATGATGATGATGATGATGGTAATGACGCCAACGATGAACGGTAAAAACCATTATATTTTCTAACCGCATGTTAAGGGAGACAAAAGCTGCTATAAAACGCTTTTAATATTATATAGGATGGAACGATGAAAGGAAGACCCCATCCCACAGGATTCAATGTGTTCCCTCGTGACGGTGGCAGATTGGTTCCTACAGTGACACTGATGGGAGGACCAGCCGGTAATCACCACCACTGGCTGTCACTTCGGGACTGATTGCATTCCCACACAAAAGGGGATTGGGGTGTGGCATTTTTGTAAGGGAAAATTGGGGAAGGGTGTTCCTAACATGTGGAAGTGACAATTACCAAGAAATCTTTTCTCGCACCCACACAATAGAACTATCTAGCAGGACATTCTCCTTTTTTCTCAAACCTCCTGCACCCTCCAAATGTAGTAAACCTTGCAAATAACACACATATATATATATATATATATATATATATATATATATATATATATATATACACACAACACCTAAATTGAGTTATACACGTCACCTTCTCTACCCACTATCCTTAGATAATAAGTTTTACATTCTAATCTTACAAAAGCTTATTTTTCTATGTACTTCACGTCGACCGAGATAAACGTCTAAACATTTTGTTGTACATAGTAGAGGGCTGCAGAACACCGGAAGGATGTGCAATTTTAAAAGCGGATCGCTACGGTTGCTTTGAAAGCCTTTACTGTTTCCAATGATATCGCAAGAAACAGCTGCAAATGATACTTTAAAAAATTAAAAATATTGAGTAAGGCTAATCAATAACACCGGATATCTCCGAAATGCCTCACAACAAAAAAAAAGTTATTTAAAATGAATTGTGTTTTAAACATATCTGCATTTTTGGTATAGTAAAGTTAGATCTTATGGTTTATCACTTATACAGACTGATACGAAATTCTTTCGGAATGAAGAAGACTTCACAACCTACTCTGAGAAAATTCAAAATATGGCGTTTATTTGAAATATAAATATCATAAACATGACATTTTATTCAAAATCATTAAGATATTTTTCAGAATATAAAAAATAAGTAAGCATTTTCTATGTAAAGGATAGTTTGTAGTTGAGTGAATTATCTTGAATGTCATTGCGCCTTTGGAAGGCACTATACTAAGTTTGATGACACTTCTCTTTAGGGACACACTATTTTGTATTCAGGTGCCAGAAAAACGTGCATTTCCATTGAAATCTCGACATCGAGGTTTTCGGTGGAATACAGCACTTTCCCTATCTACATAATGGAGAAAGTAAAAACATATTGTGCTTACTTATTAACCTTCACGATGAAATACTGAATGGGTGAATAATAATTCATCACATCATGGTGCGGAACATGTTTTTTACTAATGACGATAACGGCATTTAGATCTAAAGGCTTTATGATATAAAATACGGAATCCCTTATTGTCTCACCACTGTGGCAAGCAGGACTTCTGTGCTGCACACATGCCACTTGATTGACGGTGTCTACGCGATGGACACGTTCTATTTTAGTCATCTAATGCAACACTGAGAAGCAAATAAAGTCTCTAGTCTTATGAAATTGAAAGAAGATACGCGTGTTCATAAGCTGTAAGGATCTGTGTACCAAGAAAAGGCTTTTAAATGATGGAAGTCTAACCATATAAATGTTTGATATTAATTTTAAGCCTTATTTTAATATTAATGATACTTTTAAGATAGTACATAATGGTGACAAATACTGCATATGTCAGTCTTTTGCTGTAGTGGCTAGAAATTAGCCTTATTTTATTTACATTTTAACAATATTTCTCTTGTAAACAAATAAATAACTAAAATACAAAGTTTCAGCGTTATTACTTGCAATTTTTAATTCCGAAGCTGTTTATAATGAGGGTCTACTTTGCGATATGCTTCCTTTTCGTTCGAAATTACGGACGCCATATGTAAAATTTTGAACAGAGTAATATTTATCGAAATATTTTTAAAATGTGGGTTTTTATAAATCTCCTATAATAACTACACCTTATGCAACATTTTCTGCTTCTAAGTCGGCACACACAAAGTGTGGGGATTTTGAATAATATTTGTTATTTCTTTAATGATAACTAAATCATGTAAAGAGTTTCACATTATGTATAACACCATTCCTGTTTTCTTCTACAAACTTTTAGCATTATTGTATTTTGTGTTACAGTTGCTATAAATATTTATTCAAAGAAATGTATAGAGTCTACCTTCTCGTTACCGATTTCCTTATATATACTGAAAATTGAATCCTAATTCTCACAAATCCACTTTGATATAGCTTTTGAAAGGTGGTAAAAATATTATGCTACGTACACACTTAACATGTGGGCAGCTGAAAACTTCTAGTATAGACCACTAGGATGCATTCTAAACAGTTAATAAAGAAATAGAAATATATTTTTTAACATCCCCAAGTTTCATGGGAAATAAATTGCACAAAATTTAAGTGAATGTAAAAAAGGGCTAATGTTCTTAAATACCTTTCTGGTAGCTTCAGGGTACTGAATATAAAATTGATTTTGTGAATCAAATTTACATATACGTATTTGAATGTTTATCGTTTTTTGTTTTAAAAAAGAGACTCCTGTAGAAAATACGGTCTAGATTAGTAAAGGAATAATGCACTAATTTTTGCCTAAAATCTTCAGGAATTTTGGAGATTTTAGTTAAAATTTCTGAGGCTTGTACAGGAACTTGAGATAGGATTTTATACAGGGACTCATGTCCGCTAAATGGATGTTTCTTCCTATGGGTATAGCCGAGGAAGATAGCTCCGCAGTAACGTATGGGACTTACATTTGGTAGTTACTGGGTCCGATTTCTTGGTACTGCCATGGGTTTTTGCGTGGTTTTCTCTGGTCTTAAAACAATTAAGGGGTTGTTTTCTCCCCTATTAATCATTTCCTTCTCCGTAATTTCCTCTCATTTCGTTTCTCCTTTCATATTTCAGATGGGCTTTGGAGCTGTGCAGTGTCCATCTGTGTCGGGGAGATGACGCAAATGCTTACTTGTTGAAAAAGGCTACAGTCCAAGAATTGATCGGCTGTTTAAGCCTGGAATACTTACGGACCTCTGCGCGTCTATGTTAACTGTCTACCTGCAGCATATAGCCTCCTGCGGTATCTTCTTTTTGTCCGTTCCTTTTGGGAAGTGGTACCACAAAAGACCTACCTTGGGTGGAGAGGTATGCCCCACCGTTATCGTCCTTCGTGGTCTAGAGGTAACACGGTAGCTTCTAATTCCCAAGGTTGCGGGTTCAAACTCGGCCGAGGGCGATTTTTGGGTGTAAAATCCCCAGCATGGCTTCCTTCGGAAGGAAATAAAGCCGGTGGTCACGTTCGTAGATTTACGGCACATAAAAGAACCCCGAGCCTGTTAAAGAGGACTCTGAGTAAAATTTCCTGTCTTTCACGCCCAATATAGAATGAGATGCTAAGAAGGATCCATAAATGAATCTCAATTTAATTTAATTTTGTCCCCCACCGTTATAACAGATTTATGATAATCATATTAAGTATTAAACCATTATCTTCCGCTTTTGCTAGGAGAAGATGTGTGATCTGGTTTAATTACACAGGTGTGCAATTAAATTAATAATTAAAAGATGCATAGAATAAAGCATTTCTTTGCAATGGTCGCCTTAAGTACTGCTGCATGTGTACTTTACTTTGAAGCGTAATCCTCAAATACATGCCAAAGAGTTTCCGATGCTCACAGTTGAGTGATCGATATCTTGGCTTTGTATTTTTCCCCCATTGGCATCAACGTAAGGTGCAGCGGCGAGGGTTTGATTGCCGGCAGCGGCACGTCCTTCGCTTGTTTAGTTTTGTTTTTTAATTTTTGTTTTCGCCTTTCGAAAGATCTGGTAACGGATTGGACTCAACCACTAAGGTTCTTGAGGACCACTTAAGTAGCTTTTGTGATGAACAAGCAGCAACTCTAATCTCGGAAATCCGCAAAAAGCGGAGGGAGGCGGCATTGATCAAATGCCACACTTATTATCTACTCACTCTGGCATGATGGCGGAGACAAAATATGCAGCGGTCGTGCGTTGTGTATTATCTCGCTAGAACTCCCTGCTTTAGCCTTAACATTTCTATTTGTTTTCGCTACGCTTTCTTCCGCTGATTTTTACTTACATGAATATGCGTGTTTTAACACTATAATTAAAAATAAGATGTCGGTTAAATACGAAACTTGGTAATTTAAGTTCAACATCTTCCAAGGCTGCGACACAGATTTTCAAGAAAATCACCCCCCAACCTTTACATGGAAATGTTATCGTGATTTTTGATCTTCTGATAAATGACTGTAGCTCTTTTTATTAAGATATTAAATGTTTATAACATTTTGATAAAAAATTAAATGTATATCTTGAATTTTCTGGACGCAAATTGCGAAGTCCACTTCAATTTAAACTTCCGTATAATTGGTAAACCGCAAGAAATAAGACAAAATCCTATTGCACAAAAAGTGTATATCTGGTTCAACCCACTATATGTTTGAAATAATTTTTGTGGCCTTAAATATCTCTGGGAATTTCTACGATATTGGTTTTTCAAATATTTATTATTTTTTCAAGTCATAAGTAGCTATTCCTTTTTTTTCTCCTGGTTACGCAAGGAGTATGGAATTTCAAATCCATCACACAGCTATCCTAATTAATACTTCCTCTTCATAGATTAGGTCAGGCGTCACCAGCTGTTTGCTTTGAGTGAAGCAGAGAGAGTAACCTTTTCGTTGCTCCCGTTGGATCACTTATCGTGCAAACTTCAGCTGCGAGGAAAGCAGGAGCAGATAATTTGTTAAGTGCAGTGGCGGTATGCAATCGTTTGTGGTTGAAATATGTAATACACCCTTCATGGATTAATATGCCTATTGTAGGTTTATGGTTGGTAGAATAATTGCTCTATTATAATGTTAACTATGTTAGTATTTATCTTTTTATATGAGCATATCAACATTGTTATACACCGGGGTGAGGCTAAAGTATTTTTAGCCAAAGTATTAAATTTAATTACCCCAGCATAAACATTGGGGAGCGTAGCTGCAGAGGCAAACGAGAGGACCAGGAACATGCTGCACAAATTTAAATGAGGCGTGGGATATTCATAACATATTACACTTAAATTCACATTTAACACATGACCTGCGGTTTATTAAATAATTGGCATGGTGCCACTAGATTGTTCACAACAGATTACAGGCAAACAATAGAAGGAGATGCTCCACGCACACACATGGCAACATGCATTCCTACACACACATCACTCGCCCTGAAGACACACACAAGACTGACCCACGCTACTGACTAGGAGGTGGGGGAAAGAAATGTTGCGCCAGATGAAGTCAAGCTCCCAAACAAAATTATTAGTTCAACAATGTCATGCTACACAATAATAATGTGTCCGACGCGACAATGCACACACATACGCTACAATATCTTGGTAATTAATTGATATCTAACACAATTTAAGCAAACTACAAGTACTTAATAATTAATGCATTATAAAGGAACGAGAGACCCACTGCTGCTGTCAGAAGCTCGTCTTTAACTGATACCACGTGTTTACCCATTGCAGTGCACGGAGCAAGCCTGCTTACTCTCACACAAAATCAAGCGAGTTGGCGATGCCTAGATTAGTCATTGGCCTGTTCCGACCTCACACCACATCGTCATAGGTCGACCAATACTTCTTTTTCTTATAGGATTGTATTTGAAGGCAAGCTTTATCGATCTTGCTGTTGTCCATCCTTTGGACGTGTTTCCTTAGATTTACCCTACACTGGAAAGTCTTTATCATTTAATGAAGGTATGTTTATTTGCTGCCTTACTTCTTGATTACGTTTTTTGTTCTTTAGCTATCCTGTCGTCGATTTAAGGACCCTCATTTCAGATGATTTTATTTTGCTTCTGTAGTTCATTTTACTCACCCAAGCCTGGCTCCTTGCATGACCATTATATTATTAAATTTCATTTGAATCTCTTTTCCTTCACTACCTTTCAGTGTTCATCGAATTGCTCCACACATATATTGAAATTCCGAGTGTGTGTGTGAATATATTTATGAAGCTTTCTTTTTTACTTCCTAAACATTAAAGGTATATCACAACCAAGTTAAGGTAAATTGAAACTTTCCTATTGGTCGTTTGTCGGTTACGATCTTATCTCCGATAGGATGTTTTCCTTGCCATGCCACAACGTTGGTTTTTTTTCTAGCGATTTGCTTATTAAAAATCTGACTTTAGCCTATTGTACCTTCATATACCTACAATGAATGTGTAAGTGTGTAATAAAGGTTATTTTAATTAACAAGCAGTAGATAGGAGAAGAATAATTTGTAAAAATAGTTTGCAGAAGAATGAATAACTATGAAGTTATTATATAAGTATTGGAAAAAGTGTAAATAGGCTGAAAGTGGATCGTGTATTAATTTAGTCGTTTCCATATACCTTAGGTATTCTGAAACATCTGAACTAGTATATTCCATACAGTTTAATTCAGTCAACGGAATTTAAAAGTAATAAATGACAAAAAATATTATCGACCATATGAAAGATTTCTCAAAACTAGTTTTCTGTAAGTTCAAATTATAATTTCTTTAAACTCTTTATTAGATATGGATTACTATTCTCCTTTTATTTTCTTTCTTTTGGTCATATTGTTGAGAATTTTATTTGAACTCCACTAGAGTGTAATCACTATGAATACCACAGTTTTGTAAACACGGACATCTGTTATATTTCTCCCGCATCACAGATGCATAAAAATGCTAACTAGTTAGTGAGTCATTTCTTCCGAAACATGTGATGGTGAGCGTCTAATGCCAATGATTGGCATTTTCAGTGAGTTCGTAATGTAAAGCGATCTGCTACACCCATGATGATTCATGCTGCATGGGGATGGAAGGCAGGGCGAGTGGTTGTAACCCAGGAACCAACTAGGGGCGATACCACTTGATCAGTAAAGATTTGTAATGTCTGTGATTTTGCAGACGCAATCTGAACATACGGTAGATGGACGGAAAGTTAGAGGGTGAGTAACTGATAAATAACGGTCTGGGGTCTCTATATTCGAAGTATTTTACTCTCTACCAAATGATACGTAAGACAGAGGAGAATTCCGGAACCCAAAACTGGACATCGAGCCTTCCCCTAAAATACATGTTTCCACGTCTTCGAATCCAGAAAAAGGATCTGATGCCACAAACAAGTTATTTGAAATAAAGTACGTGTTCTGTGTGTGCCAGGCTTCCTTCTCTCCCTCCCTCCTTCCTTCCTTCCCTGTCTCCCCCCCCGGGTACAAAATTCCTTCTGAATAAGTATTTCGAATGCATTTCCCAGGCAATTCAAGATGTACGTTTTGTTTGTCAAGCAAATCTCTTAAATGCATGGTATTTTAATCAAATCATTTAAGCACTTTTAGAAAAGCAAACCATTCGAAAAATATTCCATTTAAAGGAGAGTTTGGGGTACAGGAAATTTCTTGAAAATCGTCATGTCACATCTTTGGAAGATATTGAACTTAAATAAGGACTTCGATTATTTTTTTCAAAATATGTTTTTTCACTCATGCTTGTAAATTTACTTTTGGATTCAGAGGGCCTCAAAATATATTTCCGATTGAAATCTTTACTACGAATTTTTGGAAGGAAATACAAATTCCTACATATTAGGTACATGCTAGAGAAAGTAGAAAATATAGAAGGTATTGTATGTTCTTGCATGAGTGACTAATTTTATGATAAACCAGAAGTATTATTTATAGTGATGTTATGTAACATTTAAAATTTTTTGAGTTGGATATATATGTGATGGGAATTTACATTTTCCAAATCAAAAAATTTTAAATAAGTGACTAATTTAACTCAAAATCGAAAAATTACGTTAAATACCAAATCTCCCACAGGAGTCAAAAACCGATTAAGAATATAGAACGAAGAGTTTAAAAAAATCCCTCACCCTAAAGAACCCTTTGATGGGAGATAATTCGTTGTTTTTTATTTTCTCAAAAATTAATTACTAATGAGATAAGTTTGTAACTATTAAAACACGCGTCTTGATTATTTTGTGACGTCTTCAATTCTCATAGGATTTTACGCACGGGATTCTTGGTAGCATTATAATTCCAGTAATATTTGTTGTATCTTACGTTATTCTAAGTTTAACTGTGAACAGAAATTTTCAAAAACCAAATTTAAAAACTTGTTAGTTTCACTCTCTTTTACAAATGGTGTTAATAGTAACATATAATTTGTAATGTTAAACGTAGATATATATTGGCCACTAACGTGAAGTAGATACAAGAACTGCTTTGTACAAAAAGTATATGGTCATCTGTAGGATGGAGGATGTGTAATCAGAGGTGGACACCTCTCGTTTTGATTGAGGACTAGTATGAAGGGTTGGATGAAGTAAGAACTATTTTATAATAATTTTATCTGCGACCATTTTGGTTCATTGCGGCTACACTCCCCGGGAGGCCGGGATGAGGTGAAGAAGTTGTAAGAGGTCCCAGGTACGCTGCTAGATAGCTCACAGTGACGAGCAGGACACCGTAACACTTCCAGTTTGAACATGCGCACACCATTCGGCGAGGAATTCCAAGAGGGCGGCGCAGCGACACTAACGGACGGGACAGCTCACTGGCGTTCACGAGGAAATATCTTTTTCAATAACCATGCATCCAGGCCATCTACCCATCTGAAAACACTACTGGGAAATGAAATATAGAGGAAATGAGGAAAGGGGAAGTCGTAGTAGAGCACACCACCCCGCATTCGGGGAGAAACCACGAATATCCTCCTGGTTAGAGTGGACACCACCGGGACCTCCCGAATGCGAGCCATCTAGCTCGATCAGGAACACCTGTAATGTATGCTGATAATAAGGTTGTGCGAATTTATAAAGCAGAGTTGTGTCCTTGTGATTTCTCTGTTAACATACGTATATCTACAACAAACGAGCCATAATCTCTTGAGGAAATGTCAATACGTTTTTTCCTTCAATTTATCAAAACTGCATACTGATCAAAAGTGATGATTAAACGTCTAAGAACCATCTTACTATGTTTTTGTATTCTCTATTGAAACAAAAAGTTTCTCAAAATAATGAAACATTGTGAGAAGTTATTTACCCTAAGTAACATTATAAGTTTGCACATTGGAGCATTTTATGATTTATTATTATACCAGCACTGTAATTTAAGTTGTAGTTACTCTTGAAAGATTCCTTTCAAAGTAGTATAGTACATTCTGCATAATGTCAGCATTGCCGCGGAATGGTCCCGTCCCTTCTGGAACGACCCACTAGTCTCATAATTTCAGCTCTGTTCAACAACACACACTTAAAGAAGGTAGGCTTGTATTTGGAAATTCCTGCACTTACTATTTGCTATCTTCGGCTGCATTTCGACCTGTTTATCCATAGACCAAAAGGATATCTGTGTAGTCTTCGTTACAGAACATACTGTGAATTTGTTGACAGCAACTGTAATGCAGCTATACCAAATACCAGCCTACGAGTGTGATCACAAGAGCTAGGACATATATCCCTAGGTTTACAAGCATGCACGCTCCAAATTCGTATCGACAGTGTGCCTAAGGGAAGGGGATGCCACAGGTAACCTGGAAGTGTAAACAGAAGCGTCAGGGGTAGAGCTGATCATAAACTCTACCATACCAGTAACGCAATCGAACAACTGACTGTCGATTGCCCAGCCCTGGGTCCGTGTATTCAGTGCGACGTCACGTGTACTAGGTAGGTTGGTAGTTATGTTGATTTCTCGCTCAATGATATTTTCCTAGCTGTAGTGATCATGAAATGAAGAATATTAATGCAAGGTGACGCGTTAGAAGGGTAGCATTTAGTACACTCTAGCGCTGAGAAATACCGTCAAGTAGCAAAATATTAATGCAAGGTGACCCGTTAGAAGTGTAGCATTTAGTACGCTCTAGCGCTGAGAAATACCGTCAAGCAGCAGTTGCTATCTGCAGCCTGGGTAACCTGTTGGCGAGTAGCAGTGCCCCTTTGAAAACACGTGTTTAGGCATCCCATTCACCATCGCTGCAGGCGGGGCTTTTATAGGTAGAAAGTATGGCGCTGGGTTACTTGCACTTATTTTACTAAGGATTGCGAACGGTTTGAAATGAATGCGTAATAAAAGCAGCCATGGAATGACATATATAAGCTTTCATTAGAAGAATTGGGACAGCGCCTGTAACAAATGTCAACATTTTATGAGTTTACGTAATAATAAAACCAAATTAAAATCTATTTCCAAACTTTCATCCGCAGAGAAACCACTGCAATATGCATTTTATTTTTTTTTTATGCCACGCTAACGGGCATGCCGTTTCCGCAGTGTACTGATTATGTTTGGTGTCTGTTTCATGAGAAAAGACGAGTTTTCCACTACAGCATAGATAGTGGTTTTGTTCTAATGAATACTTAAATTGTAAATCTTAGTAACCTTCATTTGTTATTTTGTCCGAAACCATAATTATTACCTTTCTATTTTGCGAAAGTTACCGTGACATGCACCCAAGTATATAAGAAGCACCTGACATCACCTAAGATATATTCTCGAATTAACCTTGAATGCTGCCGTTGAAATTGGGCACACTTAATGGAATTAGTTTTAATTAGAAGGTCCCCGGCAATAAATAAATATTCGCTGGGAAAAAAATAAAATAGGGCACTAATGACGTTATGGTGAGAATGGAACGCACACATTATGGATCTTATCTTGCCAAAAATTCTATATAGTGCAGCATTCTTCCAAATTATTTAAAAAGAGAAAAAAAAGTAATATAGATTGTTATTGAATGAATGTAACCTTCCTCGTTTTTCTTAGAAGTATATGAAGGTTTTTAAGTCTATTTCCTATTAATATACTTTTAATTCATAAAATTGCTTTACAATAAATATCAAAGTTGTTTATATAAATACAGACATTTTGCTTTTCATAATCGTAAAAAAATTATCATTTAAACAAACTTTAAAATCATTGACTTTTTACTCTGTGTCAGTACTGTCAGCCATGCGAGTCCATAGTTAAATTACGGGAGAATAATAATTATATAGATATTTTTGAAATTAGACCGAATTATTTATATAGATCATCTAGTAAATTACACTCCTGTGTGTTGATCCATTTATAATCATATTTAAAGAACAATTATATTACAGAAGAGACACCTTTATGCGAAGACACATTGAATATATTCAAACCGCCGTTAAAACACTCTTATTTGTCACAATTCTTATTAGCATTATAATAAAATGCACAAAAATTCATTAAGTGATAATGAAATACTAGGGAAAACTTAAGCAGCAGGAATTTTTAGGTGGAACCAAATAATATGAGTAATTTTAAGGTGCAACTCTTATTCCGATAGTCCAGCAACAACTGCTTCATTTGCATTTATACAAAAAATCTGTAACAAGGATTTGACGTTAATGATAATTATGAATTAAATTATCTGACTAGGTTATTTTTAATGTATTGGAAACCATTTTTCTCCGAAATCATTTTAAATAAACTATTTACGTGTTTCACAACGTTTCAAAATATAGAAGAACGAAACTTGTTTTTGTGTTAGTCCATTTACAAAAAAAAAAGGATTTCAAAATAGAAACAAAATTGAAAATACAAAGTTAGTATTTATGTATACCTGAAGTACTAAACGTTTGCTAAGAAAATCCCGTAATTCCATAAAGCTTTGTTGTTGGTAAACAATTTCCAAAAGAAGTATCCGCCGAATAACTGGCACAAATATCATTAAGGCATTTTAAGTATTGTACAGATACAGTGGTTTTGTTCGTTGATAAATAAAACGGCTGATTGTTGTATGAAGAAACAATACATATTGTGCATGCGCTACAAATTAGTATAGTGGAAATTAGTATAAAGCCATAAATGCTTGTAGTAAAACGAACATGTTCTGTTGGAAGTATATCTACAACAGTATGAGATTGAGTGCACTGAAAAATGAATTCAGATGGTATCTCAGTTAATGTCAGTACAGTATGACAAGGAATCAACGCTTCAGGGTATAGGGTGGAAATCTGTTTAACGACAGTCAGAGCTGTGTGGTGTTAGAATTTGCATATGTGCCTGTACTGCAATCAGTAAATAGACACCACTAGTGACTGCTTGATGTGTATTGCATAAACCATTATTGTGACAATGCCATTGGGAAATGGTTATCTTGTGATGAAAACGGAAAAATCAGTGTGTACAAGAGAATGAGACTGTTTAGTCATCCGATGCCAAGAATTTGAACACTTTTAATTCAACGATTGATAGTTTTGTTAAATTGTACGCACAATATGGAAAGAACATAACATATGTACAAAGTAGAAAATAATGTGAGGTAGCTAAACAGTTACTTTTTAAACAAAGGAAGGGTACAAAATTGTAAATTCTTCCCAACCTGTTGCTTATTTACAGTTACCAGTAATTTCCTGATGTGTAAGACAAATTTTGTCAAATGAGAAACTTTTCAATTCAGGAAAAAACAGCACTCTCCAACTCCAACTCTCACTCGTAGGAAGGCTTGATTAGATTTTACGAGGAAGTATATCATGGACTTCAGAATAGGAGAAAGTGGTCTGCAGTGATGGGAAGAAGTGTAGCTTAGAAGGGCCTAATATATTTCAATATTATCAGCATGATCTTAGAACAGATCAGCCAATAAGAATGAGGAGAAATTTTGGTGGCAGAGGTGTTACGATTTTGGAATCCTTCCGCGCTAAAGGTGAATCATGCATTGCTTGGCTGAACACTAGAATAACTAAAATGTACTCTAAGATGCTAGAGACACAATTAATTCAAATGCATGAGGACCTAGGGGAATAAAGTATACTTTTCAACAAGATAATGCATCTGTGTATTCTTCTGTTACAGCAAAAATGTGGTTTGAAGAAACAGATATTGTCTTGCCCTGACCATCATATAACCCAGTTTTGAATTCAATGGAAAACCTTTGGCATATACTTGCAAGACACATTTTTCGCCATGGAAGACAACTTCAGGCAATATCTGAGCTGAAAAGAGCTATACCAGAGGAGTGGGCTAAAATTTCAATGCAAGAAATAAAAACCCCATCAAAATAATGCCTAAGATATTTGTTAATGTATATAACAATAAAGGTGGTACGACAAAGTACTAACAGTAAAATAAACAGTAGAGCAAATGGTACCTTTATACCGATTTCCACCCAAGAAATGCAAATATCTTCTTTTGATACTTGTTTTGAGTTAGAAACTAACTTTGTCATTACTTTTACACTGCTTACATCCACCTTCATAATAATTGAGGTACACATGCCTAAGAAATTGTACCTGGTAGGAAACGCAGTGCCTTTATACAGATTTTCACTATTGTAGTGTCTCCCTGAAGACGGTTATTATTATTATTATTATTATTATTATTATTATTATTATTATTATTATTATTATTATTATTATTATTATTATTATTAATGCCTCAGAAGCATTCCAAGACTCTAGACCATCTTGAAATTATTGAAAGGGACCACGAATTCAATCAGATCATTTACTGGCTTAGAAAGCAGATATTTCATTAAAGCTAACACTGAACGTAACAAACGTTCGACAGTTCATGTAGTACTTCGAAAACCTCGGATATCTCTGCAAAATACAACAGCACAATATCCGCTACAGAAGCTGTTGGTAACAGTATAGAATAATTACAAGAGCGAGCAATACGGCTGAAGAACGCAGCTAATCTCCTCGCTTTGCTGCAGAGATAATTGACACCATCCTCAAAAGTCACCTAAGTTCTAGATGGTGAAACATATATTGCTCAATTGCACTTACCAATCCTGTAATCTAGAAGTGAGTTCAGATGATTATGAGCAACATTTCAGGACATTTAATTAACAGCAATTAATAGATATTAATTTTGGGAAGAAACCATTACAATCCAGAGAGGATTATTTGAAGTAGTTGGAAATAATAAAGCAAATAAACTGAATTAATGCCGTCAGAAAGTTTGGGGGTGAAAAATTTTCGGGCCAGCCTGTGCAATATGCGGGATCCAACCTACGTAAACCAGGTCGCTGAATTTCTGAAGTGGTCCTCTTGCTGATGTGCGGTCGAGCGTTAACAGGTTGTCGCAGAGGATGTTTCAGTCGAGCTGTTCTCTATGTGCGCAAGAGGTCCTTGGTACGCTCAGGCGTTTGCTTCAAATGCACCATTCCTTGTCGAGGCCAGAAGATGCCTACTGATACAATATCTCTACGCCAGTGATAAGCTCTATTTTGGTGTTCCGCTTGCCAATTCTAAACCTAGAACCGCCCCGTTTTCTAATTGCCTCTATATGAAAAAGTTAAGCAGACGATGCAGCAGTGATCCTCAAATTATTAAATTTCCACCAATCAATTTATAACTGGGATGTGTGACGCAGTAATTTGTATCACAAATTATGTAAATGTAAAGAGTGATTATAGTGTGAATATGCATTATTGTGTGACATTGATTTGAGATGTTTGTTGATTATAAGCATAGTTGAGAAGTGGGTTTATACGGCCTTACTGAAACTGACAATAATAGCGTGCAATAATGT
Source organism: Deroplatys truncata (assembly GCA_030765065.1). Classification (NCBI taxonomy): domain Eukaryota; kingdom Metazoa; phylum Arthropoda; class Insecta; order Mantodea; family Mantidae; genus Deroplatys; species Deroplatys truncata. The sequence continues at coordinate 64,622,018 of CM060986.1, forward strand.
AGCGAGGGGGTGAGCTGTTTATCATTATTAGAGACGAGCAAATGACGTAATATTGGCGCGTTTTTCTTAGGAATTTGCGGGAACATTTTCCCTAGAGCGTATGTGTTCATAATTTTCATTGGATATAAAAATAGACGCTAATGTTGGCGCGTTTTATTAACCAATTACAGCTCGGTTATAATCTTTAGGCATATCCGGGTGTAGGAGTATAAAAAGGGCTAAGTCAGAGGTAGACTCATCCAGTCCATCGGAAACATTTGTACATTACACGTCGTCGAGTTCAACAGAAACAGTCATGGTGAATACATAGCATAGTTTAGCGATTCGCAGGTTACGCGTAGCAAAGTTATGAAAAATCTCAAGTGTCGTAAAGTTAATTACACAAAAAGTTGAAGTACGTGAATTAATAATGGGCAGTAAATAGGTTATTATAACAGTTTCAGTTTGGCGAGTGTCAAGATTAATATGTGAAAGTGCATAATGTGTTACGACAATAAAAGTATAAAACAAATTCTTTTATCAGTGCTATCTTTGATAAAAACTCCTTTCCGTTTACACACCTGTATAAGATAAGTGCTTGACCGAGAGATCATAGCTAGCCGGAGGACAGTGAACCCAAAAATTAAACACAATAACAGGCGCTCAGTAAAAGATAACACGAAGTGACCGCGACAAATTGTCTTTTATACATGCGGCAAATAAACAGTAGCATTCTTTCAAACAAACTTAACAAAGAATACCGTCGCAAATTGGCTACCACAACGTGGGGCTCGACAAACAAATATCTAATACCACTTCATGTGCGAGCGCAAGTTGAATTATTGGTGCTTCGGAATTTTGAAAGATAGCACCGTCTCTATACGTATGAGACGGGCCTCCAAGTTTCTTTGTTAGTCGCAATTGCACATTTTTAATTTTTGTTGCTCATAACTATTTTCATTGGACCAAAACATTGGGTATCACAATTTATAATAAATACGTACTTTGAGAAATTCTGAATGAATGTGTGAACTTTCCCCTTTAGGCCCCCTTGCTCCCCTGATTTAACCACCAGTAATTTTTATCTCTGGGAGAGCCATTAAAGAAAGGTTCACAAAACTAATCCACACTCTTAAGACGAACTTAAAAATTTCTGCAACTTCTCAGAGGAACTGCACAGTGTAATGGGCAATTTCATAAGCAGGTGAAAGAAATACTTGAATAACGAAGGGAGGCAGCTCCAGCTTCTCCTTACTTGATATACTTGAGTAATATACCTCTTTTTAAAGTGTTTATGCTATGAGTGTTATATATAACTTTACATGACAAAGCATACTATATTTATTGCGAATTTCCCGTCACTCGCACCGCCGACACAGCAACCAACCTCGCCGGCCGGCCGGCCAGCCGCACGCAGCGAAACTCTTCCTACCAGGGATTTTTCCCCCTATATTTTCTCCTCCTAGGATCATCCACGCAAGTTTTAATTTCACTAAAACTTACCTCTATGACATAGGGATTTAACCCCTAAATACACGTTATGGAATCCTATAATTCCCAGAAAGCATTTCTATAAAAAGGTCTGTTTGTATGTGTTTTGCATCTGTGTCTGTGAACAACATGCCACAAATAAGTGGAAACTAGGTAAACAAACCTTTAAGGTTGATAGCAGAGATATTCAAAAAACAATCTCTGTATAGCTAATTGCTCTTTACAATGATATTTTCTTCTTTTTTTGGTTTATTTTATCAAAAACTTCCCAATAATTCGTATTAAAGTGGCATACGTCTAAATTAGTTCCATGATTTGTAAAGTGTATATATATATATATATATATATATATATGTAATAACTTTTCTTTGAATAGTCACCTTCAATCCGACTGATTTTATATAATCTAGAACAGAAGACTATAAGATACTTACAAGGGAAATAAAGAGCTTATTAAAATGCATTGTTTATGTTAAACACGTTTGTGGCATTGGCCATTTTCGAAATATTAGTTGTTAGCTATAGTTTTCCTAAATTGAACGGCCATTAGCCAAATATAAACTTTCTTTGCAAACATGAAATTGTTCATTAGGGATTAGGGATTTTGTTTGTGATTATTTCTAGTCAAAAATTATCGCAACTAATATAACGTGAACAGAAGAATGATTTTTAGATTAACACTATAAAATATTATAGCAAGCTGTAGTCGGAAGAGAAATTATATGCATCCACATGTATCAAAATTGGATAAATAAGTTCTTGTATTTGCCAGTAAATGAGCAAGTAATTGTTTCATCTATACACTATTTGTTAAACCGTATGAATTCCTTCATGACAGTGTAGATGGTTTGAATTATTGGTTCTGAAGTGAAAATTGTAATGTTAAAATGAAAAGCAAATTAATTGAAGGAGGTATAGAATAATATTTTTACATTATAACGGTGCAAGTGATTTACGTATTCGTTCAGAAATTTATACCTCAACCTAAAACCTCCCTTTCAGACCTTGTAATATAAATAGATGCTATAAGTGCACCATCGAATGACGTACACTTTTCTGTCAGCTGTTATTTCATCAAGCGGTTTACAGCTGAAGCAGATCTAATTGCGGGGTTAATTTTCCAGCTATACTGAAGTGTTATAACCTAAGGGTGGAAAGTTAATCACTGTAACGAAATCTGTCAGGAGTAACCTTGTCCATCATAAATTAGATGTCGCCTTGACAAGTAGCGGTAAATTGTTACACACTGGTGTAGGGGTAGCAATTTAATAATGGTTATGACATAGGGGAGGCGTTTACCTTCGTGTCAGGCGCCAATATAGTCAACCTACGCACAAGTTAATTCTGTAGAATTTATCACCCTGGAGCTGCAGTATGACAAAAAGATGCTCAGAGCGTCTTGCTGATTACGTAAGCAAAAATCGTTGCTTTTCATTTTGCATCTCAGAAATTCCAGGCTTTTTTTGGTTCCATAGTGACACGTTTAAACTCGCAGCGGATCGAATTTTGTCACCCGGTTTGTTAAGTCAACTTGCTTTATTATGTTTGTACTGAAAGTGACAGTATGAACAGTCTCCGCCGAGCAAGGTGGCGCCGCGGTAACGTGTGCGACTAGCATTCTGGAGGTATTGGGTTCCATCCCCGGTGAACGCCCAATCTGACCTATGGGTTCTTCGTGATATCTCCGGGCGGCAGGCGAATGCTGGGATGGGTTCTCATTCCACTATAATTTCCCTTCCATCATTTCCCTTTCATTCTCATCTTTCATTCACCGTGGACACCAGAGGGCTGCTTGGTTGACCGGTCGTTTATTGTCCTCTCTAGGGGGCTCTGGCGGTGAGGCGGGTCTTTGAACCTGAAAGTTTTAGGGAATTCCGTGCGTTTCCGTGGCCTGTCTGCCTGCGGCCTGTAGCCTTCTGCGGTTTCTTCATTCCATCCATTCCTTCTGGAGAGTGGTAGCTGCAATGTATGACTTGAAGGTTATAATTAGCGATGTGTCCCCTTCCGTTGTGTAAACTATACCTACACCTATGAATAGTCTTCACGTGTAAATTAACTTTGCTGCAGTCGGGGGTTGATCAACCTCTTTAATACACTAAACTCTAGCCAAAGTAAGGCCAAGCTCTGTACCGGTATTGGAATTTTACTGGGAGCGTATTGGAATTTTACTCACAATCGATATAAATAACATGTATTGGCATCTTGAAGGAAGGTATAAAAAAGTGCTGTATATCTCGAAGATTGGCGAAGTCACACGTGGAATCTGCAAACAAGATAACGCAGATTTTACGTCATGGTTGAGACATTTGCTGTTGAATTCTAAAGCCATATACAATATGTTTTGTTTACTATTGTAATATATAGTTCTTAAATCAATCAACTGAGTGCTGGGGAAGAGCACAATTCACTTCCAAGCAAAAGCATTGCTTTAATTCGTGCTGTGTTCATTTTTATTTAAATTAATGTTTCTGTTCATGTTCATATTATGTTGTAGTTATGTAGCATTCGCTTCCATCTATTTGAAACGTTGCTTAAAGGGTTAAGCTGACCACCTCCGTGGTGTGAGTGATAGCGTGTTTACCTCACAATCAAGATGAAACTTATGAGATATTTCAATAGATATATTTATTTCTGATGAAAATATATCTGACGATTAGACCTTATACCTTCTCATAAAAATAAATAATATAATGACAGTAAAGGAGATTATATATCCCATTATAAAATATTTAATAAAGTATAAGGGCCCCAAGTTCGAATCTCGGTTAGGGTCAGTTACCTGGATAAGATTCTCCCGGGGCTTCCTCTTATTCTAAGACGACGAATGTCGGGCAACTTTAAGTTCAAGGGACGCGGTCCTATTTTAACATCATTTCAACCATTCCGTTTATTATCATCCGAAATGATACTACTTGGTTAAAGAACGTTAATTCATCTAAGCAAGCAAGAAGTATGACTGATGGCTGAAATATCCTGATGGTTTTTTGGTACTAGACGATCATAGGTACCCCCCCCCTAAAGGCGCAATGAGATACGTATTTATGTTAGAAATCAGGCATCGATAATGTAGTAAGGAAAGGATATAATTTGTTTCTCTACCATACTCTGCTGAAATCAAAGCATTGAATCACAAGTCATGTCAAGGAAGACGGAAACGCTCCAATTTATAGCTCTTTGTCTTTGAAATGACACATTTGTGGTATCCTAGTAGCACAGCAGCCTCGGTTAACTTCCTCACCATGTCCGCAATAATTATTGCCTTTGTTTGCAAAAATTAACTATAATTTTCAATTATCGGTGCTCCGGAGTTTAATCTGTGATAATGTATTAAATTTATCACTCGATTTAATATTACGACAAATCTACTATAAGTAAATAAAGCATTGTTTAGAAAACAACCAGTAAATATGTACTATACTGAATTCACAATTATATAGCAACTAACAAAATCCAAAACCCTGAGGTAAATGTCTCTCTCCCTCTCTCTCTTTTGCTCTGTTCCTCCATCTCACTCACTCCCTCACACTCTGTTACTGTTAACTGTGTCTCTCTTTGTACTTGGTAGCAAAAAAAAAAAAAACAAACAAACAAACAGTTCCCCTAGACACCAATAATGTTTTTAAATCCTTAAAACTTCCGCATTTATCTCAGATGAGTTCAGACCTAGCCCTTATTACGTCTATAAATGGCCTGAGACAAAATCTCAAGAAACAAACGTGAATAAATGAAGGATATTACAATTTGTGTGAAAAGGAGGAGAAGTCAGAAATATTCACTCCGAATGAATTATGATCTGACTTGTGTAAATAAACAGAAATGGCTAGCCGAATATAACATGTTTAAGCACTCTTGGCTTGTAGAATGGCAAATGGCTAACAAAGTAGTTACCTGCGCACTAGCCAGGTGACATATTTCTTCTGAAATAGACATGGAACAAGATCTGAGATTATTGTCCTTCGTATTATTGTCGCCAGGAGGATGCTATAACAATTTACTTGACAATTTAAGTAAAGAATTTATTCTATAGGTATTTAAACACAATAATAGTAGTTATAATAATAATGTTTCACTTTATTGCAGTTATTATTATTACTACATAATGAGACTGGTAGTCAAAAGTCTTTGCAAAATAAATTCATTCTTAGATCCTTATCAATATTATTATTATTATTATTATTATTATTATTCCTACAAATTAAAGTACTCAGCTAAGGACATAGCTCATTGGCTACGCTACATTCTGACAATCTTTTGCAATCACGTCAGCAATTGTCAATCATGAGGCAAGAATTATGCATGAGGGGAGGTAGACAGGTGACGCCCGTAGAGGGCGGAGAAAGATATTAAGTAGTAACTCAATTCCCTTGTTCGTGTTTGAGACACTTTTTTCTGCTTCCAAGTGAATATGTGAATATATGTTTTGAAAAACGTAATAAAAGTGCGTTTACTTTTGCTTGGAATTTAATTATAAATAGTGTGAATTACAAGGAATAAAATCTTATGGTTCGAAATATTCACATGTACCAAAAACAAAAGTAAGCAGTAATACTGTTACAAGCATAACAATGGAGCATTTTCTCTTCCGATTTCACCTTAATTCTAACACCTATCATCTGGTTTTGTAGTTTCATCTGTTTAGAGTATTCAAAGTTCCGCCAAGATCTATTTTCTGGATTCTATCTACACTTCCCGAATACTCGAAAGAAACATCTGACGGAGTGTGAAACCAAAGGCGCCTCTAATAATCATTATTAATAATGAACAAACACTACAACAAAGTCCTTTCAATAGAGCTGGATTTCAATATCCACTATTTTTTGGATTAACCTTAAATTCATTTTCGCTTAAAAGAGGATTTTACGATATTTGCTTGAGTTAATCTAATGCTCTTCCCTCAGAATTACTTAGCTTTGACTTATGTGACACTTAATAAACATGACTTACATTCAAGTGTTTGCCATTGCAGTGTTGCTATTAGGAGTGCAGGAGTACAACTCCGAACTGCTATTCGCTATTATGGAATAGTTATGCGGAATTCGCTTGGTATAACTTGGAAAGAAAAAAGTAATTTCATGGACATCTGGGTAAGAAATATTCAACTTGTCATAACAGTATTTAAAATTACACAGCCTGGAATACACCTAAAAAAAGTATAGAAATCGAATGTTACATTCACATTACCTTCCCTACTCACTCTTCTACAAACACTTCTTATAAAATCTTATTCTTCGATTTATTTTTTATCAATCGAGATAAACTTTCGTTACTCTTTAAACATCAACATGGTAAAGCGATAGTCAGGTTTTAAAAAAAATGAATTGCTAAATAATGACTTTGAAATTCTATGTTCTTTGCATGACAACGAGAAAAAAGGAACGCGACCTACTACTTCAAGGAAGTATAAATATTTGAAAATTCAAACCAATAAGAAATAATGTCTTGAAAATGTCCTACGCATCAAAAGTTTTTATTTGACATAAATTGTGTAATGTAAGAAATGTACATCTGTTTTGCAATCTGTTTTATTATGTATCTCTTACGGTGTGGCAATTATACAAGTCACTCAGAATGAAGAGGCCTGTACAGGCTATTCCCAGATAATTAAAAATGTGTGTTCTATTTGTAATCAAATATCTTAAAACTATGGTTTTTCAATTAGACTCGTTAGAAAATTTTTTGAATCGAGAATAGCGAAAATATTTCCATGTAAAAGATGGTTTGAGGTGGGAGGATTTTCTTGATACTCTTCGTGTCACTACCTGTAATACTGAGGCAGCATTTTTAACACTTAAATGATATCAGTCTAATTATATAATATGTAAATTCAATAACATCCCGCCTTGAAGCAATATGTGTATGTAATAATTTGTAAAATGTATGTAACAGTCATTGCATATACTTATATTATTTTATCCATGTGTAATAATGTTATGTGAATATATTACGTGATTTAATAATGTAGATGCTGTGAGAATAATAAGTTAAAAGTTGCTAACAATGAGGTAACAATGAGATAACCTTGAGTCAATAATGAGTAAGGAAGTTTAACAGTACTACTTGTGATTCTTAGAGTAACAATAATGTTAATTTTGAGACATTTTAAAAATAGCCAATCAACAACCAGAAAAAGCTTTAATTAAATGCAAGTATTCTATGGAGCAGGATTAGCCAATCAGAGACTTTAAATAAAGAAATTTACAAGTTTCGACGGTTGAAATCAATGCAGTTGCCTGCAGACAGTGCTCATTCCTGGATGCGTTACTTGTGCGTCCTCGAGAGATTTAATACGTACTCGTGTGAAACGAAAAATAGTTTACGTATTAAAAAGTGCAAGTATTTAATAAAAAAATCTCGCAGTTTTCTATATCAGTCAAGTTTTATTTAAATCGTATCAAGTATTAATAAAAGGAGTGAAGTAAAATTATAATCTGTGTAAGCCTACATTAGTCGTATCACGCCCTGCTAAGAGAAACGTGTCTCTAATAAATACTGACGCAGCCGAGGCAAACATAAATATATAATATTTAAAGAAACAGTAATAATATTTTTAAACTTGGGGCAAAGGCCACCTGAAAGTACAAATGGGGCGAAGGCCACCGAAAACTGGGTACCATACGTGCAACAACTACTACAAGTTCGGCTGCCCAACAGTTGAAATATAATACAACTCCCTCAATACCAACTACTTCAAATTGACGCCCCAAGCGTGGTGCAAATAACGTAACAAACCAACTACTTCAAACTGAACTTTCCATACGTAGCAGCAGCAAACGTTTCTCAAATTGGCTTCCATAGGTGGTGCTAAAATAACAACGTAAAAAAGGTTTCTTCAAGACCTGAAGTTAAATATCAAATTTGTGTTTTTATTATACCGTTCACAGATAAACATCCAAAACAGACCTTTATCAGTAAGTGTTTTTTTATTTGGATGCCAAAATGTGTATTTCTGGTGAAACATGGGTATTGAATTCTTTGGTGGAATACAATACCTTCTTTACTTACTAAGGTAAGGATTAGAGAGAGAGTAAAAAGGTATAAAATGGAATGTGCCTTGTCAGGGATGAATCCGCTCACGCTACGAAAAATGTTGGATAACTATTTACGTACGCTTAAATCTGTTTCCTTTTTCACTCAGTAAAGCAGATTTATTCTCACAGAATTCTATGGGAAAGATATCAGAGGCTGATATCATGTAGCGTTATCTGTAAACATCTCCTTTGCCTGTACGTAAAATCAATTGCATCGGGTTTTGAGAAACCTCTGTGCCGCTTACAAGTGTAATGGTAATCAATACTGCGGTGTTTGATGGATGTTACGCTGACGGATTCCAGCCTCAATCTCCTAGTTTAACAGATGTCTTATTGTTTGGTGCTGCGTTAATCGGAAACCACAAGCAGACAGACAGACAGACAGCTGAGGAAAAGAGAGCAGCGAGTTCTTGAGAGCAATGAGAGCAATATGTTCTGAGCTTCAGCATTCCAAACAGGAAATGTGTTTGTAATCCCCGTCTCAAAGATATAAAGCGAAACTGGCACTGATTATTATTAGGAAAACAGGTACTAGAAAGTATAAAGGTGCAGTTTTAAACGCATATTATGCACGAAAACGTAGTATTTCTTCAAAAATATTTTCATTATTCGTTGTTCTCTCATATTTGACTCTCAAGTCTGGCATTTATAAACTGGAAGTCTTCTTCTTCTTCTTCACTGTTTACCCTCCCTTTTGTTGGATCTCACACCCCTAAGACTTACAAGCGGGTGCCTGGGATCAAATTCCTGTCCGGGAGCACAGACTATAGATCAGAGACAACAGCCACGATGGGTGATCAGCCCGAAGCTTGTATTGTGGCGAGCATATGTAGATTTAGTTTTGTAGGTCTGAAGTTGATCCTCCCGGAATGGGTTGGTGGGCCTGTCCCGGAAGTATCAGCTTAATGTGGCAGCATGGTAATTGTTCCAGAAAGAGCTGGAAACATCCGGAATAGTCGAGTAGCTTGGGATGGCATATTAATCAGAAGCTGTGGTGGGGATGATCAATTATAAAAATCATGGCATCGCTTGATTCGCGCTCTTTAACGATGTGACTTTCACAGGGACCAGGCACCTGCCTCGTGGCGTGAGGGGGTTTTTGGTTCGAGGAAGTTCTTGTAAAGGATTTAATATGCGATTTGCAAGGTAAGAGATTTTGTATTATTAAGATTCTCAAAATTGAAAGAACTTCTTCTTTTGTATTTCTCCATAATAATCCCGCTAATCCTCTTGAGCTCAATTCCGTAGTTTTGCATGCCAAGCGAGTATATGTCCTCCCATTTTCCATGACCTGAAGTAAATAAAATTCAGTGGAGTTCTTAAATTAATCTGGGGCCGTGAGAGTATGAAAACGAGGAAACAGATGCTATGTAATCACGTTGAGATGAGTGAAAGGAAAGGTGATTATGGAACAATTGGTGTAATGACGGGGAAAATCGGAGAACCCGAAGAAAATCGCCCAGAGGGCGCTTTGTCCACCATAAATCCTACATGCGGTTACCTGGGATTGAACCGAGCCGCCTAGGTGAGAGGCGAGCAATATAACCACTCGACCACATCGCCGTCTGTTAACTGGAGTACCACACTAACTCTATTACAAAAGTAAATGTATAGGAAATTACTTAAACACTACAAATTAAATAACATCAATAGATGGAGAAAGAAAGAACGTATTTATTACACCCCTACTTAGAATTCAATTTACAAGCAACGTAATTAGGCTTCCAATTACGGGTTTCAACCGAGTTCTTGGGTTCTAAAAACTATTAGGAATCGGTCAGTAGTGGAAAACAGAGGGTAAAAATATCCAGATGAGGTCTATGAATCCAAAGTTAAAAGGTGCTGATACACTGGGCGTAGAACGGCGATTGTATTAGGCACTAAAAATTTCGGAAAAGTATGGATAATATCTGTCTTGGCAACTACATAATGATTACGAAGTTGCTATCCTTTCTTTTTTCATTGGTATAGACTCCTTAGACTGAAGAAACAACGACGGTGTTACTAGCTCCTCTGTAGATGTTTTAACTTTTAAATTTTTACTTTTACATTCACTCTCACATTCACACTTCTTGTGGGGAGTAGGGAATTATTATAATTAAAGAAAAAACTTCCCCTGCACCAACCAGGAATCGAAACCAAGACCTCCGGGTTGCTAAGTAAGTTTATATCGTTCCCATAATGCAACAACAATTTCACTGCAACTCAGGAAAAAGAGCGCACGTTCTAGTATGTGGCCGGCCTGAACTTATCCGCGAAGTGTGATTTTCTCCACACACCTGTAAGGCGCGCAAAAGCATTTCAAATTGTTTTGCTATAAATTTGTGAAGGGTAGAAAACAATTTTTATACAATTTTTAATTTATTCTGAGGCATGTAGTTTTAAGGATAACATTAATTTCAGTCATGTGTCCTGAATCCACCCTGTGTTCAAAATAGTAGGTTTTGTTATATGAGAAAGCTAAATACAACATTAAAGCTTAAGTGAAGTACTTTGCTTTAGGAAAGCGCATTACACATTCTGTTACCCGAGTTAAATTTATAATGTTATAAATCTATAGAATTGCAATATGCTTTTTGTATATTACAGTCCTAAAAGAGATACTTTTAAAAAGTAACTAATTCCATGAAGTAGTTTAATTTGAGAGAGTGGCGTTTTCTAACCTTTATGTGAAGGAAGTAGATTAAGTATTGTATAGCAGCCCATAAATGCGAATTGGAGATTTAACCGTAAATATGCGTTTTAAGATCTGCGGAACACAAAACGGCATTTTCAGTGGAAGACTAGTGTGTGCGCGCGCAATGTCTGATAAATACCAAGGCATTCTCAAAGGATGTAAAAAGGACGCTTTCTAGAAAATCCCCCTGCCTGAAACTGCACGAGTTTAAAACATTTTCTTAACGAATATTTTGCATATCCAGACTTTCTGCGAATGGTCTGTGAATTCCACTGCATCATTCAGAATTAAATTTAATGCGTCTTTGTAATTTGTAAACCTTAAGGGATAGCAAAACGTTAGTAGTACAAAAATATGGAGACCTGTAAAAACACAATTATGCCAAATAATTTTTGTGGTATTAATCATTTCCGGGATATTCGTCATTATTCTTTAAATTTTTTTCTGCTGTATTCCATTTTAAGTGCTAATTCACCATCGGCTTGTTTCTCGTTGGAAGCAAACAGATTTGCAAAGCCCGAATAAACGCCGATCGGCTTTTTAAAGATCTGACTATCGAATCAGCCTCCTCTGTTGCTATTGTACCTATGAATTGTGTAATGCAACAATTTCTGCCACTGTTATCTTTATTAGAATAAAATAGAAGAAAAATAAGCTTATTTAGTACTAAAAGTAGAAAAGTAGAAAGTTAGCCTAAAACATAAGTAAACCATCATGATTGGCAGATGCCACTAAGGCATGGACTCTTGCAATTCAAATTCCACCAGGATTAGCCTCCCTGCCTGAGGATATTTGCAGGATTTACTCAGTCATCATAACTAGCAAATGCCGGTGAGGTATCTTACACTTAGGCCTGGAGTAATTCCTTCCCAGGTTTGCTTTCCCAATTATCATTTCATTTCATACATTATTATTGTCCAGCTCCTGTGGTGTCATATGTAGTAAAAACGGGTGTTAAAGACTACTAAAAAGTAGGAAAACCATGCACGTCATTGTTCCTTAAACACCTCAGTTCCAAACACTCCCTAAATCTCTTACATTATCACTGTCTGCATCGTGTTAATATTTTACAAGAATACTGAGTTACCTTCTTTGCTATGATTTGTTTTCTAATACCTCCTGGTTAGCTAAAACATGACATTTGCCGCTTTCCTTTTGTTTCCCTATTGAGGATTCTGTTTGCTAAACCAATTTGCTGGTTTGTTTCCCACGTTGCAACCGCACAACGGCAGCTGATGAAAGTTTTCTTCACTTATTCCGAACACCACCTTCACGTGCAGTTCATGAAGTACAGAAATCTTTTAAAGTCTGAGGAGAACGTGTTTTTGCTTCTTGCTTAACAAGAGCACCAAAAGTTGTGAGCATTGCAGTCTGTATAAAAGCTCTCCTTTCGACAATAACTAGGATGCAAATGCAAAAATTGTTGACACAATGAATTTTAAATTTAGGCTAACATAAATGTAAGATGTTAAACGCAACAAGGAAAGCACTTCTTCGGAGATGGAGATTAGAAACTATGTTTTAATAAATCACTCACAAGGAAATACCTGCATTCGAACAGTTCTCTTTTATCAAAATGTATACACTGACTTACTTTGGAACACTGAAGACTGCGGACTGTGTAAAGCCTAGTTTGTCCATTAGAGTACGTTGAAGTTTACGGCGACCTCTTTTTTGTCTCCCGAAAACTGCATTAATTGATCTGTAGAGGCTATCTCAATTGGAAAATGTCCAAAAGCTATTTTAAGACATTCATCTACAGCGTGTTCTATAAAAATCTTGCAAGCTACCAAAGGCCTATCAATACCATTATCATGGACTTGTCTGCACTGCTAGATGAATCAGCTGGTGACAGAGATGTTCAATACACAATCTACCATCAAAAACCACGAAATATGGCCAACCTTGGACTTTATTTATTTATACAGTAAAAGTTGTAAACGGATTATATTTAAACTGTGATCACAAGTCCAGAATCTAAACTTCATAACGGCGTATTTACCATCAAAATGCATTTTGTAAGACACAATCAATTTTCTACTCCTGTCTTTTGCCCAATGCTGCAATATGCTTGACAATCTTCTGAGTATACGGTTCCCATTTATGTCTTCAATTTTAAGAGCGTAAATTAAGTGAAACTTCACCCACAGCTCATGGAATGTTCTTCTGAAGATTGCTATGAAGTTCTTCTTGTCCTATGTGCCTATTGCCACATGTCATCACTTTTTGTAGGACTCTTCTATATTTGTGTAGGCAAAATTATGGCCAGTATCATCCAAGAATTCATTACACAGCCGAGTAGCTTAGCAATCTTCCTCGGTGTTCTAATGTAATTCCATGCATAAAATTTTAATAAAAAAACTCCTGTTCGAAACCATGCTCTTCCCCTGTTTATACATATCAGCTTTAAACAACTAATAAACTTCTTATAATTCGTATTTTATAAACAACTTCTTATTTGTTAGGTCCATACCATGATGGTCCCCTTAGCTCTGTTTTAGGTTTTCTGCCTGAAGTTTTAGTTGACCCTAAAGCAGCACAGGGCGTTTTCCCTGTTTGGAATCCTGGTGCGGGGTACACTCAGCCTCAGCAGGCCCTTGAAAAGCCAACTAAGAAGCTACTTAATGTAAAACTAATAGCTCCAGTGTCGAAAACCGATAAAGCGGGCGACGTGAGGAGACATTCTGCAACACATCACGCAGTACTACTACGATTCCTCTGTGGATTAAGGTAAAGGATGCAGAGACATGTGATATCTCCTTGGGCTATTAAGGATGTTGATCTTTCTATAACCGCTCGCTTTGTAAAGTGTGATGCTACTAATTCTTGAAAAAAGCATATATTTGAACATATTTTCAGCTTATTGTAGGATAATTGTTAAGAATTTCCATGGAATGTTTCCCATTTATCTTAATGAAATTTCAAAATCAAAATAATGGCAAAAATTGCTCCACGAGTAACTGAGAGAATAAAAAACCTGCAAGTATTTCAGGGCGCTAATGACCTAGTAGTTGACCGCCCTTAAATATAAATCATCGTAATGCAAATACTCCCTACATTGTAACGTTTAGTACATTTAGCTTTCATCATTTTGGTATAACTGTACCCCAAATTTGAGAAATATTAGTTCTGGAACATCTTTTTGAAGTTAAATTCAAATGGATGTTTCAAATACATACATAGTAATTTGTTTCGAAAACATAGAAGACATCAAGTGTTTCTACCTACCCCGCCATGATCCATGTATGCCATGCCACCGCTTGTTTAGCCTGGGCTCACCCCATCCAAATTCGTTCGTGTGACAGAACAACTAGCACTCCAAAAATATACTTTCGGTAGCCCTGTGCCAGGAAGTAGTTGGATCCTTAGAAAAGGACTTCTACCTTTAGGTCCATATTAATTGCCAAAGCACCAGAAAAAAGCTTACACACTTCGGATTTAAATAGTTCCAGCTATAAAAGAATTTCATATTTCTGGTATATTGAAAGGGACATCGTGGGTTAGCGTAACGTGATGGCAAACTTGCTGATCTGAGAAAAGGAGATATTAACATATGATAGAATGTGATAGAAAACTAAAGTACAATAATTTAAAGGTCTCACTGTCATTTTTAGTCAGATTTAGATTTCCTTTCACAAAATACAGTCTGAATGCCCAAATAAATTATAATTCATAAACTAAAAGTCAACGTTTTTAAACGATTTCCATAAGATGCATCTTTAACTGGATTAATGCTGCTTTAACATACAGATAGTATTATTTAAATAAATAATTTATTATTCATAATATGATTTATTCGGCAATAAATCACTTAACATTTAAAAATAACCTAAACAGTATGGAAATATCGTATAAGTTTGTTTGGCCACGTAACTTTATATTGCGTATTTTAGTGTCTATTTCATGTAACTTTATAGGTTATTATTTTAATGGTTCTTTCCGTACTGTAAAGGAGCTCATTTAATCACACATACAACACAATTATACACTCATACATCCAGTATGCAGCCAATGAGTACTGTGTACAATTCATGAAAAGAATGATAGTTTAAGATAAATTGAAGGTGAAATTGTCCCCAAACTACAATTTTCTTACATTCAAAACTGAAATTACAACTTTCAGAATTATTCTAAAACAGTAAACATTTTGTTTTAAATGCAGAAAATTTCAATGAAGTTTGAATGGGTTTCAATGAAGTTTCTTAGGAGAGAACTGAGATAAACTTTTTGGCCTTTTCTCAAAGTACTTCTTTAGAATATAAATAGTCCTATGTGAGTACCACGCATTTGAACACTCGAGACACATAGAGAGAGAGCTGCATGTATATCTATATCACAATAATTTTATTAGGTTTAGTGCATATCCAGGTGAGCCACTCACTCTCTAGGGTATAAACCTAACACAGCTCAATATAAAGTACACCTCTCTCCCGTAAGAATAATAAAATTTGAATGGTTTGCAATCATATGAATTTCTCTACACACTATCCTTTATTTTATATAGTTTCTACAAATAATTTTGCAAAACCATATTCTTCTGTTTTCTGCAAGTCAAACGTGATGAAATTTTCTATAAATAATTTCGTTGCATATTTTTTATGGGTAAAAGGGAGCTAGAGATAGTAAAATATTTAAAAAGGGTTATACATACCAACCATGAAATTCTATCCTCCTTCCTGACATCTCGAGAAACAACAGCAGATTATATTAAAAAATTAGATTTCAAAATATAGAGAAATGCGAACCAATAACAACGGATATATCTTAAATAGGTGTTGCCACAAAAACAATTATTTTAAATAAATTCTGTGTTTTAAAGAGATATATATTTTGTGTAGTAAGTTCCATTCCTCTTAAGGTTTATCAGACGCAAACTTTCTTCCGTTTGAATCTGACCTCATAAACCACTTCCAGAAAATTCAAGATATTCGATTTTATTTTTCATGTAATGTCTCTAACACATGTTATTATAATAAAAAAATTTAGAGCCATATCTGAAGAAGTATTAAACAACGTAAACGTTTTTCATGTAAAGGGTACCCTCGGGTGAGGTGTTCTCTCGAAAAATTTTCGTGTTCTGTCTCTCTTTCACACACACACTCGCACACAAGTAGAAATTCTTCTAAATGTTTTTTTTTATTCGGGGATCTTAAAAAGTAGTTTCTAGTGAAACATCGTCATACAATTTTTGGGTGGAACGCACTACCTTCCCTATCTACTAGGTGTGTAATATATAAAGTAATAAACCTTAAAGGGATATTTCATACCATATCACAGTTACAGTGTCATATTACAATTTGCAGGAACTATGCGAAATAAATCGATAGATGTTATGTTAAGTTTCTTAGGTATCAGTGCGTGAAATAATCCAAGTGATTTTAATAAAACTCTAACCTCTCAGGTATAAGGACAACATCATTGAAAATGACTAACAGATGAAACACAACATTTTTCCCTTTACGGTGCACCTACATTTTATTTTCAAAATAAACTAAGTTATATTTTCATTTCCGATTGTCATCAAGACTGAATGTAGTTACAATACAATTATAGCGTTAACTGATGGTATTGAGCGCGTGTAGAGGTATATTGTGGTAATAATTGTCCCCTACTAGGATCAGTAATCTGATTTCCTGTATGGGTCGCCTGCCGCAGGTCAGATCGTACTATTGGCGGTGACCGCGTGTCAAAGCTAACTCCGGGGACCTGTCCTCACAACATGATACATCAGGTGTTCCAATAAAGCACTTCCGGCCATCATCGGTATACATATACATACAGATGAAAAAGCTATAAAAGTTTTATATATTGTATTAGCAACTTGCATACATATAAATTCTCGGTTTCCTAATACGGTCTATAGTTCAGCTCTGTTCCAAACTCTAGCAGGGGCGTAGTGTATTAATTTACATTTATTTTTAATATATAAATGCGGAATTTATAACTCAATAGAAATATCCATCTCTCCATGCAGTAGTACCCTTGAGGTAGCTGTATGTATTAGCAGCAACCTGAGATACCTTAGAATTAATTGTTCAGATGGTACTATATCCACCATTGGACGATAGCTTCAATGTTTTCAAACTTATCCCCATAAAGACGCCCGCTGTGGGAGTACGGCGTTATTCAGCATCCTAAACCCCATCTGAGTCACAGTCACTTCTCTCTGAGAATTAGCAGGTTTTTCGTCCCGTTTTCCATCCAGAATTATACTCCTTCCTGCAAATGTTAATGCTATCCAAACACTGTCTGTATTGTCCAAGCTCTCTCCACTATGACCCTCACTTGATCAGTCTCTGTGTCGTATGACAAATTCTGACCTACCTAAGAAACCTATTACAGTATCTGCAATTACTCTTCTATCTGTACTGATGATAATCTTGTTCCAAAACTCTACGTGAACATTTTCCTCTTAAAACTAAGTGCCACTCTGATTAAGATTAAAAAGCATTAAGATACTCTTGAATTTGCAGCATAAACTTTCCCTTTATTTATTTTTCTCCGAAAAGAAAGATCAGACTTCCAGATGTTTCAGAGTTTCAGATGTTCAGAGACAGTGACTGAAGTAATGATATATAAAGCCTCAAACAGCACAACAACATTTATCCTTGAACTCAAACGGAATTGGCGACAAAGTCTTTTCCACACAACAGATGCCAACCGGGGTTCAAAATCTGCTCCCGTAGATTACTGAAAATATAGTCCGCTATATATTCGATGGAGTTATGTGGTCATTATTAATGATTACCAAAAGTAGAACATTTAAAAAGGTTCTCTATATAATGCAACATCACACACCGAGACAGAAACAGCGAGAAGGAAATCGTACAAAAAGGCAAAAAGTGTTTAAACTAGAGCACATCGGGATCTGTTACAATAAAACGCTTATGTTGGTTGTAGACAGCATCTACTTGACTGCTACGAAGTAGGTGACCTCTTCTTAGCCTCCTTCGGTCGCCTATGTCGCCGGAGTCGTGAACATTCTGACCAGTCAGAGGTCAGACAGATATATGCATTTGTAGAAGTGACTGGACTTGGCCCTTAGAGCCGATGGTAGATAAAATAAAGTTCTTGTCATGAAGTTGGGACTCAAGTCATGATTATTCTTCTTCTATATAATCTCTCTTTTTAGTCCTTAGAGAGTAGCCCGCTACCCTAATACTACTCCTTTTTGTAGTACCTGGGCCTAATAACAATTTAAATTCGTAAACATCTTGTTTAAATTGTAACTTTCTTTAACAAAAACTGAAAGGTTAAGGAGCTTTAGAAGTAAAGCACATAAGGGTCTGTTTCTGCACATACAAATGTAAAGTGGGGACTGAAATATGTAAGGCTTTACGAATGAACAGTTATGTGCAATGTATTCCAAATATACGAATTATAATATTCCATCGATTCACATTTCAAACAAATTTGTTGAAATTGGTTACCTTTACGCAGTTTCTTATGAACATACCAGTATGTTCTAAATAAGCCATCATCTGTTTAAAAAATCTTCCCTGATCTGTGCAGCGTTAGCCTTTGCCTACCTCGTTACCTTTTATCTTTCTCAATCTCGTTTCTTGTAATATTAGTAACGAGCAACTTGATTCTCGTTTTACACAGCCTTTACCGTTTGCCTCTTCCTTAATAGATATAGAACTGAAGCAGAACTTAAATTGCCTCATTTTCTGTAGCTGCTCTCTCCAATTTAGACGCTGTTATTTTATTACCTTCAGATCTTAAAATGTAGTTACCTTTCTCTGGTGGTTTTTGGAGTAACAGCCTGAATAGGCATTCAAATTCCAGTGGCAAACTGCACCTGGATTTGGGCAGGTACCGGTTTGCTTAAGTTTCTCTGCAAGCCCGTCTAAAACAATGAACACAAATCAAGCATAATTAGATACCAAAAACTTTTGAGCAGAATGAAGGCAAGGGGTGTTGCAGGGTGTGAGGAGAGGGAGAGGGAGAGAGAGAGAGAGAGAGAGATAGAGAGTCCTAAAATTTTACAAAGTAATGACATTCTCAATGTGGACCAGAGGGATGTAAAATCACAAAATATCAGTTTTCTGCTGCTAAACCAATTAGTTAAGGTGCCCCTAGAGATAAATATCTAAACGACTTAGGTCGGGGAAACGTGCAGGAGTGAGGAACAGAAGTTATAAAGTTTTGTGTCATTGAAAAAAATATGAAGTCAGAATGAAATTACTACACAACTAAATACAGAATCTAATTAAGAATGACGGTAGCTCGAATACCCTTAAACATTTCATTTTATATATAAACACACCACGAAGTAGAAGAAATATTAGCAGCTTGAGACAACGATGAAGCGACTACTTAATTTTGTAGACAGATTAGGGCAGAAGTTCTAATGCATGATATCAAAGAACAAGCTGAAAACTGGTTAAAAATTTAATATATGAGAACATGAATTTGTGCCGAAGTTTATTTACCTTTCTTTTCCATTATAGTAGATAAAGCTCAATTTAAATTTAAGCCGTATTTCAAAGTTAATATTGTGGCCTAAACCCGCGGTGTCGCCAACAGCGCCTTCACCAGACGTCACTAGATGAGGGAACGTAGCAAAGGATGGCCTCGGGAGGGCTACAGGTTGCGGTAACTGGAAGGGTGGTAAAAGGGTGCGGTTATAAGACATATAACCTCTCTTCCTGATCTTCAACTTGTCTAATATAACCTAAACTACGTTTCAAAAACAAAGAATTAAACAGCTGCTGGATTTACCCGCGTGGCAGAGGAGGTCCGACTGTCCATCTTCGTCGGACCTAGCGCCTACGTCGATATTGCAAATTAACACTAAATCGATTTAAAGAATTGACCAATGAAATGTCCGGCACGTGGTTGGTCGAGAGACCGTCGTAAAAAATCCCTAACTTTAAGTACCCGACAAAATGCTAATTAGTGCCCAGCTGATAACTGTCGTAAGCTTATGTCAGCTGAAATTACATAACTCACCCACGTGTCGGACATGAAATGATCTTTTACACTAAACCACGCGTCACCTAATCTCTGCTTACTTAAACATTCCGGGAAATTGACGCGAAAGAAACCTAAAGCCAATTTCCAGGAGCTACTTAAAGTTTGTCCTAAATATCTAAAACTTTATAACATCACATTTATTACAATCTTAAAATAAAATTATATTCATTATCTGTTTACCCTCCTCTTATGTAGGACTTACACCCCCAGGACTTACAAGCGGGTGCCTGGGGTCAGAGGCCCGTCGAGGAGCAGACACTCATGGATCAGACCGAGCATCCAGGATGGGTGATCAGCCCGATGCCTGGTATGGGATGAAGGAAGTAGATGAAACGAACTGTTGGTGAAATGGATGAACGGAAAGGTGATGATGGAGCAGTCGGTGGAATGAATGGCGGGGGAAACCAGAGAAGACCCGCCCAGACGCCGCTTCGTCCACCACAAATCCCACATGCAGTACCCTGGGATTGAACCCGGGTCGCCTCGGTGGGAGGCGAGCGGTCTAACCACTCGGCCACGACGCCGCCCTTAAAATAAAATTATAACCGACACAATATCGTTCCAAAAACCAACTATTAGACAGGGGCACTAAACGGCCGAAGTAATACTTTTTTGTGTTGGTAACACGTTTCCCTTCTCCTTTCTTCGCGGTAGACGAATACAAGTTTCATATTGACTAACGAGGTCTACCCAGTTAAAGCGACCACTTCTTAAATCCTTTGTTCTGAGCAACTTTTATCATTGTTCGTTGTCAAATTAAAGGTTTTAATTCAATACATATGTGTTTTACGAGAAAATGCGAGTAGGAGAATGTAATAATAGCTTATATTATTGTTTAAATCTTTATCTCTTCAAAAGAAACAGTTTACATAAAAACACTCATTTGGAACAATTTTATTGTATGAATATAAGAGAAAATTATAAAATGGTATATTGCAAAATAAGTACAATAAGTGCATATGTGCAGAACGAGGAAGAAGTCTGAAAGCATGAGACGAAGTGGAGAATTTTCACTTCCTGGTTTCTGCAAACTATTTAACGCAGGTGTATTGTATAGTACTTTTTCCCGATACTGAATACTTATGCGAAAATAAAGTGAATCACTGACACTTTTTCAAAAATGTTATCAAGGTCGAGTACGCCAGCCTCTGAGAACTACTGATCGAGTAGCTCTGTTAGTATTGGCCAAGTTAAAAACTGAAGGTGACATGGCTGCTTACGTCGAAAGATATATATATTTAAATGTTACATAAATTATATCGGAATTAAATGCTAACAAACAAAGGGAAGTAACGCTGGTAATATTTACACGGTAAAATTTAACAATCAAATATGATAATATTGCATGTCTGCAGCAATAAAAGTTAAATATCAAAAGATGGAGGGTTAACTATGTGTTATTAATATCTGCGGTAAAAAAACGCACAGAGTACAAATATTCAACTTCCCTCACATTAAAGCATTAGCGGGATGGGAAAAAGAAATTGAAAAATAATATTACACAAAACTGAGGTGGAAAGCAATTTCCATAAAATCCAAAAAAAAAAGAAAAAAAAACGAATATAGTGGGGAGAGAACGGGTTTCTTCAGAGAATATTATAGTTTCGTTTTCTAAAATTAATTGAAATTCTTTGAAAATTGAATTACAATTCCAATATATCACATTCGAATTTTAATTTCTTTGAACTAAAAGACGATGTAACTATAAATAAGGACTGAATAAATAATAATAATAATAATAATAAAAATAACAAAAACAATAATAATAAAAAGACATTAAGCTTCACCATATGGAGCCGGATCAAGTTAGCACAACATGCTTTCTATTAATAAACAATAGGCTTATTCAATAATACAGGGCTTCCGGAATATAATTATAATTTCCACCGCAATATTCTTATATACTGGAGTGAGGCCAAAAGGGTTGCAGCTAGTTATTAAATTTTAGATATCCCAGCGTAAACATTGGGAGGCATAGCTGCAGAGGCAGCGAGGGGACCAGGATCTTAACAACACATTTCAGATCAGACGTGGGATATTTATAACAAAATACACACGATTTCACATTAAACACATTGTGCTTTATTGAACATTAAACACGGTGTCTCTACATCATTCACAAAAGATTAAAATAAAGACACTAGAGGGAGATGTTACACACATGAGGTCACATTCACACACGTTCACACACGCTTCCATGCTAGACACTGCACCTGAAATAACTGACGCCACGCTACACGCACCACACACAGGAATTAGTGGCCCTTACTCCACCCCTTCTCTCTCCACCTCTGGTCGGAAGGGGGGAGAGATGTCACGTCGGACGAAATTCAAAATCCCAAGCCGAAAGAATTACACCCAACAATACTGCCGCTACAAAGCAACAATGTGTCCGACGTGACAATGCACACACATACACGCCACAATATTTGTGAGCTTAGGCAGCTGGACATACTAATGCCGACCTCACCTTTTTTCTGGTTTCGCTTTTTAGCTGTTTATGAAACTTACACTTTACAGCATCACGTTCTGAAAGTAATGAATACAGAATAGAATAATAAATTAAGCACCTTCAGAAAGACTTTTCTGTGTGCATTTTGAAACTATTTCTGAAATGCTGCTTTAAATGTCTTTTTAATTGTTCAAATTTTATGATTCATTAAGTGTTTTAAGTAATAAAAATGATAAGAAAAGGGTTGGAAACAGGCAGCATTTAAAATTGAAATATGCATTACAATACTATACTCTGGATAATCAGATGGCCACACAGAGCTTTAAATATTGCTGAAACTAGTAAATAAAAGCGCCAATCAAATATATATTAAGAGAAAAAAATAGGATTTTCGATTTGTTTCAATATATTCACCTAATTTAACAGATACAGAGATTGCGAAGATAATCTGCGAGAAAGCTCTATTCCATAAAATATATGATTTGCACAAACGCTGTAGCTCAAGGGTGAAACACAGAACACCCAATATTGTCTATTCCTCCCGTTTAGCCGGGAGCTATGAAATGTTAGAATGTCATAATCAGTATATCGCTTGGTGTACATAGACTTCGAGTATCTGATTAACCACAGAGGGACATCAATGCCTCCCGGGGATTCACAGTTGACCAGCTAATTGATTGAGGCACCTGCTACAATGTGAACCTTGAAGATATTACTGCGTAGATAGGATTAGGGATTAGAAACGGAGGTGGATTTGAGCATTGCGCCCAAGGCTATACATATTGTGCTTACTAAACCTCCGTTAGGAAGAGGTGGGATGAGAGAATATGAAGGGCGGCCACTTTTAAGCGGCGTGCTGCAGTACAGTGGGGTGCCTAACGCTTCCAGATTGAGCATAGCCGGGCACCTCCGATGTCCTCCCTATCTTTATGAAAATATGCGGGCAGAAGGTTTGATGCCAGAGAAGAAAAAGTTCTCTCCTTGAAGCATACCCACCGCACACGCTGCACCCCACCGTCCATCGCACTTGGCCCTCAAAGATGAAAGAAAGTAAAATGGGAGGAAATGAGGGACTGAAGCCTTCAGGAAGTATATAAATAATTGAACATTTGCCTAATTTACTGGGAAAACCATCAAAAGCCCAGGTCAGAGTTCGAAAATGGCACCTTTCGAATATGGCACCTCAAACGCTACTGCCTGAGACATTCCATTTTGTATTCTTACCTAAAAGTAGGCATATTTTGATAATATATTTTATAGATGCGGTATCCTATATCTGTAATACCTATTAGCGTAACATCACTAGGTACAACGAATATAAGTCTGGCTAATGTCATTGAAATGATAAACTAAGTTCCTATACATCTGTTACGTTTTACCTATATTTATTTTCTCTGGTTTTATTTTAAAAGTTGATGTGGTTGTGTTCATTTTGGTGTAATACTCAGCACTGAACCAGGGAAGTGCAATTTATGGTCGAATATAAGTTAAAGGTGTGCATTAGACGGTGTAAATCTTTTGGTGCAAAACTCAGATTTGTGTCTGCGTAGGTATATATGCATTTAAAGCAGTAGTGCTAAAGAGATTCCCATAGTCAGTAGTAATCCCTACTATTGGCAAGCACTTTTCGAACATGGGATGGAATCCTATGTATAACCATGCTATACCTATATTATCTGCGACGTTGCCGAAGTTCTTAAGAAAGTGAATGTTCTGAGTGATGTCGCTTTGCTGTAACGTCCGTGTTTGCAATTGCACTGATGTTCTAAGGTTCATATGTGCGGTATTTACAAACCTAAATTACACGTATTTAGTACAGCAAACATGTTTTTTGTTTAATGCCTGAACATGCTCTTCAGACATGATTTAAACTGGGGTAATACATTTATTAAATCGTAAAACCTGAGGAATTGAGGCCATAATATTGTATTATTCCTGACAAACTGTTTTTCCTTCGTAGAACCAAAACCAAAGTTCAGAAGAGGTTCAGGTATTATTTGACACCACAACAAATATTCTACAAAATGTATTTAAGTTCGTTTTGGAATGCTGCACCTTAAACATTGAAAACGAATTAAATTACATACTGTTGTAAATATAATAAGATGAAGATGCTTGAATTTTCAAGGATAAACGGATATGTTCTGAGAAACCTATGGGATGAACTTCTGCCCAAGGGTAATGAAATAACGACTTTGGAGGGTATTTTTGTAATGTGTTTTCATGGCATTCTTTTCTAGTTTCTTGGTTTTTGATTTTCTGTTTTGCCATTAGTCTGCTTTCTGTTTTTCTGTATTTATTTTTACGCACAAACAAGCATGCTACTCTTTCTTATATCCGCTAAAACATCTAAAAATGAAATTGAATATAATTTACATTTATTTATTATAGAGTCTAAAAAATATAATTTCTTCTTACAAAATTTAAAATCCGTGCAATTGCTGTTAATAAAGAAAATTTATATTACACTTTAGTGAGGACTAAGGTTTATATCAGTGATTTCAAACTGTGTCCGAAGAGAAAATTCAATCCGTATGCCTCCATGCGACAGACCACCGAGGTCGAACACACTACGATGGCCAGGTGGACCAGAACATAATTTGCACGTTCCGAGGTTCAAGCGCGAGCTTCATATTGCGGTTAATCGTGACAAAAACTGTTCTTAACGTTATTTTCAGCTTTATCATTTGTCTGAAATAATACATGGTTTCCAACTACAACAAAATTAAAATAAAATAGGTTTACTTATTTTCTTGTATCTCAAGCGTTTAACTTAACGTTACAATTTCTTGGGATGTAATTGATATATCGCGGTGCAAAAATGCTATGTTTGTTATTTTCGATGGTTTCCATTTAGAAACCACAAGTTTATGCTTTAACTGATATTGAATTAGGTATAGTTTTGGATGACCTATATTATCTACTTTAATGAACCCCTCCCCTGCCTTAAAGCCAGAGAAAGTCGATTTGTTTTATCATATTTTTGTTTAAGATATATTTGCGGTGTAAGTGTTAGGTGACACACGCTGTATAATATACACACAACATGACAATGTGTCATACTCACATGAGTATCTCTATCCACTATTAGTCTTATAAACTGTTTTTCTACCCACTTCATATTAATCGAGATAAAGTTTTTCAGAAATGCTTTCATTACAAATTTCCTTGTAGGTACAAGAGGAGGGGATTATAGTAGGTTGAAACGATACTAAAAACAGTACCTTAACGCTGCTCTGAATTTCCATAATTCTATGATGAGAAACAAAAGATTGGCACGAAGAACTTACAGAAGTATAGTTATTTAAAAATACAAACCGAGGGCAATGAATTCCACATCAACAAACGCGATTCACAATTTTCTTGTGGTAAGCTTTCACCTGTCTCTTATGGTTTACCTGTTACACAGAGGCTATTTGCAGGAATTTCAGGATGTAGATTTTATTAGTCCTGACAATAAATTAAACGTCATGCTCGTCACACACCATGCATTTACCCATCTTCCATTTCAGAGGCCCTCAAAACATACGTATTTTCAGTGAAGTATCATTATGGAATTATCCGGTTAAATTCAATACTTCTAAAGTCAGTAGACGCTAGAGAATTAAAAAGTCCGCAAGATTCGGTCGACCCTCTAATCTGCCAACAAATAGTATGTAAAATGCTGAGTGCGTTAACGTTTCTCAAAATAGGAATTTTTGTTATTCCAAAATAGATTTCAGATATCCATCTTAACCAGTTGCATCCTTAACATCATTATGGCCATAATCGTCATCAAAACAAATTTGGGTTTTGAGCAATCGATACATTTCTCTATCAGTCAGGTTTTCGATTTCAAAGTCCCAGTGAATAATAATGATACCCACCGGAATATTTTTGAAAATTTTCCATTTTGGATAAATAAAGTCATAATCTATATGGAGGTTTAAATTGCCCTACAACGAGGTCAAAAGTAGTACTTATAACATTTGTACGCGCTGCACGTTTCATGTCTTAAAACAAGAATGGCAAAATCGATTGTTCTGAAACTCAATATGCAGTTTAGATAAACGTTATAATGTCATCTTGATTGATTTCCCAAAGAGACGAGGTTCCAATGGATTGGGAAAAAGTAAGGAGAAAAATGTATAAAAACCTGGTTTGGAATTCAGTCTATAAAAAAGTTTATACAAGCAAGTTTTATATGCATTATGTTAGACACTGTCGCAGCCTCCAATCAAACACGCTCAAGGGGCAGAACACTCGCTAGAGAGGTAACAGGTAGTTAACAAATTGTAATAATTTGAATAAGG
The DNA here is from genome assembly GCA_030765065.1 of Deroplatys truncata. Taxonomy (NCBI): domain Eukaryota; kingdom Metazoa; phylum Arthropoda; class Insecta; order Mantodea; family Mantidae; genus Deroplatys; species Deroplatys truncata. The sequence continues at coordinate 64,648,916 of CM060986.1, forward strand.
CGAGGCTACGACTAGGGACGCAGCTAAAGTGAAAGTGTAGAAATATTATTGAATACTGCCAAAAGGTCACTTACATGGCTCAAAATAGGCTCCCACTGGCCACCTAGATCGACGCCCTCGTCGACATAAGGAGAATGTTGTTTGTGAAAAAAAAAACAAAGAAAGGGGGGACGCCAACTAACCTACCCCCACCTAAACTGCTAATCCCCGCCTAAACTAAAACCGCCATCTCGAATCTAGGTGACCAAAGAGACGTATGCGCATACGTCACAACACGTTTAGTTATTTACATTTCGATTGGATCACACACTACATCAAAACTTTTATTAGAATATTTGTGTTTCTAAATGGGTTGCCATATTCTAAAGGAATTTTAAGCATATGGAGGAGTTACAGCTTTGTCTGGATATTCCTAACACTTTCACGTGTATTTTTATTTTTATTAAGAAGCAGCAGACTACAGGATATAATTTTAATAACAGTTTTGTTTCCAGATGATCAGATCCCGTTAGCAATAACTGAAGATGAACTACAAAATATTGCATATACATTGAACTCAGCGATAAAAGATTATAACATTAAAATATCAACAGATAAAAGTTGGCGTTTAAGAGGTGTACATCCAGTCCGTGCAAAGACAGTATTGAAGAATATGATTCTGAAACAAGCGTCTATATTTTAATTTTCTTGGGTGTAAAATGTCAAATAGTCGCAAAGTAGATATACACGAAAACATAAACAAATTTAATCACATAATTGAAACGTAAGATAAACCTTAAAAAAAGGCAAAACCATACTCTGTAATTAGACTGCGTAAGTCTATGGCCATACCTACTCTCACATATGGATCCAAAACACGAACCAATACAAATCAACATTTGTAAAATACAAGAAGCGGAAATGAAATTCCTGAATATATAGCAGGAAACATTCGCAAAGAACAACAGTAGAGGTATTAACTAACATCAATAAAGACAAAGATGATTGGAAGTTTCACTTTGACAGAATGTCAAGCAACAGAATAAGAGAAACGAAAATTAGGTCGATCAAAGCAACGATAGCATCAGCATTTTGGAGCCCGAACGGGTTGAAGCCTAAGTCGTGAAGTAGAAGAAGATTAACAAGCAGCAAACATGTGGTGTTGCCGGTTTTTAGAACATCCTATAACATGTAGATTACTATTAGTGACGAGGGAGAGAATAAGGCCGTTGCAGGAGATATTGAGAGAGTGGATGAGAGAGTGAAATGAAAGAAAGAGGCGATGAGAAAGAAGATAAAGAGAAAAATAAACACGGTAAAAGGAAGGAAAAGACGCGGAAGAGGGTATGAGAACATCAGGAAGGAAGAGAGAAGAGAAGTTTCTCCTCATTCAACACAACAATGTGAGCAGAACTGTGCATTGTGCTAATATCTAATAATAATGACAAATTTATTTTGTGGGGACCACAGTCAAACAGTCTGCAGTTGACGGTGCAAACCTGGTCAGTGGCCAAAAGTGGCAACAAATAAATATCTGATACAGTAAATGAAGTATTGTTTTGAGGTACTTCCGTAATGAACACTGTGTAGCGCTTTTTGTTCAGGTAAGAGTTAGTTTACTCCACTCGATGCTCCAAAATGTGTACGAAGTTAGTTATTAAAGCGGAATTCCCAATATTACAATGTGGATACATGGGAACTGCGCAGACAGCTATAATGGTCAGCGGAGCGTACTGTGGTCGAGTGTTGTGGTTGGAACTTGGAAGTTGACAATAATCAGCGCTCCAGGCGTTGTTGTCAGCAGCATTGGCTTTCATACCAAGTCAAACGAAGCTCTTGCGAGGCTGGTCCAGGAATCGATAAGTTGCCGGGATAGAGGGATGGACCTTTGTCCGGGACTATGCGGTTAACGTGGCGTATCGGTGAGAGCTGATAAGTCATTTGTCAAAGGGGCATATCATCGTTACAAAAAGCCTTCACTTGCCCTGACTCCATGGGAGGTCTTTTTTATCATGTCATAGTTTGGGAGTAAGGAGGTAATAATTATTCCTTTCGTATCTATCAATCTGTCAAAAAAACTGCATGTTACACTGTTCGTTAAAAATAATTGAATGTTACGATTGAAAAAGTATGTTAGTTTCCTTTGAACAAATCCAAAATCTTTGTGACACGTGGTAAATACAATTCCGTAGCGTTGATTATGTTCGCGTTGATTCAATGGATATAAAATAATTTGCCTGTTTTCTTTATTGTACATTTGCTTTGATTCTTAGAGCTTGGCTTGGAGTAAGCTTATCATAGGAAGCCAGATCCTTGCCCTATGCGTGCCTCCAAGAATGTAGTTTATAGGATAAACTGAAAACAAAATGGGATGCCTTTTAAATTACCTAACTTTGTGATTATGAATAGTCATGGATAATCAATCTCCTTTGCCGGTTGCCCATCATGCATTTAGTTGCATTCAGGATTCAACCACTCTTCGATGCCTTGAATGCCTTTTTATTCTCAGCCCTGAAAGTGAGCTTGTAGTAAAAGGAATGGCTGGTATCGTCTTACATGAAGCACAAATACTACCTGATCTAAGCCTTACTCTATTATTTTCTGCTGCCGTTTTATTTAATCTATTTATTTGCATTACTTACAGAACTCGGCATATTTTGTTACCTATTGTTTCCACCGCTTTATGGTAAGTTTTCCTCCAACACTTGCGTGCAGCCTGCCGATACTCCACTATTCACAAAATATTAATCCGTCAGATTGGAATCTTCTCGCACCAGATGTAGCTGTCATACGCACAGTATGTTTATCTTCATATGACGAAACGCTGTGGCTGAAAATAACCTTACGCATCTGCTGTGGACCGGGCTTCGTTGCATAAATGGCAGTAGTATCCTACAGCGCCGTCCGGCTGATTGGCTGGCTGGAGAGGGTAAGGCGGAGGCGCTCAAGCCCGACATAACTTCTAGAACCGCTATCGAGATACAAGGAGGTACCTCTGCGACCGTATGGAGCCTCAGCGAGCGATACAGTGTAGCAATGTGTTCGATTATTAGCCAGAGAGCCAAAGAAGAGGATTGCTGTGTTCGACATCTAGTGAGCATCCGGAAGACAGAGGACGAGTGCTGTGTTCGACAGTCCAGTGGATGAAGCTGATGGAAGAAAAGGCGTCTGTGTGCGTGATTCAGTACCCCTCTACACACAAAGAAAAGTGGCATTAAAAACAGAACTAAATGACAATATTATTGAGGGTTGTGTTTTGTTGTTGTTTCAGTTTATCATTGTCTTATTTTCCTAATATGAGCGCTCGAATGCTAGCAGCTTAAAATTTCTTCACCGTCCTTGACAACACCACAACAAAAAGAGTATAGGTTAAAAGAAAATGTATGCTCTATATTGCGCTTGCGCAAACCCTTAGCACTATGCTCCTGTTTGTTTTATACCATATCATACCAAGGACTTGAGGAATAACTCCAAATTATATGACTTGCATTTCTAGTACCACAACTAATCTTGCAACTGCATTGTCTGGGGTAAATGCCAGTTTTAATAAACCCAGCCTCCGTTTTAAAAAGATGAAGTGATCAAAAAACTGTAGGAAATTGATACTTAACTGGATAGTGTCTTTCGGTCATTTATCAGTTCCATGGACGGCCAAGAGAATTGAACAGCCAATTGGAGTGGCATTGAAGGTAACGCTTGTGACAAAAGTATTGGTGATATCCAGTCCCTTTATGAATCGAGCTTACGAAAACCATTCTCCTGTCCGTTTTGCACTTCTAAAATATGTGATTTGTCAGCGAGTCCACAAATTTCATATGCACATTACAGTGCAGAGTGCATAACAGAAAGATTTTCTTTGGTGGATGCAGAGTTTCGAATAGTGAAATAGAGGATACAGCCGCAGAATATTTGACATGTGTTTTAGTGACAACAGAGTCGATGTGTGTCCGAAGGTAAATGTATAGTCTAAATGGAAACCTAGGTATTTGATCACAAGTGTGCAAGTGATATCAGAGCCAAGGTTACGGAGTTTGGTGGAAGTACTCCCTGCTTGCAGAAAACTATGCACGAATTTTTACAGTGTTAATGTTGATACGCCACTTCGTAAACCAGGTTTAAAGCTGAAGAAGACACACTTACAATCTACGGACGAGAACTGAAGATTCCTGGGGAGTAATATAGTAAAGTGTCATCGGCGAAAACGCCAATTGGTTATTTTATCATGCAAACAGCACTTAGGCGGTTCGACAGAAACAAGCTCACTAGAGCACGCAGCTGATGAACTGTGTTTGGAGACAGGAGCGGGAGAATCATTTTACGGAACAGCTCCGAGAATTTCAGTACTGAAGATAACCATATTCTTGAAAAACACAGATTATTCACAGTGCTGGTATTATGAATTACACATTAGTATTCACTCCAAAACATACCCAGGTGTTGACTGAGATTCCAAAATGACCAAAAATGTGCTTGTGGCCATGTGTTTAGTACCACTTTTAGAGAGGAACATAAGTCCTTGAATTGTGTTTTTAGTCTTGACAGTTAAGTGCTGTGAACCTGCTGAGCCCGAATAGAATTTTATGAATAGAAACAAATAAGACTATCTACGTAAATGTATTAACAGTTATTCAATGGTTTGCATTGCCATATAAGATAGCTAATGTCAATTTGGTTCTTTGTATTCCCTACATTTTGCTATATATTGTATTGAAAGAAACTTCCAAATAAGCATAGGTTGTCCATAAATTTGTGAAAATATGTGATTTGTATACTGATATAATAAAACGTTATTTTATTAAACATACTATGTTGCGTGCAATTTAATTCCAAAACATAAAGTTTTTCTATTCCAATCCTCAATACCAAAAAACTGCTTGGATTGTCTATTTTATACGCAGATGTTTTACTAAAAAGAGTGTCGATACCAGTTCTGCAATCAGGGTAACTTACGTTTTTCTGCTGCGTTCCTTTCCTTCCTCTCTACTCTCTAGACAAGTTGATGCAGGTGAAGCGTTCGTTTAATTAGCCAGAAGAAAGATACCGTGTTCTCTGTTTATTTCAGTATGGGATAGTAATTATACAATATAAAATATGGATGTGACATAAACGCAAAACAACAATGGTAAAATGAGAACGTTCGTTCTTACATAACTCTGTTTATCATTTTACGTATGAAATGGTTACCACTAGGGAAAACCCATTTATTTTCCTAAGCACATTCCCTTAATTCGTGAAGAGACTGAACTTCTTCCCAATTGCTGCATAACTCGTAAGAAACCCTTTGAGCATTATGTACCTTAACAAACAACAACCAGAAATTAAAAGAAAAATATCGTTAAGTACCTGTTGAAGCAACATAAATAAACCATGAATTGTCATTCCTAACCTGCAAAATAAGCTTCATATTAGCGTATATAACTTTGCCTGAATACTTTGTAAACACAATAGTTTCAGGGTATTACTTTGGACTCGGGGGCAATCAACTTAAAAACATTCTATAAGGAATCACCTGCAGGTTGTCAAAGATTCCAAATTATATTAAACATTATTCTGCTATTTATTTTAAATTTTACCCCACTAAATAACAACGTTACCCAACTATCGGCCTCATGTGTAGGACAGAGGTAGACGATCATCTAACCTATACGGGTGACATGGTTATCACCATCATCATCATGCTTCCCGCCGAATGTTGGTTGACATTACCTCCACATTGCTACCTATCGTTGCTCAAGTTCCTCATGATGCTGAATGAGCTTCGGCACTATACATGAATCGAAAAATCCGCACTCCCATGTGCATTCCGTGGCTGCGAAGCGGAGCAATACGCTCCAACGTGCTATATCACGGCACAAGACATATGTTCTATCAACACACCATTTAAATAAAGCTTTGAAAATCTCATTTATTATATTCACATCACATTTCTATCCTCTATCCTTTATTTTTATACCTCTTCTACAAACTGTTCTTCTAAAATATTATTTTTCTACCTAGTCCACGTTCATTGAGATGTTTGCTAGGTTGCATTATGCATTTTATTGTAAGTACAAGGGGAGCACAGGTACTGGAGTGATAGTCGAATATTTATATGAAACAACTGAATGGTGACCACATAAAAAATTGAATATCTCGAAATGGCTGCTTTAAAGGGACGTTTTTTATTTTCTCTAATACGTAGGGCAAGAAGGGAAGTATTGTATTGTACCCAAAAATTGATACCGGGATTTCACCAGAAATATGTTTTGAGGCCCACTGAATCCAAACAAAGGCGTTTTGGAAACATATCGTGTGTGTCTCTGTGCCCGTGAACAGCGTAGCTCAAAAACGAAAAGTCGGATAAATACCACACTTGGTGTTTAGTTCAACACCTTAAGGATGCGACCCGAGACATTCAACAAAATCTTCCCAACCCAAACTACCCTTTACATGAAACATTCTTCGAAATTTCTTATTTTCCAAAAAAAATGACCGTAACAATTTTGGTTAAAACACCATATATTAAAAGTAGTTAAGGATAAATAAAATGTATATATTTCATTTTGGGGGAATAGTCTATAAAGTCTTCATTCGGAAGGAATTTTGTATAATCTTGTGTAACTGGTAAACGTTAAGTGAAAGACGAAAACCTACTACGCAAAAATGTAAAAAATACGTTTTTGTGGTGTTAGCCTGAGATATCCGTTATTAAAGATTCGAATTGTTCATTTCTTGGTCATTCTCCTGAAATCCTTTCAACATTCAGTTGTTTTTCGCCATTGCATGGAAACAGCATGGATTCTATGGCCAGCGTAATTTTTTATTTTCTCACAATTGGCTGTTACGATTTTGATTAAAATGTAATATGTTTCTCATACTTACATGCATAATAAAATCCATATACTTTTAATTTTCTGCGAATAGTTGAAGTACCTTTCACTCCAAAGAAATTGTAGAACTTTGTGAAGAAAATAAAAATCTGATATGATACACTTACCTGACTTTCTCTCCTCTATCGTTTATTAGTGGGTACACAAAGTATTCTTACTCAAGCTTATTTTTCTATCTACAACATTTTAATCAAATAAACCTTTGCAGAAATACATACATTACACACTTCGTTATAGATACAAGGAGAAGAGCGGTAGTCTATTTAAGAACTGGGCATAATTCTTTCACATACCTAGAATGTTTAAAAGGTAGCTATATTCTATAAATGCACTTAAGTTCTCTTAGCATTTATTCTGTTTTTTTCTTGTATTTTTTACACATTAAAGGTGCTTCGATATTAAAGTTTTAACTTTGATTCAGGTTACCAGACTAATTTCGTTGTTTACATTAAGCTAGGGTTTGTAACGTCAGGTAATAGAGTGCCTCAAAATCGAGCAAATTACATAACTTTTATGACCTTAAGTAAACGGTAACAATATAATATGTGCCTTCAAATTTTAAATTTTTAAATTTCCTTTGCGTCATAAAAAACCTTTCGTGATCTTTAGAATTGGAAATGATTTCTTCATGTTATGATTTATTTTGCCACAGAAAAAAAATTGTTTTGGATATAATGAAACAGAAGTATTTTTATTGTGATGTTATCATATGATAATTTAAACGAGTCGTTATATGTTACTTCCCATTCCATTAGAGCTAGATTTTAACTAAGGAGCGCTTTCGGGATAATATATCCGCCGCGGAAATGTTCAAAAGAGAGGTTGGGTAACAACGGAGGGTTGAATCCAAGCGATCGTATGCTGAGCAATGCTTGCAGTGTTCGTTAAGCTTTGGAGCATGACACAAGGTTTCACGGCTAACCGGCTTCACTCTGTTGTATCCGACATTGTACGGCGCATGTGAATAGGTTTGCTATACGCATTACGCTGATGCACCTGATCTTAATGAATCTTTTATTGCTTAGGATGAGCGAATAAGCATAACAAAGACATGTATACATTGCTTGCACAGTTTAGCAAATTTTAACACAAATATGTTCACTAAAGTTACCTAGTCTACCATTAACCCATCACATAAAGCCAAGCACACGCATCCCATCAGAGGCATTACGGGAGCCTTCCTTTTATTGTCAACATTGCAGAACCACAACATAGCCGAAGGAACATTCCAGGAGCTCTAAGCTGCAAAGCGTAGCCGAAGGATTGAGGGTTCTAAGCCGCAAAGCGTAGTCGATGAATGTTTTTATAAGAGGAGCAGTGTATTCTTACCTTGTAACGCTAACCTGGCAGAACCTACCTCAAAATGTCACTACTTTCTGCCATATAAACAATGTCATAAAAGAGGGGGTGTGAGTCAAATTCCTTCGTCGAGGCGACATCTCCTACTAAATCAACTCCTTATTACTTCTAGTTTACTATACATATTGAACATTATGGATTTCGTAAGTATTTTACATGTTATAAATGTATTGACATTATGATATTTTGTCCGTCGTATCAATCCTAGTGTTCAGGTTTTGACCGCACTTTGACGGGAAGTAAATCTGGCACTGCGAGAGAGAATGTGTTAATGATATTACTAGTTTGCTAGCACATTCAATAGAAAACAAATTTTATGGTATGATACATTGAGACAAATATAGCAGCTATTTAAAAACAATAGAGCGAAGTATGGGCGTTATTGACCCATTGTGACCTCAATAACCTCAAGTGAATAAAATTCAGATTGAAAATAAATATTGTTGGTCAAGATGTGCTACTCTTTTATAATGGACAAACACGTATTTTTCAACATTAAGGTACAATATAAATTACCAATGTCTTAATAATAAAAATATTTACACACTCTTACAAACTCAGAAATCCAGCACAAATGAATTCAGTGAAATGCAGTGGCAGGGTCAGAAATATGATAACCCTGCCTCTTTTATTCTATTTCTATCTTTTGTCTACTTTCTTACCCCTCCCCTAAACATTTATATGGAAGCTTTATCTGTATTTGCTTATGGTTATGATTGTTACATATTATTATAATAATAAAACTCAACTTATTTTACGTATATAAGGTTAAACAATTCTAGATCCTTACCTCGCACATATTATTTTCTCCTCAGAAGGAAAATTCCATTCATCGAAGTGCCACCCAATTCAGAGTACTTATACTATTATTTATAAAAGAGATATTGCCAAGTTGACCCTCGAACTCTAGAAAACTCGAGCTTTTCATTTACAAAAATTCTGCACGGTATCACCAATCACAATATGATTGTAGCCACGTTTACCATGCGAAATGCAGGCAGCCTATCGCTGTTAAAGGTGAGGAGCATTAGTATTTGAAACTCAATTAGAACAGACAGCTCTCTTGCACTTTAAATGTAATCCGATCAGCGGTAATGCAATTTGTGGCTTGTCAGTTTTTATTTACTTGCAAATTCAGTTGATATTTTAACTCGGCAATTAGATTAGCCTCGACATGTGTATTCAACTCAATTGCCCGCGTAACTTTGAAACTAATGGACTGTACCATTAATTAAATATTCTGTTGATGGGAAGCCTTTAACATAATAGGTAACTAACACTAAATCCCCCAGCAGGCTTTTGCTTTATTAAAATGCAATCTGACCATTTTGAAGTAATATTAAGCTCATAGTAAATCCAATCTTATTTAATTATATTGAAACCAAATTATACATTTTTATTTTATGTAGTTTCTTGGTATATTCAGGTACTCAAGGAAACATTGCTTTTTAAGTTACAAGACACCCAGAAGGTGACTCCATTACTTCGAAAAGACTATAATCAATAGAGTGTTTTAAATGAACTTACTCTGTTTTCATGGTCAGAGTTCATATTTTTAAAATTATGATTGTCCGAGTTATTGTGCCGTGGTCTGAGGTTAAAGCTAGAACCAAACGCTTCTCTGCTTTTTGGCCAGCATCAGTGTATTCTAACCTTAGGTTTACTACGTATATCCTATTCCTCTAGTAATCTACTTATTTCTTTCTATTTTAACGCATCTTTCACAATTAACTGAAATTTTTTCTTCGTTTACAGAAAATTAGAAGTGGCAAGATGATTACTTTGAATATTGGAGAAATTTTAAAGTTCATTTACTACATTCCAATGAAACCAAACACAAGAAGGAAGCAGAAAACAGTTAGATTTTTTAAACGTTATACCGACATAAAAATGTTTGATCTTTTCAATCTATATCTAGCAATTTGGAAACAAATTTTTATGGAATGTTTGAAAAACAAGTAACATGCAGCTTTTATACAGGGTGGGTCATTTAAGTTGAGAATGTACAATATCTCCAAAACTAAGCGTTGTAGGAAGAAATTTCATGATTAAAAAGTGCTTGATATTATGATGGAAAGTAAATTCTATTAGTCGTGTTTTATTTGGACGACGTTGTGATGATCATTTTAGGATCAATTTAATTTGATAATAATTGTAGGTTTCCATTTAAGAAAATTAAAATGACCTAAAATAATTGTCATAACGCTTAGCTTTGAAGATATTGTACAGACTCAACTTAAATGGTCCATTTGTGTGTGTGTGTTTGTATACACTCCTGTTTTGGTATGCTTACAAGAATTTCTTCACCCATACACACTAACACGTATACCGTTTCAATAAAGAGTTATAGATTCTTCTATTCGTATTACGTTATTTACGGAACATTTTTGCCGAGAATTGATTTCGAACTAAGCAGTGTATGTTACCAACAATATATAGGAACGGTATCAGGATGTTTAATCACAAGTCGAGAAGAAATCAATTCAGTTATCGTAGTAACGAATCGCAAACTTTCAAGTATCCTTCATTAGATGACGCATTTACGAAGCTACAGTAATACAGTAAATGTACCGAAGAATCAGGCAAATGAGCTTTGTATTTCAATCAGCTTTACTTTCATTTTAACTCAACCTGTTTTTGTCTACTTCTTAGATTTTTTAGTTATAAAAAGTTATACAAAAGCCAATCAGAATGCATAAGACTTCGGAACTTTTCAATAATGGTTCAAAGTACGCATTTTATTTCACGTCAGGATGTGCCAAGTATGTAATGCCTTACCAAAACCATTCTAAACTATTTTGATGAAATTAAAAATAAAGAAGCATTTTCATGTTAAGCATAGCTGAGGATAGTGCATTTGTGTAAAAATCCTAGTGTATCATCCTTAGAAGATGCAAAACTTAAATAAATGACATTTTTCAACCTTTAATTTTCCAGTTATAGTGTTTACACTCGCGGATGTTTTAAAAAATTCAAAAATACATTTCAGGTCAAATAATAATGTCAATGCTTTCTCTGCCTCCCATAGGTGTTCGATAGAAAAGTAATAAATATTTAGGCACTAAAAACTAAGCTGGCTTAATGGGAAGTACTATGAGGAAAAGAATACGCTGCCAACCTGAATTTATACTATAATGAATTAAGGTGAGTGAAGTCGTTCTGAAAGACATGACGATTTTCACACACACATGGCGAGTTTGTGAAAATACACCACTATTAAGGAGACATTAGAATGCTGGTATTGGTTTTCTATAGCATTAATAAAATACACTTCAAATCTTTTCGTCTCCTCTCTATAATGCAGGATTTGTGATTCTTTGATATTAATGCGCGACAATGTCGCACTATGTTCTATATAATTATTTATAAGCATGGACGATGCGTTTATGTCACATAGGTAAGTAGGTTTATGAATCACGAATATTTCACAATTTGGATTAGCTTTTTCCAGTATATACTTACGTACAAGTTATTTAAACTGTGTGAAAAATCAGGTGATATCAGTGATTTTGGGTGGTATGGATTGTTTTGCTAATATTGCATATTTTTTACGAATGTGTGCCGCTAAAACCCCTGAGCTATTTTTGCAAAACAAATATAAACCACATATTGTCGCAGGGTGGTGCAGCATGAGTTAAGTGTAATCTAGCCTTCGTCGCCTTTGTTACATTAATTGAAAATGCAGCGTCGCAGTCGACACAGTGAACATCCTAAATAAGCTCCAGTAAAACTTCAATACTCTAACGAATGCCTTTATTCTTATGCCTTACTTTAAAATGTACAGAAATGTTTGCTAATGTAAGCGATACTAACACGCCCGGAGGTTAACTTACAAAGGGCAATCTATTAATTGAGCGGAATAGCAGATACATTAAAAAATCTGATGTGTTACACTCACATGACTTTCTCTACTCTTGTAGAAACAATTTTTACAAACGCTTATTCTCCATATGCTTCATGTTAATCGAGATATCGAGATGTTAAACTTATTGCTAATTTTCTTGTAGATGCAAGGGGAATTGCTAGGCTTTAAGCGATAGTCAAAGATTTTAAGAGGTGGTTGCTATGTGGAGTATTCCATTCTCTTTGTATTACCAGGACAAAAAAAATGAATAACGAATTTGAGAAAAAGTATAAGTATTGGAAAATTTAAGGAAATAACAAGCAATATCTCGAAAATGGTTCACCCAACAAAAACAATGTATATGACATAAATTGTGTATTTTAACGCGATGTACATTGTTTGTGTAGTAAAATTTTGTCTATCTCTTATGGTTTACCAGTTATGCAAAAGTCGTTCACAATGAAGAATATATTTGAGAACATTCCCAGAAAATTCGAGATATACATTTCATTTGTCATGAAAATATCTTAAACATATAAGATTTTGAAAAAAAAAATTCGTCATTTTTGAGAAAATTAAAATTTTCGAAAAATGTTGCATGTAAAGGGTTATCTTGGGTAGGGGATTTTCTTGAAAACCTTCGTGTCACTTCTCTGGAAAATACTGAACCTAAATACCAAGTTTGGTGTCTATCCGACTGTTCGTTTGAGTTATGCTGTTCACAGACACACAGAAACACACACTCAAGACAGACACACACACACACACGGACATGTTTCCAAAAATGCTTTTATTGGATTCAGGGGGTCTCAAAACATGCATTTCCGGTGAAATCTTGGTATCGAATTTTGGGTGGAATACAATACTTCCCCTACTTACTATACGTAGTAGAGAAAGCAAAAATCTGTTGTAGAAACTAAAAATTCTTATTTTTTTAAGGATAAAAGCTCAAATAATTATAAATAATGGGAACCTTGAAGAGATAAATTTATTTAGTTATTTAGTTGCAGTTTATCAATCAAGTAAGGGCACCGATATGAACTTTCCAGAAACCAAGAACTCTTGAACACATTGAAAACAACGCTACCGAAAAATGAAAACAGGATATAGTCTTAAAATCTCATAAGACATCGACACTAATAGCATCAGTGCGAATGTATGGACATACAGAGCAAAATAAACGAAAACTTGAGCCTAAAGAAATGGAATTGTTAGGACTATTAGCAGAGTTTTTATTTTTTAATCGAAAACTATGAACACATCAGCAATAAAGTGAGCATGCCATGAGTTGTACAACCAAAAATTGATTATATAAGTCATTTCAAGAAAGACTGCAGATCAGTTCTCCTCAAATATTTAAAAACAGGCCGCGTGGTCGATGAGATGTCAGTAGACCAAGAAGGCGTTGGTGTCAGCAATTTTAAACTTCCAGACGGTTTTTCAGGAATGGTTAGAAAATGTTGCCAATAAACAAGAAGCGCATTGTAATTGTTTGATTAAGGATTTCCTTTTCGTCGGTCTCACTGCATATAAATACTTTCCGTAACGCTTACTATTCCATAATTTATGCATGGTAATGAACAAGTAGTATACTCTGTCAGCGGGCGATGTCACCTGATGCATGAGTCAACTTTTTCTTCCTTTATAGCAGTAAACTAATTGATTGATTAAATCACATTAGGCGATTAATTCTCTTTGAGAGTTGATTTGCTAAATTAAATCGCAATTGTTATACAGGCTGAGTGTTTAGGCAAACAGGGTGTTGCAGAAATGAGACAGTGAGCTCTTTTGTTTTGAATACGAAAAGAGGAACGTATGAGGTAGAAGAGTGCTGCGATGAGTAAACTAACCGACTAACATGAATCATAACTTAATAGCTACGATAGCTTGCTTGGTTTGATAGCAATCTATATGTTCCATTCATCAACCTGCAAATAAACCCCGATTTTCAAAGTCGCACTGCAAGTTTCCGGCAGTAGATATCATATTGTGCCTGTTTCCACAAAGTAAAGAAGAAATATTGACGATGTTCCACCTCTATATAAGCAATTTTCCTCTCACTTTTGGTTTCATGAAGTTTCCTCGTTCCATAAGATGCTATCAGTTCACGGTTTTTTGCGTCTGTGAAACTCGATTTCGAAGCTTAGTGGTACGACAAAGACCCTAACGTATTTGTAGCTCTTGTAGCAGCAGTTGAGCAAGTCATATGGTTGAAAGACACTGACAGTTGGAGGGCAAGATTGGATCTACTCGACGGTCAGTTTCTACTTGTCTAACAGTGTGTTTTTTTCCATTCCTTCTATATTCCCCCCGTTTCTTTTTCCTGACCGGTTTTTATTCCACTTCTTTCAATCTTGCTGAGGAGACAATTTTTATCCAGTTGGGCTTTGTGCCAGTTCCGAAATGATGCCCGCAACCCGGAAAGTGCTCGGAAAAGGATGTGGGGAAAAAGTGATGACCCACAAATGGAAGACGTGTCTAAATCCAACTATCTAGCTTTCCGATGGAATTTAAATGATTTTCAAGTGCAATATTTGTTACGCAATATTGTGAATAATGATTAATTACCCTTAAATCATTTAAGATCTGTTTATGCGTCCTATGTGTCGGGATCTACTTTTGTTTCTTTCTTTCTTAGTTTACGACACTACAATGCAAACTATTCGTGAATACTATGTTCAAAATTATAGTTTTATTAGAAGAAGGCAGAAAGAAGTATATTGAATTTTTATTAATCTTTATCTTTGAACATAGTTTCGTTTAAAGGAACATTTTGGTACAATCTTACTCAGAGACATTATTTAAACTCATGAACGTGTAAAAACCTTAGAATATACAAATTTCATTTTAGTTACAACTTGTATTGCGGTATCGTAAGGTAATATGACAACACACAAAATTTCAGTGGGCTGTGTGTTTTTGATTCAGATTCAATAATCTTCATGTTGTTGAGTTAAAAAATTCTTTATCTTAATTAAAATTGCTTCACCTGTCAAACGGTTCCATAATTCCTACTCAAAACGTTTTGTTTTGGAAAGGTAGAATCAGAGGACTGAAAAATTCAATGCCATAGCCATAGTCCTCTGATTATACCTAGTCCTACACAGATGTTAGTGTTGAAGAAGAATTAATTCATTTTGTTTTGAATTTAACAAATGATTACATTCCAAGAATTGGAAGTTTTTAATGTTATAATGAAGCTATGTATCAAAAGCGGATTATGATTTTTCCAATGATATATTTTATTCTCGGTTTTGCGTATATCAAACGGTGGAAATATATAATAAATACTGATTAGTAAAGTCGCTTTAAAACGGCCATGTCAGTATTTTCAGCAATTATTCCCGAAGGTTTATTGAAAATTAATAATGAATTAGCCAAAAAGCATGAGGTATTGAGACTTTTAAATAATGTAAAAATTGCGATAATATATTTATAAAAACATTTCTAATAATATAAAAAACCACTACCTTTATATTTTCAAGATTTTTTCAAGTTTTATTGTATGTGCATTGCTTTAAAATCACGTAGAAGTAATTTTTGTTGTAAATGTCAAAATATCTTCATTTCCAGCAGTTGATTATACATCTTAAACCATTAAATTGGTATGACAACAAAAATATCACTAAAAAAGTTCCACAAATTTTTTGTCAAAACATTGGAAATATATTTGAAAGGTTTACAAATTATAACACGCAATTAAGCCAAACAAGTACATTCCATAGGCAATAAACACGACAAGAAAACACACGCTAACGTTCATGTACTCAAACGAGAAGAGTAGTTACAAAACGTCGTTAAGACTGATCTTGACGTACTACAGGCATTTGCTCTTGCTTTAAATTATATAATGTGCCTCCTATTTTCTAAAAGGTAGTACAGTATACTTATTAGCCTAAAATAATTTTGGAATTCTGGAGCAGCAAATATTTGAACCTGGTCACATGGCGTGAGCGGACATGACGAGACAACACGGCGCAAAAGACTGCGCTGAACCTCAAGTAGCTAGAAGAATCCGACTAACTTCTCTCACTGCATGTAGACAACCGAAAACTCTACGTGGCCAAGCCAGGGATAGGCCGCAGGAGGCAAGTACGCAAGCATGCAAGGCCTGAACTTGCTGATTGTGCATTTTTACTTCCTCTACCACGTATAGTAAGCAGGGGAAGTATTGTATTCCGCCCAAAAATTCGATACCGAGATTTCACCGGAAATACCTGTTTTGAGACACCCTGAATCCAAAAAAAGCATTTTTGGAAACATGTCCTCTTGTGTGTCTCTCTGTAGTCTGTGAACAGCATAACTCAGAAACGAACTGTCGCATAAACACCAAACTTGGTATTTAGGTTCAGTATCTTCCAGAGATATGACACGAAGGTTTTCAAAAAAATCCCCCCAACCCAGATTACCCTTTACATGGAACATTTTTCGAAAATTTTAATTTTCTCAAAAATTGCTCAAACGATTTTGATTAAAATATCGTATGTTTAAGATATTTTCATGACAAATGAAATGCATATCTCGAATTTTCTGGGAATGTCTCCAAAAGTATTCATTGTGAACGACTTTTTCGTAATTGGTAAACCATAAGAGATAGACAAAATTTTACTACACAAACAATGTAGATCGCGTTAAAATACATAATTTATGTTATATACATTTTTTGTTGAGTCAACCATTTTCGAGATATTGCTTTTTATTCCCTTAACTTTTCCAATACTTGTACTTTTTCTCAAATTAGTTATTCATTTTTTTTGTCCTGGTAATGCAAAGAGAATGGAATACTCCACAAAGCAACCAGCTCTTAAAATATTTGACTATAACTTAAAGCCTACCAATTCCCCTTGCATCTGCAAGAAAATTAGCAATAAGATCAACATCTCGATATCTCGATTAACATGAAGCATATGAAGAATAAGCGTCTGTAAAAATAGTTTGTACAAGAGTAGAGAAAGTCATGTGAGTGTAACACATAAGATTCTTATTTATACATCAATGATATAGTACACTGTGCATTTTAGTGTTGTAAAACTACATTTTTATTTATGGTGCTTATTTCAAATGTGAATCTACTTCGTCTATTGCTGAAATCACAATGCGGTCTGCGCTTCCCATATTTCGGTATTGCTTCTCACATGTACTACATAACTGACTCATTTCTCTTATAATTAAAGCCTTCTATTCAATTTGCCTGTATATCGCGAATATCATTAACACTTTCCAGGAAAAGCGTCTCGATGTGTTATTTATTTTGGACAGTAGTAGGCTGCTATTATGTAGCATGTGTTTTTAGAGAGACTGAGAGAAGCAGTGAGAGAGCCATGAATGATATAAAATACATACAAGCTCTGTCGCTCAAAACGGCAAAGACGCTATTCGAGTCTAGGATACTACAGACGGCAACATACGACCTGGAAATCATATGGAAACGGCTAATAGAACGCCAACTGGAAACTCTGAAAGCCAGATACTTAAAGAGAGCAATGAGGCTCTCAAAATGTACCCCATCTCAACTGACGTATGTGGTGGCTATGGAAATGTTCTTACTACAAACCCGATGATGAGATAGTTGTCACGTCAGGCAGAAGCAGCGAAGGTTCTGCGCAACAGGAGGAGAAAATAACGCAACATCTGGGAAGAGTTCTACGTCACAAGGCTGTGACGTAGAACTGGATGATGAACTATGAGCTGCGACAATTAGTGACCTGAATGACAGCACACGGAATTCACCAGAGAATCTGAAGCAACAATCCTTCCACGAACCTGGGGGAACATGTGTATGTGAAATGTGTGAAGAGAGATCGTGTGTAAGAAGAAACGAAAACATATGTGAACATGCAAGAGAAATGAACTAATGCATAATGTGCGATTATTTCTTAATAATAATAATAATAATAATAATAATAATAATAATAATAATAATAACTATTATAATTATTTTTATTCTTTTTGTTATTGTTATTGTTAGTTTGTGCAGCATTTCAATTGTCTCTTTTCTCAGTTCATATTGTCAGTGCTTTGTTTTTATCTGCCACTGTTTCGTTTTTACGTAGTTCACCTTTAATGGGAGTTCACTTCGTTTACACTATCACTTCTGTAAGGTAAAGTATTTCAATACTCCGTCACTTCACTTCTTCGTGAGTAGACCACAACTCCAAAATCGGTCTTTCTACAGAACACTCACTGCACATCAACATCGTCACCAACTAGCTTGGGGATTCGCTCTTTATCGCTCGTTCACTCGTTCGCTCATTGACTGAGTTCATAACTCTCCGCAGCTCCCACTGATTATTCTCGCGAAAGCGCCAGCTTATACAGTCAGTCGAATGTTTCCACAAGGTTCTCGAACGTTGTAGAGCTATTTTGACACTGGAGGAGGGGGAAGAAACTTCCAGGATTCTAGATATCTGCCGATAGCGCGCCCGGTGTTTACGCTGACAAGCGGCAGTTATCTTGTTTACTGGACTGCCCGGCGCCGACCTCCCGATAACCTTGGATCATAGCCGCTGCGTCACATTATTATATTTTATATTTTGTTTAAGTTGCAACAAACCTAAACAAACCTTAAGTTGGAATTCAGTCTATAATGGTATGATAACCATAAGGCCCAAGCTAACACCCTAACACGGATTCTTTTTTCTTTCTTTTTCTTCTTCTTTCTTACTGGGGTAAGTAATAAGTTTCATCTTTCTCTGCTTTCACCTTCAATTTCTTCAATAGTTATTTCAGCCAACGCTTTCTTGTCATCATCGATATGTTTTCCTACGACAAGACAAATAAACGAACTGGCTCGCATTGCCAGAATGACTACAGCAGAAGCACTAGCACGAGATCACTGGAACTCTGCCCTCCCTGTTATCCCCACCGTTCTCTTAAACATTCCACGGTGACCTGCAATAGCCTGTTAAACGCAATTCACCCCTCCCCCTCCCATTACCTCCTCCTCTCTCTCTCTCCCTCCCTCAAGCGGCTGGGCCACAAATCGTACCTGTATCGCTGATTGTGGGCTCCAAAACCTGGTTTCAATCCTCGACCGCAACTCAAGTGTTTGAAAGGCACAATGTGCTTTGTCTTTTATGTTGCTATACCGGAAGGGGAGAGACGGAGAGAGAGAGAGACAGAGGGGGAGAGAGAGAGGGGGGGGACAAGGATCTCCGTATTCAGCGTCAGTATTATAACCGGAGTTGCGGTTTAAGCTCAATTAGATCAGCAGCAATAGCTGAACCTGGGTAAAACGGGCATCATGTTTCCCTTCGGAGTGTCTAAAAACCCAGAACCACCTTACAGTAATACAACTGACTGTGAAAGTCTGCAGTTTATAGTCATAAAGAGTAGATGCTGGCATAGCAACACAGTTCCTGAGAGGCAAACGGTGTTTACATTTTGCCTAATATGAAATGCAAATGACCACGAAGAATGCGCCACAAGAAAACGACACTAAAGAACTTCACAACACGCTCACAGTGAGTACACCGTGATGTGATAATCGTGCTGTAACAAATGTAGACGGCATGGAAGGCGGTCCACGAACATCATCAAATTTTGTGACAGATACCGGCGTCGAAACAGTTATTGGAAACACTTCCTCTCAGCTTTGACAACTTTCAGAAACAGCGGGAAAAGTCATAGAATTTCATGGCACAAGAGAAACACGACGTTGTGATAACTCGGAATCTTGGGTATCCAGGGAATAGAAATCACTTTAATACTACATTGTTCCTTCGTAGGCGTCTTTCTATCGTCGCTCCGAATGAGAACTTTTAGGGTTTTAGTTTAGACGATGAGTAATGTTCATTAATTTAATTGCTATTAATTATTTAGTGCTTAAATTCATAATCGTTTTAGGTTCACTAATATTTTTAATGTTTTTATCACTTAAAGCCATTAGTTTTTATTAAAATAAGCATGAAATATAATTTAACTTGTGTAATGTATTCCTGTAAAATTTAATTAAATATTATAAATCACTACGTACTCCCAATTCTTATCATTTCTTCTGTATAAGCAATGAAATAAGCGCCTTAAAGTGTAAAATACAGTGATAATTCCATTCTAAAACACTTCGAGTGTTTTGAACGAATATTTTATAGAGCAAATAAAGATGGAATTAAACATTTTAAATTTCATTTCTTAATTTTCAATCCTGAAGTATTTTTAGATTCTTCTTC
Source organism: Deroplatys truncata (assembly GCA_030765065.1). Classification (NCBI taxonomy): domain Eukaryota; kingdom Metazoa; phylum Arthropoda; class Insecta; order Mantodea; family Mantidae; genus Deroplatys; species Deroplatys truncata. Next base: position 64,669,135 of record CM060986.1, read on the forward strand.
TACGTATTATCAAGCATTGTGGGAAATATATTTAATTTAGGTCAAACAGCTTAGCAGGAACAACAAGTTTAAAAAAAATCATTTTAATAGTAATTTTATAGCCGTACATGCATTTAACCCTTGCCATAATTTGTTTTATATTGTACATAATGGTTGTCAAGTCTTACAAGCTAGCAGGCTCCGTAAATTGGTTCTTTATGGTAAAACAAAGAAGGAATGCCACCGTAGTCAGAGACCCATTTGTCAATTTACCAGCATTTTAACTGCGGAACGGCCAAAAGAGAGTTCCTAGTTCCTTAAAACAAGGTAATATACCGGCTAAGGTATGAGAAGCTTAGGACATGACAAGCCAGACTGGAGGTGGTGCTTTAAGCTGGTTACCTGTTCACGAAAGAATATACGTAATCAGAACAAAAAAGGGTTGATATACTAGACTACAAGTTTAGGAAAAATGACAGTTACATGGTGGAACCAGTAGAAATTAGTTATTGCAATCACAAGTGTTATTTTGCTTTAATAATGAGTTAAGCAACAAAAACATATATAACAGCAAGTGTGAAAAGGGACAGTTTTTTTAGAGAAAATTATATAGCAATTAACGAAGGATTGCCACCCGCGTTTTCCATTTAATTGTCCACCAATTGGAAGATGGTATATACAATAGCCAAGAAGAACTGTACAAATAAATTTTATTGACAAACTATCATCTTGGAAATATTACAACTCTGTCATCAAAATGGAGTAGGTTAGTATTACTAAAATGTATCTAAAATTGTGAGATTAATTTTTTTATTTATTATTTTCTGCTCTAATAAATGCTGATAGATTTTTCCCAACTTCTTCTAGGTTTACCCAAGTGTATGATAAAGTTAATGCAACTTAATGTGATTCCGAAAGTGCAAGCTGATCCTCAACCTGTTAATCGCGTCCGCATGGGTGTAGTGGTAGACCTATAGCATGAAGAGATATTGCGTTTTCTGATTGATTATTATCCTATTACAGCTAAATTTAAATTGAGTTTTATTTATAGACGCTCTTTAACTGCTATGGTTCTTAGCGTCCCATTCTACTTTGGGCGTGAAAGACCGGTAATTTTGCTCAGAGGCCTTTTTTATCAGGCTTGAGGTTGTTTTACGTGCCGTAAATCTACGACACGGGACCACCTACTTCACTTCCCTTCCAAAGGAAGCCATGCTAACATCGCCCTCTGCAGGGTTTGAACCCGCGACCTCGGGAACTAGAGGCTAGCATGGTAACCACTACACCACGGAGGACGACTTTACAGCTAAAAGACAACCTTCACACTTAAAAAGTACATTTAATTAACCTTTTTATTTATATAGTCTCCGTAAAAGAGGGATCTGACTATCTATTACGTGAAATCCTGGATATCCCATTGAACACTGTAAGAGGATTAACATAGTTGAACCTGGCCGCGTTATACTAGGGCTTGACATTTTGCAGCATGTTTCCAAGCATGTTTGGTTAGTCCATGCTGTATGAGAAGCCTTTCTAAGATTATTTCGGCAAGTTGCTATTCTAATTATGATGGCTTCTCTCCTTTACGCCATTAGATTCTTGTGTAAGGGAATAATGAAATAATCAGAGTATTTGTCGAGGAAGATTCAGAAATCTCAAGGCGAAAATGCGAACTCCTTAATTTGTTGCGAAGAAGTAGGGGGCTAGGAGAAGCGATGTCTGGTGCGTATTCATTTCATGTTTCACATTCACTGGTATTGTGCTCCATGACATTTTCGAAAGATGCCACAATGAAGGAAGTCGAGTAAATATACCCACCCCACCGCTGAAGGTGATGGAAATCCTGTAACATTTGGAATCTCTCTTCACTTCTCATTCATTGAAAGACTAGGAAGCCCCCAGTAAGCTCCCTAGGGAGATTGCAAGACTGGGATATTAGCATCGTGACGATGATGCGTTTAGACTACTCGTCTCATCTTGTTAAGCAAAATCCTAAAGTCTGTGTTCAATGAATAACAGACTTGTTATTCAAGTTGTTTGGTGCTTTTCGATATATGGCGTATTTTATAAGAGTCCTGACAAGTAGCAAAATACACAGTAAGTATTTGGCAAATGTTTCAGCAAACAGTAGATACTCAAGAGTTTGTGTGCAACACCCATATCTTTAACGTCAGAGATATATTACTACATATGGGATCCTGATCTGAGTACAATAATTAAACGGTATTACTCCTGGGTTGTTTACATTTTAAATAAATAATAACAATAATTGCTCCAAAAATATGAGAGGACATTACCAAGCAATTGGATTTCGGTCTTACACCCACAGTCACACAGCATTAAGTGGAGGATTAACCGATGCGGGTAGATTAGGTGGTCAGCATCACGATTCCCCTACCCTCAGCTATTATTGCAGCTGAGTGGGCATGGTTCCTACACGTGGGCTCGCTTATGCATGAGTGGGCTTGACAAAGGCGAATTCCATGGCAAGAATTCGCAAAAATACGCCTTTAGCCTCTCCGCCATGGACCTAAGTTATAATAAATATTTCATAACATCACAGGGCAAACACTTAGGTTTCTTGCACTGAATACACCGCATACTTTATGGCTAAGCAGAGCTTTTATGTTTTAAGACATCACGACTTTTTATTTCTTGTGTTGCTTTTGGTTTCGCTCTAGCTAACTCAGTGTACACACAGCGTTCACTCACTCACGAATTTTGGTTTTCTGTGGGCTATAGTTCGTAGGATAGCTGAGGAATTGTCTTACAATTTAGTGGTGGCCAGAAGTGTCTTTGTTGGAGTAAAGTGTGTGTTCTCAGGGTTGCGATGAGTTATAAACGATGGAATAAAATTGTGACAGTAGGTAGCGAAGTATGTGTATCCTATGATTTACAGTTTTGCTAAATCTCGCTGACTTAATGTGTAGTTGGGTCATTAGGAGTGAAGTGTGCGACATTAAACGCACACAGTGAACTAATGTTAACTGTAACTGCGAGCTCTGACTCGTTAGTAAAGATGCAGAGTAATTGAACTGTGAGCTTTCTAAATAACTGAGCCGCGTCAATGCAACAAATAATTGGGCCAAGTCCTTGCAAAAGTAACTGAGCGAAGAGCTATATCTTTGAGGAGAAACTTTCCGCGCCTAATGCAGTGCTAATACAAATTTTACTCGATTCCCCCATTGTTTACTGAAATTCCTTACAAACTGAAAATAAGCTGTTCTTCCACACGTGCCATTTGTAGACCAAATTTAGAATTAGACTGAAAAATTCAATACCATTCGGGATTTCATCCAAAGGTGGCGCCGTGGCCGAGTGGTTAGACCGCTCGCCTCTCACTGAGGCGGCCCGGGTTCAATCCCAGGGACCAGCATGTGGGATTTGTGGTGGACAAAGCGGCGTCTGGGCGGGTTTTCTCCGGGTTCTCCAGTTTCCGCCGCCATTCATTCCACCAACTGCTCCATCATCGCCTTTCCTTTCATCCATTTCACCATCATTTTGTTTCATCTACTTCCTTCCTCCCATACCAGGCATCGGGCTGATCACCCATCCTGGACATTCCGTCTGCTCCATGAGTGTCTGCTCTCAACGGGCACCCGCCTGTAACTCCTGGGGGGTGTAAGTCCTACATACGAGGAGGTTAAACAGAGAAAGAAGAAGAAGATTTCAACCAAAGATTATCGGTTTTCTGTGCCGTTGCTCTAACCAATTGAGCTACCATAGCAGCTAACTCCTATTTTTTCCAGTAAAACATAAGACGTCCTCGTGCCTTTATGCGACATGTGTGGAAGAACAGTTAATTAGCGCTGATTGACTTAATAGTGGTTAATTATGAAGCCTGGGGTTTGAAGTATCTACGAGATTGTAAATCGCCATTTAGGTGTGTTATCTCAAAACGTATTTGTGGACCCTTGTGGTTTTTCGGAAAAAAGTACGAGTAAGGGAATTTAATGTCATACAGGCATGTTGCCATGACAGCTTAGTTGGTTAGAGCATCAGCACGGAGAACCGAAGATTCCTTGGTTCAAATACCGGCTATGACACTAAATCTTTCAATTCGATTCTACTTTGTTATAAATTTATCTTTTAAGCTAGAATTTCGCGGGGGAACACGCTTGGTAAGACGAAGTTTCCCGCTGCGCTATCTATCATTCCATTGGTTCGTCCTAATGACGTCAGCTACCATGTGATTTACAATCAAAATCTCAGAAGCTCCGAACTCTAACTGTATGGTATTTTCTACTTTCTTGAGAGAGACCTGGAATTCGTTACGCGATGCTCTGCTGTATGTCCCTTAGCTAGACAATCTAATGGTCACGTAATTAAAAAAATAAATGATTTTTTTGTAAATATTTAGTAAGCAGAACTGAAAACAGTATATAAACAATGATAAAGTGAAATAAAAATCAGTATAATAACTAACGCTAATTCTACCGAAGATATCAACCTCTAATGCCAAGCTAGAGGCATTACCTCAATCACCTGAGGCGTGTGCCTGGTCAGTGAATTAGCCTGCTATTGCGAACTTTTAACTCCAGCGCAATTTAAAATTTGCATAGAACAAAAATCCTAAATTATGGCAAAACAAGCCGCCTTAACCAGTTTAGATGGAAAGTGTATATTATTTGCTTTTGTGTCGTGTACTTTAGTGAGACGTATCTTAATCGCCCTATACGTGAATTATAATGCAAGTGCGTTCACAGACTTTAACATCACAATTTCATTTCTCTTTGCACATAGATCCGTATCTCCTAAAATTATGATATTCGTTCTCTTTCCACTCAAAGTGGAACGGTAGAGATTCAGTGTTTTGATTGACTTATAAAGGGTTGAATATAGTAAACCTTGTTAGGAATGTTTAGCCATTCTGAAGGAGTGCTTCGGAAGTGAGAAGTGTCTTTTTTACACCCAGACTTTTCAAGAAAATGCTGAAATGTCACGATATTTATAATAACCTGCCATGGATGTTAGCAACTGCCTTAACTACTAGACCCGTTTTAGTATTCCCTTTGAATCACTGTTCTTTTGCACAAATAATTCCAGGGCTGTTAAATATGAATAAAAAGTAGCTGATCATTTACCTACTACTTCAATAAAATGCATACCAGCCTGGATTATTATTTACTGTAGTATATATCAAAGTTTCCTCCTAGGACTCTTAATGGGGGATTAAAAACCCTGTTCCACCAATGTTAATCGGCTAAATTCAAACCCATTACCTCAGAAATTTTTTTAAATATCCGACTAATATATTTACTTTACTTATCTTGATCCATGGCAACTAATTTATTCATATAATTTAAATTAGTACAGTGGATTACAAATTGCTTCAACACACAATTAAAACACATTAACAGCTATACCAATATTCATTAAATATTCAAAAACGCGTAACAAATTCACACTATCAGGATGCAAGCGTATAATTTTCAAGTTCATTTACCTAGTTTCATCCAATATGTTTGTTTATTAAGGAAGATAAGATTATATTATTAATTATACTAATTTTATACTAACATTTTTCCGCCGTATGTTTTTTTTAAATAACCAAACATCTTATTAATACCATAGTAGATCCACAACAGGAATTATAGGTTGTTTTGCCAACCTAAAATGTAGTTTAGCTATCATTATTTTCAGAAAAAGAGTCGTTTATACCAGAAAATGTAATTCACAAAAAAAATGTTAAAAGGAAAAATTGAGGAAACAAAATCGTAAAGACTGGGAAAGAAAGAAACAGTATGGCTTGAGAATGCAGGATCTGTCAAACTTAACAGGTACCAATTTGTGGAGCAAAACTCCCCGAAAAGATGGGTTACATTTTACCACCCTACTCCAAAGTTTGTAGGAATAGAGTTTTTCCTGTGAGACGATGTAGAATTCTCATCATAAAACTATAAATGCAGTACCAGCATTAAAATGTATTTCAAATACAGGTATTGTGTCATAAATTTCAATTTGTAGTACACTAAAAACTAAAAATGTATTTGACTTTTTTTTCTTTCTGGTCTACGCTTAAATACGTGAGATTTTTTCAATCTTGTATTTACCGTGCATGTAGCACTATCTCGATGCAATAGTATCAACACAGAGTCTATTTATACTATCCGCTGTTACTACCTGACAACCGACCAGACAGAAGGTGTGTTTTCACACTTACAAGAAAAGCAATTCGGTTGAACTATAGACAAAGTCACTTTTGTGTCACAAAGCACAAGCTGATTATTGTGTTATCTGTATTTTAATGCTGTCTGTTGGCTAATGTTTCACAGCTTCTGATAGATATAACGAGGATTTTCCTCTAAAGGTCAATATACCGTGTTCCTTTACCTACAGTAAACTTGTCTATTGTGCAGCTGCTGAAACAGCAAGTTCTGTAAACCAATCGTAGTAGGATCACGAACACAAAATCGCTATTTACTCCATTCTAACAAGAGCACTGACAGAGAATATTTACTTCAAGCTTGCAGAGTAGAGCTGAAGGTAATTTCGGTCCTTGCCGCTTAACGCTGTTTTCTCTACACCACAGGTTCAAACGCTAAATAATGTGTATTTATGTCGGGTTGTAGCCCTATGTTATAACGAGTCTGATTGCATTATGTCTTTGGTTTAAAAAAAAAAGGGGACGTTAAATTGCCTTGCACATGTTTGGTAATTATTCTGTTCACCTCGAAGCGAAAAATAACCGCTTTCAGGGGCAGGATCGCGCCTTTTTCTCATTAACAAAGTAGGACGATTTAGATTTACAAGGTAATTTGAAAGGTGGCGGCAGGAGGTGCGAGGAAAGAAGGGTTGGCGTGAAATTCAATCCATTACCCCGTGCTAGAGATGAAGAAGGTGGGGGTTGGTGTTCACAAGTATCACTTCTCCATATACCGTGCACAGGAATAATAAATGCAATCATGTAAATGTGCTCTCATCTAAATAGCACAGCGGAACAGAATGCATTCACAGCTAACCCCTTTCCAGCTGATGCAAAGTGTCCCAGCATTTATAAATCATGGATAAGGGGCTCTACAAAACTGCGTTGGAATTAGGAACAGAGGGAGGCTCATTCCCCAAAAAAAGGGAAGTAAAAAAAGTGTTCATTTCGTTAAGAGAAGGAGTCGGTATGGAAACGTGCAGAAAAAACCATATCCCCTTGACACGCTCCTTCATTTGCATTTAGCTGCCATGCTTTAAATATTTGATTGGCCGTAAAGAGAAGATGATCTAACGAGTCGTTGAAATGAGTAGTGCTCTTAGCACTCGTTTCATTATTAGCAACTTGAGAGATTTCCTTTTGATTATACAGCAGCAGAAGTGCCATGGTATGAATGAAGTTGTACTCTTCTATGGGAAACTTCACAGCAAAGTACATTGATTGTTCTAAAACGTTAATGTAATTTTAAGTGACAAAAAATGTTAGCAATTAAAAAAATCTTATGTGTTACACTCACAAGACTTTCTCTACTCTTGTACAACCTATTTTTACAAACGATTTTTTTCCATATGCTTCATGTTAATCGAGATGTTAATATTATTGCTAATTTTCTTGTAGATGCAAGGGGAATTGGCTTTAAGCGTTTAAGAGCTGGTTGCTATGTGGAGTCTTCCATTCTCTTTGCATTACCAGGACAAAACAATGAATAACGAATTTGAGAAAAAGTATAAGTATTGGAAAATTTAAGAGAATAACAAGCAATGTCTCGAAAATGGTTCACTCAACAAAAAGAAAAAAAAACTTATACGACATAGATTGTGTATTTTAACGCGATCTACATTTTTTGTCTATCTCTTGTGGTTTACCAGTTATACACAAGTCATTCACAATGAAAAACACTTTTGGAGACATTCCCAGAAAATTCCAGATATGCATTTCATTTGTCATGAAAATATCTTAAACATATGATATTTTAATCAAAATCGTTAGAGCCATTTTTGAGAAAATTAAAATTTTCAAAAAATGTTCCATGTAAAGGGTAGTCAAGGGTGGGGGAATTTTCTTGAAAACCTTCGTGTCGCATCTCTGGAAGATACTGAACCTAAATACCAAGTTTGGTGTTTATCCGACTGTTCGTTTCTGAGTTATGCTGTTCAAAGACAGACCGACAAACACACACACGGACATGTTTCCAAAAATGCTTTTTTTGGATTCAGGGGGTCTCAAAACATATATTTCCGGTGAAATCTCGGTATCGAATATTTGGGTGGAATACAATACTTCCCCTACTTACTCTACGTAGTAGAGAAAGTAAATGACATAAAACTTTTGGAAACCAACACAAATTTAGGGAGAGTGCTGGAAAAGATCAGAAAGGAAATAACATAACGATTAATAACCAAATAGTAAAACACGCAAGCATTTTTATTATTCAGGTTTGTTTTTATACGGTACGGCAATCAGTTTCTTCAACAGAGAGTTCGAGGAGCGCTTTGTTATGAGCCACACTTCCAAACATAGATAACATTCTAATTATACCGTGCGAGTAATTTCAATTTCCATTTGCGCTTTGGAGATATTTGCGATGCAAGTTTTAAGTGACTCAACCGGTATAAGAGCAAGTGCCTACGGAAATAGTAGAAGTAATATTGTTATTCCATTTAGTTGAGTTCCGCGATCTTCAACGCGAGTTCACTACCAAGGTGGACTGTCTGAAGGACAAAACGAAGAGGGAAGTAGAGTTTACGCCCGTTCTTACTACATACGGCACCACGACGGTAACAATGGTGATTCGTGAAATTATGGTGATAATTGGGAAAGGAAGCTTTGGAAGTAACTTACTAGACCTAAGTTTAGAGTACTCCCTTATTAGGACTGGGGAAAACCTGGAAAAGTCCTCATTTAGGGAGGACAGTCCTGGCAGGATTTGAACCAGAGACCTCCCGTTAACGGCTCCGTGAGTTAACGACCTCTGCTACCCGTTTCATTGAAGAGGTAAAGAGAAAACAAACCGTACCATACAAATGTGTTATTATTGCAATTATTTCCAGCCCTAATTTTGGGTGTGGATTACACAAGAGAGCAAGTAAAAGACCCAAATAAAAAAAACAGCAAATTCTAATATAGGTGTGAAATGATCATACGCATTTAAAATATTATTTCTTACACTCAATTTCATTCTCTATCCTCTACATGTTTTCGTAAACCAATACATTTTATGATGCAGTAAAACCCCGCTTAACCGAACTGCTTTAACTGAAGAAGGAGAAAAGTAAGAAAGAATGAACCAAAAAAATATGAGATGATTAAATTCACTCTGACAACATTACTGTGACAATTGGCAATGTTCTTTTGCCCCAAATCTAAATTTCAGTACAGGTACTGGTATTGTATGCAGGTAATCCTTGCACGCTTGTACACGCATTCAACAAAGGCTTATTGTTATTTTATTGTTGGTATTGGTTTTTGTGGTTTATTTGTGTTTAAGATGCCAGTGAATAGAAAGCTTATTGCAATAAACAATGAACAGAAACTAGAAGGCACTAAAGGCAGAGGGACTGCGGTGAGAGATTTAAGACCTTAGAAGTAAGGAAGATTACAAATTCCTATTCAAATCGACACTGAATTACGGTGCTATTAATAACAAAAGACTTTTCGTTTTTAGGCTGGCTTGGGTTTTGTGGAATAAAGCATTGAATATACACAAACAGATATGATGCTTATCAAACGGTGACGTGATATAGGTACTCATAAACGTTGTTAGAACAAAGTTCAGAAACAAAATGCTGATTTTATGAAATAGTCTTTCTGTAAATATTGAATTTCATATTTTAACATAACCAAGATGAGCATAAAAATTCCATTTCAAATATATTACCTATGATCATATTGTTATACAACGGGATAAGACTGAAAGGATTGCAGAAAAATATTAAATTTAGTTACCCCGGCATAAACATTTGGGGACGTAGACAGAGGCAACCAGAAAGGTACCAAGAACTTGCTGCACAAAACTGATAGCGGGCGTGAAATATTTATAAACCATTACATTTGAATTCACATTTTGCGCAGGTTTATTATAAACTAGGATGCTCTAAATGGTACACAAAAAGGTTACAGACAAAATACTGGGGGAGATGCCTCACGCATACACATGGTAACATGCACTCTTACACGCACATCCTCACGCAGAAAGACGCTACACCACAGGACGTTACTGCTAGACTCACGCTATCAACAAAGATGCTATTCCCTCAATTGCTTTCACCCCCCTGACTAGGAAATGGAAGGAATTGCCACGCCGGACAAGAATTCAAAGTTACAAACGAAATAATTAGTTCAGCAATAATGTGTCCGGCGCGACTTAGCACACACATACGCTACAATGCAATAGCAGTTTTTTATTAAACATTATTATATGTATTTGAAATACAATTATTTTATTTCTCTCGCTGCTTAAAAACCTTAACATTTATCCGATAGGGCCCTGCCCCTATATTTTGGTTAAGCACAGTTCAACCGTATATTCATATAAAATTAAATTCACTTACGTTCCTAGCATCAGCTCTTTTATTAAGTAAAAAACTATAAATTTGCGTATTAGCAATATGATTCTATTCGTATGCACAATTCAGCTCTATATAGGTCCAAATTTTATCAGTAAACCCATTCAGGGAATAAAGAAAAGTAACAACATCCTTTATAGATGCCTCATTGGAGTTCAAATTGAGATCATCTAGAAATTTTACAATCAACATTTCGAAAATATATAATGCCGCAGAAAAAGCTATTTAACATAAACCCTGTGTTTTAATGATGCCTACATTGCATAGTAAGGATTTGTCTTTCTGTTGTGGTAAGTTATTCAACATAAATAAAATGTGTTCAGAAAAGAACTGCTCAATCTTCTCACAGAATATTTATGATATACTTTTATTAATAATGCAAATGGTCTAAAAGTATGATATTTTAATAGAAATCGTTAGAGCAAGGCAAAAAGTAATTAAATGTTCTTTTTGCATGGAAAGGATTCTTAGTATGTGTGTGTGCGCGCGCGCACGCGCGTGTCTATGTGTTAATAGCAAACCCAACTCAAAAACAAAAAGTCGCATAAATACCAAGCATGCTATTTAAGCTGAACATCCTCCACGGACACGGCACAAAGATTTTTAAGAAAATCCCTAACTCCAAAATCTCTTTACATGGAAAAATGTTCGAAATGTTTGATTTTATTTTCAAATTTGCTCTCACTAGCAAAATACAATAACATACGTTTAAAATATTTGCATGACATAAAATGTGCATCTTCAATATTTTAAATCAGTGTTTTAAGGCCTCTTCATTCGGAATGAATTATTTATAACTTTATAACGGATAAGCATAATAAATTTTCAAAAGTTACCACTTAAACACGTAGATGTCTTTAATACATACGGTTGACATAAAATATATTTCTATGTAGCATCAGCCATTTCCGTGATATTCGTTGTAGAAGTGGATCAAACCCGGACTAGAGTCCCTAAAGATTTCTGCTCCACATGGTGCTGCAATGTAGTATTAACAGTATGAAGTGGTGGTCCATGTAACTGCCGATTAGATGGCTAGCGTTCAAGCTGCTTACTCGAACAGTTTATTGTCAGCGGTGGCATTTTGTTTTTTGTGAATGGCGGAACTTTTTATGCGCCTCAGATTTATTGGATTTGTTCCGGAGTATGGAGGGTGAGTTATTTAAATACTAAGTTTACTTATTCCTTAATACAGCAGCTATGAATTCATACGATGGCTGTCCCAGAAGTACCCGATCTAACAAAGAAATCACAACAATTTTGGTAAAAAAATCTTTATTTCTCTACGTAGTCTCCTTTCAGCTCGATACACTTTCCCAGCGATGTGCAATAGCTTCGATGCCCTGTTCATAGTGAGAACCGTCGAGTTCCGCAAAGTAGTCATCATCTGTAAACTTTGCCTCTTCATTGTTTGAAAATCTTTTACCACCAAGCGATTTTTCAGCTTTGGAAACAGAAAATAATCAGAAGTGGCCAAGTCTGGCGAATAGGGTGCATGCGGAAGCAATTCGAACCTAAACTCATTGATTTTGGTCATGGCGATAATCGATGTGTGACCTGGTGCATTATCTTGATGCAACAGAACTTTCTTTTTCGCTAAATGCGGCCGTTTTTTGCTCGATTTCATCATTCAAACGCTGCAATAAGTTTGCATAATACTCGTCATTGATTACTTTTCCTTTTTGAAGATAATAAATGGAAATTATCTTACGCGCATCTCAAAAAACTGACGCCATCAACTTGCCTGCAGATGGATCTGTCTTCGCCTTCTTTGGAGCCGATTCTCCCCTATCAAACCACTGTTTGACTGTTCCTTCGTGTCAGGTGTGAAGTGATGGACCCATATTTCATCCATGGTTATGAACCGATGCAAAAACTCTGCTTTATTGCAGCGAAACATCGCCAAACACTCGACTGAAACGTCCTCACGACGCTGCTTTTGTTCCATTGTGAGTAAACGCGGCACACATCTTGCGTACAGCTTACTCATGTCTAAATTTTCAGTTATTGTGCGATGTACAGCACTTTTTGAAATGTCTACGATGTCTGCTAGCTCGCGCACTTTCAGTCGACGGTCATCCAATACGATTTTGTGGATTTTCTTCACAATTTCTGACGTGGTCACCTCATTTGGTTGACCACTACGATGTTCGTCTTGGCAACTTGTATGGCCTCGCTTAAACTCTGCCACCCAATATTTAACTGTTGTAAACAATGGAGCAGACCCCCCCCCTCAGAGTAGAATATAGCTCAGCTTTAATATTAGTTGGACTAAGACCTTTCAAATGAAAGTATAGTACCACATAACGATGACCAGTTTTATCCATGTTTACAAATTCGCTGAGAGAGTTCACTATTCATGGCTGACAAACAAATACTAAACAATGTAGCATCTTCAAACTTCAAACTTAAGCTTTATGTTTTTGAAAAAAAACAACCGCTATGTATAATCCAGGTCGGTACTTCTGGGACAGCTCACGTATAAGGTTTAGACCTTTAACATGCACAGCTATCGAAAAGTAATAAATTAATGTTTCCACGTGGTGCCCTTAATCCGAGCCTGCATATTATTGTGATTAATTCTTGGCATTTCTAATTCTCTTGGAATTATATTGCAGGATCCAAGAGAATGATAAAAAGGTCGAAAGTATTAAGAACATGGGACAACAATAATATGGCTAAGGCAATAAATAGATGCCATATAAAACAAACAAATGGCTTGGAAATAGGCAAGAATAACCTTCAGTGCTCCTAGATCTACATTACAAAGGTTTCTCAGAAAAAATATGGGAATTCCTTAACTGCTGCTGTAACTAAAGTTGGGAGGCCAACTGTTCTTTATCCCGAACTGAAAAATGAGCTTCTCCGGTATTGCCTAGCAATAGAATCTACGTATTTCGGACTCATTCAAAATGACCTATGTAGGATGGCGTTGCAGTTAGCAGAAACGAACAACATTCAGCATCCTTTTGGAGATGAAATGGCCGGTAGGAAATGGCCTAAGCTGTTTAAAACGGCGTAAGAATACACTGTCATTCAGAAAACCCACTGGGACATCATACGAAAAAGCGCTGGGCTTCTGTAACGAGAAGACTTGTAACAAGAAGAAATACACTCCATCCAGAATATTCAACGTTGACGAAGGCAGGTATCTATTGTGGAGTCTGAGGCACCAGATGTCACCGGATTAAGGGGAAAGAGGCAAATTGATTCCCAAACATGGAGCATTAATAATAATAGTTGTGAGCATGAACGCTCTGGAATATTTGTACTCCCTGTGGTAACTTTTACTCGATAAAACATAAATAATCAACATGAAAAGGGTGCACCTCCGTGGTACAACATTCGCAGTACATCCATCTGGTTGGATTCAAGCCAATTAATCACTGTTTATGCTTCGTGAAACCTAATGAGGTGCAAGGTTCGGGAGCAATTCTCCTGATCCTTGTAGGGCACCCCAGTCAAACATATATCAGTGTTGCTGATTTGCCAGGGAAAGCCATGTTACTATCATATCTCTACCACCGCATTCTTCTCATAGAATGCAGACCCTAGAAAAAACATTTATGGGACTCTTAAAAATGTGTTATAGCGAAGGGATAGGGCAATAGCTTAGACAGTATAATAGGCCCGTCAGTGATAATGGCGTAATGGAAATGTTTGGTAACGCCTACATCAAGTGCCAAACAGCCCAGAAATCTGTAAATGGTTTCCGGGCCACAGGGATTTATCGTATAGGCGAGAGCATACTTAAAGATGCAGACTTCATCGAAGGAGCTGAAAAGAGGCATTGCTCACTTCCTTGCCTCGATGAAAAGGAGACACAAGTCAGAGGTATGGAAAGTAACTCTGGCCTTGAATCACCATAAGCATTTTCTGATGTGCAATTTTGTTGTCCTCTGACTTATGTAGAAAAAATGACAGATACAAACCAACCTTCAGCGTCACAATGTTCTGTGTTGAATTTGGATCCGGAAAATCCAGAGGCTTCTTTGACAATTCCTTTCAAGGTATCTCTTGTACCTGCAATAACTAAGTTAACTAAAGTAACATAAAACTTTCAAATAAAAGTTTTAGAAGCTATGTAATAAAAATAAGAAGTAGTGATTAGAGGAAATCATGTGACCATTAGATTTCTTTTTTCATGTATTTACTTTTAGTGCTCATGGACGGGAATGGATTTCACGTTTAGCGATAGTAAGTCCCAGAAGTGCAGCTGTAAATGCTCATGGACCGCTAATGGGTTCCCTCTACGGTGATCCTAGGCCCCAAAAGTGCTACGGATATACGTTAAGACTCATAGACTGTTAACCTCCACATTCTCACTGAACATAATGCATCATGACTATGTACTGGTGTAACTTAAGAATAAAAGGCTGACGTAATACGCCTACAACACTTTCTTAAACCACTATTTTACAAACTATTCTGACATAAGCGTATTATATATCTTCCTTCCTTGTAGTACGTTTTTGTCTATCTCATAAGCTTGACCACTTTTGTGAACGTAATTATAAACATTTGTTAAAAATTGATACCGTAATTATTGACGGGAATATATAAATAATTAAATAAAGAAATAATAGTGAGATAGAGATTTAATTGCAATAAATAATTTCCGCATATTAAAACAATGCATAATGTAATAAGCTTGAGTTGAAATATTTATCCAGAAAGTAAAAGGTAATTAGGAAGCCACGTTAAGGAATAAATCACATTAGCTTAAAACATTCTGGGAAGGAAGTTTAAATAAGTTCAATACGCTTGGACAGTCTTGTAGGCCAATTCTGAAAAAGAGAAGTGAAAGGTATTTCTGAGAATTTAACCACGCTCCCTGTTAACAAGGTGAGAGAACCGCATAAAGAAAGGTTGATATTGTACAAGGCATATGCAGCGATGTAAGTAGGGAGTATAATGTAGGCGGAGCTTAAGTTAAGAATAGGCGTATAAGTTTAATCGGAGACACATTCGTTCGTGCACACCTTCGTGCACACAGTTGTGCATACATTCGTCACTCTGGATGCTTGTGACTATTTGTGTTTATTTTAAGCGCCAAGTGACGTGCTTATGTGCGTTGTGCGTAAGATTTCACGGCTATCGCGAGGGAGCTTTCCGAGCAAAATTTTAGCGATTTATGGCAAGCTACCGTACTAGTTTTATATTGCGGAAACTATTATTTAAAACTGTAAAATTGATACTGCCAAAGTTAGCAGGTACAATAATTCATCTGTTACAATTTCCAGTACTACAATTAGAGTGTCTATTTCCACATCTGAAACGGTCGGCAATTCGCTTCAACAGTTCAAGTATTAGACCACATTAAGTCTTAACCCTTTGAAGCACGCATTTAGGAAAAGTTGTAAATAATATATTTAACACTAAAATCTCGTTTATATTTGTGTAAGAAAAATCATAAAGTGCTAATATTATGCGTTTTTTTAATTTATAACTAAAAAAAATGGTGGTGTCATGGTGAAACCACTATGCATTACAGCATTAACATTGACTCATTTTGAGTGGAAACTAAAGAAACAGTTTTTTGTCTCATTTAGACAGAGGTGCCACTCCACAAGTGTTACAAGTCCATTTATTTCTGTGTGGATTATCTTTAGTGCTGAACTGAGCACAGCGTCTTGAAGTTCCACGTACAGGCATATGCGCCACCTTGACAAATCTTTTCTCATAGCGGACAATTGGCTTGAAATAACTCACAGGCTTGGAAGAAGTTTCCTTCCTTTAGGTGATGGCAGTTGTCAGAAATCTGCCAAATCTATTTACGGACATTAGCTTTGAAATATATGAATCCCTAAGTTGTGGATTACTTGACCAGTAATCTCTGTAAGAGGGCAGTTCTTTTACTCCCATTAGAATATTTATGGCCAAGAAAACCCTTATTTCATCCAAAGTTTCAGGTTCAAATTGTTTACCTGAATGGGTAGCCTACAAATTAGTTTGATATAATATATGCTCTAGCAATTCTGCAGTAAATATGTGCAAGAAAATATCAATAAGAGATTCCACAGTTTCAGGAATATTAGGACCATAATCTTTCACAAATACATCATTCTCGAATCTACGACGTTTTTTTCCCCATATTCCATCCATATTTGAGTCTGACACTCAGTGGTTTCTCATCATCAGTATCTCCAACACACTCATCATGGACACTAGGTTCACCACTGTTCTCATCTTCAATTTCAATTGCACAACAGGTTCATTGACAGTAGCTGCCACTTCCATTTCGTCACTATTATAAAAACACAACAGATTCAGGATTGCTAGGGATTTCATTCAGTATGTAATTTATGTTATTCTCAAATTATCCCATATAAAATGACCAAGATGATCCCAAGTTCTCCTTGTAGCCATTTCAATTCAGCTGAAATAAAACGAACATTTTGCAGATTATGGTGTCTGCCTACCCTACTTGCATGGTGTTTACGTCAAGAAACCACGTAATATTTATAATAATGGCACTGTAATTCATGTATATGCATTTATAGTAATCAAAGTACATTCAGAACGTTTAGAAGAAACAAAAACCCATATAAAAACATATCTAGATCCAATATTTGAGCATGTAACAGGAAAGAAAATGCTTACTGCTGTTCCCGCAACAAAGCAAGCTGCATTCAAAACCTGACAACTTAGTTTATATAGGCTGGTCATACAAAAAGCAGAGTAGTAACATTTCCATGTGTTTGTAAACGGCCACTGTTATAGCGAGGTGGTAGTGAAGTGGAACTATCATGCTGCAAGGAAGAAAACGCTGCATTAAAAGGTGGTTACGTCTGAGCGCCACTATGCTTCAAAGGGTTAATCAATTTAAACTGGTGTTGTCCTTTCACAATACATTCACGTATACCCTGAGAAAGTACCCATAGCTGTACCACTAGAACAGCTAGAGCACGAGACTACAGAACGAGCTACGAGATCACGACAACATTAGGAGCAGATAAAGTAGTAAGTTATCAAATTGTCGCATAAACGCGGCATCTCACACACTGCTTCAAAATGAAGAGGATTTGAAGTGTTATTCATTTTTGGGCGTATCAGTAAGCATTGTCCTTACCAGACGCATTATTTGTTGCATTGTCGATAGCATTCTTGGGTTCCTTTGATAATTTTTCGGCCTAACGATCCCTTCTTTGCCGCGGAACACGCCAGAGAGAAGGCTTTGTTTGAATTCTGTCTGGTATGACGCCAAACCTGGCTGGCTTTGCTAGACAGGGTTGGAGGGGAGGATATAGTTAGCGTCACTTCTGTGTGAGCATTTGAAACAGCAAGTCGTGTGTGCGGTCAGTCTTCGACTTCGGGGCATATCCCCTCATCCTGTTTTCCTAAGTGCAATGTAGAGTCGCCAAACATTTGTCAATAAATTTCAGGTGATGTGCGTTATGTAATATTTTTATATAATGTCAAAACCTCATGCCTTCATGTAAATTTAAGCACCAAGATCCCGGTCCTCTTGCAGTTAGTGAGCTACGCTCCCTATGTGCGTGTTGGGGTAATCGAAATTTAATCATTTGCTGGAAACCTTTTGGTCCTCACCCCAGCATGTAACAATATGAAATTTTAAAAATACATTTTTCCATATGAATATATTAACTCATATTTCAAATAACCCTGGATACCTAAAGGTATATGCATTTTTACTACTTTATTAATCATTAAAAATACTACAAGATATGAAACAAAAACCATTTTTATGTGTAGGCATTATTTAAGTATCTTACTGCGCACTTCGTTATGTCCAGCACTAATTGCAGTTGACAAATGTTCAACATATTCAACGTAATGTTCCTTGCAGAATGCCTGTCTGCAACGGTTACAATAGATTGTTTAATTTTTGTTGTGTTAATGTATATTGTAAGTTATGATTCTGTTAATTATTTGTGAATTTCTATTATGATGACGTTATTAGTCTCGTTATGACTTTTGTGTTTAAGAGACTTTAATTTTAAATAAATAAGAAAAAAAATTGTAATTCTTGCAGGAGATGTATAGCAAACAGTCCGTTTCCCAAGTTGTTTCCAAGACAAGGATCTACACAGCAGTAATGGATTACCTCGGATGTCAAAACGAAAGACAACAACATGAAAGGGCGAAATGAACTTATCTTAACTCCTAGTGGATATTCACACGTAAATTCTACTATAGGTACGAGTGAGGAGCAGAAGTAAGATAAATCCGTGAGTAAACCGAGTCATAGTAATGACCTCGCTAGGAAGGTATTTAGATTACCAGAAGTTTATGTGCAAACAAACCGTATCAGTGAACAAAAATAAAATTTAGCATCGTAATTCCTAAGAGCCTTAACTGTGAAGGATTAAAATCTTTAAAAGCAGCGAAATAACAACTAGCGAAAGATCTTTTGGTGTAAAGGGGATACGTTGGCATGTTTTATTAAAATATACTCATGTCGAATTCTTGGAAGATACTGAATTAAAGTATAAAGAGAGAGAAATTTGGTTTTTTAGTTATGCTGTACACGCATACCTTTTTAAAATGGTATTCTCTTATTAGGGTACCTCAAAATCTGTGTTTGGTTTAAAACTGGATATTGAGTTTCTTAGAAGAATAGAATACCTGCACTTCTTACTATATGGCTATGTGGCAGATAGAGTCTTTACTGTATACTTCTCCATTTTTAGTGTATTTTTATTTAGTAAAGCATCTGCTTATTTTTTGAGTACTTAAATTTTGGAAGTAGAGAGATATACTTAAGCATCCGAATTGCCTGAACTGTAATTGAGTAGAGCAAGGGCTAGTATTTAATTAGTTTTATAAATTCATTGTGATCCCATTATGGCAATGCAGGAGTTACCGATAACCATAAAGACAACTGCTTCATCAGCAACAAGATTCTTCAGTGCTGTGTCGGAAATTGGTTGTTTCGGTGACTGTAAGTTACGTGCCTCCCATTGCACATTTGTTACGTTAAGAAATGAGAAGTCCAAGGTTGAGATTAATTTGCAATTGACGACCAGGCTCAATGCTGCTTAACTTCGAAGCGGGGAGTTAAAAATACATTTTGTAATCGCCGTGACTACGGAAGGATTTGAAGTGACTACGGAAGGATCTGAAGTGACTACGGAAGTGACTCTTGTACTCCTGGAGAGCCCGCCCACATATAAGTTATAATGTGTGGTTTTTTGTCACCCGGGTCATAGCATCACCTTTGGCATGGGTGGGCCATAGGACCTCTGCCGCATTAGGCATTGCAAAGATCTCAGCATGCGAACTGCTTGTGATTGGACTAATCGTTTAAACGTACAGAAAAAAGGAAAGAAGTTAAAAGTTAGTGGGCGTCAGTTCCAGACTGAAAGGAGGGTGGTTTGGTCGCTAACAATGCAAATTGGGTGAATATTTATTTCACTGTTCATATGTATATAATTAATGATATTCAATGCAAACTAAATAAATATGTAATAATTCATATACTGAATTAATTAAAAACTTAAAGTTGACGAGGTCCCATAGGGCTCAAATGATTCAAATACCCCTTACTGTTTAAATCTGATGCCTAATTATCTTTATTGACATCGTTTTTGAACGTTCATTCTGGATTTTACACAACTTTCAAACTAGACCACCTGTATTTTCTACGGGTAGTTTCTCTAAGAATATTAGCGTCTTAATAGTATGTGCTAATTGTGTATAGGGAGCTGAACAAGGAAGGTTCTTACCCTACGTACAGGTGTTACATAATAATTTCCCTGAATTAATAATTGTGATTAATATTTAATAAAAGAGTAATATGATATACAAATGTTTAATTAATAGTGAATATAAAAGTTCCCTTAATTCCTTAACTTACATAATTGTAAATTATACTTCTAAAAAAACCTTTAAACTCTTAGTTTCAAAACATTAAGTAAAAGAATGGCTAGACTACTAGAGGGAGTAAAATTACATACAATACTTTTTAAAGTATGCCCTGTTATAGCAATTGATTGGCAATTTCTGATGATGTGCTACCCTTACTCACATATTAGGCTGAGGAGCAACATGGTGATGTCCATCGTGGCTTCGTTCTGCAGCACAACCCAAGAACTCTGGCTTGTTGGCTCAAGTTGTGGCTTATATACAAGTTTGAGACAACGCCTTAATCCACGTAATATGTGGTCAGATTAAAGTGTTGTCATGTCCGTTTAAACTTTACCTCATCTATTTCAAGCCTAAAGGTTATGGCCTAAGGGGCTACAGATGGGAGATTCTTTTCCCATTGTAATTTATATGCTTGTTTATTTTAGAAAGAATATCTTCAAAATTTTCGTAAACAACTATCAATTCTTTAAAATGTCAAGGCTAAACAGGTGTGTTTCTGATTCCATAAAAGAAGATACATGAAGTTCCCTGGGGCATTACATGTTATTTTGGTTCCAACGTGGACTTTTTCTAAATCTGCCCTTTCTCCTAGCCCTTTAATTTTCATAAACGCTGTTCTAGTAGATGTAGAACCTTCTCTTGTTCAAGATAATCGTTTCTACTGCAAACAATTTTCAGCTCTCTATATTCACTCAATTAAGTTTTAAAGCTAAAAATGGCAAACTTTTCTTGGCTTTCAAGTATCTTCTTGTCTCTCTTTCACAAACGCACAAACAATATGTAGCACTAAGTTTTCAAAACTTAGGCGCATAGAAAATTGACAAATATACTTACTACATACATGTAGTTGAGATAATATAAAAACAACAAATATTTCATTCCCAAAATTGGTTTGTTCACACTCCGGACGCATACAGATAAGATGATGACACAACTCTGCAAGCGGGCTAAGTACAGTGTCAAAGTCATACTAATCCATCCAATGTCATGAGTTATTGCTACATGATCTCCCTCAATTCTAACTCAACTACCCTAACCACATACTAACAGCAGCCCTACACTTGCCTAGAATCCAAATTCCTCACTAACTGCATTGATTAATATCAATGCCACCAGCTTGAACAACGAAGTGGAAATGCTGGACTCTGTAGTATCTGCATATCTATCGCTCTTGTTTGTTTACGTGCATGACGACCCTTCAATCTTTCGCTTTTCAATCCCAGGGTGCATCAGCGGTACCCATCCCTCGTTTCTTACCTGGTAGAGTAATAGCATGAGACAGCGACATAGACCTTCGTTGATCGCTAATGGTAAAAGGGGGCCACGGGGCACCATATCCCCAAAACTGGGGGTTATAAAAATATCTATAATCCTTAAATTAGTTATTCACAGAAATCAATTTCTAACAATTCTTCAGCTATCCGAATTAAGATGATCTTTTGACGGGGTTTCCGTATAATTCAAATACTCCGTTATTTTTTCTATGTATGTTTTTAATGCCAATAGCAAGAACTATGCCAACAGCTTCAGTATCATGTATTTCATTAAAGAGCACTCACATTAATATATATGCACTTCCTTGGAGGCACAGAATATCCCAGAACAATTATATATTTGCGTTTTAAGCAGTTGCAGGCGGTTTCCGTTTCCACTTTGAGCAATTGCCGCATTATTCAGGAGAAGTTACTCTTTTAAGTGCATGAAATCCTCCGGAACTGAAGCTTTTGCCAAAATAGACAGGATTATGTCTTATTCAGTGTTGAATTTGGGCAAATTTCACTGAATTTTCTTAATCTTCCCCACAGCACATGCTTTACATGTCTGCTGCGCATACATTTACATTATGAAAGTAACAAAACAGAAAGCGGATTATGTAAAACCCATGAACAAACACGCTAGTGAGTTCAGAGGAAAAAAGAATGAGTAAACTTAAGATATTTTCTGAATTAACGATGGAACATAAGCAATATATTTTCAGTACTTTTTCAGACCACCTTCTGAAAATTCTTGTCATTGCAGCATTCATGAATATTATTGGTACTAATAAAATAAAACACAGTTCAATGCTGCAGCGCACTCTACCAATGGTGTAATTGAGGCAATCAAACCGATACGCAGAGACTTTGAGAGAAAGTTTTAAATCAAGAGCTTTAACACTATGTATGAATGGGAATGTGCTTCTAATCACTTTCAAAGGGAGAGTTGTGGATCTAGCGATGTGCCTGAACAAGAGGTAGAGAGAGTTTTTGAAATCACAGGAGCAGAATAAATGTGGTGCTGGTAGGTTACAGAGTGAATAGCAAGAGAAAGAGAGACGATAGAACATTTCATATACTCCCAGTCTTCAGTTATTTAAGTTGTGAAACAGTTTATCGCTGAAATGTTTTATAAAGTGCTCACAATTAAGGGTATCCATAGGTGAAATGTCTAAATCTTGTGGTTTTTATCTAAACAATTTTTAAATTTCCTGACATGTTTATCTACCATAATTATAGCTGTCAGTCGGTAGAGTATCTGCCTACTACGCGAGGTGTCCCGGGTTTTATTCCCGGCTGGGGTGTGTGAAGTTTTCTGTAGCCAAGATTATTTCCTATTTTTTCCAGAGTCTGGAAGTAACAATGAGAGAAAGGCTGCCGAAATGACCGCTGCAGTTAAAGGCGGGGTATAAATGGAACAATAAAAAAGATACCTGTGTTTTAAGTTTCATAAGATATATTTAATATTTGGAAAAAATTATCAACAATTATTAACAGTTACGTTCTTCATGCTATAATTACTCTTTCTGCGTTTATTCAAAAAGGTGACGCAAAATAGTTACAGAACTTACTGGCGTAAACTAAGCTTATGTTCATATGTTCATTCTGCACACTTGTGCGCACTTCACTTTTTAGTATTAATGCTTGCTCTAATTAATATAAGTAAGTAGTCCATAAATTAAAAACATTAAGTTATTCCTCAAACAGAAAATGAGAGAGAGAGCACCTGCAATGAAAATTTAACTCCGAATAAGAATAAAACATCGATCTATTATTACATAACGATATGTACTGGGCTTTCAGTGAACAGATGACGATTGATTACTATTGGATCTCATTTTAAAGAAGGAAACAGGAGTATTTAATTCATACGAATCATTTCAGGCTGATGAAATTGTATTTATTATAATCTGTGATGTTGTGTTGAAAAATTCAGTATGTCTACAGAACCTCATAATACTTCTGTCTAGACATTCTGCGCGAGTTCTGACTACACATTCGTGAGAGTAATGTTGGCTTTTTGAGAAATTCGTGACCTGACAGTGGTAAGAAATACTTTACATAGCATTTTTATTTTTCATTGCCATCTCCAGGAAACTTTGTTCACAAGTGGTGCATTGCGGTTGTAATTTTCCTAAGATGGTGCACCATTGCTGTAACCGAGAAATTCCTTAAAAACAGAACTGAGTATATAAAAACTACACGTAATACAGCGGCACTCAACATCGACTGCAACCTTCTTTAGTAGCAGTTTAACCCATAGCTGAACAGGAATATTTATTTTTGGTAAGTTATGTTTACTTTCTGTACTACTTACGTATAGTAAGAAGGAGAAACGCTGTATTCTATCCAAAATTACGTATTGAGAATTCAGCAGTAATACACATTTGAGGCCCATAATACAAAAGCATTTTTAGAAAAAGATGTGTGTGTGTGTGTGTGTGTGTGTGTGAGCATTTTCCAAGGATGCAACTAATAGGTTTTCAGGAAAATTCTCCCACATAAATTACCGTTTACACGGAAAAAATCTGCTTTCTCTGCATTCTCAAAGAATGGCTAATAAGTTTGATTAAAATGCCGCATATCTAAGACTAGACTAAATTTAATCTTGAATTTTGTGCAAACATTATGTAAAATATCCCTTATTTGATTCAATTTTGTAATTTTAGGAAAACTTGAGCATAGGCAGAAACTCACCTCAGAAAGGGAGTGGAACACATTAAAATACACATACACATTTATAGCACACTTTTTCGTGGCTTTAGCAGATTTAGAAATATTCTATGTAACTAAGTTACAGCAAGCTCTCCTCCGTGGTGTGGGAGTAGTGGTCTGTTTCGCAGTCATGAAGTCCTGAGTTCAACCTCGGTTAGGTTAAGCTTTCACAAGGTTTTCCTTACTCGGAAAAACTATAAGCTCCATAGACTCCGGATTTATACCAACATTATTTCACCCATTTAATTCATTCATCGCTCGGTATGAATTATTCGGATAAAGGATATTAAGCTACCAAAAATATATAAATAAATAAAATATTTACAGCCTTTTTGAGTGAATTTTTTATCTACTGAATGTGTTCAAAAGTATGCCATAATTTTTTATTTACTTTCTTTCCATCGCTTCTTATCATTAACAAAGATTTTGACGATATTTCTTTAAGTTCAAAACTAATCACTTCTCTCTTAATTTGGAATAATTCATGGTCAAATACATATAGAGAATATCGTGGCGTGAATATAACAATCTTGTTTTATATGAATACCACAATATATTATAATATGGTAATCCATATTATATAACTAATTTGTTAATAACACACAAATTAGTTATCGTAATACAGTTAAACAACATTTGTTTCAAACTATTCCCTTCCGCAATAACAAATTTCATCAGCGCGTTTAACGTTACTGGAAGTATTGCGAAACAATCTCAGTTTTCTCGCCGCATTTACAGTAGCTTCATCAGCATTCGCGTATCTTTGTCCTTCGAGATAAGTTTCAGCCGCATAAAGAGAAATAAGTCAAGTGGTGACATATCTGGAGCATGTTCCAAAGCACTGACGTTGTGCCTGGTAAGATAGGTTTTTAACAGTCTGATCGGTGGTAGGGTGTATTGTCGTGTAAAAGAAGCCAGGTGTTTTGTGACCTGAGGCGACAAAGCATTTCCACATACAGTTCTTTTGGCTACAGTATGACGTGGAATAAGCACATAGTGGAACAGAGTACACGTCCAATGCCTGATTCATTTGTTGCAGTTGTTTGTCGACCGCTAAACGAAGGAAATTTGTGAAAAAAAACAAAACTTTACGTTTCATTATTGCTCTGTAGCCCAGATTAACAAATGCGATAAACAAACATGAACAAAAAACAAAACCTGATTGCTATTTAAGATAACAATCGTTATAATTACAGAATTCTATGGAAGTGACATCATGAACGTTACCAACAACTAATAAAGTTGCAAGACAGGTAGCTCAAATGGGCAGGGTGGCAAGCAAGGGAAAGGTAATAGAAGGAGCAATGAAATATTGGTTTAGGATCTTAAATTTTAATAAAGGAAATGTGTTAAGATAATGCTTAGAATACCAAGAATAAAATTTAGGAAACAGCGGATGGATAAATAGTGTGAGGTATAATTTGGAGAGCAGTGGGTTAGGGGAGATATGGAGAAGTAGGGAAAATAATTTGAATAATTTTTTGAAAGTGGTAAGAAAGAGATTAGATGATATAGAAATACAAAATATATTTAGCATGATACCCGAAAAGAGATCCTTAGTTTCTTTATATACCAATAAAAAACAATGGGGAAGAGGAAAATATGTAGATAATGCAAATAAGGACGAGCAAGAAAGCATTGCATGAGTAAGAACACGAGTATGGAGGCTAAGAGGTTTAAGGAAGGGTAGACCTCAAAACTAATGTCCCATATGAAGATGTCGAACATATAATATTTAAGTGCATAGGTACAGAAATTTGGAGAAAAGAGTTTATTAAAAAGAAATGGAGTAAGGTAGATAGAGATATATAATTGAAATTATTCAAAAAGATAACAAGAGTATAGCATAATACTTGAGTAAACTTAAAAATAAATGATTTGGTCAGTGAACAGATCAGCAAATATGGTTATATAGGATTAAGGAAATGGGAAGCAAAGTAAGTAAATAAAAGGAAGTATTGTAATATGAATGGTAAAGAGCCAGGGCTGAATGCTGGTCATATTACTTGTATTTTACTTGTACATGGCTTAGTACAATATATTATTATTATTAATTATTATTATTAATGTAATATTCTTTATTACTGTATACGTTAAAAATAAAACATTATACTCCGACAACTTCTTGAACCTAGTAACATGCTTATGTTAATCAAGCATCGCTTAAGCTGAGAGGTTTTGTCGCAATTGTTTTCTTTTCAGCAATTCTGAATTTGAGCCCATGTACAACACAGCTAACCCTATTTGCAGTGCCGCCAGCATTCGTGTAAATTTCCTTGAGTAACTGGTTAACAAATGTTACATTGTCACCTTCCAAAGTCGTTGTTTAATCTGAATTTTAGTTTTATTATATTGGAGTTATTGTTCGATGGCAAATGTCCTTAATTGATTGTCCCATTCCTATACCATATAAGGTAAATGCCGGGAAGGTACCCCAAACTTAGGCCTGGAGCTCTTCCTTCCCAAATTGTCTTATCCAGTTTTCCCTTCATTTCATGTTTCACCAGTATCGTACAAAATAAGGACGGTCGTTAAAAACAACTAAAAAATGTATGCTTTTTTGGGGAAGAGGGCTTTCTACTTTTATATTAATTGACTATGAAGTGGCAATAATACATTCAATCCTATTTTACCTACAACCACCCGAGTCGACAGGTGGATTGCGGTTTTAAGGTGAAAATCTAAAGCTGAACAAAAACGGCCCGAATATTCTAGAAACGCCAAAAGGAAGTTGTCTGTAAAGGTTTTAGACGCAGAACATTCTTAGAAAACAAAAACATATGAAACCCAGGTACCTATATAAAGGGATAGATTGCGAGATGTTGATATGAAATGAGCTACTACGCCGAAGGAAGCTGGAAGAGCATTGCTAGCAGACAACACCATTTTCAAGCTCCATAAAGGACTGTTGTTATAGTCTGGTTTTTGAATCTCGTAAAAGTATTTGGGAAGTAATATCTGATCTACTTGTTGCTAAGAAAAATAACTAGCAAAGACGTAAAGCTAGTCGAGATGGAAACGGTATACAACTACACATTATAGATAATGTGGGATTTGAGGCGAACGGAAATAAATTCAGAATAGTAATCAATAATATCAACTTCAGTATTATGAGTAATCTGTGGAGCGCGAGACGGATAAGAGGAACTAACAGATTGGTATTAAATTGCGTTTTGAGAGGGAATGCGCCAATTTGAGTACAAATTGGTAATTAAAGAACAAATTCTGATGCGTTTACAGTCACGTCACTTTCTCTACCCATTACAAAATCGTACACTTGTATAACCTATAATTGAATTCATCATACATGTTTTCTTCAAATTTGTTTCGCATGAAATTCTTCGTAAGAACGATCCTCTTAGGAACATTCAGATTAAATACATTTTGCAAAAACAAAACAAAAAACGAGAATTTGTACATTTTCAACAACTTTACAGAGAATGCGTACCAAAGTAAATTCCGTTTTTTTAAATGTGAATATCACCTAAAAGGAAACATTTTACAGAAAATTCAAGATATTATCTTTTTTAAGCCTCAAACAAATTTTAAACGTTAGAGTTGTTTTCTGAAATTGAAATAAAATAAAATACAAGGATCGTTTTTGACGTATAGAAAAATTCCATAAAAATCTTTACCGCTATCCCTTAAAGTCACTGGGCTTAGATACAACCTAAGGAGAAGATAAAACTTTGAAAGGCCTTAAAAAGTAATTTTAAGGTTAGGTTTAAATATAGAATTTCTGGACTGCGTTTAACACTTCCTCTAATTTAGTTAAGAAAATAGAAATGGAATCTTGGATAGATTACTCAGTCAATCTGGAAAAACTGAACACATTTGAAAAAATGAAAACCATGTCTGAGACTGAAAGCAACAAATTTACATGTTAACATTCTACCTCCGAAGTGCCGTGACGATACATTCTACCTACCCCAAAACATTCTCATCATAATCATATTAGGCAGTTAACTGTTGACCACGAAGCAATAGATATCCTGAAAGTTTTAATGCATAGATTACGTGTCATTTGCAATTTAATAGGTCTGTGTCTATTTCAGTCAACAGAGTAAAACAAGAATGCAATCCATTAAAATAAGGAAAGAAGTCATTCCAAAAGACGAATTTATTTGAATTTAAGTACACGAAGATGGAAGATATAGGCTTTGCTCTCGGTTATGCGGTTGTATTTATGCAGATTCTCCTTCTGTGCCGTGATATTTCTGACGTTATCTTAATAACATCCTCCATCATAGAGGAGCTATAGAAAAGCCTGAAACTTACATTTTTCTTATTAAAGATCCGATTTCAGATTTCTTCTTGAATGCTTGCAGCCCCAGATTGTCCTTGTGGTTCCATTTCCATAAACGATTCCGTCCTTTTCCTATTCTTAAATTCAAATGCAGATATGAATTGACATCCTCTATTCATGAAGTAGTTCGATAATAACAATCTGTCTGATGAAGGGATGTAACTTTGCATTCACAGTGAAGTATTAGAAGCATGAAGCATGTTACGAGGTAATGAACTCTCTCAACTTCCGTTCTATTTTGTAGAGAAGAGACGATCTGCTGCGATTGCTTTACATTTTTACTTACTATCACCGACGATCCTTAAAATAGCTTACTTATCTGTGTAATATTGTATATCAAATCTCAAGGATGAAGCTAATAAATTTACAGTGCAATTTGGTGTGCTTTTACAAATGAATCGAAGCCATTAACAAAAACTCTGAACACATATGTTAACTTTTAAATGCTGTGGTAGCCATTAGCGTCTGTAGCCTCAGTCACGGAAGAATGCGCTAAATGGCAGTTACCGCGCAGACTGTTCAAAGAAAGTGGAGCGCTAGCAAGCACGTGGCTCTGTGGCGTGAACCGAGTGATGCATTAATTTGTTAAGCGCTATCTTACGTTATTATCCGTCGTTAAAATGTCTGCACAGATAACCCTTATCTTAAATTTTGTGGCAGTTCTCAACGTCCTACTTCAGACTGTAACCTCTGTCACGAACGAAGGCGGTAAACGGCAATTGTTGCGCAGACAGTTGCAAAGAGAATAAGTGGAGTGCTAGTAAGCGCATAGCTGTGTGGCGCGAGCTGAATGGCATATCATTTCGCTTTTAAATATCTTACCTTACTCTCCGTCGTTGGATTCTGTTTCAGAGTTAAAATTCCAAAGGTATCTGCAGGTTGTAGTACATTTATAGCTTGAAATTATAAAATGTCACTGTTAAACAGCAAGAAAGTTCACATAACATATGCGCGATTGCCTAGAAAACATACGACTATGACGTTACAATGTTGTTTCTACTGCGCAATCGCTTGTATTTGTATCGGACTAGCAGACGTCCGTCGACAAACGAGGCAATAGCAAAACGTGATCCAAAAATAATGCACTCTAAAAGGAAATGACCCCCAAAAAGAATTTTTCGATGAAAAGAGACATTGAAGTTACATTCAAAACTAAAGCAAACTGTATTACAACACATTTTATAATTCCCTGGCATGTACTTCTAAACTTTCCTGGCAAGGTAAAACTCTCATGGCTTGCCGCTGACGTTATATCAAACTTAAAATTATTCAAACGTATCACTGTTTAGCTACACATGATCTGCCCTGTGGCAATAATACTGAAGTTTTTCTTAAAGAAGGAAATAAATCTGGCTGTTATTGTCGCATTCTCGGGAAGTTTTTGACTTACAATGTTGCTTTTACATTCGTTCATTATTCGTTTGATTTAATTCAGATCTACTACAATATATAGCATGGCAAAGAATATATCTATTTTATGAGTTGCTGAAAATGAAATATTACCCTCATATTAGGCTGCTTATTAAAAAACCGATACAGGCGTAGCTGCAAATATTACTCCATCCATCTCAAAAGTACCTACTGCTTGATTTTTAGCTTCTGTATCTGACAGCGGGTAGTGGAGCGATGAAAGAGCACGATAGTGGCCAAAACCTGTAACACAGAACATCATGGCTGCACCTCCAAGGATGACATCCTTCCGTCGCGTTTATTTCCAGGGGGCAAAGCTGGTATTGAGATTTATCTAGTTAATCAATTTGTATTCTAAATGAAAAATGACAGTTCGACTAACCTGGATAGGATAACTACTCGTTGAAGGTACCTGTTTGCACTCGCTGTTCTTTAATCACTAAATCCCTTAAGTAAGAGTGTAACTATTTTCCACATCCTTAATATTTTCCATTTTCGTGCAAAAAGCGAACTATAGGTACGAAAAACC
Source organism: Deroplatys truncata (assembly GCA_030765065.1). Lineage (NCBI taxonomy): Eukaryota > Metazoa > Arthropoda > Insecta > Mantodea > Mantidae > Deroplatys > Deroplatys truncata. The sequence continues at coordinate 64,699,652 of CM060986.1, forward strand.
TATACACATGTACAATAAAACTGCAACCAACATTTCTCTTACTGTTTTCGACTTGGGATAAATAATTAATTCTGAATAGGCATATAATAGACTACCATGGATCCGAAAATTGCACTTTTAATATATAAGTGGGAGTACATAACCTTTTCAAACAAGAACTTTTATTTTGAAACGTGATATACAGGGTTGAAGGTAAAATATTACATTCTTATAATTTGGATGTCATAAGGTATTATAAACAAAAAACAGCATAATAGCATTTTGTTCTGCGATCAGCCGTTTACGATCCTTTTTTTTTACAATTTAGGGTGGTTTATTCAACGAGAATGTATTAAGATATAGTTTGCTACCTGTAAGGGGGTAGAGTAATGTATTTCTGACCTAGTTTTGGTAGTAACTGTGAGACATCATTCAGGGGTTTGAAACAACGAATCACTTTCCGAACACCGTTTGCAGACGTAATATGGTTGGAGACATAGGCAACGTTGCTAATTCAAGGTAGACCAGTGTGAGAACCGACTCTCGGACGTAACCAAAAGAGCATACCTGAACTGGGAAATGGGAGGACTAACGGTTTTGTTTCCCACCCGAAACTTAGTGCAAATAAGCACGACGAGAGGCTGGTATAATGTTTTGGTGAAATGACAAGTACAACTTGGTAGCTATTGGCATACACCTACAGTATGGAAGGAATGTTTTCATCGTCCAATAAGCGTTTTTCGGTCGTCACTTAAAAATACACTATGTTTATATCGGTTTCATATATAGAAGTTGAGACATTATTAGAATAATATCGTACTACGCATTCAAACTCAAAGGTTTTGTTATAAAAGGAACCCGAGGTGTGTTTAGAGATTGCGTACAGCACAAGGTTTATGAGATGCCAGCCTTTTCATCTGGTATCTCAGGGAGCGTGCAGCCAGCACGCGAAGGAGGGCGAGAATGAATTACCGTCGCCACAGAGGAAGCAATTTTAAATCATGTAGATGAACATTTTAGCAGAAGTAATCGCCGAATTTGGTTTGATCTCAGTACGCTGAAAGGAGAGTTATGAAATCAACGGGCACACTGTCTCACAGCAGCGGATTACGCGCTTAGCTGACTTTTGCCAATTGGTTCCTAGAACAAGGTGCAGATAAACCAATTAATTGTGGCAACATACGAAGCCACTTTTAGAAAAGAATGGCGTTTATAACATTCACAGCACCCATACATGAGCGGACGAAAATTCTTGCAACACCAGGAAGTATCATTTGCAACAGCAATTTGCTGTGAACGTATGGGTAGGAAAACTAAAACTTTATCTACACTGATGAACCACGGGCCAGCGAAAGTTAAACCTGTTTACGCGCTAACCTACTTCTGGTTTGGAAAGGGAGAGTGCCACACACGCGCTGCACAATGTTGCCAGCGTGTGCGTTTTATGTTCTGGAAAAGCCTAAAACATCTCGGCATAAAATCGTCATACAAAAACAATAAATGATATAAATATGTTCCAAATAATGAGATCTGTAAGTGGTTTAAATTAGTGTAACGACTTCTCTTCCACCCGGTATAACATACCTTAGGTTGTACTTTGAAAATAGCCTATGTGGTATTTTAATTACTTTTTTCAAAGGGAGAAAACGTTTTAGAAGTATCTCGTTTAATATTGAGTATTTCGTAAAAAGTGCTAGGGTATCAAAATTAGTAATCATAATATTTCTAAAAATTTTCGTTATTTCCAAAATTTCGATAGGAAGAATATTTAAGAAAAGCACTAAAATTCATCGTAACTATTACTGTTTTTCACACACCGGTTAGAACGAGAAACGTCGTATCGCAAAGCAATCATAAGGACGGCATACAAGTCTGTGAAGCGTTAAACCTTATGCTCATGTTTTAATATTTGTTAACATGCCATAAAAATATTCTTTACTGCTGGTTTCCACAACATAGCTAGGCTTATAATTTACATAGACAGCAGCGGGGGTTGGGAAAGATTGAGAGGTAGAGGGCAGGAAAGACAGGAAAGGGGGAGTAAAGAATGGATAGTGAGAGTAAATAGAGGGAGAAACAAAAGACAGGCAGAAGTACTCCCGCATTTGTGCAAAACGCGTGTAGAACTGCGGTTCCGCTAGATAACAAATATAAATTGCAATGAATTAGTGGCTTAAACTTCAATTTAGATCCCGGTTTAATCTACTGTATTATTTTTCGTGAAAATCTAATGCAACTTTAGTTCCATTGCAGTAATAAAAGTAGAATTTAAGTAATTTAAAATACGAACTTCTAGTAACGCTTTGGACATACATTGTCTTCTATTATAGAGGACAAAATATCGAATATAGCAGAATAACTCGACAATTATGTGTGTACAGCTTTTGAATGTTTTAAAATAAGTTGTTGAAATGTTAAGGGGAGTCGAAATTGTTACGTTTTTGTGAATTTTTGCATTTCAAAGTTTTGATTGCTTGTGAATAATTTATACCTTCCGATTATTTTGCTGAAACTTTTGTATGCGTACGCTAATTGTAGATAGCTGAAATAATATTGAAAATAACGTATGCACTTAAAACTTGTCAGTATCACTGTACTGTTAAAACACCAATTACTTTGTGAATACTGGTGGTAGAGAGAAGGTCTTTCTTTCTATTTTTTCACTGCAGAACCAAACAGATGTGACAGATTACTAGAGCTTGGAAGTTTATGGAACATCTTGTAAATTTAATAGTAATTTCTAAAGAACTAATTTTTCCTATACAAATCCTATTATCTTAGAAACTGTTTGATACAATGTGCTCTAATCTTTCCATACATCTTTAGCTAAATAATCTGATTTTAATAAAAAATGTTTTATGCATATATTATAGTTCTTTTTAAACTTAAAAAATTAATTTTAATGTAAATATAAGAGTCCAATTAAAAACAAATAACCTCTCTTCTGAAAAACATCTTTTTTCCTCATTCAAGAATATAAGTTTTTAGAAAAAACTTTAAAGTTCGATTAAGTAGCTTAAATAGCTCCTTTAGATAATATGCCATTAATTTGGTTTTAACATTAGCGAAGTAAGGAATTTAGACTACCCTAGTTCGGTAATATACGACGAAAACGAGATTTTCTGCTGGTTTTCATAATTAAATTTTCCATTTAACAGAACTAGTATGGGAATGCATAAGCAAAAAAGAGAAAATGTGCCAATATTAGAACTGTTCTGTCTACAAAAGTTGTTAGACTTTAATGCCACCTCTGCAACCTTTAATTGCATCATTTAGAAACATTTTAAGGTATGAAGGATAATGTTTAATAGCTAGACTTAGTACAAAGTAACTACTAAAAGGTATAAATTTTATTCAGCTAATTCTCTTAACTCATATTTTTACATAACAGATTATCAATTTTAAAATTTAACTTTGGCGGGATAGAGCACTTAGTTCCCCTTAATACTAAATTCAAATAACCGTACTAATTTTGGTGCCATTTACTTCTCTTCTGCCTACTTTTTACTTTCCCTACTTTCTCTAAGTTGGGAAGGTATTTCGTTCCAACCAAAATTCAATACCAAGATTTCACAGGAAATACACGTTTTGAGGTCCGTGAAAAATAAAAAAGAAATTCTTAGTAAAAGGTCCATGTGTATGTATGTGTGTGTGTGTGTGTGGACAGAATAACTTAAGAACCAGAAGTCCGATAAACGCCACAGTTGGTATTTACGTTTGGAAACTTATAATGATGCGACATGGACGTTTTGAAGGAAATCCCTTCAAACCAATCTATCTTTTACATGGAAGATTCTTCCATTTTTTTTCTAAAAATGGCGCTTACAATTTTGATTAAAATGCCATTTATTTATTACATTTATAGGGAAATGAAATGTATATCTTGATTTTTTTGGAAATGGTCCTGTGAAGTCCTCTTCATTCGGAAAGTATTTTGTATCCTCTGGTTTAATTGGTCAACGTTAAGCGATAGACGAAAATCTACCAGACAATAAAATGTAGATCTCTTTAAAACACACAATTTATTTCAAATAAGTTTTGGTAGCATAAGCAATTTCTGAGATATCCGTTATTAATATTTAAATTTTGTTCATTCCTTGGTCATTCTTTAAATTCCTTTCAATATTCAGTTGTTACTCGCGATTAGATTGAAACAATATAGAATTTTAAGGCCAGGGTACAGGGACTGTTCTTAAATACCTAACTATCGCCATTCCCTTTGTATCTATAAGGAAATTTGTAATGTAGGTATTTCTGCTAAGGTTTATTTGGATTAAAATGAAGTAGATACACAAATAAGCGTTAGTACGAATAATCTGTATATCTACTATAAGTTATACAGGGCAGAGAAAGTAATATAGATTAACACATTTGATTTTTTAATTGTTAATTTTTTTTAAAAGTAACTGAAGCAAAGTTATTTGAAAAAAGGTATTTTAACACTATTTTGTTTTAACACAAACTGACCATTTAAAAGTAAACATGACCTCAGTTTTCCAATATTTTTATCAGCATAAAGGAAAACAAATATAGATCACTTGAATTAAGGAGAAACGGCCTTACAACTGTGTCAGCGTATGCATCTACAAACTTGTCTTTTCTATTACTAAGCAGAATGTGTAGCCACTCAGAGAAGCGACATGTTGTGGCGTATTCTGCTGCAACATTTACGGCTACAGCCTGGGGTTTTGCGACAATTACACTACCTGTTAATTATTGAACGAGCTTCAGAGTGTTACAGCTGTTGATGACGGTAAGTCGCTTCAGAGATACAATCAAATGAAATGTAAAGCCGTCCTTGCTAACAAGATCACATACATTGCTTTGACGCCCCGAGGAGGGCATCTAAAGAACCTTACTTCACACACGAACGCATGTCCTGTTAGGACAGCTGCAATTTAATCACAATCAACATGGAAATAAGAGCTTTGAAGCGAGAAAATTAACTTCTGAAAGCGTACATAATGTATTTATTATGAAAGCATCAGTTGCGCCTGAAGACAAGAGCTGGGTAATATGAACTAATAGAACAAAACATGAATCTAACAGTAACTTATCGTATAATAGATTAAAATAGCATTTTGGAATTGAGTTAAAATATTTAACCCCCGAGGCTAACCGAGAGTGAAGCTTTTGCGAAACTTTAAATGTATTTTAATATCGTATGACATAATATTTTATCCGTTACTAAAACTATATCAGAGTAATTATACTAATTAAAACTTAGATTTATCGTTGCTGAATGGGAAAATGTGGGCACCAATGCAGGTTGTGTTTGAGACAATGGATATAAATAAATGGTATTTATGGCAGATACTGTAAAAGGGTTGTTAATACAAGAGCAGTGGGTTACGCGAGAAACGGACTCCGAATCGTCGGGCGTAATGGGACACTAACCTGTGCTACAAGCGACGTTGAGAACACTGTCTTTCAGTAGCAGTATGAAATTCCCGTTCACTTCCATTAGCTGTGTTTGCAGCAATTTGTTGTGTGATATTTGCTTTTAAACCCTCAGTTGTATTAGGGTTATTCTGAAACACCTTGTTCTTTTAGCTTCTTCATAAATAAAAATCGCAAGGCATTATTTTTTTAAAGCACTATTCACGGTGTAAGATATGGTAGAGACATTCTATAGCCCTTCTTCAATAACTGACGTACACTGAAAGTCAGCAGTCATTCTTTCTGCAGGACTCAGCTACTGCACACACCGCTAACGAAACACTTGAATGGTTGCCGAAATTTTTGAGGACAGAATTATCAGTAATGGGTTGTGGCCAATTCGTAGTGCTAATTTTAGGCTTTGTTACTTTTATTTATAAGGAAACTTAAGGAAAAATATGTATCAGAACACTGCCATAAATATGAGGATCTAAAAACAAAAATCACACAACAAATTGCTGCAGTGGCGTCTCAGGAGATAATGGAAGTGGATGGAAATTTCATACGCAAATGTCATCGATGTCCCTACCTACTGCCGCTGAAGGCAATATTTTTAAGAATGCTTATAACGCAGATTAGTGTTCCATTATTATTTAGTAGCAGCAGCAGTATTAGGAGTAGGAGTAGTAGGAGAAGGAGTAGTAGTGTTAGTAGTAGCAGCAGCAGCGGTAGTAGTAGTAGTATTTTTACTAATGCATGCAATAAATATTTTCCGCCCGCCGATTCAAGTTTTTCTCGCGTAACCCACCGCTCTCTGCCGGTCACTCGACCGGCTGCTCCACCGGTCACTAGTTGTAATAACATCCTGCATTTATTCGTTCTAATAGATGTTTAGAGTGCAGTGAACTTCTTTGTTTCTAAAAAGCCTGATTTTGTATATAATGACTGCAGGTTATTACTTTTTCTATTAATTAAGAATACTGTATCAATGGGTTAAAACGTTTTAGCCGACTACTGTGATTAAAACCAGTATTAAAGTTGCTAGGAACGACGGTACTAATAATGATGAATATGACTATAGGGGAGTAAAAATTACTATTAATAAATAACAGTGATTTAAATTATATTGTGACATTTTATTACTTTTTCCAATTACAGTACCCTGCATGTTTAAATTATGGGCTTTCATTCTATTTTATTTTGTAATCGATAAACAACTGGCTTAATGAACGACGTGGCCTCGCGATTACTACAGTTGCTACTCAAAACTTACTCTTATTTAGCTGACCAAACTCATTCTGGAATATTATTTTTATACTATCTCATTTCTTTTCTATAGCCCTCTGTAATATCTGTGGTCATATACGGGTATTTAAGTACAGGAAAAGTAATCACGTTTTACTCATTAATTTTTTTTATTTTGCTGAAGTTGGATGCTTATAAATTTTTAATATTACACACCTACGTATTCACTTGCACATTCGCACTTCCAGACTCTTTGGAATATAGGAAATTATTCTGCTTAAACAAAAGTTCTCGAACCCGGGAACTCTGATGTGAGAGAACAGAACGCTCTCATTTCATAAACATTTTATTATTTTTACTTTCTCTACCACGCACATTGTAGGTAGAGAAGGTATTGCGTTCCACCCAAAAATTCAATACCAAGTTTCACTGGAAATACATGTTTTGAGGTCGCCTGATTTCAAAAAGCATTTTTAGAAAAATCCTGTGTGGCTATGTGTGCCTGTAAACAGCATAAACCAAAAACGAAAAGTCGGATAAGTAGAAAACTTGGTATTTAGTATCAGTATTTTCCAAAGATACGACATGAAAATTTTAAAGAATTTCCCCCACCCCAAACTATCCTTTACATGGAAATTTGTACGAAATATTTGACTTTCTAAAAAATGGCTCTTACGTTTTTGATTGAAATACCATATATTAAAGATAAACTGTATACATTACATTTCCTGGGAATAGCTTGACAAGACCTTTTTACTCGGAAGCAATTTTGTATAATCCTGTATAACTTGTAAACGTTAAGCGATAGATGAAAACGTGCTACACAAAAAATGTAGATCTCTTTAAAACACACAATTTATTTCAAACACGTTTTTTTTTTTTTTTTTTTTTTTTTTTTTTTTTTTTTTTGTGGCGAGCTATTTCTTAGATATCCGTTATTAAATGTTCGAATTGCTCACTTCTTGTTCATTCTCTTCAAATATTGGCAGGATTTAGTTGTTTCTCACGATTGCATGGAAACAGTATGGAATTTTAAAGCCAGCACATAGCTTCCAGTTCTTAAACATTTGAATATCACTGTTCCCTTTGTATCTATAAGGAAATGTGTAATGTAGCTATTTTACATTAGCTACAAGGTTTATTTGGATTAGAATGCAGTAGCTAGAAAAATAAGCTTTAGTAAGAATAGTTTGTATACCCATAATAAATGATAGAGAGCAGATAAAGTCATATAACTGTCTCACACCAGATATAATTGTTTTTCTAACTCTTAACTGATGTAAAAACTCTCATAGCAGAAGATATGATGGATTTTCTC